>OX411555.1:36405554-37859364 GCA_948146395.1 Fragum whitleyi
AATATTTTCTTAATTGCTTTTCGATGGATTACCTAGATTGTCGTGTATTATCACATAATTTTCACTACAAATCAGTGAAGTTATCAATATGATAGACTCGTTGTTTTCATTTTTAATGCCGTTTTTGTTCAATTCACGATTTTGGTTCTATTTTACTGATAAAGAAACCAAGTTAAAAATCAAGATAAAAAATATATGGTTTTAAATACACACTCTAAAGGTCAAAATCTACCCTGCTTCGGGATGTCAAAACGGCTCAAACAGTTTTCCAATTATACCCCGCTTTGCACGTGCACTTGCGTGCAAAGCGGGGTTCAATAAGCACCGTTTCATCATCCTGAACGCAGGGCTAGTGAGCTTGTGCAAGGGCCGCACCTTGCAAGACTTTTCTACTTCCGCAATCGTAGATTCGTCACCATTTTTGTGTATGGCATACAGACACGCATGGCCTTTTCCTTTTGACAATAAATGCGTAATAAACTCTGTGTGAAAAGATATTTTTAGGGGTCGAATTTCATTTCAAATGATGCATTTATTGTAATTGAAAAACCAGAGAGCCTGGCACGTAATTCCTTTATACATCTTTGTTTATATCAATATATTATACCCGTTCGTACAACTTAGACACCACACTCTTCGCTTCTTCCTCTGCTTCATGGCTTCGCGCCAGTCAATAATCAAATCACTTTAAATATTTTTATAAACAAACTGTCCGCGACTGAAGCATGGCCGTAAAATACTAACGAAAGCCGGTGTCGCACCAACGTGGACAACTATTATTTAAATAATTGGTTTACAAGTCCCATGAGCAAACCACTGAGCCAAAGAAGATCTTCCCTGACGCAGGTGTCAGACATTGTATTTAAACCAAAGAAGCTATGCAGGACGGTGAGAGTGATCTCCCATTACACACTCCCCCTTTAAGGGTCATCATATCTTGATGAATATAAGCCTATATAGGCAGTAATGTGCTTCATGTATTAACAAAGTAGGTTCAATGCCGACATAAATGGCTCAATGACCTAATCCCGTACGAGCCCCATCTTATAAACAATCTGTCTGCGACTGAAGCATAGACGAAAATTACTGACGAAAGCCGGTGTCGAACCCACGCGGACCAGTTATATTTAAATCATTGGTTTACAAATCCAACGCGTTAACCACTGAGCCAAAGAAAATCTTCCCTGACGCAGTGAGAGTGATCTCCCATAATAATAATATTGATCAATACACTACTCAAACGTTCTAAGCGGATACCTTACATTTCTCCTCTTTTCACAATAATGTTGCTTTTACATTGAAATACAGACTTTAACTAACTTTCGGAAGACAGGCATTTGGTCATCATTTTTTGCAAATAATATGTGAAATCATGAAGAAGGGAGATATTCGTATTAGTTTTATGTAAATAAGAAAATCAGCCAGGCAGAAAAAGAGTCAAATAATTTCTGTTTTCTTTTTAAAGGGGAGAAAATATACGAATATTTAACATTCGTATTATATCTAGACTCCTTTATTTAATCATATTGTTTTTGATAGTTTTTTAATATGTCCTTTTTCAAATCAGATGGGAATTCCTCGGGCATTTAAGGAAGCTTATAGCCACTAAGGATATCTAAGGCCTTTAATGGCCTTCCTAATTAAAGTACAAAAAAACATGATAAGAAAAGATCCAAACGAAAAAACACAATGTATTTAATTTTATCCAGGTGATCGGGAAGGTTAAAGCAAGACGCATTTGTAATTTATTTAATCAAAGAGGACGAAATTAGAATAATTAGAAACTCTGAAAATAACAAAGTACTTTTGTTTGTTTCCTGATTTTCTCTCTTCTCTCTCATTTCTTAGATACAATATATAATTTAACCCATGTTACAATTGGGTTGCTCTTTCGCAGCGATTCAAACGATACTTGACCAGCGAGAGAACGTGGTGATATCGCCATGATCTAATAGGGCTGTCACACCTTAACGTTTTAGCCAGCGTGTGCGGAACGTGTTGGATTTTTTATAACACGCTGCGAACACGTCGGGTACGCTATGGACACGTTCCGCACACGCTATCGGCACGCTGTAACACGTTGGCACACGTTTCGATACGCTGAGTATCTCATAAAATTTTGTGCATGCTTAAAATTTCTCAGCGTGTGCCGAACGTGTAGGAACACGCTCCGCACACGTTCCGAACACGCTCAGCACGCTAGAGACACGCTAGGGGCTCGTTCACTTACGCTACGGACACGCTAGAAACACGTTCGCCAAAAGTTTAACGTGCTTCGAGCGTGTCTCCAGCGTACTGGGAACGTGTGCATATCGTGTCTTCAGCGTACTGAACGTGTGTCTAGCGCGTTGCCAGCGAGTTCACAGCGTGTTTCTGGCGTATGACAGCGTTTCAGTTTTCAATGAAAATATAAAAGTTCCGCTGCATGTTTGTCTTGAATTTCTACCATCAGCTTCTCGTAAATAAATAAATTTGTGCATGTACGTGTGACGTATGACGTATGACCCCTTTGACATGTTCATATCTGCATGTTTCCTCATGACCAGTCTAAGAATAACTTGAAAACTCGATTTTAAAGGCATTCTCTATATTTGACGATGAACGATTGCGTTCCAGTCATATAAATAAAACTTATGTTATGTTATGTTATGTTATAAGCTGTTTGTCTTTTCTTCCATATTATTCCTTACGGATTTCTTAATTCCTTAGATTGTCGAGGTGGAGAATGTAGCCTAAATGTGTATTAAATATTGCGTTTATAGCTTTACAAGTGCGTCTGCTCTTTGGTTAGAATAACAATACGTTCGCGAAAATACAAACATTCATTCGTCTCATTTGATCATTATCAATATGCCAAAAGACAAGTACATCGTTGCACCTAGTGGACATAATATAAGACGTGTTTTACTCTATTCTGCTCTGTTCAGAATATTTGATTCTATTATATGTACTACAAGTTTGATATTTGGTACATCTTTTCCCCCTTAATATAGAACTACCTATTCAAGATCAAGAGAGGTTGTGGAAAGTCATCCTACATGGTAGAGCATATGGAAGAAAGGAGTGCATTATGACAAGTAGTTCCTTACCCTTTCGCAATATTTTTCGAGTGAAAAGTACTAGGAGCTTTAATCAGCCTGTAAACTTATAAGTTTGTTATATGCATGTTTTCATATGTAACAGGTGCCAGTGTATTTTTCTTTTCGTCTTTTTCTATTTTTCTTTTACATGAACCAACATACTTTGAATTTGAATATTTGTAGTGGCCGGTGGCCTGTTTATATATAAAAAGAATGAATTTAAAGTGGTAATTTCTTGCAGAATTTATATTTAAATCCAAAACACGCTGCGAACACGTTATAACACGCTAGAAGCGCGTTACAAGCACGCTAAGCACGTTCTGAGGACGCTACGAGAACGTTGGACGCACGCTCAAGAACTTTGGTATACGCTGACATACGCTATCAACACGTTCTGGACACGTTTCTCACGCGTTACTCACACGTTCAAACTCGCTATGAACACGCTACAAGCGCGTCGTGAATTGACAAAAAGAAAATGTAGGTCAGCGTATGCCGACGTTTTGCGGACTTAGTCGTTTTCTCACACGCGTTAGGCACACGCTGGCTAAAACGTTGAGGTGTGACAGGGCCATAATTGGTAAAGCACAGGAAATGCTGATTTTTTAATGCATTTGTATGTATAATGTTTATGCGTTCGATACAACTAATTTGATGTGAATGCTATGAAACTTGCGCAAAATACAACCTTTTTTTGCCAGAAAACTCTTCTAACATCTTTTAAAATACTTCGGGAATTAAACATACATACAGACATTTTTGTAGTATATAGGTATGCAACACAAATGCATATAATGATTTGTCATATTTTTTAACAAACTTTGAATTGGGGTTTAACGTCGCTTTCAACAATCTCTCAGTTATATCGCGACGACTGGAACACCTAACGATGGATTCCTGGTATTTCTCACACCAGTACTACCCCCACATCCCTTTCCTAGCCTCCAGTTGCTATTCCACATAGGTTTACGATTATCTACCCATTGGTGGAAGACAAATGTCGGAAAGGATAAGTGCCGCGGCCGGGGATCGAACCCGTGCGAATATAGACTCCTGGATTAGAAGTCCGGCGCGCTACCAACTGGACTTCTAATCCAGGAGTCTATATTCGCACGGGTTCGATCCCCGGCCGCGGCACTTATCCTTTCCGACATTTGTCTTCCACCAATGGGTAGATAATCGTAAACCTATGTGGAATAGCAACTGGAGGCTAGGAAAGGGATGTGGTGGTAGTACTGGTGTGAGAAATACCAGGAATCCATCGTTAGGTGCTCCAGTCGTCGCGATATAACTGAGAGATTGTTGAAAGCGACGTTAAACCCCAATTCAAAGTTTGTTAAAAAAAATATGACAAATCATTATATGCATTTGTGTTGCATACCTATATACTACAAAAATGTCTGTATGTATGTTTAATTCCCGAAGTATTAGCAAAAATCGGAGGGATTCATTTAAACAAGAGGACCATGATGGTCCTAGATCGCTCACCTGCGTCTCTTTGACCCCTGGGACATCACCTTAATTAAATAGGCAGATGTCAAAAATGAGGTATAACTCGAATTCGGTATTGTGACTTGTGATTATAGTACATTTCTATACAATCAACAAGTCATAATAGCGTATTCTACCTATAATTTCTACATAAGATCAATACAAACTATGTAAATAAAATCTCTATCCTCCAAAAGTTATTTGCTAGACTTATTCTTGCAAAACCTTCAAACTCACCATCAGCTGAATTATTCAAGGAATTGTCATGGCTTACTTTTTCAAACAGATGCAAGTATCATACTGCAATTCTTATCTATAAAACTATGAATAATAGTGCGCCAGATTATATGTTTGATATTGTTCATTTATCAAGAAACTCAGCTTATTCTCTTCGCTCAGAGACTAAAAAACGACCTTGTTTTAACCAAAACACCTAAAACGAAAATCTATAATGATAGTTTTAGCTACTACAGCATTAGCGTCTGGCATGACATACCTGTTGAAATTAGAAATGTATCACGTCTTGCTTCATTTAAAAAGAAAGTCAAACAATTTTTCTTCTCTATGAAACAATGAGATCTTGATTCCTAATATCTATTTCTTATGAGCTACATGCTGTAAATAACGCGTTTGATTATCTTTCAGTAATACAACTCATTTAAATGTGATGCTTATGTATATTTCCTTTTTTCAGTTTTTGAGCGTGCGTGTGTGCATGTGTGCGTGCGTGTGTGTGTGCGTGTGTGTTTGTCTTAAAAAATATTTTGTGGGAAAGTGCATGTGTGTTCATTTGATTCTCTTAAACGAATTTGTTAGCAGGCCATGTTGAAAATAAGCCGTGTTGTCTTAACATGTTACCTTCTTTAAATAAAGTTATTATTATTATTATTATTATTATTATTATTATTATTATTATTATTATTATTATTATTATTATTATTATTATTATTATACCATGGAATGTTTTCAGCCAGAGGCAAGATAGATAGCCTTTTCACTTTTTGATTCTATGTAAAGAAGAAGATTTTTGAAGGTTTTCCTATTTTCATCATTCATGCTCAGATGAGCTAAAAGGTTTGCGCCATGGTGGAGTCCAAATATGACCCCAGGGTCTGGATATGAACAAACTTGGTAGGGACCCAATAGATGATGCTACATACCAAATATGAAAGCAGTGTGCCTTCTGGTTTCATAGAAGAAGATTTTTTAAGATTTTCGCTCTTTGATTCTATGTAAAAAGGTTTGCGCCATGGTGGAGTCCAAATATAACCCCAGGGTCTTGATATGAACAAACTTAGTAGATGCCCACTATATGATGCTACATACCAAATATGAAAGCTGTCTGCCTTCTGGTTTCAGAAGAGAAGATTTTTGAATATTTTCATATTTTCACACTTTTTGTTAAGGGTAAAGGGAAAGTTTAGGTTGGATTTCAGTTATTTGATCAAACTTGGTAGAGCTTGACCCAAGGAACATCCCTGCCAAGTTTCATCAAGATTGACCCTCTGGTTTAGGAGGAGAAGATGTTTAAAGAAATTGTGGACGACGGACGACGGACATTGTACGATCACAAAAGCTTACCTTGAGCACTCCGTGCTCAGGTGAGCTAAAAAGGATACATGTTGTAGATTAGAGATGAGAATTAACCATTGGTTTTAACATCAATTGATATGGTAATAATAGTATTTCTTAGTGACAAAGCTTTTTTGATAAATCTGGAACTCTTGAAAAGTCCGGATTTATCTCTTGAACAAATCAACTAGTTATATTTAAACAAGAGGACCGTAGGCCCTGGATCGCTTACCTTAGAAAAAAGCTTCATTTACTAGGTATGTCCATGCAACCACAGAAAAAGAGATTTTCACTTATTCAATCAGATAACATTTGAAATAATCCCCCCCCCCCCTCTGCTCCTCCCGTGGTCATTATCTATTTAAGTTTTTTTCATAAAGGGTCGGTGATCAGCTAATCTATGCCAGATATACAGGCTGAGTCTGAGACTTTTAAAGTTTTCTTTAATGAGTTGACCAATCCATGTAAAATAAAAAGGCTGTAGGGATTCAAAATTCTCAACAAAGCACCCCCTCCCCCAAGATGCTCTGCACCTGTTGAATCTACAGTCATGATTTTAGCTAATTCAATTAATGTCCATATGCTGATCATCCATACCAATTTTCAAGTCTGTAGGACTCCTGGTTCATTAGAAGAAGTTTAAAGATTTCAAAAATGATCCAAAGTACTACCCCCTCCCCAAGACACTCAGCACCTGGTGACCCTACAGTCATGATTTTAGCTATTCTTATTAATGTCAATATATTCATCACCCATGACAATTTTCAAGTCTGTAGGGTTCCTGATCCAGGAGAAGAATAAGGTTAAAGATTTAAAAATTAATCCAAAGTACTACCCCCTTTTCCCCTAATGCTCCGCATCAGGTGGCCCTACATTCATGATTTTAGCTATTTTATTCTAGATCCATATGATTATCATTCATGCAATTATTGAAGTCTGTAGGGCTCCTGGTTCATTAGAAGATGAAGGTTAAAGTTAAAAGATTTCACAAAAGTACTACCCCCTCCCCCTGGTGCTGCGCACCTGGTGGCATTACAGTCATGATTTTAGCTATTTTTATTAAGGTCTATGAGCTGATCCTCCATGCCAATGTTCAAATCTGTAGGGCTTGTGGTTCAGAAGAAGAAGAAGTTTAAAGATTACAAAATTTTCACAAAAGTACTATCCTCTCCCCCCTGGTGCTACGCACCTGGTGAATCTACAGTCATGATTTTAGCTATTTTTATCGAGGTCCATATGCTGATCATCCATGCCAATATTCAAATCTGTCGGGCTCCTAGTTCAGAAGAAGAAGAAGAACGTTAAAGATTACAAAATTTTCAAAAAAGTACTACCCCCTCCCCCTTGTGCTCCGCACCTGGTGGCCCTACAGCTAAGATTTTTTGCTATTTTTATTAAGGTCTATGAGCTGATCATCCATGCAAAATTTTAATGCTGTAGGGCTTCATGTTCAGAAGAGGAAAAAGGTTAAAGATTACAAAATTTACGCAAAGTACTACCCCCTCCCCCTGGTGCTCCGCACCTGGTGGCCCAACAGATATGATTTTAGCTATTTGTATCAAGGTCTACGAGCTGATCATCCATGCCAAATTTCAAGGCTATAGGGCTGCTTGTTCAGAAGAATAATTTTAAAGATTTTCTTAATTTTTTTAACTTTGGTTGCCATAGCAACCAGAGTTTTTCACAGATTTCAATTCTTTTAGCAATTGTTAAAGGGTATCACCTAAGGAACATTTCTGCCAAGTTTGGTTAAAATTGGCCGAGTAGTTTAGGAGAGGATGTCGTTTAAAGAAATTGTTGACGGACGACGGACGACTGACGACGGACGACGCACGGTCGCCGGACAAAAGGTGACCACAATAGCTCACTTGAGCACTTTGTGCTCAGGAGAGCTAAAAAACAACGAATCATTATAGAAGCGAATTATGAGAAGTCAGTTTACTCTTGAATTTAGTGTTGCTTTGGCTTCGAAAGTTAGTCTATTACTGATTTACAAAAACAATATTCAATTAGACGGCTTTGTAATATGTATAAGAAATAGAAAGTCTTCAAAGTTTTTAATTTCTACTGATTCTACAACGAAATTCCACGTTAATCTGTAATGCATTTAAGCTAAAAGTAATTTCTCGATCATTGTTAAGATAAAAGAGCCATTATCAATTTACGAATGTTATGGTCAATCTCTCTATAAACGATTATGAAGTTTGCGCAGTCTGACTGGGGTCAACACTTTACAAACTTCCCAGATGGCGAGTACATATAAAATTCATACTTTCAAAGATAAAAAAAGCAATGCCGTAGGATTTAGTTTTGGGAAAACCCTAACATTAAGTAGATTCATCTTAGACATACTTATCTTTCTAAAAATAAAAACATAAAGCTTGCATTATTTACTCTTTCTTCTTAGGTTTGAAAATTAGAAGAAATTATTAATTCAAAACCATAAATAACGGTTGAGTGGAATTGCAATTCGAAACAACTTCGAAGGAATGGCGATCATTTTAATCACGATGCGATCGCATCCTGTTAATTAGACATGGAACGTGCTATGATAGAATATTAGTTTTGACACAGAAAATTGATCCCGTGACGATGTAACTTTTGATGACGGTATAGATTTTAGATTCATGATTTAATAGTTTATTAAAGTCTTATTCACATGTGTGCATTTTTACAAATGTACAAATGGATAAAACTACAGCATAAAAGAATATATGTGACCATTCTTATTTAGAATTATATGAAACTATTTTGTTACTCTACCATTAAAAGAACCGATTCCTTCTCTATGTACATACATGTTCAACTTTCTCTCTGTCTGTCTATCTGTCTGTCTCTCCATCTCTCACTCATTCTCAAAACACACACACGCACGCACGCACGCAAGCACGTACGCACGCCCGCCCTCACACACCCACATGCATCCACACACACTCACTCTTTCACTCAATCATATTCTTCACATTATTACATGACAATTAATCAATAAAAAAAGGATTCAATATGCAAAAGCAAAAAGCATGTAGACATCGTAAATAGGCTCTCGAAGACCTGTTTGGAATTTCAGATTTTTTTTCTATAATAAGGCACATAGGTGCACATTTAGAAGGTGCATGAGAAACCCATACACTAAGGGAGTCTTGATTGGCGACATCCACATGCTTAGATTTGGTTAAATAGAAATACACAGTTTTTTATTTAAAAAAAAAAACTTTTAAGACTTAACTTTTTTTTAAAAGGACAAGTTGTCAATTATTTATTAAGAAACAAATTACGACGCTTTAAAATTATTGCAGGTTTTGGCACAAGTTCTTATCAAACGTGAGTGACAAAATAGTGTTTTAATTTTATCCTCATTTCATCTATTTTCAAAAATAGGATCAATTAGTTTAGCAGTTTCAATAAGGTTTTCTCTTAAATCAGTATAAAGGTGACAATGAATTTCGTCCTCAATACTAAAACAGAATGGACACAGACGTTCAGCAATGATAAACCTTTCGTACCGACCAGTTTCTATCTTTACAGGTGCAACACCACATCTAAATTTTGAAAATGCAGCCCCGTGCCTCGTTGGTGAAATAACTTTACAATAGTCTTCATCACCAAAATCACTTTTACACAGCCTGTAAGTGCGTAATTTATTTGAACCATTACCTGTAATGCTAGTTTCACGTTGTATAGATTGCCTCCAATCTGTAACGAAACTTGATTTCAATTCGTTTTCGATAATTTTTGTAGGTAATATTTTGGCAATGGCTCGTTAATGTTTAAAAAGTTATTCAAATGACATGTGCGTAACGTCTTTGAAATATTGAAGAACCAGTTTTTGCAGGCAACGCCGGCAACCGAATAACACCGTTGAGCCAGACGTTTATTAAGACGCGTAGCAGGCATACTTGAGTCTTGACCAATATAAACTTATAGATTTCCACTGACTAACAGATGGAGGAGTCCAACCCGTATTCCAATTAGTGCCGCATTTGGCGTATATTTTCCGGTATATATGGCAGTTAATATCCCGTGTCTAAGGAATGGCGATCATTTTAATAACGATACGATTGCATCATGTTAATTAGATATGGAACGTGCTATGATAGAATATTAGTTTTGACACGGAAAATTGATCCGGTAACGACGTGACTTGATGACGGTATATGCATCTTGTCGAACCAAGGGTTACGAACGTTTTACTTATCTTGGTATTCGAGAAGATCTTATCGATTCGATACCCCTTGACTCGTGAAGATGCGGTATATGTGGCAGTTTATATCCCGTGTCTAATCTCTGAATATAATAAAATTGAGATAATATACGAAAAAGAGAAAGAAATAGAAAGAAAGGTTACAATTCATCTCCTCGAAAGGTTGCAAACTCACCAACACTCAGCCAAAATTATGTCTTAATCCTTCAAACCTACTTTAGTCGTTGACAAAGAGATCTGTTTAACAAGTCATTCTGAAATCTACATTTTGCTGAATTAGAATTAATTTGTAATTTACGCATTATTATATTTCGTGAGAAGTTAATTATCATGCTTTGTCAACATGACAATGAAATATATTGGGAGTCGTGATGTTGATGTATAGGATACACACCCTAAGAACTGTTACAACGGACAAATACCTCTGCATGAAAGCATGTTAAGGATTCGCAATGAAAACAGTCACGATTTCTGTACTTACTGAAAACAAAAACGCTACGCATTCAAAATAATATCTTTTATCCATCAAATTTAATAAAGACAAGTGTAGCTTTTACAGTCTGATACTCCGCATAATCATTTACTTTTATATCTTATCCTGAAAATAACTAGGACTTTGAAGATTAAAGGGAAATTAGAAGTAATGTGTGTCATTTTTCAAAGTAAAGGCATTAAAAGCTTTTAGATTGCGTTTCATGTTTGAAATTCATGCAATCTCTAACAATAATTCAAATTGAAATAATTGGTAATATTTTTCCTCCCTATTATCACAACTGAAAATAAAAAAAAATCGAAAAAATATAATAAAATATATGTTACGGTACATGACAGAGAGTGTTACAGTATAGTAACTACATCGCTTATATAGGTTACAGATTCTTATGGAAAACATTTCTTATGTTTCAGTTATTTGAATGGGATTTATTAGCTATTCTAGCTAAGATTTCCTGTTTTTCCGTATGTATATCCGTCCGCCCGTCTGTTAACTTACACTCATCTTCCCAAAAGAGTCCACAATCTCTATCCGATTTACTTCAAACTTTCACGTTCATGATTAAACCAACATCAGAAGATTTTTGTTCGAAAACATAAAAGGAAAAAGGAAATTAAGGAAGTTTTATTACAATATACCCGTTGTAGCATTAAAGTAAGGGCGGTGAAGTATTAATGCAAAAGGGCCTTATGATAATTGGTGAAATTATTTCAACCCTTGAACTCAATTTAAGAACTGGTTCAATATCTTGTATAAGAAGTTCAAGGATCAGTTCTAGAACTTGTTCAAGAGCTAGTTTGACTGTTCTTGAATGGTTAATTCACGCTCTAGAACCAGTTCTTCAGCTTTTTCGCAGGGAAGGAGGCGTTAGAACATCCCATGCTCTCGTGGACGTCCTGTGATTTCGAAAAACTTAAAAACTAAAAACTATAATCATCTAGTAATATGGCGGGTCTATCCTCTCAGAAAATATTTTAGATCACAGCATGGCTAGCTGTTTTGACATTTTTTGTACAAATCTCGTCAGAAGTTCAGAAGGTTTGATTGACTTTTCACATAGACCGAATAAAGGTTTTTTTACCTTCAATTCTCGTATTTACTTCAATGCAAAATCAGTGTCCATTTTCAATC
Organism: Fragum whitleyi; assembly: GCA_948146395.1. Classification (NCBI taxonomy): domain Eukaryota; kingdom Metazoa; phylum Mollusca; class Bivalvia; order Cardiida; family Cardiidae; genus Fragum; species Fragum whitleyi. Next base: position 36,417,523 of record OX411555.1, read on the forward strand.
AAAATGCGAAACAGGACGGTTTTTTTTGCTTAGATTTATATTTTTAAATAATTTCACTTCAGGGTTATATTTTCTTCAGAATTTCGAAGTACCTCAAACAACGCACTTGGCTGATGGTACCCATTTGTGAACAGGTCTATGTTTAAATAAGCACCACGATCCTATTTATTTCATTTTTAAAAAAAACAGAAAATGTGATTTATTTGAACAAAACATTCATATTGGAGAAATGCTGAGCGAACAATCGAAAGACCGTCATTTGTAGAAGAGATTTAAACCGATGATTTTGAGAATGTTCAGTCCATTTCGATTTGGGGATTTTAAGCTTACTTTTTCTTGACAAGATCCCTTTCATTTAATGCAGGTAAATGTTTTACGATATTGATTAGACTACCATGTATAGGCATTCGCATAATTGACATTTGCGAGTGCTTTCTTATACTGAAGATAAGACAGATATAATTGAAAAGAGGGAAGACATACTGTTTTTCATAAATTAACAAGAGCTGTCACTGTAAGATGACAATGCCCCCGACACCGCTTTGATTTAGAAGTTATGGCCAATGTTAAAGTTTTTGGACGGAATGACGGACGGACGGACAGACGGACAGACGGACAGACGGACGGACGGACGGACAAGTCAAATTTATGATGCCTCCCTATCGGGGGCATAAAAAGGAGGTCATAGTGTAAATTTTAGATATATCGCATTAAATGAAGTTTTGGGAGATTTTTCCCCATCTACCTCGTATTTCGCAGAAAAGACTTATATATAAGATAACTCGGATTTCGTTGCGCTTTCTTTCTGTGTTTTTTGAAAATCTTGGCGCCAAGAAAACTGGGATTTTTGTATGCAATATCAATGGCAGAGTTTGTAACACTGTAGGGAAGATACTGTAACATACCAAAAGAATTAGGCAGAGTTCGTAACATACACATAAAAATGAAATAATGCATATAAGTTTCGAAACAGAAGACATTCCTTTTAGGAAACTGGTATAATAGAGAAGACTGAGGGGTTTTAACGCCTAACAGATAAAAAGTTTCAATATTTCTTCTTTCTCTTCTAAAAATCCAAAAAGAAGTAGACAAAGCACTGTTTTTTGATCAAATTTACATCAAAACTCCTTTTTACCCCAATATCAATGTCAAAAATATTTCGATCAGGATTATTCATTATCCAAGGAATGGAATGTGAATATATAAAAAGTCAAACTTTTCTTCTGGTTGTACAAATAATGTCGAAACCGACATGTAATCAAACAAATTAGCAGACGCCTTAACGGTTTTCATTGCGAATCCTTAACATGTTTTCATGCAGAGGTATTTGTCCGTTGTAACAGTTCTTAGGGTGTGGGATAGAAAACGAGTGTCGTGGTATATGGAAAATAGACACGAGCGTCAGCGAGTGTCTATTTCCCATATACCGTGGCACGAGATTTTCTATCTGACTTAGACCACGCTTTTCTAACATTGTCTGCATTTTTACCCGAACCTCTGAACAATAAAAAAGAGTAAAACTTGCCTTGATATTGCTGTATATATGTGTAATTATGCTGAAAAATACTAATCAATCTAATTCCGTTGCTAATTGAAGCTCTTTTGTATTTTTGCAACGATAAAAAGTCTTTTGGCAAGGGCGCTCATATAAAATGCTCGTCATCTTTTTGAAATGACGAGGCACACAAAATCTTTCGGGATCCACGTGCACGGCACACTACAATCGTATATCTGTAAATACAACACTCGGAGTTGTATCTGTGATATATATTATTAAAATACTGTTCTTTGATTGGCCAATTCGCTTCAAGCGTGGTCTTAGATATTAGGCACTGAAAACTGACCAAATTGACCTACCTATCTTGCACACCTTCAACATCGCTTTAAAAACTACTGCACCCACAGCGGAAACGTATTTCGTCCATTCGTCCCGATGGATTATTGCAGATTCCTTTGTGCATTATCACCAATCGAGAACTTTCGGCGAATCTACGGAATAGACTTCGGGAATATGGAGGGCTCTGACATGAAAGCGCGTCATATCGCACGTGGGTTTATGTGACCTCACAAACATAACTGAAGGTGATGTCGCGAAAAATGAAACAAGGAAAGGTTAACAATGAACAGATTTATAGTTTGATAACAAAACGCAGTATTTTACTGCGTTTTGTAATCAAATTATTAAATACCCAAACTATCTACTTAGTTGATCGGAAACCATTAGAAGAATTTATTTTTTTCTTCAACCGTGTTGACCGAAGTAGGCCTACCACCAGAAGCCGAATCACCTAAAATATCACCCAAAATTACTACACTTACGTCCGCGGTACTTAACGGAAAAAATCCACGGGATGTTCCGAATGGGATTATCGCTTGACAATCCTACCGACATATAGAGGATTTTAAATGAGTGGCAATGAAATATCGGATTTATTAAACGAGTCATCTATGAAAAAAAAAAAAAAAAAAAAAAAAGACTTAGACGTTACGCAAGATACTGGTGACACTTTACAAAAACGTCGACATTGTTACCTTGTTTTTGCAATAAAATCCGTATTTTTCATCGGAAATTAATGAAATACACACCAAACTTTGCATCAAATAACATTCTACATTATTACTTGGTAAGATCCGTATTATGATGACTGTGCATAGGGTATTTTGCCTTCTAAACGTTTAAAAATAGTGTAAAAACGACTTGTCCCGCGTTACACTTTCCTCCGATCGAGGTCTTTCATTTTGCTGTCTTTATTACCTAGCCGTTAATATCATAATAATTTTGTATCAGGACGAAGTAATAATGTTTCTAGTTTCGTCAGTTATATATTTTAAAAATGTAGTTGAAAAAATGAAGATCGCACGAATGATTAATTAAAAACATAAAAGATGTCCCACCTTAACGACGATGTAAGTGAATTAGCGTTCTTGTCTATACCGTTCTATGTAAAGTTCACTTATCATACCGATTTTTACATGAAAAAATACTTTTTTTCTATAGATTCGAATAATGTAAATAAATTTATTCTTTGAATTGTCGTTAGGAAGTATTGTCAAAATACAAAAGTCACCAAAAATGTCCCACTATCATTTTTGACGTTGATATTTAAAACTTGCTATTTTCCTTCCATTTTATTTATATCTTTAACTTGATGCATTGAATTAAATTTTCTATATAAAAATACATTTTCTTTTCTGTTCACAAAAATATAATTGTTTTAATTCTAGGCCTTATAGTTATGATTTTATTGATAAGTAAAAAAGTCACCCAAAAAATGTCCCACCTACGTTGTTTTTCAGAACGCGACGTTGATTTTTTCCCGTAACAAAGATGAATATATATGATTTAACGTATTCGCATTTTACATGGTTGATTTGACAAATTTGAATCTTATATTTTATTTCACTCGAGGATACTTATTATAATAATTAGAAGTGAATAAATTAAACTTCTCCAAATTTAAGCATTATATACAGAAACAAGATAGAGATTCAAACTTCAATTATTATGAAAATAAAAGCAACATGAAAAAATAAATAAATAAATAAATTAAAAAAATCATGATACTGTCATAAACTGATCTGTTTGAGAAGACCCTAAACAGAAAACATAGTATCAAACTGAATAAAAAAGCAGTAAAATATCAAATTTGTATTCAAATTATGATTTCTTCAGTGGTAAGATCGGGCGGTTCAGACTTACGCGATTTTTTCGGGATCATCTTGCAAATCTTAATTGAAAGTCCTTGATATAAATAATAAGATCTAATCAATAATTTGAAAATAAATATTTCTAGTAAATAGAAATCAAATTTTTGAACCACTAGAAATATTTGTTATCGCCCGCATAGTTTCACATTGATGAGTATTTCAAAATCACACCGAATCAATCTTACTCTGCATTATATCATTGAATATACCCCGGAATCTTTGGACATCAGTGTCCATTTTAAGTCATAAAGAATAACAAACTTATAGTATTTAAATATTTTCACAATTATTGGCATTGGCAAAGTTTAACAGCGTTTAAATAAAAGAAATATATCGTTTGCAAATGTTTGCGTGAAAAAAGTTTAGTAAAAATGGAACGTTATGTTTACGCCGACGTCAAAACTATTTGTAACGCGAAGGGTCACCAGTATCTTGCGTAACGTCTTATCATTTTCAGATGACTAGTTAAAAATACTATTAATTGAACACAGATTTAATATTCTATCTGTGATATGAGCGAATTATAGCTATCAATCGACAAAATTCTAGAAATCCACATATAAAGTTTTTGCACATATAACACCATTTATAGAATGTCGTTATCGCAACCATATGATGGCATCTTTACAGTAACATATACAAAAAACAACAAATGCTTCACGCTTTTAGCGTATTTGCATAGGATATTGTACGTGTAATATAAAAATAAATATTCAATGTTGTTATTCAGTCCGGAAGCCCATTTTATATGTGAAATGTTAAACTTACTGCTACGAGAGCCTGATATCGTTCATTTCACGCTATGTTTTATAACGTTATCTAAGCTATGAAGCTATATAGGCTACTGCTGACTTCTCAATCTAAAAGGCTTTTGACCTATACCAAGCCTTTAACTTTCTTCTGGTATTGCGCTTGATGATTGGACTTCAGGGGTTAACTTCTCCTATATTCAAAATCAAGGGTGACAAGATAAATCCTTTAATTATGTAAAAAGAACTCATCTTTGGCAGAAGCTGTTACAACATTTTATTGATGGCAAAATATTAAAAATAATTACAATATTTTTCTGCATGATAAATCTTGTGTTACATTGGGTCATATAACTTCGGAGTTTTTCCACAGCAATGTTGGTGCACGCTTAGGCGAGATCCTAATACCTTTACAATTTTCATAATTTTTGAATGATCTTACTAAATTTATTCTCATGCATTTAATGGGCTTGATAATAATCCTGAAATGGCTTATTTATTGCTTTAGAATGATGAAAAATTGGGCCTTTTCTAGTTGTATATATTGCTTTGCACCGATAATACAGTTATTTTAGCAGAATCAAAAGAAACCACTATTAGCCTTAATTGCAATGTACTTATATGGTCAAACATGGAATCCTGGGGTCAATCCTTTATAAACCATATGGACAATTTTTAGTAATAAAAAATGATCATAATTTCTCCTTAACATACAATAACCAAGCATTAGATGTTGTTGGTAGTTTTGATTATCGTTGAACACTTTTTCAAGCAATAGAATATTCTCACAAAATAATGAAAAAATGATCGAGCAACCCCTGAAGGCTGGCTGATGTTTTTTGTTCTGAAATCTCGAAAATTAGATTTAACAGTAGACTTACAATTACACCTTTTGAAAGCACGTTAATACCTAGCGGCAGTCTCAGAGTTTCTAAAAGGAGGGTTCGATTTTGGCCACGGTATTCGATTATTTAGTCCCATAGTATCCTTATCTTTATAGATAGGAATACTACGGGACAAATTGCTCTAATTCTGTACATTAGATATCTGTTATTTGAAGAATTTCACGTTCTTGTGATTAGAATACTAGAAAAAGGGGGTCATTGTTCTTGCATTGCTTGATTTTGATTTGTCCACTACACTATACGTATTTATTTGGATACAAAGGGGGCTCGTTCGAACCCCCGAATCCCCTCTGGATCCGCTCCTGGACTAATACTTATCTTACAGTATGGTTCCGGAGAAAACTCATCTTTTCTTGAGAAGCTTTCCATTCAATTTTATATGATTATCTTAAACGTTGAAAAGTCCACGCCAATTTTGATTCTATATAGAGGGTTAGATCGTTATCCTACCAGCATTTTGATTCATTCTAGAATGGTTGGTTTTTTACAACGTATTCTAAATGGAAATAAAGATAAATTTGCATACAAGTTATACATGATTTTAATTAAAATGCACCAAGATAATCATTTTCATCCTAAGTTGTTGTTGGGTATTAAGAATTCTCTAACAGCAAGTGAAAATTGAATCTCAGCAGAAAATACCTCTAAGCTTTGGTATCTAAATGTTTAAATTAAGACTAATTGATAAATACAAACAGGAATGGGTTGAGCAGGTTTTCTTGCTTTCTAAATCTTTGAATTACAGAATATTCAAAACGGAGTTAGGGATAGAGCAATACTTTAATTTCTTGCGAAAATATTTATCCACTGCATTGTGTCATTTCAGGTGTTTAAACCACAAATTACCAAATAAAACTGGTAAATATTGGGGTATTGAGAGGGATGGTAAAAATTGTCGATTGTGCTTTAAACATAGAGTTGGTGATAATACCACTATCTATCTATCTATCTATCTATCTATCTATCTATCTATCTATCTATCTATCTATCTATCTATCTATCTATCTATCTATCTATCTATCTATCTATCTATCTATCTATCTATCTATCTATCCATCCATCCATCCATCCATCCATCCATCCATCCATCCATCCATCCATCCATCCATCCATCCATCCATCCATCTATCCATCTATCCATCTATCTATCTATCTATCTATCTATCTATCTATCTATCTATCTATCTATCTATCTATCTATCTATCTATCTATCTATCTATCTATCTATCTATCTATCTATCTATCTATCTATCTATCTATCTATCTATCTATCTATCTATCTATCTATCTATCTATCTATCTATCTATCTATCTATCTATCTATCTATCTATCTATCTATCTATCTATCTATCTATCTATCTATCTATCTATCTATCTATCTATGTAATTTTGATGATCAGAGGCGGATAGACCTTCCTAGGGATCTGTCACGACATCCTAATACTATTCAGTATAATGGTCTTATGAATACTAAGGCATTGAGCAGATTTTGTAAAGACATCTTGAACACTTTTAGAATTATATATGGTGAACAAAAATTAAATCTAGTGGACTAGTAATTTGATTGGATTGGGTCTTCAAAGGCTGCACTTCATTTGAACATTTATAATATTGTTGTGTATGGTTGGGCCCGGGCTGTTTCGGTGTCTGAAGAAATAATTGCACACGCACTGGGCCTCTGGGGCCTATTGGAGATTGGGTGGGCTCTTTGCTGACCTACAAAAAATTTATTCTTTCTCCAGTATTCATTGGGTCGTTTTTTTTCTCAATTTCTCTGAGCTATGACAGCTTTCAAGTTTTAGTTGATGAACTCTTTATGGTAAACAATTCGCAATCCAAAATCGTTAAAGCATTTATAAGATGGAATATTTTATTATCTATCGTTGCTTACTATCCTTTTTTGGCTTCAATTCACTCTATTGTAAAACTAAGAATGTGAATTTGATGCATACAGGTCAATGTTTATAGGTGGACCCTAGATGACATTCATTATTTCATTCATCATTACATTCCTTGGTTGTTTTTGTTGATCTAGTCAGTTTTATAATGCAGTTTTTTTTATCCCCCGCCGTTTTCGGCGAGGGGGTATAGTAATGGTCTCCGTCCGTCATTCCGTCATTACGTTATTCTGTCATTCCGCCATTCCGAGGTTCCGACACTAAACTTGTCCGGAGCATATCTCCTAAAGTTTAATAGCTATCAACTTGAAACTTTATGGGTTGGTAGATCTCATGGAGGACAAGTGCAGTGCACAAGAACTACAACTCTTGCTTGCATAATTTTTGAGTTATTGCCCTTTGTTAATTTTAAGACTTAGATTTTCTCCGGAGCATATCTCCTAAAGTATAATAGCTATCAACTTGAAACTTTATGGGTGGATAGATCTCATGGAGGACAAGTGCAGTGCACAAGAACTATAACTCTGGCTTGCATAATTTTTGAGTTATTGCCCTTTGTTGATTTTAAGACTTAGATTTTGTAGGGGGTTAATTTCTTGAAGTACAATCTATTAGGCTTCAGTTTACTATCAAGCTTTCACGGCGGGGGATTGCCATGTCCGATATGGCTCTTGTTTTAAGTTCTTCGCATGTTTTGTTAATTGTTCTATTACACTGTAAAATCTAGATCTTTACCCCTGTTAGGAGTCCCGGTCATTGAATGAAAACTTTCAAAGCCCTCTAAATCGGGCGGCAATGTTACCTGCCTTATAAATTCTGTCCGAAGATGGCCATTTCTAAATCCCCTTTATAGGGGAGCTATTGTCATGGCGGTGTGTCCGTCGTGCGTGCGTGCGTCCGCCCGTCCGTGCGTGTGTGCGTAAACTTTTTCTTTAAACATCTTCTTCTCCCTAACCAATAAGCGGACTTTCATGAAACTTGCTTGAAATGTTCCTTTGGTGATCCTCTTCTAAAATTGTTAAAGAAATTTTGATTGACCCCCAAATGTTGGAGTGGCAGGGCGTGGCATTTTTTCACTTTGAAATCTTTAAAAATCTTCTCTTTCCAAACCATTGAGACAATTGTAATGAAACTTGGCATGGATATTCCTTGGGTGACCCTTTACTTAAATTGTTTTAGAAAAAAAATGATTGGCCCATAAATATGGACGGGGCTTATTTTGAGCCCGAAATCTTTGAAGGACATCTCCTCCTGAACTACTGGGCTGATTTCGAAAAAACTTTACCAGAATGTTCCTAGGGTGACCCTTTTCAAAACTTTTTCATGAAATTTTGATTGGCCCATATATATAGGTGTGGCAGGGCGGGGCTTATTTGAGCAAGAAATCGTTGAACGACATCTCCTCCTGCCCCACTGGTCTGATTTAAATGAAACTTTACCAGATTTTTCATGGGGTGACCCTTTTCAAAAATTGTTTGTTAAATTTTGATTAGCCCAGTAATATTGGCGTGGCAGGGCGGGGCTTATTTTGAGCCCGAAATCTTTGAACGACATCTCCTCCCAGACCATTAGGCCAATTATAATGAAACGTGGAAAGGATGATCCCTGGATGACCCTTTACTTCAATTGTTCAAGAAATTTTGATAGGCTGATAAATGTGGGCATGGCATGGTGGGACTTATTTTGCGCCCGAAATCTTAAAACGACATCTCCGCCCAAACCATTGGGCCAATTTCAACTTCAATTGAAACTTTACCAGAATATATGAGCCTGAAATCTTTGAAAGACATCTCCTCCTGAACCACTCGGCCAATTTTAATGAAACTTTACCAGGATAATCCTAAGGTGATCTTTTTCAAAAATTGTTTGCAAAAGTTTGAATAGCCCATAAATATGGGCGTGGCAGGGCAGGGCTTATTTTGAGCTTTGTATCTTTGAAAGACATCTCCTCCTGAACCTTATGTTTTGATAAGATGGGTAAAGGGATCTTGCTTCATGGGGATTGGGTAATTTGGTGCGATGTGGGCCATACCTTGTTAATTATTATGAAATAGGTTTTAAGAGATTTCAAAGTGTTGTTTGCATCCAAAGAAAGCTTTATTTATTGAAAGTCTAAAGATGTTAAAGCAAGTGGAGCGATACCCTCTTGTTTTATTATTATTTTTTTTTAGTATCAAGAATAGAAAATTCGTTTGTTTTTCGTGAACATCGATAAATATTTTATTGAATGACAACAAAAGCCATATTTTCGTTGCATTACATTGGAAGAAACGACCACCCTATACTTCGGTTTCATTAAAATCGATCATCGTCGCAGTGTTCGAAAGACATAAACAAATAATATATAATCATAACATAAAGTTAAGCGCCACTAAATTTTAAGTTAATAAAATTTCTATCGAAAACTTTAATAACGTATCTATGTTGTCAAACGGTTAGAACAACCTTGTATTGTGAAACATTATTGACATGTCACTCATTTAATATTCCTGCTGACCTTCATTGATATTCGGAACCAACTTCCTTATATAGATTAAAAATACACGAACGTTACTGTCAAATAACAAAATATACCATGTTGTTATAAGTGGTCTGATAGCTATATGTGTAAGGTCAGAGTCGTTACAATTCAGAGATCCAAAGATCGAAACTCACTCTCGGCCTTTTTTTTTTTCAACAAGATGTTATTTTACAGGCTATTTAGGTCTTATGAAAAGGTAATATAAAAAACACGACACAGTTTACATATTTTTGCTCTGTGTATGTGTTCCATTTGATATTCTGCATCAAGCGATTTCCTATCGCTCAGTTGCCTACGCACAACACAAAATGGGTTTTAGAAAAAGTTTGGGATAAATTTGTCACATTCCTCTTTTCTCGATATCTGTCTATGTCTGATGGTCTAATGAGAAAAACAAAGTGAAAATAGACTTAAGAACGCCATGAAAAGAATAAAAAGAAGTAACGGCAAGCAATGAAATGTATAAAAGAAAAAAGAGTAATAATATCATTAGTATTAAATTTCGTGAACGAAAGAAGATAATTCAATGCAGTCGCTGCGTCTGAGAAAAAAAGGCATTTTTTTTTCTTTTAAATCTCGTGATCACAGCTTGAATAGGTAACAACAGCTTATTAATTCCAATGAAAGATTAAGAATGAGATATTTGATAATGAAAAAAAATGTCAATACAAAATATTATAATAAAAAAATTAAAGAGACGGTAAAAGTGTCTCTTTATCTAATAATAATAGAAAGGAAAAAGTGATTAAAAATGATTCAGAAAATAAATTTACTCTTTTCGACTCCGTGCTTATTCGTCTGTCCGTTCATTGACACTATTTGCCGAACGGTTTAGACCACTGCGCTACGAACCCAATTCGAACATTTGGTTTTTTATTTGATTTAAAATAAAATACTGAAAAAGACATGGCGGATATTACCGAAAGTTAACGAAAAATAATGAGTGACAGGTCGACTTTGTTTTCCAATAGCTATTGATTAAAAACGTTTCGGATGCACGTGCATATTCAGCAAGTCTCGTGCAATGACTGTAAAGCCAGGGCTCGTGCAAAGTGGAAAATCAGCTTTTCTGTCAGAAATACTTACGTCGTGTAGCTCGTGCAATTGTTTACATTTCGATTTGAAACTCAGTCATGGCAAGGCGTAGATTGTCTACAAATGAAAGATGGCGAATAATTGGAATGCGAGATTCTCGAATGTCTTGTAGAGCCATTTCCAGACAGCTTGGGTATCACCACAGTGTCATTACAAATTTGGTACAAAAACACGCACAGACAACGACGTTAAGGACCGTGTCAGATCTGGACGCCCTAGAGTAACGTCTATTCGAGAGGATAGAGAACTTTTGCGTCACGTCAGACGTCTGCCCTTTACCAGTGCGCCTGTACTAAGGGACAACTGGAATACACACAGACGGGTCTCTATTTCAACAGTGCGAAATCGACTTCGGATGGCTGGGTATAAGGCACGAAGACCCCTGAAACGTCCAAAGTTACAACAGAGACACATCAATGAACGCCTAATATGGTGTAGAGCGAGGGCACGTTTGAACTTTTGGAACGTTTGGCATCATGGCGTCGGATCCATTGGTCAGATGAGTGCAGGATGTTGTTGCATGTCACCGATGGCCGAATTCGTGTTTGGAGACAACCTAACACCCGATTTGCACCAAAGAACGTCCAACCAATCTATCAGGGTGGCGGTGGCTCCGTTATGATATGGAGTTGTGTCTCCTACGGCTGTAAACTGGACCTAGTGACAGTTCCAGGAACATTGACTGGCGATAAATATCGCGATAACATCCCTTTTCATGTGGTAATTCCACATTTTGACAATCACTCTCTTCGAACAAGACCAGTGTATATGGATGATAACGCCAGACCCCACAGATCAAGAGTCGTGGCGGACGTTATGCAACGTGAAGCCATCACCACAATTCCATGGCCGGCTTGTAGTCCCGATCTTAACCCATCGAGCACCTGTGGGACATTTTAGGGCGCCGTATACGTCGGAGAGAGCTTCCTGTACAAAATGTGGTTGAGGTGGAAGCAGCACTGCACCAGGAGCGGCAGCAAATCCCTCAACACATCACCCAGAGGCTGATTCGTGGCATGCCGATGAGGGTGCGCGCAGTGATCAATGCTCACGGATCTTACACGCGCTACTGACTAAGATGTGACTGGAATTAATCGCATTTGTGTTATCTGACTTCTAAAACCAAGTTTCTTGTCATAGACAACACCGTAAGTCGGCTTTGACAATAGTTTTTCATGTTTAAAAAAAGGTGAAAATACGTCATTTACATTTCAAGGTACAAAGTCAATAAAATTTATCACCACCCATGTATTGTTGTGAAATTGTTAAGTCAACATACCATTTTCAACATTGGAACTCAATATTTACATCTCTGTTATTTTGAATTAATGCAGGCTCCCTGCCTTTAAAAATCTTCTGTCTAAAAAACTGGTGGCGCTTAACTTCTTGTTCTGAGTATATAATTGTATTTTTTTTATATTTATTCGTGAATTTGAATATGCTATATTATTTCCGATAAAACAGAAAATAGAAACGACATGCCCCTACGGGCATATTGAAAAGGGTATGTTCAAGACTGAAATGTGCCAAGTATTGGTTCTAGAAGATCTTAATGTAGGAAATTAATTGTGATTTTTCATATTTTAAGCTTTCACGGAGAAGTATGAGAAGTATGAGAATTTAAGAAAATTCAGAACGAAGTTGGGTAATTACTTGATTTTGAGAATTTCTGGGGTTAAATTGGATTGACTTTCATTAATGAAACAAAGGTACAAATTAGTTCTAAGCATTCAATTTTCAGCTGTATTGATAACGTTAAGAACAAGCTTTTGATTCGTAGTATGCGAACATTTGTAACATCAAATTTGTTGCTACATAAACTGTCAAAAGCGTCGAAACTTTTCGCACTTTGCTTATTTTCTTAATCTAGAATGAATAATATTCCTTCCAGTGAAAGAATTTTTGGAATGCGACCTCTGGTTGATCTTTGCTGGACCCAATCCCTTTTCAGATATTTATAATAAGAGTTCCTAGATGGCCCCTTTTCGAGTGACAGGTCCCATATCATTAAATATGTGTCCCGTAACGCAAAAAAGAGAGGAACAATCTGGGAGAACTCCATGAAATGAAATTTTCAAAAAAGTGATTGATTCAATTAGAGGCCAACCGAATGTCGCATTTAAAAAAATCTTTTATTCGAAGATTTAATGGTAAGTAGAAGGTCTGTAAAAATTGATTAGTTTCTACAGTGGTCAGCCTACACAATCCACGCGGCCTGACTAGGGTCGACACTTTACGCACAACCGAGGCCAAAGGCGGTCTCTTTTTGCGTGACGGGTCACATATCAATATACCATTCATCCACGTGAAGTTAAGTAGACTTAAATAATAACATTCGTCTTATATTTCATTTATCATTCAATAATGTATATCGGAAATAATTCAAACTGGAATCGCGTGTAAATAAACACAGGTTCAAAGAAAAACAAATCTTGAGTTTTTGAATAATTAAACGGGTTTCTTCCTTGCAAGCCATTACGTATACACTCATGTATGTCACGACAGGTCATCATTAAGGTAGTTCACCCTAATGAGATAATGTAAATCAACGGTAAGCGTACAAAATCTCATAAATACAGCTTTGTTCAAGATGTAGATACGTGGTGTTGATCCAGAAACGTCGCTATTCGGTACAAACCGAAAAATAACGACATAGATCGACCAATCATGACTGATTTTGATATTTTTAATTTGGAAGGGGTGTTCTAAATTAACTTCTATGGCGAAGATTTTTTTCACTTTTGATCATAGTTGTTTCAGTATAACTTTTATTTATCTTTTTAGTTCGCCCGGGACGAAAGTCTCGGAAGAGCTATTGTCATACCCTCGGATGTCGGCGTCGGCGTCGGCGTCGGCGTCAGCGTCGGCGTCAGCGTCGGCGTCCGCATTAGGTTAAAGTTTTTTATTTCTATCAATATTTATCCTAGAGGCTTTATTTTTTACAGAAACACTCATTTGGGCATAGCCTTTCATTTGAAACCAACATCCATGTCGAAATGACCTTTAGACTGTGACCTTGACCCTTTCAAAAAAACTTTAACCAAAAACTTTAACCAAAAACTTTAACCAAAAAAACTTTAACCTTGCTTATGTATTCTGTAAGCTTTAACCTAGAGACATCATTACTTCATATGCACACTCATTAGGTGATAGGCTTTCACCATAGACAAAGGTCCTTGACAGTTTGACCTTGACCTTGACCCTTTGTGGACTTAGAAAAACTTAAACCAAAAAACTTTAACCAAAAACTTTAACCTTGCATATATTTTTTTAATGCTCTAACCTAGGGACATCATAGCTTCATATATATACTCACCAGGTGATAGGCTTTCACCAGAGACCAAGGTCCTTCACAATTTGACCTTGACCTTTACCATTTGTGGACTTTAACTGAAAACTTTAACCAAAAACTTTAACCTTGCTTATATTTTCTGAATGCTTTAACCTAGGGACATCATTACTTCATATACATACTCATTAGGTGATAGGCTTTTGTGAGAGGTCAAGGTCCTTGATAATTTGACCTTGACCTTTTATGAACTTAGAAATACTTTGACCGAAATTCTTTTACCAAAAACTTTAACCTTGCTTATATTTTCTGAATGCTTAAATCTAGGGACATCATTACTTCATATACATAGTCACCAGATGAAAGGCTTTCACCAGAAACCAAGGGCCTTGACAATTTAACCTTGACCTTGACCTTTTATGGACTTGGAAAAACTTAAACTGAAAAACTTTAACCAAAAATTTAACCTTGCTTATATTTTCTAAATACTTTACTCAGGGACATAATTACTTCATACACATACTCACTAGGTGATAGGCTTCTACAGAGACCAAGGTCCTTCACAATTTGACCTTGATCTTGACCTTTTGTGGACTTAGAAAATTTTCAAAGAAAAACTTCATGTTTGATTCAAAGAAATTCCATTGGTTACCTCATCTGCTTGTAGGCTTTCACTTTACCCTAACCTTATACATGCCATTAAAACAAAAAAGTTTATATTTCTTAATTACTACTCAAACAGATATATATTAGATCATGGACTTTAACATTGAAAGAAACCACTTTGAACTTCGATCTTCGGTCAAGCGCTATTTGTGACAAGCAGCTGTTGGGGCGAGCTACGTTGTCCGCGGACAACTCTTGTTATTATTTGCGAGAGAAAAAAAAAACTTTAGGCCTATTTTATAGAGAGCTTAAATCTCCCGAAAAATGAAAATTGGCTTTTGGTGTCAACTCAATTTTGTTTGTTTGAAATGGGTTTAACGCCACTTTCAATTATATTACAGTTATATCGCTGCGGCTGGAGGACCTAACAATGAGTTCCTGGAAATTCGCACACCTATACCACCATTATATCCTACCTAGCCTACAGCTGTTATCCCACATAGATCTACGAATTCAACCCATTGTTGGGAGACATATAGACGGAAATGATGAGGGCCGCCGTCGGGGACCAAACTCGGAACCTCTAGGTCGACAGTCCGACGCGCTACCAATACTCAATACACGATAACTCAGTGGCGGATTAAGCGGGGGATCTGGGGGTTCGAACTAACCCCTCAAAAACCCATAATATGTCATGTCATGAAAACTTTCAACTTACCCTTCTGCTGTTCTAGGCATATTCCTGTTTCGAACAGAATTTTGACAGACAGTGTAGACTAAGATCAGCCTGTACAGTTGTGCAGTCTGATCTTAGCATACCATGCTTAGCCTTCCATTTTCTTTGTCTTAGTGGAAAAACCTTAAGGCAGACTCGTTGATATGTCTAAAAGCCAGGAAATTTGTAAAAACAATAAATTGAATTCAACAGAATAAGGGTTAGAATTGAGTTTAACAACGAATACGATCCCCCTTTTTGTATGTTCGAACTCCATTTACAGTAATCCTGGATTCGCCGCTGCAATTCAAATCTTAACATAATCAAACGTTTGTTGTCTTTCTTTTCTTCAAAAACGTTGACAAAAATACACGTAAATGAAAATTGTGTGAAATAACTGTACAAATTGTTTTAAACGAGAACCATTTCGCTCGAAAACTCTTATTTTTGGTGGACGTTTACGTTCACCAGTGTTACTACGTAGGAACAATCCAGTCAAATGTTTTAAAATATCTTTTCAAAAAAAGTAGTGCCTGATAAGGTTCAGTTTACTCTTTTTAAGACCTGTTTACGTATGACAACTATGCATTTTGAAAATGGCAGGATACAATGGTTCTATACAACCACTGCTACCCACTTTTACAGCTGGATAGACCGGAGCCTTGGCTGCAAGGTGTCCTGGTCATATACATCACCCGGCAGGAGTAGGGCTCGAACCAGAAATCATCGAGTTACGAGTCGAGCAAGCTGACCACTCAGCCATACATTACTATATAGTTATGCCATTTTTTTGTATTGCTGTAATGATGTGACGGTGTGGTAATGACCATAAGCAGGGTTTAATATACCAAATGAAGAGATAAACTTTTATAATTTCGTTTTGATGGTGATATTATGATATGATATAATTTACTCACATAAAAGAAAGCGACAATCCATCGAATTCTAATTTCATAGAAGTTGCTTGAGACATTTAAGCTGTTGAAATTTTGAGAACCTTAATTCTAAATAAAGAAAAATTATTGAAAAAAATGGGGATGGTCCATATCTACAATTTTTCCGCATAAATAAAGGTGCCGGGTCATTCTGTTATCAAAAAAATCAACTAAAGTTAAAGACTGCCGACCTTAGTCAGACTTTCCATTTTCATAGGCTCAATCCTACTACATTATACCTCAAAGTACAGAATAGTCAAAATCGTCGATACAATTCCAAAACCGTTTAACCACGCTGAAATCAAGATGTTGTTCGAGATTTGGGAATTACACCGACATTAGTGTTACTCGTATCTCGTATGGGTCTGTGTTTCTCCACACTGGCCAAGGGTATCAGAATACTGATCTATTAAGATTAAGTGAGTGTTCAATGGTCAATTTTGTATGTACGCTGTATAGACAAAATTTACATTTAATCCCTCACATCATAAACTTGTGCAAGTTATAATTTCTATGAATATATTTTGTTCTAGAAAAGGAGGATTTTCTATGTTCCCATGCTGCACTCAAATCACCTAATTCTAGGCAATTGTTTTTTCAACTGCTTAAGGTTGTCCGTGAATTTATTATTAATGGATTTAAGTGCATTTAATTAAAATGCCTTTTATATAAAAGGGACATCTCGCTAAAGAGAGAATAAGCCATGTTATTTACACAACTGTTGTTGAAAAATCCTTGGTAATGGGCCTTGTACAATGCCGAATCATTCAAATGTTGAGTCTTTTCTATCCAATACATGAGATATAAAAAATCCTTGATAAATCTTTCAGATTTATCTGATTTTCATAATATTTAGTTCATTTATATCTTTATTCTTACCTTTGTCAAAATACAAGTTCTTCTGACAACTGTTCTATTCTTTATTTCTCTTTTTACGAACCCAAGGCGATGGATTAGCTTCAGGGTAACAATTGTCTGAGTACTTGTTGATAATAATTTCGACCATGGATCAACAACGAACTGTACTCTTCAAAAATGTTCTATGATACAGATTCATAATCGACGTTTTCTTTAATGATTCAAAAACTTTGATTTCTGCTGGTTATCTAAAAATGCAATTGTATTGAGGTGAATTACATAATAGCCATTCTGCATTAAGACGTCAACGTCAAATTACGCAAAAATCTAGCCTTCCTAAACAGCACGTGCACGTGTACAGATTGTTTGGAAAGTTTCGAATGTTCTTTGTTATGTTGTGAATGAAATCTCACTACTGAAAAGATTTTGGAATCAAACGTCTCAGCACATATTTCAAATGAAAAATGATTAAATGTACGGAGGAACAACGTCAGGATACGAAAGGCCGCCATAAGGAAGGCTTCAGAAGCCCAGTGATTGTAAATGACTTTGTTGTTTCGGAACCAACAACCTCCAAACTCTGGCACTACTTTAAGGTGGCAATTGACAGCGGCCTCCCGACTCTATAAACCGGAAGTGGGTTTTCGTTTATTTAACGGCTCTTTTTGAGCGTTGTTTAAAAAGACCGGTTTTCGATAGATTCTACTTATGGAAATAACGCAAGATAATGATGGTAAAACTTCATAATTTAGCTTCTTTTCAACATTTGATATTGATTGAATGACTGGATCATAAAATTTTACAATAAAAATGCGTTAAAACCGTCATTCGATTAGGAGGGGTCACTGTAAAATAACGGAAAACTTTCTTATTTGCCGGGTAAGGTATGCTGAATTTTTTTACCAAATAAAAGGAAAAATATGGGTTACAAACATATCGGAAAATAAGAAAAAATCATTGGGTAATTTCTTCCAAAAAAGGGTTTTTGTGGCATTTTTCACCAGTAAAAATACACAAATTAGTGCATTTTTAACTTTTAAAGGCAAATTGTGCAAATGCAATTGATCAAAGGGAAATTTTCTTGTCAAAAGCCATTGTGTACATGTAAAAGGTCTATCAAAATGTATGTGTTTTATAGCTATAACCTAGTACAGAGTTCATTCTAGACCTAAAACGTATATATAACCCTTTTACTGAAAAATGGCCTATACCACTCAAGGGAAAATAACTCTAGCATGAAAACGAACATGGAAAGGTACCTTCAAATTTTGATATAATGACGGCACAATGTTAATCTACAACATATATGACCAAGAAAAAATTCATTGGGTGGAAAAAATGACGCCTTGTGTCCATTGCTACCTTAACGCGACTCGCTACTATATGTATGGAGCCAGATAAGTCTGAAAGGTAAAAATAACGTTCTTCCAGCAAGACGAATACCCCAGCGGTGTTTGGTTAATTCTACTCTTATCGCAAATGCAAAGACGCACTTTGTCTCTAGACGGCGTAAAATCTTAGGTCACATAGTATGGAACCAGATTCGAGAGGCCAGTTTTGCTAGAGCAAGATACTTTCGACGCAACGGTCTAATTGACGTCACCATTTTTGATAAAACAAAAAGAGTAAATTCTGTTTTAATTCTGTACTTAGATGCCTGAACCCCACCTTTCTCGATTAACTTTACATATGTATAGATCCACAAGTTTAAGTGAGTGATCAAAGGTCAATTTTGTCTTTACCTGTATAGGCAAAATTGACCTTTGATCACTCACTCAAAATTGCAGATCTACATATCGATATTATTGTCGTAGTTAAAATAGTTATTCAATATCAAACTTTTTTTGACTTCTCATAACAATGACAATCAAATTAAGCAATGTTTCTATTTTGAAAATAAGATAAGTTTATGAATGAAAAATCAGTTTTAGAAGTTTGTCCGCAGTTGTTTAAAATTTACATATGACAATTACCTTATCTAAGGGCGGCGCGTATGGCTTGTATTTTTCTCCCTTTCAAATTGGAGTTACATGTAATTTTCAGTCGATATACCGGCTTTCATCAAAGGAATCAAATTGTAAAGATATCTCCCAAGCAAAATATTTATGTTGTTTCTTAATATATATATATAGCTTGGGAATTTAGTTCAAGCCAACTGTAAGGTTTGCAGGAAAACTCTGTCCCTGACGGACATACAAATTTACAGACAAAGAAACGACAAACTGATAAATGGCCGTCAGGTATAATGGTGAAAATAAGAAATGTGACGAGTTTCCGTCACAATTAATGGTGACGGTTAGCCATCAGATCCTTTTTGGAACAACGCTCGGATTTCCATAAACTAAAACGTACCACAGACGCAATTCGGAACATCGCTCAGACTTTTCCGGAAACTAGAAAGTACCTCGGACGTACGTGTTGTAATTTTGGGTGGTATTTTCGGTAATTTGGCTCCAGGAAGCACTTCGGTTTGAAGAAAATCAGCCATGAAAGCGCGTCTTTTTGCACGTGGGTTTCTATGACGTACAAACTGCAAAGATTCCGCTTAGGACGAAGTTGCATAAAACGAAACCAACGTAAGAATAAAAGAGGGCATATTATAATTTGATCACAAAACGCATTTTGCATTTTGTCATCAAATTATTATATGCCAAAAAGATCTCCACGGACGATCGGAAATAATTTACAAAATGTGATATTCTCCAAGCGTATTTAACCCTTTGCTGTTTAATCCCTGCTTTTTACGTGCCTGTTTTTATGATTGAGAAAACATTGTGAAAAAAGAAGAAATTGCTTCTGACAAGCAATTTCTTCTTTTTCCACACTATTTTCTATCCTACTGAATGGTTATTTTTAAAATTAAATCCACTTTAAATTTTCGTCTGCAAAACCTTTGAATTTGGGAAGGTCCAAAATTTTGTAAAACAGGAAGGGAATAATAACCGAAGTACCACCAGAAGCCGAATTACCTAAAATACGACCCAAAATTACTACACTTAGGTCCGAGGTACCTTCGGAAAAGTCCGAGCGATGATCCGAATGATAGTATGCATCAGCAAGATTGTTCACTTTTTCAGAGATTTTGCTTACAGTGATGAGACTTTTAATGATAGTCGCTTAAAAAAAGCGGTTGCTTAATGGAAGTGGTCGATCGAGCAAGATCTCCTCGTACCGGGTAAGACACTGTGCAAAAAGGTAAACGACCAGAGTGCAGTCAGGGTACATTTCGTTACATTACGTTATTGGTGAAGAAATGTCGGTTATAGTTTCAAAGACCTATGAATATTTAATTGTGTTCTTCACAACGAGATGTTTTTCTTAAGTACTGTGAGATCTCAGTGCCTATTTGGGATATATTTATGTGTCTACCACCGAACAAAGCATCTTAGAATTTTATGAGCACAGTCGTATTTTCAACAATGAGGGAAAATGATTTTTATTTAGGAAAATATGATATGGACGTATAGGTTTGAGAAAAAATAAATCGTCTCTTTCGAACTATCAGTGGATGTAATTCAAACGTAATCTTTGTGGTCATTCTTTCTTCTCTTTTTTTTCAAGTTCAAATCACAGACTTTTTCTCTTTTGTGTGCTGTGAAAACTATTTCAGAATAATATTTTTGTCTTATTATTATTTTTTTTTTTCATTCTTTGTCATACTAAACCTGGAATATTTCTGCCTTTGCAAAGGGGGGGGGGGTAAGAAGAAGATCAGCCTGCACGTATGTGTATCCTGTATCCGTATCCTTATATTAGCCTTTGCCACCTGATTTTCTTTTCCAAAGTAGGAAAATTTAAAAATCATATGACCCTGTGTGTAACATTTCCAACAAATTGGTATGTGTGCAAAGCAAAGACTCTGGTCAGTCTGTGCTTCTGCACAGTCTGACCAGAGTCTTTGCTATGTCCTTTGTAGATAAATGAGATCTTAAATACTCTTTAGGTCAGCGAATATCTTTTTGCACTACATAATTGTCAAGGTTGCTCAAACCGTGTGCCTTATGCACAAGTCAAATTGTTGAAAATGTCACGAACAGGCTCATATTTGCAGAATTATTTATAAATAGCTACTGACTCACAATTAAACCACTTTTTTTGTTTCATTTTCATTATTCTACGTCAAAACACCTTATTACCAAAGTCAAAAAGGGATAGTTAGTGCTTGTTAAGGGTTGCATAAAATCAAAAATAGGGAATCTTCGTTGCAAGCACTATTTTTGTATGAAATAAAAAAAAACTAACTCACTGATAATACAAAGTAATATTAAATAACGGAATCCGTTGAAGAATATTTAAACGTATTACTTATTTAATGAGTTTTTCTTTAAAGGTTTAAGTACCACAAGACTACATTTTTTCATCACGGTTTGTTATAATGACGTTTATCCTTCTTTATTTCCTTTATCTATCCATTTAATAAGTTGTTAATTTTTCTTTATATATTCAATTTTCTTCCTGATCATTTTAGCCATTCATAGAAATAGTCCATAACTTCGTGCTACGTAACTTTGATATGAATTGAAAAAAAAAAAAAAAGACGAAAACAAACCCAAGAGGAAAAGAGATTTTAGAGACTAAAAACGTACATAAAAAAAGTGAAGAAAAATAAAGAAAAAACAACAACATATATTGACAATCCTAAGAATGTATTCAGCTACAACTAATGGTGTGATATTATTGACGGTATGGTCAACTTTTTTGGGAGTGATTGAGAGCCAAAATGGTGAGTATTGAAATGATTTGATCTTTTCTGTGTGTTAAGAGACGAAGAGAGTATTCATTAATTTCATGGGGGAATGAAACTAAAACATAATCACACTGTATGAATTCATTCCCCCATGAAATTAATCAAATTTCTCATCTTATCTTATGATTTAATATTCTGAAAAGAATATGTAAAGATTTCTTCATAAATTGATAGATTATTATGGGTGTAAGTTTACAAAATAGATGCGTACTTAAAAATGTTTTCTTTAGGGAATAAAACCAAATTTTCAGCCAATCAGAATGAATTTATATATATGGACTCATTATTATTATTATTATTTTCACAATGAAACTCCCCTAATGCAGCGATTTTCGTGGGACCATCAAAATTTGTTCGATGTATAAATATAACTGTTTATATACTACTAAAAATGTAAAGGGTACAAACTTAACAATTCTAGAAAATTTGTGTTAAAATCTCGTTTCTATCAATGAACCTGTGTAAAATAAGCGTAGACATGTCTTCTACATGATAACACAGAGTTTCAGCTTCAGTAAAATGACTTTCAAAAGATAGACAAATCTAAAATTGCGTAACCTTATGTTTAACCCTTCCCTGTTTTACAAAATTTTGGACATGTCCAATTTCAAAGGTTTTGCAGACGAAAATTTAAAGTGGATTTAATTTGAAAAATAATCATTCAGTAGGGTAGAAAATAGTGTGGAAAAAGAAGAAAATGCTTGCCAGAAGCAATTTCTTCTTTTTTCACAATGTTTTCTCAATCATAAAATCACAGGCACGTAAAAAGCAGGGATTAAACAACAAAGGGTAAATGAAAAATATAAAAGAAATGTTTGTATGTATTTTAATCATAATCAAGAATATGCCCAAATAAAGAAATCTTATTATATGAAATGCAAATGAATATTATTTAGGTTCTTCCTGTTGAAAAAAAAAAAAAAAAAAAAAAAAAACACAACATATTCGCCATATCAAGGGCAAAAACCGTGATGGACATTAATGCTGGAAGGTATCCTCCTATTCGACGTTTCTGATGCCTTTGACGAATAAGTTCTATCGTAGTACTACTTTTCAAATTTTTGCAATGCGGTATGAGATTTTTCTTGATTTTTTTCGTGAATTATAACGGTGGATTACCATTTGATAAACTCATTGCAAAACCATTGTAAATATTAAAGATTTATATCCCTCGTTCGTTCATTTATATATAATACATACTTAGTGTTTTGTATGAGAAAAAATATCTAACGAGGTTGGCGGAATTGATCATTGTCGAGACAATTATCAATTCCAACAACCGAGTTAGATATTTTTTCATACAATACACTAAGTATGTATTATATTTATCTTATAGCCTATATTTGCCTTATTTTCATCGATGTTTCTAACTGAAATGCAAGTTTCTAAAAATAATCGCATTATATCATTGTTACAAAAATAACTATGTGATAACATAAAAAAATATCATACGGGATGTTATCATACGGATATTTGTATAGTTATAAGATAAAGTCCTATCTGATGTTATCTGAGCCGAGCCGTTAAAGAGACGTGATCATACACGTTGCATATGCTATCACGTGCAAAATGACGCTTAAGTCCTTATATTATTACATTTCGTCTATATTTTGCATTAAAGAAATCAAATAATCGTTTGGTTTTCGAGTAAGATAAAAAAAAGGGGGGCAGTGAAAGATCGAGTTATATGTCATAAATTTATGTATGAATATGGCTCCGCCACTGGAGAAAAGATCGTTGTTCACTCAATGGAATAAAAATCGGTCTTAATATACTTATTTGTCTGTATTTCATTCGAAATAATTTCTACATCATTGTTGATGAATAAATATAGTATCTTTAGTCAAAGCATTCCCGAATTGAAGTTTGAAAGCTTCGTATTAACATTTTTCGTTTAAACTAAAAAAATTTGTGTCTATATTCCCCTAATTATTGATATTCCTTAATTTTCCGAATCTCATCCTTTTGACAAAAAACATGTCCCAGTTTTACCGCTTGTACGTCCGAATTTTTTCGAAACCCCTCCGCATTTACCCGTTTCACAGTACTCTCATGCTTCTCATTTTCACAATGTTTTGGCCATCATTAGCTTCACATTTTATGGTTAAATGCAAGTTAAATGACTGCTCGAGTTATGAGAATACGGCTAGTTTCCACCTATGGCTTCAAAATCAAGCCAGAAATAAGGTTGGTAAAAAACGTCCGAATTAGTTGCGCAAAGGTGATAAAAGCATAGATTTTTTCAATAACACTTTCAATGCCCGTCTAGATCTTCAAGAAAATTTCAGTCTAAGAGAAAATGTCCCAGTCTAAGTATGTACGCAAGCTCGTGCGTTTTGTCGTCTGGTGAAGGGTATGAATTCTGTTCATTTTCATTAGTTATACCCCCCACCTACGAAGTAGAGGGGGGTATATTGGTTTCACCATGTCTGTCTGTCTGTCCATCCGTCCGTCCATCCGTCCGTCCGTCCGTCCGTAGACCTTTTCGTTTCCGGACTCTAACTCAAGAACCAAATGACCTACAATCATGAAACTTTATACAAATGTTTCTTATGACCCAAGGAAGTGCCCTATTGTTTTTGGGTCATGTAGGTCAAAGGTCAAGGTCACAGTCAGCCTTTGTTCAATTTTCGTTTCCGGACTCTAACTCAAGAACCAAGTGGCCTACAATCATGAAACTTTATACAAATGTTCCTTATAACCCAAGGAAGTGCCCTATTGTTTTTGGATTACATAGGTCAAAGGTCAAGGTCACAGTCAGCCTTTGTTCAATTTTCGTTTCCGGACTCTAACTCGAGAACCAAGTGACCTACAAGCATGAAACTTTATGCAAATGTTGCTTATGATCCAAGGAAGTGCCCTATTGTTTTTGGGTCATATAGGTCAAAGGTCAAGGTCACTGTCAATTTTTGATCAATTTTTATTTCTGGACTCTTAACTCAAAAACCAAGCAACCTAGAATCATGAAACTTCATGCAAATGCTTCATATGACCTCAATATTAGTTACAAACACATCATGCACTAATAGCACTTGCATTCTGACAAAGTGCTTGTGGGGGGTATTAGTCCGCTCTGCGACAGTTCTAGTTTTGAATTGTTTTCACGTATAAAATTAATGCAAAGTTGATGTTCGAATTCTAAACATGATTAACTTTTTATGAGCACTGAACTGACGAAGCTTTGAACTGTTGATCTAAAGGTATCCTTTTCTGGGTCCCTCTTTTTATACACAAGTCAGACAACTCTAGGTGAATTTCATATCTTTTAACACCTTACTGCCTACACTCAATAACTGATGGAACTTTCTCCAAACAATATATTTCGCCCTCGCAGAGCCAAGATCCAGAGCTATTAACCATTGTTATCCTTAACCTGCAATATTCCTGGTTTGGCAGGAAGTGTAGACTAAGATCAGCATGCACACAGTCTGATCTTAGCCCATACCACTTGATTTTCCTTCTTATACCATAATGCTTTAAAAAGTGTATTTTCAAAATTATTACTGACTTTTGATTTGCTTAGTTTTGCGATGACTCGTAAAAGTTGTTAATTGGCAATATAGCATAACAAGATCGTGATTGGTTGATAATTTTGGTGGGTATTATTGCAAAATTTTCGCGGGATAAGTCTCAGTTTGTTTAAGTCGGTCTCGAAGTGTTTATTTATTTCTGATAGCCTTGGAATATATCTTCAAGACATAATTCCAAGTAGATCTTCAATGCTTAGGATCCTCAGTGACAGATAAATCATGGAAAAAATTAAGAAAAAGATGGTTAATTGTCACAAGGCCAGTTACACTGCTTGATGTCAAAGTATGTTATCCAACAAAGGGAAATTAAGCTAGCTGTCAAAAGTGTTACGGTTCTTCTGAACTACTTAGTCATGAGAAGAACATAATTTCCTATTTTCAACTCTATCAGACATAAGATGCTTTGTACAAAAAATATGACACTGCACTCCTGCTGCCATGTAGGCAATGCCATGGTTTCTCAAAGCGATTTAGAGGTTTTCAGATCACCTTAATTAGTAAGAGCACTGTACATAGGCGTATCTAGGACTTTGAAATTTATACACACTCAGAAGGCGACAACTCAAGAATGTATAGGATGAAGGCGATATGAGAACTGTGACTAAAGATAAATGCCCTCCATCTGTTTCTTTTTTATGATTTGAGCAGTGATGAATAATCAAAACATCATAACTACAGCTTGAATAAGCTATAGTTTCTATTTTATGATCAATCATCAACATTTTTTTTACCAGAGGATTATTTCTTTTACGCAATTTCGTAAATTGTGAAAATGGAGTTACGCCCTTGCTGTTGCATCACTGCCACAGTGTGACAGGCCTTTAAAGACTATGTTGAGTAGTGATGGTCAGATTAATCAATTATAATCAATAATTTATATGTTTTGGCTTCTGATTGTAATAATCAACTAAGAAATTCATAATCCTTTAATCGGGTCCTAACACATGAATGTTGACATCAGTTTGATGGCTCAGCATGGAACAGTTGTAACTGCCAATATGTTTATAGGCAGTTACAACTATTTCATGCTGAGCCATGGTGTTGGTAGAAAAGTCTGCAGGATGAGTCTGTGGGCCATTAGTTTTAACTAAACTTTCATATTCTATTTTTAAAAGGATGATATTGGGACTTGGAGTGCTGTATTAATTTCTAAGAAAACGATTGTACAATCGATCATTAGTCAATTTACTCTTCTAACTAAAAACCAATTATTGATTGTGAATTGAAACCGATTGTCCAACACTAATGTCCAGTGAAGTAGCTTTTGTTGCCTAATCAGGTTTTATCTGGAAATACCAAATAAATAACAGAGATACAGCGTTTGACATACAACATTTATTGCATCAAACCTGCAGGATGTACTGGTTCTTATACTAACTGGTCCTACCTGGTGATAACAAGTCCTCCTTTGAAACTGTATTCAGTCTTATAGACTAGGGGGAATTTTCTGTACAAGGCTTATTTTTCGACTTGGTTTAACATACCTGCCAGAATAGGTCTGACGGCAGAAATGCAATCCTTAGACCTTCCTAGACATGGACAGCCAAGTTGTAATATTTAATTGGGGTAAATTCACATTATGCCAATCTGTGAAAGCTTTAAAATAGAAATAAGAAATGATTGTATTAAAAGGTGGGAAAATGTTTTTTTTTTTAAAGAAAATGCTTTCTCTTAATTAAAAGTAGTGTCTTCTCAATATTTATCAATTCACTTTTTAGCAGAGAAGTTCATATTCATTCTAGACAAGTAGAAAACCAGCTTTTACTTGTCCTGGGACAAGTGGAGGAAACATACAATTTACAACATCTTGATGGTTAAACCAGAAAACGTTGTAACTGCCTATGAATGTTCATAGGCAGTTACAACTGTTTAGTGCTGAGCCATTCAAGTCATTAATTCTGTTTCATTTGATCGTAGCTCCAGTGTGGGTTACACCAGTATCATTTTACACTTTTTGATGGCTCTACCCAAAACAGTTGTGACTGCCTATAAATGATTTTAGGCAGTTACAATTGTTTAGTGCTGAGCCATTCAAGTCATCAATTTTGTTTCATTTTATTGCAGCTCTAGTATGGGTTACACCAGCATCTGAGCTTTTACATTTTGACGGCTCAACCCAAAACAATTGTAACTGCCCATAAATGTTTATAGGCAGCTACAATGTTAAGTGCTAAGGCATTCAAGTCATAAATTCTGGTTCATTTCATTGCAGCTCTAGTATGGGTTACACCAGCATCAGCTTTTACATTTTATATTTAGATGGCTCAACTCAAAACAATTGTAATTGCCTATTAATGTTTAAGGGCAGTTTCAACTGTTAAATGCTGAGCCTTTCAAGTCATAAATATTGTTTCATTTCATTGCAGCTCCAGTATGGGTTACACCAGCATCAGCTTTTACATTTTACATTTTCATGGCTCAATCCAAAACAGTTGTAATTGCCTATTAATGTTTAAAGGCAGTTACAACTGTTAAATGCTGAGCCTTTCAAGTCATAAATATTGTTTCATTTCATTGCAGCTCCAGTATGGGTTACACCAGCATCAGCTTTTACGTTTTACATTTTCATGGCTCAATCCAAAACAGTTGTAACTGCCTTTAAATGTTTAAAGGCAGTTACAACTGTTAAGTGCTGAGCCATTATAGTCATAAACTCTGTTTCATTTTATTGCAGCTCCAGTATGGGTTACACCAGCAACCGCTGGAGATAGCGTCAGTGTTAATGAAAATACTAGTCCAGGTACAACAGTATATGTGCTTTCTGCTACGGATGCCGATGTTGGAGACTCCCTGACTTACACCCTGCGGACTGTGGTTCCGTTTGAGAATTTCTTTGAGATTAGTAATGGTGATTTGGTTCTGAGATCTGGGGCGGCTTTAAATGCTGAGAGTACTGCCTCCTTCACATTAAGTTTCTTGTAAGTCGAATAAATATATAATACGTACTTAGTGTATTATATGAAAAAAAATATCTAACGAGGTTGGGAGAATTGAAAATTGTCGAGGCTCTGCCGAGACAATTATCAATTCTCACAACCGAGTTTGATATTTTTTTCATATAATACACTTAGTACGTATTATATTTATCTTATAACCTATATTTGTCTTGTTTTCGTTGGCGTTTCTAACTGAAATGCAAGTTTCTAAAAATAACCAAATTATATCATGTTCTAAAAATAACTATGTGATATCATAAAAAATATCATACGGGATGTTATCATACAGATATTTGTATAGTTATAAGATAAATAATTTTATGATATGACCTACGTTGCAGGAGTGAAATAACCTCGTTGAATATTTTTTATATTAAATGAGTGTTATTACACTAGTGGAATAACTATGCAAATGAGGTCAAAGCGAATGGCAACGCTATTTTGTAACCGCGAAAATGATGTCATAATTTTTATATTGTGACGTCAGTTTTAAACGGTGTTATAAGTTTCACGGAAAATTGATATGTTGAATTTCAAGAATTTTGACGATTTTTCCCAAAATTTCGGGTCATATTATAAATAGAATATCATATTTGTGCTCATAAAATACAGAATTTATTAAACTCGTCATCTTAAACAGATAAAAACTTGGTGCAGCCTCATTTTTATCTGTTTATAGATGACTCGTTTAATAAATTTGGTATTCAATGACCACTCATTCAATATCCTTTATGTCATGTAAAAATAATTGCAATTTGAGTTCCACTTAAAGAAAGCTGTAAGGTTATTTGTTGTGTTGTTTTGGAAACATATCGTGGCATTATTAAGAGAGTATTCTAACCAACATTTTCTCAGTGTGGAGAAAAATGAGTCTGAAATTCAGACTTCAATATCTTTTTTTACTATAAATCCTGAAGTGATTAAAATTGAACATTTGACCAAGATCACAATAATCTTTATAATTCATTAAATATTTTTGTGTAAGTCGAAAAAGTTTTTTGTGTAATTTAGATTTTCCTATTTTCAGTTAAAACAAAAATGACAAATTTTCATTCATTTCTTATTATTATAATGTTGAAATTACGAAGGGTCATTGTTACTTTCAAATTCTACAAAAAATGTGCAGCTAGAACATTTTAATTGAAATTCAGGACTTCTTTTCCCCATTCTTATAGTAAAAATTGATGTAGGTTTGTATGGGCATAACAACTTTCAACAGTATGTCAGAGAAATCATGGCAACATGTCCCTGTGTTGTTCTCTATACAAATAGAACAGGCTTTCTGGGCTGCTAGCAACTCAGGTCACTTCAGCAGACTATTTTATTTAAGCCTGTGCATGACATTCAACAATTTCAAATATGCACAAAGCAAAGACTCTGACCAGTCTGTGCACATGCACAGGTAGATTTTTTTGAGACTTATCCAATGATACCAAAATCTCAATTTTGTCAAAATTTCATTTATAACTCTCATATTAAGCCAACATGTTTTCATCTGGGAACTCCGTTAAAAAAATATTTTGAAAATGGATTGGATATTGCATTGCTCAACCAGAAGGTGAATTTCTGAAATAATTACATGGGTTGGTAGAATTATCATTCTAGATTCAGAAAATAAGTTTTTGCAGAAATTTGAAATTTTGTCAGATGGCGCTGTATGACATGGTCCGACACTTTTTGCACTTCCCAGATGGTACCTTTTTGTGAGTATCATTTAATTGTGCAGCAACATGGGACAACAAGATATACCAGTATAAAATTGGTATCATCTCTTCAAAAAAATGGTGTCTCCAATTATATGTACCCACAACAAAGGGTTCTAAAGTAGGATATAGATCTAGATTTTAATGTGCCTAAAAGTGGTCAAGTGCTTGCCTCAAAAGACATAGAGTGGTCAAGTGCTTTCCTCAAACACATAGAGTGGTCAAGTGCTTTGAATGTAACAAGATGTAGGGTTTGACACTAACGGGAGTGCAGGAGACTCCTATTTTAGCTCGGCTGTTTTCAGAAAAAACTAGAGGTATTATGATCACTTTAGTATCCTTTGCATTTGCGTTTGCATTAGTGTCGGCGTTGATGTTGGCGTTGGTTTGAAGAATTTTAACCTTGGTAATATGTCTGTTGTTATTGAAGATATCTTCATTAAACTTTTTCACCATCACAAGAGCTACCCAGACTTTCAAGGGGAATATGTCTGGAAGCAATTTTGTAAGAATTATGCCCCTTTTGGGACTTAGAATTTCTGCATTATCCAGCACTTGCAGCCAAGCGTTGCACCTGTTAGCGGTGTTCATGTTAACAGTTGGGACTTCTGTATTTGAATGTAAGGAGTGGGATGGACTCCCTGGATCATATCAGAGTATTTTGGCCAAAGAATGGACGGGGTAGTTTCCTTTTCTACCTTGTCAAAGCTGTATATCTGTTCACTACAAAAGTTGCAGAAGATAACATGAATTAGTTTGTATCTAGTAGCTCATTGTAGGGAGGAAGATATCTGTTTGGGGCAGAAACTTATGATAAAGAAGAAATTGCTAAGAAGCAATTTCTTTTTCTCCACAATTTTCTCCTCATTTCAAAAATTTGGACACCTTATTTCCAGTTTGGAGTCCAATATTTTGTAAACTCTGAGTCCATTGGACTCCATAATCATGGAAGTAAGTGTTTATTCCTGAGATGGATGATTCTAAGAAAGGTTTGTTATAAGTTGTTGAGAAGACCTCTTACTTATTAAATCTTAGAGAGTCAAAGCAAAAGGTAATACATTTATGTCCAAATTTTAATGTTTGGAAGAAATATCATGAGAAATTTTCATTTGACAAGCAAATTCTTCTTTTTCACAATAGTTCTTCACTAATTGCAAGATGTGTTTAGGCTTGTGTCTGTCGTTAGTGCCTCCATCCATGCATCTGTGTCTGTTGACCTTTTCTCTAAACATCTTTTCTTAAACTTCTGATCAGAATTCAACCGAATTCCATATCAGTGATCCTTGGGACATGCTCTTTCAGATTTCTTAATTAAACTCTAATTGGGCTGACAACACTGATGCTTTTGGCCGTAGCATCACCAAAAATTGGTCCTATATGATAAAATATAAAAATGGGACAGTTCTAATTGATTCTGTTGTCTGGTGGAACATTAACTTATTAATCAAGAAACCTATTTAAATGCATGTAGGTATGAAACACCATATAAAACCTTGAGCTGTAGGTTTATAATTTAATGGCATTTAGTTGAAAAGCAAATATTTTTTAATTTGTATGAGGGATATTGTTATAGAATTTTGTTGACAAAATAAGCCGTGTACTTATTGCTTTCAACTAGTTCTTCAGCAAATTATGTTTCATCATTTTTGATAACCAAAACTAGCAATTAATTTATTATAGGAGACTGAGCATGACTTTTGCAACAGTTTCACATAAGTGCAAAGAAAAGAATCTGGCCAGCCTTTACATACAGTTTTGCCAGAGTCTTCACTATGCGGTATGTAGATCGATATAGTCTTTACGATTCAGGCTGTTCCAGGCTGTTCAAGAATTTTTTCTTTGAACAGTGTGGTTTTCTAACTTGGTCAATGTTTCTACAACGCAAACATATGAAATGTCACCCACAGGCTAATGTTTTATGTGTTTTAGTGTTAGTGATGGAACATACAAGGTGCCTAGTGGAGAGCTGATTATTACGGTCCAAGATGTCGCAGATGAAACCTCGGTCCTCTCTCCAATTTTAATATTAATGGTAGAGAATCAACCACAAGGTAAAAAAGCTGTTTCAAAACATTTGGAAGAGACTATATCTCCAAGTTTAACTTTATGTTACAATAAGTTTATAGAATTATAGAATGAATTGTAAAAATGATGTCAAAATGTCCATTTATGGACTCCTTCTCTATTGTTTTGGACAAGTCCTTAGTGGAGGATATAGAGCTTCAAAAGATAATAAAGATTGAGAGATTCTAGGAACATATTGTTTCAAGGTGCTTTTTTTTATAAGACAACTTTTTTAAAAAAAACTTTTGAATATCAAATTGTTTCTAACTAAAAGAAACTAAGGAAAATATCATTTAAGTATGTTGTTTTCTACCAATTAAAATGGTACATTCTTGTAATTTATAATTTGGCTTTATTATAAGCTCACGTGAGCAAGCAGTACTCAAGGAGAGCTATACGATGGCTCAGCGCAAAACAGTTGTAACTCCCTATATGTTTATAGGGAGTTACAACCGTTTCGCACTGAGCCATCGTATTGTGATCAGGTGTTGTCTGTTGTCTTTCCTCGATATTCTGTCATCAACTTTTACCTTGTACGCATGCAAGAGGTCACATTTTTAGCTCAAATGTTGAGAATCTTTGTCTCCAGGGTATCTCGTACAAGTTCAAAATTGAATCAAATGGGATCATTATGAGGTCAAGGGGTCAAATTTAAGAAAAGCCTTGTGTGTTATTAAGGCCCCAATTTAAAATCAAATATTCTGAAAATTTGTCAGAATGTTTTTCTACATTAAATCTGGGTCAAGCTCAAAAAAGGGCCAAGTTGTGTAAAAAAAAGGTCTAATTTTTGAAAGACCTTGGTGTGTGTGCATTTGAGGCTTTCTTGCCTTGTAACATGCTCTTGAAGAAACCTTGGTGCAGTTGAAAAAAGAATTAGAAAGCCATGAATGGCTTGAGTCGCTCCACAGGCTTGAAATTCTTGTAAAGCAAATAAAAGTTTTGACAAGATTTTTAGATATTTTGGGTTCTACTGAAGTTGAAAATGATTTTCAAAGATTCAACTATATGACATATAGAGAAATGACCTCCACCCATAAAAGACATATTTTTCATCCAATAACAAAATTTTTTTGCTGCATGATAATGGGTCATCCAAAGATCATACAAAAAGTTTGATTCATATCCATCAATTACATTCTGAGAAAATGATTTTCAAAGTTTCCACTATGTAACATTTTGAGAAATGACCTCCGCCCATAAAATGGATATTTTTCATCTGATCACAATAATATTTGGTAGATTGATAAAGATTCACTTAAGGATCACTCAAGTGAAATGTGGATGATATCTGTCAATTAGATTCTGAGAAAATAATGTTCAAAGTTTCCACTGTATGACATATAGAGAAATGACCTCCGCACATAAAAAACATATTTTTCACCATATCGTAATAACTTTTTGTAGACTGAAAAAGGGTCGCTCAAGGATCATTCCAGTGAAATTCAGTTGATATCCATCTTTTACATTCTGAGAAAATGATTTTAAAAGTTTCCACTATATAACATTTATAGAAATGACCTCTGCCCATAAAATGCACATTTTTCATCCGATCACAATAATTTCTTGTAGACCAATAAAGGGTCACCCAAGGATCATTCATGTAAATTTTCATTGGTATCAATTAATTTGAATCTAAGAAAACTCAATTTTTACCATATTTGGAAATTAGCCACGCCCATTAAATCCATGTTTTTCATTGGATCAAAATTTCTTGAACAACTTTGAAAGAGGGTCACCCAAGGATCATTCTTGTGAAGTTTGGTTGGAATATATCTGGTAGTTTTTGAGGAGAAGATTTTTAAAGAAAAAGTTTACGATCAGACGCACTGACGCACGGACGCATGGACACATGGACGGACGCACGACGGACACAACACCATGACAATAGCCCCAGTGGCTTTCAGCCCGTGGAGCTAAAAAAAATGGATAAAGTAGAGTCAAAAATGTGGTCAAGGGTTCAAATTTTAGAAAAAAATTTATGTGCCCTCTAGAAGCTATATTTTGGGTTCTATTGTCTTAACACTTGTCAAAAGGAGTAAAAAATTAGTTCAAGGACTCATTTTTTGAAAGTCCTTGTTTTTAATCTAGAAGTCACATTTTTTGCTTTATTGTCTTCAAATTAGGTTAGAATGTCCTTAAGTCTCCCTTTTGGTCCAAAACTAAGTTACAGGCTAAAATCTCTGAAAAAACCTTGTGAGCCTGAAGCCATAGTTTTGCCTCAAATGTTTTCAAATATAATAAGAATTTGGTCAAAATTTGAAATGGGTCAAGTGAAGCAAAAAATGTGGTTAAGAGGTCAAATTTAAGAAGAAACATTTTGTTCACTCCAGAGGCATCATTTTTTCTCAAATGTCTTGCAACTTGATCAGGGTCTTTGTATATATGAAATCACGGACAAATCTAAAATTTTGACAATAATGTTCAAAACTAAGTCACAGGGTCAAATCTTTGAAAAGCCTTGTGAGCCTATTAAGGCTATATTTTTGGCTTAAATGTCTTCAAAAATATTCAGATGTTTGTCTTCTAAATAACTTGGACTTTTTATGAAATTGGTCAAGCCTGTCAATGACTTTAAATTAATCGTTTTGGCATTTTACCACCTTTCCAAGGTCTAAAGGTACTATTTTAGCCTCTTGACCCAAAGGTCATGTGTTCAAGTCCTCGTAGCTATGAATCTTAGTTCATTAATCGGCCCACTCTTTCAGTGTGAATACCTGTAAATTTTGCGTGAGGCAGAAGCAAGAGGGATTAATATAAGTTGTAAGAACTTGTTTCCAATTCGATGTAAAATAAATAGATTTTAACCAAACCAATGGTACTGCTGTCGAGAATTACAACTGTATAAGTTAACTGTCTTCATGCAGATATGTAGCGGGGTTTTGAGATATTGCAAGGCAGAATCTAACAAAGAATGAAAACACCAGGTTAGCAGGGATGTCACATCAACAAAATGGGGTCCCAAGGACTCAATATTTAGGCTCATAGGAGTCCTTGCTTAGGTTTTGGGAGTCCATGCTTTAAATATTGACTATTTTCTTTTAAGCTATCCTAATGTTTTGGTGTACATGTCAATTTTCTTTAGATTCGGCTACACAAGGTATTGTATAGCTTAGTACTTTTTAGTGTCGACTTCAGAGATGAATTGAAGACTGTTTGAAACAATCTTCAATTCATCTCGGAAGTCAATCCATCTCAGAAGTTGATCCCCATAGGGTCCTAGGGACTCACATCAGAAAGTTTTGAGAGTCCTGGCCACTTATTTGCCAGTCTCAGACTCGCAAAACCTGCATCCCTTAAAACCCTGATGTAGTATGGTGATTTGATTTTCAAGTTTTCTGGATCTGATAAACTCATCTTTTCCAAAATTTCAGTGAAGGCCTTGACCTCCAAAGTTCCACCCCTGGGGCCCGTTTTATTAAACATCTTTCTATCATTTTATGAGTAAGTCAAAAAAGTAATATGTTTATAGATTAGTACATAAATTCTGCCATGTATTAGCTCATTGGAATGGTCTTCTAAAGAGGATTCGGATGAGATATTGCAAGGCAAACTCTAGCAACAAGTGTAAACACCAGGTATGATATGTGATTCTGACTGACTATCATTTTTTTTCAAGAAGTTTAGTATAACGGGAATCTGAATCTGTGTATGTTATGAAAGTTTGCTGTCATTTCAGATTTTGTAGTAATAAGACCAGACTTTACTGCTGCTTTCCTACCCACTTCTTACAGCTTAGCTGTACCAAGTAAGTATTTTCTGAATATATGATTTCGTTTGTGCAGCTTGCTCAAATTAACCCTAGTCATGCTGAACTCAGAGTAATATTTCATTTTTATACGCTGCCAGAGGCGGACGTATATTGGCATCATCTTCTCCGTCTGTCTGTCTGTCTGTCCATCCATCCATCAGTCCGTCCGTCCGTCCGTCTGTCCACTTTTCTTGTCAACGCAACTCCTCCTAAGTTTCTGGCTCGATCTTCTTGAAACTTGGTCAATGTTATCACCTCAATTGGTAGATGTGCATGAAGGAAGGATTTTATGGTTTGTTGATTTTTGCCTGAGTTATGCCCCTTTAAAACTTTGTCTCTGGGGCTTATTGCCTCAGTTTTTTCTTGTCAACGCAACTCCTCCTAAGTTTCTGGCAGGATCTTCTTGAAACTTGGTCAATGTTATCAGCTTAATTGGTAGATGTGCATGAAGGAAGGATTTTATGGTTTGTTGATTTTTGCCTGAGTTATGCCCCTTTAAAACTTTGTCTCTGGGGCTTATTGCCTCAGTTTTTTCTTTTCAACACAACTCCTCCTAAGTTTCTGGCTGGATCTTCTTGAAACTTGGTCAATGTTATCACCTAAATTGGTAGATGTGCATGAAGGAAGGATTTTATGGTTTGTTGATTTTTGCCTGAGTAAAAACTTAGTCTCTGGGGCTTATTGCCTCATTTATGCCCCCTTAAAATTTAGTCTCTGGGGCTTATTGAAATTGCAGCCTTGTGAATGCAACTCTTCCTAAGTTTCTGGCTGGATCTAAATGAAACTTGGTGGATGTTATAACAGAAATTGGTAGATTAGCATGAAGTAAGGATTTTATGGTCCATAAATTTTACCCTAAATTATGCCCCCTTTAAACTTAGTATCTGGGGCTTATTGAAATTGCAGCTTTTTGAACGCAAGTCCTTCTTACTTTTTGTCTTTATTTAAATGAAACTTGGTCAATGTCATCACCATAATTTGTAGATGTACATGGATCAAGGATTTTATGGCTCATTTATTTATTATTTATTTATGAATTATGACCCTTGAAACTTAGTGTCTGGGGCTTATTGAAATTGCAGCCTTGTGAAGGCAACTCATCCTAACTTTTTGTCTTGATTTTAATGAAACTTTGTCATTTTGAATTTGGTTCTGTCAAAATAAGTAGTGTCTACAATTATTTTCGTGAAACAGCAGCAAAGTGGCGGCGGCATATTTTGTGACATTGGCACTCTTGTTAGCTCCAGTTTAGGCTTGAGGTATATGCAAGATCAGCGTGAAGATATGTGCAGTCTGGTCTTAGTCTTTACCACCTGATTTTCATTCATATACCAGAAAAGTTTAGAAATTATTTCAATTTAAATAATATTTGATTTGAATTGGGGTTTTACGTCGCTTTCAACAATCTCTCAGTTATATCGCGACGACTGGAGCACCTAACGATGGATTCCTGGTATTTCTCATACCAGTACTACCACCACATCCCTTTCCTAGCCTCCAGTTGCTATTCCACATAGGTTTACGATTATCTACCCATTGGTGGAAGACAAATGTCGGAAAGGATAAGTGCCGCAGCCGGGGATCAAACCCGTGCGAATTTAGACCCCTGGATTAGAAGTCCGGCGCGCTACCAACTGCGCTTTTGCCGCGGCATTTAAATAATAACTCACAATATGGACCTTCAAAGTTCTTTGATTTTATGGCTGTTTTGCCAACGGTCTTATTCGGCATCACAAAGGTTTTTATTACAGAGCTAACAGATAGAAGGGGTAATTTGGAGTTTAGTTCAAGTTATTTCAATAATGATAGCAAAAACTCTATGTTGTTGGTACTCATTTGAATTGTTTCATTATGACAATCCAAATGAGTACCCACAACAAAGGTTTGCATTGAGAAATAAAGATCTTAGATTTGCTTTACCCCCTTTTATCTGTACCTATGTTATTATACTGCATAGAAAATTTAGCATTTTTATTGGCAATTGTTGACCTTACAAACATTGATATCTACAGCTGTTCCAGTATAACTTCTTAAGTTTCCTTAAGGTGCCTGATAGACAAAAGTTTGAATCAATAATGGGCAGCCATGATTATGTTGCTTCACTGATAAAACAACCAAAGTTTACACATTATGCTACATTTAAAAGCATGCTGATTAATAACATACAAATAAAATTGATATGAATGCTAATAAGAACCTTTCAATTTTACCAATCTGTCCAGTTAAAGTCCTTACTTTTTCTCACAGGTTCAGCAAATAACAGCCTTCATATATCATGGCAGGATGTAGTAGTGTGACATCACTGTGATGTCACTATATGTTCACTTTTCATTTAGGGCGCATTGGGCAAAATTGGTAGTTTTAATGAATACAGCGGGTACCAAGGCCTAATATAGGCCATAGGCATATATTTAGTTTAAAACTTTGAAGTACAGTAGAATCCCTTTATTAGCAACTCGGATATTCGGGATTTTCGGATATTAGCAACTTTTCCTCTAGCACATAACCATTTCTTCTTTAGCCTAAGGAAATTCGTCGGATAATCGGAACTCGGATAATAGAAACTCCCGGATAATGGAAACACATTTTTTGCACCGGGACCCTATTTTGTCGGATATTAGAAACAATCGGGAGGTGACATCGGGACAAATAATCAAATTCACAAGTTTTGTCTTTTATTTGACAGGTGATGCCGAGATCCGTAAAGTACACACAGACGCGTCAAGTTGTTGATCGCACCTTTACCCGATTCATAATCGCTGTTTGCTCTTGTTAGAGTTAATTAAAGTCTGGAACGAATGCTTTGCTTTATATTCTTCTAGTTTACGACGATCCCACTCGGCTTTTTAACGATTCGCAATCGTTCAAATGCGGCCCGCTTCCGAGTTTGTTTTATCATTTTTTTTTCAAATCCTGTAAAAGGATGAGATTAATTCGCAGAAAACATGCATACGTTACTTAATTTGAAACGGAATTTTCTGTAAATACGGGATGGAAAAAATAACATATCGGAATCATTTGAAAACGAAAAAAACTTACTTCAGATCAGAAATTATTATCCTAATTGAAATATCCGAGCAGTAAAGATTCTAGAAAATCACAGGATTTCTTTTCTAACCCAGCTTTAATATGACGTCACGCTATAAATTTCTCAAAGATTGACCCAACTTCAAAGGGATCGCCAAACACCTGGCATGGTCGGGGTTGTGTGAGTTTTCAAACCGACACACTTTTCTCTCGTGTTTACTCGCCAGTCAAACTTAATCACATAAATTGAGGAATTAAATCTAATGGATAGTCTTTTAAAGGTAATTGAATTTTATTTGGCTCATCCCGTTTGCGGCCCTTAGTGGCCGACGTTTAATTTGTATCAATGGGTGACTTTAGAAGCTACTGGAAGTCGGGGGAATAAACTTAAAAGACATTTCAATACAACTTTTTTTTTCATCATTGAAATACTATTAATTTAACGGGACTGTTCAAACGTACATGAATTAATCCCCACTGATTCAAGCCGACGACGTGCTCGTGCATTTCCGGAAGTTGAAAACTAAATTAAACGAGATATCGGATAATAGAAACATCCGCTTAATAGCAACTTTTCCTCTTACAAATAGGAGTTGCTAATAAGCGGATTCCTCTGTATAATAAATTTGTAATACTGTTTCTTGCCGGATATATAATGAGAAACGAGACATCTCTTCCTAAACCACTAAGCCAATTTCAATAAAAATTTCCCCAAAATGTTCCCAAAATGTTCCCTGGGTGACCCTTGCCAAAAGTGATTTGCCCATAAATAAAGGTCTTGCAGGGCCTGGCATATTTTCACTACATAATCTTAAAAAGACATCTCATCCTTAACCTTTTTAGCTCACCTGAGAAAGAAGTGCTCAAGGTGAGCTATTGTGATGGGCTGATGTCCGTCGTCGGTCCTCCATCGTCCGTCGTCCATCGTGTCAAACTTTACCTTGTGTGCACTCTAGATGGCACATTTTTGGTTCAAATGTCTTCAAACTTGGTCAGAATGTTTGTCTCCATCAAATCTCGGTCAAGTTCGAAATTGGGTCAAGTGGGGTCAAAAATGGGGTCAAGGGTTCAAATTTTTGAAAAACCTTGTGTGCACTCCAGAGGCCACATTTTTTGCCCAAATGTCTTCAAATTTGGTCAGAATGTTTGTCTCGATCAAATCTCAGTCAAGTTTGAATTTGGGTTAATTTGGGTCAAAAATGGGATCAAGGAGTCAAATTTTAGGAAAACCTTGTGTGCACTCTAGAGGCCACATTTTTGGCCCAAATGTCTTCAAATTTGGTCAGAATGTTTGTCTCCATCAAATTTTGGTCAAGTTTGAAATTGGGTCAAGTGGGGTCAAAAATGGGGTCAAGGGTCAAATTTTAAAAAAACCTTGTGTGCACTCTAGAGGCCACATTTTTGGCCCAAATGTCTTGAAACTTGGTCAGAATGTCTGTCTTCATCAAATCTTGGTCAAGTTTGAAATTGGGTCAAGTGGGGTCAAAATGGGGTCAAGGGGTCAAATTTTAGGAAAACCTTGTGTGCACTCTAGAGGCCACATTTTTGGCCCAAATGTCTTCAAATTTGGTCAGAATGTTTGTCTCCATCAAATTTCGGTCAAGTTTGAAATTGGGTCAAGTGGGGTCAAAAATGGGGTCAACGGGTCAAATTTTAAAAAAACCTTGTGTGCACTCTAGAGGCCACAATTTTTGCCCAAATGTCTTGAAACTTGGTCAGAATGTTTGTCTTCATCAAATCTTGGTCAAGTTTGAAATTGGGTCAAGTGGGGTCAAAAATTGGGTCAAGGAGTCAAATTTTAGAAAAACCTTGTGCGCACTCTAGGGGCCGGTCTTGAAACTTGGTCAGAATGTTTGTCTTCATCAAATCTGGGTCAAGTTCGAAATTTGGTCATGTAAGGTCAAAAATGGGGTCAAGGAGTCAAATTTTAGAAAAACCTTGTATGCTCTCAAGAGGTCACATTTTTCGCCCAAATGTCTTGAAACTTGGTCAGAATTTCTGTCTCAATCAAATCTCCTTCAAGTTGGAAATTGGGTCAAGTGGGGTCAAAAATGGGGTCAAGGTGAGCTATTGTGGAGAAACTTTGTGTGCACTCTAGAGGCCACATTTTTGTCTTCATCAAATCTCAGTCAAATTCGAAATTGGGTCAAATGGGATCAAAATGGGGTCAAGGGGTCAAATTTTAGAAAAACCCTGTATGTACTCTAGAGGCCACATTTTTGGCCCAAATTTCCTGAAACTTGGTCAGAATGTTTGTCTTCATCAAATCTCGGTACAGATCAAAATTGGGTCAAGTGGGGTCAAATGGGGTCAAGGGATCAAATTTTAGAAAAACCTTGTGTGCACTCTAGTGGCAGCCTATTTGACTCAATTGTATGTCTTCTTGATATCTTTGACTTTTGTTAAGCCAGTAATGAATTTGAAATAAGTAGTGTTGGCACTTTGCTTCCTTTGTAAACTATATGCATCAGGTGAGCGCTTCAGGGCCAATGGCCCTCTTGTTTACCAAGTTTAATGAACTTTTCCTTTCTTTGGATGTCCTGTCCAAAAAATATTGATTTTTGAATGGCCAATTAATATGGCCATGGCAGGGGTTGGATGTTCCTACCATGAAATCTTTGAAAGACACCTTTTCTTTAACTACTGGGCCAATTTCAATGAAACTCTGTTCGAATGTTTTTTGGTTGACCCCATGAAGGTAAATAAAATATAGCTATACACAGTATTTTGGGTGCTAAGCACAAAACAGTTGTTATCCCTTATAAACATATAGGTAGGTAATTATAACTGTTTTGGATTGAGCCATCAATTTGGCCTAGGAAGATAACACATTTTTCAAAGGAGTATCAGAGAAACTTTGTTTTACTGAAAATATATATATATTTTTTCAGACACTCATTTCACAATTGACTCATCAACGGGTGATTTAAAAACAACATCAACTCCACTAACTTTAACTGAAGGAGCTCAGACTGTAAATGTAGTAGCAGTGGCTAGTTCCAACTCAGCTACAGCAGAAATCACCATTGTACCAGGTAATATTGATTAAAATAGAATTCAATAATATGCAACCTCTGATTTTTTCAGTATCCATAGTATAATGTAATTTTAGTTGTGTTTACCAAGATTCATGCGTTCTTCTTCTGATGTGCTGTCTTTATTCTTCAGTATAAGTCAACTGGCAGTGGCTTAGCCTTGACGTAATTAGGCTAGTTTACTTTTTAATAGTTTGGGTTCTTTGTAAAGTTAGTTGACAATTGTCTTGGGCGCATGTACATAAATGTATCTTACAACCAAATGGATACAATTGCTAAGCGAAAGTGAACACATTTCATCGTTGGGTTAATAAACCCTGGTAAATTCAGCTTGTCAAAGCTGAAGTTACAAGGGTTGGTTGCCAATCTTTGTTTAAAAGAAAATTATCTATTATTATCTATTAAACTGAGTAATGAGAGCCAATTTACCTTGACCTTAAATGCCCCGCCCTGCCAGGGCAATTATCTTGGATAATATGCAAAGAAAACAATTTTGATTACTCACCTTTTTGCAAGCTTCCATGGAAAGTAGTCCAATTAACGAGCCATGTATTTGAGGGTAAATCTACATTTTTGCTTCAAGAATTTAATTATAACATCTGTATGAAGAGACTTTAATGTTAATTTCATTGAGATATGAAACCAACAACCTTATCACACTCATGTATGAATATTCGCATATTCATACAATGTGATTAGGTTTTAAGTTTCATACCTCCTTGAAATCAACAAATACTCTCTTCATCTCTTAAATTGAGGATAATTAATGATTGGTCATAAAATATTGAATAAATAAAAAAAAAAATTCATACACAGATAAAAAAAAATATCCGCTTCCGTAGGTGACCATTCTAAAAGTCATTTTATTGTAAGCTTCTCACAATTGTTGTATTCAGGGGCCCATCTTACTAAACATCTTACGATAATTTTTTACGTAAGTCAAAAATTGAAGTTGCTTCTACAGTTGGTAGTAAATATGGATTTCTGCCATGCAACATCTCATTGGAATCATCTTCTAAAGACGATTTCAATGAGATATTGCAAGGCAGAATCTAACAAAGAATGAGAACACCAGGTTAGATTTATGATTTTGCTTTGATCAATTTTTTCATAAGATGTTTAGTAAAATGGGCCCCAGGTTAGCAATTCCTTGTTATCACTTCTATTCAGGAACAAAACAAAAAATCATACTTACGCATGAATTCATACAGATGAATCATTTCTGCATGTTCAAATTTGATGCTAAGTTTTCAAGAGAATTAAAAGAATCGAGTCGGCCAAAATGGCGGCAGGCACAAAAAAAATCCGCAACGAAATAACATTTTTTTTGGCTATAATAATCGCTATAGCGAATTTTGACAAAGAAGACCTGAGCTATCTGAATGACCTCTCGCTCAGCCGTGAACATACATCGACCGGGAGACCATTCTTGGCACAGT
This sequence comes from Fragum whitleyi, assembly GCA_948146395.1. Taxonomy (NCBI): domain Eukaryota; kingdom Metazoa; phylum Mollusca; class Bivalvia; order Cardiida; family Cardiidae; genus Fragum; species Fragum whitleyi. Next base: position 36,461,033 of record OX411555.1, read on the forward strand.
TAGCCGTAGAATCAACACTAACATTCCACGAAACACGAAAACCGGTGACAGAATACAGAACTCTGAAACATTGTAACCATGATACTTCTCGTTTACCTCGCTATCTACTCAGGAGTGGCGACATTCATCCACAACCAGGACCTAGCCAGGGACCTAAAACATCAAGAAACCCCAAATTCCCCTGCACAGTATGTGAAAAAGGGGTCATTAGAACGAGTAAAGCAGTATCGTGCGATAATTGCAGAAGATGGACCCACGTAAAATGCACAAAATCCATAACCATAAATCAATATAACATATGGGTGAAAAACAATACTGACTTCACATATGAATGCAATGTATGCATGTTGAAGAATCTTCCTTTTAATAACCTGCTCAATTTGGACTCTGAACATAACCCTGATCATTCAGGGGTGAATACACAGTCAAACCCCTTGGATTATAAAGACGAGACATTCAATGCCTTCAAAACGAAAGGCCTGAACTTTTTCCACTGTAATGCTAGATCACTGCTTCCGAAAATATGTGAGCTAAGAATTCTGGCTGAAAAAACCAGGGCTGCGGTTATCGCTATCACCGAAACTTGGTTGGATGGTTCCGTTACCAACGCCGAGGTGCAAATCGACAATTATTCAATTTTACGAAAGGACCGCAACAGAGCAGGGGGAGGAGTGTGCCTTTACATAAAAAATGACATTCCATTTTCCACACGAACTGATCTTCAAAACGACAAATTAGAATCTGTATGGACAGACATTTTTTTACCTAAAACCAAACCAATTCTTATAGGTGCAGTGTATAGACCACCGAAACAAAATGATTTTCTTGAACTCTTTGAAAATACACTCAATAAGATTAATCCTGAGTGTGAAACATTCATTTTCGGAGACTTGAATATTTGTCTTTTGCATAAAGTGTCACATTTGGCCAAATCATTTACAAACCTTTTGTATAAATTTAACCTTAAACAAATCATTCAAAAACCCACAAGAATCACTTATCTAAGTAAATCCCTTATTGATCATGTTATTGTAAGTATGCAAGACAAAGTAAGCAAGTTTGGAGTACTATCTGTCGGTCTTAGTGATCACCTAATTACATTTTGCACTAGGAAAGTAGGTAAAAGAGTCACATCAGATCGTGAAAACAATGTTAAAATTAGATCTTCTAAGAATTATAGTAAGGAGAAATTTTTGAATGAATTAAATAGTATTGAGTGGTCAGAATTGTACCTCTGCAGAGATGTAAATGCTGCCTGGATCTTGTTTAAAAACAAATTTATATCGGTACTAAATGAAGTAGCCCCATATAGGGAGATACGATTAAAAAGTCGTACAGAACCCTGGGTTACACCTGACATTCTTGATTCTATCAGGGGGAGGGACAACTTGTTGTCGAAATATAAGAAAACCAATAATAAAATTTATTATGAGAAATATTGTAAAGTAAGAAACAATGTACAAAGGTTAATTAAAAAAGCCAAAGAGCTCTACTTTGAGAACAAAATCGAAGAGAACAAAAATAATCCAAAGAATCTCTGGAAACATTTCAAGGTTCTAGGATATAGCTCTAAACAAAAGGAAAATAATAGAACTGTTCTAACAGTAGATAATGAGGTGTGTCATGACCCCAAAAAGGTCGCTGATTATTTCAATATATTTTTCACAAGTGTAGCAGAAAATCTTGTTGCAAAATTGCCAAGTGCTAAAAATCTGTATAGCTTTACTTCAAATATCTTTAAAACATTTTATAGAAAGATCTTTGATCTTAATTTGAAATTAGAACTTTCACCAATAGGGGAAGACTTTGTTCTCAAGGAGCTTCAAAGCTTAAATATTACCAAGAGCACTGGGCTAGATGGCATACCATCAAAATTTCTCAAAGACGGATCTCTTGCAATCAAAAGACCCATTACATATATCATTAACCTATCAATTTCTAGCGGGTTAGTGCCAGATGGCATGAAAGAAGCAAGGGTCTGTCCCATCTATAAAAAGAATAGCAGGCTAGATGTAGGTAACTACAGGCCTGTCAGCATCCTTGTTATTATATCCAAAATCTTGGAAAGAGCTGTGTATAATCAGCTTGAAACTTACTTAACTAAAAACAATTTACTTTACGAACTTCAATCGGGCTTCCGTGGTAAATATTCAACTGACACTTGTCTGGTTCATTTATTAGACCATATAAGGTCACAGAATGCACTAGGACTCTACACTGGCATGATCATGCTTGACCTACAGAAGGCATTTGACACTGTCGATCATCAGATTCTGTGTAATAAATTGCATGCAATGGGTATTAAATCCGTCAAATGGTTTAAATCTTACCTAACAGGCCGAAGACAGTTGGTTAGTGCAAACAGCACAGAGTCTGATTATCGATGTGTCAACTGTGGGGTCCCTCAGGGCAGTATACTGGGCCCACTGCTATTTTTATGTTATGTGAACGATATGTCATCCAGTGTGGGGTCCGAGTGCAAGCTGCTGCTTTATGCAGATGACAGTGCAATCCTTTACTCACATAAAGACCCAAAAATAATTTCAAATAAACTAAGTAAAGAACTCCAGTCATGCAGTGACTGGCTAATTGACAACAAGTTGTCTCTTCACCTGGGGAAGACAGAGTGTATTCTTTTTGGATCGAAACGTAAACTACGCAAAATTTCTAACTTTAGTATTACTTGCAATAATCATACTATATTATCTCAATCTAGTGTAAAATACTTGGGTATTAATATTGACCACTTTGTCTCTGGTGACATGATAGTGAAGAGTATCATGCAGAAAGCAAATGCCAAATTGAAATTTTTATACAGATATGCTAACTGTCTGTCTGAAAATGCTAGAAAAACACTTAGCATGGCACTCATTCAGTGTCATTTCGATTACTCATGTTCATCTTGGTATTGTTCTATTAATAAATCGCTCAAGAAAGAGCTCCAGATAATGCAGAACAAGGTCATTAGATATATCAAAGGTTACAACTGTAGGAAGCGAATATATTTCCCAATATTTAAAGAACTTGGCTTCTTAAACGTTGAACTTCGAGTAAAACAAATGCGCCTAAACCATGCACATGGCATATTCTATGGTAAATGCCCTAATTATATGAAAACAAATTTTACAAAATTGTGCGATATTCACACTCATAATACCAGATCAAGTGAACTTAACTTTCACATTCCATCTGTCAACCAACATTCTGCATGTACCTTTTACTATAATGCCATCAGAGACTGGAACAGTGTTCCACCCGAATTGAGAAGAGTGAAAAATATCAATAATTTTAAGTCTGGTGTAAAAAAGTTTCTTTTGGAACAAATGGAAATTGAATACACCAATGATTTTGCGACTTTGTAGTATATATCAAGGGACTGGAGCAGATACATAGCAGGTGCCTTTACATTGTATAGACACATGCTATGATTCTGTGACAGATCCTTGATATTAATCCTCATGATGACCCATGACCTTAAACTTGATCTGCTATAATCACAATAACCTATTAGAAAAGTTGTAGATACTTCTTAGATTCATAACTTTAGAGCAATGGATAGAGTGAGAAAATGTTTGTTTCATGCTGTTTCAACATTACTATCTTTGCATGTATGAAAATTGATTATAAAAAAAGTACATATCAATTGATCTCTGGTGTATTTGCCTGCCAAAGTTTTGTGCCGGCCAAGCTGATGCTTTTTAAACTTTTAGTCTTTTACAATCAATCTGTCATTAACAGGACCCCATTGGAAATAAGCTCCAGAGCTTTTATGGGCTATCCTAGGTTAAATATCAACCTTTTAAATTGTCAAGGGACTAATTGAAAACCGTTTTTTAAAAGCTTGGCTCAATTAAAATTTTGGCTTGCACTTTTATATGCATTTAAGCAAGACCAACTTGTTGTTAATTGTGGTATTCATTTGTACATGTTGATATTTGGTCTAAATAAATACTACTACTACTACTACAAACTCCACTGGCCCAAAGGCCAGCCAGCTTTTTTCATGGCCTTGTGTCTGATGTGGGTGTGTTAATCCTTCCATCTGCCTGTGGGTTGGTGTGTACATGTTTTCTTTCAACAACTTCTCCTCTTGAACCAATGGACAGATTTAAATGAAACTTGGTAGGAATGATACTTCGGTGACCCTCTTCTTAAATTGATAAAGAAATTTTGGTAGACCCCAAAATATGGGTGTGGCAGGGTGTGGCATTTTTTCACTTGAAAATCTTTAAAAATCATCTCCTCCCATACCATTTGGCAAATTTCAATGAAACTTTTCACAGATGTTTCTTGGGTGAGGCTTTACTTAAATTTGTGAAAAAAATTAAATCTGTAAAATTCTTCTCCAACCTAACCATTTGGCCCATTTCAATGAAATTTTGCATAGATGTTTCTTAGGTGACCCTTTACGTAATTGGTTAAAGAATCTTTGATTGACCCCCCAAATATTGGCGTGGCAGGATGGGACTTATTTTCACTATGAAATCATTAAAAATCTTCTTCTTCCAAATTATTGGGCCAATTTAAATGAAACTTGGCATGGATGCTCTTTATGTGACCCTTTAAATAAATTTTATAAGAAATTTTGATTGACCCCCAATTATGGATGTGCCTGGGTGAGGCTTTTTTAAGCTCACCTTAGCACAACGTGCTCAAGGTGAGCTTTATGATCACCTTTTGTCTGTTGTGCATAGTCTGTCAATTGTCAACTATTGGAAGTCATCGAACAATTCTTTTAACATCTTCTCAGTAACCAATGGGTGGATTTCAATTAAACTTGGCAGAAATGTTCCTTGGGTGACCCTTCTCAAATTTATTTGTAGAATTTTGATTGACCCCTAAAGATAGGCATGGCTGGGTGAGGCTTATTTTGAGCCTGAAATCTTTAACATCTTCTCCTCAGTAACCAATGGGCAGATTTCAATGAAACTGGGCAAAAATGTTCTTCTAGTGACTCTTCTCAAAACTTGTTCATGGATTTTTGATTGACCTCCCTAATATGGGAGTGGCAGGGTGGGGCTTATTTTAAGCTTGAAATCTTTGAACATATTCTCCTCAGTACAGATGGGTGGATTTCAATCTATCCAGGCAGAAATGATCCTTGGTTGACCCTTCTCAAAACTGTTTGTGGAATTTTCATCGACACCCCCATTCCCAATTATGGGCAAGGCAGAGGGATTGGGGCAATTTCAGTGTAATATACAGGCGTAGAATAACATCTCAACAACTAGGCTAATGTGATTGAAATTTTGCCAGAAAGTTACTTAGATGGGATCCTCTGAACCAATTAAATTTAGGTGAGTGGTATAGGGCCATTTTGGCCCTCTCACATTAACATCTTTAAAGTTCTTCTCCTCCCCTCACTTTGGTCAATTCAAATTAAACTAGACATGAATGTACCTTAGTTTCACTCTATTAAAATTGTTTGTGAAATTCTCATGGGCTCATAAATCTTGGTGTGACAGGGCGGGGCAAAATTTCACTTTAAAATCTCAAAAAAATCTTCTCCTCCCAATCAATTGGACTTGCGACAAATCTTGGTAAACATGTTTCATGAATGACCCTTTACTAAAATTGTTCTGCTAATGAGTGGTCTACTAATTGCAAATCTTCTTGATGTTTGTAATAAGATGGGAAAAGGGTATGCAGGTTGATGGTAATTGAGTATTTTGGTGCAATTAGGGCCAATTCCAGTAAATCATAAAATAGGTCTAAAGAGATTTCACTGTGTTATTTTCAGTCAAAGTAAGCTTTGTTTAAGGAAAGGCAAGAGGTGTTAAAGCCAGTGGAGCCATACAGGCCCCTTTGGACCTCTTGTTTTTCAAACTAATATGAACATCAAACAGTATTTAGCTACACTGGCAAGCAAGCTATTGTCATGGCGGGGTATCCTTTGAGGGTCAGTGCATAAACTTTTCTATACCCATCTTCTCCTAAACTGATGGGCGGATTAATACAGATGAAACTTGGCAGAAATTATCTTTGGGTGACCCTCTTCTAAAGCTGTTCAAGAAATTAGGATTGACTCCCAAATATGGGCTTGGCAGGGCAGGACTGGGCTTACATTTAGCCCTGAATCTTTGAATGACATCTCCTCCTGAACAACTGGGTCGCTTTTAAATGAAACTTTAACAGAATTTTCCTTTGAAGACCCTCTTCGAAAATTGTTCGCAAAATTTTGATTGGCCCATGAATATGGGTGTGGCATGGTGGGCTTATTTTGAGTCTCCTCAGTATTGAATGGGTGGACAGTCTCTATTATCACTTTAAATGTTTGGAATAACATCTCCCCTTCAACAATTAGGCAAATGTGAATGAAACTTTGCCAGAAAACAGGTGAGCAGTTTAGGACTTTTTTGGTCTTCCTCTCTTTGTTAAATTCTGATTGTTCTCACCATGGCAATATTGGCACTCTATAAAAAAAAGTCCAATGCAGAGTAATAATATGAAATAATTTACTTCTCTGGAAATAATTATCTAAAATGAATGGTTTATGCCAGGATGATCTTCAGATTGACCTCTTTCGTAATTCTTTGTATTTGGCATTATGATGCTGTGTCATGGAGAAAGGGGCCCTTTCTTAAATTTCCTTGTTAACTTCCATATCTGACTGAGTTTCTCATCGAAAGATATTTGAAAGTAAGTGGAGTGATACTGGCCCTCTTAGGCCTCTTGTTTATCTCTTTACCCTTGTCATGCTGAACAAGGAATATTCCTGCTTTGGTAGGAGCTTTAGACAAACATCAGCCTGCACGTATGTGCAGTCTGATGTTAGTCTACACCGCATGTTTCTCACTTTCAAACCAGAATTGTCAATAGCTTTAGTTTTTTCAAATAAAAATTAACCTTCAATTGATTTCAGTGCTTTTTGCCCTTTGATTTTGATGAAAATTTTTAGCCAAAATTTATTTAGCATGACAAGGGTTAAATGTTAACCCTTGTCATACTGAATAAATTTTGGCAAAAAATTTTCATCAAAATCAAAGGGCAAAAAGCACTGAAAGTACCAACAGTGGCCATTTTTTATTTTGAAAAACTAATGTTTTGACAATTCTGGTTTAAAAGTGAGACAGGTGGTGTAGACTAACATCAGACTGCACATATGTGTAGGCTGATGTTTGTCAATAGCTCTTGCCAAAGCAGGAATATTCCAGGTTCAGCATGACAAGAGTTAAAATTTTTAATCTAATTACAGCGGCTGTTGCATCTTTCCAGTCCGGAGGTGACATTGTGACAGCTAAATCCCTTACTGCTGGTGAGTTTGTATTCCAATAAATAGAGGATATTGAATGAGTGGTCATGGAATACTGAATTTATTAAATGAGTCATCTATAAACAGATAAAAACGAGGCTGTGCCAAGTTTTTATCTGTTTTAGATTAGGAGTTAAATAAATTCGGTATTTTATGAGCACAAATTTGATATATTCTATTTATAATATGACCCGAAATTTTGCGAAAAATCGTCAAAATTCTTGAAATTCGACATATCAATTTTCCGCGAAACTTATAACGTCGTTTAAAACTGACGTCACAATATATAGACTTTGACCTCATTTTTGCGGTTACAAAATAGCGTTGCCATTCGCTTTGAGCTCATTTACATAGTTATTCCACTAGTGTATGAGTGTATTACTGTTTATGTCACTCCTCGGACGTCGGTCATATTATAAAGTAACTTTCATCTTGTTGAATCTAAATTTACATTCAAAACAAGTGACATTGGAGCTGTGCATGACTTTTCACACAATTTAAAACACGTTTGACTCAAATTTTCCCCACCATGATCAAGTAGAAAGCAAGTATTGTATGCCAAGATCTGATTGTATGCCTGTACAAGCTTGTCTTAGTCTATACTATCTGCTGCAGCTTTTTATTACACTACAAAGAAAATTCTTGCATTTTCATTGGCTAATGCTGACCTGACAAACATTGATATCTACGACAGCCCAGGTATAGCATCTAATATTTCCTTTGGAGGCCTCGCCAGGCACATAGACAAAAGTTAGAGCTGGTGATGGCAGCAATTTTTAAGCCCAAAATTTTTGAACGACAACTCCTCCTGAACCACTTGGCAGATTTCAATGAAACTTTACAAGAACGTTCCTTTGACAACCCTCTTCAAATATTGTTGGCAAAATTTTCATTAGCCCATAAATATGGGCGTGGCAGGGAAAGGGCTAATTTTGAATTTCCCCTGTAATGAATGGGTTGGCAGGGTCTATTATGACTGCTTGTAATTCGAATAATGTCTCCTCTTCAACAAATAGGCAAATTTGAATGAATCTTTGCAAGAAAGTTTTTTGGATAAGATCCACTGGACCAATCGAATTTAGGTGAGCGGTTTATCATGTTTCTTTCATCAGATTCAGGCCTGTGTAGTGATTCAGGGGTTTAAGCCTCTCTCATTGTTGAAATACATCGATTTATAAACGCCTGTCAAAAGAGGAGATGTATTATGTGACCACCTGTGGTGGGCGGGAGGCGTCAGCTTCGTTAGAAGCTTGAGGTCACGCTTTCGAACGCATTTCAACTTATCAGTACTTTCAGTACTTTGATTGGGTAAAGTGGCCATAACAATTAAGAGGAGGCGAACTAACTCCAAAAGTATCATATGATTCAGAAACAAAAAACGAAACTTCATTGGTACTCTTCATGCCACAGTAATATATGTAGAAGATGTGACTCTTCAAAGTTACCTGGGGCCTGTTTTACTAAACTTCTTACGAAAAATTTAATTGTAAGTCAAAATTTCAATCATACCCAAATGTTTTGATTAATTGTTAGATTCTTCCTTTCAATATCTCATCGGAATTGTCTTTAGAAAATGATTCCAATGAGATGATGCATGGCAGAATTCGATATCTTCGATACTTCTGTAGATTCAATTTTTATTTTTGACTTGTGCAAAAATGATCTCAAGATGTGTAGTAAACGGGCCCCAAGCGTTGGTTCAAGATGAAGAGGTTGGTGAAACATCTAAGCAGGGGTGTGGAAATAATTTTTCCACTTTTCCATGGACAAGGAAAAGTCAATTTCCCACTTGTCTAGGATCAAAATGAAATTACCAACTAAAAATGAATAGATGAATATTGATTAAGGAAATATTGTTTTTAATGAAGAAAATGTTGTAACCAGCATTTTCTTCATAAAAGACAATATTTTCTCCATATTGATTCAAACAATATGTTAACTTTTCCCTTTTCAGTACTGTATTAAGATTTGCTCTGATATTTGCTTGTCCACAGACAAGACTGGTTTTGAAAAAAAAAAACTTGCCCTCCAGTAGAAAAGCTTATGTCGGACACGTCTGGCATGTGAATTCCACACCCCTGATTGAAAAAATTGCTCACCACTTTGCAATCGTACCTTAAAAGTGAAAAGCTGGGTTTCATTTTCAAAAAATTGCAACCAGGGCCTGGTTGTATAAAAGATGATCCTTGGTTATATTTTAACCATAAGCTAATTTCAACCAATCAGTATTGTTGTTTCATTTGGTACAATTGAAACAACAAACCTTATTGGTTAAAAATAAATTCCGATTGAAATTTAGATTATCTTTCATACAACTGGAGGCCAAAGGAACGGCATAGTAACCATATTTTTTGATTCTGTGATTGTGTTGCAAAAAATTCCGTTATTTTGTTATTCTTTTCAGGGAGTGTGATCTATAAACCAGATTTCTCCGTTAGTAATGGACTAACTTATTCAATAACAGGTTTGAGTATATTAAATAGTGTCAGTTTGAACTTAGACAGTTAAGTTAGATTTGATAGATAGAATATTCATAAAATTTGCTGAGCCAGGAATCAAACTCTAATGTATTTGTCGTGTATGCCAAAGTAGTATGACCAGCAAAGTGTTGATTTTTTTCAGAAACTTAGTAACTAAAGCTTATAGTTAAGAGGTTTGGAAAGAAAATCAATGGTAATTGTAGTTTTTGAATGTGAGAAAAAACAGGAAGCTATGGTTATATGCACCAGCAGTTTTCTCTTGAAAATTTAATTAAGAAGGCATTTTAAAAAAATCTGATGAAGTATGGTTCCTTCAATTAAAAGAAATTAAGTGACAATCAGATTCATAAATCAACATTTCTTATTCAAAACTAGTCTGATTGAATTTGCTTTTTAGCTCACCTGAGCACAAAGTGCTAATGGTTAGCTTTTGCAACCACGCTGTGACCAGCTGTGAAAAGCATCTGTGGTTTAAACCTGTTTATTTTACATCGATTCCGAAACAAGTTCTAACAACTTAGATTAATCCCTCTCGATTCTGCTTCCTGGAAGATTCACCAAAACTTGCGCCAAGTATGTGGCTCAATGAAAGAACGAAGATCTATAGCATCTGTCATGCATCCTCTTTGATTTGTCATCCATCAACACCTTGTGTGATCTCCAGAGGCAAATTTTTTTTATCAAAGTTCTTGAAACTTAGGGCAGAATATTTCTCTACTTTAAATCTAGATTGAGTTTAAAATTGGGTCATGTAGAGTCGAAAATGAGGTCTAGAGGTCAAATTTAAGGAAAATCTTGTTTGCTCGCTAGAGGCCTTTTTGTTTGCTCAAATGTCTTTGTTACTTGATCAGAATGTTCGTCTACATGAAACATAATTGTGAAATAGGGCCAAGTCAAGTAAAAAACCAGGTCACAGGGGAAATCTTAGAAAAAGTAATATGAGCACTCAAGAGGACACACTTATGGCCCAAATGTCTTGCAATTTAATCTGAATGTTTTTGTTATCAATATCTTTGGCTAGGTTTAAAATTTGGTCAAGCAAGTCATGTATTTCAAATAAGTAGTTTTGGAATTTTGATACCTTTGCTAGCAATGTTGCTGGTGCCTCAGGTACACAACAATTTATTCTGGTGAGAAAATGATGTCCTTTGTGTACGTACACCTGGCAAAAAATTGTAAAATAAAATAGTAACTAATAGATCAGTTTGGAATCTAATGCTTCCATACCATCTCATTACCTTCATTACCATCTCATGTTAACAATAAGACAATTTTTTTATTAAGAAATTTTATCCTTTTTAAGTCCCCGTCTATCATAAATTTGCTATTTTATGCAAGAAGCTTTATGACCAGCTCTCTAATTGCAATAAAAGTTATTCCTTTTCAAGACTTGATAAATGGACAATAGCCATAGTACCTTTTCAAGTAGGAAACATTGAATTTCCCTATAAATTTTGTCTTTTTGAACAGATCATCAATATAACAATTCCATATTTTCTGAACAATAAGCCTGTCTGTTAACCCTTTCTTGTTTTACAAAATTTTGGACCCTCCCAAATTCAAAGGATTTGCAGAAGAAAATTAAAAGTTGATTAAATTTGAAAAATAACTATTCAGTAGGATAGAAAATAGTGTGGAAAAAGAAGAAATTGCTTGTCAGAAGCAATTTCTTCTTTTTTCACAATGTTTTTTACAATCATAAAATCACAGGCACGTAAAAAGCAGGGATTAAACAGCAAAGGGTTAAGTCCCCAGTCTATCAAAAATTTCCTATTTTATGCAAGAGGCTTTATGACCAGCTCTCTAATTGCAATAAAAGTTATTCCTTTTCAAGACTTGATAAATGGACAATAGCCATAGAACCTTTTCAAGTAGGAAACATTGAATTTCCCTATAAATTTTGTCTTTTTGAACAGATCATCAATATAACAATTCCATATTTTCTGAACAATAAGCCTGTCTGTTAAAAATTTGATTTTTTTGTATGTCTTATATGTCAGTGTGGCTTGTATGTCAATTTTATTCCTCTAAATTGACTATACATTTATCAAAAAACAGATTATAGATTGGTATAAATAAGGGTAATCAACGGTCTTAACATTTTGATACATATCCCTTGTTGAGACTAGCAATAAGACAAGGAAAGTGTGAAAAGCTTGTGTGGCCTATAATGTTGCTGAATTTTATTTCTGAAATAGTCCAAATATATAGCTGCAGTCTATCTTTGGTGAAGCTAATTGTCCAAGAAATACAGAATTCATTATGCCCCTACAACCTATTTGCCCTGGTGCACCTGGCATTTACATTTTTTTCAAACCTAAACATGTTTTTATATTCTTTATCTCATATGTTTGGGGTATATAAGAGTAGGCTTGTCTATTGGTTGGTTGATCTTGCCATCCCTCTATCTATTTGTCTTTCTGTAGCTGTTTTGTGTACCCTTTATTTTTAAGTAACTAATGTAAGGATTTCTTTAAAAAAGTCACATATATGATCAGTATGAAATGAAAATGTGCATATTTTATTTTGCTTAAGTCTTTTTCCAGAGATTCAGCATGAATTGCTTTTTAGGTCTGCCCAACTCTCACAAAATGATACTATTAATTGCATGGAATAAACTTTACATTTTTTTCCCTAATTTTGTTGTACTTATTAGGTGGAAAGATCATAATGAATGGTAATGGTTTATACATCATTTCCAAGACTGTTGATAATTTTTAGCTCACCTGAGCACATTGTGCTCAAGGTGAGCTTTTGTGATCATTGAATGTCCATCGTCCGTCGTCGGTCGTGCGTCGTCCGTCGTCCTCGGTCAACAATTTAAGTGTTTACACTCTAGAGGCCACAAATATGATCCAATCTTCATGAAACTTTGTCAGAATGTTGGTCAGGTCACAAGGATGAACCCTACTGAAAATGGAAAGGATCCATGCCATATCACGGGAAAAGGGGCCTTAAAGACAATTTTCTTGTTTACACTCTAGAGGCAACAAATATTGTCCAATCTTCATTAAACTTGGTCAGAATGATTGTCAGGTCACAAGGATGATCCCTAGCGAAAATGGGAAGGATCCATTTGATATCACAGGATAAGGGGCCTTAATGACAATTTTCTTGTTTACACTCTAGAGGCCACAAATATTGTCCAATCTTCATGAAACTTGGTCAGAATGATTGTCAGGTCACAAGGATGAACCCTATCGAAAATGGGAAGGATCCATGCCATATCACAGGAAAAGAGGCCTTAATGACAATTTTCTTGTTTACACTCTAGAGGCCACAAATATTGTCCAATCTTCATGAAACTTTGTCAGAATGATTGTCAGGTCAAAAGGATGGACCCTATTAAAAATGGGAAGGATCAATGTCATATCACAGGAAAAGGGGCCTTAATGACAATTTTCTTGTTTACACTCTAGAGGCCACAAATATGATCCAATCTTCATGAAACTTTGTCAGAATGTTGGTCAGGTCACAAGGATGAACCCTACTGAAAATGGAAAGGATCCATGCCATATCACGGGAAAAGGGGCCTTAAAGACAATTTTCTTGTTTACACTCTAGAGGCAACAAATATTGTCCAATCTTCATTAAACTTGGTCAGAATGATTGTCAGGTCACAAGGATGATCCCTAGCGAAAATGGGAAGGATCCATTTGATATCACAGGATAAGGGGCCTTAATGACAATTTTCTTGTTTACACTCTAGAGGCCACAAATATTGTCCAATCTTCATGAAACTTGGTCAGAATGATTGTCAGGTCACAAGGATGAACCCTATCGAAAATGGGAAGGATCCATGCCATATCACAGGAAAAGAGGCCTTAATGACAATTTTCTTGTTTACACTCTAGAGGCCACAAATATTGTCCAATCTTCATGAAACTTTGTCAGAATGATTGTCAGGTCAAAAGGATGGACCCTATTAAAAATGGGAAGGATCAATGTCATATCACAGGAAAAGGGGCCTTAATGACAATTTTCTTGTTTACACTCTAGAGGCCACAAATATGATCCAATCTTCATGAAACTTGGACAGAATGTTGGTCAGGTCACAAGGATGAACCCTACTGAAAATGGAAAGGATCCATGCCATATCACGGGAAAAGGGGCCTTAAAGACAATTTTCTTGTTTACACTCTAGAGGCAACAAATATTGTCCAATCTTCATTAAACTTGGTCAGAATGATTGTCAGGTCACAAGGATGATCCCTAGCGAAAATGGGAAGGATCCATTTGATATCACAGGATAAGGGGCCTTAATGACAATTTTCTTGTTTACACTCTAGAGGCCACAAATATTGTCCAATCTTCATGAAACTTGGTCAGAATGATTGTCAGGTCACAAGGATGAACCCTATCGAAAATGGGAAGGATCCATGCCATATCACAGGAAAAGAGGCCTTAATGACAATTTTCTTGTTTACACTCTAGAGGCCACAAATATTGTCCAATCTTCATGAAACTTTGTCAGAATGATTGTCAGGTCAAAAGGATGGACCCTATTAAAAATGGGAAGGATCAATGTCATATCACAGGAAAAGGGGCCTTAATGACAATTTTCTTGTTTTCATTCTAGAGGCCACAAATATGGCTCAATCTTCATGAAACTTGGACAGAATGTTAGTCAGGTCACAGGGACGATCCATTGTGAAAATGGGAAGGATCCATGCCATATCACAGGAAAAGGGGCCTTAATGACAATTTTCTTGTTTACTCTCTGGAGGCCACAAATACTCTCCAATCTTCATGAAACTTGGTCAGAATGATTGACAGGTCAAAAGAAAGAAACCTATTGAAAATGGGAAGGATCTGTGCTATGTCACTGGAAAAGAGGCCTTAATGACAATTTTCTTGTTTACACTCTAGAGGCCACAAATATTGTCCAATCTTCATGAAACTTGGTCAGAATGATTGTCAGGTCAAAAGGATGAACCCTTTTAAAAATGGGAAGGATCAATGTCATATCACAGGAAAAGGGGCCTTAATGACAATTTTCTTGTTTTCATTCTAGAGGCCACAAATATGGCTCAATCTTCATGAAACTTGGACAGAATGTTAGTCAGGTCACAGGGACGATCCATTGTGAAAATGGGAAGGATCCATGCCATATCACAGGAAAAGGGGCCTTAATGACAATTTTCTTGTTTACTCTCTGGAGGCCACAAAAACTCTCCAATCTTCATGAAACTTGGTCAGAATGATTGTCAGGTCAAAAGAAAGAAACCTATTGAAAATGGGAAGGATCTGTGCTATGTCACTGGAAAAGGGACCTTAATGACAAATTTCTTGTTTTCACTCTAGAGGCTACAAATATTGTCCAATCTTCATGGAACTTGGTTAGAATGTTTGCCAGGTCACAATGATGAACCCTATTGAAATGGGAAGGATCAGTGCCATATCACAGAAAAAAAATTATGACCTTTGCTTGAAATTTGCTTATTAAATGAGACAAAGATACGAAGGTGAGCGATATAGGACCATCATGGTCCTCTTGTTGTAATGTAAATATATAATACATACTTAGTGTATTATATGAAAAAAAATGTCTAACGAGGTTAGGAGAATTGATCATTGTCGAGGCTCTGCCGAGACAATTATCAGTTCTCACAACCGAGTTAGATATTTTTTCATACAATACACTAAGTAAGTATTATATTTTTCTTATAATCTCTATTTGCCTTCTGTTCGTTGATATTTTTAACTGAAATGCAAGTTTCTAAAAATAACCTCATTATATAATTGTTCTAAAAATAACTATGTGATATCATTAAAAATATCATACAGGTTGTTATCACACTGATATTTGTATAGTTATAAGATAAAACCTGTTACCTTGCAGGAGGAAACACCGACAACGACTTTGCTTTTGCTGATGGAATACTGACAGTGGCAGCTGGACAGACACTGGACCAGGCAACTACTTCCTCGTACACACTAACGTTACAAATAGACGACTCAGTGTCTATATCATCTGCTTCAACTACAGTCACTGTGAATGTCAATGGAGGTATGATTATAATATGACCTCCGTCATGGGAATGAAATAACCCTGTCGATTAACTTTGATATTAATCGGGTGTTACAGTCAAACCTGGTCTTACGGCCACCTGCATTCAACGTGCACCTCCCTTCAGCGGCCAGCTCAATGTCCCCCCGATAGTTTTTACTATATATGTTACCTGTATTCAGCAAGCAACCTGTCAACGGGGCCGGCGGCCGCTTAAATAGTGTCCCAATCGTCAATTTTACCTGTGTATTGCAAGCGGCCGAAAATTTCGGCGGCCATTATGCTTAAAGTATATTTCACGCTAAAGGGTTTTTCACGACACGCAGTCATTTTGGTCCGTCGACTCGAGTGTCAAATTCAATAAACATAGACACGCGTCGCCAATCTTCAGGTGTTTGCAGATGACATTTGTCTCGTCCCAATATATTACTTTAATTTCAATGTTGGTTTTGATTAACGTCTAAACTTTTGATAGCAAAAAATGTAGAAATCTAAATTATAAAATTTAAGTCAAGTAAAACGATCGAATTAAACAAATCATTTTTTTCGAATCGCAAATTTTCGGCTTCCAGACTGACAAAAATGATTACAAAACTGTCCCGACAATTATTTTTTCGCAGTTTTCGAAGGTGAGATATGATTAAAGAATTGGTCAAAATACGATTGCACTTAATTTATGATTGGTAATTAGCTCTATTACCGTGTTTGAGAAGATGCATTTGATCGTTAGAATTTTAATTTGTAATTACGGCTTTTTTTAATCGTCCTCCTAATTTAGGATTGTTTGTCTTTATAACCAATCATATTTTTGCTGATGGTTGGTTTTGATTGGTTTTGATGAAAAATGATTTTTTCGTGCCTTTTCCCTAATCAATCTTTCTATTGTAAAATTGACTCACAACTGATAACATCTACCGTACATGTAAACTGGAATTATGGCTTCGAGTGCTAAGAGAAAAGTTTTGACATTAGAACAGAGAGTTGAAGTGATCAGACTTTGAGAATCTGGTAAGAGTTCGCGTGTAGTAGCTGAGCAATTTGGTGTAGGGAAAACGCAGGTTCAGCAAACACTTAAGAGAAAGGCTGATGAGCTTATGACTGAGTATGAAGGTAATGTTAGCCCTTCTTCAAAGAGACAAAGAAAGACTCAGAATGAAGACATCAACGACTTGACCTGGAAATGGTTCCAGGACTGTTCAGCTCGGAGGATCCCTACCTCTGGGCCACTGATTAAAGAACAGGCCAAGCGATTTGCGGAGGACTTAGGTGTTGAGTCCTTTAAAGCATCGAACGGGTGGTTGGATAGCTTTCTAAAGAGACACAACATTGTGTTTAAGACAATGAGTGGTGAGCGTGGTGATGTGGACAATACTGTGGTTGAGGATTGGAAGCAGAAACTTCCTGAATTGTGTAAGGACTATGATCCAAAGGACATTTTTAATATGGATGAGACTGGTCTCTTTTTCCGTGCTGGAAAGAGAACCACTTTCACAGTGAAAGGATCCGAATGTGCCGGTGGAAAACTATCCAAAGAAAGGATTACTGTGGCCCTCTGCTCCAGCATGACAGGTGAGAAACTTAAACCTCTCATCATTGGTAAATCTAGACAGCCAAGGTGTTTCCGTGGCATAGACCCTGCCACTCTACCTGTAGACTACAAATTCAACAAGAAAGCTTGGATGAACTCTTTGATTTTTGAGAACTGGGTTAAGAGTGTTGACAGGAAAATGAGGAGACAGGGCCGTAAGATTCTTCTCTTTGTTGACAACGCACCATCACATCCCAAACTACGACTGGATAATGTAAAGATAGCGTTTCTTCCCCCTAATACCACCAGCAAGATTCAATCCATGGACCAGGGGATCATTCAGGCCATGAAACTCAAGTTCCACAAACGCCAAAGTAGAAAAGTGTTGTCTGACATGGAGAAAAACAAGGACATTTGTGGTAGTGAGTTATTAAAGCAGGTGACTGTGCTTGATGCCATCTACTGGATGAAGCATTCTTGGGATGAGATGGAGGAAAGCACAATTGTGAAGTGTTTTAAGAAATGTGGATTTGTTAGTGATAGGTCAGATTGTGAGAGTGAAAATGGTGTTGAGGATGTCAACGAGGATATCCCTCTTCATCTTGTCAGACTTGCACATCAGTTGTTTGGGTGTGAGTTCTCCGAACTTATAGAAATAGAACAATCCATTCTGACTTGTAACGAGGAAACAGTGAACTGGGATAAGCCGGCAACTGAACTCTTGAAGGACCAAGAATGTGAGAATGTTTCAGACAATAGTGATGATGAGTCGGAGTCTGTCTGTGTTCCTTCTCAGAGTGTTTCATTAAGTGATGTAGATACTTACCTAGATAAACTTAAGCTATTTGCACTATCCCATGGTCAGTCTCAGATGCTCTCTAACCTTATGGAGTTAACCGAAATGGCAACCTCCCTAAGGATAGAGACAACCAGTCAACAGAGCAAGATCAGCGACTTCTTCAAGAAATGTTGATTGGATTGATTGATTAAAACATTGGAAAATTGTAGGGAAAAGAGAAACTGCTTTTTGCAAGCTTTATCTTATTTTCACACAAAGTTTCAAACTACAGAAGTTTCAGTAATGTAAATAGGGTTTTTATATTTTAATCAGATCTAAATGGATTATAAAAATTGCTGTTTTCATTAATTTTTCAAGCCTTCGATTTTTGTTTCAGAAAATATTGGGGAAGAGGCAGATATTTCTTGTCACAAAAATATCTTACTTTTCCACAATATTTTCTATCCAACTTAATGAATGTCTAATCACTGTAACTTATTTCATTTGTTAGTAACACCTAGGGAAAATTGTTTATCAAAACAGGTTTTTGTAGATATGTTAAGAAAAGAGTAAATGTTTTCTTTTTATTTATCACACATAAACTACTTTATTGCTTGTATGAAATAAAGAAAATGATTTTTGAATGAATAAATGTAGTTCCTTAGTTTTTCCCTGTGCCTTGTGAATAAACATCTATATGAACACCTACTTATTTGAAATGGGTAAGTGCACATGTACTTATATATACACAAATGCCCCCCCCTTCCTTGTCGTTCCAAGAAAAGATAACTGATACCAACATTCATGAGCGACCTGTCTTAAGCAAGCACCTGTCTTAAGCAAGCGATTTTTGGACTTCCCTTGAACGCTTGCTTAATACAGGTTAGACTGTATTACACAACTATGCAAATTAGCTCAGAGCAAATAGAAACGCTATTTTGTAACTGCAAAAATGACATCATAATCTATATATTATCATGTCAGTATTGAACAGCATTATAAGTTGCAACGAAAACTGAAATGTTCAATTTCAAGAGTTTGATGATTTTTTACAAATTTTGGGTCATGTTATGAAAAATAGAATATAAAATTTGTGCTCACGAAATACCGACTTATTAAATGAATCATCTAAAACAGATAAAAACTTGGCTCGGCCTTGTTTTTATCTTTTTATAAATGACTCATTTAATAAATTCTGTATTCCATCATCACTCATTCAGTATATATGATATAAAATATATGTGAGTGAAATAACCGTGTTGAATATTTTTTATATTACACAGGTGTTATTACACTAGTGTTATAACTAAACAAATGAGCGAAGAACCTACAATTATGTCATATTTTGTTGTGAAAAGATGTCATAATTCAGTTGCTGACGTCATTTCGCATACGGTGAAATATATTTTGCTAATAGTATTTGAAATTTTCCTGTCTCATCACAAAAAAATGGTCATATTAGAAATATAATATCAAATTAGTGCAAATAGAATACAGAATAAGATTTGTCATCTAAAGCAGATACAAAGGAGGCTTACAGATGACTTTTTGAATTAAGATTGTATTCAATGACCATTCATTCAATATCCTCTATATCCTCCAATATGAGAAGTTTTAGATCAAGTAAATGATCAAAATTTTGTAGATTCAACAGCAGTAAGTCCTGGGAAAACCATCTAGTTACTATCTTTCTATTCATTTCAGCCCCTGTCTTTACAAACCCAAATAATTTAGGGACTAGTACAGATACCATTGCTGAAAATACTGCAGCCCCAGCACCAGTCCTTACACTTGCTGCGTCTGATCCAGAAGGTTCCACTTTGACATACAGTATACTGTTTATTAATCCATTTGATGATTTCTTTGAAATCTCTACGAGTAATGTTCTTGTAAAATCTGGTGCGACGCTAAATCGAGAAGTGGAGGATACTTACACGATGTACTTTACGTAAGTTGTACAGACCCTTTCTTATTCACTTGAGTGAATTTATGTCTTTGATTTAATTGTACATAAAATATTGATTAGAAAGAAAAAAAGGTTGTTTTTAACAACTTAAAGCCATTGAATATTTTCCAAAAGTTGTTGGTATCCAAATTTCACAATGAAATAAAGAAGCAAGTCTTTACCTGTGTTAGGCAAAATAAAAGTCTTGTTAAAACTATGCTAAAATAATAGTACAGAAAGCACTCAGGTTATACTAATTAGATGTCAGTATTCAATTTGAAAATACAATCTTTAAACTTTTTGGTTAAAAAAATCAGGTGGTATATGTGCATCCTGATCTTTGTCTTTACCTTCTTATATAACTGTAACTTTATAGGTCCAGCATGACCTTAATCTCCAGTTAAAAATCTCCAAACTGTGCAACCTTTAGCTTTGATATTTGGACTATGACAACACCTTATATTCCATTGTCAATATGCTAAAGGAAATAGCACTGACTTAAAAATATCTTATATAAAAAACAGAAGAAAATCTTAAAAAATCTTCTCTCTTTTTGACCATAATACCAAAGCCTTCATATTAGGCATATGACTTCTATGATAGTCCTAAACATTTAAAAATAGTTTGATTTTTTTAAATTAAAATTTAGACAATGCCTTAATTATACTCCAAAAACTATTTTTTTGGGGGAAATGAAGGAATCAGCTCGTTGGTGGATCCATCTCTCAGTCCTTAACCCTTTCCTGTTTTACAAAATTTTGGACCTGTCCAAATTGAAAGGTTTTGCAGACGAAAATTTAAAGTGGATTTAATTTGAAAAATAACCATTTAGTAGGGTAGAAAATAGTGTGGAAAAAGAAGAAATTGCTTGTCAGAAGCAATTTCTTCTTTTTATCCTCCGCTGAAAAAATATTTCGGGGGGGGGGGGGGGGGGGGGGGGGGATATTGTTTTTGCCATGTCCGTCCGTCCATCCGTCCGTCTGTCCGTCCATCCGTCCGACATTCGTTTTCGCCCTATTTCTTGAAAACTATAGACCGGATTTCATTGAAACTTGGCACACAGCTTCACTACAATGAGGACATGCGCATATCGTCGGGGTTACCCGGTTCGACCCTCGAATTTAGAGTTACTGCCCCTGACTGTTTAAGCCATATACATACATAGTGATATTCGTTTCCGCCCTATTCCGCCTAATTGTCCGTCCCTTAGTTTTCGGACACAAATTTACGTTATATGAATCGAGTTGAAAGGCAAAGTACGCACGCTTACCTTTTGTTTAGTTTACGGTATCGCCGATAATCCCCGTACGGTGTAATCCATTGTTTGACATCTGATAACCCTTGTTAATTTGATAGCCGCGTGGCTAATCACACCCAATAATGTTATTTGTAAAAATCGCTACATAAAAGGTTTAATTATTCGCTATCTACATCGGGAGATACGGGTTTATGCACAGCGATCTTTTGTCGGCTGCATACGTGACGTATAAACTGACTTGCGAGGCATTAAGGCTTTAGGAATAGTTCAAACAAGAAATGCGGGTTGGTCGGCCTTTTATTTTTCAATCTGGTCGTAAAAATATCAGATTCGCCGTAATCGAGAATATAGGCCTAATGGTAACAATATCCGGTCAATAAAAAGCTGGTTTGGAAATTCTTTAATCATAATTATTATTATTAGATCAAATAAGGCGTGAATTTCAGCGACAAACAATTAAGACCGACCCATTCCTGCTAAAAGCAAGATACCTGGAACAGTTGAATAAAACAGGTGTTATCAAACGAGGCAAGGCAGTAATGGCGTAAATCTAATCCATAAGTGTCTAGTGATACAGTTGTATGCGAAACATAATAGAGTTGGAAGTTAAACACGTAACCAAGGAGACGCCCCGAGTCCCGTGTCGAGACCGTTATGTAATGACCGACATTCATCGACCCGAACACAAACCGTCTATGTACATGTATAAAAGTTCGAGGCAGTGCGATGAAAAAAATATGTCGGTAGAGATGTCTCTTTTGATCGGAGGATTATTATCCGTTGGAAAACGAGAGAGAGAGAGAAAGAAAGAGAGAGAGAGAGAGCGCGAGAGACAACTTTGTATGTATAGTTTTATGTAGTTTTTTGCTTTCATACGTCCACCAACGAAAATCTAACGGTCATTCAATTTTTCAATATTAGGAACGTCTGCCGTTCACTACCGAAATATGGTAACTACTGAAGACTCCCAATATTATTTATTTCATAATTGTCGATCTGTAAGCAAAATATCCTAACTAGGGCTTTCGGTAACCTTACTTCCGATATTTCAGTCACTCTTTGTCTATTTATTTGTGAATGCCGATCGGTGACAAAAACAACGTAACTCCAATTAAACGAAGCTTGAGTTCCGATATTTAATCAGCTGGACGACGTTTTGCTTCCCGTTTTCGCTGGTTTAGAGCCAAGCTGAGAAAGAATGGCGATGATAAGGGATTAAATATAATAAACAAAGTTTTTCCGTCTTTTTTTTTTTAAATTTTATTTCTTGACTGTGCTCGGAATTCATTTGGGCCTTGGTCTTGTTATCTGAAAATAGAAAATTAAAATGGTTGAATTAAAAAATGTGAATTATTGCGTCATCCCTAAACTCGTTTGCATAGAACTGATTCTATGCTGCACGATTTGAATTTGGCATTGTTTAAGTGAAAATGTGTAAAGAGGAACATAAGTTTTGGATTGTTACTGCTCCGGATTTTCGTTCAGGATTATCTTTTTTATAGTTTCTTCAATGAGGTACGCATATTTTCTTGATACATTTGTCGGGACTTTACCTTCCTCCTAGCTCCGTTAAAATGATTAAAGCATATATTTGAGGCATTTATCGGCACTTTACCTTATTCCAAGCTCTGTCCTCATATTCTTCAGTATTGTTTAAGAGCCTTTACAAATATTAAAGATCGATTTTCACCATGAAATTGTGAAAAAGATCCTAAATTTTCGGACACAGAGGAAAATATTTTTGTAAATATTCGGACACAAAAAATAATAATTTTTTTTTCCGTCCGAATATATCGGGCAAATACGGTACATTCATAGTGATATTCATTTCCGCGCTATTTCTTGAAAACTATAGACCAGATTTCAATGAAACTTGGCACACAGCTTCACTTCAATGAGGACATGCGCATATCATTGGGGTTACCCGGTTCGACCCTAGAATTTAGAGTTACTGCCCCTGACTGTTTAAGCCATATACATACATAGTGATATTCGTTTCCGCACTATTTCTTGAAAACTGTAGACCAGATTTCAATGAAACTTGGCACACAGCTTCACTACAATGAGGACATGCCCATATTGTCAGGGTTACCAGGTTCGATTGTGAATTTTATAGTTACTGCCCCTGACTGTTTAAGCAATATACATACAGAGTGATATTCGTTTCCGCGCTATTTCTTGAAAACTATAGACCAGATTTCATTGAAACTTGGCACACAGCTTCACTACAATGAGGACATGCGCATATCATCGGGGTTACCCGGTTCGACCCTCAAATTTAGAGTTACTGCCCCTGACTATTTAAGCCATATACATACAGAGTGATATTCGTTTCCGCGCTATTTCTTGAAAACTATAGACCGGATTTCATTGAAACTTGGCACACAGCTTCACTACAATGAGGACATGCGCATATTGTCGGGGTTACCCGGTTCGACCCTCAAATTTAGAGTTACTGCCCCTGACTGTTTAAGCCATATACATACAGAGTGATATTCGTTTCCGCGCTATTTCTTGAACACTATAGGTTGATGTAGATAAAAGATAACCTGAACTTAAGTTTGATATTAACTCCATTGACAATGAAAATATGTTCGGCGGGGGATATCAATACAACGAATTTGCTTTTTTCACAATGTTTCTCAATCATAAAATCTCAGACACATAAAAAGCAGGAATTAAACAGCAAAGGGTTAAGTTCATTTGCTTGTCTGTAGCTTTTGCCCAATTTATCAAAAAATTATGAACAGATTTCATTCAAACTACACAGAAACCCCGAGTATCAGTAAGTGAGGTACAAGTCCTATTTTTGTGATAATCTATTGACTTTTGACAAAATCATAGCACTTTGTTAAAAATATCAGTTGTTTCAACTGTAGCTTTTTGTGCCATCTCAATTTCTCAGCAGCCTATGAAGGGATTTCTATTCATTTAAGAGATGGAGAGAGCATTATTGATTTCATTGAGGTAGAAAACTAAAAACTTAATTAGACTGTATGAATAAGTGAAGCGGATGATAAAACAAGCCATGCTTACATATTTTAGAAAGAAAGTTCAATCAAAATCTTGTTCTTATATCAATAATTCAATGCGGAAGTTCAAATTTGGTTCTGATAGGAGTACAAATATATATATACAACTGTTTTATGCCAAGCTTAGTACTGTTTTTGTTTTAAAGTGTGACAGACGGAACCACATTAGTAAATAGTGCCAAGCTGGTTTTAACTCTGTCTGATGTTGTAGATGAGTCTGACCTCTTCCCTGACATCACAGAGCGTATTGTACATAAACAACCATCAGGTAAGAATAAATTGAGTTTCTTTAATGCTTTTCGGTGGTTTATCGAGAAATAACGGTAGATTATCACTTGATAATCTCACCGCAAAAGCAGTGAAATTATCAAAAACTCTAACCCTGCTTTTGTGCATTTCACCCTGTCTGACGTCATCTATGCGTGGCAAAAAAAGTGACGTCACAATGAATGTTACATAGCAATCACGTGCAAAATGATGCTCTTTACGAAAATATGTCATAGAAATTTCACAATTTCTCATTTTTGCATTAAAGAAAATAGAATAATTGTTAGTTTTTCGTGTAAGATCGATTAATATTTCATTTCATGAACAACAAAAGCTATATTTTCACTCGTGGCTCCGCCACTCTTGAAAATATAGCGTTTGTTGTTCACTCAATGAAATATAAATAGATCTTACACTGAAACAAATGATTATCCTCTATGTAATACCACACTAATGTACCAAATTCATGATCTGCATGATAGCGATCATAAGAGAAAGCAGTACAAGGAAGTAGATTGACATAATTGACTCTAAGAAAACCTAAATCAACATTGCAAAATGTGGCCAAGTGTTGATCTGTTGTAAAATGTCGATGAATGTGCTTGATTTAAAACAGACAAACAAATGGTCTAAATATGTTGTCAACCTAATGTTTTGTTGTTAACTTCCATTGGCCAAAACAAGTTTTGTGTTTTATGTCTCCATGAAATTCCGTTATACTCCCACCGACCAACACAAAGCCTGTCTACTTAAATATTAAGCATAACATTCACATTGACACTGTTGACCATATTGAGATAGAGTCTTGATTCTTCTGAGAAAGATCACTTTGTCAATGTCGATTCCTTATCTCCAAAACAACAGAACAAGTTAGCATGATCTTGTTGGGGTCTGGAGTTAAAACTACTCCCAGAACATTGTATCAGCGTGTAACACGACCTGTTTTAAATAATCCTTATAGTACATGTAGATGGGTTTAGTAGATCAATTTAGAGATCTTTTTGTGTCCTGTGCCATCCAGTTGATTGGAAAAATGCGAACATGCCTTGCATGATTTGACCATCAGTTTGTGGTAACATCACTATTTTGCATCCTGAGCATGGCCTATCATCTACAGACCAATTTTTTATGGTAACGGACAATTTTTATTTTTGTTTAGTGAGAGCAGCCTATTCTGCCAACAATTTGCAGAAATATCAATCCTGTTTCGACCATGATGAAAACTCAATGACGTTGTAAGTTAGACAAATGTCTCATTTGTGCTAGCGCCGCTGACGCTCCGCTTAGGTCATATCGTGTAAATTGTCAGAATATGAACTATAGCTGTTTACTTATTGACTTAATTTACACCAAATATCCCTAGTGCCTGTTAGTTATGTGTCAATCAAAGATGTCTGTCAATTCTATTGCGTCATACATTTTTCAGTCAAATCACTAAAAATAAAAAAAGGGGAGGAGCGAACTCAATCATTATCGAACTTTCAGTTATATTACTATTTGGGGAGAAGGTTTCAATGGATTGATTACCCTGAAAAGGCGTTTGGCGATTAAAGCTTCAATGTTGCAACTCTGATTATGTACTTAATCTTCTATTTAGCAAGATATTTATATTTATAAGGATTTTATTCGTAAAAAATTCGAGTCATAAATTGTACCTTGCTTTGCACGAACATTTCGTATTAAACGCGATGTAAGTTGGTAGCCCATTGAAACATTGAATTTGAATGGGTCTCAAAGATTTTCGAAACTAGTTGGCTTCCATGGGCCTAAAAAAGCATTTATTTGCTATTTTTGAATACTTAGAATAACAAGAATATCCAGGTTTATTGTTCTGCTCTAATGTTTAGCATGTATGGAGGGGGATATTGCAGAATAATTAAATTAAAAGTTTTCACATTTAATCAAGAAGTTATATTCTGCATCAATTAGATAGTGCCTTCTTTGTGTCAACTTAGGAGGGTGTTACAGGAAGGTTAGATTTGAGTAAACTTTAAAATCACAATCAGTATATCAGAACAGTCCTCCCTCTATTGCGGGGTTAACATGTGAAAGAATTCTCCCTTTTGCATTTCATTCGAATGTTAGGATTGTTGAAAATACAACAGAAATAGTACATTCAATTCTTAAGTTTTTTCATACATTCAAAGTTAAGGGTCCTCCCGAGACAGTTCACCAGACAAGATATGATGTAACAGTCTGGTTTCACTGAAGTCCCCGCCCAATATGATCTAAACTCGCGTAGCACACTTATTTGTGTAGATTGTAAGGTTATGCAATATATTTTTTGAATTTCAAATGAAAAAGCAGTCAATCATTGGCTAAAAATTTAGGGCAATCCGTAAAGAATCTAAGTGTCCCTATTTCTGCATGATTACTGGCTTGCATAATCCATAAACAATCTGTGATTGATTTTGCATTCAAGTCAAAAACGTAAGAATTACCAAAATTTGCATGAGACGTTTTGTGTCAATAATGAAGACACTTTATCAATACAATAGTTAATTTGTGCGTACACATTTATACCTAGTACAAATATTGCACATAGTATCTTGCATACTAGGACAATACTGTTTGACGATGGCGGCACTCATTCTTTCCGACTATTTGTCTCTCACAAATGGGTTGATAATCGTAGACCTATGTGAGATAGCAGCTGGAGGCTAGGAAAGAATGTGATGGTTGTACTGGTGAGAGAAATACCAGGGATCCATTGTTAGGTGCTCCAGCCGCCGCGATATAACTGAAATAATGTTGAAAGCGGTGTTAAACTCCATTAAATCAATCAATCAACAATACTGTTTGAAAGTTCCAAGGGTATTTTTGGTGGTACATCAAATCTTGACAGATTTAAGCCCCTTGAAAAAAATAATTTTCTATTCAATTTCTCAGCAACCAAAAAACAAGTTTAATTCAAACTTAACAACAAAGCAACTCTTTGTTAGTTACAGATGTGCATGTCCAATATTTGTTGTAATCAAACATCAAAGAAAGGACTGGATAATTTTTTGTAGCAAACACATCCTGTATTTATGGCTGTTCAATATGAACAAAGCCCTATTTTGAGTATTAGTCCACTTTGCAATGTCTAGCTTATCAAGGAATCTATAGAAACTTATCTAATAGATAAAAATGTTGACCTACTTAGATTGTTCAAGAATTTTTTATTGACCCAAAAATTGGGTTTGCAGAGTAAAGCTTTATTTCACGTTAAAATATTTAAAGTTCTTTTCCAAAACTAATTCACCAATTTCAACGAAACTTGCCATGATTGTTCCTTCATTAATTCTTTACTTAAATTGATTAAGAAATCTTGATTGACCACCCAATAAGAGTGTGGCAGGGCTTGGCCAATTTTCATTTCAAATTCTAAAAAATCTTCTTTTTCCTTACCATTTGACCTATTTAAATGAAACTTGGCTTTTTTTTTAAAATTTTTCTTCTCCAAAGTAATTTACTCAATTTAACCTGGCATGAATGTACCTTGGATGATCCAATACAACGACATTTTCACATACCGACATAAATTTGCTGGGAACGGATTTGCACATTGCATTTTTAGCTCACCTGAGCACGAAGTGCTCAAGGTGAGCTATTGTGGTTAGGTGGATGTCCGTCATCCGTCGTCCGTCGTGCGACGTGCGTCGTGCGTCGTGCGATGTTCGTCATCAACATTTGCCTTGTATGCACTCTAGAGGCCTCATTTTTTGCCCGATCAACCTGAATTTTGGTCAGAATGATTGTCTTGATGAAATCTCGGACGAGTTCGAAATTGGGTCAACTGGGGTCAAAAACTAGGTCACGGGGTCAAATCTAAGAAAAACCTTGTATGCACTCTAGAGGCCACATTTTTTGTCCGATCAACCTGAATTTTGGTCAGAATGATTGTCTTGATGAAATCTCAGATTAGTTCGAAATTGGGTCAACTGGGGTCAAAAACTAGGTCACGGGGTCAAATCTAAGGAAAACCTTGTATGCACTCTAGAGGCCACATTTTTTGCCAGATCAATCTGAATTTTGGTCAGAATGATTGTCTTGATGAAATCTCAGACGAGTTCGAAATTGGGTAAACTGGGGTCAAAAACTAGGTCACGGGGTCAAATCTAAGGAAAACCTTGTATGCACTCTATAGGCCACATTTTTTGCCCGATCAACCTGAATTTTGGTCAGAATGATTGTCTTGATGAAATCTCGGATGAGTTTGAAATTGGGTCAACTGGGGTTAAAAACTAGGACACGGGGTCAAATCTAAGTAAAACCTTGTATGCACTCTAGAGGCCACATTTTTTGCCAGATCAACCTGAATTTTGGTCAGAATGATTGTCTTGATAAAATCTCGGACAAGTTCGAAATTGGGTCAACTTGGGTCAAAAACTAGGTCACGGGGTCAAATCTAAGAAAAACCTTGTATGCTCACTAGAGGCCACATTTTTTGCCCGATCAACCTGAATTTTGGTCAGAATGGTTGTCTTGATGAAATCTTGGACAAGTTCGAAATTGGGTCAACCGGGGTCAAAAACTAGGTCACTGGGTCAAATCCAAGAAAAACCTTGTATGCACTCTAGAGACCACATTTTTTGCCCGATCAACCTGAAATTTGGTCAGAATGATTCTCTTGATGAATTCTCAGAAAAGTTTGAAATTGGGTAAACTGGGGTCAAAAACTAGGTCACAGGGTCAAATCTAAGAAAAACCTTGTTTGCACTCTAGAGGCCACATTTTTTGCCCGATCCACCTAATTTTTGGTCAGAATGATTGACTTGATGAAATCTCGGATGAGTTCGAAATTGGGTCAACTGGAGTCAAAAACTAGGTCACGGGGTCAAATCTAAGAAAAACCTTGTATGCACTCTAGAGACCACATTTTTTGCTCAATCAACCTGAAATTTGGTCAGAATGATTGTCTTGATGAAATCTCGGACAAGTTCAAAATTGGGTCAACCGGGGTCAAAAACAAGGTCACAGGGTCAAATCTAAGAAAAACCTTGTATGCACTCTAGAGGCCACATTTTTTGCTCAATCAACCTGAAATTTGGTCAGAATGATTGTCCTATTGAAATCTCGGACAAGTTCAAAATTGGGTCAACTGGGAATAAAAACAAGGTCACAGGGTCAAACCTAAGAAAAACCTTGTATGCACTCTAGAGGCCACATTTTTTGCTTGATCAACCTGAAATTTTTGGTCAGAATAATTGTCTTGATGAAATCTTAGACAAGTTCGAAATTGGGTCATCTGGGGTCAAAAACTAGGTCACAGGGTCAAACCTAAGAAAAACCTTGTATGCACTCTAGTGGCCACGTTTATTGCCCAATCAACCTGAAATTTGGTCAGAATGATTGTTTTGATGAAATCTTGGACAAGTTCGAAATTGGGTCAACCGGGGTCAAAAACTAGGTCACTGGGTCAAATCCAAGAAAAACCTTGTATGCACTCTAGAGGCCACATTTTTTGCCCGATCAACCTGAAATTTGGTCAGAATGATTCTCTTGATGAAGTCTCGGACAAGTTTGAAATTGGGTCAACTTGGGTCAAAAACTAGGTCACAGGGTCAAATCTAAGAAAAACCTTGTTTGCACTCTAGAGGCCACAATTTTTGGCCAATCAACCTGAAATTTGGTCAGAATGATTGTCTAGATGAAATCTCGGATGAGATTGAAATAGGGTCATCTGGGGTTAAAAATAGGTCACAAAATCAATTATAAAAATCCTTGTTAGTCAACCTTAAAATTGTAAAAAACGGATTCTCAAGTTGTATAGAAGCAACAGCTTTGTTTAGCTCAGTCATTCATCATTATATTTCTCATTCTTCTTTTTGAAAATTTTAGACAGTTCATTCAGGTGAGCGATTAAGGGCCACTATGGCCCTCTTGTTCATTTGTTATAATGGAATTCTCGTTTTCCGACACGGCACTGATTTTCAGGGAATGAAAGTACATATTCCCTATATAAGCTTGTTCATTACAACGACACAGAAAATTTGGTCATGATGGTTAATTACACAGAACAAAAGGCATGCTTGATAAACAACTAAAGTTTGTTGATAATTGACAGGTCTTTAACTTTGAAAAGTGTGAAAATGTCTGACATGCAAACAATTGCAATGCATAATTAACACCAATCAATACACTCAATTACTATATTATTATTATCAAATACCCTTAGATTAGTTTTACATTTGTTTGTTAAGCTTTTTTTCTTTTTTGCTATACAGAAAATGTTAGTTTTAAGAGCAAATTTAAATTTTGAAAATGCAAAATAAAGTAAAGATCAGGTCAATAAGGCAAGTTACTAATAATATAACTGTAAAAATGGTTCCCTGTAACAAGTGTTTCCTTTAGTTTGTACATGTACTATTCATAGTATATTAAACAAATGGATGCTGCTTTTTACAATCCTGTATTGACTTTAGTGTTCATTCAATACACTGACATTTTCGTTACAACGACATATTTTCTGGAAACAAACGTGGTCGTTGTAACGAGAGTTGACTGCATATCTTCTTTTGAACCAGAATCCCTACAGCCTTGAAAGTTGGCATGGATCATAAGCTCATAGACCTTTATTAAAATTGTTAATACATGTATCATGAATGTTGGGCCACAAGAGGCAGAGCACCAGGGGGAGGGGGTTAGGACTTTGATCAATTTAGAAATCTTTTAAATCTCTTCTTCTGATGAACCAGAAGCCTTGCAGCCTTGAAATTGGGCATGGTTCATCAGCTCATAGACCTTATTTAAATAGCTAATATCATGAGTGTTAGGGCACTTCAGGGAAGAGGAGGTCTCTCATCAAGTTAGAAATCTTTAAGATATCACATTCTGAACCAGGATCCTTACAGCCTTTAAATTTGGTATGAATCACAAGGGCACAAACCTTTTTTAAAATAGCTTAAATCTTGAACATGTGACGACCAGGGGCCTGTTTTACTAATCCGATCATTTTTTGGCAAGTCAAAAATAAAAGTTTCTACAGTAGCAGCTAAATATTAAGTACTGTCATGCATCAACTCTTTAGAATAGTCTTTATTCTGCTGAGATATTGCAAGGCAGAATCTGACAATGAATGAAAACATAAATCTTGAACATGTGACGACCAGGGGCCTGTTTTACTAATCCGATCATTTTTTGGCAAGTCAAAAATAAAAGTTTCTACAGTAGCAGCTAAATATTAAGTACTGTCATGCATCAACTCTTTGGAATAGTCTTTATTCTGCTGAGATATTGCAAGGCAGAATCTGACAATGAATGAAAACATAAATCTTGAACATGTGACGACCAGGGGCCTGTTTTACTAATCCGATCATTTTTTGGCAAGTCAAAAATAAAAGTTTCTACAGTAGCAGCTAAATATTAAGTACTGTCATGCATCAACTCTTTGGAATAGTCTTTATTCTGCTGAGATATTGCAAGGCAGAATCTGACAATGAATGAAAACATAAATCTTGAACATGTGACGACCAGGGGCCTGTTTTACTAATCCGATCATTTTTTGGCAAGTCAAAAATAAAAGTTTCTACAGTAGCAGCTAAATATTAAGTACTGTCATGCATCAACTCTTTGGAATAGTCTTTATTCTGCTGAGATATTGCAAGGCAGAATCTGACAATGAATGAAAACACCAGGTACACATTATGATTTTGACCTTTGATCATTTTTAGCTCCACTGGCCTTCACAAGCTATTGTCATGGCGGAGTGTCCGTCGTGCGTGCCTCTGTCTGTCTGTCTATGCATCCATTCGTAAACTTTTTCTTTAAATATCTGCTCCTCCCAAACCAATGGGCTGATTTTAATGGTAACCGGACAAAATCCCCTCCGGACAAAATCCCCTCAACGGTTTTTTGACATGGCGGACAGAATCCCCTCGGTCATTTTAACAATGCGGACATAATCCCCTCAATCCGTTTTTTGAGGCGAAAAGAATCCCCTTCATTAATTTGCTAGGGCGGACATAAGCCCCTCGTTCTGAATTACAAGGCGGTCATTATCCCCTCAATCAAAACTACAGGGCGGACAATATCCCCTCGTCGTAACATAAAAATCGGACAGAATCCCCTTCGTAGTTCGACTAGATAGATCTATGTTTATTGTTTAAGTTTAGAAATAAATTATTTCCATCAAGTCAATTATTCTTTATTCTTTAAACGACTATATTTCCTGAAAGAATAATGTTGCCCACTAATTAACGTGATACCAATTAAGAAAATCCAAACTGTAAATCGGCATTTTGTATTCTCGTATACGGTCTACATTTCCACAAAGAAAAGTGTTACCTGACAATTAACACGTGAAACCAGTAAAGTAAGTGTTTTTGTTTCTTTATTCAATGATTTTGAACGTACAAGACTTACTAAATGACGTACTAAAGTATGCTTGGTCGCGGCCTTGTAATGGATAATTTTTAAGCTTATACACATAAGAACGTTATAGTTTTTTTTGCAATGATTTAATTTATAACGAAAGTTTTGCTGTTTTTTCTTGTATTTGAAGGGAATTGTGTCCGCCTTGTAGATTTGATTAAGGGGATATTGTCCGCCTCGGTAATCAGACCAAGGGGCTTATGTCCGCCCAAACAAATTAATGGAGGGGATTCTGTCCGCCTCAAAAAACGGATTGAGGGGATTATGTCCGCGTTGTTAAGATGACCGAGGGGATTCTGTCCACCATGTCAAAAAACCGTTGAGGGGATTTTGTCCGGAGGGGATTTTGTCCTAGAATCGATTTTAATGAAACTTGTTAGAACAATCCTTTGGTGACCCTCTTCTTAAATTGTTCACAAAACTTTGATTGAGTCCAAAATATGGGTGTGGCAGGCAGGGCATTTTTTCATTCTAAAGTCTTTAAAAAATTTCTCCTCCCAAACCATTTGGCCAATTTCAATGAAACTTGGCATGGATGTTCCTTGGGTGGCCCTTTACTTAAATTGTTCAAGAAATTTTGATTGACCCCCAAATATGGGCGTGGCGCAGCAGGGCATTTTTTCATGTGAAAATCTTTAAGAATCTTCTCCTCCCAAACCGTTTGGTCAAACAGGAAGGCTGACAGCCATTATATTTGTCATGTATCAACAGTTCATAATTATATACTTTTATGAAAATACATCAAGCAACTACCAGAGGCAGAGCACTGGGGGATAGAGCAGATCTCGGATCAATCCAGAAATCTTTAAAAAGACAGCAAAATAGGAAAACCATATAGCCAATTTCAAACCCATTAGGTAGGGAGAGTTTCAGTTCGCAGATCTGAAATGATTGAATACTGTAAACGGCTTTATATTGGCGGTGTCCACATTTGGCGGTTTTTCGATTACGATTTATTGGCGGTGATTTATTTTGGCGCATCTTACTTTAACGCCAAAATAAAACGCTTTATCTATTGTTCATTTTTTTCGTCGTTCAAAACAATGTTAGTAAAAGAAAAGGGATTTCTAGAGTAGTGTCAACTTTCTACAAACTAAACATAAGCTTGTTTTCACACCTTTTGTTATAGTAATAACGCGTGTATAAGTTTTTCACACGTTTTCGCTGTGATTTTCATTACAATGTATCAATCAACTTGGATCTGGAATCTTGAAATTGAGGGATCAGCGCAATGATATTGTAAGTGCCTATAACTCATAGGCACTTACAATCGTATTGCGCTGACCCGTCGAAATGTCAACGTTGTCAACAGATTTTCTAATTTCATTTTGAATAAGTATGGTCAGCATATAATGACTAAGGTGTATAGATTTCATATCCATCATAATAAAGAAATTTCTGATTTAATAAGGACAAATATTAGCGGTGGATTAATTTTGGCGCATTTAAGCTGGACCGCCAATATAGCCAAAATAAAACCACCGCCAAAATTACCCCGTTTACAGTATATATGAAAATCTCTTTTCTGGGGTTACTTAGACATATGTAGGTTATAGAACTATTTTCTCTGGTGAGCAGCCTATGGCCCTCTTGTTAAGAAATCAAAACAAAACAATTTGGCCAATTTAATCATGACTTTGTATGAATGTTCCTTGCTTGACCTTTTACTTAAATTGTTCATGAAAAGTTGATTGCCCCCATATATGGGCGTGGCAAGGCAGGTCAAAGTTCAATTACAATTCTTAAAATTTCTCCTCATGAAATTCTTTCCTGAATTCCTTGAGCTTTGAAACAAAATCCTCATAACGCTATATTTATTTATCCATTTATAAATTGATTAAAACAGATTCTCTCCATATCTTATCTTTTAATTTCACCCATCTGAAAATTAAACATTTTACTAATACAGATTTCTTTTTTGGACTGTTTAATGAAAATTTAAGCCAAAGTTTACAAAGTAGCTGCTAATAAATCTGCTGAATATTGTTTTTATGTTTATTGGTAGGGGTAATTTTAATTAATCTTGATGCATACAACATCAAATTGAACTGGTTAAATTTGAACAAATTAAATAAGGCTTACTGTGAAATGATTGTGTTTGTGACATTTCTTTTTTTAAGTTCTTTTTTTCTCCAAAGATTATACAATTAAGAGATGAAGAGAATGTTTGTTGATATCATTGAGGTATGAAAGAAACTAAATACCTGATCACACTGTATGAATACGTAAAGAGGATTCATACCTAAGTGTGATATGTTTTTTAATTTCATACCTCAATGAAATCAACAAAGCATTGCTTCATCTCTTAAAATTTAGGATTTTGAAGCAAAAATCTTCAGATTTATCCTTTAAAACAGAGATTTTTTGTGGGACTATTTTACACGGAAGCTTAGAAATAAGATTTGTAATCAAAATTGGTTTCACTGAATAATGAAAACAATTTTTAAGCCAATGAAAATGCACTTATCATAGTGAACATAACTTAAATTCAATTATTAAGGAAACCAAATTTTATCTTTCTATTGTGATCCTAACACATACTAGATCTCAGAGGTACAGATAAAAGTAGGTAAAGCCAGTCGGAAAAAAAAAAATTTCTCATTGAAACATTATATTGTGAGTGCTCAGTTGAATTTCTTGACGAGAGACGATTCAAATAAGTTCCCACAATATAGGATTTGTGCAAGAATAGTTGAAATAATTTTATTTGAAATCCAAAATACCCCCTCTATCTGTAGCTTTGTAGATATGTTCATATGCTATTGAGAAAGGCATTTGATTCCTACCACTGCTATCCATTTTTACAGCTTGATGGACTAGGCTTCCTATGTCTTTAAAGTGTCCTTCCCACCGTGATTTGACATATTTATATGTGACAATTTTATTTACTCTTGTCTGTCCATCTGTCTTTCTGTCTGTCTGCAAAACTTAACCAAAAAAAACTTAACATTGCTATTCAGCATGCAATTTGGTATGATGATAGATCTCAATAATAGGCATTTGCTAGTACCAAGTTCTAGGTCATATGATAAGGTCAAGGTCATCTGTCAAGGTCAAATTTTTGAAAAATTGCTGTTTTGGCGAATTCCTGTTTTGCAAACACATCTTGTTATTTATCAAAATAGCCTGTATTATTTATCATGAAATATCTTATATATTAAGCATTCCTATTAGCAACTGCTTTTTTGTAGTCCAATAAGTGGTCCTTTAAGATAATGGACCCATTGAAACTCCGCAACATTTCCGTGCTCATGAACTTTAACAATGTTGACAGAAGTTTTCTCATGAAAATCATAAGGAAATCTCGGTTAACACTGTTAAAGTTCAATACTTCTGAAACATTGCCGAACTATTACGGGTCCACTACCTTAACACAAGTTTTACTCTGACTCTGTTTGTGTATTCAAGGTGTTAACGTTCTGAGGCTGTCCTTTGAAGAGGCTTTTCCTGCTACTGAATCTTCATATATCATCGTGGGTACAAGTAAGTGAAAGAACTTTATCAATATTTTGGGAATCATATGCTTGAACTTGCTGATCTGTGTTTTTTTTTGCCAGGGTACAAATTCTGATAGATTACTTTGGTTAATTACATTCCTGGCAGTGAAATTTTGGGATTTCGCAGTGCAATTAAGAGATGAAGAGCGTATTTTTTCACTTCATTGAGGTACAACACTAAAAAACCTAATAACACCTGTATGAATACTGAAAAATATTTTTTTGAAAAAGAGATTGGTTTCAGTTGAAGTCAACAGAAGATCAAATTTAAAAACTTCTTACTCCGGAAGATAGAGTGATCTTTCTATATACATTGAGAAAATCTGCCAAATGTGAAAAGTTTCGAACCTATTCAGTCTGCACAGTCTGACTAGGGTTGGCAGTTACACATTACCTAGATGGTCTCTTTTCGCGTGACTGCTCACAAATATAAATATTTTTATAGAATTTTTAAAAATTTCTTCAGAGAAGTATTTTTCGTCTGCAACTTTTAATCTTTAAACAAGCATCTAGTAGACTGGAAATTTTATCATTTAGTAATTGGATACCAACATTTTTTTTCAGATCCAGGCTATTTCACGTTGGATTCAAGTGGTTCCCTTTTTACAACATCATTACAGCTACAGTATACTCCATCAACTTTAGAGACTACAATAGTAACGGTAAAGGCGACTCATTTATCATCCACAAGCTCAGCTACAATCACTGTGACATTCTCATTAGGTAAGTCTCATATAGTTTGTGCATACACTATTGACCATTTTTTATGTGATTTTACGAACTATTCTAACCTCTTATTAATGCCTATACCCACAAAGTTAACTTTAGAGACTGCAATAGTAACAGTAAAGGCCACTCATAGTCCATCCACAAGCTCAGCTACAATCACTGTGACACTCTCATTAGGTAAGTCTCATATAGTTTGTTCATACACCATCTACCATTTTGGATATGATTTTACAACATTTTCAAGCCTCAATTAAAGGCCCATACCCACAAAATCAACATTACAAAAAATTCTACAAAGGTTTTATGTTCATTTTACCAAATCAAACATTAATGTTTTGTGCAGATTATTATGTTTAATTTCTGCAATTTTTTCCCATCTTAACAAATATTTGATGACTCTGCACGAAATAGTTGTAACTACCTATATGTTTATAGGCAGTTACAACTATTGCGCTGAGCCATTGATATGTAGCATAGCCTCTAATCAAAGGCAACCAACTTCTAATGGAAATGCAATGATTGTAATAAACCTCAGGGCTCTAATGGAAATACAATGATTGACATAGAACCTCAGGGCTCTAATGGAAATGCTATGATTGTAATAGAACCTCTGGGCTCTTATGGAAATGCAATGATTGTAATAGAACCTCTGTGAATGAGGGCTCTAATGGAAATACAATGATTGTAATATAACCTCAGCACTGTATTAGAGCTTTTACGGTATATTATTAATTCAAACAATTCTACAGTCTCCATAATATTCTCATTACGTAAATCAATTACATTTCGTGTACCTTATTAACTCTATATTTTTGGACACCTGAAGTTTTCGGACACTTTTGATTATTTTTGAAAATGAATTTTTTAATGTCCTTTTTTTGGACAGAAATGAAATCATTCATCCCTTAGTCTTTGGACACAAATTATGTTGTTTGAAGCAAGTTGAAAGGCAAAGTATGCATGCTAACCTATAGCTGCAAAAATGTACCCCTTTCTCTGATATGCTGCTGGTCATTGGTAGGTGTCATACAGTTTTTGTAAACACCATTGATTTTAGAGACTTAAGACGTTACTACTTAGAGTGGCACGCATCCTTTCCAAAATTTGCCCTTTTCCACTCATGACAATATTACTTTTGCTGTTAATGAAATATAATATTCATCAATCTCACTCTGGAAAACAAACAAATATTCCAGTTCTTTAATGCAAAATTCAGAGACAAAATTGTAAAAAATTTTAAAATTTTTTGGACAAATTTTCCTAAAGTGCAGATTTTGCATGTGATTACTTTACAAAAACATGAGGGCTATTGTTTATTTGGTTCTTTGATTTTATCAAAAAGGGTGAACAAACAAAAGCAGGGTGTATTTTTTTTTGTAGTGAGTTTATCAAATGATAATCAACCATTATTTCTCCATAATCTATTGAAAAGCATAAAAGAAAGATCTTAAGTTTTGTGGACATCTTTTAGATGGCCTGCAATTATCCTTTCCACAATTTAATTAAACAACTAAATGGCTCGGCCTAAAAAAGTAAGGGTTTTAATCTGACTTCAATAAAACGGGGTCCAAGGAACTCAATAATTAAGATCTTTATCATAATTTGGGAGTCCCTACTTAAGATGTAGACTTTCCTTTAAGCACTAAACTTATTTTATATGAATTTAGAGCTGTTCCCTGATTCAAGGTAAAGAAAGTATTGGATATAAATTGACTATATGGGTCTAAACTTAAGGAAAGAATTAAAGACTGTCTTTTCAGAAGTTTATCCCTAGAGGGACCTAAGGAATCTCATCAGATAGTTTTGAAGGTCCTGGCTACTTGCTTGTGAGTCTCAGACTTACAAAATATGCATCCCTTAAAACCCTGAGTTGAAACTGCTTATTTGTTTTAAAATTCAATGGTCTAGCGATAGCTCAACACACACGGGACTGACCAATTTGCTCAAGTCATCGCATGATTTGAGTTAGTGCCAGTAAGCATAATTGTCCTCTATGAATTCTGTCTGTTGCGTTTTAAATCTACCTTTGCATATTTTGCCTTCAAAACATGCAGAACCTATGTAAAATACTCCTCAAGGGCTTAGTTTAATGAAATATCAAACTCTTGATTTAAAAGGATTTGTAAATCGGGAGATTTAATTTGGTCAAATTGTCAGCATTCAAAAGAGAAAAATCCACAGTCAATGAAGGCGTCGGCATCAATGTAAGTGGTGTCTGTTCTCTGTTCATGGGTCAATAAACTGACAAAAGTTTAAATTTAGCAATAATAATGAGAGGCACTCTAACAAGCATATTCTTTCTTCCTTGCAATATTTTTGTAACTATCGTTGCTAAATGACATAATTTCAGACATTTATCCGTCAGAATATAGGTGAGGTTGAATGGCAACAATAAACAAAGAAAGGATTTACAAACTTGGGTTTTTTTTTCTGGAATTAACCAGAAAGTTGTAGATAAGAAAATCTAAGGCAAAGCAGGATTCAAGACATTTTGAATTAATGTTACCAAGATTTTGTGCCAGACACTGTCGAAGGGCGACCAAAATATTGAAACTAAAGCTGAAAAAAAATTTAGCTATGATTTTTAGGTTGGCAATCATCACTATCTTTCGGTTTAAAGGTGAATAATTGGCTGAATTATTCAGGAGGATAATTTTAGAAGACTTTCAAAATGATAACAAGCATTTATTCTACAAAAATGTGCATTTGTTTTATGGTTGTATCAATGTCTCAAAACTATTTTCTGATAAAAAAATTCCGTCATTTATACCCTGAAATTGAATAAGTGTAGCATACAAAAATGTGTGAAAACAAGTCTGACTCGTCCCAACCCTGTGAAAAAGGCTTAAAGATGTTCTTTACAATGGTTTGAAATAACAAATACGCACTGTAAGTTAATTTTGATGGAAAACAATAGATGTCAGAAAGGTACAACCCTTTGCTCCAGGGAATGCAGTAAAATTTAACCATGGGACTGAGATTGCTGCTCGAGTGATTGAGCAATCACACATTCGAGTTAGTGCAGTAATAACCATCCATAAAATATTGTAAGAAGTGTAAGGACCGGATGATGAGCTCGAGCCCTTGCATGAATTTGAGTTTTGGCCCTCTCAAGGTAACCCAAGACCACTGTAGTTACAACATTTAGTTTAGAGCCATTAAGATAATGTATTACTGTAATGGTATATTATGGGATTAGCAGCTTGAAGCTTTGATAGGGTTTTTAATAATCCTGGAGTGAAATAACCCAGGAATTCATGGTTAGATGCATATTGGCCACAACATGATTGTAACACTGTTTAAATTCTATTTAACATCATTTGAATAGAAAGAGGAAATTGGGGTATTTGCAAAAGTTCAAGGAATAGTAAACCCAACACTTATGGACAGACTTTTTATCCCCCGCTGATGAAATCATCAGTGGATATTGTTTTTGCCATGTCTGTCCGTCCATCCGTCTGTCCGTTTGACATTCGTTTCCGCACTATTTCTTGAAAACTATAGACCAGATTTCAATGAAACTTGGAAAGTGGAAAAGCCTGTGTCAGACAAGTTAGACACGGGAATTCCACACACATGATTTAAGAAATTGTTTTGCACTTGTACCGTAATGAAAAGCTGGGTTTCATTTTCAAAAATTTGCAACCAGGGCCTGGTTGTATTAAAGATGATCCTTGGTTATATTTTAACCATAAGCTAATTATCCCCCGCCGAAGAAATCTTCGGGGGGATATTGTTTTTGCCATGTCCCTCCGTCCATCCGTCCGTCCGTCTGACATTCGTTACGGCCCTATTTCTTGAAAACTATAGACCGGTTTCAATGAAACTTGGCACACAGCTTCACTACAATGAGGACATGCGCATATCGTAGGGGTTACCCGGTTCGACCGTCGAAATTAGAGTCACTGCCCCTGACTGTTTCAGCCATACACATACATAGTGACATTCGTTTCCCCGCTATTTCTTGAAAACTGTTGACTGGATTTTAATGAAACTTGGCACACAGCTTCACTACTATGAGGACATGCGCATATTATCGGGGTTACCCTGTTCGACGGAAGAATTTAGAGTTACTGCCCCCGACTTTTTAAGCCATAAACATATATAGTGATTTTCGTTTTTTGCACTATTTCTTGAAAACTGTAGACCGGATTTTAATGAAACTTGGCACACAGCTTCACTACAAAGAGGACATGCGCATATCGTCAGGGTTTCCCGATTCAATTGCTGAATTTAGAGTTACTGCCCCTGACTGTTTAAGCAATATACATACGGAGTGTTATTCGTTTCGGCGCTATTTCTTGAAAACTATAGACCGGATTTCAATGAAACTTGTTACACAGCCTCACTACAAAGAGGACATGCGCATATTGTCAGGGTTACCCGGTTAGACAGTCGAATTTAGAGTTACTCCCCCTGACTGTTTAAGCAATATACATACAGAGTGATATTCGTTTCCGCGCTATTTCTTGAAAACTATAGGTTGATGTAGATAAAAGATAAACTGTACCTAAGTTTGATATTAACTCCATTGACAATGAAATATGTTCGGCGGGGGATATCAATTCAACAAATTTGCTTGTTAAATTTAGAATTGTCTTTATTCAAGAGGAAGTTTGATAAAAGATTCAAAAGTGTATCATAATTTAAAAACAAAAGCCTAGGTAGGATGTTATGACAAAAGTACATGTATATAATTATGGAAAAAGAATAGAAAATAATGCATATGGTAGAAAATGTTGAGTGAAAACTTTTTTTCCTTAAGCAATTTCGTCTGAAATAGAGTGAATTGAAATAAGATTTTGGCATGACCCCAGTTAAATAACAAACACATGAGCTCATAGCGAATAGCAATACTGAATCCTGTCATATTATAAATAGAATTTCAAATTTTGTGCTGAAAAAATACAAAATATTCTGAAGGTCATCATCTAAAACAGATAAAGACTCAGCAATTTAGACTTGAGTTTCTATGATTGCTGATGACTCGTTTATGAATTTGTAAAATATGACCACTCATTTGATATCCTCTATTTTCTAGATACTGGACCAGAATTTGCCAGTGAAAATGTGGAAGTGGAAATTTTGGAGTCAAGTTCTACAGGTGAGTAGCCTTGACTGTTCTATGGTAGAAAAGACTGGCAATTGACCTTTAAATGGTTTATTAACCTTTTGTAATAATGTGATTACAAACCAATCAACAAAGCAGAATAATCAAGGATCAAATAAATGAACAATGATATTTCTTTTAAAAGCAGCAGAAATAATTTTTTTGAGTTCATTTAATATTTTGGAAATTGTGCAAATCCTCAGAAATGTAATCTTATCCCCCCTTCCAAATCAGTTTCTTGATTTTATGAGAAATAGCGGAATAAGTGCAAAGTCAC
Source organism: Fragum whitleyi (assembly GCA_948146395.1). Lineage (NCBI taxonomy): Eukaryota > Metazoa > Mollusca > Bivalvia > Cardiida > Cardiidae > Fragum > Fragum whitleyi. The sequence continues at coordinate 36,503,551 of OX411555.1, forward strand.
AGAAATTTAATTTTACATCCCCCCCACTGTAATGTTTCTTGAGTTCATGTTAAATAGCTAGAATAGTACAAAGCCACAGAATTTTAATTTAATCCCTCCCACTCCCACCCCCTAATGTTTCTTGAGTTCATGTTAAATAGCTGATAATTAATAGTGAAAAGGCCCAGAAATTTAATTTTATCAAATGGCTGATTAGGGTTGACCAAGTCGATGGCTTAGAGGGAAACAAGAACTTGAACTTAGGCCGTAGAAAATCAGCAATTTTGGCTGTCTGTGGACTGTCCAGTTTGTGCAGTGTCTGTACCACTTGCAAATAGATGGTTCAGCATGAAACAGTTGCAGGTAATTAGAGTTACAGATAGATGGGGTATTTGGGATTTAAGATCAAAGTATTCTAAAATTCAAGGCCTTAACCCTTTGCTGTTTAATCTCTGCTTTTTAAGTGCCTGTGATTTTAAGATTGAGAAAACATTGTGATAAAAAAAGAAATTGCTTCTGACAAGCAATTTCTTCTTTTTCCACACTATTTTCTACACTACTGAATGGCTATTTTTCAAATTAAATCCACTTTAAATTTTCGTCTGCAAAACTTTTTAATTTGAACAGGTCCAAGATTTTGTAAAACAGGAAAGGGTTAATCCTTTGTTGTTGGTACTCAAAATAAAGATTTTAGATTGGCTTCACTCTCTGTACTCCTGGGCAATTACAACTTGTTTGTGCTTTGGGCAATTACAACTTGTTTGTGCGTTGGGCAATTACAACTTGTTTGTGCTTTGGGCAATTACAACTTGTTTGTGCTTTGGGCAATAACAACTTGTTTGTGCTTACCGTCAAAATGAAAACACCTAGAAAATGTTACACCAAGGTTCAAGTTTCATGGGAAAATTCATCAAATTTTGGTAACAATAGGAAAAGCACTCTCTTTCAAATAGATTCAGCCCCCCTTTTACAATAATCCTGGTTCCACCATTGAGACTATGTTGTGCCAAGCTCTCGAAAACTTATAATTTTATTTTGTTTTTCAGCTACAACCATCTTTGACCCCTCCATTACAGATGCAGATGGGGATACTGTAACATATACCATGAGTAAGCGGATGTTGTCTTTCTTGTGCCCCTGCAATATTAAGATCTGGGGTATATTGGTTTACTGTAGGTCTGTATGTCTGTATGACTTTCCATCTTTTGGTCTGTCTGCAAAACTAAACCGAAAAGCTTACCATTGCCAATCACTTCAAGCCTATTCAAAAACAATGCTCAATACCTCAGTGGCTTAGTGGTAAATGCACTTGACCCATACCATTGAGGTCATTGGTTCGAGCCCCACTATCACTGGGTTGTGTTTAAGGGCAAAACACTTAATAGGCAGCTCAAGTTCACCCAGCTGTAAGAAATGGGTAGCAGTGGGCTTAAACCACCAACCTCTCTCAGGGATGTTAAAACATCAGGATTGAGTTGTCGAGAGCAGTTCTATAAGCTAAAGCTTTTGTCCCAATCAAACTAAAATAAATCAGTATAACTTAAGCATTGCTAATATTTGGTATGATGATGGATACCCACCTCCTTGCAAGATCCTGTGACAAGGTCAAGATCGTCTTGAGATCATCTTGAGGGTTAAGTGCAAGGCTGTAGTAAGTGTATCAGATCTATACAATATACTCTTAGTAAAGTCTTGCATTAAACCCTATTCTGTCAAGGTAAAACATTGTTTCATAAACACATCTTATTTGAACCTTTGTCATGCTGAACGTAGGATATTTCTAATTTGGTATGAGGTACAATGCGTTAAGCAACCACTAATGGGACCAATAAAAAGCATTCCCTAATGACAATGGTTGCTTAATACAATATTTAATGAAAAAAAGGTGTGTTTTTTTTATAGCATATAAAGATTGTCACATACTTCTGACGGAATCCTAGGATGTTCTAACCCATTAGAATCGTCTCAATGAGACAATTCCATGGGTGAAAGTTTTCCATATTATTACGGAATTCCGTATTTTAGTTGGCTGCCGGGACCATTTTTCCAAATCACATAAATCCGATGAGAAAAGTTTGGAGGGGGGGGGGGTGTGAGGGGGAAGAAATTTCAGTTACCCGAAGTTCGGTGTACGAAATGTAATATGTAAGATCGGCTGTAATTGGTTTAGATTCCTTCCATTATCCAATGTAACGTCGCATAACATAAAATAATACGACCTGTTAATTGTTTACATTTTCGCTTCATGAAATCGCATGGAAATACAAAATCCAGTTTCGCTATCGAGGGAAACCGCTGGGAAACCGCTGAGATTATATAAAAAGTGCTTGAGGATGGTGTAAAAATAAATCGAGATGGGAACAGTTTAATGAAAAAGATGCTTGAGGGGAGAAATGGGTTGATTTGCTTTGGAGGGAAGGTGACCGGTCAACTCGGCCTATTCTCAACTCGGCCCGAAGTGAAAAATCAAAGAGAAAAATAACTACCAGAAAAAGGTAGTATAGTATCGCAAAAGCTTTTCTCAGTGGTTTGTAAATGCTATTTCTAAGGAGCTCCCGGGGGCCTCCAGACCCCTGGCCAGGGCGTTGTCCTGGACCTACCGGGGCCCCTGCGGCCCCGAGGCCCCCAGCTATAAAGTTCCTTATTTTCAAAAATTACTACTTTCACCCATGCATTTCTAATGGGTTCTAACGTCATGAGATTCAATAATAAATATATTTACATTTAAGAATGTCCATTTTTTGGGACATTTTACTTATGGCGAAGGGACTTCTTACGATGGTTGCATTATAAAAGTGGTTGCTTAATAGACTTGGTCCCTCGAGCAAGATTGACTGTATAGAAAAAGATCAAGCTGTAAAGAGATACTGTCTGATCTTATCTTTACCACCTGAATTTCATTTTAGACCAAAAATGTTTCAAAATTATTTTTTTCTTCAAAAACACAAACTCACAATCCAATGAAATCAAGGCTTTCTAGAGTTTTTGACACTAAGGTGAGGTGGGACTCCTTTATTTTTTTTAGTTAGGACTCCTATGGACTTCCTTGATCATATGTGATTATTTAAACAAATAAATGCACTAGGTAATTTGCTTTTTATGCATTTTCTGTCTGTCTGTCTAAGAAATGTAAGATATGTTGTTGAAGATAACATGTGCATGCATCTAGAAGTATTTGGAAAGAATATTTTAATTTTTGGAGGAGATTGGGTAGCATTTTAGAAATAAACTGATTGTCAATGATTCAGATAATCTCAACACATATTAATGAAAATTGATTAACCAATTGAATCATTCCTTGAGACATGATTTCACTTTTGATTGGACATTTTGTCTCAAAATGGTTTGTCAATTCAGGGTTTTAGTGTGACTTCAACAAAATGGGGTCCAAAGGACTAGATAAAAGGGATCCTAGGGGTCCTTTCTCATTATTTTGGGATTCCCTGTTTAAGATATAGACAATTTCTTTTTCGTGCAATTTACTGTGTCTATTCTAGGAGGGGGATTGTGCATTTCAGCACATACTTTATGATGAAAAATCCCCCTAATTTTTAGAAGACAATGGGGGATTTTTTTACATAGAGGAAGAGCAAAAATGTCCATCTTTCTGGCAATGTTGCAGATTTTCAATTAAAATCCCTCCTACTTTTTGAATTCTAAAATAGACACTGGTACAAAACTTGTTTTTATGTGAATATCGAACTTTTCCCTGGTTAAAGGTAAAGAAGGTATTGGATATAATACTATAATACTGGACATATACTGTTTGGGGCTCAGCTTCAAGAACGAATTTAAGACTGTTTTAAATAGTCTTCAATTCTTTTCTAAAGCTGATTCTCAGAGGGTCTTTTGGATTCACATCAGATAGTTTTGAGGGTCCTGGCTACATGCTTGAGAGTCTCAGATTCGTAAAACCTGTCAATGGATGTAGCAACAATCCTGATGTTGGCCATTTGTCTTTTTTTTTGTGCGCAACCATAACAGGTATTTGAAAGAAAATTGACGATAAAATCAGTTGGTCAGCCATGTTGCAGATCAAGTGCAGCCTTATAGTAAGACCCCGACATTTTTACTAAGAAAACCCACTTAAAATGCCTAAATTTTAGGAACCTTTTTGAGACTTCTTCTCTAATTTGAGATGAATTTCCTCTAAACAATCATTTATTTGATTATTTAGAGGAAATTCTCCTCAAATTAAAGGGAAGAGAATCTAAAAGAGATCAGTTTTAATGATTTTTAAATCAGAAAATGCATACTAAATAAAAGCTCCCTGACAATGTAATGTCTAGCTCCCTGGAGCATTTATTAGGAGAATAACGGTGTATTGTCTTGTTACAGCTGTAGTCCCTGCCAATGCAGCCGCAGATTTGAGTTTGGATGCTGGAACAGGAGTCATCACACCAGCAGCATCATTGGATTACACCGTCACACCAGCGTATACCCTGACCTTGACTGCTATAGATAACACAGACTCTCTGTCAGCATCAGCTACTATATCTATAACCTTGAATACTCGTATGTATGATTAATTATTTAAATTGACTTAATAAACACACTCAGAATTTCAATATTTCAGCAACTATTTCTTTTCAAGGTTCTATCAGAAAACAAACTAAAAGAGACCTTAAAAATGATTTCCTTGTTTATAGTCTACAGTGGATGCATTGACTGATATTTCTCAAAACTTTAACAGGGGTGTGGAATTCCCATGCCCGACTTGTCCGACTCGGGCTTTTGTACTTGAGGACAAGTAAATTTTTCTAAGCCACTTGTCCAAGGTCAAGTAAATACCAGGGCAAATCTTAGAATGTTATTTAAAAGAATTAAGAGAGAAATCATCCTAATGTTCATATTATAGGGAAGAAAACATTGCTTTTAATGAAGAAAATGCTGGATACCAGCATTTTCTTCATCAAAAGGTAATTTTTTTTTCAAATTTTTCTATTTACTCTTTAGCGGACAAGTTCATTTTGATCCTGGACAAATTTTCTGGCTAAAGATACTGAAAAGATGAACAGGTATATGGGTCTTCGATTTCTATACCCTCCACCTACAAAGTAGAGAGGTGTATATTGGTTTCACCATGTCTGTCCATCCATCTGTCTGTCCAGCCGTCCATCTGTCCGTGCATCCATCTGTCTGTCCATCCATCAGTCCGTAGACCTTTTCGTTTCCGGACTCTAACTCAATAACCAAGTGACCTAGAATCATGGAACTTTATGCAAATGTTGTTTATGTTCCAAGGAAGTGCCCTATTGTTTTTGGGTCACATAGGTCAAAGGTCAAGATCACAGTCAATTTTTGTTCAATTTTCGTTTCTGGACTCCCACTAACTCAAGAACCAAGCGACATAGAGTCATGAAACTTTATGCAAATGTTGCTTATTACACAAGGAAGTGCCCTTTTGTTTTTGGGTCACATAGGTCAAAGGTCAAGGTAAATTTTTGTTTAATTTTCGTTTCGGACTCTAACTCAAGAACCAAGCAACTTAGAATCATGAAACTTTACGCAAATGCTGCATATGACCTCAATATTCATTACAAACACAATCTGCACTAATAGCACTTGCATTCTGACAAAGTGCTTGTGGGGAGTATAAGTCTGCTCTGCGATGGTTCTAGTTTATTTTGTTGAACTCTTAAGAGTCTATGTGACTCTCATTGTTTATTTCTGATAGTCCTGGGTTCTTATTTGTGTGTCTAACACTCACGAAATTCTAGCCTTCAAAATACTGCTAAGGTGTTCCAGCTACCATAATGACTGGAATACTGTGAAAAGTCTTCACAATTTTTTTTAGCTCCACTGGCCGAAGGCCAGCGAGCTATTGTCATGGCGTTGTGTCCGTTGTGCGTGCGTCCGTCCGTCCGGTCATCCGTGCGTCCCTGCGTGCGTAAACTTTTTCTTTAAACATCTTCTTCCAAACCAAAGGGCGGATTTTCATGAAACTTGGTAGAAATGTTCCTTGGGTGACCCTCTTCTAAAATTGTTAAAGAAATTTTGATTGACCTTAAAATATGGGCGTGGCAGGGCGTGGCATTTTTTCACTTTGAAATCTTTTAAAATCTTCTCCTCCCCAACCATTGGGCCAATTTCAATGAAACTTGGCATGGATGATCCTTGGGTGACCCTTTACTTAAATTGTTCAAGAAATTTTGATTGACCCCCAAATATGGGCGTGGCAGGGCATGGCTTATTTTGAGCCCAAAATCTTTGAATGACATCTCCTCCTGAACCACTGGCTGATTTCAATGAAACTTTACCAGAATGTTCCTTTGGTGATCCTTTACAAAAATTGTTCATGAAATTTTGATTGGCCCATAAATATGGGCGTGGCAGGACGAGCTTATTTTGAGCCCAAAATCTTTGAACGACATTACCTCTTGAACCACTGGGCTGATTTCAATAAAACTTTACCAGTATGTTTCTGGGGTGACCCTTTTCAAAAATTGTTCGTGAAATTATGATTGGCCTATAAATATGGGGTGGTGGTAGGGCGGGGCTTATTTTGAGCCCGAAATCTGTGAACAACATCTCCTCCTGAACCTTATGTTTTTATAAAATGGGTAAAGGGATGCAGGTTCATGGGGATTGAGTATTTTGGTGCAATATTGGCCATACCCAGCTTATTATTATGAAATAGGTCTTAAGAGATTTCCAAGTGTTGTTTTCATTCAAAGAAAGCTTTATTTAATTAAAGTCTAAAGATGTTAAAGCCAGTGGAGCGATACAGGCCCTATTGGGCCTCTTGTCTCCCTCAGTCACACACTGCCTCAGTATTCGTAGGATTATTTAAAAAGACAATAGGTTTGATTTATATGCTTTATCTGTGTGGAGTCCATTGTCTAGTAGTTATTACAGTAGCTTTTGGATGGAAGGGTCCTTGAATTGAAAACTCACTGATCAGTGGAATTTTTTTTGTGAAAAAATAAACTCAGATTTTGCTTCTTTCCTAATTAGGGGCCTGTTTTACTTAACATCTTGTGATCATTTTTGCATTAGTGAATTAAAGTTGCTTCTGCAGAAGTATGGAATTCTGCCATGCATCATCTCATTGGACTTCTCTTCTAAAGACGATTCAAATGAGATATTACAAGGCAGAATCTAATTATAACTGAAAACTCCAGGTACAATTTGTAATTTTAACTTAAGGGCCCTAGGAGTATAAAAGGGGACCTTGACAATGTAAGTCAAAGTACTGTGGCTTCCAAAGTTGGCTATGTGTAGCAGCTGACTTGCAATTTGTTTATTGGGAGTTTAAGTTCCAAGTCAGCTGAATATGCCTGGCATAGAAACAGACTGAAAAAAACCCAACACAATTTTACCTTACACCATTCGTTTAGTGAGACAAAAAAATAGAGAGTTGCAAAGACGTGTTTACATCTTATTTATATTTTTGCAGCCCCTGTATTTGTTGATCCTGATCCTACTAGTGTCCCCGAAATTTCACGGAATGAGGGGATATCTGGGTCCCTTTATAGCATGAGTGCCACAGATGAAGACGGGGATACTCTAACCTATTCTATTATCAGCATTTCACCAAATGAACAGATCTTTGAAGTGGTTGGGGCTGTCATTAATCTGAAATCAGGTCAAAATTTGGACTATGAGGGAACAAAAACCTACGACATATCTGTGCAGTAAGTAAATTTATAATATTACCTATGTTTCAGGAGTGAAATAATCCCGTTGAATATTTTTGATATTATACAGTTGTTATTACACTAGTGGAATAACGATGTGGAAAAGATAAGACTTGGTAAGATCAATATTTCTTTCATTGATTAAACAAAAGCTATATCTTAAAAAGTGGGGGAGCCATGAGAGAAAATATAACTTTTGTTAATCACCCTAGGAAAGCTATATCTATCTTACACACACAAAAAAAATTGATTATTATATTTTTCTAATGCAAAAATGAGACAAAATGTGATAAATCTAGGACAAAATTACTAAATGGGCGTCAGTTTGCATGTGATTGCTATGCAACATTTATGATGATGTCAGTTCTGGCTCTGCTTATGTAACCTCAGATAGTTTTAAATGAACACAGGGTATAAGTTTTAAGCTCACCTGAGCACAAAGTACTCAAGGTGAGCTATTGTGATTGCTCAATGTCTTGCGTCCGTTAATCTGTCTGTCCGTTTATAAAGAATTACAAAAAATTCTTCTCCTCTGAAACAATTGATCAGAATTAGTCCAAATTTCTCATAAATGATCCTTGGGTCATGCCATTTGAAAATACTCCAAAAATTTTGGATTAGGGTGCAAATGGGGCCAAAAAGGAGTCAAAAGGTCAAATCTTAAAAAATCTTCTCCTCTGAAAATAACGGATTTGACCAATGTTCACAGATATGATCCTTGAGCCATGCTTTTTAGCTCCACTGGCTGAAAGCCACTGGGGCTATTGTCATGGCGTTGTGTCGGTCGTGCGTCCGTGCGTCCGTTCGTAAACTTTTTCTTTAAAAATCTTCTCCTCAGAAACTACTGGATGAATTTCAACCAAACTTCACAGAAAATATTGTGATTGGATGGAAAATATGTTTTTCATGGGCGGAGGTCATTTCTCTATATGTTATATAGTTGAAACTTTGAAAATCATTTTCAACATCAGTAGAACCCAAAATATTTAAAAATCTAGTCAAAACTTTTTTTGCTTTTACAAGAATTTCAAGCCTGTGGAGCGACTCAAGCCATTCATGGCTTTCTAGTTTAAAATACTTCAAGGATTTTTAACCAGGGTCAAATAGGGTCCAAAAAGGTCAAAAGGTTTAATCTTATTTTTATTCTAGAGGTCACAGTTTTGGCCCAATCAAATGTTATCAGGATGTTTGTCTAAGCTTAGGGAAGATCCCTACTGATTTTGGTTGAAATCCAACTCAAGTCAAGGGAAAAGGTACCTTATAGACAATTTTCTTACCACTTTAGAGGTTACGATTTTGGCTCAATCTGTCTCAAAAGTGCTCAGAATGTTTGTCTAGTCATAAGGAATGACCCTATTGATTTTGGTGGCATTCAGGATTATGTTATGGGAAAAGGAGTCCTATAAACAATTTTCCTGTTATCACTCTAAGGTCACAATTATGGCTTCATTGTTCTCAAATGTGCTCAGGATGTTTGTCTGGTCGTTAGGAAGAATCCTATTGATTTTGTTTGCATCCCTAAGTATGTCATGGGAAAAGGAGCCTTATAGACAATGTCCTTATTCTGTGTTGTTGGATTGTTGATTTTACTTTTTGATGTCATACAGTATTCTAGGGTGTGTCCTTGTTATTTACCTTTCCTTTATTTTATGGTCAATGGGAAATAATAAATAATGGATGGTTTGAGAACATTGTGCTTACTTCCCCTATTTAATGTATGTTACATAAATAAAACTGTGGAGGGAATATAATCTTTACACAAATTATGTATGTGAACAATAAGTCTTTGAAATGAACCCTTGTCATACTGACCAAAAATCATGGCATACTTTTATTACGGTCAAAATGCTGAAAGCACTGGATACACTAATGGTGAGTAGAGATATATTTTTTTGGGAAAAAAAAACAACCTTATATTGGAAGTTTTAGCCCCTATGTCGTTTAATCCCATTTATGTCATAGAGAAAAGGCTTTAAAACTTGGAACTCACATACTAAGGTGAGCGATATAGGACCATCATGGTTCTCTTGTTGATAATTTCACTGGTTAGGTGGTATGATGAGTTTATCAAATGATAAGGTTCAATTATTTCTCGATTGTCCACAGAAAAGCATTAAAGAATCGGGTTTTATTTACTAGAAGTGCTGTGCACATAGACAGTTTCAACTGTTTTACACAAAACTATCAATTTGTGCCTGTGTATGATATTCCCAACAATTTCATATCTTACAAAGCAAAAACTTATGTTGCTTTTGCACAGTCAGACTGGAGTCTTTGCTATGCAATCTATATTTAGCTTCACTCTCATCTCAAACATGTCCAATTGTTAGAAATTTCAAACTCAGGCTTATTGATTTAAACATATATGACCCATCAGACGAAAAGGGACCATCTTTGTAGTGTGTAAAGTGTCAACCCCAGTCAGACTGTGCGTACTGCGCAGACATACCAGGGTCAAAACTTTTTGCAATGTGCTTATTTTCTGAATCTAGAATAATCAATTTACCCTCCAGTGAAACACTTTTTGAAATGCAACCTCTGGTTTACCTTTGCTGGGCCAAATCCCTTTTTTCAAATATTTATTTTAAAAAGTTCTGAGACTGTCCCTTTTTGCTTGATGGGTCACATATTTATTTTACACCGATTAGGAAATAATTTTTTTCAATATAGGGTTATTCACGTTTTTGAGGGCGTTAACATTTGCAGAGACCCTAAAAATTGTAACGCACGAGTGCAAAATTAATTTATGGTTAATTTATTGGTTAATTTGTGACTTAACACAATTGCATGCGGGATCTAGAGGAATGTCTTTAGGTATGCTCTATAATATCGTTGGACAAGGAAACTAATAAAGTGTATAGGCCCAGATCAAGAATATTTACCTCTAGACCAAGGACACCACAAGGCTCAATAATTATCACTCCTGTCATTATAGGGTAGATGATGAAGCAACCCCCAGTCAGACTGCCACATCTACTTTGAGACTTCGTCTGAACAATTTGAATGATGAGACACCAACATTTACCAACGCCCCTTACCAAGTATCTGTTAAAGAAGGACTTCCTGGTATGTTGATATTGTTTTGAACCATCTATTCCACTTAATAGTATATCTTTGCAAGCCCAGGCCTGTAACTTCCCTTTGTGAGGAACATAGTGGAGTTAGACATCTTGGCTTTAAACGAAAAAGGATTCTTATTGGAACAACAATTTAATTTTATTGAAATAGATAGAATGTAGAGGTACAGATAAGAGGGGGTAAAGCCAGTCTAAAACTGTTATTTCTCATTGGAACCCTTTGTTGTGGGTAATCATTTGAATTGTCTTGGCAAGACAATTCAAATGAGTACCAACAACAACACCATTCTGGTGTAATTTTTAGAATACTTTGATCTAAAATCCAATATACCCCCTCTATCTGTAGCTTTGTAATAGAATCCCTTGTTTTGAAATAATGGGATACCTCCAAATATTTTTTTAAGATCCTGTTGGGCCCTGCCTGATAAATAGAGAATAAAAAAGTTTGTGTCTTAAAATATTAATATTATATGGTTGAGGTTTGAAGAATTTTAAGCCTTGTCATGATAATTTCTTACAACCTCGACCAGATAACATTGATATTTTACACACTTACATGTTATTCTTCTCATCATTCAATCATTTTTATACGCCGCCGGAGGCGGACGTATATTGGCGTCATCTTCTCCGTCTGTCCATCTGTCCATCCGTCCGTCCGTATGTCCGTCCACTTTTCTTGTCAACGCAACTCCTCCTAAACTACTGGCTGGATATTCTTGAAACTTGGTCAATGTTATCACCTCAATTGGTAGATGTGCATGAAGGAAGGATTTTACGGTTCGTTGATTTTTGCCTGAGTTATGCCCCTTGATAACTTAGTATCTGGGTCCACTTTTCTTGTCAACGCAACTCCTCCTAAGTTTCTGGCTGGATCTTCTTGAAACTTGGTCAATGTAATCACCTCAATTGGTAGATGTGCATGAAGGAATGATTTTATGGTTCGTTGATTTTTGCCTGAGTTATGCCCCTTCATAACTTAGTCTCTGGGTCCACTTTTCTTGTCAACGCAACTCCTCCTAAGTTTCTGGCTGGATCTTCTTGAAACTTGGTCAATGTTATCACCTCAATCCGTAGATGTGCATGAAGGAATGATTTTATTGTTCCTTGATTTTTGCCTGAGTTATGCCCCTTAAAAACTTAGTCTCTGGGGCTTATTGCCTCAGTTATGCCCCCTTAAAATTTAGTCTCTGGGGCTTATTGAAATTGCAGCCTTGTGAATGCAACTCTTCCTAAGTTTCTGGCTGGATCTAAATGAAACTTGGTGGATTTTATAACCGAAATTGGTAGATGAGCATGAAGTAAGGATTTTATGGTTCATTAATTTTACCCTAAATTATGCCCCCTTAAAACTTAGTATCTAGGGCTTATTGAAATTGCAGCCTTTTGAACACAACTCCTCCTTACTTTTTGTCTTTATTTAAATGAAACTTGGTCAATGTCATCACCATAATTTGTAGATGTACATGGATCAAGGATTTTATGGCTCATTTATTTCCCTGAATTATGCCCCCTTAAAACTTAGTGCCTGGGGCTTATTGAAATTGCAGCCTTGTCTTGATTTAAATGAAACTTGGTCATTTTCAATTTGGTTCTGTCAAAATAAGTAGTGTCTACAATTATTTTCGTGAAACAGCAGCAAAGTGGCGGCGTTTTTTGTGACGATGGCACTCTTGTTTAGCTCTTAATTCAAATAAACCCCTAACAATTAAAGAAATTCAGGTGAAAGTGTATGAAAATTGTTATTAAGAATAGACTGCCTGATATCATGTTATGTTATCTGGCAGGTGATATCAGGTCAATCTGACTTCATTGCATGATAATATCAAGCTACTTCTCAATTTTATAAAAGCATTAAATACATTAAATCATGTGTAACCCGCAAATAAATATTCGACTCCATTGGGATTCGAACCCTGGACCTCTACATCCCAAAGCGAGTGCTCTACCACGTGGCTATAAAAGCTAGCTTGTACGGCAAGGCAGTACAAGCACCCCCTATACACATCCTGGCTACATACACCTCCTCGATAATTAAGATTCTTCCACGAATCTTCTCAAATCAACATCATCAACTACCTTATCTAATAACCACCACCACATGTGATTTATTTACGGTTGGCGCCAAATGTAACCCACAAATAAATATTCGACTCCATCGGGATTCGAACCCGGGACCTCTACATCCCAAAGCGAGTGCTCTACCACGTCGCTATAAAAGCTAGCTTGTAAGGCAAGGCAGTACAAACATCCAGGCCTCCTAGTGAAACCTTTAAAACCTTTAAAAACCTTTAATTTCAGAGCAAACCTTTAAAACCTTTACATTTCCCCAGAAAACCTTTAAAACGTCAAAATAGCCTGTAATTCTCACTCAAAACCTTTATATTTGCTCTGAATGGTTGCTGTGCTAGCTGAAAGCAAGTAATGGCTTTTGTTCTGCATTTTCCATTCTTTTATGTGTAGTTAAAAAATGCTGCTTTTGTTTCTTCCATCTTGAGTTTTTCAGAATGCAGTAAAAAATGACTTTGGTATGACTATGGGTTCAATAAAGAAATAAGAACCTCGACAAAAATAGCCTTTATTTACTCTTTATTTTTTTCATATTTTACATTAAAAGGCCTTTATTTTCATACATTGGAGCCTTTATAAAAACCTTTATTTTCGTTTAGGCCTGCTAGGAGGCATGAAACATCCCTTATACACATCCCCGCTACACATGTGCTACTCCGACAATTTTATATTTGCCAGCAGCACAAATATTGAGTGGCTTAGACAAAGATAAAATGGACCAATTGCTGTCCATCTGAAGATGAATGATGTCCTTACCTACCAGCAATGTACATTGTTAAAATTCTAGACAGACTGTGAGGATGCACAGACTAGACAAAGACTTAGCTTAGGGTGCATTATGAAATAGTTGGAAATGATACACACTGGCTCAATTATATTTCAAGCAGTCAGCTTTAAACTGTAGTGATTAAAGTCGTGGTGCCCTAATAGTTCTGCATCGTCCCAGAAGTAATGAACTTTAACAGTAATAACCAAGGTTTATAAATGACTTTCATTAGGAAACCTCGGTCAACATTGTGGAAGATCATGATTTTCGAAATGTTGTGGAACTATTACACTACCATTACCTGAAGTACTAAAATATCCAAATACCTAAGATGATAGGCACTAACAATTACTTTGTGCTGGACTTAGACCCATGAGGTATGGATAAACAATCTTATTCCTTTTAATTCAATCAAAATAGGTTCTTTTTTGAATAACAAACATAAAACCAGTAAACATTGTCTTTCATTAACCCTTTGCTGCTTAATCTCTGCTTTTTATGTGCCTGTGATTTTATGATTGAGAAAACATTGTGAAAAAGGAAGAAATTGCTTCTGACAAGCAATTTCTTCATTTTCCACACTATTTTCTAACCCTACTGAAAGGTTATTTTTCATATTAAATCCACTTTAAATTAGTGTCTGCAAAACCTTTGAATTTGGACAGGTCTAAAATTTTGTAAAACAGGAAAGGGTTAAAGACAATGCTTTTTGTGGTCCCTGAAAAGGTCCCCCTATACATGTTTTACTGTATATTTCAGCTCAGCCAAGTGTACTTCAAGTGTCATCGACAGATCCTGATGACATATCAACAACATTTACTTATGCCGTCGATGGTTTGTATATTTTGTTTATTTATCTATTTTTATGCCCGTATCGAGAGATCGAGGCATATTGTTTTACTCATGTCCGTCTGTCTGTCCGTCCGTCCATCTGTCTGCCCGTCTGTCTGTCCGTCCATCTGTCCGAAAACTTAACACGAAAATTTAACCTTTGCCTTTTCTCCAAAAGTATTTGACATACAAAGCTGTACACCAAAGTCAAGGTCATGTGACAAGGTCAAGGTCATCTGTCAAGGTCAAACTTAAAAAAAATGCTGTTACGGGGGCATTCATGTTTCACAAACACATCTTGTTTTTTTAAAAGTATAAAAAAAACAACAAAAAACGACAACAACAAATAAACAGATTGTTTTTTTACCTGGATATGCCTTAGGTGACCCTTTACTTATATTGTTCAAGAAATTTAGATAGACCCCCAAATATTGGTGTGGTAGGGCAGTGCTTATTTTCACTTTAAATTCTTTCAAAATGCTTTGGTTCCCATGATAACGAAAGGCCAAAAATTGCCAAAAATCTTAGAAAAAATCTTCCTCTCCTAAATCACTGGGCCAATCAAGCTGAAACTTTGCAGAGATTTTCCTTGGGCAAAGCTTTACCAAATTTAAAAAAGAATTTAATTCAATCAAAAACTCTAGTTGTCATGGTAGGAGAAAGGCAGAAAATTGCCAAAATCTTAGAATTTTTTTTCTCCTCCTAAACCCCTGGGTCAATCAAATAAACTTGGGTAAAGCCCTAGCAAAGTTTTAAAAAGAATTTAATTCCTTCAAAATCACAGGTCGCCATGGGAACAGAAAGGCAGAAAATTGTAAAAAATTTAGGAAAAAATTCTTCTCCTCCTAAACCATTGGGCCAATTAAGCTGAAACTTGGTAGGGATATTACTTGGGGGAAAGTCTTTTAAATTGTTAAAAGAATTAAAATCCATCAAAACTCTAGGGTTTTTTTTTTACTTTATATACCCTTTGATTTAAAGAGCCCTAAATATTGGCATGTCAGGGTGGGGCTTATTTTCTTTTTAAAATCTTTAAAAACATCCTCTAAAACCCGTAGGCCAATCTCAATTTAACTGGGCATGGATGTTTATTGGGTGACCCTGTACTTAAATTGTCAAAGAAATTTTGATTGACCCTGAAATATCAGTGTGGCCGCAGTGAAGCAATCTGAAGACTAGGGTTTAAGCCACTGCCTCTCTGACATGGCCATGAAAACATCTTTATTTTGTGTTGAAATGCAACTCTTTAAGCTTAATCCTTGTGTAACAAAGGACCATATAATGTAAATCTGTTAGAAAAATATCTAATAAACAAACTTTTTTATAAGAGGGGTTATCAAGAGGTTGAAAATTTAGATTCTAAGTAAGTAGTTTGAAGTGATTATTCTGCATTCAGAAATATATAAAAAGCCAAATGTTTTGACCAAAGTCAGCCAGCACAATTAGTGCAGTCTGCCCAGGGTTGATACTTCTACCACAGATGAAAGTCGAGTCCTTTTTTTGTCAAGCCCACTTGCGATGAACCAGATATATAGGATAAGGCATGAGATTTTATTTGAGAAAATGCCTTGTCTCAATAATCATTTTATTTTAGATTAGGTTGGGATCTGCTTGTCTTAAACATTTTTGAGTAGCTATGTGAGACTTAGTTGTCACAATGATAGTTTGGTGTATTTGTTGCGTTAATTTGTCCTCCCGTGTGTCTGTTGGTCTAATTTTGTTTGCACAATAACACCTACATTTATTGGTGGACAGATTTCTACTTACAAATAACTTGGCAAAAATTGATGGCTCAATCCAAAACAGTTGTAACTGCCTATATGTTTATAGGCAGTTACAACTGTTTTTTGCTGAGCCATCGTAATTTATAATTTTCCTCCATCATGAGTAGACGTAAATCCTCCTTTTATTGATGGTTGGATTTATACTTTGCACATAATTAGGGATAATTGCTTTTCATTAAAAGATGATGAGTTATTTGAAAGAAATTTTCATAATAGCATCAAGATCACAGCTTAGGTCAAATTTAAAAGTTGGGGCTTGACAGTAGTAAGAAAAATGGGAGGAGGGGGGGGGGGGGCGCAGGTCTTTGCAAGGCAATTTAAGTGCCTATGAAATAATACACACTAACAATAGTCTTGCAATAACCGCTCAGGTTTTTCTAGGACAACCATGGTGTGAATATGACTAATCTAAATTAATGAATTCATTTGTTGAACAGGTAACACTGATTTTACGTTTAATGGGGACATTTTTGGAACAATATCTGCTTTAACATACTCGTCACTCAGTCCGGTTATAACTGTGAGTATACAGGTCACAGACGCTGTCTCTGGCGGGAACACTGCAAGTACTTCTGTGTTGGTGACTGTTTTAGAAGGTATGATTGAAACAACTTCGGGCTCGTGTTTGACCCTTTAATCAGGGTTTTGACTCCCAAAAGTTCATTTTTTGACCCTCAAAAACTTTCTACAGGGGGTCATTTTGACCCACTGAATTTCCAATCATGCAACCTATGCAATATAAAAGATTATATAGATCAATTATTTCCTCATTCTATTACAAAAAGTCTATAAAACTGAAACAACATAAACACCACTTTATTGTTTATGTTGTTTCAGTTATATAGATTACTTAAAAGACTGACAAGTTCTCATCTTTTGCTCTTTTTTGACCCCTATAAAACCAGTTTTGACCCCCAAATTTTATGGTCAAGGGGTCAATGACTTCCTAGTCAGGTCATTAATATTTCATGTAATGGTTTTCAGGACAATTAAAACAATACTAAAGGTCAGAGAATGGAATATAAATCCTGAAATCAGAATGAAAATAAAGATAAATTTTAAGAAAATCCTCACTTTTTATCTCACCTGAGCACAACTTGCTCTAGAGGAGCTTTTAGGATCACCCTGAGCCTGGCGTCCATTGTGCCTTGTCAGTATTTTAAAACTTCTTATTCTCCTGGTCTAATTTCAATGAAACTTTACCAGAATGTTCCTTTGGTGACTCTTCAAAAATAGATCACAAATTTTGATTGGCACATAAATATGGATGTGGCAGGGTGGGGCTTAATTTGAGTCTGAAACCTTTGATCAACATCTTCTCCTGAACTGTAATGTACCTTGGGTGACCCTCTTCGAAAATATAGTTTGCAAATTTCTGATAGGCCCATAAATATAGATATGCCAGGGCCGGGCTTATTTTGAGCCCAAGATCTTTAACAACATCTCATGCTGAACCATTTGGCCAAACTCAATGAAACTTCACCACAATGTTCCTTGGGTAAGCCTCTTCAAAAATTATTTGCAAGATTTTGATAGACCCATAGATATGTGCAATGGAGGGTGGTCCTTTTTTAGCCCAAAATCTTTGAATGACATCTCCTAAGTAATCAATGTGCAGGCAGGTTTTTTTTTCACTTTTAATTCTTGGAATAACATATCCTCTTCAATAACTAGGTAAAAGTGAATGAAACTTTGCCAGAAAGTTATACTTGGCTGAGACCCAATCTTAATGAAATTCATGTGAGTGGTTGAGGGCCATTCTGGCCCCCTTGTTAAAAATAAGGTCTTTTTTGGTAGAAAACATTGTGGAAATGAAGAAATTGCTTGCAACAAGCGATTTCGTCCTTTCCCTCAATGTTTAGTACACTTGTTTGTTACTAAAGGTTATCAAAAATGAAAATTATCATGTGAGATTGGATTAAAAGTAATTTGAGTTTCGTTCAATGATGCTAATTTTTATGACCCACATCAAAAGATCGGGGCATATTGTTTTAGGCCCGTCTGTTTGTCTTTTTAAATTTTTTCTGTTTCTCTGTCTGTTTGTCTGAAAAAAAAATTAAAAAAATAATGGCTAAAACTTTTGAATGGCAAGTGATAGAGCCTTCATATTTCACATGACCATTGCTTGGTAAGACCTTTTTGTTCATACAAAGCTAAAGGTCATATGTCAGGGTCAATAACATTTTTAAAGGTCATATTTTTGAAAAAATTTAAACGTTAACATTGGACAAAACTTTGGATTAGAAGGTGACATAACCTGGACATTGCTTGTGACAAAACCTTTCTGTGAATACTGAAGTCTAGGTTGTCTTTCTAGGTCAATTTTTCAAGATTTTTTAACATAAAAACTTTAACATAGGCCATTATGTGTGTTGTTTTGGACAAGACATTTCCAATGCACCCATGGTCAGGGTCATATGTCAAGGTCATTTTTCAAGGCCAATATTGTTTAAAATTGAATCTTTAACATTGGACATATCTTTGGATTTGTAAGTGATACAGCCTTGATTTTTCACATGTGCATTGCTTTTGACAAGACTATTCCAGTAATACTAAAGCCACGGTAATATATCAATGTCAAGGTCATTTTATTAAAGGAATTTATATTTCAACACAAAAAAATTAACCTTGGCTATTACTTTCGATGGTAAGTGATAAAGCATTCATATTTGTCTTGACATTTGCTTTAGATAAGACCTTTTGGAATGTACCTTCAATGTCACATGTCAAGGTTAAGGTCATTTTTCAAGTTCGAATTTTGTAGAATGAAAACTAACTTTTGCCATAACTTTGGATTGGTAAGTCATAGATCCTTGATATTCAAAATGTGCATTGTTTGTGACAAGACATTTACATGTATAACAAAGTCAAGGTCATTGGCCAAGGCCATTTAGTGAAGGGTACACTTGTTGATGACATAGAATTTTTAGAATTAGGCATAACTTTTGATTGTAAAGACACTTACTTTTGAAAATTGGTATGTAGCACCAGGTTAAGTTAATAAAAAGACTTAAATTTACATTTAGGTTTGACACATTCACATATAAAAACATTTTTCCGGAAAAAATGGCAGTTGCGGGGCAATGGTGTATAACAAACACAACTTGTTTAAAAAAAAAAAACACAAACAAAACAAACTGAATTGGCTTGAATGCAGCATATTTAGCAAAGCCTCGTTTTAATTGTTTACAGTTGACTAAATTAACCCTTGTCATGCTGAACCCAGAATATTCCTGCTTTGGCAGGAGCTATAGACAAACATCAGCCTGCACATTTGTGCAGTCTGATGTTCATCTACACAACCTGTTTCTCATTTTCAATCAGAATTGTCAATAAGTTTAGTTTTTCAAAAAAAAAAAAACCCAAAAAATGACACACAGTTGGTACTGTCAGCTTTTGGCCCTTTGATTTTGACGAAAACTTTTAGCCAAAATTTATTCAGCATGACAAGGGTTAATAAATTTGGTATTTCATGACCACCTATTCACAGGGTTGCCAGCAGACTTGAAAAGTCAGGGAAATTAGATATTTTTTCAAGGTCAGGGGATTGTCAGGGAATTTTGAAATTTGGTCAGTGAAAAATGAAAATCCTATAAAGTCAGGGAAAAGTCAGGGAAAAGTTATTTCAAAGGTTGAAAGATGGTTGCAATGAATGTTTTCAATGGCTATGGCATTCTTTAAGCATTTGAGTTTTGACTATCACACTTGCAATTAAGCATTAAATTCAAATAACATTTAACAAAGTATAAAAGTGATTTAAAGAAGCATTGCCTTCTTAACTTGGTGTTTATAATTACCAGTTTTTATCATAGAACTTCATTCAGCCTAAAAATTGAAAGGCTTTGCATCCCTTGCCTCCAGAGCTGATTAATCAATTAGATTTTCTGTTGTATTGTAGGAATAAACACCAGAAAAGAGCATCCAATCTTTCACAAAAAAAAATCAACCTGAATTAATATGAATAGATACATTATGATGTACTTAAGCTAAATAAAGAAACTCCTAGGTAGGATGAGTCTGATTTTCCTATGTTTTATCCTCCTTTTTTTTGATAGCTGATTGTCTACTTATTATGATAAGCTTGGCAGCTACTTTTTAATGTTTAAAAAAGAATATTTAATGCCTATTTTCATTTACGCAGTTGAGATATTGAATCAGGGAATAGTGATACAAAATATAAGGAAATCTTTTAAGATGGGATAATGTGATGCTTTATTGTCTAATGTAAACAGCTTGCATGTTATAATCAAAGCTTATCAATTTTATTTTTTCACATTCATGTCCCTTTTTTGTCTTATAAGTGTTAAGATATTTTGAATCAGCAGGTATGGGAAAAAAGGAATTTCTTCCTTACTTACCACTTGCTCGACTGTAAATAAAAAATCACATAAAAATAGGAAAAATGATAGGTTTCTCCACTTTTGCTAGGTCAAGGGTCAGGACTTTTTAGGCATCCTGTGAACCAAAAAAAAAAGGAGAGGCCTAAGTAGGTTGTCTAAGAATTAAAGTATTTGACGATTTTTGTCAGTGAAAAACATGAATTGGTCAGGGAGAAGTCAGTGAAAAGTCAGGGAATTTTGTTTCACCAAAAAGCTGGCAACCCTGATTCAATAATCTCTATTTCACAGCTACAACTCCAACGTTTTCAAGCCCAACATCTGGAGATGAGACTGTGTCGCTGGATGAAAATTCATCACCAGACCAGACACTCCTGACAGTCTTAGCCACAGACGCTGACGGAGATACACTGACATATTCCATGCCAGGCCTGTCTAGCGCGTTTGATTTTGATCCCAGAACAAGAGAATTAAAAACTGTTTCTACATTCGACTATGAGGATCCTAGTCAGAGATCCTATACACTGACTGTTCAGTAAGTTAATTTGTCTTAACCAAACTGCTGCCCCATGGTTGGGATGGTAAAAAGGAGCGAACTATTTGCAAATTAAACCCCACTTTGCATGTGCACTTGTATGCAAAGCTGGGTATAATTTCCAAACTGTTTGCTCTGTTTTGTCAAAAAAAAAAATGTCATCCTGAAATAGGGCTGGTGTCTGCAACATTAACCCTTGTCATGCTGAATAAATTTTGGCTAAAAATTTTCGTCAAAATCAAAGGGCCAAAAGCATTGAAAGTATCAACTTTAGGTCAATTTTTATTTGAAAAATTAAATCTATTGATAATTCTGGTTTGAAAGTGAAATACAAGTGTGTAGACTAACATCAGACTGCACATATGTGCAGGCTGATGTTTGTCTATAGCTCCTGCCAAAGCAGGAATATTCTGGGTTCAGCATGACAAGGTTAACATATTTCTTCATCAATTTATAAGGTTTGATGTATAATTTCTGTATAAGTTATTATCTCAAGTCAATATATGGAAAAATATTGGTTGAACACTGTCTAGATTCCATCCAAGTTTGTCCAGAGCATTTTGAGTATGATTTAAGATGGATTTCAGTGTCATATGATCAAGGCCCAAAATATTATTATCCAGGGTAAATGTTTTACTTTAAGGTAGTGGACCTGTAATAGTTCTGCAAGACTTTTAAGTATTTAACTTTAACGGTGTTAACCCAGGTTTCCTAAAGATTTTCATTAGGAAACCTCGGTCAACATTGTGAAACATTACAAGTTCAGAAGTGTTGCAGAACTATTACGGGTCCACTACCTTAATGAATTTATTGATATCAAAATTATGTAGCAACAATAATCTGCAGCATCTATTGATGTGCTTTGTGAAATTCAAAGAAGTGGGTTAAGTTCGACAGTTAAAACAGTGTGTAAAGAGCATTTTTCTTCAAAGTATTGATGGATTTCAGTTTTTTTTTTCACATTTATTCTGCATTATCTTTAGATGTGCACTTCAAACAGACATTTGGGAAAGCCCAAAGTTTAATCTCTGGGTCAGGGTCAAGGATGAGAAGAGGCTTAGCCTTTGACAATTATGAATAGATGTCAGTATAACTTGGCACATTTGATCTTCAAGCTACAAAAGGCACAACATTTATTTTTTTCAATATGAGTCCAAAGGGTCCTTGTATTGGCTTCAAACTAAGACAAGCATGGTGAGAGAGGTTTGTAAATAGAATCCCCCCCCCCCCCCCCCCCCTCCCCTCAACTAAGTTTTGGGATAAATAGGAGTCAGCTTGTCGGTCGGTCTGTCTCTAAGTTGGTTTGAGGGTTGATTTCTCTGTAACTTATGTGCAGATTTCATTCAAACTTTACAGACGTGATTTCGTATCAAGCAGAGATGTGCAACTGATGTTTTGGTTACAATCCATTGACTTTTGATATAGATATGGCCCTTTGATGGAAAATAGGATTTCATTATTGACAAGCACTTCAATTTCTCAGTTCAAAACAAATTGTAACTGCCTATATGTTTATAGGCAGTTACAACTGTTTAGCGCAGAGCCATTGACTTGTAAGGGGGTATTAGTCCACTTTTACAACCTGCAAACTTTTAATATATGTGAATAGAATTAAGTATTTATGTGACTATTTATTCATTAATCCACATTTGTTTCTGCACAGGGTAACAGATACCAATGGCACCCCAAACACTGTAACAGGGACCATAACTGTCAATATAAATGATCTAAATGATGAGGTTCCAACATTTAGCCAGTCTGTTTACACAGCCACCATTGAAGCAGGGGTTGCTCGTAAGTTATATGTGACCTCACTATTCCAGGGACCATAACTGTCAATGTAAATTATCTAAATGATGAGGTTCCAACATTTAGCCAGTCTATTTACACAGCCACCATTGAAGCAGGGGTTGCTCGTAAGTTATATATGACCTATCAAGCCAAATAGTACCATCTGGGAAGTGCTTGCAGTGTAGTCAAACCTAGTTACACTGCATGGACTACTTTAGCAGAGATATTGACAAAGATCAGCCTGCACTTATACAATCTGACCTTAGTCTTTACCCCTGATAGATTGCAAATTGCTTTGGTTAATTCATTGCATTTGGAAGTCATCTACACAGGGCCCATAATAATGATGTTGTTATCACATTGACATGTCCTTCATGCACAAAATTTTATACTTACAGAAACTATATCTGGAAGTTTTGCACCATGTAGAATGCACTTTAGTGCATACATGTTGGCCAGTTTGAATTATTTTCTAAATATTGCTTTGTTGCACTAGCTTAACCCTTGTCATGCTGATCCCCGAATATTCCTGCTTTGGCAGGAGCTATAGACAAACATCAGCCTGCACATACGTGCAGTCTGATGTTAGTCTTCACCACCTGTTTCTCACTTTCAAACCAGAATTGTCAATAGATATAGTTTTTCAAATAAAAATTGACCTACAGTTGGTACTTTCGGTGCTTTTTGCCCTTTGATTTTGATGAAAATTTTTAGCCAAAATTTATTCAGAATGACAAGTGTTAACTGAATCCTCTTTGTTTGACGGACATAAAATTTTGGCCGCCATTTTACTGTAGCCTTGGAAAATTAAGCAGTGTTATGGGAATGGTAGTTAAAATGATGATTTGACCATTTATTCATCATCATACCTTAAGTTTAAAATTTGTTTGATCACTTCAAGGGCGTAACTCCCATTACGCAATTTACGCAAGTGTGTAATAGAAATTATCATCTGTTGAAAATATTGTTGATGAATAATCATAACAGCGAAACTAAATCTTATTCAAGGTGTAGTTAGGATGTTTTGATTATTTACCAACACTAAAATCATAAAAAGGGAGCTGATGCAGGGCATTCATCTTTTGTCACAGTCCACATATCGCCTTTAATCTATATATTCTTTGGTTGATGTCTTAGGAGCGTGTAAAACTTTCAATGTCTTAGATACACCCATGCACTTAATTCTTATGTTTTGGACCATTTCAAATACTTAGGCAATTTGTCAGGTAAATCTCCTGAGGAGCCACTGTCAAAGCACAGTAGGTAGTATCATTCTTAATGTCCTTGGTTTACCTTGGATAACCCAGGGGGGGGGGGGGGCACTCATCCTTACAGACTTTTTCTTCCACCAATGGGTTGATAATTTTAGACTTTTGTTGAATAGTAGCTGGAGGCTATAAAAAAGTGCAATGGTAGTGCTGGTGTGAGAAATATTAGAAATCCATTGTTAGATCCTCCAGCTGTGATATAACTGAAAGATTGTTGAAAGTGGTATAAAACCCCATTCAAACAAACAACCAATTGTTAGATCCTCCAGCTGTGATATAACTGAAAGATTGTTGAAAGTGGTATAAAACCCCATTCAAACAAACAACCAATTAAAAACACATTTGAGTAAGTATAAAAAAATTAAGATTATTTGTCCTCTGACGTTTCAAATAAGTTTATTTGGTTGCAAAAGTCTTAAAAAGTACAAACCTTATCAAAATTTGTTGTATCAAATCCCCAATATTTTACTGTATTAGTGCAATCATCAGATAGTTTGTACACAAAGTACAAGTATTGCAGCTGTTTCAATTTTTTAGCCTCTCAAAGCAATTTTACCATCCTTGTTATAATGCCAGCTTATCAAATGGTGGTTTATGGAAATATAGATGATGTTCCTTGACATTGTGATAAATAAGGGATTTGTATAACAAATTGAACCATTTATGAGGTTTTTGCTGTATTCTCAATATCTTTTGGTATGTGCTTGACATTTTCAACAATTTCAAACTTACTCCAATTAAAGACTTTTGCCAGCCTGTTCATGTGTAAAGTCTGTCCAGAATCTTCACTTTGCGCTCTATGAATAGATAAGTTCTGTAAGAATCTTTGGATGTACATATTATAATCTGATTGCACTTTGCGACTTTCTAGGCTGCTCAATGTTTGCAATTAACACATTTCATATAGTAAATAGGGTCATGTACAGGCTCATATAAAAGTGAAAGGGACCTCTTTTATCTGTATCTCAGCTTGACAATTATTTCTTTTTCAGAGGCCATCATTTTTTTGACAGTAGTTGCCACGGACAATGATGGCACATCACCAAATAATGCAGTTGCTTATAGGATAGGTAATTAAATTGGACTAACTTCTATTCTGTTGATATTGAACAATTCTAGGGTTTGGTGCAAGACTGTAGTAAGTGTATATACATTGTATATACACTTACTCCAGTCTTGCACTGAACCTACAAAATTTATTTGCTGCTGTCAGTCAGAAAATCAATCGACCAATCAAAATCAAGGTCAGTGAGCCCTTGTCATGGCATGGTATCCATCATGCCTTTGTGTGTCCATCTGTTTGTCCATCCGTCCATTATCTTTGTCTTTATTCTCAATGGAAATTGTTCCTTAAATTGTTCTTGAAACTTGATTGGCCTATGAATATGGATGTAGCAGGTTTGTCAATTTTCGCTTTAAAATCTTGAATAATCTTTTTCTCAAAAACTTATATGCCAATTTCATTTAAACTTGGCATAGGACCTTCAACTTCTTTGAAAGCCATCCCCTGTAAACCACATAGTCAATATCATTAAATCTTTGCAATGTGACTTGGTCTACATCCATTGGGCTGGTGGCAGGGGAAATTGTGTTTGTATCTTCCATCTGTCCGTCCTAGTAACATTTCTGCAATATTTCTTTGAAACCATTGACTGAATTTCAAGGAAACTTTTTAGAAAGCTTTTCTGCAGAGAGGAAATTGCGGATAACATCTGGGACAATTGAATTCATATTTACTGCTCTTGCTTGGTGAAGCTATATGCAACGAGTAGATGTGCATATTGTCGGAGTTACCAGTTCAAGTATTAAATTAATAGTTACTACCATTGATTTGTGAAGCCATATCAGAGGAAGTTTGATAAATTATTTATGTCAAGGCTATGTAGAGTAATCCTCCCAGCCAAATCTGATGAACTTAAGATGAAAAAATACTTTAGGATATTATTTATCATTCATTATCACTTTAAAATCTAACAATATTTGAATTTTTAAAATGTTTATTTTTAAAATTGCACCATTTGTCAAAAGAATGCCAAATAGTGTTAGCCCCTTGTGTCTTTTCCCAATCTAAAAATAACTGACTGATGTAAGGTTTCTACAATTAAATGACTTATAAAGGCTTAGTTTATCAGACAAGTGATATCATATCCTTGGTTAATGTAGATAGTTTATAACCTATCCCTAAGTTTTATTTACTCCATTGACAAAATATTTTTGGCAGGTAACATCTAATCAATGAATTTGCTTGTTTTCTATTATGAGCAGCGGCACTCATTCTTTCTGACTATTTATCTTCCATCAATGGGTTGATAATCATAGACCTATGTGGGGAAGCAGCTAGTTGCTAGGAAAGAGTGAAATTGTAGTACTGGCGTGAGAAAATACCTGGGATCCATTGTAAGGTGCTCAAGTTGCCATATCATAACTGAATGTTGAAAGTGGCTTAAAATCCCTTTCTATGGAAAATACCTAGAATCCATTGTTAGGTGCTCAAGTCGCCATATTATGACTGAATGTTGAAAGTGGCATAAAATTCCTTTCAAACATTCAAATCTGTTTATTAGAGCATTTTGTCTTTGAAATAAACTACATGTATAAGAAAGAGTCAAGGTAACCAGCTATGTTTAAATTTGAAATGGAGCTGATATGGAGCAATTATTAGTCCCCCACCGGTTACCGGTTGGGGGACTATAGGTTTGCTCGATTCCGTCTGTCCGTCCGTCCGTCTGTCTGTCTGTCTGTCCGTCTGTCTGTCTCACTTTTGTCCGGACTATATCTTCTAAACCATATGTGCTAGTAACTTGAAACTTGGTACTCATTAGATCTCAATGAGACACTTATAGATCTTATTGAGGAGAAGTTTCATGTTCAAGATCCATAACTCTGCCACACCCACTTTTTGAGTTATTGCCCTTTGTTGTTTTTAGCCTTACATTCTTGTCCGGATCGTATCTCCTGAACCATAAGTCCTAGCAACTTCAAGCTTGGTACACTTATAGATCTTATTGAGGACAAGTGTCATATACAAGAACTATTACTCTGCCATGTCTACTTTTTGAGTTATTGCCCTTTGTTGTTTTTAGTCTTACATTCTTGTCTGGATCATATCTCCTAAACTATTAGTGCTAGCAACTTTAAACTTTGTACACATATAGATCTCATTGAGGACAAGTGTCATGTACAAGAACTGTTACTCTGCCACACCCACTTTTTGAGTTATTTTCCTTTGTTGTTTTACCTATACATTTTTGTCTGGAACATATCCTCAAAACCATAAGTGCTAGAAACTTCAAACTTGCTACACTTATAGATATCATTGAGGACAAGTGTCATGTAGAACTGTCACTCTGCCAAGTCCACTTTTTGAGTTATTGCCCTTTGTTGTTTCTATCCTTACATTTTTGTCCCGTACTTATCTCCTAAACCATAAGCCCTAGCAACTTCAAACTGTGTGCACTGGTAGATCTCATTGAGAAGAAAAGTAATGCACAAGAACTGTTACTCTGCCACATCCACTTTTTTAGTTATTGTCCGTTGTTGTTTGGAGTTTTTGCCATTGGTTGTTTTTACTCTTATATTTTTGTTAGGGACATTTTGTTCAAAACCTAATGTGCTAGCAACTTCAAATTTTGTATACAGTTATAGATCTAGTAAGTAGGAGATATATTGTAAGAAAGGACTTTTTGTTATCTGGATTGCATCGTATTGCATCGCAATACGACATGCACTTGTTTTACATTTATTGGTGGATGTCAATATAAATTGGAAAGTTATTTTTTGTCAAGCCTGTATCTTTTGAGAGAAACATCCTTTTTGGTGAATAAATGTGTCTTTCGGTTCATCTCTGTGTTCAATTTTGCTCAGACAAATAGTCCTACAGTTATAGATGAAATTAAAAACAACAACAACAAAACAACTAAGTAATTGTTTTCCATCATGAGTAGATGTAATATTCTGTCATGAGAAGATGTGCCATTTAAAATAAATGTCCAAATTGCTCCAAGTAGCACATGGTAAATTGTTTAATTAGACTTTGATATAGTTCAAAGTTAAGATCAAAGCTGATTGAAAAAAAAAACATCTTGCTTGTTGGGCAACTAAATTAGTCTTGTTGAACTACTTTCAATGCAAGTATACAAGATGAATACTCCTAATTTTGTTCATGAAGAAATGAATAAGGTTTGACTATGAATGTTTTGATAGACAAACCTAAAAATCTATTTCAAGGTCATTATTTAAGGTAATTTTTTAATGTCAACTGTGTTCAAAATTTTTTAAAAAGGGACATGGTTGGGACATTTATGCTAACAGCCACATCTTGTTTTTCAGGTGGTAGCCCTCCGTCAGGTATCAGTATAGATGCAACAACTGGAGCTCTCTCAGCCACAAATGTTGCCTTCAGTTCTGGGACTCCAGTGTACACTCTTAGTTTGATTGCAGATGATTTAAATGGTCCAGATCCAGGAGCTAATACAGCTACAGCTGAAGCACAGGTTACAGTTGTTACTGGTAAGTCATGTTGTATTTTTATGCCCCCGTATTGAGAGATCGGGGGCATATTGTTTTACTCATGTCCGTCTGTCCGTCCATCTGTCCATCCGTCTGTCTGTCTGTCTGTCCGTCCGTCTGTCCGAAAACTTAACCAAACTTAACCTTGCCAATATCATCAAGCCTATTCAAGATACAAAGCTAATATTTGGCATGATGATAGATCTCAATGATCCGCATCCGCTGGTACCAAAGTCAAGGTCATGTGACAAGGTCAAGGTCATCTGTCAAGGTCAAACTTTGAAAAAAAATGCCGTTACGGGGGCAATCGTGTTTCACAAACACATCTTGTTCTTCTTGATTCCTGTAAACCCTTTAATCCTTATCCTGCTGAATTTGAATATTGTTTTAACCCTTTGCTGTTTAATCCCTGCTTTTTACGTGCCTGTCATTTCATGATTGAGAAAATATTGTGACAAGCAATTTCTTCTTTTTCCACTCTATTTTCTACCCTACTGAATAATTATTTTTCAAATTAAATGCACTTTAAATTTTCGTCTGCAAAACCTTTGAATTTGGACAGGTCCAAAATCTTGTAAAACGGGAAAGGGTTAAACCAGTTTCCTTTTTAAGGTTTAGTTCAACTAGTCCGACTCAAGTTTTTACAAAAATGACTTAAAAGTTGCAAGCAGTCATGTTAGGCTAAGGACAGATTGCTCGTCATGAAGGGCATAGCCATCAGTGAAAATTTAGCTTTTGTTGTTCACAAAATGATATAGAATTTGGTCTCACCCATAAAACAAACGATTATTCAGTTTTAGGATATATCTTACTGTAAATGCGTCATTTTTAACCACAAGATTACTGTAAACAGGGCAATTTTGCCTTGGTTTTATTTTGGCTATATTGGCAGTCAAGCTAAGATGCACCAAAATTAAATCATCATTAAATGAAAAATTCCTTCATTATAAGGCAAGCATATGTAATGTTGGGTGATGTACATTATAGTCAATGTTAATTACCTTTATATCTAAAGATATATAGACCATACTTATTCAAATAGGAATAAGAAAATTAGTTAACCAGTAATAGTAAATGTGTAAAACCGATTTAAAGAAACCAGATTTAGTTTCATAGCAAAGGATTTAAATGTAGCATAGAAATCGAGAATCATTGGTGAGAAAAATGGCGTGTGTATATCCCATTTATTTATGACCCTACCAGAACAAATGCAAAAGATGACAAAGATTCATAGATCCGTCATGGTTCTTTAACATGAGCAATTTAAATCACTGTTGATGGGGGCCTTGGTTTAAAGTCTCATCTGAAAGACAAATAAGTTAATTAGTTTTCCAGCTAGTCTAGGAATCAAAACCCACAATATCAAACTTCAAATTGTTTCAGTCAAATGCTCTACTGTCTGAGGTAATGGGGCTGACTGCGAGAAATGGACTTGTTGAAAAAAGATGTACCTGAAAGCTATGTGTTTAACTTAACAACAGTAGACAATCTCACTTATAATTTATTGAGAGTTTTCTTTCCCAAGGGTTTAATAGCATTGCACTGATCCCCTGATCTATCTTGTTACACAGAATTGATGGCTTGTATTTTTGCTGATCTTTTGGTTTTAAAGACATATTTAGGCTTAAGCAAAAAGCTTTATGTTGGTTCCTATAAAAGATACAGGAATTATCGACTGTTTTTTGAAATATTCCTATTTGAGGTTGAGTATGGATGAATTTCATGACTTACTAGGGCTAATCTAACTGAATACCATTTGTAAGAAGTGATGGTTGTGTAAACATCAATTGGGCTTCCATGCAATCATTCAACAGTTAAACCCATCTGATCTCAGGCTGTTTACGACATATTCAAAATTTTGATCAGTATACAATAAAGAATAAGATGAGCCTGCATAGACATGCAGTCTGATCTTAGCCTACTTGACCTGCTTTGTACTTGATCATTCCTGGGAGAATGAGTGATTGAAATGCCTAAAAAAATTGCAAGTTGTTTGAAACAAAGTTAAAATTCAGCAGGATAAGGTTAAGTCCATGCATTGTACTTAGAAAGTTACTTTCATGTATTTCATCAATCTGAAATCTGTCGGCAATATAATCGTAAACCTATGAGAGATAGCAGTCGGCAGCTAGGAAAGGGTGTAATGGTAGTACAGGTGAAAGAAATACCAGGAATCTATTGTTAGATGCTCCGGCCACCGGGATATAACTGCGAAATTGTTGAAAGCGGCGTAAAACCCATTCAAACAAACAAACCATTTGCAATATTCAGGAGAGACCTCAGGGAATGATAAGGTTGCTGACAATAAAGGGTGTCATTTGAAATGTGGACAACTTTTACATGACCTCACAATTATCAAGCCAACTTTGGGAAAATCAAAAAATAAATGAAAGATTTTAACTGGGTATGATATAACTTGATCATGAAAAGCCCAAAAAATGTCTATAGACAATCAGAAATAATAAGAATGAATTTGTTTTTCTTCAAAACCTATTAACCAAAGTACTGCAAGAAGCCAAATTACTACACCAACATCCGAGGTACTTTCAAGTTTACATAAAAGTCTGAGCAATGTGCCGAATGTTTTTCTAACTCTGTTCTTGGTCATTCTCCTAACAGTCCCTGTAATGACCAGCCCTGGTGTGAGTACATCAATCGACGTCGCAGAAGATAAAACTCCGGCAGATATTTTATTGACCGCATCATCCACAGATGAGGATGGCGACACAGGAACTTACAGGTATATGTCTGTGTGAAACTTGTCCGTTCTAGGATTTGAAAAGAAGGGGAGAGTTTTGTTAAAAATGGACAACAATGTATAAAACATGTTAACTTTTACTTCTTATCTTATAACTATACAAATATCTGAGTGATAACATCCCATTTGATAATTTTCTATGATATCACATAAATACTTTTAGAACAACGATGTATTGCTGTTATTTTAATCCACTGCCGGAGGCTGTCGTATATTGGCATCATCTTCTCCATGTGGCCATCCGTACGTAAATCTCCTCCCTCATTTATGGACCGATTTGGATGAAACTTTCACCAAATGTTCCTTGTCACCTGACCTAGGACATGAAGTCATGGTTTGGTGAATTGCAGCTGTGTCCTGGAAAAAGGGACCTTCATGTAAAAAATCTTGTGAACCCAACTCCTCCTTCATTTATGGACAACTTCGATGAAACTTTTGCAGAATGTTCGTAGTCACCTTTCCATGCGCATAAAGTTACGGTTTGGTGAATTTCAGTCCCGTCATGGAAAAAGGGGCCTTCATGTAAAAAATCTTGTGAACACAACTCCTTCCTAATTCATGGACAAATTTTGATGAAACTTTCACAAAAGGTTCCTAGTCACATGATCTAGTGCCTTAAAACAGGGTTTTGTGAATTTTAGCCGCCTCATGGAAAAAGGATCCTTCAAATAAAAAATTTTTTGAATGCAATTCCTTCCTCATTAATGGACAAATTTCAATGAAACTTTCACAAAAGGTCACCTGACCTAGCGCATATTTTAGCAGAGTAATAGAAAAAGGGGCCTTCTTGTAAAAATTCTTTTGAAAGTAACTTTCCTCCATTTATGGACCAATTTCATTGAAACTTTCACAAATGTTCCTAGTCACCTGATCTTGCCTACATAGTTATGGTTTGGTGAATTACAGCTGTCTCATGGAAAAAGGGGCCTCCTTGTAAAAATTCTTGTGAACGCAACTCCTCCTTTATTTATGGACTTATTTTAAAGAAATTTCTATGAAATGTTCATTCTTATCTGATTTTGTGCATGATGTTATAGTTAAGTGAATTTCAGCCGCGTCATGGAAAAAACGGGCCTTCATGTCAAAGTTCTTTTTATTTTTATCATAAGTTGCAGTTTAAAGAAAAGTTAAACCCCATTCAATCAATAAATCATAAGAAACAGTTTGAACTTGACAATTTAAAAAGATAGTCTGCAAATGTTTTGAATTTGGTTCTGTGAAAATATGTAGTGTCTACAATAATTTTTCATTAAATAGCAGCAAAAGTGGCGTATATTGTGACTATGGCACTCTTGTTTATTAATGGATACATTCTTGTGAAACTTTCACAGAATATACCATTTCCCATGACTAGATCCTATGTGCATTTGTGACTTTTAAGTTATATGCTGCGTCATGATAAAAGGGGGCCTTTATGTATATTCTTTGTTAACACAACTTCTTCATTCATACATAATTGCAATCCAATACAATAAAGAATTCTGATTGGTTTAAATCGCATCACGTGGGGAAATCCATTGCACTTTATTTCTGTATAAAATGCAATAGGTCTTTCGGGAAACCCCCGAACTTCGATCTGCAAGTCCTGTGTTGTAGGAACTCGACTTAACCTAGTTCCCGATCATCAACGCAACATTTCTATTCAATCTATTATAAATTAAGATATTTTCGAAAGAATTTACGATAACAAGCATGCACTTCTGATTCCGTGCCGACGTAAACTTAGAAAACCGCAAGTCGACGAAGACCGTCAAGCAACCCTCTCAACTAAGACCGACCACGCCGTTTTCGTTTAAAAACATAGACTTACTTGGCAGAAACAAGCTTTTTTGTCATAAGGACCTCTACGAATTTTAATGTTGTCGTTTATTTGTGTATCATTTGTTTTACTTTATGACATTTCACTTCAACAGCGAGATAAAACAATACACGATCTAAAAATAGTTCGTGTAATTTTTTACGCGGAGAAAGTAGACTTGAAGCTTTTATGTTTGGCCGAGTATTTTAATAGTTTCTTCGATCTATAGGATTGCAATTATAAGGGACGAGTGTCTTTTTCACTGCGTTTATTTGGGTATAAAGTGCAATTGCCTTAGCACATGACTTAAACATAACGCCCTACGGGCGTTATTTGCCATGTGCTAAGGCAATTGCACTTTATACCCCAATAAACACCGTGAAAAAGACACTCATCCCTATAATGGAAGTTAATAAAAATTTCACTAAGAATTTTAGATCATGTGACCATGTGCATATTTATGTAGTCTTGTGATTTATACAGGTCCATAGAAAAGAGGTATAAATGGAAACTTCCTTGTCAACAAAACACCTCTTTTATTATAGATACAGTCGATATTGCTCGAGCGACCACGTCTATTAAGCGGCCAACTTTATTAGGCGACCTCCATAAAAATCCCCCTCACCGAATGCAAATTCTCTGAAAAAGAGGACATTCTTAACAAAAAGTTGGTTAATGTTAAACTTATGTTGTTGGAACCCATTAGAATCGTCTCAATAAGACGATTCTAATAAGTTCAAACATCATAAGATTCAGTACGACTTGAACGACAATGTATAAATGCTATCAAAATAAACTGTCGCATTTATCATAGTATTTCGTATAAAGCGATCATTCCCATTAACAACCACTTTTTGGTGGTCCCTTAAGTGGTCGCTTCATACAAGTTTTACTGTATATTCATGTGAAACATTCACAGTATATTCCATTTCCAGGTACTATGTGCATTTTTGGTTGTTTGAATATATGCCACGTCATGAAGGGGTCTTTATGCATATTTATTGATAACATTACTCCTTCATTTATACATGCAAGTAAATGAAAAATTAACTTCATATTCTATATCATGTGACCGTGTGCATATTGATGTGGTCTTGTGATTTTATACTGCATTAAAGAAAATGGGGCCTTAATATAAACCCCTTGAATAAAAAAATTTCTTAAATTAATGGATACGCTCATGTGAAACTTTTACAGAATATTCCATTTCCAGTGACTATGTGCATTTGTGGCAATACAGTTACATGATGCATCATAATTAAGGCTCCTTTATAAATATTTATTGTTCACACAACTCTTTCAATTATACACAGATTTTCATAAATATGATATGCCACATCATGGAAAAATGGGCCTTAATATTAATTTTCTTGTTAACACAACTCCTATTTTCACTGGAAAAGGGTCCTTATGTCATATTCATTATTTATATATAATTACACAACTTCTTCATTTATGCATGCATTGTCATGAAACAAAATATTTCGCATGCGACCATGGGTCACAGCTTTGCCATTTGGTGCAATTATGTGTCGTCATGGGAAAATGGGCCTTAAAGTAAATTTTTATATCAACACAACTTTTCCTTCATTTATAAATGTTTTTTCATGAAACTTTATTCTTATTATATATTTAGTAGCACTATCAAGACATTGTAAACTTTTCTTTAAACATTTTCTCCTCTTAAACTGATGGATGGATTTTGACAAAGCTTGACAGAATTGTTAATTCGCAGCTGGGTGACCCTCTTTAAAGTTGTTCAAAAAATTTGGATTGACCCCTGAAAATTGGCATGGCAGGGTAGGACTTATTTTCACAAAAAATCTTCTCCTTAACCTACAATTTCAATGAAACTTTGCAGGAAATTGTTTCTTGGGTAAATCTCCTAGCAGAAGCTTGATTGGCCCTTATATGGGTGTGGCCTTGCAGGTCATATGTACACAATAAAGGTTGTTATTTTCCCATGATATATATAGTATTGTTAAAGATCAATCTAGACAAATCAATCTTATAAAAAAAACCTTTTCTATTTAGAATCAGTTCATATATATATAAATTTGAAAAACATGTAATAGTTATAGTTCATTTCTGATAATTTACGCGATTTATAACCTAAGCGGAGCGTTAGCGGAGCGCAAGGTTATATGCGTAAATTGTCAGAATATGAACTATAACTGTTTTACCGATCGACTTATTTTTCCATCAAATAACGCTAGTTCATTTGAGTTGCACGTCAATCAATGATGTCATTCATATTTGTTGTGTCATACATTCTTCGATCAAATTGAGGTAAACAAAAAGTGGGAGGAGCCAAGTTAATCACCATCGGGTTTCTGTAATTATTTGGTCATTTGGCGAGACAAATCAGTTGAGAACGTTTGGTGAACAAAACCTGGTGATTTCTGTGGATTTTTTATTCCCTTTAGTTAGATTTTTGCGGACATTATTCCTCCTTTAGGGATTTTGCATTTCTAGAAAAATAGTTATCTATCACGGCATATTCAGCTGCGTAGTGTTAGCTCGTCGGACTATCATTCAAAAGGTCCCGGGTTCGATCCCCGACGGTGGCACTTATCATTTCCAACTATTTGTCTTCCACCTATGGGTTGAAAATCGTAGACCTATGTGGGATAGCAGTTGGAGATTAGAAAAGGAATGGTAGCACTGGTGTAAGCAATGCCTGGAATTCAATTTTAGGTGCTCCAGCCGCCGCAATATAACGGAAGAATTGTTGAAGGCGGTGTTGAACCAATACAAAGAAACAAAATCACGGCATATTCATTATCAATACTGTAAAGTTTGCAACAAGACGGTAGTAGAAAACAGTGCCTTGAAAAAGTTCTAGTTACCAAGTTTTGGTTCCAAACCGAGTCACACTGGCTTTCGATATAAGTCAGCTATCACAGGCTTAACATGCTTCGAATCACTTTCTTTTTGCAAAAATCTGTAACCCTAGAATCCTTTGAGTAGGCATTTTGTATTTTTTTCTACAATTAGTTTGCATTCATATACCTTTTATAGGAAAATTTGATTGCATTTTGTTAAGATTGGGACCTTTGCGGAGCAACTTAATTAAAATGTCGTCCACAAAATTCAAAGTATTTGTTTTTAAAAAGGAAGTGAGATTTTATATAGTTTCAACCCTGTCGTCTTTTCTTTTTTTATGTCAATGTGAAAATGTGGAGTACAGCAAGACTTGGTATGAGCAAACTTGTCGATGTCATTCTTACTGCTGTTTACCATGTAGATAATTATTTTATTATCCGAATCATTGATTTATCCGCTAAATTTTATCTTGATTAACATGCAGAAAAAATATGAAAGAATTTTCCCCTCGTTTTAATGAGTAAATGGGTAATTATAAGCATAAGTTCAAAAAAACATTCACCAAACGTTTTTATTATAAATACTCGATTACAAGTTAAGGGTCTCTCGGGACATTTTATCAGACAAGATAATGACGTCACTGTCTAGTTTTGAATGTAGTCCACGCCCATTATGACCTAAAGTTACATAGCTCACTTATTCGAGCAGACCTTCAGGTTATGGAATATATTTTTTGAATTTCACACGAAATAGCGGCCTTTCATTGGAGGAAAAAATAGGGCGATCGGTAAATTTCCATATAATGTTTAGCCTACACTTTCTGTACATCTTTTGGCCCTTTCACAAGGTTCCTTGTAAACTTCCATATCTGAGTTTCCATTGATAGATATTGAAAGCCAGTGGAGCAATACAGGCCGTCATGGGCCTTTGGTTCTATGTCTGTCTATTTGTCTGTCTTAATATCAATTTCTTGTTAGACAAATTCTTTCAATTTAGGGGAAAAAAAAAGAATGCTCCTTGTAATGTGACCATGTGCATATCCTCGCCATTGTGTGATGCTATGCTATGTCACAGAAAAAGGTGCCTTTGTTTTAATTTTTATGCCCCAATATCGAGAGATTGGGGGCATATTGTTTTACTCATGTCCGTCTGTTTGTCTGTATGTCTGTCCGTCCGTCCATCTGTCTGTCCGTCCGTCTGTCCGTCCGTCTGTCCGAAAACTTAACCAAACTTAACCTTTGCCTTTTCTCCAAAAGTATTTGACATACAAAGCTGTACACCAAAGTCAAGGTCATGTGACAAGGTCAAGGTCATCTGTCAAGGTCAACGTCATCTGTCAAGGTCAAACTTAAAAAAAAATGCTGTTACGGGGGCATTCGTGTTTCACAAACACATCTTGTTTCTTAAGCTTCAAATATCTTGACTTTGGCTCTTGTTTGAAATAATTAAATTCCAATAAGGGTAAAAAAGGGACACACTTCATTTATTAAAAAGAGTAAAAATTTTGGCTTGATTAGAATGATTTTTATGCCCCCGATAGGGAGGCATCATAAATTTGACTTGTCCGTCCGTCCGTCTGTCCGTCTGTCCGTCCGTCCGTCCGTCCGTCCGTCCGTCCATCCGTCATTCCGTCCAAAAACTTTAACATTGGCCATAACTTCTAAATCAAAGCGGTGTCGGGGGCATTGTCATCTTACAGTGACAGCTCTTGTTTATCTTGGAGATGATGACTACAAAATCGAGCTTTATAAACAATTGTTTAGATGGGATTTTGGTTAGTTATCTAAGGCTTCATGATCTATATAGAATTTTAATCATATTTGATAGGTGCTAAAATGCCTTAAATGTTTTCAGTTATTGCTTATTTATTAAATATAGTTAACTTTTTGTCATACTGAACCAAGAATATTCATGCATTTTCAGGTGGCATGGACAAAATTCAGTCTATACAACTTAATTTTCCTTTTCAATCAAGAAAAGTTAAACAATTGTATTTTCATATTAAAATACTGACACTTAATTGGAATATCCATTGCTTTCTTCACTTAGATCCTAATGAAATGTTTGTATAGGGGTTCAGAATGACAAGGCTTAATATTTTGTGTTTCAGTTTGGTTACATCAACCACAAAGTTTAATATGACAGGTACTAATAATGAAGAATTGCGCCTTGCTTCAGGAGAAAGTCTAGATTTTGATGGGAATGACCCAACTACATATACACTGGAAATAAGGTAACATAGTTAATTCCTGGTATTTTATTATCTCTTTGTAACTCAATGATATAGACAGTTATATTTCAGACACTGTATTATGATAGAAGAAGATGGAAAATATATTCACCATAAATACCCTATTTCTCATAATAAACAGTCCTGGGAGCTATACATAACATGCTCAGGGAGCTTTTTATGCTCCCTGAAGGGAGAATATATAGCCACCGCTTAGTCTGTCTGTCCGTTGGTAATTCTGTCCTTCCGTCCATCCCCAGCGATTTCTCCATAACCCTTTGGCCTTATCAAATGAAACTTACCATGTGAACCTCCTATGATATAATGTTGATGCATCTGTCTCGGTTTTTGGATTTGAGGCCTCGTCATGGAAAGAGGGTACTTAAGGTAAAATACAGTTTTTCTCAAATTTCTCCTAGTCTTATGGTCAGAATTTACTGAAATTTCATATTTGAGTAGTAAATAAGATG
This sequence comes from Fragum whitleyi, assembly GCA_948146395.1. Lineage (NCBI taxonomy): Eukaryota > Metazoa > Mollusca > Bivalvia > Cardiida > Cardiidae > Fragum > Fragum whitleyi. The sequence continues at coordinate 36,542,217 of OX411555.1, forward strand.
CCCTTTACTATTAACAATTTGAAATTTTTATACAAAAAATATATCATGGAGAAAGGGGGCTAAGTGTTTGTGACCCTTACCTTAGCTTGTGAAATACAGTTATTTTTTCATTTTCCTAATCTTATGTTCTGAATTTGATGAAATTTCACATTTTAGTAGCAAATCAGATGCCCTTAACCATAAACTATTTGAAATTTGTGTCTAAAAATATGTCATACAAAAAGGGGGTTTAATGTTTGTTACCTTATGTCAGCTCTATGTCTCTCATATTGAGTAGCAAATAAGATGCCCTTTACTATAAACAATTTAAAATGTTTATACAAAAAATATATCATTGAAAAAGGGGGGGAGCTAAACGTTTTCTTTCATTTCTTCTGGTTATATGTCAGAATTTGATGAAATTATATATTTGAGTAGCAATTAAGATGCCCTTGACCATAAACTATTTGAAAAATTCACCTGATGGGTAACATTTCCCATTAGCAATCCCAAAACATATAAAACAATCAACAGCAAACATTTTCCATTGATTGCATACATTTTTATACGCCCGTCGAAGACGGGACGTATTATGGGATCACCCTTGGCATCCGGGCAGCCGGGCGTCCAGGTGTCTGGGCGTCCAGCGGCGTCCACTTCTTTGTCCGGAGCATAACTCTGTCACTTGAAGTCTGATCAACTTCAAACTTGGCAATTGTGTTCTTCTCATCAGTATGGAGTGCAGTGCACAAAAACCATAACTCTACCTGGCCTATTTTTTGAGTTATTGCCCTTTGTTGTTTTTCAGACTAGAATCTTGTCCGGAGTATATCTCTAAAAGTATAATAGCTAGGATCATGAAACTTCATGGGTGTATAGATCTCACCAAGGGGGAGTGCAGTGCACAAGAACCACAACTCTACCTAGCCTATTTTTTGAGTTATTGCCCTTTGTTGTTTTTCAGACTTGAATCTTGACCAGAGTATATCTCTTAAAGTATAATAGCCAGGATCATTAAACTTCATGGTTGTATAGATCTCACCAAGGGGGAGTGCAGTGCACAAGAATCATAACTCTACCTAGCCTATTTTTTGAGTTATTGCCCATTGTTGTTTTTCAGACTTGAATCTTGTCCAGAGTATATCTGTAAAAGTATAATAGCTAGGATCATGAAACTTCATGGGTGTATAGATCTCACCAAGGGGGAGTGCAGTGCACAAGAACCATAACTCTTCCTGGCCTATTTTTTGAGTTATTGCCCTTTGTTATTTTTCAGACTTGAATCTTGTCTGGAGTATATCTGTAAAAGTATAATAGCTAGGATCATGAAACTTCATGGGTGTATAGATCTCAACAAGGGGGAGTGCAGTGCACAAGAACCATAACTCTACCTGGCCTATTTTTTGAGTTATTGCCCGTTGTTGTTTTTCTGACTTGAATCTTGTACGGAGTATATCTCTTAAAGTATAATAGCTAGGATCATGAAACTTCATGGGTGTATAGATTTCACCAAGGGGGAGTGCAGTGCACAAGAACCATAACTCTTCCTGGCCTATTTTTTGAGTTATTGCCCTTTGTTGTTTTTCAGACTTGAATCTTGTTTGGAGTATATCTCTTAAAATATAAAAGCTAGGATCATGAAACTTCTTTGGTGTATAGATCTCATCAAGGGGGAGTGCAGTGCACAAGAACCATAACTCTACCTGGCCTATTTTTTGAGTTATTGCCCATTGTTGTTTTTAAGACTTGAATCTTGTCCAGAGTATATCTGTAAAAGTATAATAGCTAGGATCATGAAACTTCATGTGTGTATAGATGTCATCAAGGGGGAGTGCAGTGTACAAGAACCATAATTCTACCTTGCCTATTTTTTGAGTTATTGCCCATTGTTGTTTTTCAGACTTGAATCTTGTACGGAGTATATCTCTAAAAGTATAACAGCTAGGATCATGAAACTTCATGGGTGCAAAAAACATTCATTCAAAATAACCTCAGTTCTATTCAAACCCCCAGTTTATACTAAGCAGTGTGATGGGCGTATCTTGTGACAATTTGGCACCTTGTTTTATTTTGTGACAATGCCTTATTCGGCGAGCATAATCCGTCTGTCACGGCTCTTTTATACAGTATGCATTTTCTGATTGAAAATATCATTAAACTTATGCCTTTTAGGCCAATTTTCCTTTGATTTTAGGTAAAGTTCCCTAAATGTGTAGGAGAAATTCACATAAAAGTAGAGAAGAAGTCTCAAAAAGTACCAAAAATTTAGGTGTTTGGAGTGGGGTTTTTTTAGTAAAAAATGTAAGGATGTTACTATTATTGGGGGAAATACGATAGATCTAGTGATTTATAATCTATTTCTGATACTAGTGACTGCGGAACATGAGATTTTGAAATATTGCTCAAATTTTGTATTATTTATATTGAAAAAAAGAAATCAAGGGTTAAAGCTACAGTTGAAACAAAACTAGCTTCTGGGATAGTAAATGTTGAAGGCAAAGGAAAATGATATGTTCAAAAACATCTTTTTTGTGCCCCTGCATCGTTAGTTAGGAGCATATTGTATTTCAGTTGTCTGTCTATTTTAATTTTTCTATTTTCCCGAATAAACTTCTACATTAGCTATAACTTTTGATTTGTATGGGATAGATTCTCAATATTTCACATGAGAATTGCTTGTGACAAGACCTTTCTGTTGGTAGCACCTTCAAGGTCATCTGTCAAGGTCAAAGTCATTTTTCAAAGTCAAATTTATCAAAAATGGCTACAAAAGGTGGTTATGGGTTCATTGATGTTAAAAAAGCAACTTGTTATTCAAGAATATTTTACCAATTATGAAATAACAGGGATTAAAATCATGGAACTGTTTTGGAAAAGATAAAAACAGTTATCCAGAGGTACAGGTTTCAAAGAGGGGGTAATTGCAATCTAAAATCTTTATTTCTCAGTAAAACTTTATGTTGTGGGTATTCATTGGAATTGTCTCATTGAGACAATTACAAAGAGTATCAACAACATAAGGTTTGTCAAGCATTATTTAAATATTTCAATCTTAACTCCAAAATACCCCCTCTTTCTGATGCTGCATTATCATTTATCAATGAGAACCTATTGAAAGAGAAGTTTTATTCCAAATCCTTAATCAAAGATTTGAAATCAATATTGAAATAAACCAATCAAAAATGATTTCAATAATAATTATTTCTGACAATATTTCAGTGTAAGTGATGATGACTCTGAGTCAGCCACAGGTACCCTGACTATACAAGTGACTGATGTGAATGATAATCCACCTGTGTTTGGCACTATTACATATACTAGTCCAGCTATAACAGAGCAAGTAGTAACTGCAGGTAAATACCTAAATGTATCATAGGTACCCTGACTATACGAGTGTCTAATGCCAATGACTATACAAGTGACTGATGTCAATGATAATCCACCTGTATTTGGCACTATAACATATACTAGTCCAGCTATAACTGAGCAAGTAGGAACTGCAGGTAAATATCTATCATTGATATGAACAATGATTGCCCTGGTTTGGTACTATTACCTACACCTGTCCAGCTTCAACTAAACAAGTTGGAATTGCAGGTAAATATTTTGATATATCACTGGCTATTCAATTGACTGATGTTAATGATAATCCACCTGTATTTGGTACTGTTACCTGCACAAGTCTAGCTGAACAAGTCATATGGAATATTGTTAAGGTAGACCACCCCTAATGGGCACTTCTGCAAATTAATTGTAAACTATTACCATCTCATATAACAACCTTTTAGGGTCTTCTATGTGAAATATTAAAACTTTTTACCGTAATATAATGATTTTGTATAAATTTTAGTGAAACTACCCCTCTTCGGACAAGACGTCTAAAATAAAAGCACCACTGCAGTCATAAAATCAGCAAGATTTTTAAAAGTAATTGTCCATTTTCTATAAATCTGGTATCAAAACAATCAGAGTTCATTGCTCTCTCAAAAAATATCCACAAAATAAAAATAAAATTGCTCATTGATAAAATATGACAAAAATTATGACCTGTCCTACAGTAATTTTTCGCCTTTTTAACTGATTCCCGTATATTTTCACCAGAAATCTCATAAAAAATGACCAACTTTTAGTAATGGGGCATACATAAGTTATATATCACTTTTTTCTACACTGCCTAAGCAACACAATTTAGAAAACCTAAGATGTTTTACCGTACAGAACTTAAGATATTTTTATTTGAAGTTGTATACCCCCATTTTCACAGTTGCCTATTTCATAATCTATATTTCAACATAAGACATATCATTAAGGTTATAATTCTCCCAAATCATCAAAGTTGTTTCTTATTTATTATATTAATATTAACTTTACTATGTCTTCATTTAAAGAATAAATCTGAGGTTCTTAGTGCCATATTAGACTTTTTTGTGTCTTTTCTGCCATATTCTGCCAAATGTCTTATTCAATCTAAAATATCATACATATTACAGACAAGAACAGAACTAAAAACATCTTACAGAGTAAGACTGCTTTTGATATGTGCTAACCAACAAATTTTAACGTATAGAAGAAAACAAGGGGAATAATTCAATACTCAAGTAGATGTCTTACTCTGTTGCAAAAGGGGACATAAATCTGACAAAAGTTATCCCTCTTGATATTATGGATTACTCAAGATAGTGAAGAAATTATTATACCTGCCAAGTTTATAGAAAATATCTTCAATACTAACAGAAATATATGGCCATATTTCACCTACAACTACATCCATAGGTCTACATCCACCTATATCTATACTGACAACAACAAGGTGATCACAATAACCGACAATTGGTTTTAAGCGTTATATATCGAAGTTTATTTCATTTAATAGGCTATAACACCACTTTTAACATTTTTTCAGTCATATTGACCCTAAACATGCCAAGTTCCAAGCAAATCTATCAAGCAGATCTATCAAGATGTGTATAAAAACACTAATGTCCCCCAAAATAGCAATTCTTGAGAAATTTGGTCTTGGTTATTGTCATTGACCCTGTCAGATGACCTTGACCTTTTAAAGTATGTATTGAAGAGAGGGGCCTTCATGCTAAGTAAATGCATTATCAGCTGAATAATGTTGAAGTTAAGGGAGAATGTTCAGTTTTCAGCTTAAATTTTCACAGGCAGATGGACAAACAGATAGACAGACAGAGACCAGTAAGCAATATGACCCAGATCTATTGATGCAAGGGAAGAAAAATGACAGATCTATACAACTGCCATTTAGTCCTCTAAATACTTAAGAAATCTAAATTGGTTTTACTGTCTCCAAAACATTTAATTATTATATGTTTTTATTACAAAACCATGAAAATATGTACCTACTATATATCAGTACAGTCAGGTTTCAGATAATTAGTGAACTCAGGATATTATACTATATTACTCCAGGGATCAAAGAAAATGCATTGTTGTATCCGAAAGTCATTATTTCATAAACCAAGAGAAGGACTACATTTGCACCATAAAAATCTACTTTTTATACTGAACAGTGTACATGAGTTCCTGAATGTTTGATTCAGCCAATGAATCTACACATTTTCACTGAATTGGTTTCACCACTTGAAGAAACATCCATCCTGGGCCACACAGAAGAAGTACACATTTAATCCTTGCTTTAATGAGATCTGTTTAACTTTCTGTTTTTGAAGTCACCCAGACTCCAAATTGTGTAACTCTGTTTTGGGTATGGTTTGATGAAATGTAGAACTGAAAATACAGACAAATTAAAAATACAAGACATTTTGCTTCAAAGTGAAAATTTGGACTGATAGATTTTTCTCCCACTTTGATTATAAGCAATGAAATAATTTATCAATAAAACTATCATAATCTTTGATATTGATAGTAATTGTTTCTACAAAAGTATACAATGGATATAAGTCTATTCAAAATTACAAGTACATAGTATTTAGATTCATTTTTATACGCCCGTCGAAGACAGGACGTATTATGGGATCACCCGTGACGTCCGGCGTCCGGGCGTCCGGCGGCGTCCACTTCTTTGTCCGGAGCATAACTCTGTCACTTGAAGTCCGATCGACTTCAAACTTGGCAATTGTATTCTTCTCATCATTGCGGAGTGCAGTGCACAAGAACCACAACTCTACCTGGCCTATTTTTTGAGTTATTGCCCTTTGTTTTTTTTCAGACTAGAATCTTGTCCGGAGTATATCTCTAAAAGTATTATAGCTAGGATCATGAAACTTCATGGGTGTATAGATCTCACCAAGGGGGAGTGCAGTGCACAAGAACCATAACTCTACCTGGCCTATTTTTTGAGTTATTGCCCTTTGTTGTTTTTCAGACTTGAATCTTGTCCGGAGTATATCTCTTAAAGTATAATAGCTAGGATCATGAAACTTCATGGGTGTATAGATTTCACATAGGGGGAGTGCAGTGCACAAGAACCATAACTCTACCTGGCCTATTTTTTGAGTTATTGCCCTTTGTTGTTTTTCAGACTTGAATCTTGTCCGGAGTATATCTCTTAAAGTATCATAGCTAGGATCATGAAACTTTATGGGTGTATAGTTCTCACCAAGGGGGAGTGCAGTGCACAAGAACCACAACTCTACCTTGCCTATTTTTTGAGTTATTGCCCTTTCTTGTTTTTCATACTAGAATCTTGTCTGGAGTATATCTCTAAAAGTATAATAGCTAGGATCATGAAACTTCATGGGTGTATAGATCTCACCAAGGGGGAGTGCAGTGCACAAGAACCACAACTCTACCTGGCCTATTTTTTGAGTTATTGCCCTTTGTTTTTTTTTCAGACTTGAATCTTGTCCGGAGTATACCTCTTAAAGTATAATAGCTAGGATCATGAAACTTCATGGGTGTATAGATCTCAACAAGGGGGAGTGCAGTGCACAAGATTCATAACTCTACCTGGCCTATTTTCTGAGTTATTGCCCTTTGTTGTTTTTTCAGACTTGAATCTTGTCCGGAGTATATCTCTAAAAGTATAATAGCTAGGATCATGAAACTTCATGGGTGTATAGATCTCATCAAGGGGGAGTGCAGTGCACAAGAACCACAACTCTACCTGGCCTATTTTTTGAGTTATTGCCCTTTGTTGTTTTTCAGACTTGAATCTTGTCTGGAGTATATCTCTTAAAGTATAATAGCTAGGATCATGAAACTTCATGGGTGTATAGATCTCACAAAGGGGGAGTGCAGTGCACAAGAACCACAACTCTACCTGGCCTATCTTTTGAGTTATTGCCCTTTGTTGTTTTTCAGATGAAACTTCATGGGTGCAAAAAATATTCATTCAAAATAACCTCAGTTCTATTCAAACCCCCAGTTAATACTAAGCAGTGTGACGGGCGTATCTTGTGACAATTTGGCACCTTGTTTAGATATGTAACACAAATGAGCACACTGACAATATTGTTATCAAAGACCAAAAACAAGAATAATTCAAAGATGGAGATTTTTTACATGGGTGTATGAAAACTAAAACAGACGAAGATTTTTTTACATAGAAGTGAAAACTAAACATTGTTATTCTGAATGAAACAGCATCATAAAAATAAGTATCGTCATACAAAAAGTAAATAAAGGTTTTGTTTTTATACCTAGATGGATTAAAAAAAAATAAAACAAAAAAAAACCTCTTGATTTGCTCAAATTCAATATAGTTTCTAAGTGTCTATTTTACCAATAAGTTAGAATTCATCATTGTTTTTCTGATCCATGTAGAGAAAAGGACCATCTGTTAACTCCTCAAAATAAACATTTGAAAATAGATTGGATCCAGGAGAGGTCAAGCAGTTGTCAATTTCAAAAGAAAAATGTATGAGAAGGTTGAGTGCTCAAATTTCAAGAATGAATCTTTTTTTCACACAAAAATATTATTCAAGTTCTTACAATAATAAACTTACCGTTAAATCTTCTGCATGCAGATCCAAATGTTTCAACAGTTGTGTCAATAGAATGCATTACTGGCTAGTAAAGTAACACAGATAACTAGGGAGGTTCACATCCCATCACAACAAATATCTGAAAGACAGAAGAAACTCACATTTAAAACAACATGTTACACAATTATCCAAAGGATTGTGGAATTACCAGGATCTCACTTGAATTATTAGATCTAAGTACTTTTTCTCTTTTTTTGGGGGGGGGGGGGGGGGGGGGGTTGAGGGTGTAAAAATTGAGGAGGTTTGACCTTGAAAGATGAACTTATCAGCTGACCTTGATTTAATGATAATCTCCAAGCATTATTATCCCCCCCCCCTTTCGAAGAAGAGGGGTTTATTGCTTTGCACTTGTCAGATGGTTGGTCGGTCCGTCTGTTCAAAGACCGTTTTTTTTTTCGTCCCGAGCATATCTCAAAAGTATGTAATTAAGTATCATTTAACTTCACAGGTGGATAGATCTCATTGAGGAGAAGTGCAGTGCCAAGAACAATAACTCTACTCATTATATTTTGTGAATTATTGCTCTTTGTTTATTGACAAAGAATAGGCTATTGACTTGCTTTAATGGGGGCATAAATGTTTTAAACATCTCTTGTTCTACATTGTGTCTTAGTTAAGCTCTAAGCCAATGATTATTTCAAGTAAAACTTTCTTGATTGCTTTGTCTGAATCCTATGGTGATGAAATTCATCAGCTGCTTTTTTTTATTATTTACTAGTGATACACTTGTGAACCTGAAATCGACAGGCTAGTCAACACCTATTTTAATTTTGTATATTGGTATTGCATGGCCTACTTATAGCCTGTGATCAGCCAGGTCATCTGATGCCCTCAGGCTAAATATTGAACACATCTCAGACTTTGAGACAACAATATCTAAAGTAAATTAAGGGCAGAAAAGATGTGACCGACATGGGACTCAAACCCAGGACCCCCCGGAATACTAGCTTGGCACTCTTAACTGAACTAGCCGGGCACCTAGTCATGAGTCTACCCTCTGTCAAAACTTCATATCAACCACTTGTCATCACCGTCTGACAAATATGACATTGAAAAGTCATAAATCTTTTATTACTACAAAATGATCACTTCATCTTGTTATTGCCAACATGGGCTCAGGCTATTTTTTCGCTATCATCAATTCAAAAGTAGGTCAGCTGAAGGGTTGAAATCCATTACAGTAAAAAGTAGTTACCTGCAAAGTATGTCTTTATGTAGATTAGCAGATAATCTGTAAGCCTTCTCTTAGTGTAGCACTGAATCCCTAAATGGTGAGTATGAAGAGGCTATCACTTTTGCAATCGGAAACAGGCTACACATCAACTGATCAAAACGTCCAGTTCAACAAAACGATGTCCATTTTTCACTTTTTGGGACGGCTCTCGATTCCTATCTCACATTTTTCATCATATATAAACTATTCATATCGAATTTCAACCAAGATCCATCTGATTTGACTGTGATTCTATTTGACTTCTTCGTAAACCTACTTTTCCTGTCACGAAAACTCATGACGTTGTTGTTGTCATTGAAATCGAAAGTAGAAATTCGACCGATTTTTTTTACTTTTGCATTTAAAAGTACTAATTAATACATTATTATTCATGATTTCACATTCAATGATGAATAGAAAGTAATTTCGGGGAAAATATTCAAAAATAAAGATAATTTAAACGCAAATCCGATACAGACCGGAAATCGCCGAGTTGCAATATCGTTAATCACTGGAAACCCGAAGAGTGCCGACATCGGCCGATGATTTTAGTTTTCATTAGGGGGGGTCTGCCTTAAGATTTGATGAATTTTAGCCGTGTCATGGAAAAAGGGTCTTCATGTACAAAAATTATTTAGAACGCAACTTCCCTCCATTTATCGAATGTTCTGAATGAAACTTTCACAAAATGTTCCTAGTCACCTGACCTTGCCTATATAGTTATGGTTTGATGAAGTACATCTGTATCATGGAAAAAGGGGCCTTCATGTCAAAGTTCTTTTTATAATATTAGTTGCACTTTAAAGAGACGTTAAACCCCATTCAATCAGTCAATCATAACAAACTGTTTGAACTTGACAATCTAAAAAGGTAGTCTGCAAATGTTCTGAACTTGGTTCTGTAAAAATAAGAAATGTCTACAATTATTTTTGTGAAACAGCAGCAAAGTGGCGGCATATATTGTGACTATGGCACTCTTTTTCAAATTACTTCTTATATTGAGGGTTTAGTGCAAGACTGTACTAAGTGTATATACAGTGTATATACACTTAGCACAGTCTTGCACTATACCCTCAATATGTGTAGGCTGATCTTTGTCCATACCTCCCTCCAAAGCAGGAATATTTACATGTATCATCTAACCCATTCCTGTTTTAGAAAATTTTGGACCTGTCCAAATTCAAAGGGTTTGCAGACGAAAATTTAAAGTGGATTTAATTTGAAAAATAACCATTCAGTAGGGTAGAAAAATGTGTGGAAAAAGAAGAAATTGCTTGTCAGAAGCAATTTCTTCTTTTTTCACAATGTTTTCTCAATCATAAAATCACAGGCATGTAAAAAGCAGGGATTAAACAGCAAAGGGTTAAAATAACTGTTATGTTTATACAGGTACAGTGGCCACATTGACAGTAACAGATGCAGACAGTAGTGCTGATGATAATAATGTCATCAATTTGTCTATAACAGGTGAGTGTTATTGTATACCCTGATCCTGCTGAATTCTAATATTGTTCCAAATTGCCAATTCTTGGGTTAATCTGTATTTCTAGACGTTTTTTTTTGTTTTAACTCAGGGATTAAAGTTAAAGAGTCAAGAGACTCTTATTGCCATTGTGATCCTAACTCATTCCAGACTTTATATTGCACATAGAGAGGCAGTTATAGACTCTAACCACTGCTAACCTTGAGTAGCTGGGTGGATCACATTATTTCTGTCTGTAGTCCTACTGTAAAGTGCCTTCACAGATTCACTACCTGCCTCAAGTGAGGCTTAAACCCACACTTATCAAGTTTTGAGTGAAGCACACTAAACACTCTGTCAATAAGCCAGACATCATTATTTTAACCTGTCTTGATCATGTTTTTCCCAAAATTCTTAATTGATTTAAAGCTATTTACATTACATTGGTCTGTTGATAAGTTCTTACCACTTGAAATAGAAAGCAGGCAGTTAATGGTATAAATTTCTGTATGTTCAATGAAATGATTTACCAAGGAATTTACATAGCTTATGATGGAAAATCATTTCAACAGCAAGCCCCCACTCCCTCTCCCTTCTTTAATTTTGAAAGCCAAAACGTCCTGTCAATGTATTCAGCTTCATTACAGATAGGGTTTAAATAGATTCTCAGTGTATTATACTGTAAAACTTGTGATAAGTGACCACTTAGGGGACCACTACAAAGCAGTTGTAGAGCTGCCACCATAGTGCAGTTGGTTAGGCATAAGACTTCCAATCTGGAAGTCGTGGGTTCGATCCCCGATGGTGGCAAATATCCTTTCCGATGTTTGTCTCTCACCAATGTGAGATAGCAGTCGGAGGGTAGGAATGGGTGTAATGGTAGTACAGGTGAAAGAAATACCAGGAATTGTTAGGTGCTCTGGCTGCCGCGATATAACTGCAAAATTGTTGAAAGCGGCATAAAACCGATTCAAACAAATTAACAAAACAAAGCAGTTGTTTATGGGAATGGTCACTTAATACAAAAAATTCTGATAAATGTGACAGATAATTTTGATAGCTTTAATACAGGTCAATTTCAGTGCAATTGGTTCATTTGGGAACATGGTGACCACTTGCTTTACACATTCCCCTCAATATTTTAATTAAAGGGATCTGGGCTTAAGCTTGTTAAACTTTTCTCATGCTCAACTGAATTTTCTCAAATTTTGACTGGAGAGTTAAGCCTTAATTACTTCTGCGATACTGTCATAATTGCATGAACATAAATGATAGAATGAATAAATAATAAATTTTTAATATTATCTTTCATTTTCATACACTTCAATAAATTTTAAATTTGAGAATATTCTCATTTGAGCATGAAAAAAGATATATGATCTCAGGCCCTGATATTGACTATAAAATGAGCCTGTGTGTGAGATTTCTAACGATTTCAAATATGCGCAAAGCAAAGACTCTGACTAGCCTGTGCATTGCACAATCTGACCAGAGTCTTCACTATGCGTTTAGTAGATAGATAAGATCTTAAAGTATCTGTACCACCAGGGCCCAAGGTTACAAAACATTTCTCAGGCTCAACTGAACATGTTCTTAAATTTTAAATTTAACCAAATGTTTGAAAATAAAAGATGATATTAATAAGTTGTTATTTATAATGTTAATGTTAATACATTAAAATGAGTATTGAAACAGAATTAAGGCTTTAATCTCAAATTGAAATTTGAGGAAAGGACCGGTCTCCATAAGGGCCTTTTCGTGGCTAGAATAGATTTCTTTTAAACTTTTGCCATACGTACTGTGATATAATCTGCGTGTACTGACAAAATATTGGCATCTCAAGCTTATTGGTGCTAGCTGTGCGCTGTGTTAAAAGTGGGTCGGGTAATTTACTACGAACTTGAGTTTCATTTTAAAACTTTTTTATCGCCCAAATTATTTACATTTGAGTTTGAGGCTGCGACACAATACTACAATGAACTATTCCTTAGTTGATAGACGGAATTTATTTCAACATATACCTGTGCAAATTTTGTTAAAGTCTGTCAATAAAGTAATGAAAAATGCACGTGTAAAGATGAATTTGTGCTTATTTTGACCTTTGACCTTCATGGATGACCTTGAGCCTAGACATATCACATACTTTTTTTCGTGTATTACATTTTTGCAGATGAAATGAGGAAGGTTTGTATAATCATTTTAGGATCTACAATAACATAAGCTAGATATATACCTATAAGTATATACTACTCTTATTTTGATATTTGACCTTGAAATTTGACCTTGAACTTGAACTTATCAAAACGTTCATTTCAAAATATGCTTTAGCTTATCAAGGGTAACAACTGTGCTAAATATCTTTAAAATCTGATTATAAATAAATTAGTTATGCACTTGACAAGCCGAATTTGAACAAATTTTACCTTTGACCTTGGTGCGTGACCTTGAAAGTTGACCTTTCAAAAATATCAGTTCAAATCACAAATGAGTTCATATGTTGGAACAAATATGCCAAATATCATTGAAATCCATTTTGCTTTGGCTTGAAAATGTCAGTTTAAAGCTAAATTTTGCTTATATCTCATATTTAGGGGCAGATAACTCCAAAATTGATGAATTGATTTCCGCGGAAAAAAACTTGGGGCAATTATTTTGTATTTTCTTTGCAATCTATAAAAGAAATTTGATATTCAAGGCTATTTGTAAACGTGTTGTGCAAACCCGCAAAGTTGGTAGGAAATAAAACAAAGAAATTGCCTTTAGACAAAAAAGAGGAGTTAATCGCAATGAAAAATCTGATAAGTCAAAAGAATCCTGTATATCAACTAAGGAATAGTTCATTATTGTATTGTGTGGCAGTCTCAAACTCAAAAGTAAATAATTTGGGTGATATAAAAGTTTTAAAATGAAACTCAAGTTCGTAGTAAATTACCCCACCCACTTTTAACACAGTGCACAGCTAGAACCAATATGTTTGAGATGCCAATATTTTGTCAGGAGACGCAGGTAATATCAAAGTACGTATGGCAAAAGTTTAAAAGAATTCTATTCTAGCCACGAAAAGGCCCTTATGGAGACCCGTCCTTTGATTTGAGAATGAGAAAAGTTTTATAACCTCAGGCCCTGGTAACTTATATTTACAGTATGTGGCTATCAATGCTACTCAATGTTTGCACCTCACAAACATTTCAAACTGTTGGAAATGTCACACACAGGCTCATATTCACTCCTTATTTTCCATATAGCTGGTGACTCAGGTGGCCTGTTTAGCATCAATGCTGTGAGTGGTACAGTGTTTGAGGTACTAGGTACGAACTTGGTGGCCAATGATGCTCCTTACTCATTGACAATGACAGCCAAGGATAGGAATGGTGTTGACCCCTTTCTGAGTGCTACAACGACTCTGTCGGTTGATGTTGAACAAGGTAAGACCACCATTTGTTTAGTCTTTAACCATGTTTAACTTGATTAACTTCATCAGGAGCTATACAAAACATCAACAATGCCAATTTCTTTTGTACCAATTTTCTGAAGCATAACGTTAATTAAGATGATGTTTAATTTAGGTTAATTTCTTCTAAACAATTATTTAAATTAATCATTGGTTAGAGGAAACTTACCTTGAATAGGAGGAAATGACTTTTAATTTTATTTTTAGAAAATTTCAATCAACTGAAGTGTGTTGTTCTTTGTAAGTAGTGCAGGGGGAGCCACTATTAGGATGAACACTCTTTTAAGGAGAGAATTTGAAGGGCCAGCACAATACTATTGTAGGTGTCTATAAACTTAAAGGCACTAAGTGTTAGGTTTAAACCCCTGGAATCTGATACAATACAGTCAATCTTGCTCAAGCAACCACTTCTATTAAGCGACCATTTTTATTAAGTGAACACTTTAAAAATCCCCTTCTTTTGATAAAAAAAGTCCCCGAAAAGAAGGTATTGTTGTTCAAAAAATTATTGAAAATAAATCCTATATTGTGAAAACTCACCAGAATCGTCTCAATGAGACGATTCTATTGAGTTATAACAACATAAGATTTGAGAATCTCATGATTATATGCATATTCAATAAAAAAGTATGTTTCTTATTTGTAATCAAAACATGTATTAAGCAACCATTTTCTTATACGACCGTTTTTAGCTCTACTGGCCAAAGGCCAGTGAGCTATTGACATGGCTGGGTGCACAACATGCTCAAGTGAGCTATTGTGATCACCTTTTTTCAGGCGTCCGTCCATCATCCGTTGTCAGTCATCCGGCGTCCGTCAACAATTTCTTTAAATGACATCTCCTCCTAAACTACTAGGCCAATTTTAACCCAACTTGGCAGAAATGTTCCTTAGGTGATCCCCTATAAGAATTACCAAAGTTAAAATTTAAAAAAAAATCTTTAATTTTCTTCTTCTTCTGAACAAGCAGCCCTATAGCCTTGAAATTTGGCATGGATGATCAGCTCATACACCTTAATAAAAGTAGCTAAAATCATATCTGTTAGGCCGCCAGGTGCGGAGCACCAGGGGGGAGGGGGTAGTACTTTGGGTAAATTTTGTAATCTTTGACCTTCTTCTTCTTCTGAATAAGAAGCCCTACAGCCTTCAAATTTGGCATGGAGGATCAGCTCATAGACCTTGATAAAAATAGCTAAAATCATATCTATTGGTCTGCCAGGTGCGGAGCTCCAGGGGGGAGGGGGTAGTACTTTTGTGAAAATTTTGTAATCTTTAACCTTCTTCTTCTTCTGAACCAGGAGCCCAACAGATTTGAATATTGGCATGGATGATCAGCATATGGAGGTTTATAAAAATAGCTAAAATCATGACTCTAGATTCACCATGTGCGGAGCACCAGGGGGGAGAGGGTAGTACTTTTGTGAAAATTTTGTAATCTTTAACCTTCTTCCTCTGAACCACAAGCCCTACAGACTTGAAAATTGGCATGGAGGATCAGCTCATACACCTTGATAAAAATAGTTAAAATCATGACTGTTATACCACCAGGTGTAGAGCACCAGGGGGGGAGGGGGTAGTAACTTTAACCTTCATCTTCTAAAGAACCAGGAGTCCTACAGACTTCAATATTGGCATGGATGATAAGCATATGGATCTAAAATAAAATGGCTAAAATCATGAAAGTAGGGCCACCAGATGCGGAGCATTAGGGGGGAGGGGGTAGTACTTTGGATCCATTTTGAAATCTTTAACCTTATTCTTCTCCTGGATCAAGAACCCTACAGACTTGAAAATTGTCATATTGACATTAATAAAAATAGCTAAAATCATGACTGTAGGGTCACCAGGTGCTGAGTGTCTTGGGGAGGGGGTAGTACTTTGGATCATTTTTGAAATCTTACAACTTCTTCTAATGAACCAGGAGTCCTACAGACTTGAAAATTGGTATGGATGATCAGCAGGACATTAATTGAATGAGCTAAAATCGTGACTATAGATTCACCAGGTGCAGAGCATCTTGGGGGAGGGGGGAGTGATTGTTGAGAATCATTAATCCCTACAGCCTTTATATTTGACACGGATTGATCAACTCATTAAAGAAAACTTTAAAAGTCTCAGACTCAGCCTGTATATCTGGCATAGATAAGCTGATCACAGACCTTTTATGAAAAAAGCTTAAATAGATAATGACCAATTTTATTTTTAGAAAATTTTAATCAACTGAAGTGTGTTGTTCTTTGTAAGTAGTGCAGGGGGAGCCACTATTAGGATGAACACTCTTTTAAGGAGAGAATTTGAAGGGCCAGCACAATACTATTGTAAGTGTCTATAAACTTAAAGGCACTTAGTGTTAGGTTTAAACCCCTGGAATCTGATACAATACAGTCAATCTTGCTCAAGCAACCACTTCTATTAAGTGACCATTTTTATTAAGTGATCGCTTTAAAAATCCCCTTCTTTTGATAAAAAATTCCCCGAAAAGAAGGTATTGTTGTTCAAAAAATTATTGAAAATGAATCCTGTATTGTGAAAACTCACCAGAATCGTCTCAATGAGACGATTCTATTGAGTTATAACAACATGAGATTTGAGAATCTCACGATTATATGCATATTCAATAAAAAAGTATGTTTCTTATTGTAATCAAAACATGTATTAAGCAGCCATTTTCTTATACGACCGTTTTTAGCTCCACTGGCCAAAGGCCAGAGAGCTATTGAAATGGCTGGGTGTCCGTCGTGCGTCCATGCTTAAACTTTTCTTTAAACATCTTCTCCTACTAAACCAATGGGTGGATTTTGACGAAACTTGGCCAAAATGTTCCTTGGGTGACCCTCTTTTAAAGGTGTTCAAGAAATTTGGATTGAGTGCCAAATAAGGGCGTGGCAGGGTGGGGCCTATTTTGACCCCGAAATCTTTGAATGACATCTCCTCCTGAACCATTTGGCCGATTTCAATGAACTTTTACCAGAATGTTCCTTGGGTGACCCTCACCTAAATTTTTCAAGAAATTTGGATTGACCCCCAAATATGGGCATTGCAGGGGGGGGGGGCTTATTTTGACCCTGAAATCTTTGAACAACATCTCCTCCTGAACCATTGGGCCAATTTCAATGAATCTTTACCAGAATGTTCCTTTGGTGACCCTCTTCTAAAATTGTACAAGAAATTTGGATTGACTTCCAAATATGGGCGTGGCAGGGGCGGGCTTATTTTGACCCCGAAATCTTTGAATGACATCTCCTCCTGAACCATTGGGCCAATTTCAATGAAACTTTACCAGAATGTTTCTTGGGTGACCCTCTTCTAAAGTTGTTCAAGAAATTTGGTTCGACCCAAAAATATGGGAGTGGCAGGGCAGGGCTTATTTTGACCCCGAAATCTTTGAACAAAATCTCCTTCTTAACCATTGGGCTGATTTCTATGAATCTTTACCAGAATGTTCCTTGGGTGACCTTGTTTTAGAGTTGTTCAGGAAATTTGGACTGATCCCCAATTATGGGTGTGGCAGAGCAGAGCTTATTTTGACCCCGAAATCTTTGAACAAAATCTCCTCCTGAACCATTGAGCTGATTTCATTGAATTCTTACCAGAATGTTTCTTGGGTGACCCTCTTCTAAAGTTGTTCAAGAACTTTGGATTGACCCCCCAATATGGGCATGGCATGGGGGGGGGGGCTTATTATGACCCTGAAATCTTTGAACAACATCTCCTCCTGAACCTGGGCGATTTCAATGAAACTTTACCAGATGTTCCTTGGGTGACCCTTTTCTAAAGTTGTTAAAGAAATTTGGATTGACCCCCAAATATGGGTGTGGCAGGGCAGGGCTTATTTTGACCCCGAAATCTTTGAACAAAATCTCCTCCTGAACCATTGGGCTGATTTCAATGAAACTTTACCAGAATGTTTCTTGGGTGACCCTCTTCTAAAGTTGTTCAAGAAATTTGGATTGACCCCCAAATATGGGTGTGGTAGGGCTGGGCTTATTTTGACCCTGAAATCTTTGAACAACATCTCCTTTTCAACCATTGGGCCGATTTCAATGAATCTTTACCAGAATGTTCATTAGGTGACCCTCTTCTAAAGTTGTTCAAGAAATTTGGATTGACCCCCAAATATGGGTGTGACCTTATTGGACCCTGAATTCTTTGAACAACATCTCCTCCTGAACCACTTGTTGGATTTCAATGAAAGTTAACCAGAATGTTCCTGTGGTGACCCTCTTCCAAATATATTAGAGAAATTTGGATGGACCCCAAAATATGGGCATGGCAGGGTGGGGCTTATTTTCAGCCTGAAATCTTTAAAAGACATCCTCTCCTGAACCATTGGGCTGATTTTAATGAAACTTTAACAGAATTTCTTGGGTGACTCTCTTCTAAAATTGTTCAAGAAATTTGGATTGACACCCAAATATGGACTTGGCGGGGCAGGGCTTATTTTGAGTATGAAATCTTGGAACGATATCTCCTCCTGAGCCTTTGGATCTATTTAAATGAGCCTGTACTAGAATGTTCCCTGGATGACCCTCTTCAAAAATTGTTCATGAAATTTTGATTGGATGAGATCCACTGGATCAATAAAATTCAGGTGAGCAGTTTAAGGCCATTCTTGTCCTCTTGTTTGAAAGTGATATCTAAAAAGTTTTTATACGCCGCCGGAGGCCGACGTATATTGGCGTCATCTTCTCCGTCTGTCCGTCCGTCCATCCGTCCGTCCGTACGTCCTTCCACTTTTCTTGTCAACGCAACTCCTCCTAAACTACTTGCTGGATCTTCTTGAAACTTGGTCAATGTTATCACCTCAATTGGTAGATGTGCATGAAGGAAGGATTTTACGGTTCGTTGATTTTTGCCTGAGTTATGCCCCTTGATAACTTAGTCTCTGGGTCCACTTTTCTTGTCAACGCAACTCCTCCTAAGTTTCTGGCTGGATCTTCTTGAAACTTGGTCAATGTAATCACCTCAATTGGTAGATGTGCATGAAGGAAGGATTTTACGGTTCATTGATTTTTGCCTGAGTTATGCCCCTTGATAACTTAGTCTCTGGGTCCACTTTTCTTGTCAACGCAACTCCTCCTAAGTTTCTGGCTGGATCTTTTTGAAACTTGGTCAATGTAATCACCTCAATTGGTAGATGTGCATGAAGGAAGGATTTTATGGTTCGTTAATTTTTGCCTGAGTTATGCCCCTTGATAACTTAGTCTCTGGGTCCACTTTTCTTGTCAACGCAACTCCTCCTAAGTTTCTGGCTTGATCTTCTTGAAACTTGGTCAATGTAATCACCTCAATTGGTAGATGTGCATGAAGGAAGGATTTTACGGTTCATTGATTTTTGCCTGAGTTATGCCCCTTAAAACCTTAGTATCTAGGGCTTATTGAAATTGCTGCCTTTTGAACACAAATCCTCCTTACTTTTTGTCTTTATTTAAAGGAAACTTTGTCAATGTCATCACCATAATTTGAAGATGAACATGGATCAAGGATTTTATGGCTCATTTATTTCCCTGAATTATGCCCCCTTAAAACTTAGTGCCTGGGGCTTATTGAAATTGCAGCCTTGTGAAGGCAACTCCTCCTAACTTTTTGTCTTGATTTAAATGAAACTTGGTCATTTTCAATTTGGTTCTGTCAAAATAAGTAGTGTCTACAATTATATCTGTGAAACAGCAGCAATGTGGCGGCGTATTTTGTGACGATGGCACTCTTGTTTCCTTGTAATTTTACATATTAGTTAAATAAGTTTATTTCTTCATAAGTCAGTTTCAACTTAGAAAAACCTGGAATTTCTTCTGAATGCTGGTGACTTTCATTACCTTCTATTTTCAATATCTCTCTTTCAAATCTTGAGATTTTTAAGCCAGTGGAGCGATACAGGTCCTCTTGGGCCTCTTGTTTGGTGGTTCCTGCAGTGGTCGCTTAATACACGTTTGACTGTATATAGTATTTCTGGTTATTGTTTCTTTTTCTGCACTAAGCCCTGCTTTCAGGATGACAAAACCATGCAAACTGTTTTTAGCTCACGTGAGCACAACATGCTCAAGTGAGCTATTGTGATCCCCTTTTGTCCGGCGTCCGTCCATCGTCCGTTGTCAGTCATCCGGTGTCCGTCAAGAATTTCTTTAAATGACATCTCCTCCTAAACTACTAGGCCAATTTTAACCCAGCTTGGCAAAAATGTTCCTTAGGTGATCCCCTATAAGAATTGCTAAAAGAATCGAAATGGGTGAAAAACTCTGGTTGCTTTGGCAACCAAAGTTAAAATTTAAAGAAAAATCTTTAATTTTCTTCTTCTTCTGAACAAGCAGCCCTACAGCCTTGAAATTTGGCATGGATGATCAGCTCATAGACCTTGATAAAAGTAGCTAAAATCATATCTGTTGGGCCGCCAGGTGCGGAGCACAAGGGGGGAGGGGGTAGTACTTTGGGTAAATTTTGTAATCTTTGACCTTCTTCTTCTTCTGAATAAGAAGCCCTACAGCCTTCAAATTTGGCATGGAGGATCAGCTCATAGACCTTGATAAAAATAGCTAAAATCATATCTATTGGTCTGCAAGGTGCGGAGCTCCAGGGGGGAGGGGGTAGTACTTTTGTGAAAATTTTGTAATCTTTAACCTTCTTCTTCTTCTGAACCAGGAGCCCAACAGATTTGAATATTGGCATGGATGATCAGCATATGGAGGTTTATAAAAATAGCTAAAATCATGACTGTAGATTTACCATGTGTGGAGCACCAGGGGGGAGAGGGTAGTACTTTGGGTAAAATTTGTAATCTTTAACCTTCTTCTTTTTCTGAACCAGGAGCCCAACAGATTTGAATATTGGCATGGATGATCAGCATATGGAGGTTTATAAAAATAGCTAAAATCATGACTCTAGATTCACCAGGTGCGGAGCACCAGGGGGGAGAGGGTAGTACTTTTGTGAAAATTTTGTAATCTTTAACCTTCTTCTTTTTCTGAACCAGGAGCCAAACAGATTTGAAAATTGGCATGGATGATCAGCATATGGAGGTTTATAAAAATAGCTAAAATCATGACTGTAAATTCATCATGTGTGGAGCACCAGGGGGGAGAGGGTAGTACTTTTGTGAAAATTTTGTAATCTTTAACCTTCTTCTTTTTCTGAACCACAAGCCCTACAGACTTGAAAATTGGCATAGAGGATCAGCTCATACACCTTGATAAAAATAGCTAAAATCATGACTGTAATACCACCAGGTGTGGAGCACCAGGGGGGAGGGGGTAGTAACTTTAACCTTCATCTTCTAATGAACCAGGAGTCCTACAGACTTCAATATTGGCATGGATGATAAGCATATGGATCTAAAATAAAATGGCTAAAATCATGAAAGTAGGGCCACCAGATGCGGAGCATTAGGGGGGAGGGGGTAGTACTTTGGATCAATTTTGAAATCTTTAACCTTATTCTTCTCCTGGATCAGGAACCCTACAGACTTGAAAATTGTCATATTGACATCAATAAAAATAGCTAAAATCATGACTGTAGGGTCACCAGGTGCTGAGTGTCTTGGGGAGGGGGTAGTACTTTGGATCATTTTTGAAATCTTACAACTTCTTCTAATGAACCAGGAGTCCTACAGACTTGAAAATTGGTATGGATGATCAGCAGGACATTAATTGAATTAGCTAAAATCATGACTGTAGATTCACCAGGTGCAGAGCATCTTGGGGGAGGAGGAGTGATTGTTGAGAATCATTAATCCCTACAGCCTTTATATTTGACATGGATTGATCAACTCATTAAAGAAAACTTTAAAAGTCTCAGACTCAGCCTGTATATCTGGCATAGATAAGCTGATCACAGACCTTTTATGAAAAAAGCTTAAATAGATAATGACCAGGGGAGGAGCAGAGGGGGGGGGATTATTTCAAATGTTATCTGATTGAATAAGTGAAAATCTCTTTTTCTGTGGTTGCATGGACATACCTAGGTACTGAAGCATTTTTCTCAGGTGAGCGAACCAGGGCCAACGGCCCTCTTGTTTACTGAGTTGGGGCAGATTTATGGATCTGATAAGGTATAGTTAATTACCAGTGACAAATCATAAGATCACTATTTCAAACCAGTTAAAAAAATTATATCCAAAATGTGGCTAACCCAACTCGCATGTAATGCATGTAGTAGTCAAAAGGACAATGAGCGCAAAGAAGATTATTTATTGCATATTCTTCTCTTGTGATGATTTAGTCAAGAAATTCTGGTGCTGAAGGGCAAATGTGTAACAAGTTAGTAAATCACTCCTAGGAGCTATACATAACATGGTCAGGGAGCTTTAATTTAACATGCATTTTCCTGCATGAAAAAAAAATAAATAAAAATGATGCCTTTTAGGCCCTTTTTCCTTTAATTTGAGGTGAATTTCCTCTAAACAATCATATAAGAACTCTCAAAAGTTCCTTAAATTTAGGTATTTGAAGTGGGTTTGCTTAGTAAAAAATGTAGGGTTGCTACTATTAGGGAGAGCTTTATTATTAGAGGAAATATGGTAGTACTGAAAAGGCTCCAATATATTATCAGAAACAACATCCTGAGGTGGGATTAATGCGAGTTCACCTTCTTCATGTTAATACTTTAACTGAAGCTTTTGATATAATAGTTACAGAAAGATAAGTAAATCTGAAATATCTATTTTCTTTGCTTGTGTGCAAGTTTTCACAGATCAATCATAATTATGGCTCTTTGTCTCTTTTGTTTCTCAGCAACTTTACATGAGAGAATCTATTCAAACTTCCGGCCGCCGTCAAAACGCAGTTGGTAGTGAGTCAGAATGTTAATCTAGAGGTCCAAGGTTTGATCCCCGACGGCAGGACTCATTCTTTCTAACTATTTGTCTCTCACCAATGGGTTGATAATCGTAGACCTATGGGAGATAGCAACGGATGTGATGGTTGTACTGGTGTGAGAAATTTTATTCCTAGGTGCTCCAGCCACGCTGAGATATAACTGATAAAATGTTGAAAGCAGCATAAAACTCCAATCAATCAATCAATCAATCAATCAATCAATCAATCAATCAATCAATCAATCAATCAATCAATCAATCAATCAATCAATCAATCAATCAATCAATCAATTCAAACTTGCACAGCCTTAGTTCAGATATTCAACTATATAAACCTCTATTTCAGTGCCTGTATTTACAAATCCCCCCAGTGGCTCTGGGTCAACAGAGGTAGCAGAAAGCATTTCACACACAACTCCCTTCTTTACAATAGCTGCCACTGATAATACAGGAATAACATATAGGTAAGTTGGTTTAAACATATTTTATTTGCATGAATTAATACAGTCATGTACAACAAAGTTTACAATTATCAATTAATTTCATTCAAAAAGGATGAGAACATAAGCAGAGCTTATATTGTTCTTCTCCTTTAACAGGTAAGTTTTTGGGTCAAATTGGTGTCTGACTTGTGTTTAAACCCATTCCGGGACCCTCGATGATTCTAGCGAATAGACCTCGGAAATAATTATGGGCGTATCCAAGTGTGTCATTTCACACATGGGTTTACATGACATTACAAGCATCAAAAAGATGTTGAGAAGAACAAAATCAACCAAAGTACTCAAAAAGATAAAGAGCATTTTATAATTTCAAGACAAAATACAGTATTTTACTGAATTATAAAATGCCCATAAAAATTTCAATGATCGTATATGATATCGTGATAGACTCACAGAATGCACACTTATTGAAATCAAGTATTGCCCTAGACCATCAATTTGTAGTAATGATAGACTTGCTGGTGCTGATACAAGGGTCAGTTGTGACACTTTACTTACCCTTTGAGTAATATTTCAAGTCAACAATTTGGCTAGACCTGCATTAAGGATGACAAATCAGTGCAAATTGTTTGCAAATTATACCTCAATTTGCATGCAACTGCAAAGATGCAGTGTTTGGCATTATGAACGCATGGCAGACTTCATGTATGGCAACTTTTTTTTTCTTTCAGTTTATTTTCTCAGTCTACAGCTGGAGTTTTTGAGCTAGCTGGTAACCCACTTACAGACCTACAACTTAAATCTGGTGTTACTCTTGATTTTGAGACAACTACAGATTACACACTTGTATTTCAGTAAGTCTTTCCTTTTCAGTTTCCAGCTCACTTGAGCAAGAAGTGCTCAATGAAAGCTATTGTGATGGTTGAATGTCCATTGTGAGTCGTCATCCGTCCTCCGCAAATTTTTGAAACATCTCCTCCTAAAAGGATAAGCTAATTTTGATGAAATTTGGCACAAATGTTCTTTTTGTGAAGCTCTACAGATGATGCTCAAAATGCTAAAGTTTGTTGGTTCAAATCCCTTCCACACCTGCCTGATCATTTTGGCATGTCCTTGGACAAGTCATTTCAACTCCCTTCTTAATACTAGTGATGCCTAGAACGCACATGAATATATTAACTTTTCAATCAAAGGACTGGATGGTTTTTAAAAGTGTTTTATAATATCACCTACGTCATGTGAGTGAAATAACCCTGTTGAAAATTTTTGATATTATATGGATGTTTTTACACTAGTGGAATAACTATGCAAATGAGCTTAGAAAGGAAAGCAACATTAAAATTTCATTGTGATAATGACGTCATAATGCATTTGATGATGTCAATTTTCAAACTACTACTTGAACTTGAATTACTTGAATCAATACATTTCTGGATTTACCTCGATTTACAGCAAAAATTCAGGTCATATTATGAATAGCATGTCAAATTTGTGCTCATAAAATACCGAATTTATTAAAACTTGTCATCTGAAAACAGATAAAAACTGTTAATCTGTTTAAAGATTACTTGTTTAATAAATTTGGTATTCAATGACCATTCATTCAGTATCGTATAATTAAAACACAGTTTAAATCACTTTTAACAACCTTACAGCTCTTTGGCAGTAAAGTTTATGTATTTATGTGTCTCCTGGGCATCACTAGTGTTTAATCAAAGTGCTGTCAGCACTGTAAATCGGACATCATTGAGAGGCTGGGATAGTGCAATAGTTCGCCAATCAAAAGGGCTCAAATTTGGACAATAAAAGTTGGTAAAATATTTGCCCAATTTGTGAGTTTTTTGTCTTAACACTTCATCTTTTCGAGGACATCGCCAGCTCATCCAACCTCGTGGGTACGATTTTGAAAGTTTGCTGATTCGATAGCCCTCTGCTAGTCTAAATTATTTCTTAGCAGATTTTTTTACGTTGTTATAATGAGCACACGCCAAGCTAAAAGCTTGTCTGTTAATATTATTCCTCTCTCTAGAGTTTAAAAGCCTGTTTAGCAACAAAACATTTTTCATTAAACTATTTACAATTTTGATTAACAACATGTTTGTATTTCAAGCATTGGGTTTTCCCAAATACTATAAATGCATTTTCCCTCAAGAAACACGTGAAATCGGCAACTATGCAACTATATCTTTGGTTTCTGACCAATCGATTAAATCTAGCAGCACTCTATGATTATTCATGAGTTATTCTAAAAATAGATCGCTCTTACTGCTATCCTATATCAGTTTATCGTATGTTTTTGTCGGTTTATTTGTTGTTGAATAATTTTTCTTCATACTCAAATTTGAATTTATTGTAAATAGGATTGGAGCGTGATCAGAGTGCTCATTGAAATCAAATATTTCAAAATTATTTCTATTTGTTAACACATAGTCAACAGTACTCATTCCACCAGTAGACTTCCCACGCTCCCTGTCAGAGTGCAGACGACCATTGACCAATGACGAACAACTTAATTGACACATTTCGAGCAGACGATGTCCATTGCATCTACCACGCGGTGTGAATTTACGCGTGGGTTTTAACCGAGAGATAATCAAAACAGAATTTGATTGGTTGTCAGCCCTACAACTGGTAAATGACCGTTCGAGAAAAAAATCAGAGTAGTAATATTGTAAGTGCTACAAATTTATTTTAGAGTTAACCTATTGTACGTTTCAAATCCTTTACTCAACCGAAAATCTTGTTATAAACACTGAAAATAGGAACTGGTAATTACTAAAAGCGAAAATTACATCAAATTTTGTATTAGCATCTTCTCTATTTGTCGAAAAGTAAATAAGATAAAAACAAAAGTTGTAGATTGTGACTGAAAAGGCCGTTTCTTCGGTGTTTGAAAACACATTATTTGGTTTGAACACATTGCTCAGAAGATAAAGGTAAAAATGTACTGGGTCAAACAGACTGGATTTCTGGAAACCGGTATAAATCTCCGATTTAAAAATTCTAATTGATCATACTCTTAGGTATGTCCAGTTGAAACCTCAATAAAGAATGACTTGGAAACCCTTATGCTGCTTTGGAACATATTTAGGATTAGGAGTCAGCTTGTTGGTAGGTTTGATGGTCTGTCGGTCCATCCTTCTGTAGCTATTTTTTGTCTGGAAGTTTTCAAAGCAACTAATTGGTGGATTTTTTTCAAAATTTACACATTGAGGGTTTAGTGCAAGACTGTACTAAGTGTATATACAATGTATATATACACTTAGTAGAGTCTTGCACATAACCCACGACATGTGATCAGTATCAATCAGAGATGTGCAAATGAATTTTTGGTACAAGTCATTTGGTTTTAACAGAGTTATAGCCCTTTGCAGGAATATGGCTTTTCATTATTGACGAACACTTGTAGGGGGTATAAATCACTTTGCAACAGTCTAGTTATGTCTAATCTTAGTCTATACCGCCTGGATTTCCAATTTAAACCAGAAAAGTTTGAACATTATTTCTTTCAAAAGAAATGCTGTCCCATAGTCAGTGCATCCAGTGCTTCATCACTTTGAAATCCCAAGGTTTTTTTTGACAAGAATAAAAGTTACTTGATGTTTCCATTTAAGTGCCGAAGATACTGCTGGTCTGACAGGAAGTGGAACCCTAACTGTATCAGTGACAGATGTAAACGACAATGCGCCGGTGTTTGCTGCCTTGTCAAACCCATATACAGTACTGGAGAGACAACAGACTAGTATGTATTTTATTCAGGGTTTGACCAGGGGTTCGGAAATATGGATTTTATCTTATAAATATACAAATATCTGTGTGAAAACATTCCATATGATATTAATACCCCCCACCTACGAAGTAGAGGGGGTATATTGGTTTCACCATGTCTGTCTGTCCATCCGTCCGTAGACCTTTTTGTTTCCGGACTTAAACTCAAGAACCAAATGACCTACAATCATGAAACTTTATACAAATGTTCCTTATGACTCAAGGAAGTGCCCTATTGTTTTTGGGTCACCAAGGTCAAAGGTCAAGGTCACAGTCAGCCTTTGTTCAATTTGTTTCCTGACTCTAACTCAAGAACCAAGTGACCTACAATCATGAAACTTTATACAAATGTTCCTTATGACCCAAGGAAGTGCCATATTGTTTTTGGGTCACCAAGGTTAAAGGTCAAGGTCACAGTCAGCCTTTGTTCATTTTTTGTTTCCAGACTCTAACTCATGAACCAAGCAGCCTACAATCATGAAACTTTATGCAAATGTTGCTTATGACCATAGCAAGTGTCCTATTGATTTTGGGTCACACAGGTCAAAGGTCAAGGTCACAGTCAATTTTTGTCAATTTGGATCATACAATGTCCGGCGTCCAATGTCAGTCGTCGGTCAAGTGTTGACCACAATTACTTTAAACATCTTATCCTCCTAAGCCAGTGGGTCAATCTAGGTGAAACCTGACAGGGATGTTCCTTGGGTCAAGCTCTACATAAAGTGTTCATATAAATGAAATCCACCCTTAAATTTCCCTTTACCCTTAACAAAAAGGGTGAAAATATGAAAATCTTCAAAAATCTTTTTCTCTGAAACCAGAAGGCAGACAGATTTCATACTTGATATGTAGCATCATCTAGTTGACCTCTACCAAGTGTGTCCATATCAAGACCCTGGGGTAATATTTGGGCTCCACCGGGGCACAACCCTTTTAACATAAGATCAAAGAGCGAAAATCTTAAAAAATCTTCTTCTCTGTAACCAGAAGGCACACAGCTTTCATATTTGGTATGTAGCTTCATCTAGTTGTCTCTACCAAGTTTGTTCATATTAAGACCCTGGGGTAAAATTTGGGCTTGCCTGGGTGCATCCCTTTTAGCTCTTCTGAGCACGAAGGGTGAAAAAATGAAAATCTTAAAAAATCTTCTACTCTTAAACCAGAAGGCAGACAGATTTCATATTTGGTATGTAGCATCATCTAGTGGACGTCTACCATGCTTGTTCATATCAAGACCCTAGAATCATATTTGGGCTCAACCCAGGCGCAACCCTTTTTACATAGAATCAAAGAGCAAAAAATCTTTTAAAATCTTCTTTTCTGAAACCAGAGGGCACACAGCTTTTATATTTGGTATGTAGCATTATCTAGTGGGCCCCTAAGAAGTCTGTCCATATCAAGACCCTGGGGTCATATTTGGGCTCCACCGGGGCCCATCCCTTTTAGTTCATCTGAGCATGATGGGTGAAAATAGGAAAACCATCCAAAATTTTCTCCTCTGAAACCAGAAGGCAGATAGCTTTATATTTAGTCTGTAGCATCATCTAATGGACCTCTACCAAGTTTGTTCATATCAAAACCCTGGGGTAACATCTGGGCTCCACCTGGTGCATCTGGTTTTTCATAGAATCAAAGAGCGAAAAAGGTATATCTGTCTTGCTCTTGGCTGAAAACATTCATGGTATTGATCTTATGTAGAAATTATCATCTGCCTATATAATTAATGTGATGTCCCAGAGGGGTCAAATAGACGCAGGTTAGCGATCTAGGACCATCATGGTCCTCTTGTTTATAATATCACATGGATATTTTTGAAACAATGACATAATGGGGTTATTTCAAGAAACTTGCATTTATGTTAGAAACACCGACGAGGTGGAGTGCAGTGCATAATAACCATAACTCTATCTTAATAATTTTGAGTTATTGCCCCTTGTTTTATTGTAAACTTGTTCATTAGATACTTTCCTTTTTCTGATAGCACAAGAGAAATTGACAAGAGATATGCCATTGATCTGCTCTTCTCAGGGACATAAATGTTTTATAAATGTGACCCGTCACACGAAAGGGACCATCTGGGAACTCTTTACAAT
This sequence comes from Fragum whitleyi, assembly GCA_948146395.1. NCBI lineage: Eukaryota > Metazoa > Mollusca > Bivalvia > Cardiida > Cardiidae > Fragum > Fragum whitleyi. The sequence continues at coordinate 36,571,402 of OX411555.1, forward strand.
AAATATTTGAAAAAGAGATTGGGTCAAACATAAATCAACCAGAGGTCGCATTTAAAAATTTCTTTCACTGGAAGGTAGATTGAACATTCTAGATTCAGAAAATAAGCGCATTGCAAAAAGTTTTGACCCTAGTCAGTCTGCACAAACGGCACAGTCTGACCAGGGTCGACGCTTTACACACTACCCAGATGGTCCCTTTTCGCGCGACGGGTCACAAATATCTCTTGTTTTTTCAGGGTTTGACCATGGTTCTTAAAATATAGATTTTCTCACTTGTCCAGGGACAAGTGGAATGTGATGCTCTACTTGTCCAGAATCAAAATGAACTTTACACAAAAAAATAGAATTGATAGATTTTGAGAAAACACTGTTTTTTAAGAAGAAAATGCTGGAACCCAGCATTTTCTGCATTAAAGACAGTTTTTTTACTTTTTGATATAAGCATAAAACTTATTTGTCCTTTCAATCAATCTAATGCCATTCAAAGATTTGCTGTTGTGTTTTCTCATCCATGAACATGTGGCCTCCCAAAATGTACTTGTCTGCAGGTGGAAAAGCTCATGTCACGTCAGATTCTTCATCTGAAACAGATAATTACTCAGCTGAGCCATATATCTATCTTTTTGTAGACAATATAGAATTATAGATGATTTGTTTGATAAATTTGGTATTTCATGACTACTCATATAAAACCCTCTATCATAAATCTATATTTTAATGCCCTTGCATCTAAAGATCCGGGGAATATTATTTAACCATTGTCCATCTGTCTGTCTATCTGTTTGTTGGTCTGTATGTCTGCCAAACCTAACCAAGAAACTTATACATTGCCAATAAGTTATTGGATATTCAAGATATAATGCTCATATTAAGTAAGATGATAGATCTTAAAGATGTGCATCTACAGATACCAAGGTCAAGGTCATTTGACATTGTCAAGATCATCTGTCAAGGTCATGTTTTTTAAAATAAATTACGTTTTTGGAGTATTTGTGTTTCACAAATACAATTTTGTCTTCATTTTACAGCCAGCAGTGTTGTGACAGTTACAGCTTCAGATGCAGATTCTGCACTAGATGATAACAATGTTGTACAGTACTCTATAACTGGTAAGATAGAAGTAGTTAACCCTTGTCATGCTGAACCCGTAGGTGCAGTCTGATCTTAGTCTTTACCACCTGATTTTCTTTTTTATGCCCCCGCATCGATAGATCGGGGGCATATTGTTTTACTCATGTCCGTCTGTCCGTCTGTCCGTCTGTCTGTCTGTCCGTCCGTCTGTCCGAAAACTTAACCTGAAAACTTAACCTTCCCAATATCTTCAAGCCTATTCAAGATACAAAGCTAATATTTGGCATGATGATAGATCTCAATGATCCGCATCCGCTGGTACCAAAGTCAAGGTCATGTGACAAGGTCAAGGTCATCTGTCAAGGTCAAACTTCGAAAAAAATGCCGTTACGGGGGCATTCGTGTTTCACAAACACATCTTGTTTAACCAGAAAAGTTTCAAAATTGTATTTTTAAAATCAAATGCCGACTTAACAATAAGGAAATACTGAGCTATCAGTGCTTTGATTTTGATTTAATTTTTCTGAGGTTTTTTATTCATCTTGACAAGGGTTAACTGTTGTAGTCCAGTTGATATTTCATCAGTTTCTCAATCATAGGGTTTTGGGTACAATTTTAAACAACTGCAATCTTCCTTTCAAAAATCTCTCTCCCATTATTGCATGGATAAATGTAAACCTATGTGGGATGAACAGCTGTGGCTCACAAAGGATGTTGTGATAGTGACAGTGAGAGAAATACTTGGAATCTATGGTTCAGCACTCTTATCGCGATACAACGTAAAATATTATTAAAAACGGCATTTATATCAACCCCATTGAAAAAATGAAATGAATCATGACTGTGTTTCTTCATAGTAATGAAAGAAAAGTAATACTACAAGGATTAATTATTCCAAAATATTTGCATTTATACAGTTTGGGTTTAAAGCTATTTACCGGTATGGCAATTGGGAATCAATTTCTTACAACTTAGACTCATCCCTCTGAACTCTGCTTCCTGATAAATTCACCAGTACTCACCCAAAATGTGTAGGTCTACAAAGGAACCAAGATTGATAGCCGCTCCTTGGAATTAACCTTGGATCTATTTGTCAAGAGGCTGATGCTCTACCTCTCAACCATGGACACCATTTATACAGATCTGAGCCTATTTGGGATAACAATAAAGTTGTAGATACTTTATTTGAAATTAAGGTCTTTCAATTCAAGATCTTGTTCTAATTTACAAGTCTAACTTTAGGTTCTATAACCAGAGTAGTAACTAGACCCGTTGTCATACTGTTCACAACATAATCACTGCTGTGTAAAAAGCTTTTGCAGGCAGTAAAGACATACATGTACATGCAGTCTGATTTTTGTCTTCACTGTCTGCTTTCTTCTTGATTACTTAATTCAGGTCAGTTGAAATGTCCTATGAAATGGCAATTTGATAAAGACATAATTCAAAGTCTGCAGAATAAGAATTACAAAAAAATTCAATCATAAAATAATCACCAACAAAAGCCCCTATCTTTTTTTTGATTTCAGCTGGAAATACTGACAGTTATTTCAGTATTGGGGCATCATCTGGTGAAATCACAGCAGTGAGTAATCTGGTACATTCTCCAACCAGTATTGAACTTACTGTGGTAGCCACTGATCGTAATGGGGGAGCAGGAGCCCTGTCTTCCTCTACAACAGTGACAGTCTCTATATTGAAAAGTAAGTTGTTCTAACATTATTCAACTAATACATCCTTTACCAGTATTAAACTAACTGTAGTTGCTGCTGACAGGAATGGAGGTGCAGGATCCCTATCTTCTTCTACATAGTGACAGTCTCTATATTGAAAAGTAAGTTCTTCAAACAATAATGACAGGCATTATATTGAAAAGTAATTCAAACAATATTCATCTAATACATTCTCCAACTAGCATAGAACTATCTGTGGAAGCTGCTAACACGAATGGGGCTGCAGGATCCCTGTCTTCTTCCACTACAGTGATATTCATCTAATAAATTCTCAAACCAGTATAGAACTTACTGTAGTAGCTGCTGATAGAGTCAAACCGATTCCCAACTTATGAAATCAACAAGCAAGGGCGTAGCTCCTATTACGCACATTACCCAATTGCGTAATACAAATAAATCTTCTTTCGAAAAATCTTGCTGATAAATGATCATAATATTGAAACTACAGCTTATTCAAGCTGTAGTTACGATGTTTGATCATTCACCAACGCTCAAATCATATAAATGGGGAGCGGGTCCAGGGCATTAGTCTTTAGTCACAGTCCACATATCGCCTTTATCCTATTTATTCTTCAGTGGTCGCCTTCGAAATGCGTAAAAATGTCAAAATCCTAGCTATGCCTATGAAAAGTCCAGGCTAAAAATTTTTAATGCAAGTAGGGATTAATGAGAATGTAATCTGTTTCTCTAATTATGAATTTGATATGTTTTCTTGACAAAGGTCAGGTGTCAAAAATTCGAAACAGTGTTATGAAAATAAAATAGTAGGGAGTCTAAAATTTTCATCGAGAGAAGATTGCTTGCAGTAGTTCTTCTTCTTTTCCACAATTATTTGTCTCAAAACATTAGATGTTTTTCTAGAAAAAAAAAAGAAAAAAAAAGAAACACGCAAATGCTGTATGTATTATCTTACGTTTGAAAGTTCTATAACTTTGGCTCATAGATAATTTTTGAAACTTTGAAATTTTCTCTTATGATTGTTTGTTTATGAAAATAAAGGAGTCCTGCCCACAAAATTATGAGTCATGGACTCCCTTTGGTGTCAAACCTGCTATCTCTATAGAGAAAATTAAGTTATTTAACCATTTTCCTTTTATCAAAATCTTAAACTTGTTCAAATTAAAAGAAATATTGATTGCATTGAATGTAAGAATCAAGTTGAAAGACATTTATTTTGTGTGTGAGAAAGAAAATATTGTTGTAAGATTTGGTCATATTTTTCTACCATTGTCAATCTGTCCATATGTCCATCTATTAGTCAATGTCTGTTTGCAAAACTTAACTAAAAGAATTAATCATTGCCAATTACTAGTTATCATTTTCATACTTGGCATGATGATAGATTTCAATAATATAGATCTGCTGGTGCCAAAGTCATGGTCATATACCAAGGTAAAATATTTGCAAAAAACCTAAAAACCCCAAACATTGCCGATTTCTTTAATCATATTCACAATGCAGTGTTCATACTTGGCATGCTGATAAGTTTCAAAGAAATACATCTGGGGAAACAATGGTCAATGTCATATGATAAGTCAAGTTAAACGTTCAGAAAATATTGCTGTTTGGGTGGCTTATTTGTTTCACAATCATATCTTGTTTGAAAATACAGAAAATTTCCAAAGGTGGTCCTCTTCCATCCTGCTGAGTTAGAACTCCTACTGCCTTGAAATTTGGCATTTATCTTCGGCTCATAGACCTTTATAAAAATAGTTAAAATTATGACTGTTGGGCCACCTGGGGCTGAGCACCAGGGGGTGGGACTTTATTCAAATTAGCTAATTTCAAAGTTCTTCTTTTATCTAAACCAGAAGTCTACAGCCTTGAAAATTGGCATGGATCATCAGCTTGTAGACTTTTATTAAGATAGATAAAATTATGACTGTTGATGTAGCAGGGGTAGAATCATTGAAGAAATCTATTAAATATCTTCTTCTTTTTCTACTTCTGAACCAGGAGCCTTACAGCCTTTAAAATTTGTCATGGATTATTAGCTCATAAACCTCCATTAAAATTGCTAAAATCATGACTAGCTTGCTACCAGGAACAGGGCACTGGGGGAGTGGGTAGGTCTTTGATCAAATTAGACAGCATTGGAATTCTTCTTCTTTTTCTAAACCAGGTCCCCACCAGCCTGTATATTTGGCATAAATCATCAGTTTATTGGCCTTAATGTAAATATCTAAAATCATGACTGTTAAGCTGTCAGGTGTAGATAGGCTGTCAGGTACAAAATAACAGAGGGGAGGGGCTAGTATTCAGGTGTCAATTTAGAAATCTTTTAAATTTCTTCTTCATCTTAAAGATAAATCCAATAGCTGATTAAGTAGACTGGCTCCAATCCCACTGATCTGAAGTATTGTGAAATGAGCAATTCAACTAGAGAAAGTATAATTTCTTATCAGCTTATATTTCTCTGACTGGCTGATCAGTCAGTTTTTGAGAATATGGGAGGTAATTTGAAATAAAATAGTTGAAGATGAGTGGTCTACCTTATCGATTTTAAAACTAACTGACAGCCCGGGAGCCAGGCTACTGATTAAGAGATGATAAACCTTAAAGAAAAAAAGCTAAAATTATAAATGTTGGGAAATCAGGGGCAGAGCATAGGGGGGAGGGGATAGGACCAAGTAGCTTTTTTATAAAAGAATCTTTAAAATTCTTAATCTTGTTCTAATTCAGGTGGCTAGCAGTGTTTATATTTGGTTAAATCATCAGTTCATATACCTTTATGAAAATAATTAAAATCTTGGCTGTTTTGCTACCCGCTGGGGTAGAGCACTAAAGGAGAGGTCAATGCTCAATGCTATGTTAAAGTCTTAAAATTTCTTTGTCTAAAATAGAAGGCTGATAGCTGTTTTATTTGGCATGGATCATTGGTTCATATATACCTTTATAAAAATACATCAAGCAATTAATGTTTGACTACCCGGGGAAAAGTTCTGCGGGTAGATCTTGGATCAATGTAGAAATCTTTAAAAATCATCAAAATAGTGAAAGCATATTTCCATTTCAACCGTTTTAGGTAGAAAGAGCTGAAATGATCTTTTTCAGGATTGGCTTGGAAAGATGTAGGTAAAAGAGCTTTTTATCAGAAGATTTCCCCAGGGCCAATGGCCTGCTTGTTTAAATATACAGCCCTTTTTTCTGTGGAAACTTCTGCAATATTGAAGATGATGCAGGATAAATAAAAGACTCAAAAGTATCAAAGTACGAGAAGCATGTAATTCTTTTGTTGCTTATAGTTCCAGAGTTTATTGCCCCACCCCCTGAAGGTCTGAACATTACTAAGCCTGAAGACATGACAGTAACAGATGTAGTATTCACACTTAGTGCAACTAGTGATTCAACTGTACAACTGAGGTAAAACTCTCAAAGTTTGGTCTACATGGAATATTTGGTCTACATTGAATATTTAAAACAGAAGACATGACTGTAACAGATGTAGTATTCACACTTAGTGCAACTAGTGATTCAACTGTACAACTGAGGTAAAACAGTTTGGTCTACATTGAATATTTGGTCTACATTGAATATTTAAAACAGAAGACATGACTGTAACAGATGTAGTATTCACACTTAGTGCAACTAGTGATTCAACTGTACAACTGAGGTAAAACAGTTTGGTCTACATTGAATATTTGGTCTACATTGAATATTTAAAACAGAAGACATGACAGTAACAGATGTAGTATTCACACTTAGTGCAACTAGTGATTCAACTGTACAACTGAGGTAAAACTCTCAAAGTTTGGTCTGCATTGAATATTTGGTCTACATTGAATATTTAAAACAGAAGACATGACTGTAACAGATGTAGTATTCACACTTAGTGCAACTAGTGATTCAACTATACAACTGAGGTAAAACTCTCAAAGTTTGGTCTGCATTGAATATTTGGTCTACATTGAATATTTAAAACAGAAGACATGACAGTAACAGATGTAGTATTCACACTTAGTGCAACTAGTGATTCAACTGTACAACTGAGGTAAAACTCTCAAAGTTTGGTCTACATGGAATATTTGGTCTACATTGAATATTTAAAACAGAAGACATGACTGTAACAGATGTAGTATTCACACTTAGTGCAACTAGTGATTCAACTGTACAACTAAGGTAAAACTCTCAAAGTTTGGTCTGCATTGAATATTTGGTCTACATTGAATATTTAAAACAGAAGACATGACTGTAACAGATGTAGTATTCACACTTAGTGCAACTAGTGATTCAACTGTACAACTGAGATAAAACTCTCAAAGTTTGGTCTGCATTGAATATTTGGTCTACATTGAATATTTAAAACAGAAGACATGACAGTAACAGATGTAGTATTCACACTTAGTGCAACTAGTGACTCAACTGTACAACTGAGGTAAAACTCTCAAAGTTTGGTCTGCATTCAATATTTGGTCTACATTGAATATTTAACCCCCATGCTGTTTAATCCCTGCTTTTTACGTGCCTGTGATTTTATGATTGAGAAAACATTGTGAAAAGAGAAGAAATTGCTTCTTACAAGCAATTTCTTCTTTTTCCACACTATTTTCTACCCTACTGAATGGTTATTTTTCAAATTAAATCTTTGTTAAATTTTCGTCTGCAAAACCTTTGAATTTGGACAGGTCCAAAATTTTGCAAAACAGGAAAGGGTTAAAACATGCTCTGTGCTTATGATGGAAAAGGTTTGCCAGCTATTTGGCAAATATAACAATGCTTTGCACATATTCATGAAAGGCAGGGTATAATTTCCTATCATTCAAAAATGTACTTTTACAGTGAATGCAGAGTTGATGGCCTATATATTTTGAATGTTCGAACCGTTTCTCTATATATTGCAACAGTATGTACTGATTGAGCCAAGCACACAAAGCACATTGAGAAAGTGACATTTGCATGTGTTTTCTGGGGAAAACAAATATATATAATCTCTTTTTAGTGTTAAGTCATAAACGCCTGCTTGTATATTTGAGTTTATCGAAGCTGGTAATGATGAGTCTAAGCTGGTTTTAGTTTCAGTTTGACTTTGTGGGAAGTACACAAGTCTTTACTTTATGTTACTATTCATTTTCTCCTCCCTTTCAGCCTATCTATATATTTACTCTTTTCAGCATTAATTCCCAAACCCCTGCTGGTATATTTGAGCTGACTGGTGCTGGCAATGATGAGTTGAAGCTGGTTTCAAATGCACAGTTTGACTATGAAGGCGGAACACAGGTGTATACTATAGTCTTCTAGTAAGTGTTTCTTCAAACGTAGCCAGTAACCCACTGTCTGTTTATAGGACTTCTTTAGGCCCATAGGGAAAAGAAGCTTTTAATATAGGTTTGGCTCAATCTTTCTGAAATTTCCCCAGGATATTTGTCTGGTCATAAGGAAGATCCATTTTGACTTTTGTCAAGGGAAAAGGAGCCTTATAGACAATTAGTTAGTACTGTAAAGGTCACAATTTTGGCTCAATCTTTCTCAAACTTATAACAAGCAACTTTTTTTCAACATTTTTTCTGCTTAGAAAGATAAACAATTTCAATGATTAGTTTGAGATTATTCTTTGCACCAGAATTACTCATTTATTTGTAAGTTGATTATTATAGCATTACTGTTGTTATTATCGTAAGGTTTCAGGTTGAAATTCTTTCTTGATATTCACAAAATCTTTGGCCAAGTTTTCATGACATTTTTCATCTTAAGCCAGCTGAAATGTATTAGAGCTAATTGCATGAATATTCTGTTCTTTTATTAAAAAATTATGTATAAAATATATCTATAAAAAGGCAACAGGCAAATAGAGTTACCTTTGTTCATGTTAGAGTGCTTGCATAGGTGTTGGAGTGGTGGATGTGCGTGTGTCCTTCTCTTTTCTGGAGCAGAACTTCTACATTTTCAAAGAATTTCAAAATAACTTGAAACAGATATTCCCCTGGCTGAGTATTTAGTGTCATGCAAAGAGTTTGTACAGATACACCCAAGATTTTAATACCCATGTACTTTCCTTTACAACCTGTGATTTGATCGGAAAAACATTAAGGAATAGAAGAAATTTCTTTTAACAAGCAATTTCTTCTTTTCCCACTATAATTCATATTTCCTATATTGCTAGATCCAAATGTTTCAAATTGAACCAATTTCTCATTGTCCTCTGTTACTTGGTTCAATTTTTAGATAATCAAAAACTAAATATGGGTGGAAGCTCGAGTCTAGGAAAGGGTTTTATTCTAGAATAGGGAGTTATGAATACCAGCAATCCTTTCTTAGATTCTCATGCTGCCAAGATATAATTGATAATCTGTTTATGCAGCATTAAAATCGATTTAAACAAATTACTTTGGACCACTCTTAAATTTTATGAAACATATGAAATGGTAAATGTACAGACAATTAGAGGGTTCAGCCTAAGGCTGCTCTAAGAATCTATACATAGTCAATCTTGCAAAGAACCCTCAAATTGTTTTTATCATGTCTGGCCAGCTCATTCCCTAATGTATTGGCCTGACAATCCTTAGATCTGGATTACAAATCCTGGCTCAACCAAGTTCAATCCAATACATTACTAAAGGCATCAAGACAAGCGTCTTTGTCTTTCACCAATGGGTGAATGATAAATAGTATGCCACAATGGGATAGACAGCTGGTGGCACAAATAAAATGTGGTTTTTACTGGAGCAAGAAACAAGAAAAAAATATGGGTAGGTGCACCAGCAGACATCATTTAACTGAAATGAGCCTGTGCGTGACATTTCAAACAATTTCATGTGTGTGTAATGGCCAGACGTTGATCAGTCTAGACAATCAGAAAGTGTATTTAAATTAATTATTGCGATGTAAGCAGAGACGTTTGGTCTCTATCTATCTATTGAGTGCATAATGAAGATTCTCATCAGACTGTGCTGCTGCACAGGCTGATGTGAGTCTTTATTATACCCCCCACCTACGAAGTAGAGGGGGGTATATTGGTTTCACCATGTCTGTCTGTCTGTCCATCCGTCCGTCCATCCGTCCGTCCGTAGACCTTTTCGTTTCCGGACTCTAACTCAAGAACCAAATGACCTACAATCATGAAACTTTATACAAATTTTCCTTATGACCCAAGGAGGTGCCCTATTGTTTTTGGGTCATGTAGGTCAAAGGTCAAGGTCACTGTCAGCCTTTGTTCAATTTTCGTTTCCGGACTGTAACTCAAGAACCAAGTGGCCTACAATAATGAAACTTCATACAAATGTTCCTTATGACCCAAGGAAGTGCCCTATTGATTTTGGGTCATGTAGGTCAAAGGTCAAGGTCACAGTCAGCCTTTGTTCAATTTTCGTTTCCGGACTCTAACTCGAGAACCAAGTGACCTACAAGCATGAAACTTTATGCAAATGTTGCTTATGACCCAAGGAAGTGCCCTATTGTTTTTGGGTCATATAGGTCAAAGGTCAAGGTCACAGTCAATTTTTGTTCAATTTTCATTTCTGGACTCTTAACTCAAAAACTAAGCAACCTAGAATCATGAAACTTCAGGCAAATGCTACATATGACCTCAATATTAGTTACAAACACATCATGCACTAATAGCACTGTCATTCTGACAAAGCGCTTGTGGGGGGTATTAGTCCGCTCTGCGACAGTTCTAGTTTTGCACATAAATGAATTATTGAAAAATATCACTTTTATTGAAAAATATCACGCACAGAGTCAAATATTGTTGAAAGCAGCAAAAATCCCAAACCAATCAATCACTTTGTTTCCCCTTTTTCACAGTGCAGAGGATCAGGCTCCACGGACTGCATCTACTACCCTGACAGTGTCCATCTCTGATGTAAACGACAACAATCCAGTATTTGCAAATTTTCCTCCCACAGTTACTGTCTTAGAGGGAGCAACCACAGGTAATATTATGACTGTCTGTCTATCCGTCTGTATGGCTTTCTTGTTGCCTCATCCAACCCTACAGTGTCCATCTCTGATGTAAACGACAACAATCCAGTATTTGCAAATTTTCCTCCCACAGTTACTGTCTTAGAGGGAGCAACCACAGGTAATGTTATGACTGTCTGTCTATCCGTCTGTATGGCTTTCTTGTTGCCTCATCCAACCCTACAGTGTCCATCTCTGATGTGAACGACAACAATCCAGTATTTGCAAATTTTCCTCCCACAGTAACTGTCTTAGAGGGAGCAACCACAGGTAATGTTATGACTGTCTGTCTATCCGTCTGTATGTCATTATACCCCCCACCTACGAAGTAGAGGGGGTATATTGGTTTCACCATTACTGTCTGTCTGTCTGTCCATCTGTCTGTCCATCCATCCGTCCGTCCGTAGACCTTTTTGTTTCCGGACTCTAACTCAAAAACCAAATGACCTACAATCATGAAACTTTATACAAATGTTCCTTATGACCCAAGGAACTGCCCTATTGTTTGGGGGTCATGTAGGTCAAAGGTCAAAGTCACAGTCAGCCTTTGTTCAATTTTCGTTTCCAGACTCTAACTCAAGAACCAAGTGGCCTACAATCATGAAACTTTATACAAATGTTCCTTATGACCCAAGGAAGTGCCCTATTGATTTTGGGTCATGTAGGTCAAAGGTCAAGGTCACAGTCAGCCTTTGTTCAATTTTCGTTTCCAGACTTTAACTTGAGAACCAAGCAACTTACAATCATGAAACTTTATGCAAATGTTGCTTATGATCCAAGGAAGCGCCCTACTGTTTTTGGGTCATATAGATCAAAGGTCAAGGTCACAGTTGATTTTTGTTCAATTTTCATTTCTGGTCTCTTTAACTCAAAAACCAAGCAACCTAGAATCATGAAACTTCATGCAAATGCTACATATGACCTCAATATTAGTTACAAACACATCCTGCACTAATAGACCTTGCATTCTGACAAAGTGCTTGTGGGGGGTATTAGTCTGCTCTGCGACAGTTCTAGTTCTTGTTGCCTCATGCAATCCTACAGTATCCTTCTCTTTGGTAAACCATGACAGTCCTGTGTTTGATGCTTTTCCTCCCACAGTGATATTTCTAGAGGGAGGAACAACTGGTAATGGAATGACTTCCTGTCTGTGTGTGACCAGGGTTCGATACTAAGGGAGTCCAGGGGTCTGAGACTCCTTGATTACCAGTTGGGACTCCTTCCCTTTGTGGAGAAGTGTTCATCAAACTCACAAGATCATATGATGAGAATATTTGACAAACAAATGCACAGGGCAATTTTCTTTTTGACCATTGTCAAAACTTTTAGATCTTACACATCAAAAAGTAGATTTCTGTTTAAGGTAATATTTGCCTGCATTTACTAGTTAAAGACAAAACATTTTTAGGGGGTTAAGAAAAATTATCGAAAAGAAGAAATTGCTTGTTGCAAGCAATTTCTTCTTTTCCAAAATGTTTTCCAATTCGGACTTCTTACTTTGAGCAATATCTCTTTGACTTCATAATTTGAGGGACAAATGGACTCCTTAATAGCTAGGATGAGAGAAACGAAATAAGGGTATGATATTTTAAGAATTTCACTACTTTGCCAGTGAGATTATCAACTGATAATCTATGGCAATTTCTCTAATAATCTACGGAAAACTATTAAAGAAAACAAAATATTGAAGATTTTTCTCCCACAGTAACAGCCTTGGAGGGGGACAATAACAGGTAATGGACAAACTATCTGTCTCTGTAACCATTTGTTTGTGTTGCCATCTGTGTGACTAACATGAAAAATACAGCATGCTCTAATCTCTATCCCATCTAGGATGTAGTTTGTTATGAATTTCTTACATTTTCTTGTTGACTTTCATACATATATACATTTTTGTTTGAATTTAAGTCAAGTTTAGTCTGAATTGTTTTATTGTCAGCATACTCTCAAAATCAAAACTTGACATCAACTTTTCTGTCCATCTGTCTCTCTATCCTTTTATATGTATTACAATAACTTGATATGCAATCTTATTATTTAACTTTTACTGAAATACTTTCAAAGGTACGAAAAGCACCTGCTAATGATTTTTGACAAGGTAATGAACATTTTATGATGGTGAAGCCTTTAAAAAAGAGCAGTTTTCAGAGATATAATTTGTTAACAAACACATCTTATTCATTTTGGCTCAAAATGAGCTTAATATATTTGTAAAAATTTGATACAACTAAATAGAATATTCAACCTTGATGATTGACTTTGGCCTTCTAGGTTTTGTTGGCTTTGTTTGGATTATTTTCACTAATAACTTGTTATTTCTATTACAACAGCTACTCTGATATTAGAAGTGTCAGCCAGTGATGCAGACTCGAGTTTCCAGGACAATAATGTCATACAGTATTCACTGACTAGTAAGTGGTCATAAATGAATAATAGTTATGAAAATTCCTGAAATGTATAACTGGATAAATATACATGTTTTAGATAACTAGTCCAATAAATTTGATATCCCATGAAAATGAATTTGATTTTCTATTTATTAAATGACCCTTTTTAGCTCACCATAGCACAACATGCTCAAGGTCAGCTTTGGTGATCACTTTTTGTCTGTCGTGCGTTGTACGTCGGTCCTTGGAAGTTGTGCCTCAGTTGCCAGAAGATGTCAACAATTCTTTAAAAGTCTTCTCAGAAACCAATGGACAGATCACAACCAAAGTTGGCAGGAATGTTCCTTGGGTGGCCTTCCTCAAAACTTGATTATGAAATTTTGATTGACCTCCAAGTATAAGCGTAGTAAGGTGTGACAGTTTTTGCCCCTGAAATCTTTAAACATCTTTTCTTTAGTAACCAATTGGCAGATTTCAACTAAACTTGGCAGAAATGTTCCTTTGGTGACCTTTTTTAAAACCTGTTCATAGAATATTGAAATATGAGCTTGGCAGGGTGTGGCAGTTTTCACTTGGAAATCTTAAATCATCTTCTCTTCAGTAACCAATGGGTGGATGTCAACAAAACTTGGCAGAAGTGTTCCTTTGTGGACCCTTCTCATACTTGTTTGTGAAATTTGATTGAGCCCCAATATATGGGGATGGCAGTTCTTGGCCCTGAAAACATCTTTTCAGTAACCTATGGGCAGACTTTGCAAAAATGCTCCTTGTGTGTTTAACACTTGTTCCTGAAATTTTGATTTACCCCAAAATATGGGTGTTGTGAGGTGGGGCTTATTTTGACCCAAAAATCTTTAAACATCTTCTCCTCAGTTACCAATAGACCAATTTCAACTTTACTTGGCAGAAATATAACTTTGGTGACCATCTCAAGACTTGTATTCTAGATTTAGATTGAACACCCCCCCTTTCCCCTCCCCCTCCCCCCGGTATTCTAGTTTCAGATTGAACATCCCCCCTCCCCCCCCCTCAAATATGGGCATGGCAGGGCCGTGTAGTTTTTGACCCCAGAAATCTTTACACATCTTCTTCTCAGTTACCAATGGGTCAATTTGAATTTTACTTGGCAGATAATCAAGTTTGGTGACCCTTCTCAAGACTTGTATACGAAATTTAGATTGACCCCCCTAAATATGGGCATAGCAGGGTAGGGCAGTTTTTCACTTGAAATCTTTAAATGTCTGCTGTTCCAAAATCAATTTGGGCAATTTCAATTTAGTTCTGCATAAATGGTTCATGGATGAAGATTCTTAAAGCTGGATTTTGGAAATCCTGTTCGGCCCATTAATACGAGTGTGGCAGGGTTGGACCTTTTCTCACTATAAAATCTGTGAACAAAACTACCTCCTAAACCAAAAGACTATTCTAAATGAAAGTCTGCCAGAATGTATGTTAAGTGATCATTTTTCAAAAAAATTCTAGGACAATCTTATTAGGCCATAGATATAGACGTGGTAGTGTGGGGCCTATTTTCAATTCAAATTCTTGGAATGATACTCCTCAACAACTAGGCAAATTTTTATGAACTTAGGTAGAAAGTTACTTATCCAAATTCTACTGGACCAATCAAATTTAGGTGAGTGGTTTAGGACTATTCTGGCCCTCTTGTTTTAGACTTTTATAGTTTTGAACCATTTTATCAATTTTTAAATCAATATTTATGAATGAGCTTGTGCGTGAGATTTCCAACAATTTCAAATGTGTGCAAAGCAAAGACTCTGACCAGCCTGTGCATCCCCACAGTCTGACCAGAGTCCTCACTATGCATTTAGTAGATAGATAAGGTCTTAAAGTATTTGTAGGCATTCAGGTAACTTAATATTTACAGTATAGGATTGTTGTCTACACTGCTCAATGTTTGCATCTCACCAACACCTCAAGTTGTTGGATAGCCACACACCAGCACAAATGTGTACTTTTCAAAGACTAATTGTTGGTCAAGGTTTTAATTTTTCCTGCATTTCTGTTCATTTCCATGAGTACCAAAGCAAGATACTTTGAGGCATTATTGTAATATAGAGATGGCTGTTTTCAATCAAAAAGCCAATCAAATGACATAATTAGATTATGGTAACTATTGACCTCTGTCATTTTGTACTATTTTGCTTTAAGAAAGTGTATGGGCGACTTAAATGTTGTAATTATATCTTGAAAAATCTGGGCCAGAAGTTATAAAACTTTTCTCAAGCTCCATTCAAAATTTTCTCAAATTTCAATTTTAGGTTAAAGCTGTAATTCTGTTTTATTACTCATTTTAATGTATTAACTTAAAATATGATATTAACAAGTTGTTATAAATAACAACTTAGAAATATAATCTATTATTTTCATACATTTATTTTAATTTAAATTTAAGAAATTTGAGCCCTAGCCTGAGAAAAGTTTCAAAACCTTGGGCCCTGAAGTAACTAAGTTCAGGTCACCTATTTTGGATTGTTTTATGCCTCTGCATTCATTAGTTGAAGGCTTATTGTTTTTGTCCTTTCTGTCCCTTTTCCTGTGTGTTCATGACTTGTTTTTTTTCCATTTATCTTTAACATAGGCAATTGATTTTTATTGATAAGGGATTGATTCTATTATTCACATGAGTATAGCTTGTGATAAGACCTTTTTTGCTGGTACCACTTTCAAGGTCAGTGATCAATTGGTCATTTTTCCGGAAAAACTTTCTGAAAAATGGCTGTGGTTGGGACATTGGTGTTTAACAATCACATCTTGTTTGTTTAACAACTATGACCACAATATTATAATTTTGAGAAAATGTTAAAGATGTTTTAATATCTGAGGTGTTGTGCCGTGTTAGAGGTCAATAGGTAGGGCCAGAAATTTAGCAAATATGCAACCAATAGGTTATCAACGGAATGTAAATGCAAGCAGATTTTTGTATCCTCCCTGAAGGAAGGAGTATTAAGCTTTTCCTTTGTCTGTCCATCCATTTGTGTGTATGTCTGTCTAAATTGATTTCTCTGTAACCATTCGGCCAAACTTCTCATATGAACTCTCCATGATATTTGGCTAATGCATATTTCCATGTTTTTGAATTTGAGGTCTCTTCAGGGTCAAAATCACAAATCGTACCTGGTATTTTCATTTATTGTTAGATTCTGCCTTGCAATATCTCATTTGAATTGTCTTTAGAAGACAATTACAATGAGATGATGCATGACATCAAGAATTAAATATTTAGTTATTACTGTAGAATCAAGTTTAATTTTGACTTACCCAAAAAATGGTGCTAAGATGTTTAGTAAAATCAAAAGCTAATGTTTTGCGCAAGCCCTGTTCATGTTGGAACATTTAATTGGCAACAATCGGGGATCCTCAAATATAAAAGCCCTTGGTACTTTGGGTATTTAATTTTAAAAGCCTACATATATTTCAATTTAAGTACTTTTTTTGAAATTTTTATTTTCATACTACTGAAAGGGAACCCAAATACATGCAATCAATCAGAATTGATCAATTGTGCATGTTTTGTGACTTGTATGCATGGTCAATTCTAATGCCATCGATGTACTAGTACACTTTGAAGATTGAGATACTGACTGAAACATGATATCTGATTATAGAAACCTCCGCCTAGAAGCAACTTTTCTCTGACATATAGATGTTGCAATTTAGGGTTTCTTCTGTATCTCCATAGAAGTGAACATCTGCTAATTCAATTAATTTGATTTTAAGGAGACTCATGTGAGCTTTATAGGACTATCATGGTCCTCTTGTTTTTGAAGTAGCTTTATATTTTCTGCCAAGATCATGAATTTTATCATTTCAGCTGGAGATCCTACTTTATTTGCTGTAGGAGCCTCCACAGGCAGTATCACTGCAGTCAACCTGGACTATGGGACAGCTACCTCTCACTCAGTGGTTGTTACAGCATCCGATCTAAATGGTACAGCTGGAGCTAATACAGCCACTGCTTCATTTATTGTTAATGTAGCAACTCGTAAGTAAATTTTTAAGTAAGAATTTTCAAGATATGATCAAGCTTTCTCTATGGGTTATCATTTTGACTGGTGAAATAATCAAAATGTTAAACTCACCTTTTCAATAGATATAACCCTGCATTTGTTTATTTCGTATTACTGGACGTCACTTAATCTTGGCCATTAATACCAAACCTGACATCTGACATTACTTGGAAAATGATGTGCATAAAGGCATATTTTTTTAGCTTACCTAAGCACAATAGGCACTAGGGGAGCTTAAGTGATCTCAAAGATGTGCATCTACAGATACAAAGGTCAAGGTTATTTGACAGGGCTAGGGTCGGCTGTCATGATAAAGTCTCTGAACAACTTGGTGGAAAAAAAAAAATGATTATGAAAAGCCTATTGAAGATGAAAACCACATATATTTGTACGATGATATATCTCAATAAGAATATATCTACAGGTACCAAGGTAATGTCATTTTATAAGGCCAAGGTAATTTTTCAGGATCAAATGTCCACAAAATGCCTTGAAATTGCAAATTTCTTCAAGGTCTTTGAAAATACAAGCCTCATATATGGCATGATGATAGAGCCTAATAATGTTCATCTGAACCTATAATAGGTTTAGGTCATTCTATCAGTACATGGTTATCTGTGAAGATTTTGAAATAAATGCTCTTTCATGGGCATTTGTGTTTCATATACCCATCGTTTTTATTTAAAGATATATGATAATCATTTGTATTGAAATAAGATCGATAATTCTTTCATGTCCTGGATAAAAAATAGAGGATATTGAATGAGTGGTCACTGAATACCGAATTAATTAGACAAGTCATCCTTTAAAATTGATATCTCAATATATACATTATGACATCATTTTTGCAGTTACAAAATAGCATTGATATTCACACTAAGCTCATTTTCATAGTTATACCACTTGTGTTATAACGCCCGTGTAATATCAAAAATATTCAACGGGGTTATTTCACTCCTGCAACATCGGTCATATCATAAAGCAATATCCCCAATGATGGCTCTGTTGTTTAATTTAAATGAAATTAAAATTGAGTTTTTCCATTCCAATTGATTCAATGTTTACTCTTTCAATACTGACTTTATTTTGTATTTTATCTTCAGAGCCAATTTTTGACACTACAACAACAACCTACACCTTTCAAGAGACACTACCTGCCAGTAGCTCTGCCCTTACTGTTACTGCCACCGACGAAGACGGGGGAACAGTCTCCTACTCTATAGCTGCCCAGGATCCCGTTTCTCCTGCTGATATATTTGTGTTTAATAATGTAGTAGGGAACCAGATAGATGTTGGTTCCCTGGGTTTGGACAGAGATGTTTCACCTGCAGTAGCAGTAGTCACCTTGACCCTACAGTGAGTAGAGCTGGGACAAGTCGAAATTTTGTACCCTGGTACCAAAGGTTTCATGACCTGCCAAGGGTGTTGAAATGAACATTTTCTCTATGTTTCCATGGACAAGTAAAAGTTGATTTATCACTTGTCCAGGATCAAAATGAACTTGTCTACAAAAAAATGGAATGGTAAATGGTGAGAAAACATTGTTTTTAATGAAGAAAATGCTGTAACCCGGCATTTTCTTCACTAAAGACAATGTTTTCTTCCCTTTGATACAAACAAAGTATGAATTTTCTCCTAGATCTATTTAGTACTGTATCAAGGGGCCAACTTACTTCTGACCCTGGGCAGTATTGTTGCCCGCTTTATCAGAGTATCTCTCAAACAGCAGGCTACCAGCTCTAGACTGGTCCTAATATTGACTATAAGAATAGCCTAGAAAAGGCTATTCTTATTGTTGATAGTGAGACCAGTCTACACCCAACCCGAAAGTAAGCCAGAAATAAGTTGGTCCAATATTTGCTCTTGTATTTATATGTCTATGGACAAGTAGCATTGAAAAATGTACTTGCCTGCAAATGGAAAAGCTTGTGTCGGACAAGTCGGGCATGGGAATATCGCGTCCCTGCCCACAGATACTAAAGTACCCAATGATTAATATACATAATTATAACTGTTTCATCACTTAAATACCAATGTGGATCCAGAAGTTTTATAAAGGGAGTTTGAATAGACAAATATGAATATGGTTTTTAGAGAAGCAGCCCTGTGTTCAGGATGTAAAAGCGTTTCGCTAGCGCTTTGAGTTGATACCCTGCTTTGCACATGCACATACATGCAAAGCAGGGTATCATTTCGAAAGTGCTTCGCTAACTTTTCATCCTGAACGCGGGGCAAGTTTTGGGAGTCACAGACTTGCAAATAAGTAGCTAGGACTCTCAAAACTATCTAGTGTAGGTCCATAGGACCATTTAGAAATCAACTTCAGAAAAGAATTGAAGACTGATTTAAACTGTCTTCCATTCTTTTCTGAAGTTGATCCCCAAAGATACATGGTGACTTTACAATAGTCTGGTAACAGGAAATGATTCAGGACCTAAGTAGGAATGTTGCCCTACCTGATAGCCTGGTACTCCTGTACGTGTCCCAGCTCTTACAGTGTGTAGACTTTTAACTCAAAGGAAAACAGTTTGATCATCCATTCTCAGTTCTAAATTATAAGGTTGGTCATATGGTATTATTTCATTTTTCCTTTAAAAAAATTCTGTTCCTAACTTTGTTCAACTGATTTTGGAGGAAAGATTCTTTAGGGGTTACCCTTTGGAAAATTAATTGAAAATGGTGAAAAACTCAGTTGCCATTGCAAACAAAGAGAAATTGATGAAGAAAATAGTTACAAATCTTTTTCTTAATATTCATGTAATACTTTTGTCGTGCTCGTTAAGTCAACTTGAACTCTAAATATCTTCCAGAGCCACAGATGGGACATTTACTTCTACAACAACAATTACAATCAACATTGAGGACCTAAATGACGAATCACCAACATTTAACCCGACCACGTATACAGCCATGATACCTGAAACTGCTACTATAGGTAGGTTCACTCATTTAACCCTTTTTGTCAGTGTTTACATAAGTACACATATGCTTTACCCCCTCTTATCTGTACATCTGTGGCTTAACGCCCTCTTAGCTGTACATCTGTGGCTTTACCCCCTCTTATCTGTACATTTGTTGCTTAAGAGGGTGTTGAGCAACAAATGTACAGATAAGAGGGGGTCATACATCATTCTAAAATCTAAAATACCCCCTCTTTCTGTAGCTCTGTGTTTATTTGCCACTGGAAGTGGAAGTGTATTGGTATCATCAGTCTGCCAGTCCATCCAAAAGTCCACCCATCTTTACATATGTTCACTCCTTGTGAATGATACTCCTTCATTCAGTATGGAATGTCATTGAACTTTCACAGAAAGTTCTTTATCATGTGAACTTTCTAGTATTGTCAGGATTTGGTCAATATTTCTAAAATTGTCCATGGCCGCATATCTTTCCTAATTTTAGACTGATACTAATCATACTCCCAAAACTATTTTTGGGGGATGTATAAGAGTCTGCTTGTTTGTTGGTCGGTCTTTCTGTCTGTCCATCCCTTTATAGCTTTTTAGTGTCTGCTCAATTTCTCAGCAACTAATTGGTTGATTTCATTCAAACTTTACAGATGTCATCAGTACCAAGTACCAAGCAGGGGTGTGCAAGTAGTATTTGAGTTATGATCCAGTGACTTTTGACAGAGTTATGGACTTTTGATAGAATATGCCTTTTCATTATTGTCAAGCACTTGTAGGGGGGTATAAGTCCACTTTGCAATAGTCTAGTTAACATTGGTTGCAAACATCAATTTGAAGTGGGTAGGAATCAAAATAAAAACATTTTATATGTATATATATATGTAGGAAAAGTTTTATGGAAAAGAAGAAATTGCTTGTTACAAGAAATTTCTTCTTTTCCTAAATATTTTCTCAAGTATAAAGACACAGAGACATAAATATCCAGGGATGTTCGTGTACATAATAATAAGATGTGAATTTTTTTTTTGGAATTCATGGATGTAGAAAACTAAAAACCTTATTACTAAGATGATTAATACATAATTGTGATAGAGATTTTAGTTTCATAATTCTATGATTTCCAATAAATATTCTCTTAACGTCTCAAAATATAATGATTTATCCTCTACAGTTTCAGCAATGGGGATATAGTAATGGTTTTTGTCGCTCTTCTTTCTTCCATCTATCACTAAAATTGTCTGAAGCATATCTGCTAAAGTAAAAAGATATTTACTTGAAACTTCATAGGTGGATAGATCTCTCTGAATAGAATCCCTGGTACACAAGAACCTAGATTTATTTCCCCATGTTACATATAAGACTTAGATTTTGTCCAGAGCATATTCTTAAAAGTATAATAACTATTAATTTGAAACTTCTTGGGTGGATAGATTTCATTAGAGGAGAAGTGCAGTGTAACAAGAATCCCAGCTCCTATTCAAACTGTATTTAATTTTTAGAGTTCTCAGATTGTCCCTTTTCTAGTGAGTCACAAACTTTAACTCTAAAAAAGCTCTAATCCAACTTAGGGGCAATATTAGAATCATCATCCTACTCTATCAGAAGGGGGTTGGGATTTATAGGGGGTTAAAGTTGTTAAGACAATAATGGCCAAAAATGCCATTGGGGTTATATTAGAATCATAATCTTTTGATAAGAAGAGGGTTGGGTTTATAGGAGGTAAAAGTTGTTAAAATATGGAAAAATGGCCAAAAATGCAATTGAGGGTATATTAGAACCATCATCTTTCTATAAGAAGGGGGTTGGGTTTATAGGAGGTGAAAATTGTTAAGACATGGAAAAATTACCAAAAATTGCTACTGAATTTTTAGCCATTTTCCATG
This sequence comes from Fragum whitleyi, assembly GCA_948146395.1. NCBI lineage: Eukaryota > Metazoa > Mollusca > Bivalvia > Cardiida > Cardiidae > Fragum > Fragum whitleyi. Next base: position 36,593,315 of record OX411555.1, read on the forward strand.
TTTTCTCAACTGAAAATCTCAGGTAAATCTAAGAGCTAATCATTAATTAGAGCATTGAATTAACACATTGATTGATTGATTGAATGGGGTTTTACGCCGCTTTCAACATTATTTCAGTTATATCGCGGCGGCCGGAGCACCTAACAATGGATTCCTGGTATTTCTTTCACCATTACACCCTTTCCTAGCCTCCGACTGCTATTTCACATAGGTTTACGATTATCTACCCATTGGTGAAAGACAAACTTCGGAAAGGATATTTGCCGCCACCGGGGATCGAACCCACAACTTCCAGATTGGAAGTCTTATGCCTGACCAACTGCGCTATGGTGGCGGCTCTGAATTAACACAATAGCTAAACATTTTGTCAGAAAAAGTTACATTTTACTCTCCTTTACTTTAAAAAATCAATGTGGCAACCATTTGGTCGAGGTGGGGATTTATTAGAGGCTATAAGTTTTCCTGAAAATCATGCAAATAATGGTGGATCTTGACACACAAAGAAGGGGATGGGGTTATATTTGAGCATGGGACTCAATTAGAACTTTTATGATATTTCTTTTTTCAGGGTCCTCAGTGATAGATGTAACTGCTACAGATCTGGATGCCTCTGCAACCTTCAATAATATTGCTTATAGTATAACTGGTATGTTTTCATATTGAGGTGTCAAACTATTGTGAATGCCATTATTAGTCCCCCACCGGTTACCGGTTGGGGGACTATAGGTTTGCTTGATTCCGTCTGGTCGTCCGTCTGTTTGTCCGTCCGTCTGTCCGTCCGTCTGTCCGTCACGCTTTTGTCCGGGCTATATCTTCTAAACCATATGTGCTAGCAACTTCAAACTTGGTACACTTATAGATCTCATTGAGGAGAAGTGTCATGTTCAAGAATCGTTACTCTGCCATGCCCACTTTTTGAGTTATTGCCCTTTCTTGTTTTTACCCTTACATTCTTGTCGGGAACATATCTCCTAAAATATGTGAGCAAGCAACTTCAAATTTTGTACACTTATAGATCTCATTGAGGAGAAGTGTCATATTTAAGAACCGTTATTCTGCCACGGCCACTTTTTGAGTTATTGCCCTTTGTTGTTTTTACCCTTACATTTTTGTCCGGATCATATCTCCTAAACCATAAGTGCTAGCAACTTCAAACTTTGTACACTGATAAATCTTATAGAGGACAAGTGTCATGTACAAGAACTGGTACTCTGCCATGTCCACTTTTTGAATTATTGCCCTTTGTTGTTTTTAGTCTTACATTCTTGTCCAGATCATATCTCCTAAACTATAAGTGCTAGCAACTTTAAACTTTGTACAGGTATAGATCTCATTGAGAACAAGTGTCATGTACAAGAACTGTTACTCTGCCACGCCCACTTTTTGAGTTATTGCCCTTTGTTGTTTTTACCTTTACATTTTTGTCCAGAACATATCTTCTAAACCATAAATGCTAGAAACTTCAAACTTGCTACACTTATAGATATCATTGAGGACAAGTGTCATGTACAAGAACTGTCACTCTGCCATGTCCACTTTTTGAGTTATTGCCCTTTGTTGTTTCTATCCTTACATTTTTGTCCCGTACTTATCTCCTAAACCATAAGCCCTAGCAACTTCAAACTTTGCACACTGGTAGATCTCATTGAGAAGAAGTGTAATGCACAAGAACTGTTACTCTGCCACATCCACTTTATTAGTTATTGTCCGTTGTTGTTTTTTATCCTGACATTTTTGTCCAGACCATATCTCCTGAGCCATCAGTGCTAGCAACTTCAAACTTGGTACACTTATAGATCTCATTGAGGACAAGTGGCATGTACAAGAATCATTCTTCTCCGCCCACTTTTGGAGTTTTTGCCATTGATTGTTTTTACTCTTATATTTTTGTTTCGGACATTTTGTTCAAAACCTAATGTGCTAGCAACTTCAAATTTTGTATACAGTTATAGATCTAGTAAGTAGAAGATATATTATAAGAAAGGATTTTTTGTTATCTGGTGGGGGACTCCTGTATTGCATCGCAATACAACATGCACTTGTTGTTATGGCCTTGGCATCATTGTTGTTGTAGTTGTAATCATTGTTCTTGTGCAAAAGCTGTGACATTTTGTGTTATCTCGACGAAAAACATTTACATGAAACTTGGGGCACACATTCACTCTCTAAACAGTAACCTATACTATGATGGGGATAACTCTAATAGCATTTTGTGCCCCTTATTAGAATATGTAAAATTAGTTCATCCATGTTTTAACAAGGTTTACAATTATTTGAAAAAAAATCTCTCTATATATTTTTAGCTCACCTGAGCACCAAGTGCTCAAGGGAGCTATTGTGATCGATCGTTGTCCGGCGTCTGTCTGTCCATCTGTCCGTCTGTCCTTCACGACGTCAACTTTTTCTTTAAACAACATCTCCTCCTAAACTAATGGGTCAAAATCAACCAAACTTGGCAGAAATATTCCTTGGGTGGTCCCTTATGAAAATGCTCAAATGGAAAGGATCTGTGCCATATCACGGGAAAAGGGGCCTTAATGACAAATTTCTTGTTTACACTCTAGAAGCCACCAATATGGTCCAATCTTAATGAAACTTGGTCAGAATGTTTGTTAGGTCATGAGGATGAAGTCTATTGAAAATGGGAAGGATCCGTGCCATTTTACAGAAAAAGCCGCCTTAATGACAATTTTGTCAACAATATCTTTAAACGACATCTCCTCCTAAACTTTTGGGTTAAAATCAACCAAACATGGCAGAAATATTCCTTGGGTGGTCCCTTATGAAAATTGCTCAAATGGAAAGGATCCGTGCCATATCACGGGAAAGGGGCCTTAATGACAAATTTCTTGTTTTCACTCTAGAAGCCACAAATATGGTCCAATCTTCATGAAACTTGGTCAGAATGTTTGTTAGGTCATGAGGATGAAGTCTATTGAAAATGGGAAGGATCCTTGCCATTTCACAGAAAAAGGCACCTTAATGACAATTTTGTCAACAATATCTTCAAATGACATCTCCTCCTAAACTTATGGGTCAAAATCAACCAAACTTGGCAGAAATATTCCTTGGGTGGTCCCTTATGAAAATTGCTCAAATGGAAAGGATCTGTGCCATATTACGGGAAAAGGGGCCTTAATGACAAATTTCTTGTTTTCACTCTAGAAGCCACCAATATGGTCCAATCTTCATGAAGCTTGGTCAGAATGTTTGTTAGGTCATGAGGATGAAGTCTATTGAAAATGGGAAGGCTCGGTGCCATTTCACAGAAAAAGGCACCTTAATGACAATTTTGTCAACAATATCTTTAAATGACATCTCCTCCTAAACTTATGGGTCAAAATCAACCAAACTTGGCAGAAATATTCCTTGGGTGGTCCCTTATGAAAATTGCTCAAATGGAAAGGATCTGTGCCATATTACGGGAAAAGGGGCCTTAATGACAAATTTCTTGTTGTCACTCTAGAAGCCACAAATATGGTCCAATCTTCATGAAACTTGGTCAGAATGTTTGTTAGGTCATGAGGATGAAGTCTATTGAAAATGGGAAGGATTGGTGCCATATCACAGGAAAAGGCGTCTTAATGACAATTTTTTTGTTTACTCTCTAGAAGCCACAAATATGGTCCAATCATCATGAAACTTTGTCAGAATGTTTGTTATATCATGAGGATGAACTCATTTGAAAATGGGAAGTATACGTGCCATATCACGGGAAAAGGGGCCTTAATGACAATTTTCTCGTAAGAGCTCCAAACGCCACAAATATAGTCCAATCTTCATGAAACTTGATCAAAATGTTTGCCAGGTCACAAGAATGAACTCTGTTGAAAATGGGAAGGTTCATGCCATATCATAGGAAATGGAGTCTTAATGATAATTTACTTGAAATATCAGATGAGCGATTTAGGGCCCTCAGGGTCCTCTTGTTTTTATTTTATTTAATTGTTCTTCTAAACTGTCTAAGTATTATCAGTCTTGAATTTTCATTTAAATTATCTACAGAAATTATAAAAAAGAGAAAAAAACACCATAAATATTTTCTTATTTTGCAACTAGTTGATACTAAGCTTTAAAATGTCTGGAAAGGTTTGTCTCTTATCCATATAAGATACAACCCTTTAATAATCACACCTAATGCATGCCCATAGATAAGGGTGTCCATATCCCATTACAGCAGAAGAAATGAGAGGAGAAAAAGCAGAGTCATTGCAATATCATTGTTTTAACCCTTTGCTGTTCAATCCCTGCTTCTTACGTGCCTATGATTACATGATTTGAGAAAACTTTGTGAAAAAAGAAGAAATTGCTTCTGACTAGCAATTTCTTCTTTTTCCACACTATTTTCTACCATACTGAATATTTTTCAATTTAGATTCACTCTAAAATTTTGTAAAGGTATCTTGTTATGATACATGGACTGTTATTTTTCCACAATTTATTATAAAATAGATCTACAAGTACTCTAAAAAATTTATTCTTGAAGCTTTGAATAGCAATTTATTCCAATTAGCAAAACTTTAAACCTTGTCATGCTGAAAAAATTTTGGCCAAAAATTTTCATCAAAATCAAAGGGCAAAAAGCACTTAAAGTACCAACTGCAGGTCAATTTTTATTTGAAAAACTAAATCTGTTGACAATTCTGGTTTGAAAGTAAGAAACAGGTGGTGTAGACTAATATCAGACTGCACATATGTGCAGGCTGATGTTTGTCTATAGCTCCTGTCAAAGCAGGAATATTCCGGGTTCAGCATGACAAGGTTAAAAAGAAACTTCACCTTGATATCAGGAATGTGTTTGTTTCAGCTGGCAATACTGATTCCCTTTTTGCCCTGGCAACTTCTCCAAGTAATCAAATAAATGTGGCAAACACGCTGACATTTACCAGTGGATCCAGTATTTATACGCTGACACTTGAAGCTACAGATGGTACAAATACAGACACCGCTACCGTCACAGTTAGTGTAGAAACAGGTAGGTCTAAATTGCAGGGGCATTTGGAACACCACTCGGCCAATCTCACGATCAATCTCAGATGTACATAGAAGGACTATTTTTTAAGAATTATGGGAAATCCTTGAAAAAACTCGATGACGTCATTTAAAATGGTGTTAGCCCTCGAAATTGTGAGTGAAAACATTCGACGTCGCCAACGCTACTCGTTTAAGTCAATGACGTGAAAACCATCATATCCTAATTTAAATATCTTTAGATTCTTAAATAACGGCTGAAAAAATCTTAATTTTTGAGAATGATTTGTCATTCTCAAAAATTAAGATTTTTCAGCCGTTATTTACTGAAATAGATATAAATCTACAGTGCTAGTTTTTCTTACACTGTTTTCACCTAACAAAATGCACGATTTTTTTACATACCCATCAACCTTACATTCATCTGAGGTCTGTTGCAGTTTACGGAAATGGCCGAGTGATGTTCCGAATGGATGCAGGGGAAAAGACCTACTATTTTTACTAAGGGACCCAGGTTGCTGAATTTCAACATTTAACATTAGGGACATAGGCATTTTCTCCTAAAATCTAGGGGCCTAGCCCAAATTCTAGGAGCCATCTGTGAATGGGTCCCTGTTAGTCATTTTCCCTGTTTTGTTAGCTGACATCAAGGGGTTAGCACAAGACTATTGTAATTGCCTTTATATTTATAGGCACTTACAATAGTGCTGTACTAACCCATCGACATGTGGACTGACCATTTCCAACTTTGGCTTTTTAGCTCACCTAAGTACAACATTCTCAAGGGGAACTTTAAGGATCACCCTGAGTGTGTCATGCATCGCCCCTCATCAATAATCTTAAAAGCTTCTTTTTCTCCTGGACCATTTGATCAATTATAATGAAACTTTGCCAATATGTTCCTTGGGTGTCTCTCTTCAAAAATTGTTAGCTACACAATGATTGGGCAGTAAATATTGGCGTGGCAGGGCAGGGATTTTTTTGAGCCTGATATCTTTGAACAACATCTCCTGAACCTATGGGCTGATTTCAATGAAACTTTACCAGAATCTTCCTTGGGTGATCCTCTTTTAAAATTGTTTGCCAAATTTTGATTGGCCAATGAACAATGGCTTGGCATCCGTCCAATGTCCATCATCAGTTGTCCATTGTGCGTCATACATAGTGGGCTGTGCATCTTCCACAATTTCTTTTTACATCTTCTCCTCTTAATTTGACGGGCCATTCTTGATGAATTTTGGCAGGCAAAATCTTCAAAAATCTTCTTCTCTGAAACCAGAAGGCACACAGCTTTCATATTTGGTATGTAGCATCATCTAGATGATTTCTACCAAGTTCGTTCATATCAAGATCCTGGGGTCATATTCGGGCACCACCCAAACACAACCCCTTTAACATAGAATCAAAAAGCGAAATGCTTGACGAATCTTTTTCTCTGAAACAAGAAAGCAGACAGTTTTCATATTGTGTATGTAGCATCATCTATGAAGTTTGTTCATATCAAGACCCTGGGGTCACATTTGGGATACACCCGGACGCATCCATTTTAAGCTCATCTGAGCATGAAGGGTGAAATAGGAAAATCTTCAAAATTCTTCTTTGCTGAAGCCAGAAGGAAGACTTCTTTCTTATTTGGTATGTAGCGCCATCTTATGGCTTTCTACCAAGTTTGTTCATATCAAGACCCTGGGGGGTCATATTTTTTGGCTCCACCCACGCGCATCCCTTTTTTACAAAGAATCAAAGAATGAAAATCTTAAAAAATCTTCTTCTCTGAAACCAGAGGGCAAACAGCTTTCATATTTAGAATGTAGCATCATCTAGAGGACTTCTACCAAGTTTGTTCATATCAAGACCCAGTCACATTTTAGCTCCACCAGGGTGTTTCCTTATAAAATAGTGTAAGGGAAACAAGGTGGAAAATTGTCACAAGATACCCTGTTACACATCTTGATCTCCAAGTATAAAAAACAAAAAAGGGAAATATTGCTCACCTGAGTCCCTCTGACCCCTTGGACATCACATTAGTCCCTAAGCATTGGACCATTTTCAACGAAACTATCCCAGAATGTTCCTTAGATGACACTCTCAAAAATTGTTTACGAAATTATGATTCACTATAAATGCTGTGGCAGGTGTGTCTTTTTTCTCACTATCTAATTTTTGAAAAACATTTCTTCCTTTATCACTGGACTAATAAATAAGATAAATGTTTGGTAAAGTCTAATTGTCCCATAAATAATGGTGTGGCAGGGCAGGGCATTCCACTGGACCAATCAAAATTAGGTGAGCCGTTTAGAACCATTGTTGCCCTCTTTAAAAATCCAGTTGGTGATAATATTATTTAGCTGCTGTAATTGCCTTGTGCAGTTTATAAAATCTATAAAATTCACAAAGTGAATGATTTTGGAATGAAACTTAATTCCTGAATTTAATTTGAATTAATCCAAAATTGCTTCTTTTGTTCAAGACAAAAAAATTAGCAATATTTATTACATCCCTTTAAATAAATATGCAAATTGCGATTTTTCTCTATCTAATTTCATTTTGAATGTAGTTGTTGATCTTATCCATTTTAATGATTTTGGAGCGATTTTGAATGGTTTGAGTGATTGTTTGGAATGAATGATTGAATAAAGCGAGCGATTTAGAATTGTTTCAATTGAGATGAATGTCAATTTCAGAATGTTTTTAACTGTATGATTTTTTTCTATATCATACAGAGCCAGTATGGGACACCACAACTACAACATACACTCTTCAGGAATCCCTTGCAGCAGCCAGCTCTGCCCTTACAGTCACAGCAACTGATGCTGATGGGGGCACAGTGTCTTACTCTATAGTGGAACAGGTTCCAGTTTCACCAGCTGATATATTTGTGTTTGATTCAGTGACAGTTAACCAGATCAATGTTGGTTCCCTAGGGTTGGATAGGGAAGTGTCTCCAGCTGTGGCAACAGTTACACTTGGTCTGCAGTATGTATCTAAAATTTGAAATTTGTCAGTCAGAAACAACTGTGTTTTCACATAATGCTGCTCGGTGAACAAATATTATATCTACTGCTTAAATAAAGTCAAAGACACTGATTATTTCAGAAATTTACAAAATCATGGCTGGAAATTTTTATGCCTCCAAATAGAAAGATTGGGAGCATGTTGTTTCACCTTAGTCTGTCTGTCTGTTTGTCCATCCAACAGTCTGTCTGTCTGTCTGCAAAACCTAACCTTAAAACTTAACATTACCAATTTCTTCAAGGCTATTCAAAATACAATGCTTTGGTATGATGATAGATCTCCCACATCTGCTGGTACAAAGGTCATGATCATGTGACAAGGTCATCTGTCAACATCGAATTTATCTATGAGTTAATTGTGGTTTGGTAGAAATTTCATTAGATATAGAATGGCTCGTGAAATAAAAGTTTTTTTGATACCCATATACAGTCAAATCTGTGTACAGCAGCCAGTCAAGGGAGAGGGCCAAATTGGCTGCTGTACACAGATTGGCTGCTGTTCACAGTATCCTTCGGGCGGCCATTTTGTCGAACCACTTTTGTTTAAGTCATTACCGGATCGCAAAACTTAAGACTTCTCCAAATTCTAAGCAATCCCAAAGTTTCTTTTTAAGTGTTAGTCATTAAAAGAATAAAGAATTATACCATTTAATATAAAAAATATTGTGAAAACAAGTTAACCAGATTCATATTCATCGAGAATTTCTCTTTCGCGTTTAGCCAGTTTTGACCTGCGTACGACCTACACCGAACTCATCAAATATCCTGGAAGATCGTCCAGATTCAAGCATGCGTATCACCTTTTTTCTCACAATCTTCTAGAGAGAGGAAGTTACGTTGAGGGAGCGACATAATGGCGAGAATTGATATCAAAGCAGGTTTTCGTCCATTTTAAAGACCTCGAGAAGTCAGTTTGCTAAATGTGTAAACAACCTGTAATGCTCAAGATCATTTTATTTAACGAGACCCGACAACTGAGAAATTCCATATCCTTTAATTAATTATCATCATTTAAGTAGATCTAATAAATAATAATGGCCAATTACACGTCATTTAATCGACAACACGGGATTAAATCGATAATTGGTTCTTTATAACTTGTACATTACGATAAAGCGACTTCGGTTGTTTACTATAGTGGTGATTATCGATTTTTTCAAACACGACTAATTAAGTCGCGTGTTTTGTCAGATGACCGTTGTATAGGTGTGATATACAGTTGGAATTAGACCAATTAAGGTGACCGCCGGCCGCATTTCAGGAGATCACGCTATTCACAGTTCAATTAAAGAATGAATTTGCACGGGGGGAAATCGAATGACCGCTGTCGGCAGATTGGCCGCTGTGTATAGTTGGCCGCTCACACAGATTTGACTGTACTAAGCCTAGCCTTACATAAACAATTTCTCTATATTTATCTTTGCATTTATCATGAACATCTTAAATAGACTCAAATGTGACCAACCATGAAAAAGGGGAGTGTCTTGGAAATACAAAAAAATTGCAACCATGATCAGACTGTGCAGGATGATCAGTGTTGATAATTTTCCAACTTGAACAATTTTTCTAAAGAAGAAATTTTACCATCCTATTAAATTATTTTCAAAATGCATCCAGACTATGCTTAATCCAATCTCTCTTCCAAACATTATTAAACCTTGTCATGCTGAACCCAGAATTTTCCTGCTTTGACAGGAGGTATAGACAAAGATCAGCCTGCACATAAGTGCAGCCTGATCTTAGTCTCTACCACCTGATTTTCTTTCCTAAAGCAGGATAGTTTTGAAAATGTATTTTCAAAGAAAATAATGACTCACATTATGTGCATCAGATGCTTTCAGCACTTTGATTTTAATGCCATTTTCCTTAGTTTTTTTAATCAGCAAGGGAAGGGTTAAAAGAGTTTCCAGATTGGATCCCTTATTGAATGATGGGTCAAAAAAAAATTGTTTGTGCCATATTTCAGAGCCACTGATGGAACCTTCTCTACCACAACTTCTGTAACAATCAGCATAGAGGACCTGAATGATTACACACCAACTTTTACTCAGAGCACAGTCACTGTTAATATACTGGAATCTACTGATGTTGGTGAGATTATAGGCTTTCAGACCAAAGGCCCAGCACAAAACAGTTGTAACTGCCTAAATATTTATAGGCATATAGAAATGTTTAATGCTGAGCCTTCATATATATATATAATTATGCATTATAGTTACAAAGGGGAAAGGGGGACTAAGGTCTGAGGGTAAACCTGAAAGACTACACTCCAGCTTTTACACAGAGCACAGTCTCTGTTAATATACTTGAATCTACAGCTGTTGGAAAGATTTTAGGCTTTCATACCAATTGCCAAGCACAAAACAGTTGTAACTGCCTATATATTTATAGGCAGTTACAACTGTTTAATGCTGAGCCTTTCAAATTCATGTATAATAGTGATCAAGAGTAAAGGGGGACTAAGGTCTAGGGGTAAACCTGAAAGACCACACACCAGCTTTGACTCAGAGCACAGTCACTGTTAATATACTGGAATCAGCTACTGTTGATAAGAGTTATTGCTTTCATATCAATATATTTATAGGCAGTTACAACTGTTTAATGCTGAGCCTTTCAAATATATGTATTACGGTGATCCAGGGGAAACCAAGGTCCGGGGGTAAATCTGAATGACTACACTTCAACATCTACTCAGAGCACACAGTCCATCCCCCATTTTCTTGATAGATATTTACGGATCTATGAGTACAGAATTACACTAATCTTGACTTCTTCTGACACAATCCCTCTTTTTCTTTTTCTCTTTTTGAAAAGAAACCAGAAACATTTTTGGAATAGTACACAAACTTACTACTTTATAGTGGAACAGAAGTAATGTGCATCAATGATGAAAATGAAAGTTGAATAGAAGAACTTTTTGTCATTTGAAGATATTTGAAAAAAAGTTCTTCTATTCAACTTTCATTTTCATCATTGATGTACAAATAATGGAAAACTTTGTGAGTTTTTGTTAATATCATGCATATAGCTTTATGTAAAATAAATCTGAGTTTCTAAAAATGATTCAAACAAAATAGAAGCGAAAGTCTACTAAAAGTATAGTAATTAAAACAACTATGCTTTGTTTCACTGTTTTTCAGGAAGTTCAGTAGCAAGCGTAACAGCCTCAGACTTAGATCCCACACCAACATTTAGTGCTATTACATATTCTATAATTGGTAAGTTTTTATATAATGGAAAGTCTCATGGTTACAGGACCATCAATCATCATCTTACAGTCACAGATTAAGATCCGTTACTACATTTAGTGCTATTACATATTCTACAGTGCTCTCAATAAGGACCAAAATCAGGAATTTTTGTAATTCCATGTTGTGATTTCAGGAATTTTTTTTACGAAGTAAGGAATTTTTAACCCCTCCCCCTGCTATCCCCCTTCCCACACACACACCTTCCTTTTTCTGTACACTTTGTAAATGTTCGTTTCCTTGTTAAATGTAAGTTAAATTTTTGCTCCCAAAGTCCATGATTCTGGTTGGTTCTCTAAGAATAAACGACTTCCAAGACTTAAAACTTGTAGCTTTGACTTTAAGCTGTAGGGACAAGCTTTGGTTTCACAATCACCTGTTATTACTTTCATTGAATAAATCATGGAAACTAATATGAGAAAATGTGGAGTTTCTATTTGGAATCGGTCCTTAGCTGTATCTTGCGCAGTGGGCCTAGGAAATGCCGCTTACTCAAATTTTGGTAACGATGTTTTGGTATCCGGCAATATTTTGAAAATAAATGCAGCTTTAATTTTCCTCGGCCTGTCGTTCCAAAGGTGGCGAACGTTCTAGGTAGTGTGCCAATAAAACCTGAAGTTCTAAGCCTTTTTAAGCTTATGCAGAATTATCCAAATAGCAGAAGTCAAGAAAAATTCGTCATTTCAAATCTCTCGTCAGACATGTTTCAGACAACTTAAATGACGTCATTGGGATTTCCCCACGTTCTCCGAAGATGCCGATTCTTCATGTATTTAAACAAGCACAGTCGAATGACCTTTCGTAAATGTTTTCCGGTAGTGTCTTTTCCACTTCGGATAAATTACCCGTAGATCTATTCTAAGAGTTTTAGGGAGCGATACTTCGAAATTTTATCGGTCTGAGCTGCATGAACTATGTTTGATTTAACGAATTTTGCCCTGATTTGAATTTTGTTTGTTTCAATAATCCTATCAATGGACCCTCGCGATCTTTATCCGACTAAGAAAGATAATGACAGAAGAGGTAATGACGCGTCGCTAACCCAACACGATTCCGTAATCAGAGACTGGTTGTTATAGTGACAGTTTAATACCCCGCGTGTTACACATGGCTTGTTTTGGTCAGCTATAATGTGTATGCTCAAGTTGATATTTTGCACGTGTAGACTTACGTTAATCCTTTATTAGGTTAATTCGTAAAATGTCCGGGGTCAAATTATAGGACGTTTTCCTCGAATCTCAGACGTTTTTTTACGTCCGGGTTTGATTTTCTGGACGTAATTTCTGAAATTCTGGACGTATATTACGTCAACGTCCGCTTATTGAGAGCACTGATTCTATCACTGTAAAGTTTTAATACGATGGAAAATCTCATGTAAACATGACCATTAATTATCATCTAACAGCTTTAGACTTAGATCCCACACCAACATTTAGTGCTATTACATAATCTATAATTGGTCAGTTATGATCAGATGGAAAATCTTATTTTTACATGACCATAAATTTCATTACATAGCCACAGAGTTAGACCCTTCACCAATATTTAGTGTTATTAAGTAAAGTAATGTATTCTATAACGTGTAAGTTTTGAACTGCCTTAAAATTTATTGCTTTCAAGACTTCAGCATCATTATTGGTTATCAAGTCACAGGCATGGATTTAGCCCACACAACATTTGCTGGGTAGATCAGTTACAGAATCTAAAATTAAGTTTTTGTAATTTTTATACTTTAGCATATATAGTGGAAAAAAAAGAAATTGCTTGTTGCAAGCAATTTCTTTTTCTTTCAACAAAGTATCCCAAACATAAGATACTTTATTTTTATATTGCTCCTACTTTTCCATGTTGTCTGCATCTCCTTTGAATTTCGACTGTCATAGAATTTTGATAAAAGGAACGGTTAAGCACAAAACACAAGTCATTTATATTTTAGGTGGAAATACAGGCTCATTGTTTGAACTTGCGTCCTCCCCTGAAGGCCAGATTAATGTAGCTAGTGCTCTTGATTTTGTGAGCGGTAGTAGTTCATATACATTAACTATACAAGCAAGTGATGGCACTAATTCAGGATCTGCAACTGTTACTGTCAATGTTAAAACAGGTAGGTTATATAGGATTTGCAATGAAATTTTTGCACCCACATTGATAGGATTGGGGGCATTTTGTCTTAAAATTGTATGTCTGTCCATTATTCTGTATGTCCACCTGTTGGTCTGTTCAAAACTTCACCGAAAAGCTTAACATTGCCAATTACTTCAAGATTCAAGATAAAATGTTCATATTTGCCATAATGATAGAACTCAATAATACACATTCCGCTGGTACAGTTAATAACATTGTTAAAAAGACACTCATTCCAATTAAGATGTATTTAAATCATTCACTCAGGGCTACAATCATTCCAAGCACTCACTCAAGTCGATCAAAAATGCTCCTAGATACAGATCAAATTATTCTATGATATTTTTTGGCTTGCGTGGATTTTAATGCATCAGATAGGGTTGTGAAGACATAAAACATAATATTATTTATGTATTATTAAAGGGAGGATAAAATATTGATAATTTCATCCAAATAACTTTCCTTAATACAAATCAAAATTTGCTCCCTGCTTTTAGACAAGCTGATCTTAACTCAGTTTATAATTGGAAGAGTCTATGATTAAGTCTAATTGTAGGCTTAATGACTTCTTTTCAAGATTATAAGCTTGCCTCAAAAACATTAAATGACATTGTTGTTTTTAATTGAGAAAAATATAGAGTGTAAGTATTTTCAGTCCTACTGGACAAAGTCCAGTGGTCTAGTGTCATGGCCCTTTTGTCTGTTGCATGTTTGTCCGTCTGTGTGTGTCCATCCTCGCATAAACTTTTTCTTTGAACATCTTCTGCTCTGAAACTGCTGGTCAGAATTCAACCTAATTTCAAAGGAATGATGCTTGATTCCTTCTTTTAATCATGAACTTGAACACTTCAGACTTTCAAGTCACCAAAAAAAGGATGCCTTATGGTGAAATATAAAAAAAGTATTTTTCTCTGAAACTACGAGTCAGAATTCAACCAAATTTCATAGGAATGACGCTTTTGACGTGCTCTTTCAGATTCCTTGGTATCATCCTGATATGGTATTCAACTTTGTTGCTATGGGCTACTCGTCTGAAGTCAACCAAATTCAAATTTCTTCAGTATTCCTGATTAGGTTTTTAACTTGGGTTTTTCAGCCTGCTGGGTCGTGCAAAAATGTCACCATTTGGTAAAATATAAAAAAGAACTTCTTCTTTGAAACTACTGTTCAGAATTTAACCATTTTTTTTTTCAGAAATAATGCTTAGGATATGTTCTTTTAGACACCTTTTTTTAAATCCTGATTTGGCTGATAACTTGGGTTCTACAGGCTGCCATATCACCCCAAAATGGTCCTACATGGTAAAATATAAAAAAAAATCTTCTACTCTGCAACAGTTACTACTGGTTAGAATTTAACCAAATTGAACAGAAATGAACCTTAAGACATACTGTCTTAGATTTCTACCTGAAATTATGAGTGAGAAAAACACGGATGCTGTCGGGTCATCTAAAAGAGTGCCATATGACAAAATATAAAACAATATCTTCTATGAAATGAATTATTAGATGCAAATGATTGATGCAAGGATTGATTTTTTGATAGTCCTCTCTCTGATTTCTTTCTTGGTGATTATGTTGCTGTGTCATGGAAAAGGGGCCTTTGTGATACAACATTTTTTGTAACCACAACTTGTACATTTATTGAGATTTCATGAAACTTCAATAAATGTAACTTGTTATTGGACAATGCACACATTAAACCTCTTTGAAATGTTTTTCTATGTCATGAATAAAAGGGACTTTCATGTAAGATTGTTTGCTGACTTTAGATTTTTTTCATTTCATGCATTAACCAACCATTAGATGATTATCTACTTACAAATGGATTATGGATTAGCTTAATACTTGTAATGCAATTTATTAATGACTTACAAAAAATCTGTTAGGCATTAAGTGCCAGTGGAGCAATACTGGCCCTCTTGGGTCTCTTATTTCATCTAGGTTTGAAAGCATTTCACACTTTTTAATGAAAAACTACATAGAGTAGATGTACCAGTTAAAATAAAAAGGAATAGTTTCGCGCATAAGATTACATATCAAAGACAAGCAACCATATTATAGCATAAATTTAGTTTGCCTCACCTTTATTTAAATTGTAGTGCAATTTTTTCATCTATTGTGTATGGTTTATTTTAAACAGCACCAGTGTTTACAACACCAACAAATGCAGTGACAGAGACTCAAGCTGAAAACATAGCAGATACTGTGGTCATTTTGACAGTCTCTGCTACAGACGAAGATGGTGATACCCTGACATATACGTATGTATTTACCTATCATCACTCAATCATACATTGGGATGCAATTCATACATCTCTCAGCCAATCTGAGATCAACTTAGTTTGTTGAAAACTAGACAAAGAGAAGTTTTCAGAAAATATAAATCTCTTTTGGCACCTCTGACAAGTCTGACAATCAGAGGTATTTTCTGGCAGCAACTTCCACTTTCTCCATATGGGACTTTATACTTCTGACAAATGTATAAATATGTTACCTCACAATCAAATGTTTTAGCTTCAGACAAGCTGCAGTCATAGCACAGCTGGCAGGTGGTCAGATTCCAAGTCTTCAATTATTGGTCGCAGGTTTAACATTGGCAGTGGCTTATATCCTTTCCAAAATCTGTCTTCTACCAATGGCTTGATAAACATAAGTAGGATAGCAGCTAGAAGCTAACATAGGATGTTATGGTAGTTCTGGTGGGAAAAAGAACAAAAATCTTTTATAAGGTGCTGCAGCTGTTGAGATATAGAGAATAACATGTAAGTGTCTAAAAATATCAATGTTATCTGGTTGAGAGAATTTATCATGATGTGGCAACTGGGCCCAGAGAAGAAATTCAGGATAAATTGTTTGCAAGTTGTTTCTAGAAATAGATTGTCTGATATCATGCTATCTTATCAGACGGTGATATCAGGTCAATATAGGCTTCATTGCATGATAAAATGTGCTACTTGAAGGTTGTTAAACTTAATTGAGCACTAAGAGCTCAAGGTGAGATATTGTGATCATGCAATGTCTCTCCTCTTGCATCAGCCACAACTTCTTTCATTATCTTCTCCTCCAATGGGCCAATGTTGATAAAACTTAGTAGGTATGTTCCTTCGGTCAAGCTCTACCAAAGTTGTTCAAATAATAGAAATTCACGCTTAACTCTGGTTGCAAAGGTAACAAAATTGAGGAAATTTAGAAAGTCTTTTAAAATCTTTTTCTCTGAAACTAGAAGGCAAACATCTTTCATATTTGGGAGGATAACTCTAGATGCATTTTGTGCGAATTATTCCCCAACAGCTGAGTGTAGGCACTGGTAAGCATTTCTCTTGTTAGCGTCATCTAGTGGACCTAAATGAAGTTTGTTTATATCATTACCCTTGGGTCATATTTAGGGTCTCCCATGAACAGCCTTCTTTCATAAACATTGAGCTCTGTCAGCGTGCATAATGTTTTACAAGGGACAAAAAGTGAAAATATTATAAAAAATCTTTGCCAAAACCAGAAAGCAGACAGCTTTCATGTTTAGTATGTAGCAGCATCTAGTGGACCTCTAAGTTTGTTTCTAAGATGATTCCTTGGTCAAATTTTGGCTCTGCCTAGGCACAACTGGCTTTAGTTTGTTACATCTTATAATGGACCTTTATCATGTTTGTTCATATAAAGACCCTAGTATCAAATTTTGCATCTCCCAATTTACATAGAAACAGAGTGAAATATATTTCTCTGAAACCAGAAGGTAGACAGCTAGAAAATTGGTGTTTAGCTTCAATCAATTTACCTCTATGAAGTTTGTTCATATCATGCTCTAAGGCAAATACTTGGCATGTGCATCCAATTTTACATTGAAACAAAGAAGGAAGTTTTTCAACAATAACCTGAAAACAGTCAAGGGCATTGAAAAGAAAGATACAAATCACTTCCTTAGAAGTGGGCATCTCTCAATCTTATTCATGTGATTTCGTTGTGGCAAAGGAGACCAGGAGTGAGAGATACAGGACCATCATTTGAACCTTGATAGATTGTAAAAAAATTAAATTAGAATTTTTCACTCGTATGAAATATTTTGATGCTAGATCTAATTAAAAAAAAAGGACATGGTTTTGTTTTTAGAGCATCTAATTAATACGGAAAACCTTAACCCATATGATTTTCCTATTGAATGTAAATTTTGTTCCAAATGAATTCCTTATTTTGGACTAATTCATCAAGATTTAGTAGAAGGTAGACAAGTGAAGACTGCACCCCTATAATATGATTGATCTTTCTTAACTATAGATGTGTGTACAACAGGAATATTATGAGAAGGGTTAAACTTCAAAGTTTTCCTAAATGTATATCTGGATGGAATATTCTTTCTTCTTATAGATTGAGTGTGGATCCCCTAACAGCCTCTAGTTTATTTGAAATGGCAGGTACAGAAAATAGAGATTTGAAGTTGGCTACAGGACAAAGTCTTGACTTTGAAGCATCTAACTGGCCATATACCATCACATTTAGGTAGGTATGACACATATATGAAAAATAAGGATAAATGATTTATTGAAATTAAAAAATGAGATATAATATGAATAAGACCCTCATTAACATTGAACCTGGAAAAAAAAAAATTAAAAAACATGTCCAAATTCCTTTTTGATATTTGCTCAAAAGTTTGAATGAAAATACCGTAAAAGTAGTCCCATGGGTAATTGCTAAAAACTGATTGAATGGGAGAAATTCAACTAGATAAATTTCAGATTAATATATTTTTTTTTTCAGTTTATGAAATGTAAGATAAAACTGAGGATTAGCTTGATATTAAGTAGAGACCCAAAACAAGGATCATCTGAACTTCATTTATTGTATGATGATAAATCCAAATTAAAGGGATAATTTTCAGAGAAATCCAAAAGAAAACTTTTTAGACTCTCAATGTTTTCAATACCTATTTTCATAAGGCTGTGAGAAAAACACAATCAGGGTCTTTCTAAGAAAATGGGTTTGCAGAAAAGTCAAATAGTAGAAAAAAGCCAATGAAATGTCTTTCAGATGAGCCTGTGCAAGACATTTTAAACAGTTTCATGTGAGAGTAATAAGAATATTGTTTGCATAGCCTCTTGACCTCTGTAGTGACACACACGCCTCAATTTTAAAAGATATATATGCAAACTGAATAGAAATTAACACAATAGACAGAGCAAATGGCTAGTTGGGAACCTTAATGGTGTAACTACAGATTGTCCAAGCTGTGGTTACAGCACTTAAGTCACACATACATGTAAAAAATCTATCCATGGTTGAAATAAAACAGTGACTAATATCAGTTCAACACTCGGCTCTTTATAAATTGGGGTTTGGATTGGTCAAACTATTTTAGCTCAAATGACCAAAGGAAGGCCCCTTTTGAAAATGGGACTGATATGTTAGAAATCACTGAAAAAGGAACCATATGGGGTTTTGCTCAGAATGTTCTTGTTTGCTTGACAAAGACCACAAATATTATTGGATTTCCAACATTGTAAGGATGATTGTAGGGTTTAAAGGAAGGTCCCTTTTGAAATAGGACTGATATATCAGAAAACACTGAGAAAGGAACCTTATGGGGTTTCCCTTAGTCCACCAATTTTATTGGATTCTTTTGAAACTTTGACAGACTATGTCCTGTGATGGTAGGCTTTTAAGGAAGTTTTCTGTCATAATGGGGGCTGCTCTGTTGGAAACACTTGAAAAAGGACTTAAAGGCTTTTTGCTTGAATTATATTTGATTCTAAAATTAAATCCATTACTAATATCAAATTATCTTGAAACATTCACAGGGGGATTGTAGCGTAAATTGTTGTAAGAAAGGTTCTTTGAATATTTGATGAAAATACAGGAAAAGGAGCCCTTAAGATAATTTCTATGCATAAAATTGAAGAATGACAAGTTTTCTAGGTTAATTTTAGATTTATACATTTCTTTTATGTAATTTAAATTCTAAATTATCAGATTGTACTGAGGAATATCCAGCCTCTCAGGCTTTTATGGGTCTCTTGTTTGATGACAGTATGGACATGTCACAGCCTAGCAGCATAAACAACACTTATTACAATAAGAATATACAATGAATGCTTGAATGGAACTTGGTGAAGACTTGAACTTTTCAAAAAGCCCATAAGGAAGACTCTTTTCAGCCTAAGGGATGCACAGGCTGATCAGAGGCTTTGCTGTGCACACATATGAATTTGTCAGAAATGTCACACACAGACTCAAATACCAGATTTTAAGCGTATACATTTTTATGCCCCCATATCGAGGGATCTGGGGCATATTGTTTTACTCATGTCCGTTTGTCTGTCCGTCAGTCTGTCTGTCTGTCCGTCTGTCTGTCCAAAAACTTAACCTTTGCCTTTTCTCCAAAAGTATTTGACATACAAGGCTCATATTTGGCATGATGATAGATCTCAATGATCCGCATCTGCTGGTACCAAAGTCAAGGTCATGTGACAAGGTCAAGGTCATCTGTCAAGGTCAAACTTTGAAAAAAATGCTGTTCAGGGGCATTCGTGTTTCACAACCACATCTTGTTCAGTTCAGAATATCTCTCCTCTTGCCTTTTACTAGAGTTAAATCACCTTAAAAATATGCAAGGGGAGCTTAAACTTTTTGTAATGTTGATCATGTAATAAAATACTCAATTTTATATGAATATAAATTTCAGTGTAGAAGATCCTGATGGGAATACAGCAACCAGTTCTCCCTTGACACTGAATATAACAGACATTAATGACAATGCCCCAACATTTGCAACAAACCCAATAAATGCTCCTGTCAAATCTGCTGCTGCTACAGGTAAAATGAGCCTGTGTGTGACATTTCCAACAATTTAAATTTTCGTAAGATGCAAACATTGAGCAACATAGACAGCCATATGGTTTAAATACAAAGCAACTTGATGTTCTACAGATACTTTAAGATCTTATCTAGTTGTTAAATGTGCGGTGAAGACTCTGGTCAGACTGTGGGAATGCTCAGGCTGGTCAGAGTCTTTGCTTTGCTCATATTTGAATTTGTCTGAAATCTCACGCACACGCTCAAATGCTTTACATCTCACACTATTGGTGGAATTAATGTGACTGTGGCAGATCCAGGATTTCTGTAAAGGGGTGAGTTTAAACATACAAAAAGGGATTTGTTTACCTATTGTTGCACACTGAATTCTTGCATAATAATAAAATTTTATGGCTACAACATTTGCATTCTCCCCTTAACTTGTGCTGGGTATAGTCTTTTTTTCAGATATTCATTTCACAGTGTTCCTGTTCAAGACTGGGTCCATAATATTGTCATCCTAATCCAATTGTGGCTAGATATGCATCCAGAATGACAAATAGGTGCAATTTTTGTTTGCAATTCAAAAAATTATTAGCTGGGTAATATTGGCTAACAGTTTGCATAGTATATCAACCTGAATGCAGGAGAATTCGAATGCAGGGTAGATCTTATCATTTAGCCACTGGAGCTGGACTTAAATAATAAAAATATTATAAATTTTCTGTAGGATTAAACATAATGACAATGAAAATGTAAAATCTCTTGCTTCAGTCAGTAAATGAATGAATATTTTTGTCAAAATGCTGTTCTAAGTGAAGCCCTTTGTTTTTCAATATAATATTTGTGAATATTTTGTTAAGGATTCATTGGATTATCATGCCGCCTCATTGATAGATTTGAAGAATATTGTTTTACCGGTGTATGGCTATCAGCAGGGGTCCATAGAAGAGGGGGTAAAGTCAGTCTAAAAATCTTTATTTCCCAATGAAATCTTATTTTGTGGGTACTCATTTGAATTGTCTCAATATGTTTCAAATGAGTACCAGCAACTTCAGTTTTAAGTTAAGTATAATGAAATATCTAAATTTGAAAACCAAAATACCACCTCTATCTGTAGCTCTGCAAGTATCAGTCTGTGGAAACTAAACCTGCAGCTAAATATTTTTCAAATTCTTTAACACAGTGTTCTTGTTTGGCTTTCTGTATTTTTGAAGGTCAAGGCTATCTGTCAAGGTCAATTATCAAAGTCAAACTTCTGAAAAATGCTAATTTTACAGGCATATGACTGTTTAAAGAACACATCATGTTTGATACTTTGTTCTTTCATACTTTGTTATGTTACAGGTACCAATGTACTGACACTAGCTGCAACGGATGCAGACAGTTCCTTAAATGATAACAATGTAATAACATATACATTACAGTGTAAGTATCTAAAAATGATAACAATATGATAACATAAAGATTAAAGTGTAAGTAATTTACAGTTCCTTAAATGATAACAATGTAATAACATATACATTACAGTATAAGTATCTAAAAATGATAACAATATGATAACATAAAGCTTAAAGAGTAAGTAATTTACAGCTCCTTAAATGATAACAATGTGAAAACACATACAATGAATTGTAAGTACGATCCTCTACTAAAAATGATAACATGGGATACAGTACTGTGTGAGCATTTTACATTTCTTTAAATGAAAGCTATGTGATAACTTATACATGAAAGTGTGAATTACCTACTCATGGAATCCTGTTAATTGAAACTTATTTGTACTAAAAATAATTTTTTAAGCACAAAGTTGATTGCAGTTAGGCAGGTTCCACTGTATAATTACATCACGGGGTTCATTTCTTACTTTTCCATAAATAATAGCATTGTCAGAATATAAACTTGTCAGTTCAAGTAGTTTCAGGAGGAAAACAAATTCAATGTAAAACTTTTATAAGAAATGAAGTGTCACTTTTTTGTTGTCACTCTTGAAACAGTAATGTTCCTAAACTTTTTCCCGCATACAAACTGTTTTAGAAAAAATAATTTTGAGAACAATTTAACCATTTGGCTAAAGCTTTTGACACAATGAATAAGTAAAAGCAGGCAGTGTAGAATAAGGTCAGACTGCACAATTGTGCAGGCTGATCTTAGTCTATGCCATCTTCCAAAACTTTGTGTACAGTAAGAATTTTCTATGATCAACATAAGCATTGTTAATGACAAATTTGACAAATAAGTATATATTAATTTTATTTTACAGCTGGAAACTCTGATGGAAAGTTTGCCCTAGATTCTACTAGTGGTGAAATAACAACTGCAGGGGCTCTGTCTATAACCACACCAAATTATGATCTAATTATTGTGGCAGCAGATGGAGGGACACCATCATTGAGTTCAACTGTGACAGTATCAGTCACTGTTGTGTCAGGTTAGTTATCAGTGTAGTAGCAAATGATATTGTTCTGTTAATAACCACTCCAAATTATGCTCTGATTATTGTGGCAGCAGATGGAGGGACACCATCATTGAGTTCAACTGTGACAGTATCAGTCACTGTTGTGTCAGGTTAGTTATCAGTGTAGTAGCAAATGATATTGTTCTGTTAATAACCACTCCAAATTATGCTCTGATTATTGTGGCAGCAGATGGAGGGACACCATCATTGAGTTCAACTGTGACAGTATCAGTCACTGTTGTGTCAGGTTAGTTATCAGTGTAGTAGCAAATGATATTGTTCTGTTAATAACCACTCCAAATTATGCTCTGATTATTGTGGCAGCAGATGGAGGGACACCATCATTGAGTTCAACTGTGACAGTATCAGTCACTGTTGTGTCAGGTTAGTTATCAGTGTAGTAGCAAATGATATTGTTCTGTTAATAACCACTCCAAATTATGCTCTGATTATTGTGGCAGCAGATGGAGGGACACCATCATTGAGTTCAACTGTGACAGTATCAGTCACTGTTGTGTCAGGTTAGTTATCAGTGTAGTAGCAAATGATATTGTTCTGTTAATAACCACTCCAAATTATGCTCTGATTATTGTGGCAGCAGATGGAGGGACACCATCATTGAGTTCAACTGTGACAGTATCAGTCACTGTTGTGTCAGGTTAGTTATCAGTGTAGTAGCAAATGATATTGTTCTGTTAATAACCACTCCAAATTATGCTCTGATTATTGTGGCAGCAGATGGAGGGACACCATCTTTGAGTTCAACTGTGACAGTATCAGTCACTGTTGTGTCAGGTTAGTTATCAGTGTAGTAGCAAATGATATTGTTCTGTTAATAACCACTCCAAATTATGCTCTGATTATTGTGGCAGCAGATGGAGGGACACCATCATTGAGTTCAACTGTGACAGTATCAGTCACTGTTGTGTCAGGTTAGTTATCAGTGTAGTAGCAAATGATATTGTTCTGTTAATAACCACTCCAAATTATGCTCTGATTATTGTGGCAGCAGATGGAGGGACACCATCATTGAGTTCAACTGTGACAGTATCAGTCACTGTTGTGTCAGGTTAGTTATCAGTGTAGTAGCAAATGATATTGTTCTGTTAATAACCACTCCAAATTATGCTCTGATTATTGTGGCAGCAGATGGAGGGACACCATCATTGAGTTCAACTGTGACAGTATCAGTCACTGTTGTGTCAGGTTAGTTATCAGTGTAGTAGCAAATGATATTGTTCTGTTAATAACCACTCCAAATTATGCTCTGATTATTGTGGCAGCAGATGGAGGGACACCATCATTGAGTTCAACTGTGACAGTATCAGTCACTGTTGTGTCAGGTTAGTTATCAGTGTAGTAGCAAATGATATTGTTCTGTTAATAACCACTCCAAATTATGCTCTGATTATTGTGGCAGCAGATGGAGGGACACCATCATTGAGTTCAACTGTGACAGTATCTGTCACTGTTGTATCAGGTTAGTTATCAATATAGTACTAAGTGATAGAGCTCTATAAAAATCCACATCAAATCAAGCTCTGATCATTTAAGTTCATTTGTCACAGTATTGCTCACTGTCATGTCAGGTAAGTAATCAATGTATTTAAAATTGCATGAGCTCTATCAATATCCACACAAAATCATGCTCGAATTATTGAGGCAGCAGATGGGGGGACACCATCATTTATTCCAACTGTTATATTATCAGTCACTGATTTGTCAGGTTAGTAATAAATGTAATAACAAATGCAACAGCTGTATCAATAACCACACCAAATCATGCTGGGATTATTGATGCAGCAGATGGAGGGACACCATCATTAAGTCCAACTGTTATATTATCAGTTACTGTTGTGTCAGGTGAGTTTCCAATAAAGACTACTTTTTCTACCAGCCCAAAAGACCCATAACACTTAAAATCTTATGGGTCCTTCCTGATAAGTATAATTATTTTGGAGCATCTTTAGGTGTAAATTTGAAGGAAAACAGTGTGGGAAAAGAAGAAATTGCTTGAGACAAGCAGTTTCTTCTTTTTCTGCAATGTTTTCAATTGGGTATGAAAAAAACTGGTAGTGCAAAGGAAGCTTTTTATTATACAGACTATACAGATTTGGAATAAATTGGTCAAAAACTACAGGCCTTAAAGGACCTGTTACATGCTAGCTGCTACTGGTCCTCCCTTTAAAGGACAGGTCTCAGGCCCAAGGACTGGTGTAAGTGTTGATTCCTGATAGCAATAATTTATACAGCTTGATCAATATCCATACCAAATCATGCTCTGATTATTGAGCCAGCATCATTCATTTCAACTGTAATGTTATCAGTCACTGTTGTGTTAGGTGAGTTATCAATATATAGGAACACTTGCAGGGCTCTTTCAATATCCACACCAAATAATGATCTCATCAGACAGAAGGACCCCATCATTAAGTTCAACTGTTATATTATCATTCACTGCTGTGTCAGGTGAATTATGAATATTTTAAGAACTTATGTAGAACTGTCTTCAAGCTAAAAATATTGCAGTCAAGTCAGGATGGAAGCGAATGGAGGGCACACCATCATTAAGTTCAACTATCACAATATTTGTCACCGTCATGTCAGGTCAGTAATCAGCATAGAAACAACTCTTACAGCACTGTCATTATCCGCACCAAATCAAGTTCTGGTCATTGAGACAGCACATTTAGGGAAACTATTGTTATACATTTGTCAAATTATCAGTCACTATTGTGTCAGGTTAGTACTAATTACAGTGACAACTGCAGGACCTGTGTCAATATCCACACCAAATAACTATATGGTAAGTACAGATGGAGGGATCAACTGTCAAATTAACAGCCACATCAGGTAGGTACTTACTACAGTGACAAGTGCAAGCACTTTGCCAATATCCACACCAAATTATACTCTTATTCACGCAGCAGATGGAGGGGCACCATCATTAAGTTCACTTTTTTCAATCAGTGTGATTCTACTTCAAACATTTTAGCTGTTATCTATTTTCGTTTTTTATTTTGTTTGATTTTTTCAGTCAATATCAAATTCTTTATCAACTGTAGTTACTGCTTGTTGCAAGTTTTAAGAGAGGAAATGGCTTCATGGAAAAGATCACTGTGATTGAACTAAGTAAAGTTGGTTATTAGCACCACTGGCCAAAGGCCAGCAAGCTATTGTCATGGCGATGTGTCTGTCGTGCATCCGTCCGTAGTCTGTGCGTGTGTAAATTTTTTCTTTAAACATCTTTTTCTCCCAAACCAATGGGCTGATTTTCAAGAAACTTGGTAGAAATGTTCCTTTGGCGACTCTCTTCTAAAATTGTTAAAGAAATTTTGATTGACCCCCAAATTTCAGCTTGGCAGGGCGTGGCATTTTTTTGGCTTAGAAGACATTAAAATTCTTCTCTACCCTAGACATTTTGCCAATTTCAATGAAACTTGGCATGGATGTTCCGTGGGTGACCCTTTACTTAAATTATTCAAGAAATTTAGATTGGCCAATAAATATGGGCGTGGCAGGGCGGGATTATTTTGAGCCCAAAAATTTTGAACAACATCACCTCCTGAACAATTTGGCTGATTTCAATGAAACTTTACCAGAATGTTCCTGGGGTGACCCTTTTCAAAAATTGCTGATGAAATTTTGATTGGCCCATAAATAAAAGCATGGCAGGATGGGACTTATTTTAGCACAAAATCTTTGAACGACATCTCCTCCTGAACCAATGAGCTGATTTTAATGAAACATTACCAGAATGTTCCTTAGCTGATCTTTTTCAAAGAATTTTTTGTTAAATTTTGATTGGCCAATAAATATGGGCATGGCAGTGCGGGGCTTATTTTGAGCATGTTATCTTTGAAAGACATCTCCTCCTGAACCCAAGGTTTTAATAAGATGGGTAAAGAGAAGCAGGTTCATGGGGAGTGAGTATTTTGGTGCAATGTTGGCCATATCCAGTTAATTATTATGAAATAGGTCTTAAGAGATTTCACAGTGTTGTCTCCATTCAAAGAAAGCTTTATTTAATGAAAGATGTTAAAGGCAGTGAAGCAGTACAGGCCCTCTTTGGGTTCTTGTTCATTACACAAAATAGCTGACCAGTTTGAAGTGGGTAGAACAAATTTAGAATGTTTTGTAGAAAAAATCATCAGTCACAAAGGATGTTTTCATTTCAAATTGCATCCAGGACTTTTAACTGTCATCTTCAACCTCTCTCAATTTTTACCAGAATTTTGAAAAAAAATGCAAAAGGGCCAACTTATTCAATTTATTTTCAGATTCTGATCCTGTACTAACAAGACCAGCAAGTGGAGGAGAAACAATAAGTATATCGGAGAGACTTGCTGTATCCAGCTCTGTTTACGCTGTGGGGGCCACGGATGCAGACTTTGACACTCTGACATACTCCATTTTATCTCAAACACCGTCGGCAAAATTTATTTTAGTTGATAATGAATTACAGGTTGGAACAGCACTGGATTATGAATCAGAAACATCTTACACTCTAACATTTCAGTAAGTTATTTAGGCTTCTGGGATGGGGATTTTGTATGCCTGACTTGTTGTCTCTGCTTTTATGACTGTAGATGAGTAATGTAGACAATAACATGTTAGTAATTAAAAATAACAATGTTATCTGGTCGAGGTTGGGAGAATTTATCATGACGAGGCTTTGCCGAGTCATGATAATTTCTCACAGCCGAGGCCTGATAACATTGACATTTTAAGACACTTACATGTTATTCCATTTATCATACAATCATTTTTCAGTGCTTAAATATGATAAACCCTTTAAAATCAAAGAATTTCAGGTTAATGTGTTTTCAAATTGTTTCTAAAAATAGACTGTCTGATATCATGTTATGTTATCAAGCGGGTTATATCAGGTCAATACATGCTTTATTGCATGATAAATTTCCTTCTGAGACTGTCTAAAGCAAAGCAGCAAAGATTTTACATAATTTGTAGGAACTGCATTGCATGATTGTGATAAATGTAATCTCAGTAGCATTTTACCATAAAACAAAACATTGAAGACTTTACTTAACTCATTTATTGTAAGGAAGACATTGTCAGGACAGAAGAAATTGCTTGTGAAATGTTATTTCTTCTTTCTCCAGAATTTTTCTTTTTGGTAATCAATAACTTAAAAGGGGAAAGAAGTTACAATTTTTCAAAATTAGGTAAGATTTTGTCATATTCACAGGACTTAGGCCTTAGGGCTGGTATTAAGATTTTTGAAAAAAAAGTTTTATTGTTGACACCTGCTTTTGTCTTTTCCACAGAGTTGATGACAATGATGGAAACACTGCTAACATACAGACAAGTGGACAATTGGTGATAAATATCCAGGATGAAAATGAATATCCAAGATTTGATGATTACTATTATGAGGTCAATATAATGGAATGGCAAACATCTGGTAATGATTTGAACAATATTTAGTTTTCATTGCTCTGCTTATTACACAAAAAGGGCAAAAAAGGAGGTATTGCTATTCCCTAAAAGTTATTTGCTTCCATTGAATTGTAGTGATCATTAAAATATTAACATTTTGTGATATCTCTTGTTTTGGTTAAGATTTTGAATTTATGTTGACAAGTGCAATCTATACTACTCAAGGTGTATAACTCTGAATACAATTTTGTATGAATTATGGCCCTTTTTAACCCTTTGCTGTTTAATCCCTGCTTTTTACGTGCCTGTGATTTTATGATTAAGAAAACATTGTGAAAAAAGAAGAAATTACTTCTGACAAGCAATTTCTTCTTTTTCAACACTATTTTCTACCCTACTGAATGGTTATTTATTAAATTAAATCCACTTTTAATTCCGTCTGCAAACCTTTGAATTTGGACAGGTCCAAAATTTTGTAAAACAGGAAAGGGTTAAGGACATCAGTTTTTTGATGGGTAAAATGAATCAAAGCAGAGAATTCATTTGTTTCAAGATGAACACTCTGATATTATACCAAGAAATCGTGAAAATGGATGGGAAAGCATAATAGAAAAAAAATCCTTTAAAAAAAATCGTTGATGAATGGTCATAACATCGAAAGCCCGGCAATGTTTTGATTATTTACCAATACTTAAATCATAGAAAAGGGGAGCGGACAGAGGACAATCATCTTTTGTCACAGTCTACATATTGCCTTTTTCTTTAATTCTTTTCGGTGGTTTATCGAGAAATAACGATAGATTATCACTTGATAATCTCACCGCAAAAGCAGTGAAATTATCAAAAACTTATACCCTGCTTTTGTGCATTTCATCCTATCTGACGTCATCTATGCGGGGCGAAATGAACGTTGCATAGCATTCACATGCAAAATGACGCGCTTTACGAAAATATGTCCTAAAAATTCCACATTTTGTCTCATTTTTGCATTAAAGAAATAGAATAATCGTTTGTTTTTCGAGTAAGATCGATTGATTATTCATTTAGTGAAAAACAAAAGCTATGTTTTCACTCGTGGCTCTGCCACTCGTGAAAATAACGCTTTTGTTGTTCACTCAATGAAATATAAATGGAAAACAAAAGCTATGTTTTCACTCGTGGCTCTGCCACTCGTGAAAATAACGCTTTTGTTGTTCACTCAATGAAATATAAATGGATCTTACACTTAAACAAACGATTATCCTCTATTATATTCTATATGTTCTATGATGATTGCCTTCCGAGTGCGTATAAATTTCAAAATCCTAGTTACACCAAAGCATGGTCACTACACAACATTTTTATACGCCCGTCGAAGACGGGACGTATTATGGGATCACCCGTGGCGTCCGGCGTCCGGGCGTCCGGGCGTCCGGCGGCGCCAATTCTTTGTCCGGAGCATAACTCTGTCACTTGAAGTCCGATTGACTTCAAACTTGGCAATTATATTCTTCTCATCATTGCGGAGTGCAGTGCACAAGAACCATAACTCTACCTGGCCTATTTTTTGAGTTATTGCCCTTTGTTGTTTTTCAGACTTGAATCTTGTCCGGAGTATATCTCTTAAAGTATTATAGCTAGGATCATGAAACTTCATGGGTGTATAGACCTCACCAAGGGGGAGTGCAGTGCACAAGAACCATAACTCTACCTGGCCTATTTTTTGAGTTATTGCCCTTTGTTGTTTTTCATACTAGAATCTTGTCCGGAGTATATCTCTTAAAGTATAATAGCTAGGATCATGAAACTTCATGGGTGTATAGATCTCACCAAGGGGGAGTGCAGTGCACAAGAACCATAACTCTACCTGGCCTATTTTTTGAGTTATTGCCCTTTGTTGTTTTTCATACTAGAATATTGTCCGGAGTATATCTCTTAAAGTATAAAAGCTAGGATCATGAAACTTCATGGGTGTATAGATCTCACCAAGGGGGAGTGCAGTGCACAAGAACCATAACTCTACCTGGCCTATTTTTTGAGTTATTGCCCTTTGTTGTTTTTCAGAATTGAATCTTGTCCGGAGTATATCTGTAAAAGTATTATAGCTAGAATCATGAAACTTCATGGGTGTATAGATCTCACCAAGGGGAGGTGCAGTGCACAAGAACCATAACTCTACCTGGCCTATTTTTTGAGTTATTGCCCTTTGTTGTTTTTCAGACTTGAATCTTGTCCGGAGTATATCTCTACAAGTATAATAGCTAGGATCATGAAACTGCATGGGTGTATAGATCTAACCAAGGGGTAGTGCAGTGTACAATAACCATAATTCTACCTGGCCTATTTTTTGAGTTATTGCCCTTTGTCGTTTTTCAGACTTGAATCTTGTCCGGAGTATATCTGTAAAAGTATAATAGCTAGGATAATGAAACTACATGGGCGCAAAAAATATTCATTCAAAATAACCTCAGTTCTATTCAAACCCCCAGTTAATACTAAGCAGTGTGACGGGCGTATCTTGTGACAATTTGGCACCTTGTTACATCTATTGTTAAATAGGCAAATAAGGTTAAATGGATCTTTTAGTAATTTCACAGGTTTTGGCTGCAATAATTTACTGTTTTTAGCTCCACTGGCCAAAGGCCACTGGGGCTATTGTCATCGTGTTGTGTCCATTGTGCATCCGTCCGTCCATGCATCTGGTTGTAAACTTTTTCTTCTCCTCAGAAACTACTGGATGAATTTCAATCAAACTTCACAGGAATGATCCTTGGGTGACCCTCTTTCAAATTTTTTCAAGAAATTTTGATCCAATGAAAACTATGGATTTAATGGGCTTGGCTAATTTCAAAATATGGTAAAAAGTGAGTTTTCTCAGATTCTAATGGATGGATACCAATAAAATTTTATATGATTGATCCTTTGGTGACCCATTATCAGTCTACCAAAAATTATTGTGATTGGATCAAAAATATGTATTTAATGGACGGAGGTGATATGTTATATAGTGGAAACTTTCAAAATCATTTTCTCAGAATGTAAGTGATGGTTATCAACCAAATTTCAATGCAATGATCCTTGAGTGACCCTTTATCAGTCTACCAAATATTATTTTGATTGAATGAAAAACATGAATTTTATGGGCGGAGGTCATTTCTCAATATGTTATATGGTGGAAACTTTGAAAATAATTTTCTCAGAGTGTAACGGATAGATATAAATCAAACTTCATTGGTATGATCCTTGGGTGACCCATTATCATGCAGCCAAAAATTATTTTCATTTGATGAGAAATATGTCTTTTATGGGTGGAGGTCAATTCTCTATATGGAAACTTTGAAAATCATTTTCAACATCAGTAGAACCCAAAATATCTAAAAATCTAGTCAAAACTTTGATTTGCTATTACAATTTCAAGCCTGTGGAGCGACTCAAGCCATTCATGGCTTTCTAGTTTTCTCCATATAATCACTGAAAAGTATAAAAGAAACTTTTTTTTCTTTCAGCCATATCAGTGATAGATTTAAATGCCCAAGACCAAGATACTGGGGCAGCAGGGACACTAACTTACTCAATCATAGGTAAGCAAGGTTTGAGCTAGCTTTTCACAAGGGGGTAACCCCCATAATGCAATTTAAGCAAGTGTGTAAAAGAAACAATCCTCTGTTGAAAAATATTGTTGATGAATAATCATAATATTGAAACTACAGCTTATTCAAGCTGTAGTTACGATGTTTTGATTATTCACCAATGCTCCAATCAGAAAAAGGGGAAAAGATGGAGGGCATTCATCTTTTGTCACAGTTCTCATAATTATTGCCTTTATCCCATGTAATCATTGGCTGTCGCATCTGAGCGTGAATAAATTTCAAAGTCCTAGATATGCCTATGTTTCACATTCAAAGTCACATAATAGTAATCTTATTTTTCCTTTAGCGTGATAATATTAAATTATAAGATATGAAGCAAGTATTTTCTTTGTTTCATTTATTTCTTGAAGGTATGTGAATGATAACTTTATCATATTTATGTATGAATATGCAAAACGTATTCATAGATCAGGTTTTTCGTTTCATACCTCAATGAATTAAAGAAAGTCTACTTTCCTTATTTTTTAACCCTTCCAATGCTGTTCATGACAAATTCCTGCTTAATAGAAGTATAGTAGACAATGTAGACTAAGATCAGCCTACTCAGATAATGCATCCTGATCTAAACCTGCAATGTCTGCTTTCTACATGATCATTGTGGTGGAAAAGGTGAGACAGACTGATTGTAATGCCCTAAAAATTCACAATTTGTTTGAAACTGTATTTACATTCAGCAGGTAAAGGGTTAATTGATTAAACAATGACCACTTTATTAACAGCTGGTGACCCAGAAAATAAATTTAATGTTGAAAGTAATGTAAAGGCAGATTAGAACTGTTTTTGGCTGAAAATGTTGGTGTCAATTTTGTCAATAAATGATGAATTATTGTCAATAATATTGCTAATTTGTTGGCTACTTATTTACAGATGGTGATCCAGATAATGATTTCAGCATCGACAGTAATGGTCTAATAACAACAACAACACTGGGACTAACGCGTAACAAATATATCTACTATATACTTGCTGTTCAGGCTGTAGATGGCGGGTCCAGCCAGCGTGCAGATTCTGTGTTTGTCAAAGTTAATGTGGACAAGTTTAATAATCATGGACATACTGTTAGAGCTTCATTTATAACTTTCATCCTGGTTTTGTCTTGTCATTTCACTAAGAAAATATTAACATTTGGTTTATGATGATTGAATGGTTTGAACATGGACGTCATCTATTTCATAATTAAGCCTGTGTGTGACTTTCCAACAATCCTGAATCTTTCTGTAAAAAACAATTATTTAAGGGCCACTAACTGAAGGCCAGCGTGCTTTTTGGCCATATAGGCTATCGTCATGGCATTATTTCTGGAGTGTGTGAGCGAGTGCATTTGTTGTTCTAAATTTTTCTTGAAACATCTCCTCCAAAACCAGTAGGCCAATTTATAACATACTGAGAAGCATTGTATCTTGTGTGGTCCTTTTATATGATTTTCAAAAACATTCTATTCCGCTTATGATTATGGGTGTGGAATGGTAGGGCTAATTCTCTCTTTAGCTTGCTCATAAGAGCTTTTGTCGAACCTTGGATTTCAGTGTGGGTGATGGTGTCCACAATATATTATTTATTTCTATCAATATATATCCTGGAGCCTTTATATTTTACAGAAACACTCGTTAAGGTATAGGCTTTCATTTGAAAAATTTTGTTCTTCCCAGCCACACCTGTTAACATACAGTTAATCACATTGTGAAATTGAAACTCATCTAAAACAAAACCATTCAAAATCACTTGCTCAGAGCTCCAATCATTCATTCTGAACATTCTATTCATTCAAAAACGCTACAAAATAGTTAAAATATCTCCAAAATTATCAACATTTCTATCAAATAATTGCATCATTCCATTGGTTGGTGTTGATTTTTAAGCATCTGATTCAACGGTGAAGGCACAAAATCAGAAAGATATGTAGATGTTTTTAAATGAAGGCAAAATTTTTGCTGGACAAAATTAGTGATTATGATTTACCTCCCTTGAAATTCATTCAAAACTATCTACACACACTCATTCAATTTTATTCTAAACTCATTCTCACTCGTGTGGAGTCTGTTGCCTAGTGGCTAGGACAGTGGCTTTTGGATCGAAAGGTCCAGGGATCGAATCCCGACCAGACCACAGGAATTTTTCTGAACAGAGAATGTAATCCTCGTTGCTCCTCTCTACAGAGGTGTATAAATGGAGGAGTTGTAAGACAAAGTGCTGTAGCAGCCAAAGGCGCCAAATTTTAACGGCCGACCCGCAATTCTGTTGTTGGGGGTTAAAGTGTAAAGTCGTGTGAATACATGTATCGTAAAACAAGACTTTAATCCAAACTTTAAGTTCTACGTCCCAAACTCATTTTATTTTTTGTCAATTTCAAAATGATCTAACTGTAGAAACATTCAAGGAAATCTTTAAATATCTTCTCTGATTACAGAAGGCAGAAAGCTTACATATTTATTATGAAACATCATCTTTTAGACTTCAGAATTTCTGAGAAGGCTGATCTAAGTCAGTTAATTCTTTCCTCCAAGGCTTTGTGTGCAGCAAGAACATATAATTTATTTCTTTTTGATTCCAACAATTTTCGTGTATTCTGATTTGCTGAAAAATAAGTTTTATTACTCAATGAAAACAATTTTGAGTACACAGCTATTTTGTAAGCTAACGCACAAAGCAGTCCCCCCTAATTATCTGTCTTACTTTTTTACTCAGAATATCAAATTATAAAATATGAAGAGAATATTCGAAGAATTCATAGAGGTATGAAACTAAAGACCTTATCAGGCTCAAGTATTAGCCTGCTTTGCGTATTCATACAATGTGATTAGGTTTTTAGTTTCATACCTTCATGAATTTTACAAATATCCTCTTCATCTCATAAGTGAACAGCATGATTAACGTTAACCCTTTGCTGTGTAATCCCTGCTTTTTACGTTTCTGTAATTTTATGATTGAGAAAACATTGTGAAAAAAGAAGAAATTGCTTCTGACAAGCAATTTCTTCTTTTTCCACACTATTTTCTACCCTAATGAATGGTTATTTTTCAAATTAAATCCACTTTTAATTTTCGTCTGCAAAACCTTTGAATTTGGACAAACAGGAAAGGGTTAAGCTGTACTGTCCAAAGGCCAGAATAGCTATAGCAATGGCATAGTTCCTGTCTGTCTATAAACAATCCAAATTTCCTATTATAAGGTCATAAGGGAGGTTCTTTAAAAAAGAATGGGGCCATTCCATTAATGGACTAAATAGATTTTCACCCAAATAATTATGAACAAATATAAGCAGATTTCCTGGAACCTTTCACAGGATGATCATTCTGTCAAAAGAAAAATATGGCTAATCCATTGGGAAACGCAGGAAAAAAGGGGCCTTATGGATTTTCACTAGAAAATGTTTTGTTTTTTCCCACAAGATGATTGTAGGGATATAAGTCAGACTAATATTATTAACTATAATTATAAAGACTTTATAAAATGAGGCAGTACAGTTGGGATAACCCAGTCTCCCCTGTAGGCCTCTATAAATATTTACAAATCCATACAATGATAAAACTGTAAACATGCCTATAATACATTTCAACAGATGAAGTTATGGAATATTAAAAGATTAAGACAAATTTGCCCATCATAGCCAATCCTGTGTTCTGATGAACTGAGGAATTTAATGTTACTGTAAAAATATGGAGAATATGCTGATACAGTTAATTACATCGTGAAACTGACAAGGTGAATAATTTTTTAATCAAATAATATGAGTCAGTGGAGCAAGTTTTGACTATATTTAAAGGGAGGTAATCCAATATTCAGGATGAACAAAATTAGCAATATTGATTACCCCCCTTCATTAAAATATGCATTAAAGTTCTATAAATAGCTTCCTATTTCTTCAAAAACCTATTAAATGCCTACAATTTCAATTATGTTGTTGAAATCACGATTTTTTCCTATTTTTATTTATTTTGAATGTTGTTGATGATTCTGTCTTTTTCAATGAGTTTGGAGCTTTTTGAATGGTTTGAGTGTGTGTTTGGAATAAATGAATGGAACAATGAGTGATGGTTTTGATTATATATTATATGATTGATATGTTAATTATCAACTGAATTCACTTGAATTTTTGACCTGTCTTAATTATTTCATTGTCTTTGCATAATCCAATTTCAAACAATTCTTGTTTTCACTCATAATCTGATAATATAACTTACAGAGAACAGAAGAAACAATGAAACTTTTTGTCCCTAGAACTTTTTATTAGCTCACCTGAGCACGAAGTGCTCAAGGTGAGCTATTGGGATCGTAGAATGTCCGTCGTCAGTCGTGCGTCGTGCGTCGTCCACAATTTCTTTAAACATCTTCTCCTCCTAAACCAGTGGGCCAATCTTGATGAAACTTGGCAGGGATGTTCCTTGGGTCAAGCTCTACCAAAGTTGTTCAAATAAATGAACACCCTTAACTTTCCCTTTACCCTTAACAAAAAGGGTGAAAATATGAAAATCTTTAAAAATCTTCTTCTCTGAAACCAGAAGGCAGACAGCTTTCATATTTGGTATGTAGCATCATCTAGTGGACCTCTACCAAGTTTGTTCATATCAAGACCCTGGGGTGATATTTGGGCTTTGTCCGGGCCCAACCCTTTTTACATAGAATCAAAGAGCGAAAATCTTTAAAAATCTTCTTCTCTGAAACCAGATGGCAGACAGCTTTCATATTTTGTATATAGCATCACCTAGTGGGCCTCTACCAAGTTTGTTTATTTCAAGACCCTTGGGTCATATTTTGGCTTTGCACGGGTGCATCCCTTTATCTCTTATGAGCACGAAGGGTAAAAAAACGAAAATCTTCAAAAATCTTCTTCTATGAAACCAGAAGGCAGACAGCTTTCATATTTGGTATGTAGCATCATCTAGTAGACCTCTACCAAGTTTGTTCATATCAAGACCCTAGGATCATATTTGGGCTCAACCTGGGCGCAACCCTTTTTACATAGAATCAAAGAGCGAAAATCTTCTTTAATCCAAACCAGAGGACACACTGCCTTCATTTTTGGTATGTAGCATCTTCTAGTGGGCCCCTACCAAGTTAGTTCATATCAAGACCCTTGGGTCATATTTGGGCACCACCCGGGGGCATCCCTTTCAGCTCATCTGAGCACGATGGGTGAAAATAGGAAAACCTTCAAAAATCTTCTTCTCTGAAACCAGAAGGCAGACAGCTTTCACAATTAGTATGTAGCATCATCTTATGGACCTCTTTCAAGTTTGTTCATATCAAGACCCTGGGGTCACATTTGGGGTCCACCCGGGTGCATCCCTTTTTACATAGAATCAAAGAGCAAAAAGGCATATCTGTCTTTCTCTTCGCTGAAAACGTTCCATGGTATTGATCTTAGGCAATTATCTTCTTTTTGACATCTGCCTATCTAATTAATGTGATGTCCCAGGGGTCAAAGAGACTCAGGTGAGCGATCTAGGACCATCTTGGTCCTCTTGTTGAATTAAGACTCTTTTCCAATATATAACCAATCTGAATCTGACATAAAAATGGTTATTAACAGATATTTTATCAAAATATTCTTGTTTATGCATTTAAGTCCACGAAAAAGTCAAATTTTCTTTTAAAAAAATTGAGGGATCATAGATTCATAACAAAGGTCCCTTTCATAT
This sequence comes from Fragum whitleyi, assembly GCA_948146395.1. Taxonomy (NCBI): domain Eukaryota; kingdom Metazoa; phylum Mollusca; class Bivalvia; order Cardiida; family Cardiidae; genus Fragum; species Fragum whitleyi. The sequence continues at coordinate 36,630,583 of OX411555.1, forward strand.
ATTAAGTGGATTTTTTAAGAAACATGGGAAAAGGGGCCTTATGAAAGTTTCACTTTGAGTATTCTCATTCACTTGAAGCAGTACAAAAAAGATTAAATTTAAAGTTTCAATTATTGCTTTCTTTTTAACCATGTAATGTTCAAGAACTGTGAGATTAAATTCAGGAAAAACTTGATAGCCAGTAGAGTGTCACAGGATCTAACAGTTAATAACATTGTGAAATTGACATTCATCTCAATCAAAACAATTCTTAATTGCTCACTCTTTGCTCCAATCATTCATTCTATACACTTACTCAAACCATTCAAAAACACTGAAAATGACTAAGATTTAAAGATTAGATCAACAATTACATTCAAAATAAATTTGGCTAGAAATAAATTGTGATTTCACTGTCAATTGAAATTGTTAGCGTTTGATTGGTTCTTGAAGAAATAGGAAGCTATTTATAACACTTGTATGAATATTTTATTAAAGGGAGGTAATAAATAACACTATTTTTGTTCATCTTGAACAAAATTAGCAATATAAGATTACCTCTCTTTCATTTAACTCAAAACTCGCTCCACTCGTTCATTCAATTTCATTCCAAGACCATACCAAATCATTCATCTTGTTAATATCACAATGGTCTTAACTGTGTGTATGACTGACTATGTATCTTATTGTATTACTAAGTAGACATTCAGATCTTGTGACTCTTAGGAGTTCCTCAGCTCTTACTTTAAAATGTCAAGGTATTAGTTAAAAAAAACTAATCTAAGTGCCAATTAACAATGTACTTATAAGTGATTTACCCTTTTCATGCTATTCACATCTTTACATCGAACTCAAATACAGTTAATTACATGGTGAAATTGACATTCACCTCAATCAAAACTATGCTAACTCACTCACTCAGCGCTCCAATCATTCATTACAAGCACTCACTCAAGCATTCAAAAACGCTCAAACCCATTGAAAAATATAGAATCAACAACAGCATTCAAAATAAACTTGGATAGAGAAAAATGGCGATTTCAATCAGACATAATTCAAATAGTAAGCGTCTTAAAGGTTCTTGAAGAAATCCGAAGTTATCTATAGGATTTGTTTGCATATTTTATTAAAGGGAGGTTATAAATATCTCTTATTTTGTTCTTCTTGAATAAAATTAGCGATATTAGATTACCTCCCTTTAATTTCACTGAAGATTTGCTCCACTCACTCATTCAACTTCATTCCAAGACCATACCAAATCATTCATCTTGTCAATTTCACGATGTTCTTAACTGTATGTATTACTGACTATGTATCTTATTGTATTACTAAGTAGACATTCAGATCTTGTGACAGTTAGGAGTTCCTCAGCTCATACTTTAAAATGTCAAGGTATTAGTAAAAACTATTCTAAGTGCCAATTAACAATGAACTTATAAGGACTTAACCCTTCTTATGCTATTTAAAACATCTTTGTAATTGAATATTTTACATCAGGTGTAAACTAAGATCAGCCTGCACAAAGGTGCAGTCTGTTCTTAGACTACTGGCTAAGCTCCTTATCTGTTTAAGAGATGAAGAGAGTATTTGTTGATTTCATTGATGTTTATAACCAAAAACCTAATCACACTGTATGAGTATGCAAAGCCAATTCATACTTGAGTGTGATAAGGGTTTTAGTGTCATACCTCATGTAATTTGCTAAAATGTAAAGATTTGTCAATGATAAAGAAGTTTTTTAATGGGACTACCTTTTTCGGAAGCTTACAAAATAACTGTGTAATCAGAATTAATTTCATTGGGAAATGAAAATAGTTTTTCATCCAATTGGAATGCATGAAATCGGATGGAATCAACTAGCATAAAATTATTTATTTGTGAAAATGTGGGCCATTGTATTTGAAATGTCCTGAAACTGGAAATAAATTCGAAGCAAATTTAAATTCAGCATGATAAATATTTTCCACTGACCTTCTAACATGCCTATAATCTTGAAAGGTTTTTCTGACCCTCAAGCATAAGGAGAATTAACTGTAAGTGTGTATTAAGGGGTATTTGAAGATAAGAAAAATGGTATATCTGTTTTGTTATGAATAAACTATTGTAACTAAATTATATCTTTTTCTATTTTTATCCAGAGGCTATAGAAATTAATTAATTTGTGACCTGTCACGTGAAAAGGGACCATCGGATCCGATTCTGTAGAAGGAATAAGTGAAAAAGAGATTTGATCAAGCATAGGTCAACCAGCTGTCGCATTTAAAAAATTCTTTCACTGGAAGGAAGATTGATCATTCTAAATCAGAAAAAAGGCACAGTGCAAAAAGTTTCGACCCTAGCCAGTCTGTGCAGTCTGACTAAGGTCTACACTTTCTGCACTACCAAGATAGCCCCTTTTCACGGGACGGGTCACATTTGTTAAAAAGTAAATGCTATTTACGGTAAAATGCCATAGGCAAAAATTTCAGAGGTAATACTGTCGGAGGTAAAATGGTAAAAATGACACACTAAATGAAAAATAAAGAATAAAAAAGAAAAAAACAATAATTTCGTCAACAAGAATAGTCGTCTGCCACAGTTGAAAATTGTACTAGTCTGAAAGAGTGTCGTCTGGAGTTGGTTGAATTTCAGCATTCGATTTTGCAATTGGGCTTGTAGCAAGCAATGTCTGTGTTTCCTATTTTCTTACCAAAAGATCAAAAAGAAACAAAAAAGTGTCTACAGCTTGTTTAAAAGTTTGTCGTCTCACAGGCTGGTTATCTATTACAGAGGTCCGTATTACAAAACATGCTTAGAACTTGCCGTTTTAAACAGTTTCCTGTCGGGACAAATCTGGGGGTACAAGTCTGGTATCTGCTATCTGCAAAAGAAAGAAACGTTCATCAAAACATGCCCTCCATTTTAGGATAACAAAATGGTGCAAAATGCGAAGCGGGGTATGATTGGCAAACAGTTTGAACCGTTCTGTCAGTCTGAACGCAAGGCTGGTTTAACCACAATAACAAATAAGACGACGAAAATTTAGACTGGTCCATTTTCAAAGAAATGATATCTTTTTGTGTCAGTCGTATAAACCTAAATATTATTGCCCCCTTTTTTGAATCATGCTTGGATCTTGTCCAGAGCACATCTCTAAAGGTAAATGAGATATGATCATAAAACTTCATGAGCAGATAGATCTCATCAAAGGGAAGAGCAGTGCAAAGAACCATTACTATTATTTTTTAGCTCCACTGGCTGAAAGCCACTGGGGCTATTGTCATGGCATTGTGTCCGTCGTGCGTCCGTCCGTCCGTCCGTCCGTCCGTGCGTGCGTGCGTCCGGTCGTAAACTTTTCTTTAAAAATCTTCTCCTCAGAAACTACTGGATGGATTTCAACCAAACTTCACAGGAATGATCCTTGGATGACCCTCTTTCAAAGTTGTTCAAGAAATTTTGATCCTATGAAAAACATGGATTTAATGGGCGTGGCTAATTTCCAAATATGGTAAAAAGTGACTTTTCTCAGATTCTTATCAATGGATACCAATTAAATTTTACATGTATGATCCTTGGGTGACACTTTATCAGCCTACAAAAAATCATTGTGATCGGATGGAAAATATGCATTTTATTTGCGGAGGTCAATTCTCTATATGTTATATAGTGGAAAGTTTGGAAATCATTTTCTCAGAATGTAATTGATGGATATCAACCAAATTTCACTGGAATGATCCTTGAGTGACCCTTTATCAGTGTACAAAAAAATCATTGTGATCGGATGGAAAATATGCATTTTATGGGCGGAGGTCATTTCTCTATATGTTATATAGTGGAAACTTTGAAAATCATTTTCTCAGAAGGTTACTGATGGATATCAACCAAATTTTACTGGAATGATCCTTGAGTGACCCTTTATCAGTCTACAAAAGATCATTGTGATCGGATGAAAAATATGCATTTTATTGGCGGAGGTCATTTCTCTATATATTATATAGTGGAAAATTTGCAAATATTTTCTCAGAATCTGATTTTTGGATATCAACCAAATTTCACTGGAATGATCCTTGAGTGACCCTTTATCAGTGTACCAAAAATTATTTTGATTGGATGAAAAATATGTATTTTATGGGCGGAGGTCATTCCTCAATATGTTAAATAGTGGAACATATTATGAAAATCATTTTCTCAGAATGTAACTGATAGAATAATTTTCAACATCAGTAGAACCCCAAATATCTAAAAATCTAGTCAAAATATTTATTTGCTTTTACAAGAATTTCAAGCCTGTGGAGCGACTCAAGCCATTCATGGCTTTCTAGTTGAGTAATTGCTCCTTTTTAGCTCGCCCGGGATGGAGGTCTCGGAAGAGCTATTGTCATACCCTCAGATGTCAGTGTCGGTGTTGGCATCCGCATTAGGTTAAAGCTTTTTATTTCTATCAATATTAATCCTAGAGGCTTTATATTTTACACAAACACTCATTAGGGTATAGGCTTTCATTTAAGACAAGCACCCATGTCAAAATGACCTTGAGACAGTGACACTGACCCTTTTGAAAAACTTTAACCAAAAACTTAAACCAAAAAAATCTTTAACCAAAAAACTTTAACTTTGCTTATATTTTCTGAATGCTTTATCTAGGGACATCGTTACTTCATATATGCACTCACAATGTGATATGCTTACATCAGAGACCAAGTGCCATGACATTTTGACCTTGACCTTGACCTTTTATAGACTTAAAAAAACTTTAACCAAATACTTAAACCAAAAAACCTTAACCTTGCTTATAATTTTTTGATGATTTTACCTAGGGACATCATTGCTTAATATACACACTCACTGGGCGATAGGCTTTCACCAGAACATTTTTTCTTAACATTTTGACCTTAACCTTGACTATTTTGGACTTAAAAAACTTTAACCAAATCAAATTATAACCTCGATTATATTTTCTGAGTGCTTATACCTATGGTCATTTTACCTTTGTTTCTTTCTTTTTTCTACATCAGACTGATATTAGATCATTGACTTTAACAATAAATATTGATCTTGAACTGAGATCTTTGGTCAAGTGCTGTTTGTGACAAGTAGCAATTTGGGCGAGCTACGTTGTCCGCTGACAACTCTTGTTCGTATCTCTGAAAGTATAAGAGCCATGATTGTTAAACTTCTTCTCAGGTGTAAAATCACAAAAAAACATTAGCCTTCTCAAAACACTGTGAATCATTGTTCTTCGTTAACTTTAACTTTTGCATTTAACCTCCCTCCCCCAGTCTACATCCATCAGTGTGACGGGCGTATCTTGTGACAATTTGACACCTTGTTGGGAATCAAATTCAGAAAAGAATTGATGCCTGTCTCAGTAGCGATTCCAGGATTTTTGTAAATGGGGGTTCGAACATATATAACGGATTTCGTTTCCATAGTCTTGAACAATTTTTACCCTTATCCTGCTGAATGTATAAATATCTTTTTGAAAAAGTCCTATTTTCTTCCCATATCAACGAGACTGCTCCAGGATTTTTATAAAGAAAATCAAGTAGAAGTCAGTATATGCAAAAATCAGACTGCACAACTGTGCAGACTGATCTTAGTCTATACTGTCTGTCAAAGCTTTGTTTCCATTAGGAATATTTTCGTGAAAAGCGAGTGAAGGGTTAATTGAAATTTTACGCCATCAATTGATTGGGCTTCAGAGGTGGGTTCGTTCGAACTCCCCGAACCCCCTTTGGATCCGCCAATGTGTCTTCAATTCTAACCTGAAATTGTCTTCTAGAGGGTCCTGTCGATTTAGATCAGATAGTTTTGTTATCAAAATATAAAATGCCCAGTTTTAACCTATGGTCGAATTTTTCCTGCAACTTCAAATTCCAATAATATTTGGGAAGTCATGTGATCCAACATGCGAAACGGCGCGCTATCATGGCTGCACCCTTTGTATTTCCGGGGTCTATTCCGTAGAATCGCCGAAGTTTCCCAATTGCATTCGCACGTTACATCTACTTACACCATGCGACCATTGTAACACATGATCCGCTACAAGGAACAACCAGGGACCCGAAAGGCATTGATTGGTAACATCTCAAAGCAATGGAACCTGAAAATATAGAAAAGTCGAATGTCCGATAGAATATTTTAACCCCTAACATATTACATGTGTCAAGTTTAGACTTTGTCTAGCTTTCTGTTTCCGTCAAAATTTCAGTCTGTATTAAACAGAAAGCGCAGCTTCGACGTTAGGCAAACCGATATGCAACCCAAGAAATCGTATGTCGATGGCTCAGCGCGAAACGGTTGTAACTCCATATAAACATAAAGGGAGTTACAACTGTTTCGCACTTAGCCATCGTATGTAAAGACAACAACAATTAGGATAAAGATAACGTTTTGTACCAACTTATTTCAGGCCACATGCGGGTATTTTTGCCTGCAATATAAGACATTCCCTCAGACAGCGGGCTAGAATTGTACCAATTTAATAGGCCCATTGATCCTAAATATCGACTTACAAAATAGTCCAGAATAGGTTATTCTGATAGTTGACAGTGGAACCAGTCTACGCCCGGGTAGGATCCGGACCAGAAATAAGCTGGCCCCTTTGTGAGACGTGAAATGAAAAGGTTATAGATAAAAGATATGCATATACAGTTAATGACATCTCGGAATTGACACTCATCTCGATCAAAACCATTCAAAGTCACTCGTTCAGCGATCCAATCATTCATTCAAAATACTCCAATCACCCAAAAACGCTCCAAAATAGTGCAAAAATGCTAAGAAATTGCTCAAATTGATCAACATTTTAATAAATTCGATCAAATAATTGCATGATTTAATCGGCAAGTGTTGATTTTTATCTTTTTGACAGAAAATACATAATATCATTAGATATGTAGCTTTTATTAATGGGAGGCAAAACTATCGCTAATTGGACGAAATTATCGATTTTGATTTAAACCTCCTCCCTCTTGAAAATCATTTAAAACTCGCTCACACATTTATTCAATTTCATTCAAAATTCATTTAACTTGTAATTTCATTGTAATTGTGAGAATGTTTGTTGAAAAGAAGTTAAAATTGATTGTTGATATGAGAAATGAATGCGTTCACGTTGATTTTTTAAGTGACGCTTTAATACCGAAAACGCTTTTATTCCTTTCCTTTTTTCAATTTTTTAAATACCATTATAATATTTTGTTTATAATGTTTTAAATACTTTTTGACAAATTTTGTGAAAAGGAAATCATCTGATTAGTTTAAAAACGTGTCGATCCTTGTCAGACTTTGTAAGCTAAGCAGGTGACTAGAATCAAAACAATTTGGGAATTTATGATCTGAATCTAGAATTATTATTAAAAAAATAATGAATATCGTGAAATTGACAAGTTGGAATGGTTTGGCGTGCTTTTGGATTGAAATTGGGATGGCCTAGTTTTGAATGAAATTTAAGAGAGGTAATAATCTGATTGGTTTGAATTAATGTTGACTTCGTAAACAATTTCGAAATGTTTTCTTATGATTTAGGATCGTTTTTGAGCGATTTGAGTGAGTGCCTGAATGAATAAATCGATCACTGAGAGATTGATTTAGAATTATTTTTATCGGAATAATCGTCAATTTCACTATGTAATTAACCGTAAAAGTGGATGGATATAGTGGTAGTACTTTATAAAAAACAAGACCTCGAATCTTAATATTCTGTTATGCTGTAATTAGATATGTCAATCAAGATCAAGAAAATCGCCTTCAGTTATTCGACGCGTAATAGTTCCACAACGTTTCGGAAGTCATGAACTTTTTTAATATTTACCGAGGTTTCCAAATGATTTCATTAGGATAGCTCGGTTAACATTGTGAAAGATCATGCACTCCAAAATGTTGCGAAACTTTTACGGGTCCACTACCTACAGTGAAAAGTGTCTCTGATTAGGCCGGGCATTCATTGCAGTCTATTTTTGGATCAATACTTTTCGCAATTCTTGGATTGTACTTTTTCTCCAAAAGGGTCATATTTATAAGTTAGACCGGTCCCACTGTCGACTCTCATAAGTCGACATTAGTATAGTCAAATTTATAAGTTAGAAAATGAAGAATAAATTCGAACCTGATATCATAGTAATAAATAGTATTCCAACAACATGTACGTAGGTGAATGTGGTCATTGTTACCTGATAAGCTTAAAGCAATCAGGTGTAGCTCCAATTTCTTTAGTAGGTCAACAATAAACCAAATATGATAATGACTCTTTGAAAATCATGTGCCTTTTTTACATCGAAGGTATATAAGTTAATAACAAGGACAAAAACCTTATGACTCCTCTGGATTTTATTAAGGGTCATTGTATAGTGCGATTGACTTCTATAAGGACCAACGTTTTCATCAATTACACAAAAATACGTTGGCAAAACTGTTTTGTATTCGGCACTATCTAAATTTTAGCTTAATACCATTCCAAAACTTATTTTTTGAGAATAACACGGTGTTTAAATAATGATTCTCTCTATCTAGTTAATGCTAATAATTTCGTATTTTCCGCTCTTAAACACGAGGGGTGTAGAAGGCTATTTGGTAGTAGGGAAATGTGAACATATAGTAAAAACATGACTATTTAAAATGTTTAAAATGACTATCATTCCTTATTTGGACATGCTAATTAGCATATCTACGGTCACGTCAGTTTAAATCTAAATCTCACGTGATTTGTACCGTTTTTATTCGTCTGTTTGCAGGGTTTTCCTCGTGAAAATTACAACGATTACGTTAAAATATCCATTTTTATTGGTCTGCAAATTAGATCTATTTTTGGAGAGATAATTCGATGTTCCGTTTATTATAGAATCAACTAGGTGTGAAAGGCCGGGAGCTAACATGTAGACGGACAAAATCTTTATTTTACTTGCAAAAAATCTAAAAAACATAATTCTTCATGGTTTAAGATAGAAAAATTGATATGACTAGCAAAAATTGGTTTTCATCAATGTTTTTTTGAGAATTTTGGCTAAATGTTGGTCAATATAGAAGTCAAACGGACTGTACATGTGTAATTAGTTCATGCCATTAAATATATCAAAACACAAGTCATATTAGTCCGGCTGCAAAACCCGATGTATCACGTGGAGCGTCATTGCCGTCTATAATTGTTGTTTTTTTTTCCGTTATTTTAGAAAGGGAAGCCATTGTACAGTGTGACCACTTTTGGACCAATGGGCCACACGCTGGAATAAGATGGCATCCGCGATGGCGTCCGAGCAAATCAAAGCGATATTGCGTTTTTACTTGTTCATATTGTAGTCAAAGCGTTTTTGAATACACCCCCCCCCCCCCCAGTTGCTTAAACGAAGTCAAATGTTAGTTATTGTAAAACTTCTTCCAAGGATTACAGTATAAATGCAAAAAGAAATTGCGAAATAATATCATAGAAACGATATAAAACCAATTACAAATGTTCTAATATATTGGAACAATTACGTCGTGCATTACATCGTCCATTTTGTTTATACCGACGTTGCTTGTTAACTTCATGACGCCACACAATATGACAAGGGATTTGAAGCAACGTCTTTACGTATTCTCTATATATTAAAGCATTTTTGAGGGTCTCTGCAAATGGCAACGTCTGAAAAACGTGATGTTATTATTGTATAAAAAAGGAAAGGCTATAGTATTTATTGAGCGGAGATTGCGAAATAATTAATAGAAATGCTTCAAAAAGAGACACAACCCTACAAAAACGCCGACAAATTTGCGTCACACATTGCATCGTTACTTTTGTTTATACCACCATTGCTTAGTAAATTCATGACATTTCAAAATTCAAAGCGGGAATTAGATCAACGTCTTTAGTTACGCTCTGAAATAACATTAACCATGAATATGTTTGACACATTTAAACCATTAATATTTATACTCAAATAATTAACAAAACGCATTGGTTTTATTTTTTGAAACCAGCAAATATTGCAGAAAAAGATAAGTATCATTGAAATTTATAAGCTGTATAGGCCCCAGATCGATGAAATTTAGGTAAAAAAGCCGGGCGTTAACGACACATGAATTTACTGATTTATCCACGTTTTCTGCCGTTTGTGCCCTGACTTTATTTGCTGGTGTTAATTTGTAAACGTCTGACTTGAACGTTCAGGCACACACACAAAAAATAAGTAGATTTTATTAAAGGGAAGTTTAAAAAAATCGCCAATTTCGTCCATTTGGACTAATTTATCGAGTATGTTTTACCTGTCTTAAAAGTCATTCAAAAATCTCTAGACACACTCATTCAATTTATTTTCAAAATCATTCCAAACACATTCAATCTGTCAAGTTCATGATGTTTCTAACGGTACCAGGAATTTCATAAAATGCGTTAACGACTTTGTAGATGCATTGAGGAATATTTCTATTGGTATTTGACGTTCTAGTCGCGAAAACGCTTGCTTGGATACCCCATTTGAAGTTATGGGCGATCTAATAGGGGGATTAGTATAGCAAGTAAAGACTACGTTAAAAGTATTGATTTTGAAATCTCTTCTATTGTTTTAACGTTTGGACTCTTCCTCCGTGCCCGACAGAAATGTGCAGTGCATTTTTCCTCAGGATTTTGGGAACGGGTACAAAATCAGGCATGTTGGGAAAACACGTTATATTCTAAAAAAAAACCAACAGGGGAACATTATTTTGGTTTTGGATAAAACTATAGGCCTTGCCCAACTGCACCTACGGATGCACTGGGGATGTAACACGTATGAAAATCTTTGCATCCGTTAAAAAACGCTTTATATACCCCTCTGTTTCTTACCCTGTACATGCGCTTTGTATACGCTCTGTCCATCGAGCGTCCGTACAGTGTGATTTCATCCGCGCAGAAGGGGCTGCAAAAAACTTGTAGAGCGGGTAAACTTTCCACTATGTACGATGTAAATGCGAAACAATTCGAAGAACAAACACTTTGTATCCGATACCATCCGTAATATTCCGTTGAATCCTCAATCCATCCGTAGTGCATCGTCGGAATTCTAATCCCTCTAGATGAAAACGAACAGAGGGCGGAGTTATCAGGTATACTCCAGGTATATAAAAGGGAAGTAACTCGAATATTTAAATTTATAAGCGTTTGCATCGCGTAAATTTTAATGATTTTAATTAGGAAAAAATAAAAAAAAAAAAAAAAAAAAAAAAAAAAAACTAAAAGTGTCCCAGGCGCTTGAAGAGAAACGAATCGAATGCAAAACGGTGGAAATGATAAGGGCGTAGCCAAGAAAACGCACGTTCGCTTCAGAGCGTCAAGAGCATCCATGTTCCCGCTATAGTTGACGTTGAGTAAAAGAAAATCAACGAAAGATTAAATTATGTATTTTACAGCGTTTTGTCATCAAATTATAATAACCCAAAGATGTCGATTCGTTTCTCTTCAAGCGCCTGGGACACTTTTAGTTTTCCGAAACGTGTAAGCGATGTACCAAATGCACCCCTTTATGGTATTGGGAATGTCTGCAGGCCATTTTTCTAGCTAAATAGAGTTTATTTAGGACTATAATTTAGTAGTTTCGACTTTCCCATTAAAAATGTCCTATTAAGTCATTTACGTTTTGTCTGTCACTAGTAAATTCCCTAAGCTACACTGGCTTAGTGGCATAAAATGTTATAAGAATGTCTTCCATGAGTAAGAATACAGTTACACATAAGTGATACCAAATTTTGACTCGCATTATTGTTCCTCGCTGTACTGGATCGCGGTCATGTATCCTTGCTCGCCTTACTAGACCTGTCTGCTGCATTTGATACCGTTGACCATACTATTATGGCAAACACCTTACAGTCTGTTTTTGGCATATCTGAGATTGCCCTTTCCTGGTTCAAGTCATAAATGCTCGACAGACAGCAGTTTGTTTCTGTAGGCAACTATAGTTGCGATCCTGATAATCTAGTGTATGGTGTCCCACAAGGTTCTGTATTGGGACCTGTCCTTTTTGTCATGTACACCAGGCCTTTACTGTCCCTTATCGACAAGCAATGTGTGCTAAATCAATCATTTGCTGATGACACTCAGCTGTAGAATTCTGCTGTCCCGTCACAAATTAGATCAGTTATTACTCAAGTGGAAGACTGCATTTCCACTGTTGGAATTTGGATGTGTGAAAATAAGTTGAAACTTAATGATGACAAGACAGAGGTTCTATTGATTAAAACTAACAAGAGTGCCATCGTCACAAAATACGCCGCCACTTTGCTGCTGTTTCACAATAATAATTGTAGACACTACTTATTTTGACAAAACCAAATTAAAAATGACCAAGTTTCATTTAAATAAAGACAAAAAGTAAGGAGGAGTTGCGTTCAAAAGGCTGCAATTTCAATAAGCCCTAGATACTAAGTTTTAAGGGGGCATAATTTATGGTAAAATTAATGAACCATAAAATCTTTACTTCATGCTCATCCATCAATTTCAGTTATAACATCCACCAAGTTTCATTTAGATCCAGCCAGAAACTTAGGAAGAGTTGCATTCACAAGGCTGCAATTTCAATAAGCCCCAGAGACTAAATTTTCAGGGGCGTAACTCAGGCAAAAATCAACCTACCATAATATCCTTCCTTCATGCACATCTACCAAATGAGGTGATAACATTGACCAAGTTTCAAGAAGATCCAGCCAGAAACTTAGGAGGAGTTGCGTTGACAAGAAAATGGACCCAGAGACTAAGTTATTAAGGGGCATAACTCAGGCAAAAATCAACGAACCATAAAATCCTTCCTTCATGCACATCTACCAATTGAGGTGATAACATTGACCAAGTTTCAAGAAGATCCAGCCAGAAACTTAGGAGGAGTTGCGTTGACAAGAAAAGTGGACCCAGAGACTAAGTTATTAAGGGGCATAACTCAGGCAAAAATCAACGAACCATAAAATCCTTCCTTCATGCTCATCTACCAATTGAGGTGATAACATTGACCAAGTTTCAAGAAGATCCAGCCAGAAACTTAGGAGGAGTTGCGTTGACAAGAAAAGTGGACGGACGTACGGACGGATGGACGGACGGATGGACGGATGGACAGACGGAGAAGATGACGCCAATATACGTCCGCCTCCGGCGGCGTATAAAAACTCATTCAGATTGTGTGAGTGTCCTTCAGGCCTGCGCGTAGGAAATGGTAATATTCCTTTTACCGATTCTGCAAGAAACCTAGGTTATTGTATCTCGGATGATATGTCACTAGATACTCATGTCACAAATGTATGCAAATCAGCCTATTGTGCTATCCGCCAGATAAGTTCGATTCGCAAATATCTAACAAATGAAGCTACAAAAACGTTAGTGTGCGCATTTGTACTCAGTCGACTAGATTACTGTAATTCCCTTCTGTCGAATGCCCCCAAATACATTATTGATAAGTTACAGAGAGTCCAAAACTGTGCAGCACGGTTAGTTGTTAAGGCACGAAAGCACGACCACATCACCCCAGTCCTTAAATCGTTACACTGGCTTCCAATTGAAGCACGTATTAACTTTAAGCTATGTGTCTTGTGTCACAACTACTTTTCAGGACGTTCCCCATCATTTATCAGTGACATGCTAAATCAGTACACTCCATCTAGAAACCTGAGGTCATCATCCGATTCCCGCGTTTTAATTGTCCCGAAGACCCGCACAAAAAAGTATGGTGAGCGAAGCTTTTCATACTGTGCTCCAGAGCGATTAAATTCCCTGCCGTCAGATATCAGACATATTGAGTCATTACAAGCCTTTAAAAAAGCCCTAAAGACTCACCTTTTTCGAGTATTCTATGACTAGATCTAAATTGATTGAAATTTTTACATTGGTCAGCGACAAACTGTGTTTTATGTAAACATTTTAACTTGTACAGCGCTAAGAGCCTGAATTTTTGGGATGTAGCGCTTTATAAATGTCCATAATTAGTCAAAGGAACAAGAATAACAAACTCTTATTTTAAATGACTAAATAGGTTTAAATCTCACTGAATGTCAGACCATACAATAGATATTGAAAATCTTAACAATCTTTAGTATGAATGCTAAACTATATTCATTTCTCGTTAAATTATCCATTAGTATGAATCAATCTACTCAAATTCTGTAGATCGAAAACAGAATATCAAACATGAGAACCTACAGTAATGAAAATGATAAACTTACAAATGTGTATATTCTGTTTTGATCATGCAGAACCATGGCCTACAATGATTAATTTGCCAAATTTATTTACTCAACAAGAAAAATTTGGAAAAACAATTAAATTAATTTTTTAACTAATCAGCTTTGAAATACCATCTTAAATAACCCTAATCCATTGATTAACAGAACATAAGGTAATGCATTATAATGTATCCTTAATAGCTTATGAAACGGGTGGGAGGGAGGGTTATTTCAAATAATCAAAGGCACTACTGGTCCGACAAGAGACGTTCAAAACTGTGACCATAACCCGCGAAATTTAACATTATAAATGCAAAGCAGAGGAATACATTTTTTCATCCAATCAGATTCTTGTTATGACCAATTACCTGGTTTTACGAGGCACGCAAAACCGGGCAAATTAGTCAAAGGAACAAGAATAACAAACTCTTATTTTAAATGACTAAATAGGTTTAAATCTCACTGAATGTCAGACCATACAATAGATATTGAAAATCTTAACAATCTTTAGTATGAATGCTAAACTATATTCATTTCTCGTTAAATTATCCATTAGTATGAATCAATCTACTCAAATTCTATAGATCGAAAACAGAATATCAAACATGAGAACCTACAGTAATGAAAATGATAAACTTACAAATGTGTATATTCTGTTTTGATCATGCAGAACCATGGCCAAAAACAAGCCTCTCCCTCCCCCAAAACAAAGCAAAAAATTGACATCAAGATGAAAGGGTGGAAATTAAATATGAATTCATACAAACGAAAAAAGTGTTCTTCAAACAGTATTCTGTGCTACTATTAATGAAGAAGCGTTCTCCAATGAAGTGTAATACCTCCATCAAGAAGATCACAAAGTGCAACAAATATATATATAACTGAAATCTAAATAAGATAGATTACACATTAAAGTCATTATTACCCCCAGAAGACAAAGAAACCCTGGAAAGTGTCAAATACCACTATCAACAGGATTCAAGATCCAAAGAAATATATATACCTCCGCATCTACAATAATTAATAATTTACCCCTCCCCCCTCCCTTATCCATGGACAGCATCAAATACCTCTGTCAACAGGATATAGCCTCCAAAAGAGTCTAATACCTCTTTTAAGAAGGAACCCCCTTCACTCATAATGAACAACTTAATGACAATCTATCTATGATTTCAACAAATGTGCAATAGTAGTAATAAAAAACATTCTGAGTTTCCTAGTACCTTCCGTATTTAGATGTAACCCCCCATCTCTTACAGCAAACAAATTTCGTAAAGGTTTACCACATCTAAAGAAAGGGCGATTGGAATGAATAAATTGTGCTCCCATCGTGTCACTTAATCGTTTTAATCCTTTATTTACTTCTTCGACCTTAGAACCAAACTTCTCATGATCAAGAGGCCTAGACAAAATACTAGAAATTACTATTTTACAACATGACAAGCGTTTTATGATACTAATCAAATTTGTAAAAGAGGCTAAAATTGCTTGTGATGTAAGACTAGTGATGTCATTAGTGCCAACATGTAATAAAAGGAATGTCTATTAAACTAGGATTCCTTTCTATTCTGCTTGCAAGCCGTGAGATATTAATCCCTGGGAAAGCAATAACTGACGTGAAATGTATACCGTCCACATGCTTCGCGATGGAATCAGAGATAATATGAACTCTGATGACATTATCTGAAAAACATGGTTTAGAATAATGAAGATTTAAATTATGAAAGCTATATTTTCCTTTTTCTATACCTTTACAAGGCATTAAAAAAAAAATAATAATAATAATAATTGTGTTTAAGTACGCAAAAATTTGGGATAGAATAATTTAAATATACAAAAACAAAAGCTTAAGGAACAGAAAACATTAGTTCAAACTGCTTCAAACATATTTTGTAAAATTGATGATTTATCCTTCCAAGAGGGCTCTAAATAGGACTTGTATGCGTCAGATTTCCAATCTCCCAATAATTGTATATGCTCAGCTGGTAATTTAGACTGGAAAGCTAAGGTTGCGAATCCTCTTCGGAAAGAATGAGTACTAAATTTTGAAACGTCAAAACCCAGACATTCAATGCAAGATCTAAGCTTGTTTTGGAACATTTTATAGGTAATGCATTTTCCATTTGTCAGAACAAACAATAAATCCTGATTAGACTGAATTTTAGGAATAATTTGCCTGTAAGCTTCAACAGGACAAATAGCTTTATTTTTTTAATGTAATCAAGGGACTTTTCACCTCTCTCTCTCCAAATTGTATGGTTTTAGACCAGCCAAATTTAACAATTAAGAAGTTACTGTGATCTTCAATGTCCCTTTGTCTGATAAATTTTCCTGTACTTGTTTCCAATTGCGTATTAGGTACTAGATTTGATTTTCTAGCAGCCAAAAAAAAGGCGAACAGAAATAGACACCAATAAACTTTATCATCAAATTTAGAAAAATTTAAGGTATTCCGCATTCTAAGCAAAATATCAATTGTAATTGGCTCTGCCCTTTGAACCATATGTGGGTTACCTCTTGACAAACCTCTGAGCGTTAATAAAAGAGAATATTCTGCAAAGGATGAAATATCAGCACCGACTATTGCATGTAGAACTTTGACACCAGCTATGTAATTTCTTATACTGTCTACTGACTTAAAGGATCTTGAGAGAAATTGTGCATATATAGCAAGAGTATGAGAAGAAGCAGGAAGGTAGGATACTCCAAAATAAAAACAAAATAATAAAAACGATCTCCACTGTACATATAAATTTGCATGTGTGCCTTCAGCGAAGGCAGACCTAGTTGACATCTTCATATGTCTTCTCAAAAGTCTTAACTCATCTCCTGAAATCAATAATTAAGAAGCTACCAAGTATGTGAGAATTTGAAATCCTCATCATTAATTATGCATTCTCTTAGTATTTGATCACTTGTGAAATTTGAGAAGAAAGTGTAACTGAATTTGTCATCTAAATGCCATCTTGACAGACTGTCTGACAATCTATTCTGGCTTGCTTCTAAATAATTAGCTCGGACTTGAAAATCAAAAACAGAAGCTACGAAGCAAATTTCCCTCATACATTTTTGTAAAAAGGGGCACCTTGCTTTACCAGAATTTATGACGATACATGCTGCTTGATTATCACAGTAAACCTGAATCTTTTTTCCTCTAAATGCTCAGGAGCCCATAAATGGAGACAAACCACTATTGATAGCAATTCCAGGGCACTGATGTGTAAATTCTGCTCAGTGATAAATAAAGGAAACTGAGCATGGAAATACTGATATCAACAAAACCCTCCGCAACCAGACAGACAGCTGTCCGAACTGAAAATATAATCTGACTCTAACCATTCCCCATGATCTATGAGTGAAATCCCATTAAAATGGGGCATACTGATTTCCCACCAATCAATATCTTTCCTAACATCAAAAGGAATCAAAAACTGGTCACAGGTTGAAGTTTGAGAATAACACTCTCTTAACCAATTTAAAATTCTGTTTATAAAAATCCTACTTGATCTCACACAAGTACCGACAAAATTTAATTTGCCCAAAAGCCGTTGAATTTCCTTCAAAGAAGCATATTTTTTTGCTTCCATGAGATAACAAGCTCCTTTATTTCTTTCAATTTTTCAGGTGTGACGGACATAGTCATGTTTATACTGTCAAAGAGAACCCCAAGAAAAACCATTGTTGTAGAAGGCCCGCATGCTTTCTCACAAGCTTCTTCTAAACCACTCAATCTGAAGATTTCTCTAATTAAATTAAAAACAAAAAATGCTATAGAGGGATCTTCTACACCTCCAAAATCATCTAAATAGTTTAATACAGAAACTCCTAAATTAAAAAAACATGAAAGAGAAAGCATTTGTGACACGCTGACAATTGTGAGCAGATGACCGCAAACCCATGGCGAGGACAGTATCCATAAAAATATGATCATTCCATTTAAAAGCAACTAAATTGTAATCTGAAGGGCATATACTTATTTGTCTATATGCCCTCCTTAAATCTAGCTTGAACATAAGACAACCAGTACCTTTTTCTTTAACTAAAGAAGCAAAATCTTCTATTTTTGGAAAAGTGAGATGTACTTCTTCATTTAAATATGTATCTTTCAGAACATGATCATTAATGCTGCTACCATTATTAGGAAAGCTCAAGTCTAAAATAACTCGTCTTTCGTGAGGATTAGCCTTAGGTACCGAATTAAGAGGTGATATTTTCACACCTTCCTGAAAAGGATTTTGCTTAAAAGGACCCATTATGGCCCCATATGAAGCTTCTTTATAGATATTTATTTATTTCATGTGGAAAATCCAACGCACCTTTATGATTTTTTTGTGGATCTTTCAATTCACTACTCCTTTCGTTATCATCAAAGTTATGTGACACACCTATAGGAAAACCAAAACGTAATAAATCAAGGACAATCAAATCATTATACCCATGTAACATCCTTTTCATGAAATCAATGTTGAATTTGAAATTTACAGGAATTTAACATTTAACAAAATTACAATGTCCTGATGATTTAACAATATTATGTAAGGCCAAAGCATTCAAGGAATTTTTGAATTGTTGCGATTCAAACTTCTTACAAAAATGACATTCGTTTTGCAAACACAAATTATTAGATGAAGTTTTCTGCTGGAAATGATTGCAATGTTCTGGTAATTTCTCTTTCATTTGAATGTTTGAATTTTTAACAGACAATTTGTCTTCTTTTGATTTGAACTTGCAATAACTTGGCAAAAATATATCAACAATCTTGTTTGTCTCATTCAAAATTTTGTCATGAAGAAGCATGAGGACAGACAGATGAGCATTCTGGATGCTGTAATTCTTTCTTGTCCTTTAACCAACAGGACGCACAAATGTGTTTTGCCCACTTTTTTTTCCTTTAACCTGAATGATATGGGAATCCTTAAACTGACATTTATTCCTTTGAAATCTGGAACAGAACCAATTTTTATCAGCCATTGAGGGAGAAGAACTACCCTGAGAAAAATCCATCCTTGGTTTAAACTTATTACAAGCCGAAGCCAAGACTGTGTTCAATGTAATTAAAATCATCTCCCCAGTTCCTATATCCTAACTCGATTTCTCTCAGAATGGCTGCATAAGGGGATTTCAATACAGAAAATTCATAAGCATTATTCAAATACATAATTCTTTTGAGTAGTTCTGTACGACCATTTCTTTCTTTAGATGACAATTTCGACTGAGATATGATTTCCATTTCACCCGCTACAAACATATTCAATGACAAATGCTGAAACTCAATTGACTTATTGACAAACTCAAATCTGAGATGGGATTGAGGGTAATTCTGTGGATTAATAACAGTTTCATCTGCTTTTGCACATATACCAGACTTTTTGGCCACATTTGCACTTGTACTCGACTTTTTCAAGGAGTCTTTGCATTTTGAAGGGCTTCCCAGTTCTGAGTCAGTACTCTCTTTATCACTGTCTTGACCCAATAAGGCTAACTTTTTCAGTTCTTTATTAACCTTAGCCGTAAGGGCTGCATCCTTCCTTAAAGAATCAATCGTTAACAAGTTACCTTTCTCCGGTTGAACATTACCACCAGAACTTGTACCCGCACTTAACTCCAATTCTGCCCGGCGAACCTGTTCCCTTAGATCCCTCAATTCACGTTCACGGGTTATCTGAACTAGACGATGTTGTAACATGGATTTTTCGTCTAAATAGGCGTCTTCTCCGGGTATAGAACAAGAAACTCTGTTACTTTTACCATCCGAAACACTCGGAAACCCAAAACCGGAAGCGGAAGAATCCGAAACGACAATGGCTGGTGCCCGACTCCCCATCAATTTATCCTGACCGCTAGCGGACCCATCTTTTACGGGGCTCCCCAAAGGGGAAAATCAGCCTGAGTACGACCCACCTCATTCAACATCTTATAATCTACCCTTTCTTTGTCTCTACTAGATTTTCTGTCTGTCATTTTGAATTATGACGGTCAGAAACAGAATTTAAGCTGAATACCAGCACAGCCTTCTCCCAAAGGTACCCCAATCACTGAAAATAGTCCTTCACTGTATGGTGTTTTTATCCATTATTCATTAGCTAAAAGCGTAAATTATTAGACAAAAGTTACAGCTAAAACTTCTATCCTGTATAATTTCAAATAATCAAAGGCACTACTGGTCCGACAAGAGACGTTCAAAACTGTGACCATAACCCGCGAAATTTAACATTATAAATGCAAAGCGGAGGAATACATTTTTTCAACCAATCAGATTCTTGTTATGACCAATTACCTGGTTTTACGAGGCACGCAAAACCGGGCATATTATTATTATTAAGTTTAGTGACGTAAAATACTCACGACCCGACGTCTCAAATGATTTATACAGGACTTCAACAATTTTGTCTCTTTCAGTGACATTTTTTTCAAAAGGTTTGTGGAAATGAATTCAATGAGAGAAAACCCAACTGGTAGTTTTCATCTAAAATTAAGTAAACAAATTTCGCACGGTATTTAGGGGCTTATAAGGGGCATAACGTTGGACCTTTGATCTTGACCTACGTTCTATATTATTGAATTTGAGGTATATACCGAGATCAGGCAATATTTTGGTGTAGTCTGATCCAGATCTATATCTCCTAGTAGAACAGAAATAAATTGGACCTCACACGCAGGATTTATAACTGTCTTTGCTATGCTGCTGAAATTGATCTGAATGAGTTTTTCACAATGCACCCACTAGGCTTGACTGTTTGTAATTTCTGAATCCAGGCTCCTTCCCTAAACTGGCGCTCAATTTTATCTTCATCATGGCATTTCTCCAGAACCGCTAAAGTTATTTCGTTTTCTGAATGGTCATTGGTCCCAAAATGGAAGTTAATGGATTTAACCTTTCCTGATTTAACATCCCTGATGTGCTCGATTAATCTGTCTCTCAGTTTTCGCTCGGTTTCCTCGACGTGCACTACGGTCTTACAGCGCCTACACGATAGTCCATATACTTTATTACGCGTTGGACAGTTAACATCTCTGAGAGTATTGTACTGGTACTGTCCTTTAGTATCACACACTTTGTCCCTTGTGATCATACCACGAATCTGACAGCCTGGCGAGCATTCACCCCTACACATCCTCAAAGATCGGTTAGTCTTCCCATGGACGAGGGCATCCCCGAGATTTCTGTCTCTCCTATACTCAACCAGAGGTGGCTCTCTGAAGATATCTCTCATTTTGTCTGAGCGGCGAAGTAGTCTAACTATATTATGAATATCCGGAAGAAGATTGGAGTATGTGATCGTCATATTTATGAATGTTTTTTTGCTTTGAAAAGTACTAGGTGAAGCTCCAATTCGACAGATAAGGCAAGACAAATCCTTGACTCTTGGTAAGATACAACTAAGCCAAAAGGCTATGTAATACTTTTTCTAAGAGAGAAATGATTTATTTTCAAACTGCAATTAAACCCTTGAATACAACAGACGGACAAACAATGAAATCTGTCATTCTTGTCATTTCTTCATTTATTTTAAAGAACATTATACCCCTAGACCAAATCTAAACCAAAATATAAATGAAATCTAGATTTTTGAAAGTTTTTTTTTGTATGTGCTAAAGAAGACTGGTGAACATTTCTACAACTATTCTTAGTTACACTTGGTCAACTAAACATGGTTAACATGGGAGGGGGAGGGTATTGAAAAAGGTTTAAATCTTCTTTAACTTGGACATTGTAAAGACTTTGAACTGTTAAAAAATGTTTGAGACCTAACTCTTGAAACCAATGCCCAATTTTTGCCGAAGCGACCATATTCTACTACTATGCAATGTTAAAGTGAGTGGGTGGGGTAGGGTGTTTTGCAAATTATCACTAAAACTGGCCATAGATATAACAAAGAATATCCTATTTTCAATTAGCAAATACCTTATTACAAGCCAATACATAGCTTTTGATATACCCACAACTTTTTCTTTAGATTTAAACATGTTTTCAGCCATATATTCTTTACACTTTAAGTTGAGGAAAATCTGCACTTGAAGCTATTTGTTAGCCTCATGTATCCACGAAATCCACGTGTTTAGCTTTAAATCCTCCATATTAGTAATGTCTGAATTAGTTGTCACAATTTATCTCCACTCTAACTATTTATGTACTTATATTCCGTCAGTTTTGGTGAGTATTCGCAAATTCAAATCTTTGTTTACGGTAAACTTTGCACAAGTTAAGCCATGTTTGAATTGCATTGTGGGATTGTTATGCCTGACTGTATGCTTAGTCATCGTTCCGCTGTGTAATTCTGACCCTTATCTCAGTTTAAACTAATCTAGGTGGGTGTACTAGTCCCTTGAACTTGTAATCTAACTTTTAGTCGAGGCACCCTGGCTTTCATTTACGTATTTTGATTGCCATTTTGTGTTTTAGAATCGTAGTTTTTTACCAAGTTATTTGTATTTTGGCCAAAGCCGTAACGGTAGCTACCTGTTTTGGGAAGATGGTAGATGATCGCGCGTCGGTAGTTGCTACCAAAATCGGGTATCTACCGTGTTTTTACCTCATTTCTACCAGTTTTTGGTCCGTATCAGTATATAATCCGCTCATTTTTTGGTAGTTCGATGATTCGGAACTAAGAAAGCTTTAAAGTAAGGCCACGCCTATTGATATAGCAATTTTGATAGTTGAGAAGTTAAAGCGTTGTGCTAGTTCTATTTAAAGTTTGACGTTGTCGAACGAGTCTAGTCCGAAGCGCATTTTTAGGCATTTTTACAACTTTTTATACCGAGTTCTATTCTCCGATCGTCTTTGGACTTGCAATTGCCGATCCTCTCGAAGTGAAACAGTAGAAAAAATTAAGGGTGCTTCGGACTTTGAATAACGGAGCTCTATTTGTGACGTTTGCTTACAACCTGATGAATTATATGTTAAAGCTGAAAACACGCATTATATTATCATTATTTACCAAATCTGTTTGTATAAAGCTTATTCAGAGCTTTGAATAAACCTGATGTACATAGAAAGTTAAATAGTAGTTGTTTATTGATTTGTGGATTCCCCAAAACAGTCTAATAGGCCTGTTGGAGCGATCACTCTACCAAACCCTTAAGTAATCAAGCCTACGTTGCCGGGGATCGAACCAGCTGGACCGTAACAATATCACTTTATAATGCAGCCTCCTCATCTTGTCAACATCCAAGGTATAGCACCGAGAGCTGCTAAAATCGATGTTTTAACCTTACAGTAGGCCAGTTATGATCCCTCATGGCAGGTGCAAGTTTCCTTGATGTAATAAATCAGTTAAATATGACTATGCGCGATGGCGTTCCGTATTTCAATTTTTCGCTAACGCCAAACTCGAAGACTTTGCTTGATCTGATAAATGTTTACACAGTTTTTCATTACCACCTTTATTTGCTGTAACACTCGACCAACTTTATTTTCGTAAGATGCATTCGATCTGTTGCACGAGCAGAACATATGTTTATCACATTCGAGTGTCTTCATTCAACTGAGTATGAGTTCCGGAATTTATTTCATCACAATTGTGTATCTAGTAGCCGGCTAGCTATAGTAATGTCGATAAAATCGATCGATTTCCAGCTAAAATTATTTATCATTGAGAAGTGATGCATTTTTTTGTTGTTCAGTAAAATAATCTAATATTTATATCTATTTTATCCAGTTATGGTAAAATCTTACAGAACATTGAATGAGTGGTCATTGAATATCGATTTTATCAAACGGGTCATCTATAAACAGATAAAAAACGAGGCTGCTCCTGTTATAGATGACGAGTTTTTTTTTAAAAAATCGGTATAATATGAGCATGCACTTTATATTCTGTTTGTAATATGACCTAAACCTGTGCGTTAAATCGAGAAAATGATCGTTTCAATTTAGTCCGCGGAACGACGTCAGCAAATACATTTAGGAGGGGCATTGGAGTTTTGGGGAGACAACTCACATAGGAAAAAATGAAGGGGGAGGGGGGGGCAATACAGCGGGTTAGACCGGGCCTTACTTCATTTTTGTGGAGTGATTTTCCCTTTGTGCTCTTTAGTAAATGGAAAATATGAACGGTCCAAAGGAGTTACTCCCCGTAGATGGATCGATACTTAACAGGTATGGAAAATGAAATATATGTAACCAGAAATGAACTCGATTCCTAATTAGAATAAAATGAAAAAAGATTCTATATCGATATGGAAACCAGCCCTGCATTCAGGAAGACCAAACAGGAAAACAGTTTTACAATTATTCCCCGCTTTAAACGCAAGTGCACCTGCAAAGCGGGGCATAATTACAAATTGTTTGCATCGTTTGGTCATCTCGGACGAAAGGCACTTATTGCCCTGCATTCAAAATGGCAAAACGTTGAACGAAAATTGTAGAAAAATGTTCTTGAGGGATACCACGTGATTTTCAATAGGACTTCAATTGATAACTGATTTTATAATTGCGGTTCCAGAGGGAGTGGGGTGTTCTGTTTTTTGTTATTATTGTTGTTGTTGTTTTGTATGTTTTTTATTCCTTTTAGTTTGGAAATTTGGTCAAAATTTGGTAATGAAATGAACCCTTTCCATTTCAGTTTAAACCCCGCAACAGAGAGACACCCTGCATCTACCAATGACGTTATCCAGTGTACCAGAACTCTAAAAACTATCTCGTGTTGCCTAGGTTATCAAGGGAAGTAACAAAGCCTTGACAAAGTCAAATGACTGAATATTATTAAAGGTGTGTGATGAATTTCAATCTGATGAAATTGCCTGGATACATATACTTTTTTTTGGTTAATTTTAGTATTTCGATAGAGGGTCTTGTTTCTTAAATATATATATTCACTTTTATTTATATATACGTCCTTGCTCTTTTTGCCTTGAACGATAAATGTTCACTTTTCATCTTCGAGGATCAATAAAAGTGAAATATCAATCTGTCAGTTATTTTTGCCCTTACTAGAAATATTATTACATCTTAATGTTCTCCATATCCCAAGCTATAATAACATTTTTAGCACATCAGTGTTGTGATTGGTCGACGCAAGAAACACTTTTCTTGGTTTTTTTTTTTTTTTTTTTTTTTTTTTTTTTTTTTTGAAAAATGAACACCTTAGGAAAAATGTAAATATTTTTAAAATATGTGTGGAAAGCTATATTGAAATTTTCACTAAATCCGTGAATATGTATTGTCCAAAATATACATCTGTTTCGCGGATATCTGGATAACCTCCGAAGCTGCAACGGCCCACCTTAAGATGTAGTCATTTCACAACCAAAATAGAACTTTGTTTTATATTTTCTTAGCTCATTTGCATAGTAATTCCACTAATGTAATAACACCCGTATAATATCAAAAATATTCAACGGGGTTATTTCACTCCCGCGACGTAAGTCGTAATATAAATCAAACTCATAAGTGTGAAAACATAGCAACCGCGTTCTAAATTTTTTCATTATAACCATTAGTCGCTGCTCCATTAATCTCGGTCGTGAGGACTGCTCCGGAAATTGTGTTGAGATAAAAGCAATATCAAAACAACTACATGTATTAAACACATTAAATACATATTACGTACCAACGAAATGTTTAAGGTTTTGATTTTGAAGAAAAAACGCTAGTGAAAATATGTGTCTGATGACGTAATTGATAACGTAGTTTGTGACAACCTTGCATGTAGCTACATCCAAGGATGAGTTTAGATTCGGACGATCTTCACGTGTCTAGGAGCACATTCTATACATGACGTCACGACAAAAACTCGCATGCACTTTTCGCTTTTTTACCACTTAGGTGTCCCCAATACGTTTTTTTTAACGAACAAGACTGGTTTTGCATCTTCATGAGTCAAGGGGTATTGAATCGATAGCTTCTTCTCGATAACGAAGATAAGTAAAATATTCGTAACCCTTGGCTCGACAAGATGCTGGTTTTGGTGTGTTAATCGCTTCATCACATTTCTATTTTAGACTAGGTTAAGCCCATAGATCAGCCTATTCTAAAACCATTATGATTCTCCCTCGTAAACGAGAAAAATAACAACATCAGAAACACGATTTAATTCTTCTTAATACATTCATATTAAATGTTTCAAAAACACAAGAATACTGGCACATATACAGGTTAACCGTGTGTTTCAGTACACCGATCGATACATCTTTTATGAATGAACAACAGTAGCTTTATTTTCACTTGTCGCAAAAATAGAAATTTTGTTGTTCACAAAATGAAAGATTTATCGATATTTACACGGAAAAATTGTTTTTTTTTCTTCAAGACAAAAATGATAAAAAAGATGTGAAAATTTTTGAAAAGGTGTGGAAAGGGACCATCTGGGTTGTGCGAAAAGTGTCGAAAGCCAGAATGCAAAGACTGCGCAGACTGATTAGGGTAGAAATGTCCCCAACTTGGCTGACATTCTGAATCTAGAATGATCACCCTGCAGTCCTGTTAAATAAGTTTCAAATGCAACAACCGGTTTTTCTATTGAGTTTCTATTTTAATTTAATTAAGAAGAGTCCAGATGGTCCCTTTTAATGACGGGTTACAATTATTTTCATGTTTTGTGTAACATTTTCATCCGTCTGATACATGTACATGTGTGTAGCCAACAGCGCAGTTTGATGAAATGATCCGGTTTTTCACGAAAACCTGCCTAAATTTTATCACTACAAATAAATCTATAAAGAGATTAACATAAAAGTCAATCGAGTCTTGTGCAAACGTTTGGGATCTTAAAATGATATTATAAGATATATTTTGCAAATATACATTAAAGAACATCGTGAAATTGACATGATGAATAATATTTGAGTGAAATTAAAGAGGAAATCAAGACCGCTATTTTTTGCGAGATAAACAAAATTAGCGATATTTTTAAACCCCTTTAATAAAGTTTGCAGACAAGTTTTATAAATAGCTTCCATTTTCTTCAAGAACCGATCAGACGCTTACAATTTTAATCATGACAGTGAAATCGCGATTTATTTTCTAGCAAAATTCATTTCATGTAGTTGTTGATCTTATCTTTTAAGCCATTTTGAGTGTCTCTGAATGGTTTTGGGTGAGTGCTTGGAATGAATGAATGGAGCGATGAGTGAGCGGTTTAGAAAGGTTTTGATTGAGGTGAATGTCATTTTCACGATGTTATTAATTGTATGTACAAAAGCACAAATGACAAGTTGATTTGTGCTACAAGTAGTGAAATTCTTCTCTATCTTCATTTGGCTCAGTGAAGACCCTGACAAGACTATATGCTTTTGTTTAAGATTTCAGGCACGGTTTGAATATTATTGATATGCGTGATCCGTCACATAGAAAATGATCATATGGAAACTCTGTAAAATGAATAATTAAAGAAAAGATCGGCTCCAGTTAGGATAAATTCATCTTGTCGAGCCAAGGGTTACGAACGTTTTACTTATTTGTATTCGAGAAGATCTTATCGATTCGGTACCCCTTGACTCGTGAAGATGGGATAAATTGTACAGTTAACAACATCGTGAAATTGACAAGGTGGGTGATTTTGAAATGATTTAGGAATGAAATTGAATGAGTGTGTGGAGCGAGTTTTGAGTGAATTTAATGGGAGGTAATCCTTTATCAAAAATTTTGTTCAGGATGAACAAAATTTGCGATATTGATTACCCCCCTTTAAAAGAAAATGCATTCATGTCCTGACATAGCTTTAAATTTCTTCAAGAACCTATGAGACGCTAAAAATTTGAATTATGTAAGTTAAATCGCGATTTTTCTCTATCAAAATTTATTTTGAATGACTTTGTTAATTCTATATTTTTCAATGGGTTTGAGCGTTTTTGAATGGTTTGAGTGAGTGCTTGGAATGAATGATTGGAGCGCTGATTGATCGATTTAGAATGGTAATGATTGAGTCGCATGTCAATTTCACGATGTTATTAACTGTAGGTTGCATTTAAAAAAAAATCCTTTAACAGAAAGGTAGAATGATCATTCTAGACTTAGAAAATAGTAAATGTACGATGGATTTTGACCCGAGTCAGATTGCGCAGTCCACACAGCCTGACTAGGATCGACTATTTACGCTCAACCAAGATGATCTCTTTTCGCACGGGTCAAAATTCTATCTAAAAAGCCGGTTACATAGATTAAAATTGCAGTAAATGTAGTAAGCTCCGTTATGGTAAACAGCGCCATCTTCATGGTACTCGGCCGCACATGATTTGTCACTGATCACTGCAATTCGTAAAGAACGAGAAATCAACAGGGGCCCGTTTTACTAAACATCTTACGATCATTTTGTGCGCAAGTCAAAAATTAAAACTGCTTCTACAGTAGAAACTAAATATGGGATTTTGCAATGCAATATCTCATGGGAATCGTCTTCCAAAGACGATGCCAATGAGATATTGCAAGGCAGAATCTAACAATGAATGAAAACTCCAGGTACGATTTGGGATTTTGACTTATGATCAACTTTTTCGTAAGAACTTTAGTAAAACGGGCCCAGAATGATAAAGAACAACTTCGAGGGATATTGCTTTAGAAATGGTGGCTATGGCAGTACGTTTTAAGCATACGTCAACGGACGAAAAACTTGGCGTTAACGGGTGAATAGGTGGATTAACATAAAGTCAATTCACGCTTTTGAGTTCGTAAACAATTACAGCCCCGAAAACTGGATTAACATCTTAGTGCGAAGCGTATATGCCTATAACGACTCGTAAGCGTATGCCCATAACGATGCATTTTATGCAAAAATCAGTCGATCTATTTGGCTTATACATTTAAATCAACAATTTTGCTTTCTTTGTGCATTTTTTTTAGCATATTTATGAACACATTCTGATTAAAATACTAAATATGTTCGATGATCGATTTGGAGTTATATATAAATATTAATAAAATGCGTAAAAATAAGAAATGCCAAAAATTAACAAGAGCCCAAAATGGTCCATATTGCTCACCTGAGTATGTGAGTTTCAATTTTTAAAGGTCTTTTTTTTTCAATATGTCTATGACGTGTAGTTATAAACGGGATCAAACAACACGGGGCTATGATTTCCAAATATAAGAATGAAAGTTACTGCAAATTGTTTGAAAGATCAATGAGAAACAAAACCCAAACAATTTTAATATTTTACGTCTGAGGGATTAAATCTTCTTTTACCTCTTTGTTAAAAGTGACCCTTTAGCATAGGGCTTTTTTCGATTTGAGGCCACCAATTTCAATGATTGTGAAAGATAACATGATTCAATGTCGAAAAATGAAAAGGTCCTAATTGTGTTAGAGGACTTTTTTAAAGAATTTCTTTTAATATCCGTTTATTGAAAAGAATTCCAAAAACAAAGGCTTAATTTGGGCCTGTAAGCTACTTGCAGTGTTTAGTTCTGGGCCATATGGCAATTCTCTTGGTCAAGATAAGAAAGATGTATATCTTTTTGTTAGGAAAGGAGATTGCTGGCACCCCTTCTTTATCTAAATCTAAAATTCTGGATGCCACAACACGTTTTTTTTCAAGTTGACGAAACCTAATTCTGTCTTGCGTTTAGGATCACCAAACGGTGCAAACAGTTTTCCAATTATACCCCGCTTTGCAAGCAAGCGCACGTGCAAAGCGGAGTATAATTGGAAAACAGTTTGCACCGTTTTGTGATCCTGAACGCAGGGCTGCCAAGTACTCTGGAATAATGAGTCATGTCAAATTCAGAGTTTTAAGCTAAATGATTCCTGAGTAGAAGATTTCAAAAGATTTTCTTCCATTAACCTATGTAACATCAGGGATTCCACAATATAGGGCTAATAACGAAGTGAGTGCTGTTATTTATGTTTTTGCTACTTAGACAAGTAAGTAATGTCAAATGAATTAGGTTTAAGAGTTTTGGTTTGGGAGTAGATTTCTTTTTCTAAAAAAAGAAGGGTTTGTTCATATATAAAATTAGGGATCCTACTACAAAGTGCTTATTATCAAGAAGAGTATTTCAGGGTTATAAACGGTCTTCAGTTCTTCCCCGAAGTTGAGAAAGCACATAATTATGAATAGCTAACACTGTCTTAACCTTAACACGGGGAATAGCTCTAAATGTACCAGAAACCAGATCATTACTTTTAAAGAATTAGTAGGGACTACCAAACCTCATAAAAAGACCCCATACGACCCCAGTGGCTTAGTCCTTTTGACCCCATTTTGTAGATGTCGGACTAAAAACCCTGGAGTAATCATCTGAATTACTTTGGTAGACGACCATAGGAAAATGCTTCACACCAAATATGAAAGCTTCAGCCATTAAGGTTTGGGAGAAGACTCCGTTGCCATGGCAACCAGAGTTTTTCATTGATTCTAATTCTGAAGTATTTTGAATTTCTTTATCCCAAGGATAGTTTCTGTTTTGATGGTTAATCTACAACATTACAAAAGACGTCGATCATGCTAGATTTACTAGTTAGTCCCCCACCGGTTACCGGTTGGGGGACTATAGGTTTGCTCGATTCCGTCTGTCCGTCCGTCCGTCTGTCCGTCCGTCCGTCCGTCACACTTTTGTCCGGGCTATATCTTCTAAAACATATGTGCTAGCAACTTCAAACTCGGTACACTTATAGATCTCATTGAGGAAAAGTGTCATGTTCAAGAACCGTTACTCTGCCATGCCCACTTTTTGAGTTATTGCCCTTTGTTGCTTTTAGCCTTAAATTCTTGTCCGGATCATATCTCCTAAACTATAAGTGCTAGCAACTCCAAACTTTGTACACTTATAGATCTCATTGAGGACAAGTGTCATGTTCAAGAACTGTTATTCTGCCATGCCCACTTTTTGAGTTATTGCCCTTTGTTGTTTTTACCCTTACAATTTTGTCCAGATTATATCTCCTAAACCATAAGTGCTAGCAACTTCAAACTTTGTACACTGCTAGATCTTATCGAGGACAAGTGTCATGTACAAGAACTGTTACTCTGCGATGTCCACTTTTTGAGTTATTGCCCTTTGTTGTTTTTAGTCTTACATTCTTTTCCGGATCATATCTCCTAAACTATAAGTGCTAGCAACTTTAAACTTTGTACACCTATAGATATCATTGAGGACAAGTGTCATGTACAAGAACTGTTACTCTGCCACACCCACTTTTTGAGTTATTGCCCTTTGTTGTTTTTACCTTTATATTTTTGTCCGGAACATATCTTCTAAACCATAAGTGCTAGAAACTGCAAACTTGCTACACTTATAGATATCATTGAGGACAAGTGTCATGTACAAGAACTGTCACTCTGCCATGTCCACTTTTTGAGTTATTGCCCTTTGTTGTTTCTATCCTTACATTTTTGTCCCGTACTTATCTCCTAAACTATAAGCCCTAGCAACTTCAAACTTTGTACACTGGTAGATCTCATTGAGAAGAAGATCTAGTAAGTAGGAGATATATTATAAGAAAGGATTTTTTGTTATCCGGTGGGGGACTCCTGTATTGCATCGCAATACGACATGCTCTTGTTTTAATGGTCATTCCCTGTAAAAATGGCGATTTCAGAAAAGTTGGTTTCCACTCAAGTCATAGATTTGAATATTTCTTATGCTTTCAGACTCTTTTGATCTTGGAATCATAATTCTGTGATTTGAGTGGAAACTACTTTTACATTCTTATAGAGAATAGCTCCTAAGATTATCTGTGATATTTTCGCAAACTATGTTTAAATAAATAATCTTATCTTTCTTTTTAAAGCAATTAAGGCGTCATTTTACGTTTATGAGGGCGTTAACATTTGTAGCGACAACCAAAAGCGCTTCTAGGCCCTCGTGCTTGTACTGAGGCGTTAAGCAACATATCGGATCAGTGCCAATGTTAACCTTTAAATGTGAAAAAATGTGAATTGACCCCATATTATTTACGAACTGTCTTCAGTAACAAGAGGACCACGATAATCATAGGCCCATATTGCTCAACCAAGTATATGGGTTTCATTTCCTTATGCCATCGTTTTTGTCTGTGACGTTTACTTAGATATTTAAGGAATGCCATCATTTCAATTTCAATGTAGCACTAAATCATTTTAAGTAAAAATCTGTAAGTCAATCACTTACTTCTAGTACTCAAACGCATGTACTGTTGGCATTATTAGCTATTGAGTGACTCCTTGCTTTTAGGCTGGACTCCTTGACTACATAAGATGTGAATCCAATGGACTCCATACTTGAAGAAGTTGTGGAATCTCTGTCAGTTTACACATTCGGAACATCACTCGGCCATTTCCGTAAACTGCAACATACCTCGGATGTATGTAAGGCGGATGAGTATGTAACAAAATCGTGCATTTTGTTAGGCGAAAACAGTGTAAGAAAAACTAGCACTGTAGATTTACATATTTTACAGTAAATAACGGCTGAAAAATCTTGATGAAACATTCTAAAAATTAGTTTTTTTTTCCAGCCGCTATTTAAGATTCTTAAGATATTTATATTAAGATACGATGGTTTCACGTCAGTGACTTAAACGAGTAGCGTTGGCGACGTCGAATGTTTCACTCACAGTTTCGAGGGCTAACGCCATTTTAACTGACGTCGTCGAGTTCTTCCAAGGTTTTCCCGTAATTTTTAAAAATAGTCCGTCTATGTACATCCGAGGTTGATCGTTAGATTGGCCGAGTGGTGTTCCGAATGTACATAAGATGTGAATCCAATGGACTCCTAACCTGCAGAAGTTGTGGAATCCCTGTTCATACACTCACGTGAATGTTGACTGTCCGGGTAAATTTTTCTAGAAACTTTACTTAATCGTGACAGTTTTCAAACAAAAATAAAAGTACCATCTCGCATACTGCGACAAAAATAATTATGCTACCAAACGTTACATTTACTTACGAGCTGTTACTCGGATTTGACATGTAGTAGAGCACTCAACAACCCTGCGCGGCCCACAGCCTGTTTCAATGCATCTCAAAGCACTGGAGCCTGAAAATAAAGAATCGGATATTGGAGAAATAACGATAATGACTCACAAAAGATTAAAAAATATTGAACAATTATGACATTTGCCAGATGTCGAATTCACGGAGCATAGAATATGATAGAATTTGCCAAAATCGTTTTCTTTTTTGTCTCCATTGGATAAGTAGCAAGGGTGGTATATGAAAAGAGAAAGAATTACGGATCCGAGGATACACGGTATTGTAAACAAATAATATACTAGGAGATAGGTTAAAATACTATCGTAATTACTTTCTGTAACACTGGATCCAAAAGGATACAAGAACAATTGAACGAGTGAATAAATATGAAAAATAGTCTTGTTCTTACAGTGTTTAAGTAATGGATTACCATTTTATAACCTTAGCGCTTTCGAAACTCAATGTTTCTTCATCAGGGGTTCAACGAGAACTGACCGTTAAAATGAAAATGAACAGCAACCCTTATATTGACTTGTTGGTGAAAAGTTGATGGCGAAAAGTGATGGCGAAAAGATGCAGGTCAAATAAGATCGATTAGTATCTGGATGAAACTATGTGTCGTTTTTGTTTATCCCAAAAGGCTGGATCGTGTTAAGACGTCTAATCCAATAAGTTTCTCGTGCTTTACGTTGCTTGTCTGTCCATTCACCGTTGGCCTCAATGCAACAAAGGACGATGTCATTGAATGAGTGACCGTTGCTATGGAAATGCTCTGCCACGGGAGATCTTTTGAATCGACGTGTTTTCAAATCAGATCTATGCAAGTTCATGCGCTTGTTGATCGGCAGTTTTGTCTCGCCTACATATTTCTTCTTGCATTTTGAGCATGTGATGAGATAGACAGCATTTGCAGTTTTGCAAGTGTTGACAGCCGAAATGGCTCCATGGTTGACTTGAAGGTCTGAATGTCTTGCATAATTTGATGTGTTTGATATCTTGCTGCTTGGCAAGGTCAAGAGTGTCGAGGCGGGGCGTTTTGAGTCGAGTGGTCTACCTTTGCTCTTGCGAGGTAGTCTCTGAGGGACCTTGGCCTGCGGTAAGCGACCAATGGTTTCTCGGGGAATATTCTTCTCAGTTTGCTCGACGCCTCGATTTTGGACCATTGGTTGTTTACGAAAGAGTTTATTTTCGGCAAGTCAGGATGGTATGTCACCACAAATGGTATTCTGTTCAATTGTTGAAGCTTGTTCTTATACAACACAAGGTCTTTAAGTTGAATTGCAGCGGCTTCGGCTATGGCAGCAGAAACGGCTCCGTTTTTGTAGGCTCTGTTGAGTAGATGTTGAGATAGCTCCTTAGATCGTACCTCAAATGAGGTTTTCTGTGTGCAAATTCTACGAATTCTGCGTGCCAGACTACATGGGAAGTTTTTTGCAACAGTGTCTTGGGTGACAACTTGTTGGAAGCAGATATTGATGCTTATCTGTTGGTTTAGACTATAAATCAACGATTTGTTCATTTCCTTCTATGCGTGAAACAGTGTCCAGGAAAACATGCTTTTCATTGATGTTGCAGAAGTAAATTTTAAAGTTGGGTGGAATGCGATGGCAGTAAACAAAAATTCTTGCAGCTTTTCGGGGCCATTACACCACTTCATGTCAATATCGTCGATGAATCGCAACCATAAAAGTGGCTGGTATTGTACCGTTATAAGAAGTTGGCTCTCAAGACTCTCAGAACGATTCGTCAGTATCATGAAGTCAATAAGTCATTCCCTTTTCAACCTATCAACAGGGCCAATGTGTAAAGCATTACGTTACTCTCCATTCATCACCCTTGGGACTATACGCCGTTTCTATAAAAATTAATGATAATTGTAAAACACCCCGACTCGCCAAACAAAATGACCATTACGCAAGGCTGTAAGATATCGCAATTTTGATGGGTATTTAACAATGTTAGAAAATACAGCGAAGATTGGAAAGAGATACAAGATGGACTAAGTGTGGTTTAAATGTTTTGGCTATATATAAAAAAGCTTGGAAAATCGTGTCTTGCATATTGAAAATGGCTAGCGAAATATGTGTCCGATGTCGTAGTTTATGACAAAGATGGCACCTTCGTTTGCAAATATATTTATAAGACTCCGTAAACTAATGCACTTTTCAACATGTTTGGCTACCATCTTAGTTTAAAGAGCATAAGATTTTGTAAGTAAAAATCTTGAAACCATGATCTCAACTTTTATGTAAAGTTTTCCAAGCCAAATTGACTACTGAAACTTTATTTTCTTTAAATATGATATGAAATTATTTGTTTTGTAAAAATATCTCATCTGAAAGTAACGTATCCTTTTTAGCGTCACGAAATTGTTTAACGGATTCTGAAAGACTTTGTAAGAGACCATGCTAATAGTGCTTTGTCGTATGAGTTAACCTGTCTATAGAAATGACCTAGGTTAACACTAGATATACTCAAAGTTTGCTAAGCCCCAAGCTCTTTCGCTGTCCTATAGGAGCTGTATTAAGAAAACATCATTCGTGTTTAAAATTTTACAATAATGTATTGACAAGATATCTAATGTATACATTACCAAATTTGACATGCAATTTTTCCGAGAGGCCCGGTTTCTTACCTATCCTTTCTCATTTTTTACAGGTACAGGGTTCGTGTAGATGCTTTGTTTCTGTTTTTTAGTACTTGATTGACTTTTAAGTCGTTACTCAAGGCTAATCCAAATGTCAGACGACATTTACCTGTCGAACGAGTGTGGCGTGCCGTAGGTATGGTGGAGCAAAGGGCTTCCCACCGTTATGTAGGCATTGTACTGGAGGTACACAATACTGTTGTAACCTGAGCTTGGTCACGATACCAACAGTATGACACCTATTAGGAGACATAGTTGAGGTAGGAGTAGAACTACCTCCATCGCAGAAGACCGTTTTTGGTAATTCAAGTCCGAGGGAGAGGTTTGCTACGGCAACGCAGCTACGTTCCGCCCTTCAAAACGCCTCGAGAGGTCGAGTTTCTACTTAAACCATACGGACACAGCTGCATGAGCATAACCTGAGGTCAAGACGACCTTGTATTTGTATTCCACTGTCCCGAAGTCAATGTCGGCGTTGGTTAACATGGGCATTGGATCACGTTGGCTTAGACATAAGACGCTGGCGCCCCTTGCTGATAGGCGGGCTAGGGTGTGGAGAAGGCCGGGGGGAAAGTCTTCATGCAGCAAATATTGCTGAGCACGATCGTTATAGGGGTGGGTCAATCATGGTTTTGGGTGGCATCAGCTGGGATGGGCGGACTGATCTTGTTATTTTAGAAAGAGGTACTCTGACAGCTCGTAGGTACATTGATGAAATCCTAGATACTCGCGTAAGATTTTACGCTGGTGCTATTTGGGATATATTCGTTCTAATGGATGATAATGCCCGTCCACACAAGGCCCGTATCGCCAAGAGGACATTCCACGTCTGGACGGCTCGCTAACTGGACTTAATCCGACAGAGCATATGTGGAATGAGATACAGGTCCGAGTTTCGGCTCGCCAGGTCAAGCCAAGGACACTCCAGGAGCTCAGCCAGATCCTAAGAGAAGAATGGTCTTTTATTCCCCAAATATTTATCCATAACTTAATCAGGAGTATGCAGAGGCGCTGTCAGGCTGTTATTGACAGTGCCGGCTCTCATACGCGTTATTGAACGAAATGCAATTGAAAGAACAACTTTTTTGGTCAAATTCGATTTTTCAACTTTCAAGAAAACAGACTAA
Organism: Fragum whitleyi; assembly: GCA_948146395.1. Classification (NCBI taxonomy): domain Eukaryota; kingdom Metazoa; phylum Mollusca; class Bivalvia; order Cardiida; family Cardiidae; genus Fragum; species Fragum whitleyi. The sequence goes on from OX411555.1 coordinate 36,667,303, forward strand.
TTTCTAGGATCTCCCTGCTTGGTCTACATTTAAAGTCTCTCATCATTATAAAGCATCATTGTCTTCTTAAATTTTGATAATCTGATAACAATCGGCCTTTTTCTAACATTTGTTATGTATAAGCTATAAATAAACCTAATGGTACTTACCGTGTCTATTTTTAGACTGGGAATTTTCCTATCTCTTGATTCTGTTAGGTAAATGTATGTAGAATATTGTAGATCTTTCTAGAAAGGACTTCTGGAAAGTGAATCAGACTCTAGAGTATTCTTATGTTCTCTGCTATTCTAGATTATTCTATGGTATTATATAAAGGGGTTCCTACGGCATTCTTGGTTCACTTGTTTTAGACTTATGGTTTCATTTAGTAGTACTGTGTTAAACTAAAAGGGGATTTCCTGTTATATTAAAAGTGTGTTTAAAAGCGTGTTTAATTTTGAATTCGGTTATTATTGGACTTAATATTTGTGGACCAGGAACTTAATTAAATTGGATTTAAAATTAAAAACTTTAGGATTAAACATTCAAGGTATTGTAATTTATTTTTGTATTTATTTCATATTGTCAATAATTCTGTTATTATTGTCAATAAATATTGGTAATTGTAAAGTTTGTTGCTGGCTTTTTGTTCGTGTTACCTTGGCACGTAACATATTGGGGGCTCGGCTCGAGATACGAACATCAGACAAACAAACAAAACAAAACAAATCAAACAAATTCTTTATTTAAATCTGCTGTTCAAAATTATTTAAGAAATTAATTTCATATTTTAATTTTGATAAATCTAGAGTGTACTTTCACTATTATTTATCCAAATCTTACATTCTTGTTTGAATACAGCAACAGGCTACCATGTCTTTTGACTTAGAAAAATTTACGCACGAACCTTCCGTGGAGCTATTGAATTTGGGTAAAAAGCCTGATTTGCTCAATCTTGCCAAGCATTATGAATTAAAAGAAGTCAAGTCCTCATTGCGAAAGCATGAAATTAAGAATATTTTGGTTCAATATTTTGTTGATGAGGACATCTTTGATGAAAAGGCTCTGTCTCTCATTGTTGATGTTCCATCAGTTTCAAGCTCAAGAGATCTTGAACTGTTAAAACTCCAACAAAGAGAGAAGGAATTGGAAATAGAAAGAGAGAGAGAAGAGAGAAAATTTCAAGAAAAGCAATTAGAAATTGAAAGAGAAAGAGCACAGAGAGAAATTGAAGAAAAAGAAAGAGAAAGGCAATTTCAAAGGGAAAAGGAAGAAAGGGAAAGAGAAGAAAGAGAACAAGAAAGAGAGAGGGAAAGAGAACAAGAAAGAGAGAGGGAAAGAGAAGAAAGAGCATTTCAATTACAATTAAAAGAATTAGAAATTCAAGATAGAGCAAATCAGCCTAGATATATGTATAATGACCATTTTGATGTAACAAAACATTTTAGGCTTGTTCCTCAATTACAAGAAAATGAAGTTGATACATATTTCGAACATTTTGAAAAAGTTGCAAATAACTTGAAATGGCCAAAGGAGCAATGGACCTTACTTCTCCAAAGTGTCTTAGTAGGAAAAGCTCGCAATATTTATTCGCAACTTAGAACAGAACAAAGCAATGATTATGATACTGTAAAAGAACTCATTCTCAAAGGTTATGAGCTGGTATCAGAAGCATACAGACAACAATTTAGAAGTTGTAGAAAAGAATCTGGCCAGACTCACGTTGAATTTGCAAGAAACGAAGAAAAATTGTTTGACAGGTGGTGCTATGCTAAGAAAATAGACCAAAATTATGATAATCTTAAACAACTTATATAAATTGAACAATTCAAAAATTGCATTCAATCTGACATTAAGTCACATTTAGATGAAAAAAATGTTGAAACTATACATGAAGCAGCTCGTTTAGCTGATGATTACTACCTTACACACAAAAATTCGTTCGTTAATAAAGCAAAACCTGCCTCCTCACATCCCCAAAATAAATCTATGTCTGGTGATTCATCTAGCATGTCTAGTCAATCGAATTCACCTAAACCAAAGTCTACTGGTGAAACCAATGTTCAAAATCCCTTATCTCGAGTACATTGTACTTTTTGTAAAAAACCAGGTCACCTTATTTCAGAATGTTTTAGATTAAAAAGGAAGAAGGAACTGAGTGCAGCCAAACCTACAGGGCTCACCAGCCTTCAGCCTAAATCACAGCCTTCTTTTGAGTTAAATTCAATTGTTAAGGCAGAACCAAATTCTGATTCCTGTATGGAGATTTTTGAACCATTCATGTTGGATGGTTTTGTATCACTTTCAGGTGATATGTGCCCACCTACCCCTATTAAAATTTTAAGAGACACAGGAGCTTCTCAATCTCTTATTTTAGCAGATGTTCTGCCTTTTTCTGAGAAGACTTCGTCTGGTACTAGTGTCCTTATTCAGGGTGTAGAGTGTGGTATAATTAATAATCCTCTTCATAAGGTTAATTTGTCTTCAGATTTGGTTACTGGTTCTGTGGTTGTTGGTGTTAAACATTCTTTACCATTTAAAGGTGTACATTTATTGCTAGGCAATGACTTAGCTGGAGATAAGGTTGTTGTTAATCCTCTTTGATCCTATTTTGCAGGAAATACCTGATTTGTACCCGTCATGTGCAGTAACTCGGGGTATGGCTAAAAAAGCTTCCTTGAAAAAATCAAATGATATTGACTTAACTGATACTTTTGTTGGTCAATATTTCAATGACGACATTAAAAAGTCTTTTAATCTTAGTCTGCCTGATACTCAGACAGACTCGTCAAAACTTTGTCAGTCATCTCCAAGGTCAAATGACCAAGGTCATGAAATGCATTCAAAGTCACAGTTAATCCAGGAACAGCAAAATGATCCTGAGGTTTCAAAGTTAATTGATAGGGCATTACCCGAAAAAGAAATGTCTCAGAATCCTGTTTGTTACTATAAAAAGAATGGTATTCTGATGAGAAAATGGCGACCATTTGATGTCCCAGCTGATGATGATTGGGCTGTTCATCACCAAATTGTTGTTCCAAAGTCATATCGCCGTGAAATACTTAGTATAGCCCATGAAAGTCCAATGTCTGGTCATTTAGGTGTAAACAAGACTTATCACAAGATTATGACTCACTTCTTTTGGCCTGGACTTAAATCGGACGTTTCCGAATATTGTAAAAGTTGCCACACTTGTCAAATGGTAGGGAAACCTAACCAAGTTATTCCAAAAGCAAGGTTACAACCCATTCCAGCTTTTGATGAACCTTTCAGTCGGATAATAATAGACTGCGTTGGTCCTTTACCGAAAACTAAGTCAGGTTCTGAATATTTGTTGACAATTATGTGTGCTTCTACTCGCTTCCCAGAAGCAATTCCTTTAAGAAACATTAAGGCAAAGTCAATTATTAAGGCTCTTGTCAAATTCTTTACTTTTGTTGGCCTCCCAAAATCAGTTCAGTCTGATCAAGGATCAAACTTCATGTCAGGCATATTCCAACAGGTTATGCATGAATTAGGTATCAAGCAATATCGTTCATCTGCTTATCATCCTGAAAGTCAAGGTGCTTTAGAAAGATTTCATCAGACCCTAAAGAATATGATAAGGTCATATTGTTTCGATACTGAGAAAAATTGGGATGAAGGTATTCATTTGCTATTATTTGCAGTCAGAGAATCTGTTCAAGAATCTCTGGGCTTTAGCCCCTTTGAGTTAGTTTTTGGTCATTCTGTTCGAGGGCCATTAACAGTCTTAAAAGAGAAATTTCTTGCTGATGATGAAACACCCTTGAACCTGTTACAGTATGTTTCTGACTTCAGAAATAAACTGTCTAGGGCATGTGAGGTTGCTAGGTCAAATCTTAAATCATCTCAGAGCAAAATGAAGGCAAGATATGACAAGCATAGTGTTGATAGGAAATTTGAACCAGGTGATAAAGTCCTTGCTCTTTTGCCAATACATGGCCGACCCTTACAGGCAAGATATTATGGCCCGTATACTATTGATAAGAAAACAAGTGATTTGAATTATATTATCAATACTCCTGGAAGGCGTAAAAATAAACAAATGTGTCATGTGAACATGTTAAAAAAGTATTTTGATAGAGATAGCTCTATTTCAAAACCAGTTACAGTTGTAAACACTGTCCCACAAGAATCAAATGTGATTGAATCTGAAGTTAGTTCAGACTTTAGTGAAAAATCTGTTCCTGGTCCACCTAAACTTGAGAACTCCGAAATACTTAAGAATCTTGACGACAAACTTTCACATTTGGAGCCATCTCAACGAGAAGAGCTGAAACAGTTGATTAATGAATATAAACACTTATTTCCTGACATCCCCACAAGAACTGATAAAATATATCATGATGTCATTGTGGAAGATTCTCAACCAATAAAACAACATCCTTATAGAATGAATCCAGTGAAACAAAAAGCCCTTCAAGATGAAGTGAATTACTTATTGGAGAATGACTTTATTGAACCCAGCCAAAGTAATTACAGTTCACCATGTATATTAGTTCCAAAGCCAAATGGAACATACAGAATGTGTACTGACTATCGAAAAGTAAACTCTGTGACAAAAACTGACTCTTTTCCAATACCAAGAATTGATGACTGTATTGACAAAGTCGGTAATTCTAAATATGTCACCAAATTTGACCTTCTCAAAGGATTCTGGCAAGTTCCGCTCACTGATAGGGCTAAAGAAGTATCAGCATTTGCTACTCCAACTGGTCTGTACCAGTACAAAGTTATGCCGTTTGGGATGAAAAATTCTCCTGCGACGTTTCAGCGGCTTGTAAATATGGTTATAGCTGGCTTAGATGGCTGTGACGCATACATCGATGATGTCATCATCTATACAGATACATGGAGTGACCACCTTCAAAGAATAAAACAATTCTTCGACCGTCTCAGTGAAGCAAAATTGACTGTTAATCTGGGAAAAACAGAATTTTGTCATGCTACTGTTACTTTTTTAGGACATCTTGTGGGACAGGGTCAATTTAAACCTTTAGAATCTAAGGTCAATGCTATCTCTGAGTTTCCAGTGCCTGCTTCTAAAAAGCAACTGATGCGATTTCTTGGTATGGCTGGCTACTATAGAAAGTTTTGTAAGAATTTTTCTATAATAGCTGAACCTTTAACAAATTTATTAAAGAAAAATGTTAAGTTCAAATGGAATGATAACTGTCAAGTTGCCTTTGATCGCTTGAAAGCCATACTAAAGAGCACACCAGTTCTTTTAGCACCTGATTTTGACAAATGTTTCAAATTAGCTGTTGATGCAAGTGATGTGGGTATTGGTGCTGTTCTCTTGCAAGAAGACAGTGATGGTATTGATCATCCCGTTTGTTATTTTTCTAAAAAATTAAACAAACATCAGAAAAACTACTCCACCATTGAAAAAGAATGTCTTGCTCTGATTTTGGCAATCCAACATTTTGAAGTTTATTTAACATCTGCAACTTCTCCTATAGTTGTTTTCAGTGACCACAATCCCTTGAGTTTTCTTCACAAACTTAAGAGTAAGAACCAAAGATTATTGAGGTGGAGTTTGTCACTTCAAGAATTTGATCTTGATGTAAGACACATTAAAGGAAAAGACAATGTTATACCAGATGCTCTGTCAAGAGTCTAAAATTTTGAATTGTCTTATCTTTAATATAAATTTGAATTTAACAGTACCATTTCACTATATTTTTTGTTTATATATATGTATGTTTGTATATATATCTCTTTTTCAATTCTTTTGATGAAAATTGTTTGTATTTTCATGCTAGATGTGCTGAAATGTTTCAACAAATCATGATATTATCAATTATGTAAAGTATATTATCATTGTATATGCTAAAGATAATACAAAAAGAAAGATTTATTTCATAAACCTTTCTTTTTTCTTTCAATGGGGAAAGTGTTATGTATAAGCTATAAATAAACCTAATGGTATTTACCGTGTCTATTTTTAGACTGGGAATTTTCCTATCTCTTGATTCTGTTAGGTAAATGTATGTAGAATATTGTAGATCTTTCTAGAAAGGACTTCTGGAAAGTGATTCAGACTCTAGAGTATTCTTATGTTCTCTGCTATTCTAGATTATTCTATGGTATTATATAAAGGGGTTCCTACGGCATTCTTGGTTCACTTGTTTTAGACTTATGGTTTCATTTAGTAGTACTGTGTTAAACTCAAAGGGGATTTCTTGTTATCTTAAAAGTGTGTTTAAAAGCGTGTTTAATTTTGAATTCGGATATTATTGGACTTAATATTTGTGGACCAGGAACTTAATTAAATTGGATTTAAAATTAAAAACTTTAGGATTAAACATTCAAGGTATTGTAATTTATTTTTGTATTAATTTCATATTGTCAATAATTCTGTTATTATTGTCAATAAATATTGTTAATTGTAAAGTTTGTTGCTGGCTTTTTGTTCGTGTTACACTGGCACGTAACACATTCTTATAATCAAATTTCATTTTTCCTGAAATTATAGTATAAAATGGTTTTGGTGCTTAGCAAACTTTGAGTGGTATATAGTTTAAACTTAAACTTGGGAGCTCTTGGTCAAAGAACCTAAGCCGTGCCTCGATCGGGAACCCTCAGCGATTCTACGAAATATACCTCGGGAATAGTGAGGGCGCAGACATGAAATCGCGTCATATCGCACGTTGGTTATATGACTGAACATTAATGAAGTTGCGTTGCGAAAAACAAAATCAACGAAAGATTAAAACTTGACATTTTATAATTTGAAAACAAAAGGCTTTGTTTTACTGCGTTTTGTTATGGAAATTATACAATGTCTTTTAGATCTACATGTAAAACATTCAATGAAACGTAATGATCAAAGTACCACCAGAAGCCAGATCGCCTAAAAATGACCCAAATTTACTACACTTACGTCCGATATACTTAAACGGAAAGGTCCGAGCCTTATTCCGAATGACTGTACCTCTCAACAAACGGACGCAACTCTTTATATGATAATTGCCTGACAATGTTTTTGGTCTGGATGAATTATATTCGAATATTATTATAGCGTTTGGCCACTCTGATAAAAAGAGTGCATGAAATTTAGTGCTTTATAAACAATAAATCTCCTTAAGCGAAGCCACCATGCAGTCACTTTAATGTATAAATTATAAAATCTTACTTGACATTAAAGTTACGAATAAAATCGCCAAAACTTTGTTATAGTTACACGCTTTCATCATTTCTTACTTATGCCTTTTGACTCGATGACACATTACAGCTAAATAGCGGCGAATATGGAGGGGAATGTCATGTACAAGGTCCATTTAATAAAATCTTAGAAATCTTTTCAAAACACTCGTGTTACATATCGTCGGTTTCCTTCTTATGACTCGTAACTTCAGATTAATTAACCTCGGGGCTGGGAGTCCTAAGGAATCGATCATTGGGTTTTGAGGAGTCCGTCCTTTAAAAGTTTGGGAGTCTCTGTGTAAGATACATATATATACTTTAAACATTTAACTTGTTTTATATGAATTTTGAGTTATTCCCTTGTCAAAAACAAAGAAGACATTAAATATATATTGACCATTTTTGCGGTCAACTTTCAGTAAGATTTGTAAACAGTTTAAACAGTCATCAAATGGTTTTAAAGCTCATCCCTAGATTGTCTTTGGGGCTCACATTAGATCGGTTTTTTGGTTTTTTTTTTTTTTTTTTTTTTTTTTTTTGGGAGGGGGGGTCCTGGATACATATTTGAGAGTCTCAATATCCTCAAATTACAAAGTTTTCGTTAAAAATCCCCCTTCATATTGTTGGCATATTAATTGCAGTCTCGATCATATTAGAGGTGATATTTGAAGAGTCTAGGAAGAACAACCAGTATGGAGTTTATAGTTATTAATTTCCGTTCGATTGCGACGAAAGCTAATACTTCTAGATTAGCTCTCCGACACTCAATCCTGATGTTTTCACGTCTCTGAGAGAGGGAGAGAGAGAAAGAGAGAGAGAGAGAGAGAGGGGGGGTTAAAATCCACTGCAACCCAATTTCGCATCTGGGTGAACTTGGGCTGGCTTTTAAGTGTTTGCCCATAAAAAGACTCGGGCGACGGTGGAACTCGAACCCGAGACATCCAGGTCACGAGATGGGTGCCTCTTCCACTAGGAACATCATAGAATTGACAAGTTGGGTGGTATGAAATTGAATGAGAATGATGAGCGAATTTAAACTGATATTTCAAAGAAAATCAAGCATAATCAAGGATTTCGTACAATCGGACGAAATTAGCGATTTTTATTACATCCCTTAAAAAATCCGCGTACCTTTCTGATTTTGCGACTTCACGTACAAATCAGACGCTTGAATATCAACACAAGCCATTAAAATCATTTCAGTCCGGCTAACACAAGAACTGTATTTGAGTCAAGATTTGTAGAGGATTTATATAGCTTTAATGATTGGCACCCCCTGTTTTGAGAGTTTACCATATAGACTAGAATTCAAATCAACAAGTCATTGAACCATCGTTACCATCGCAAAAAATAAAATACTGTGGTACGTGTAAATGGGGCTTTATTAAGCCATGTTAAAACGAAAAATGCCTACAAAAAAGAAATGCTCAATTTTCACCGAGACTTTTTTCTTGACGTTAGATTATTCATAGTGTAACCAGAATGTTCGCGATAAACCAACAATATTATTAATTAGTTTTTTTATTCAAATTTTAATATTTTTACAGGTACCATTATACGCAGTTCATAAAATGAAGTCATCACATGTATAGTTACCTCATATTCACAGTTACAGAATAACGTATCTATATGCCATGGGTTCAATTGCATAATAATTAATCAAGTGTAATAACACCGGTGTATTATCAAAATTACTAAAACTTTTTTGTTTACTCTTACAATGCGTTTTTAAAGAATAAATATGATACATCGTATATGGGGATTTTTTCTGAAAGAAAAAGAAAATAGTTAACACCTCTTTTTTTTTAAAAAAAAAAAAACTTCTAAGAAAGAATACAATCCACTAATTTTGATGACGGCCTTTACGTCGATCGTGATGTAATTTGTAGATTGATCTGACATAACATTTTTGCCTGTCACGGGATCTTAAGGCATAAGTTTTCCTATATAGTATGTAAAACACATGCAAATCCAAGTATAGACACAAAATCAAATAAACTATTACATGTATTTGATGAAATAAAGATTTCTGAGAATATTCTCTTGTTCATACACCTATTGTGGTAACAGAGACCATATTTTCTTTGTCGATTTAAATCAAAGAAGCCTTATATGATTGCAACAAATCTGTGTGAAAAGGTATTTCTTTAAGTGGTATTCGACGTTTTATGTATCGTAACTAGTGACGGTGCATAAATTGGTCACTATTGGAAATGGAAGGATTACACAGCAAGACATATCAACCAAGAACCGAATATTCTTGAATTTTTTTAACAACCCTTATTTTTTATCATTGAAGTAATTACACTTAAAGATAAATTGACGTAATAGGGTTAGGATAAGTTAAGTTCGCCATTCGAAGGACTCGTGTAAACATGTAAAATGAAAGTGTGACCCGTCACCAGAAAAGAGACCATAGTGCGTAAATTGTCGATCCTAGTCAGACAGCGCGGACTGTGCAGACTGACTCGGATCGAAACTTTTCGCTCTTTGCTAAATTTCTGAATCTAGAATGGTCAATCTACCTTCCAGTGTAAGAATCTTTTAAATACGACTTCTAATTGATCAGTACCATAACCAGTCTCTTTTTCAAATACTTATTTTACGGAGTTCCCAGATGGTCCCTTTTCCAGTGACGGGTCTCAAGTATTCCGAAAGTTGTTTGGGAATTACTGAATGTTAAAGGCGCGCACGTGTCCCTGAAATTGCGATCATGAACATAACAATTTAGCAAATTACTAATTCGCCTTTTGTTAACATGGGCACTAAAATTTATCAAATAAAACACGTCCATTAAACGAAGGCATACATACCAGGACGAAAAAGAAACGCCGGTATACATAAAATATGCAACATAGACGAATCAGAGCTGCCACAGCTGCGCATGGAGGACACACAAGATACTGATATTTCGCAAAACAAGAAGGGTCATCGTTAAAAGGGGCTTTTTCACATAATCAGGTGAGATTTCATACAAAAATGAACATAATAATACAATTTATCCCTATATTAATCATTATAGGTTATCCAGCGTTTCTTTTTCTTCCTAGTATATATGGTAGGCTAATCAAAATCGCAAAAGTTTCTTGCTTCAAATGAAAAGGCTTGTGTCAAGAAAGAGAAGCCTTAAAATAAAAAAATCACAATGAATGGAAACATTCGAAAATGATCGGTATCAATCTCTTCTACAATTGAGGGAGTTGTTCGCTAAGCATTTCTCCACTAGAAAGCTTTTGTTCATACAGATCTGAATTTACTGTTTTCAAAAAAGAAAAAAATTGGGGTCGTGGTTCTTATTTCTTCCCCAGCACTGTTCAAAAATGGGCTCCGTCAGCTATGAGTTCCCTTGAATCACCGATTTATTTATTTGTAAATATTCTTTAAGCTTATGTGCATTTTTCGATCTTAAACGCAATATCTAAGCTATTAATGCCTTTACTCTGGAATATGACACACATTGCTTCTTTTTTGCTTTTAATATTCCAAATCCTAGTGATTTAGGGGATAAGATATCAAAGAAAATAATTGTGCAGAGTATCACATTGTATAAGCTATACGGTTGTTCTGTTTTCTTTACCTTATATAGATGAAGGATCATATATTCTTTTGAAAGGCGTATGTTTTTTTTTTCGTAAGTACAGAAACCGTGACCGTTTTCATTGCAGTATATAACATGTTTTCGTACAGATGTATTTCTCTTTAGTTACAATTCTCGGTGGTGGTTAAGATTGCAAAGAAAACCCAAATATTATTTTCATCGAAGTTTTGAGATGATACCCCATCTGTACGTGCACATATAGTACTTTGGGGTAGCTTGACCCTCCTTAGAGCCTGTATCAAAAGTAGGACAAAATCGGACGATACGTATTTTGATTATTCTGTACATTTTCAAACAGACTAATAATTCATTCGGTTCAACCAAATTAATGGGTAATGTACACTGCAATACAACTAATTTGTGCAAGCATAACTTTTCAATTATCCTTTGAATTACTTCAAAAAACTTTAATAAATGGTTTGAATAAAGATTCTGGCCTAATCATTTTCCTGAATAATTCTCCTTTCCATTGATACCAGGATGAGTAAAAAAGGGTGGAAATGGTGAGAGTTATGAAAGAGGTCGAAAGGTACTTTGACACATCGTTTTATGTATTAATACAATTGGATTACGAAACATTTGCCTCTCGTCTTTCCGTCATAGAACAGTTTCTGAAACTTAAATTCGAAACAACTCGACATTAGTGTATATGTCATTATGGCCCGTGAGAAATGTGAAATTCCTAATAGTTATTTTTCAAAATTAATGTCTATATGTGTTACTAGATTTCTTTTTAATTCAGTATTTGACACATGGGAACATTGAAATTATTGACCATACTTTAAACTTTAACAGTTATTTGATAATTTCTCATCGGGTAACTAAAGACTAAAGCATTGTGGAAAAATATAGAAATTTGGTTGAAGATACATCGCCAAATCAAGTCTTCAGACGTGCAAAATTGTTTAATTTTTAGGGTAATAGCTTATAAAGTAATTGCACTAAAAACTTCGATTATCACAAGAGCACCCAAAGAAAGCTTGTAGATTATCAAGCATTGATTAAGGCTAGGGTCATTTATTTTTTAAATTGAATTAAAAAGCTCTTTTTTATTTATCTCGTGAAATTATATTACTCAACTTTTGCCAGGAGTCAAAATAATAGATATCTTAAATTCTTTCTTTATTCAAATTTTATATTTTAGTCGATGATCAACTCAACTAATTGGAAACTTGGATTTCGGTTTCTAGCAGGGGCGTTTTTAATCAATCGGTATAGCTTTTTGTGAGAGATTCATTAGACAACTGCTTTACAAATTAACATACTATTTTCGAGATTGTTTATCCGACGTATGCTCGGTGAAAAAAATGACTTTGAAGCATTAGATTGTTATCATTTGTTCTTCATTCATTTTAAAATGAAGCAGAAATTTGCACAAAGTTTACAAACACTTTTGATTTTTTTTTTTCATTTTTTTGTTTAAGTTTATTCCTTCCCTTTGGTTAACAATACATGTATTCTTGAATCAGAATACCTGGTTAACATCGAAATTACTTTTAATGGGTATATTTTAAACCTGTTTTGGCTCACCTTAGTTCAATGTGAGCTTTTGTGGTAAGGTAGATATCCATCGTCCGTCGTCAACATTTACCTTGTATGCACCCTAGAGGCCAAATTTTTTTGTCCAATTAATTAATCTGAAATTTTTGTCAGATTGTCTTGATAAGATCTCGGATGAGTTTGAAATTGGGTCAACTGGGGTCATAAACAAGGTCAAGGTGCCAAATCTTAGACAAATCTTGTATGCACTGTAGAGGCCACTGTTTCTTCTGATCAACCCGAAATCTGGTCACAATGATTGTCTTGATGGAATATCGGATTAGTTCTAATGAGATCAACTAGGATCAAAACTTGGTCACGGGGTCAAATCTTAGTAAAATCTTGTATGCATTCCAGAGGTGATATGTTCGCCCGATCAACCTGAAATTTGGTCAGAATGATTGCCTTGATAATAACTGGTATGAGTTTGAAATTAGGTCAATTGAGGTAAAAAACTAGATCATGGGATCAAATCTTATAAAGGGCGCAGCCTAGAATTCAAGCTGTATTTTCTTGCGGCCGAGACCTGCACTTCACTCTTCGATCCTGACCCTGTCCAAATTTCAGCCTGAAATGAAACAAAATGCATTATGGCTTTCATAAGGTCCAAAGCCTTCAGCTCAGGCTAGAATAATTCAAAAGCCCATTTTTTTTAATATCGCAATAAAAGGAAAAGTCTCGAAAAAAACAACAAGAATTCGGACTGTTTTGGGTCATTTTGGCGCTATTTCAACCATATCCCCGATAGTTAATGCAGTACACTTTGCAAAGCATACTATGATAAATTGGAAGCAAAACTTACATAGAATAAAATAGTGTTGTAAGAGCAATACCCCATCCATTCCGATTTTTCCGTATTCTGCAATCATTTACCCCACCCACAATTCTGCGCCAAATTAGACGCCTAGCTCTACTTAGCCATGTATTCGAAACTTTGGCCCTGAACAATGAATCAAAGAAGAAATAAAAAAAAGCCTTGAATATGAAATTGCTCCTTGTCTGATCAACCCACAATTTTGACAGAATTATTGTCTTGATAAAATTTTGAACGAGAATAAATTGGGTTCAAATAAAGTCAAAGCCTAGATCATGGGGTCAAGTCTTAGAAAAAAACCAACCTTGTATGCACTCTAGTGACTACAATTTTTCCCGATCGTGCTAAAAATTTGTGAGAAAAATAATTGATGGCATCTCGGCTGAGTTTGAAATTTGGTCAGAAAACTAGGTCACAGCGTCAAATCTTCAAAAAGCCCAGTGCGTACTCTAGAGGCCACATTTTTTGCCCGATCAACGTGAAATTTTATCAGATTAAGTATCTTGATAAAATCCGTGATCAGTTTGAAATTGGGACAACCGTGGTAAAAAATATATATATGCACTATATAGGACGCTTTTTTGTCTGATGAGCCTGAAATTTGTTCAGAATTATTGTCTTGATAAAATTTAGGAATTGCTTGAAGTTGGGTCAACTTATGTTTAAATACAGGCCACAGTGTACAATCATATTTACCCTTGTATGCACCCTAGAGTTCACATACTTTGCCCAACCCACATTAGAATTGGCCTAAGGATTGTTTAGTTATTGACCCTTAACCTTCCTTTTTCAAAACCCATGTTAATAATTTTTAGACAGGTTATTCAGGTGAGCGATTTAAGGCCACTATGACCTTCTTGTTTTATTACTTCCAACGGACTGGCAATCGGAGCATTTTCACCCAATTCAAACCTATGTCACTCTTCAATTCTTTGATTGAGGCACCTATTCAACAGATACATTTCAATTTTAACCTTCTTGACATTTACTTACCTACACTTAGTTTATGATGATTTTAAAATTAAAAAGCGCCCTGTGGATATACTAGGAATCTATTGCTAGGTGCTCCAGCCGCCGCGTATAACTGTAATATTGTCGAAAAAGGCGTAAAATCCCATTAAAACAAACATACAAACACATCTAAATACATGTTCCAGTAAAACTGATCGTGTCAGCGAGTCTGATGCTTGATCTAGGATCTGGTTTTGAAAAACGATGATTGACATAGGTGATTGAACCAGTTTGAATTATTCACAGACGTCCGATAGGGTCTATGCTAATGCCGGAGATGAAGCAAGTTTAAGCTTTCTCGTGTAAAGCAGAAGACCCTTTTGTTGAACAACCGCAGCGGAGACATGGCAACTACCTCTCTTAGATATCATACGAGAAATCCAGCTGCTTTCAACAAGTGTATGAAGAAAGAACATAACATACCGGAATCGCTCCACTGGCACTTGATGCCAATCAAGTTTATGAAAATGCAATAATAAATTGCATTAGAATTTATGTCAGGGCTAATATCGCTCCACTGGCACTTGATGCCTATCAAGTTTATGAAAATTCAGTCATAAATTGCATTAGAATTTAGCTAGGACATGACATATTTGTAAGCAGATAATAATCTTAGGCCAATTTAGATTAATGTATGAAATGAAAAAGAATCATGTGTCGACAAAAAATTCTACACGGAAGTCTCTTTTCCACGATGCGGAATAATATTTCCAAAAGTTAAAATATTGGCATAGTCGCATGATAAGTAACAGTTTGTGAACATTTGGGCCATTTTTGGATGACGCGACAGCCAATAGCACCCCATTCGGAACATAAGTCGGCCATTTCCGTAAACTTCAACAGACCTCGGATGTATGTAAGGCGGATTGGCATGTAACAAAATTGTGCATTTTGTAAGGCGGAAACAGTGAAAGAAAAACTAGCGCGTATACAACCTGAGATATCTTTATATTTTTTACAGCAAATAACGGCTGAAAAATCTTAATTTTTGAGAATGACGAATCATTCTCAAAAATTAAGATTTTTCAGCCGTTATTTAAGAATCTAAAGATATTTATATAAGGATACGATGGTTTCAGGTCAGAGACTTAAACCAGTAGCGTTGACGACGTCGAATGTTTTCACTCAAAGTTTCGAGGGCTTACGCCATTTTAACTGACGTCATCGAGTTCAGTTTCCGAGGGTTTCCCGTAATTTTTAAAAATAGTCCGTCTTTGTACATCCGAGGTTGATCGTGAGATTGGCCGAGTGGTGTTCCGAACGCATAGCGACCCAGTTATCAACCAAATTAGGATAACATGAAGGAATCTGAAAGAGCATATCCAAAACATCATTGCTAATCAAATTGGTTGAATTTGACTAGTAGTTTCAGAGAAGAAGATAGGTTTTTATTTGCTTATTGGTCCATTTTTGGATGAAGCGACAGACCAAAGAAACCAAGTTAGCAACTCGATCAAATTACATGAAGGAATCTGAAAGAGAATGTCTGAAGTATCATACCTGATCAGTAGTTAAAGATAAGAAGATTTTTTTTGTTTTACAATATGGGTCCATATTTTGATGGAGGGAAAGTCCAAAACACCAAAGTTATCATCCCGATCAGAATTAAATTAACGAATTTGAAAGAGAGTTTTTCCCAGCACTTTTGAGTATCTGCCCAGTATTTTCGGAGATGAAGATTTTTTTATTTATATCACGATGTATGGCCCTTTTTTGATGAAGCGACAACCCAAAGCACCAAAGCCATCAACCCGATCAAGATTAAATGAAGGAATCAAAAACAGCATGTCCAAAAGATCATGCCTATGAAATTTAGCTGAGTTCTGCCTAGTAGTCTCTGAGGAGAAGATTCTCAAAGAAAAATAAGTTTCCAGACTGACGGACGCACGCATTGAAGGACAAATGAGCGCACTCACGACTTACACCAGGCCCCGACGATAGCCCCGCTAGACTTCATTCAGTGGAGCTAAAAATAAATCCTGAACTATAACGAGAGCTTGGTGTTGCTTTTTCAGAGTAACGGAAACTTTATCTTTTCTCTTTTTAAGTTGGAATGCGGAGCAATTCCAACTTAGATTTAACAAAACCGCAAAATGAACACAAGGTAATTTCATTTCGGGTTTTTTTAATAACACATATCACGTGAACAGGATGTGAATACACTACGGCCTGTTTTGTATATCTCAACTCGACTTAGACTTGCAGTTTATTTCATCAAAAAGTAATAATGTTGTACAATTACACAACTATCAATTCACGTATAAAATAACGCTTTAATCTTTGTTATAAACGCATTTTTTAAAGTTGCGTACGAATTTACAAGTATCTTATGTTTGCATTACTATATTTGGAAATCATGTGATAAGTCAAGTCCAATTACGTCAGTTATCGACAATGACACTAGTCAATCATGTGATCTGCTTATTTGGTATTGTTGCGGTCTGTTTTCTCAGTATTGTGATCTGCTTATTTGATAATGTCGCGACCCGTTTTTCGTAGAATTATGTTATAGTTTCTTTATAAAGTCTAGTTTCTCTTTTTGAACGACCTGTTGAGGTCCACTTTGCGACAATTCTAATTCTAATTAAAGATGTACCATTAAGAACATCGTGAAATTGACAAGATGAATGATATTGGAATGATTCTGAAATGAAATTGAGTGATTGTGAGAAGCGAGTTTTCATTGAAATTTAAGGGGATTAAACCAATATCGTTAATTTTGTTCTCGGAGAACAAAATTCCCGTTATTGATTAACTCTCTTTAATAAAATATACGCACTTTTCCGTTTATGTGGAATGATTCCTGAATGAAATTGGGTGAATGTGAGGAGCGAGTTTTGGGTGAAATACAAGGGGGTTAAACCAATATCGTTCATTTTGTTCTCGATAAACAAAAATAGCGATATTGATTGCCTCCCTTTGATAAAATATACGCGCTTTTCTGATTATGTGTATTCGCTGACCAATCAGCCATTTTTAAATCCACACCAGCCATTAGAATCGTAGAATGATTTGATCGATTCGAATAAAATATAAATCCTAGTGAACGATTTCTAAATGTTTTCAAAAGATTATGGAGCGTTTTTGATCGAGTTGAGTGAATGTTTGGAATGAATGGAGCGCTGGGTGAGTGATTTAGAGTGATTTTGAACGGAATCAGTGTCAATTTCACAATGTATTTACTGTAATTGACAACTCAAATGGAGCAGAAGTCATATGAAAAATAACATAGACACTGTGTTGAGGGTTTACGTCTTCGCCAGTGCGTCCATTAGTCGGCTGTATGGTCCGTATAATTTTCTTTCTTTTTATCATTTTTCTTTCATCAGATTCAGACCTGTATATCGATTCAGGGGTTTTAGAGTCTCTTGTTGTAATACATTGATTTTTATATACGCCCGTCAAAAGACGAGACGTATTATGTGATCACCTGTGTGATGCGGAATACGGAATGCGTCAGCTTCATTATTGGCTTGAGGTCACCGTCTCTTGAACGCATTCAAACTTATCAGTACTTTCAGTACTTTGATTATTTTGCTTGTCCTTAAACGATGTTAGCATTTTCATACTTCCCTCTCACTTTATTCAAGGTACAGTTCACAACATCGTGAAATTGACAAGGTAAATAATTTTAGAATGATTGTGGAATAAAATTGTATGAGTGTGCTGAGCGAGTTTTGGATTGTTTCAAGGGGGTAAGCATTATCGCTAATTTCGCCCTATTGAACGAAATAAGAGATAATGTTTACCTCCCTTCAATAAAACCAACGTACTTTTCTGATTTTGTATTTTATCGGAAAAATCGGACGCTCCAAAATCAATACCAGCCAATACAATCATGCAGTTGTTTTGCCGATTTGATTGAAACGATTTCGTAGTGTTTTTAAACAATTTAAGAGTGATTTGAGTAATTGGAGTGACTGTTTGGAATCCGAGTTGAGAGTCAGTTTCACGATGTGATGAACTGTACCTCTGCCAATACTTAGTAAGCTGCGGGATTGATTCATAACTATATTAGGTCACTCTTTCATTTAAGTAAGGGCAAAGTCCTAGTTCCATTATGCAATAATTTGTCGAGTAATCTAGCAAACATTATGTCAGTAATCCCCACCAATACACTCTGTACTACAAGAAGCTTTTTCCTTTGTAGATCCACTGAAAATTTTCTAACATCTAAACTATAAGCAATATTCTCCTGTGGAACTAAATGAGGTTTTCAACCCAATTTCGAAAAAATTAAAATAATGTGTTGAATTCATATTCAGGTAAAAACACAATTTGTACCAGGAATTATCTTAACCGATTATTTACAAAATGTGCATGATTGTTTACAATCTATTCAGATAAAGGCCAATTTGGCAAAACAGTTAAATGCCAGGAACAAAAATAGGGATTACATGAAATCGGTTTCGAAACATAAAAACACTGGCACACACCCTCACAATCGTGCTCAAAACTATAAATGACACATAGGGCTTTGAAACTCTAGTGATCGATCTTTGTCCTTCATCCTTGCGTCTGTCTACCCGTCCCTCGTGAGTTAAAATAATGTTATTTTGTGTTTAACGCCATTCCTCCATGAAAAATATATATCTTACTCTTTTAATAAGATTAATTACAGTAGTTTGTGGTACAATAGATGATATAGACTCCTCGATATATACTTCTTCCTGTACGTACAAATCGTTCATCACACGTTTTGAATCTCGTACCTATAATAGAAAAAAACGGGCGTTAACGCTTGCTAACGCGTTTTCACTCTTCAGACAACAAATTTGGGAATGATGCAAAAAAGTTGAGGACGACAATTCTTGTCGAGCCTGCATTGTTATCATGATGGTGGCTCGGTGTGGCTGCGTTAGTATGTCCGTCCGTTTTTGTCTGGGCAATTACTTCTACATTTATAGATGGATTTAAAATAAATAAATAAATAAATAAATAAAAACAAAAAATAATAACTTACCATTATTGTTCACTGTCGTGAATGGAAGTTCTATTTAAAAGAATTTTTTAGATAGCTCCAAAGACACAAGTCAAGCCTAAACGTTAATAAAGGTGATCTTACATAAAAAACTTTTCTCAAATGTTATCTAAATTGACTAAAAGTCCTAACTAAAAAAGTCAAAAGCTTCAAAGTCAAGGTCCCAGCTCAAGGGAAGATGTTAAAATAAGACCTATCTGGAGCTTTAACGGTAAAATATTTGGGGGGGGGGGGGGGCACAACAGAAGCTGTCCTATGACCATCCATCTAGTTATTACATTTTTTTTGGGGGGGGGGGGGGGGAGGGGGTGGAGGGGTATATAACATCGCGGAAAATTAAGAAAAGGGCAACTTCTAATTATTCACGCTGCTCCCGTTATATTTTAGTTTGAAAGGGTAAAGAATCAAAATACTTAAATAGTTACAAAAATAATAAAAATAGAATCAGCAAACATACACCGACGAATTGAATTACGTTCAGTATTAACAGAAATTGGAAACTTTTATTTCGGTAGAGAGTATGAAATATTCGAAAGATGTATTTTTTCGGCAATGCCATATTCCAGTTTGTGATATCATAGGTGTCAGATGTCGTTTCAAGAAATGCGTTTGTACTTTGTAGACATTTAACACATTGGAGCTCAGCGACGACTTAACAATGATACAATTACCAAGTCATCATCTCCTAAGAGTTCAAATGGTAAAGACGAAGTCACGCCGCCAATTGAATGTCCTGTCCATTTTGAACCTGCTACCTGTACGTACACTCTGTTATCATTGTAACGCATGATCCGCTACAAGGGACAACCAGGACCCCGAAAGGCATTGACTGGTAACATCTCAAAGCAATGGAACCTGAAAATGAAGACAAGTCGAAGGTCTGATGGTAAGTTCAGGGATAAAAGCCAGGATTATCATTTCACTCTTTTTTTCTCTAAAAGTTATTCTAAGACCGCCAATAAAAACAACAACAACAAAAAAAAATAATAAAAAAACGAGGGGATGGATTTGTCACAGGCTTTAGAAAAAATAGGGTTTTTTCAAAAAATCATACTACGTTCATGCAAAGGGCGGATAATAGTGTACTGAAGTGGGACGCGCAGATGGATAAACACATAGCACTTGTGTGACAAGTAACAGTGATCCATTGTTAGGAACAATAGTCGCCGTAATGTGAATGAAATGTTGATGGAATTGGTATTCAAATGCACTCAAACAAACCTATTCATTAATGTTTCAGTTTAAGAAAACAAAAATGCATATTGAATTTTTAGATACCACAAAAGAATCAGTTAACCTAACTTAGTAAGCACACCACATTGCAAGTGGGGATCGGTTCCGTGACTTTAGATTTCGAGCCAATTAAGAAATGTGAAGCGCTCCTAAAGACGGGTCATATAAAGAAGTTATAGAAGCGATATAAATTAATTTCGAACCTGGCATTATAGCAACAAATAATATTCCAACAATATGAGCGTAGTGTAATTTATTCATTGTTACATGATAAGCCTGAAGCCTAACTGCAATTACTTTGTAGGTCAACAATTGACCAAATTAGATAACATCTGTTGTATAATAGTGCGATACTTTGGTACTTCAAATGAAATATAAATTTATAGGAATGAGTGTCGTGACCGTGTGTTGAACTTTAATTGCCAAAACACATAGCCTATACCGCCCATTGTGTATAAGTCTTGTATTAGGCCTCTGCGAATTTTGACTTGGAAATCAGAACAGACCTTGTGTTTCCGTAGAATGTACAAGAATAATTCTAGAACTGCCCCATAGTGCCGTTCAAAAATTTTTGTTCTAGAAATGTTCTAGAAATTTCAATTCTGTTATGTTTGCAGAACAACTGATTTTATGAAAGTGTTCAGAATATGTTCCAGAATATATATAGAACTTTTATAGAACACAGTGGTGAAATTATTCTACAAATGTACTAAATAAAGGATAAGATCATTTTCAGAACAAGTCGAGGTTTTTGCATATTCGGTATTAAATATTCCACAATAGTTCTAAAAGGGCTGTACAATATTCCAAGAAAATGTCAAGGTCTAAGCATTTGTTCTGTATATGACGAAAAAATACTTAAAGAACAGGAGCTAGTTTCATTGAAAAAAATTCAGACGTATTTTTATGCTCCCCGAAGGCGGAGCATATAGCCACCGCTTCGTCTGTCCGTCCGTCCGTCCGTCCCCACCTATTTCTCCATAACCCTTGGGCCATATCAAATTAAACTTACCATGTAAACTTCCTATGATATAGTGTTGATGCATCTGTGACAGTTTTTGGATTTTAGGCCTTGTCACGGGAAAAGGTGACAGTTTTTTCTAAATTTTCTCCAAGTCTAACGCTCAGAATTTAGTGAAATTTCATATTTGAGTAGCAAATCAGATGCCCTTTACTATAAACAATTTGAAATTAACGTAAAAAAAAATATATCATGGAAAAAGGGGGCTAAATGTTTGTTACCTTTACGTTAGCGTGTAAAATACAGTTATTCTTTCATTTCTCCTAGTCTTTTGCTCAGAATTTGATGAATTTCACATTTGAGTAGCAAATCAGATCTTTAATCTATTAGGCTTCAGTACACTATCAAGCTTTTGTGGCGGGGGATGTCCATGTCCAACATGGCTCTTGTTTTTGTGACAATGCCTTATTCGGGTAGCATAATCCGTCTCTGACGGCTTTGTTGTCTTATTGATGACTTTCGAAATAGTAAAAACAACAACCACTTTACATACTATAAGTATTGATAAATTTGTGATACGTGATTTGTGTCCTTAATATGTGGTAAGTCATCGGTTGGAAAAAGATGCGTCTTAAATGTTTTGATGAAACGGGCCCATAACAATGCCTTAATTTGCTCCTCATATGTGACTCCCCATAACCCCTGTTTTAACAATAAATCAAATCATAATAAATTCTGTAGGTGTATTATACAGATAACAGCATCGTGAAATTGACAAGGTAAATGATTTTGGACTGAAAATTGAATGAGTGCGATGAGTGAGTTTTGAGTAAAATAAGAGGGTGGTAATCCAATATCGTTTTTTTTTTCATGATCTTTAACACCCCCCCCCCCCAAATAAATGCATACAAGTTCTATAAATAGCTTTTATGTCTTAACGAACCCATTATATGCTTATAGACTTCAATAATGCCAGTAAAATCGCTTATTTTTTTCCAGCGATTTGAAGGTAGTTTTTGTTCCTTTCATTTTTAGTAATTGTTTGATTTAGAATGATTTTGATCGGAATGATTGTCAATTTCACGATGTAACTAACTGTACATATTCAGAGCCAATCATATCAAAGTCACGCAAAGTCTTTATAGAGCTCGAATATAATTACAGTTTGCAATTTGTTATGACTTGTTATAGAAATTTCGGATTATCTGAATTATATATTAGAATAATTATCTTAAAAAAATCAAGATACTATTCTTTGTTTATCAAAACACCATTTAACCAATTACCCATCATTATGCTAGTAGCACATAATCCGTTTTGAACCTTACCCCGAACAAAAAAGTTGATGAAATTTCTTGTTTTTAAAATGATTCACCCCTTTCACCTTTTAAGTGCATCAGATAAATTGAATTTCTAGAGCTTTTCTTAAGCCGAAGACGAACATTTATGTACATGAAAGTGAGGTAATGAGTTTTTATTTGCTTTTAATCTTTGGTTGAACATCCTTATTCATCAAGACTCTTTTGCTTACAGTTAATCACATAGTGAAATTGACAAGCATTTCCTTTTAAACCATTGAAAAATGGCTAAGCGCTCCAGTCATTATTCCAAACTCTCGTTCCAATTACTCATAAAAGTTCCGAAATTGCCCAAAACGCTTCGAAATCGTTCAAAATGACGATCCCTTAAATGCAATCGATCAAATAACTGCCTTTGAATTCCTTTTTAATACGCCGCCGGAGGCGGGCGTATATTGGCGTCATCTTCTCCGTCTGTCCGTCCGTCCGTCCATCCGCCCGTCCGTCCGTCAATCCGTCCGTCCGTCCATCCATCCGTCCGTACGTCTATCCACTTTTCTTGTCAACGCAACTCCTCCTAAGTTTCTGGCTGGATCTTCTTGAAACTTGGTAAATATTATCAACTCAATCGGTAGATGTGCATGAAGGAAGGATTTTATGGTTCGTTGATTTTTGCCTGAGTTATGACTCTTAAAAACTTAGTCGCTGGGTCCACTTTTCTTGTCAATGCAACTCCTCCTAAGTTTCTGGCTGGATCTTCTTGAAACTTGGTCAATGTTATCACCTCAATTGGTAGATGTGCATGAAGGAAGGATTTTATGGTTCGTTGAATTTTGCCTGAGTTATGACCCTTAAAAACTTAGTCTCTGGGTCTTCTTTTCTGGTCAACGCAACTCCTCCTTAGTTTCTGGCTGGATCTTTTTGAAACTTGGTCAATGTTATCACCTCAATTGGTAGATGTGCATGAAGGAAGGATTTTATGGTTCGTTGATTTTTGCCTGAGTTATGCCCCTTAAAACTTAGTCTCTGGGGCTTATTGAAATTGCAGCCTTGTGAATGCAACTCTTCCTAAGTTCCTGGCTGGATCTAAATGAAACTTGGTGGATGTTATAACCGAAATTGGTAGATGAGCATGAAGTAAGGATTTTATGGTTCATTAATTTTACTCTAAATTATGCCCCCTCAAAACTTAGTATCTAGGGCTTAGTGAAATTGAAGCCTTTTGAACGCAACTCCTCCTTACTTTTTGTCTTTATTTAAATGAAACTTGGTCAATGTCATCACCATAATTTGTAGATGTACATGGATCAAGGATTTTATGGCTCATTTATTTCCCTGAATTATGCCCCCTTAAAACTTAGTGTCTGGGGCTTATTAAAATTGCAGCCTTGTGAAGGCAACTCCTCCTAACTTTTTGTCTTGATTTAAATGAAACTTGGCCATTTTGAATTTGGTTCTGTCAAAATAAGTAGTGTCTACAATTATTTTCGTGAAACAGCAGCAAAGTGGCGGCGTATTTTGTGACGATTGCACTCTTGTTAATTTAAGCGTCTGATTTTTCCGCGAAAACACAAACTCGGAAAAGCACGAAGATTTTGTTGAGCTGAGCGAGTTATTTTAATTGTTCTGGTTGAGGTGGGTGTCAATTCGATCAACTGTAATACTAACGCGATCTTTTTCTAGAATGTCTTATGTTGTGCCAATAAAGGTATCTGGCCAAAATTCTAACAAATGGCACGCACAAAGTCGATAATTCTCATTGTTTCATAGGCATTTATGACCAAAAAAGATAAAAATAAAATTTGTGCGGCCGAGCTTTTAGAGAAGGTGGTTTCATGGTGCTCCTCGAATCGGTCAAAATGGGGGCTCAGAATCATAATTGCACGATTGTAATCATTTTAAAATATATTAAATTAAATGAAGAAAGCCCCGGCCAAATGGAAAGTTCTAAAATTTACATACGTCACATTTCTAGTTAAACATCCGTCTTCACATTAAAAATTGCAGTTCAGACCACGGAAGAACTGCTTTTTTTTTCAATCGAAAGATGAAGAGTTTGTATTTAGCTTAGACGACGTTCACTCTTTTGATAGACAACAATAGGATTGACCACATGCATTAGTGGCTAAAGAAAGCATTACGTCTACTGGTAAATAATGTAAATGACACCTTAAGTGTGAGAGAGTCAGTATAAGGCATATAAAGACCTTAAAAAAGACATAATCTAATAGAACATAACATATGGTTTTCTTTGATGGCAAACCAGAACTTAAGCAGATACAGTCAACAATATGGTTTAATTGACAATGTGATTGATTTTGAAATAATTAAGGAAAGAAATTGAATTAGTTCAAGAACCAGGTATTATGTGAAATTTAGGAGAGGTAATACAATATCGATAACTTCGTTCTATTATCGATATTACCCCTAATGATAAAATACATAGAGGATAATCGTTTGTTTCAGTGTAAGATCGATTTACATTTCATTGATTGAACAACAAAAGCTACATGTATATTTTCACAAGTGGCGGAGCCACGAGTGAAAATATAGCTTTTGTTGTTCACGAAATGAAATATAAATTGATCTTACACGAAAAACAAACGATTATTCTATTTCTTTAATGCAAAAATGAGACAAAATGTGAAATTTCTATGACATACTAGAGTGGCGACACCTGAAGGGTTTCGCGGGATAGAATGAGAGATGATAAATAGGAATTTACCGGATACACCTTTAATGGCACATATAATGCATAATGTCTTAGAACTATTTTGCTCTAAGCCATCATTATTGCTTAAAATAATCAATTCCCAGTTCTTTTAATGTAGGCCATAACCAACAGTGAAATTTTTGTTTGAATGGACACGATAACTAGAAAGAGAAAAAACGTAATACTTAAATTTCAATTGGAGGTTATACAATATTGATGATTTCTGTTGGATAAGATAAGGGAAATTGTATAACTTCCCTTAAATTGCACTCAAAAATCCCTTCTCAAATCAATATCATTTCAAAATAATTTCAAAATAGTACAACTTGTCTTTTTCAGATATTTTTCTAACTGAGTTATTAAAGATTGTGGCCTAAGTGGCATAGGTGTTATATGGTTGAGGTCACATTAAAAAGAGCAGAAAATTAAAAGGAAATCTTTCAAAAATTGGGGAGGGGGGGAAATGTTTGTAACTAGAGATTCTGCCATTACCCACAAGTGTTAACCCCTTAAGTTTAGCAAGGTAGGTCTTTTCAATTTGTTGTGGTATGAAACAAAAACCTATCAAACCATATAAATATTAAAATGCCATAATTTAACTTGCATGTTGTATAATTGTAATGAAACAATTAACCAGTCACTTGGAGTATATATTTTTTAACCCAGTGATATTGGGGTTTTTTCTATAATAATATAATTATGTTTCATAACAAAATCATGTGGGACCTCCAGACAATTTGTCCCTTTTTGCACCAGCATTTTATACAGTCTGGGGAAGGAATCGAACCTCCATACATGATTTTGAGTAATAAGGGGCACTAAGACCCTTATTATGAAATAAATCCAAACGGATTCAGAATGATTATTTGAAAGGTAAAAAAAGGAAAGGTAAATTGAAAGGTCTCCATGCCAATGACATCCTATTTATTTCTTAACAAGTGACTGATTAATGCCTAGCATTTTTTATTACTCTGGTAGCAGTCATAATTATGTCCAAAAGTGATAAAAAGCATATGTTCTGTCGATGGATATAGAAAAACAGGATTCAATGATCTTGCACATTAGAGAAATCCTAGATCTAATTGACAAACAAGACGACCATGATTTTCCTATATCCCTCACTTTCATCTCCTTGACTTCTTGCTTATTAGATTGAATTGCCTTAAAAGACAATAAAAGGTCAACTCAGCTTAATCATTATTGTTAAATAATACACTTAAATATATTACTAACTTTTTTTAAAAAAATATTTTTGCAAGTGCTTTCTTCAAGAAATAAAAGACAGAAATGTTATAATTAAAATAATTTGCATTTTTACTGTTCATTCGAAAAAAATGCTTTGAATGTTGTACAACATAAAATATATATTCTTTATGACTGAAAAACTTATGACATATCTATGGGTATGTATCTGTAATAGAAATTTCCTTCATTGAATTCTTTGAAGGAATCTGATAGAGGGTCACCGAAGGAACATTCCTGTGAAATTTAAAGTTTTTAACTATTTAACAAATAGAGAATTGGCCTTTGTCCATAGAAGTCATATTTTAATACTGATTAATACAGATTAATTTTGGGTTACTAAGCCTGATAAAGGATTATCCTAGGATCATTTCAGTAAAATTTGGTTGATGTCCATCAACGGGAGACTTTTATGTGTTATCTCCCTTGTTTTTCTGTGGACTAAATTTGATGAAAATTGTTAGCGGTCCTTTTAGAAAATTTCCTTGGATTTTATCTATGGTTTCTACGGGGAAGTTAAATACTTAATTATGCAAATTGTATTTATGTTAAAGTTTTGAATAGTAACATAGAAATTCAATATTTATTTTACATCAAACGTATCTTATGTATAGCGCAATATTTGATCTACAGCTTATCTTTTAATCATATTTTTCATCCTATCACAATGATTATTTCTAGGCTAATAGAGGGCCACTCAGGGATAATTCATGTGAAGTTCGGTTTATATCCATCAATTAGGTTCTGAGAATAGCCACCTACCGGTATAACCATATATGGAAATTAGCCACTCCTACTACAGCCATTATTTTTAACCCTTCTCATGCTGAATAAATTTTGGCTCAAAATTTTCATCAAAATCAAACGGAAAAAAGGCACTGAAAGTTCCAACTGTAGGTCAATTTTTAATTGAAAAACTAAATCTTTAGACAATTCTGGTTTGAAAGTGAGAAACAGGTGGTGTAGACTAACATCAGACTGCACATATGTGCAGGCTGATGTTTGTCTATAGCTCCTGCCAAAGCAGGAGTATTCCTAGGTCAGCATGACAAGGGTTAACTGTTACCAATTATAATTCTTTGAAGGAATCTGTTAGGTCACCCAAGGACCATTCCTGTGAAGTTTGGTTTGAATCCATCTAGTATTTTATGAGGAGAAGATTTTTTAAGTAAACGTTTACGGAATGACAGGTTATTGCACCCTCGGATGACGAACAACCCGCCATGATTTGATTTGAAAGATTTGATTGTTATAATTTTTAGCTCCACTGGCCATGACAATAGCCCACTTGCCATTGGCCAGTGGAGCTAAAAATTATAACAATCAAATCATTAATTCAAAATGTTGCAAACATCACTATTTCATCATGAATATCATGACTACAAAACATTCTAAACAACCTAACAGTTGAATAGTCTAACAGTATAAATCAAGATCGGACTGTCACAGTGTGTGAAGTGTGCAGCCCACTCTTGGTCAACACTGTGTGTTGAACTAACATCAGTCTTTTTAACGCCGCCACCAAAGCGCAGTTGGTTAGGCATTAGACTTCCAGTAACTCAGGTCTAAAATATACTTCGAAGATGCAAAAAGGACAAAATGCAACATGTACAACATATGTATATTTCAAAATACCGGACCTTTTAACTTCATATGATTTGTTACATACCAAAATTTCTTTTAATTTGCCCTTTCAAACAATTTTTTTCTGTCAGCATAATTATGGTTTCAACTTCGTGCAAAAATGGTGACATCATTTTCAATACCTTTTGACAGTCACATGACCACCAAAAATAGTAAACTTCACACAAATACCATTTCAAAATAAAGGTAAACAAAGTAAGCTTTTTGGCACCTTCAGGATCAGGCTGCAGGCAAGGTGAGAAATTGCAGCTATATCAGGGCTCTCATTTGACTCTTAAACGAGATTTTTGACCCTCAAAAATTTGATATCTTATTTGACCCTTAGAAAATTCTCCCAGAGGGGTCATATATACTCTGGTCACCCTTGAGAGAATTTTTTAAGAGTCAAACTTTATGATGCATCCTATAGACTATTTAAATTTTTACAAATCATTCAATTGCTTGCTTCTTATCTTACAAGAAAAGGCCAATTTACTCTTAATTCTACATAATTCTACTCATAATGTAGGGCTTTTATTTCATTCTTTAACAGAGGCCTACAGTTAACAAAATCGTGAAATTGACAAGGTGAATGATTTTGGAATGATTTAGGAATGAAATTGAATGAGTGTGAGGAGCGAGTTTTGAGTGAATTTAATGGGAGGTAATCCTATATTGCAAATTTTGTTCGGGATGAACAAAATTTGCGATATTGATTACCTCCCTTTAATAAAAAAGTGCATTCAAGTTCTGTGCACAGCTTCAAATTTTTTCAAGAACCTATGAGGCGCTAACTACTTGAATAATGTCAGTGAAATCGCGATTTTTCTCTGTCAAAATTAATTTTGAATGATGTTGTTGATTCTCTATTTTTCAATAGGTTTTTGAATGGTTTGAGTGAGTGTTTGGAATGAATGGTTGGAGCGCTGAGTGATCGATTTAGAATGGTTTAGATTGAGGTGAATGTCAATTTCACGATGTTATTAACTGTATTAGAGGCTACTTCCCAATTCAAAAAAGGCTCGATTTTTCCAATTTGTGGCAGAAAAATTTCAGAAAATGAGATATTTTTTGCATTATCATTATTTTTCTGTGTTTAAAATGCATTTTCTTTGATACTCAAATGAGTTTTATGGCTGTAAGACCACAAAAGTAGTTGTATATATCATGAAATTTTGCAAATAATGCACGAAGCATACTTTCAATACTTTATTTAAGCAATCTTATGGTCCCAATTCATCTGAAAAAAACACAGAAATTTCCCAAAATGAACAGGCTTAGGCCTCTTCCCAAATTCTAGAAAAAAAGCCCTGTAATTTGCTCTTTAGGACTGCGCTTTTGACCCCTTTTAAACCTGTTTTGACCCCCAGAGTTAAATGGGTAAGGGGTCAAACACTCCCTTATTTCAAACACTAGCACGAGCCCTGCTATATCCGGCTAAAGCAAACTATAGCAGTGTAATATGATTAGTTTGATACATAGAATGTTTAGCTTTTTGTCATCTCTCAATCTATATATATCCTTTCAACAAACTGTACATACTTCTTTAATAGTAGTAAATAAAGAGGCCCTACAATGAAATGATAACTGCAGTGGTTCTGAAATATCTTGAATGTCTGCTTGTCCACGGACAAGTAACAATCACAAACTGGTTTGTACGTAGCTAAAACCTACATATCCATTGAATTTTGAGCTCTTTGAAATATCGAAAACAAAATTGATGTTGCTAAAGAAAATAAAAGTGTCCTAGATATAGACAAACTGTTCACATTGGTGACGTGGAATTTCAGAAAACAGCTAACTTTTTAAGAAAATGTTTTTCTCTAGATATTTTCACTTGTCTATGGGCAACCTAGGCATGGAAATATGCTTTTCCGTGCAGCTTAATGGACAAGTTTGACAACTCGGGCAGATTATTTCAGAACCATTCATGAGTTACTGAGTGTGTTGGTTACCAGCACTTTCATTCAATTTCATTCTGGAAATTCAGGTGGTTCCTTTAACAGGGGCACTAATTCATGCATACAGTTTGCCATGACCCGATCACTTCAGTAAAAAATCCTGCATACTTTATGACCAAAATTTTATATGTTGCTTGTATTGCTATGGCGAGTTACAACATCTGCTCTCTGGACATTTCTGCTTTGCTCTTATTTAAAATTTGTTGGATGTCGGGGGCTGCCGCCCCCGAACCCCCGCTTCAAATGAACAAACAGACAATAATATGTACAATAACAGCAGTCTGGCTGGTAAATTTGGAAGGGAAGGCAGGGATCAACACTAACACCAGTCCTCTGGTCCGAGATCTGTGGATTTTAGGGAGGACTGGTAGATGTTACCATGCTGCAGGTCCTTCAGACCTGTTGTAAAAGGCAGAACAAAGTATTTCAAATCTGTCTAGTTTTGAAAAATAATTGCCTTTCCAAAACTAAAATTGGTATTACCGTGTGATAACATTGTAGAGAAAGAAGAAATTGCTTTTCATAAGAAATTTCTTCTTTTCATACAATGTTTCCCTAGCAAATCATCCCTTAAATTGTTAAAAATCAAACATGATTTTCATGCAGGACCTGTTGTTATCAGACAGGACCTGTAACATTTAGGGCTAACAGGTCCTTCGGACTGGCGGCAAAAAGTAGTTAGTGTCAACCCTGGAAGGGCCCTAAAAGGATAGGTAAGGCCAATATTTTTTTGAATTATTTCAAATTTACTTTCAATAAATGCCAGATCCAGGCTTAAAACTTCAAAATGAGGGTTATTTTCTTAATTTTAGCATAGTTTCAATCATTTATTTTTTTTCTTTCAAAAATGAAATAATTTCGCTACAAATGAGGTTTAAATGGACCTCTGTTGCATCTGCAACAGCTTTAATCCATGTAATGGTTTGAGACCAATTCTCGCGAAGTACCAGTTCTCACTAACAGACCATTTTCACAGTAAACTGAGTAAAGACGCAATATTTATTTACTACAACTTATTTTATGGATAAAAGAGGTTGTTGTAAAAGTAATTTGTAATTAAGAGTGGTTTCCTTTCCGTATTACTCTTTACCATGAACCAGGGGGGGTGGACGAGAAATGGTACTCCGCGAGAATTGGTCTCTTAACCAGTAGTCTAGATGCTGCGAACCACTAGCATGTGTTGTAAAATAGAAACTTTTCTCATTAGTCTTTGAACAATTTCACTGTGAAAATCAATCACTTGTCAGCCACCTGAATTTAACGCTTGATGCAAGCACTTTCTCATTTTTTCTCAAGTTTTCTATTCAGAATGTGTATCGATTCTAGACAATGCTATTTACAGACTTTTAACAATTCTGTCATTGTGATTCATCAACTTCGTGTGAGAATTGGTTGCCCGTTTTCAAACGTTCGAAAACGTTTTGCATCTTGAACGCACTAGATTGGGCCAATTTGTTTTTATTGCACACTAGTGACTAGATATAAAAGGAGAAAGTAGGAGAAACGTCGATATTCTATGGGTTTTTTTAAAGAGACGGAAGACATTTGATCCGAGATGGGTATACTCGAGAAATCTGAAAACGCGTGCATTCGAAAGACAGTTGATCCGACGCGTAAAAAATTGTTACATTGATATTTTTTTCAACAAAGCTGTCACTATATTACCTTAGTGAAACAATAATCCAAAGCACTTTTATGTCCTACTCGAATCACCAATGACGGACACAATAACATTGGTTTGCGTGACGTAAAGGAGCAGTGACGTCATCATCCCAATCGACAGCTTACGGTGAAACTTTAAACTTAAATAACTCGATAATTAGATTTTTCCCGGGTATGAGATTTTGTAAGGACGTAGATGGGGGTATTCTCTGGCGATTCTGAAAGTTTCATCAAAATCGTACATTGAGTTTTGGCTGTTATCAAATCGCGGCTATATCCGGCAAACTAGTAAACTTTAGCCGTGTTAAATCTTTCGTTCTTTATATAGAACGTTTCTATAAATAGAACGTTTATCTATTTATCATCTCTCATTCTATATTTTCGTAAAGCGCGTCATTTTGCACGTGATTGCTACGCAACGTTCATTGTGACGTCACTTAATTCGCCCCGCTTAGATGACGTTAGATAAAATGAAATGCACAAAAGCAGGTTATAAGTTTTTGATAATTTCACTGCTTTTGCGATGAGATTATCAAGTGATAATCTA
This sequence comes from Fragum whitleyi, assembly GCA_948146395.1. Taxonomy (NCBI): domain Eukaryota; kingdom Metazoa; phylum Mollusca; class Bivalvia; order Cardiida; family Cardiidae; genus Fragum; species Fragum whitleyi. Next base: position 36,699,635 of record OX411555.1, read on the forward strand.
CCGTTATTTCTCGATAAACCACCGAAAAGCATTAAAGAAACTATTTTCTCTGTGTTTAAGTCGTCATAAACCAGTCATGGTCTTTACAACCCACACCAACCAATAAATATATAATACGTAGGCCTACTAAATATCTAACTCGGTTGTGAGAAATGATAATTGTCTCTGCAGAGCCTCGAAAATGATCAATTCTCCCAACCTCGTTAGATATTTTTTTCATACAAAACACTAAGTATGTATTATATTTATCTTATTACTTCTATTTGTCTTGTTTTCGTCGATTTTTTTTTATCTGAAATGCAAGTTTCTAAAATAACCGCTTATATCATTGTTCTAAAAATAACTATGTGATATCATAAAAAATATCATACAGGATGTTATCACACGGATATTTGTATAGTTATTAGATAAAACGTAGAATGATTTGGTCGATTTAAACAAAGTTGCTGATGGTTTTGGACGAGTCGAAATGTTTTTCTAATGATTTCTGAACGTTTTGATCGGTTTGGCTGAGTGTCTGGAGCACTGAATTAATTATTTAGAATGCCTTCGATCGGAATATCTGTGCCTTTGCCTTTACGATGCTACTGATTATAAGTGTATGGTATTATAGGGCAGAGAAACGAAAAATGGTCTAACGCCCGAGTGCGTAGCACGAGGGCGTTAAAGAATTATGAGGGTCTCTGCAATTGTTAACGCCCGAAAAAGCGTGAATTGACTCTATTATTGCATAAAAGATAGATAAGAGTAGAATAATTTCATGGAAACGATATAAAACCAGTTACAAACCTACTTATATGCTGTCATGTATTACACCGTCCATCTTGTTTATACCGACGTTGCCTGGTTAATTTATGACGTCACACAATTTAACGCGGGATTTAGAGCAACGTCTTTATGTATGCTCTATACTAACGTTGGACTAGGAAACTGATAAAGTGTATAAGCCCAGAACGAGAATATTTAAGCGAAAAAAGCCGGGGGTTAACGGAACGTGAATTTACTTTTTAATCCACGTTTTTTCTGGTTAACGCACGGGTTTTGTCCGTTAACGTATGCCTATAACGACCCGAAAACGCACATTTTATGCAATAATGACTAATTAATTAGCGAAAAAAACTCTCTGATGAAAAGTGCCGACAACGGATGCGATTTATCTTAAAAGAAGACGTTGATCTCAAGTATGGACTCTTTTTTGGAGACTTATAGCATAACCGCATTCGGAACATCTCTTCGACTTTTCTCATATTATTATTCTAGTTGCGATAACACACCCCTATCCCTTTTGATAGTCTGATGTGGGATGGGGTTACGACGCGTTCCATCTTTGTTCTATATTGCAGCGCCCGGAGTGATTTACTCCGGGCACTTTAAGGTCGATTTTTGGAATATGTGTTAATTCTAAAAACACCATTTTACAATCTAAACCTACCTTGGTAGTTCATTTATAAGTCCCAATAAAAATTTATCGGCACAAATTTAAATATCCCAAGAATTTCACTTGTAATTAGTATCACTGTCTGAAAATCGTACTTTTTCCCTTCAAAGTCAGCCATTTTGGGTTGATGTTATTGAAAGTCTCGTGAGTTCTCCCGTTTCCCGCCAAAATTCAGCTAATGAAAAATCAGGTCACCATATTTGGGAGTCGTAGTATTTTTTGTAAACAAACTCGCCTTGATCATTATAAAAGATGAAAATTAAAAGAAAAGTTTTTAAAAGTCACTCAAATTGGTAAGGTAGTAGATAGATACAGGCTACTAGATGCTTCAAATTCGCAAAGGTTTTGAAAGGTAGGTAAAAATAGCTACTATACTTTTTACCCAGCACCTGTTTTGACAGCATGGAATTAGTAAACAAAGTGACATCTAAATAAATCACATGATAAACATAACTGTCATGGCCTCCAAACTTCGAAAATTTGAACAGTTGAAAAAGAAAACACTTTTTAAAGAACAATATAAGTGATGTATCGGCTCCTGTAACATAATTTGCTTTCAAAACTTAGGTTAGAATGACATTAGTTCTTAAATGACCTCTTAGTTTATAAAACATAAACTTGATAACTGCAACAAAAAACAAATAGGGTGGAAATTGTAGCCCTCGACCGGCAGCATATCAGAGAGAGGGGTACATTATTGCAGCTATTATTATTCAGGAAATTCGGCTTCTGGTTGAAATTTGGCCATTACGCTTGATGAAAAACAAATTTCTTGATTACTTTCCTACAATCTATGAAGATCTTTTAGGCATATTATAATCTGATGACTAAACGAAGTAAAACACAGCGTTTTGATATTAAATAGATATAGGCCCGGTTATCTTCCGTTGATGTTTTTCTTGCTGTAAACCCGCTTTTAATTCAGAGGAGGGGGCTTTTCAGGTCGTTAAAGTTTCAGAGCCAAAGCAGATTGTGTTTCATAGTCAAAATGCAGACAGACTGCTGTTTGATCTGGTAAAATATGTGTTCTGTATATTGAAATTGATTAACCTTTCTCACTGCTTTTTCGAGTTAAGATACATGTATGAATAGTCTAGACACTAAAGTTTCTTTCTCTGTCTGTTCCTGTCTTCCTTTGTCTCTCTGTCTGTCTATGTCTCTCTGTTTGTCTTGGTCTCTCTGTCTTTCGCTCTCTCTTTTCGCCCCTGCCCTTCTCTCTCTCCCTTTCTCTCTGTCACACACTTACATATCTCTCCCTCTTTCTAAAATTTTAAGGACCCAAAACAAGCAAACCAATGCCTCCTTATTACATACATTCTCATGAAAAAATATTGCATTTAAAATTATGGCATTAGGAAAAAATGTTGATACTGATATTACGACATTAGACCTGCATCACGCTGCCACTAGGAGCATATAATAATTGAAAAAAACCCAAATTATTCAAATATTCAGCAAATAATATCAACTTCCGCTATAATTATTAACAGAAATGTTGATTCAAGTAAAAACAATAAAATCCAAACAAAATCACACAATCTTATATGTTAAGTAGTCTGCCTTTTGTTTTTTATTCTTTTTCATTGTTATACTTCAGAACAAATTCGAGATGCAAAGAAGTTTGATTTAACAGTGAGAATTGCCGAAATTTTGTCGATACACTTTCTCTTAATTATTTTTTTCATTTATATTTTTTCTCGACGAATTCAACATATCACTATAGAAAACCATCAGAAACAGTCACCATCAGTACTTTAAGTGTTTGATTCTTATTCCATTGTGTGGTTGGTTATCTATGGCGTTCAGTATCTGAGATTTGCGCAGTTGTAAAATTGCAAGAAAAGTAAGACACAAGCTAAACTGTAATTTCACTAAATATTAAAGTTACAAAAATCCGTATTACAATACATCTTGAATATATGCCCAACAAAACAGTGTCCTGTAGGTCGAATAAGTAGTGAGCACGTCTTCCATACACTATCTACAAAACAAAGAACAGGGGTCTGTTTTACTAAACATCTTACGATCATTTTTTTGCGTAAGTCAAACATTTAAGTTGCTTTTTTAGTAGTAACTAAATATGGAATTCTGCCATGCATCATCTCATTGGAATCGTCTTTAGAAGACGATCCAAATGAGATATTGCAAGGTAGAATATAACCATGAATGAAAACACTAGGTAGGATTTTGACTTACGGTTGATTTTTTTCTCAAGATGTTTAGTAAATCAGGCCCCAGGATATAAAAATATATCCATCAAAACCGTTTCCTTTACATCGAATGGACAGTGACGTGTTTTCCTTATTTTTTTTTTACAAAACAAAGAACATTATGTGAAACTATGCTCAACGAAACAGTGGAAATGAAAATGATTAGATGTTATCTTCTACAATGTATATGTTTTTTATTGCCAAAATCAGTTGTAACAAAACAAAAAACGTATTATTACTCTAGTACGGTAGTTTTAAAAGCATATGTTTCTGTTATTTCTGTCATTTAAATTAAATAAAGTTTCTCCAAAACAACAAATACAGTAAGATTTTTATGCGCATTTCAGCGATTTTCATCTACCGAGATGTCGCTTGATGCAGCAAATGACTATCGTCGAAATTTAGCTTGCAGAAACAAAGTGTTGAGCGTTATTTCACCTTGACTGACGTGGTCATGATAGAAACGAACACACTGTTCTAAATTGTTACGACAAGCAAAGAAGAGTAAATCGGGTGCTTATGCAAGTATGAGCAAGAAAAAATGGACACGAAAAATATTAAAATAGCCAATCTCACAGCTTTTGTTCAGTACAGTAAAACTTGTGTTAAGCGACCACTTAAGGGACCACCAAAAAGTGGTCGTTTATGGAAATGGTCGCTAAATACGAAAAACCATGACAAATGTGACAGCTCATTTTGATAGCATTTATAGATTGTCGGTCAAGTCGAACTGAATCCTATGATGTTCGAACCCATTAGAATCGTCTTTTTGAGACGATTCTAATGGGTTCAAACAACATAAGATTTAACAATAAACAATGTTTCGTTCAGAATGTCCTCTTTTTCAGAGATTTTGTTTACGGTGAAGGGACTTAATATGGTGGTCGCTTAATAAAAGTGGTGGCTTAATAGACGTGGTCGCTCGAGCAATATCGACTGTATTTTAACTGATATCAAACTAATGAAATAAAAAACCACCCATTTAGTCCAATTTGCACAAATGAGTAAAGGAAAAAAAAAGATAACAAACCTATGTCTTCAAGCACCAATCATACTTCAGAATTTCCGCCAGCTAATTGCAAAGTGAAATATTTTGAGCGACTGTTTCGTTGTGGATGGAACTTTTTAAGCGTCTTAAATGATTCGGTTCATAAAGATCGATTAAAGAGAATGTTGTGAATAGAGCTTTGAGAGCGCAATTTAGAATATTTTGAATTGAGAGCTGTACAATTACACATGTAAGTAACAGTGAATAGTTGGTTTCCTCGTGATAATAGTGTTTCTTATTTTAATGTGCTTCCCTGCCGCTTTTTAACAATATATCAGTTATATCGCAGTGGCAAGAGCACCTAGCCACGGATACCTGTTATTTCTCTAACGGTACCAACACGACACCCTTTCCAAATCTCCAGCTACTAATCCAACACATATCAACGATTGGGTACTCATTGGTTGGAGGTAAATGTTAAAAGTATCGAACCCGGAGCTCGATGATTGGGGGGGGGGGGACGCCCTATCTAAATTCAGAACATCGCAAGAAATTTTCCGTAACCTGAAAGAAACCTCGTATGTAAGCGTACTTAAATCAGGATCATTTTAAAGGTAATTTGGCTTCTGTCTGTTCTTTGCCAATACGCTCGCCTTAAGAATAACAAAAATTCCTTATTTTTTTTTAAATCGTATGTTGAGATCTTTTTGGCATGCCCATTATTAATTTTTCCGTGAATTTGGATTTCGCAGCGTCCTCTATGGTTATGTTTGTGACGTCATATCGACCCACGTGCGATATGACACGCTTAAATGGGCACGCCCTTATTATTCCCGATGTCTATTCATTAGAATCGCGGATGGTTCCAGATTGGCAAAACCGACTGCGCTTTGACGTCAATAGAAGGCTTATTTACTTACACGTTGTAACAATTGAAACACATGATCCGGGACATCTAACTATTTTGAGCCCAGAGAATGACGTCTGATAACAGCTGATTGGGTATGCGCTAGTACCTACAAAACATGATAAGTGTGGAATAACGTGACAAAGAAATCAGAAAGTAGTCAAGAATTCTGTAAATATAAGACAATTTTAATTTCGGTTAATAGCAGAGAAGGTGGGAACATGTCAGGAATTTGCTTGGCGTGGTAGATGTTTGATAACTATTGGTAAGCTATTGACGACCAAGTAAAAATCATATCCAGCAAATTCTTGGCGCTTTCCGCTTCTCTGCTTAAAACCTTATTTTCAACTTAGTTAATCGAGTATTTAATGAAGTTTTAGCTGTATAATATATTTATTCTATATATATACATGTATATATGTATAAAATATATTCAAACACTGTAAGTAGTTTATGTTATTGCTTCAAGCAAAAATAACCCTAGCGCTTTCGAAACTCAATGTCTATTCACCAGGGTTCAAAGAGAACTGACAGTGAAACAACCCAATTGCTACATGCTGGCGAAAATGTGTTGTTTAATGAAATACAGATCGCATAAGCAACATCTTACGTCCAGCTCAAATACCGCCAAATCCGAAATAAAACAAAATATGGACGATTTATCATTCGAGACTTTGGAAACTCAAATTTATGGGCAATCTCAATTACTTCAAAAGCCTGTTCGACAACTAAGGCTAGAAAGTTGCAAGGCTTTCAATCCGTAAACACCAGACTAAAACGGTGGCAAATCCCACAGGGCTTACAAAGCAAAATAAAACACACAGGTCTCGGAGCTTCAAACGAAAAGTAAACCATATTTTACCAACAGGGATTGCAGTTATACCGTGGTAAATCTGTCAAGCACCGAAAACCAACACAAGAAACTAAAGCGTTCAGTAAGAGATTAAGACTGATGTCTCACTTCACAAAAGATGAGCCTCTTTTTGACAACAGCAATACCCCACAAAACTTGTCCATCAACCCTAGCTCTGTGTTTTTGCTCTCTAGTTACCAATATTCCGTCACAGTATACAATATATCTTCGACAACAAGCTCAAAAGATGATTCTGAATAATACCTTTAATTTAAATTCAAAAGTACATGGGATCCACCCAAGCAATCTGTTGGCTTAGAGACCTTCATACACAATGTAGAATTTGATGAATTCGAACCATATCCACAAATCTAAATGAACGTGAAAGGCACCATTGACCACCTCCCTAAAATTGAGACAGAACCCATTCCAAGTGATACGCTATTGGCCTCCATGGACATTACATCACTTTACACCAATATACCACACGAAGATGGCATAACAGCCCACAAAGAAGTCTGGGGCACAAGGGATGTCAAAGATCTACCAACAGACACCTTGGTAGAATTGTTAACAATGATCCTCATTTGCAAGAACTTCGAGTTTAATGGCAACACTATTGGTTGAGACGCCTTAACACGATCCAACCCTTTGGATAAAAACGACATATAAACATCAAGGGCTTTTTTGACCCGCATATTAACTATTTGTCTGACCAGCATATGCTCGACTGCCTGTTGACTTTGGTTTGGCGATTTTCATTTTCACTGTCAGTTCTCTTTGGTTCCATGATGAAGAAACATTGGGTTTTGAAAGCGATAGAGTTATTTACGCTTTAAGCAATAGTCCAAACTACTTACACTGTTTGAATGAAATTTATCTAAAACTTATTTCAAATATTCAGTATACATGCATCCTTTAGCATCCAATGTTTTAGAAAGTTATTACGTTGGCATTTTCATCTTTTGTGTTCATAGATTGTATAGACTGTGTTTAGACTGTATTTATTAGAGATAAAGAGCAATAGTCTTATCACATGACAAATGCGTTGTGTTTAAGCCGTGTGCTAAGGCGATTTTACTTTATACCCCAATAAACGCTGTGAACAAGACTCTCGACCCTTTTAATTTCAATCCTTCAGAACTAAGAAACTATTGAATTACTCGGCTAAATAATAAAAGTCTCTACCATCTGAGATTACTTGTGCGTATTAAGATTACACAATCTGTTTTTTGATCATGTATTGTTATCTCACTATCAAAGTTTAATTGCTCTTTTAAGTTTTATAAATGGTACATAAATAAATGGCAATTTTGACATTCGTAGACATTCGTAGAAGTACTTATGATGAAAAATATTTCTGCCAAATTATACCGCATTTAAAAACGAAAGCGGCGTGGTCGGGCTTAGTTGAGAGCGTTTTTCGGTGGTCTTCGTCGATGCAAAATGTTCCTTTGTTGACCTTTAAAAATTGTTCGCGCAATTCCGGCGGCCCATAAATATGGGAGTGACAGTGTCTGGCATATTTACACCCAAAAAATTCTGCACGCCATCTCCTGGTCAACTCAGTTGAATCCAATGAAAGTTTACGAGATTGTTGGTTCGATGTCACTCTTCAAACATTGTTTGCAAAAGTCTGAATGGCCCATAAATACGGGCGTGGCAGAATGTGGAATTTTCAACTAAAAGTCTGAAATTTTTGTGCAACATCTCCTAAACCACATGGCCGATGTCAATTAAATTTGTTTCAGAATGTTCCTTGGTGACCTTCTCCTAAAAGTGTTCGCAAAATTCTGATTGGCCAATAAATGGGCGTAAAAAGGCATGGTATTTTTCTCTCTGAAATATTTGAACATCTGCTTCTAAACCACTGGGCCGAATCTAATGAACCTTTGTCGGAATGTTTCCTTAGAGAGCTTTTCTTAAAAATTGATCGCTAAATTTTATTGCCCCATGAATTTTGACGTGGTATTCTTACTATGAAGTCCGTGATAATTTGATTAGTGTGACCGTCATCCACCTTGAAACCATGACCGACATCTTTAATACATCATTAGACCAATTAAAATTAACTTTACCGGAATGTTCCTTTTGGTGACCTTAAAATATGTATGGCATTCTGATTTGCCCAGAAATACGGGCATGACAGGATGGGTAATATTTTATTATAGAATTCTATAGCATCTCTCCTCTAGAATATGTACTGGACCATTTCAATTCAGGTGAGCGGTTAATGACCATTCTGGAACTTATGTTTATTTTTGTTTTTAGCTCACCTGAGTACAACGTGCTCAAGGTGAGCTTTTGTGACCACCTTTTGTCCGTCGTGCGTCGGAAGTCGTCAACAATTCTTCTCATCAGTAACCATTGGGTCGATTTTAACAAAACTTGGCAGAAATGTTCCTTGGATGACCCTTCTCTAAACTTGTTCGTGAAATTTTGATTGACCCCCAAATATGGGCGTGGCAGGGAGGGCATTATTTTAACCCCAGAATCTTTGACTGGCATCTCCTCCTGAACCACTGGGTTGATTTCAATGAAACTTTACAAGAATGTTCCTTGGGTGACCCTCTTAAAAGATTGTTTGTGAAATTCTGATTGGCCAATAAATATGGGCATGGCAAGGGCGGGGGGGGGGGGATTGGGGGGAGGAGCTTTTTTGAGCCTGAAATCTTTAAACATCTTCTTCTCAGTAACCAAGGGGTTGAAGGGGTCTATTTTCTCTTTGAAGTCTTGGAATTACATATCCTCTTCAACAACCTTGCAAATGTGAATGAAGCTTTGCCAGAAAGTTTCTTGGGTGAGATCAACTGGACCAATAAAATTCAGGTGAGCGGTTCAGGGCCATTCTGGTCCTCTTTTTTCTCTACAGGATAGATGACGGTTTATTCAGTTATGAAAAGATCGGTCACCCGACGGAACACAACTCCAGTTTCGATAATCTTCCCGGTAAAAAACGTAGCAATTGAATATACTGAAACAGTTTGTATTAACATTTTTTAAGTTATAAACATCACTATTTGACTACAATATTAATGTTAGATTAGTATTAGGGCCTACTTTGGATATCATAATCAAACCCAGAACCACAAACCATTTCATAAACACTTCTTATCAATTAAAAATATTGATTTTGATTTCTTTAAACAAAAAGAGGGAAATAGTAGTTATCTCATTCGTTTTAATAGCACTATAAGAAACCTATTATGCCCCGAACGAAAATTTGCCTTCTGTATTCACTGTTTAATAATTATTTTATGAAGAGAACTGATTAAGCATAGGTAAACAAGGGGTATATAGAACATCAACAACAACAAAAATGAAACGTATATATATTGTAGACTTTGGTAAAGTGATCATTTGTTTTCACACCGCTCCTCTTATCTTTCATAGAGAACAACCACAAGAGTTATTCTTACCTTACACAAGTCATAATACCTTACACATGTCATTATACCTTACACAAGTCATTATACCATACACATGTCATTATACCTTACACAAGTCATTGTACCTTACACATGTCATTATACCTTACACAAGTCATTATACCTTACACATGTCATTATACCTTACACAAGTCATTATACCATACACATGTCATTATACCTTACACATGTCATTATACCTTACACATGTCATTATATCTTACACAAGTCATAATACCTTACACAAGTCATTATACCATACACATGTCATTATACCTTACACATGTCATTATACCTTACACATGCCATTATACCTTACACATGTCATTATACCTTACACATGCCATTATACCTTACACATGCCATTATACCTTACACAAGTCATAATACCTTACACATGTCATTATACCTTACACAAGTCATTATACCATACACATGTCATTATACCTTACACATGTCATTATACCTTACACATGTCATTATACCTTACACAAGTCATAATACCTTACACAAGTCATTACACCTTACACAAGTCATTACAACTTACACATGTCATTATACCTTACACATGTCATTATACCTTACACATGCCATTATTCCTTACACATGCCATTATACCTTACACATGTCATTATACCTTACACATGCCATTATACCTTACGAAGTCATAATACCTTACACAAGTCATTATACCTTACACAAGTCATTACACCTTACACATGTCATTATACCTTACACGTGTCATTACGATGTCACCTTGTGTACGTTATCGCGGTACCTCTGGCATTTTGGCATCAAAGAAATGGTTAAACGTAAACGTTGTTTATGTGAGAAAAGAATCTGTTACTCGATTTTACTTCTGACAAGCTGATCTTAACCTCGGGCAGTATAACTAGACTCTCTAATTAAATTTTCAATTCTAGCCTTGGTTAACATAAGCTTGTCTCTAACAAATTTTCATGAGAGATCCTATTTGTATTCATTATAATCTGCACGAACGCGCACATCGGAACGACGCATTCTGATTTATGTCAGACTTTTCTGCGCGTCGACTGCGTAACTACTTATATGCACATTACGCAAGTACGTTACGCTTTCGAAAACTATAATTGATGAATGATCATAACATCGTATCTACAGCTTGTTCAAGCTGTAGTCACGATGTATTGATTATCGCTATAAGTGGAGCAGACGGAGGGCATTTATCTTTTGTCACTGTCCACGCGAGGCCTTTATCCTATATATTCTTTGGTGGTTACCTTCTGAGTGCGTATATATTTCAAAATCCGTGTTACGCCTTGGCGTGATGGATAGAATTTATACTGAGTTCCACAAGAAAGCGTGCACTTTCATTTTTTGTATATCTCTTGATATTTACACAGTTGGAGTAAAATTATGGAGTAAATTTGATACCATACTTTAGTCTAGATTTTTGAACTTAAAGTCAAATCAGTTTTAGATTAAGTATCGCATGCTGCATACGCGGAGGCACAACTTAAATTCTTGTAATTTATCCTCCTCACAACTTTTTCTTTGGTAAGAGTTATGTGTTTATATTGCATTACTGAGTTTTAGGAGCCATTCATAGACATTTCCAAACAAAAGTTTATTTTTCATGCAGACGTTACGTGCACGTCAACGTTAAACATTGCTACTTTGTAAGGCAAGTAACTTGTTGTTGAATGGTGCAATGGCGTTCTATGACATCTCGATTTGCTTACTAAAATCCCTAACAAAATGATGACCTCAATTTCTATTGGAACATGAATGCTTAGTCAATTTTAGTGACGATCTAAATCTGACAAGGTTCGATTTTGTTCAACGACGTTTATTGGTAGTCAAACCACGCTGTAGCACCATTGTATTGAAGATAGGATTTTATGCTTAGGAAAGCCCAAAAGATTCAACTTAAAGCGTTTTCAGGTAAATCATTCGTCTAACGCTTGATGCACATTTCAAAACATGGAAAATCAAGTGTCTCAATTAAGTAGAACATTTTTGACCATCGCGCGTTTTATTTTACCAAATACCGTTTGCTCATACTCTTAGGGATTGTCATACGACGTTCCATGACGGTAGCTCGTGAAATTTCAGTGATATTCAAAATTCGAAAGTGCACACTTTCTTTTGGAACTAAGTATATATAGCATCGTAATAAAGAAGGTTTTATTCCAATGTCATAGACAAGCTTAAAAACGTTACCTGTAAATAAAGTCACAAATAAAAACCCAAGTAACAGTTTGCATACGCGCGTCTTCATTGTTGTAAAATTTAGTGAACAGCTAAATTTGTTTTAATGACGAAAAGATATCCAGGAAAGGGAAGATAACGTCTCTTATTAATTATACTATTAACTATTAACCTACGTACCTTAATAAGGAGACTAGATTGTTCAACTATACTACTCTTCAAAGGAGTTAGAAACAAGAGTGCCATAGTCATAATATACGCCGTAACTTTGCTGCTGTTTCACGAAAAAAAAATGTAGAAACTACCAATTTTGACAAAACGAAATTCAAAACATTTGCAGACTACCTTTTAAATTGTCAAGTTCAAACTGTTCTTTAATCTGCAACCAATAATAATAATAAAAACCAATTAGGATAGCTTAACCAGCGTCTTTTATTTTCCTGATTATTTTTTTTCGAAGTCAACTGAAACCATACTTTACATTACTAATAAATAACGACAAAAAGTTAGGTGAGTTGCGTTCACAAGGCTGCAATTTCAATAAGCCCCAGATACTAAGTTTTAAGGGGGCATAATTCAGTGAAATTAATGAACCTTAATTACTTGATTCATTTTTATCTACAAATAATAATGATGACATTGACTAAGTTGCATTTAAATAAAGACAAAAAGTTAGGAGGAGTTGCGTTCACAAGGCTGCAATTTCAATAAGCCCCAGAAACTAAGTTTTAAGGGGGCTTAACTGAGGCAAAAATCAATGAACCAATGAACCATTTAATCCTTACCTCATTTACACCTATAGATTAAGGTGATAACATTGACCAAGTTTCAAAAAGAGCAAACCAGAAACTTAAGGGGAGTTGTGCTCACAAGAAAAGTGGACGTACGTACTGATGGACGGAAAGACGGTGAAGATAACGCCTATATACGACCGCCTCCGGCGGCGTATAATAAAGGACACACTGCTGTTTTTTTTCCACAGGTACAGTTACGACATCATGAAATTGACGAGCTGAATGGTTTTGGTATGATTTCCAATGTACATCGACATGGACGAACGAATCACCGGTATCTCAAATAGTCCTAAATTAATGCCAACTTGAAGATAGTGGACCTGTAATGGTTCCGCAACATTGGAAGTCAAAAACGTTAACAATGATTACCGCGGTTTCCTAATGATTACATTAGGAAACCTCGGTTAACGTTGTGAACTATCAGGAGATCCAAAAAATATGCGGATTTATTACGGGTCCGCTTTCTGAATTTGGAAAAGGAGTGTGATGATTGGATATTTACATTTCATGAAAGGAATTCAAAGATCAGAATAAAAATCGACTTCATTATGAAGAGCCTAGTAGCTATCGAGACCACTTATTACTGTAATTATTGCTCGAGCGACCGCCTGTATTAAGCGACCACTTGTCTAAGCGACCATCTTAAAACGTCCCTTCACTTTGACTAAAGTCTTTGAACAAGTGGACATTCTTCAGATTGAAATTGTTTCCAATTGAATCTTATGATGTTGGAACCCATTAGATTTGTCTGAGGACAATCTAAGTTTCATTGAAATCGGCCTTAGTGGTTCAGGAAAAGATGTCATTCAAAGTTTTCGGGCTCGAAATAAGTCCAACCCTGTCACGCCATATTTATAGACCAATCAAAATTTTGCAAAAACTATTTTCGGAAAGGGTCACCCATGGACATTCTGGTAAAATTTCATTGTAATCGGTCCATTGGTTCAAGAGGAGATGTCGTCCAAAGATTTAGGGCTCAAAATACTCCAAAATAACCCGAGGTTCATGATATGCACAAACTTGGTAGAGGTACACTAGATGATGCTTTATATCAAATATGAGGGCTGTCTGCCTGCTGGATTAGGAGAAGTAAATATTTGATGATGTTTGGACTTTGCTTCTATGTTAAGGTGTTGCGACCCGAGAGGGAGCCAAAATAAGACACCAGGGCCATGCCATGAACAAACTTAGTATAAGTTCACTACGCTACATACAAAATATGAAAGCTGTGTGCATTCTAGTTTCAGCAAGAAAGTTCTTTGAAGATTTTTGCTCTCAGTTCTATGTCGTGCTCAGGTAAGCAAGAAAGGAGAGCGTCGTGGTGACAATTTGCGAAAACCCGTTTGTGAAATTGCGGTTTGTCAAGGGTTATAGGCGTGGTAAGACATGGGGTTTCCCCCCGATTTCTTTGAAAGACAAAATGACTTTAAACAATGGACCAATGTCAATGTAACTTGCTAGAATATATCTCAGGTGACACTTTAGAAATGTTCATTTATTTCTGATTTGACCATAATTGTTGGCGTGACATTAATTTTTCTACCTGATTTGATTCAATGCTTCCAGAACCACTCGAAGGTGACCCTCAAAATATACTGTCCCGAAAATTCCGATTTGTAAATGAATATTTGCATAGTACGGAGGCGTTTTTTTCACTTTGAAGTGTTTGACAGAAATATCCAACATCCACAATGGACCGATTTAAATGCAGGAAACGTAGGTCGGTTACAATAGGACGGGGTTTATATCTTAGCTTATTCTTTTTCTTTAACTTCTTCAACAATCTTAAAAACTTCTTCTTCTCCTGAACCACTAGGCCAATTTCAATAAAGCTTTGCCAGAATGTTCCTTGGGTGACCCTCTTTAAAAAATGTTCGCTAAATTCTCATTGGTTCATAAATATGGGTGTAGCAGGGCTTGGCATTTTTTCACTTTGAAATCTTTGAACATCTCCTCCTGAACCACTGGGCCGATTTCTATGAAACTTAACCAGAATGTTTCTTGGGTGACCCTTTTCAAAAATTGTTTGTGAAATTTTGATTGGTCTATAAATATGGCGTGACAGGGTTGGGCTTATTTCGAGCCCGAAATCTTTGAACGACATCTCTTTTTGAACCGCTAGCCGATTTCAATGAAACTTTACCAGAACGTTCTTTTGGTGACTCTTTTCAAAAATTGTTCGTGAAATTTTGATTGGCCCATAAATATGGACGTGGCAGGATTGGGCTTATTTTGAGCCCAAAATCTTTGAACAACATCTTCTCTTGACCCACTCGGCTGATTTCAATGAAACTTTACCAGAATGTTCCTTTGATGACACCCTTTAAAATTAGTCTACAAAATTTTTATTGGCCCATAAATATGGGCATGGTAGGGGGGGGGGGGGTATTTTGAGTGGTCTCAAAACTGCAAAAATGGGTGGACAGGGTCTTTTTTCACTTGAAATCTTTGGAATAACATCTCCTCATCAGCAAATGTGAGTGAAACTTTGTCAGAAAGTTACTTGGATGGGTTCCACCGGATCAATAAAATTCAGGTGAGCGATTTAGGACCATTCTGGTCCGATTGTTGTCCAAATCATTCCATTGACAATCCTTTCAGAAAAGAATGAAACCCCGATATCTGACAACCCAGATGAAACTTGCGATACTAAGGACTTTCTAAGGGACAGTTAGATCCACCCTGCCAAAGCAAATTGATCAATTAATTTTACGAATGAATTTGAGACGAATCATCTAAGTATTGCAAAGTTTGGTTAAAATCATTTAGTTTTTGGGGGGAGAGAAGACGTGTAAAAATATGAAAAAGAAATAAGCCTCGCTTATTAAAATGTCAGAAAGTAGTTTAAAGAAGTGAATCCTAGGGAATACGTATGACATGTTTGGTCAAAATTTATTCTATATATTGTGAGAATAAGATTTTCAAAGCACACCTTAGTTGTTAAGCCAAAGTTTATTTTGAATAGGAAATGGCTATCCTTTAAACATACAAGACAAAGTTTATCTTTATAGGCCTATGGCCTTCGAAGAAGATTTTTCAAAGAAATTCTCGACGATTTCTCTTAGTCCGATAAGCCCCGAACTTCAACAACAAATAACAAAAGACGAAATTTCCAAAAGCTTTCATACCAAGTATTGGACTAATCTGTCCTGTATTGGAGAGGGAGAGTATTTTTATAAGGATTGTTCCACATTTGCCAAGTCCGATAAGCCCGACCCTGACACAAATTATAATCTAAAACTGATTTTGTCGGTATTCTCTAGACAATGTCGATCGATCAAAAAGAGCATGACACTTTTCATTTGATGCAATAATTGAGTGTCTCTATCCAGGAACGATGTATTTACAAACGGTTAAAGAATCAGGAGACATGTTATAAATGCGGGTGAAATCAAGGTCTCATTTAAAGGAAATGAAAAAACGGACATAATAGAGGTTTATATTGCAAGCGTTTCAAAATAATTTAGAAATTTTACTAAGCTTAGACAATATGATATTTTTATTAATCTTACATCACCACATAGACAGTCAATATCATCTTGGTTCGGTCAAATGCAAATGCCAGAAGACAGAACACTCCCGGTACGTCATCGATCTCAAGAAAAAGGTGATTACAAAATGAATATGAACAGTTTAAAAGTAACCAAAATGATGATAAAGTAGGTCTTATTAGTGATCATTCTGGTTGATAAATAGAGGATATTGAATGAGTGGTCATTAAATACCGAATTTATTAAACGAGTCAGCTATAGACAGATAAAAACGAGGCTGCGCCGAGTTTTTATCTGTTTAAGATGGCGAGTTTGATAAATTTGGTATTGATTGAGCGCAAGTTTGATATTCTATTTATAATATGACATGATTTTTGCTATAAAACGAGTAAATTCCAGAAACCTATCAATTCAAGGTTTTACGTGAAACATATAACGGGGTTTGCGAAATGACGTCATCAAATGCGTTATGACGTCATTGTCACAACGAATGTCCTTTTTTAGCTCATTTGCATAGTTATTCCACTAGTGTAATAACACCCATGTAATATCAACAATATTCAACGGTTTTATTTAACTGCCGCGACGTAGATCATATTATAAGATAAATAAGTTGTAGGTTAACCATATATTTTAGATATTTAGCAAACTGTCAGTCTTTACATTCTGCTTTGAAACATTTGAAATTATAAATATATATAGCGTACTTATAACAAAACAGTAAATGAAAAGTATATTGGTGTCCATCATGATGTGCGAAGGAGCGGTAGATATTGGGCTTGCCTATTCAAAGGTCTAGTGATTGAAAATGTTTGACGAGGTTTGTTAAAAACAACGGAAGATTAACATGAGATAAGGGTTTAAGTGAATACCATAGAACACAGAGGTTACCTACCTTTCCTATTTGTGCTTAGTACAGTAGAAGAATTGATGAATTCAGTGTTGTTCGGTGTCATATAAGTGAAAGACACAAAAATTGTAGCCAGCCGTGAACACCAAGAGTTGTAAAAGATATAGAGGATAATCGTTTGTTTCAGTGTAAGATCGATTTATATTTCATTGAGTGAACAACAAAAGCTATATTTTCACGAGTGGCAGAGCCACGAGTGAAAATATAGCTTTTGTTTTTTCACGAAATGAAATATTAATCGATCTTACTCGAAAATCAAACGATTCTTCTAATTCTTTAATGCAAAATGAGACAAAATGTGAAATTTCTAGGACATATTTTCGTAAAGCGCGTCATTTTGCGCGTGATTGCTATGCAACGTTCATTGTGACGTCACTTATTTCGCCCCGCATAGATGACGTCAGATAGGATGAAATGCACAAAAGCAGGGTATAAGTTTTTGATAATTTCACTGCTTTTGCGGTGAGATCATCAAGTGATAATCTACCGTTATTTCTCGATAAACCACAAAAAAGCATTAAAGAAGAAAGGTTAATTCCTGTATTTCTTGTATGAAAACAACAATACCATAAGGCACCTATATCGATAAAATTAAAAGCACTATGTACCCTTATCTATGCCTTCAGGTGAAACTAATTTCAGGGAAGAAAACTCTTTAAATGCTATTTTTTCTTTATTACTAAAGCATCTTCATTATATTTCTTTGAATTAAACTTTATACCTGCTTTCCTATGATAAATACATTGTGGAATGTAGAGCAAGAACAATGTTCATTTATATGATTTTATTAAGTGACATACTTTTATAACTTTTTTCGTTTGTTTGAATGGAGTTTCACGCCGCTTTCAAAAAAAAGTTTTATCCTGGCGGCCGGAACACCTAAAAAATGATTGCTGGTATTTCTCACACCAGTACTAACATAGGTCTACGATTATCAACCAATTGGTGAAGGACAAATAGTCGGTAAGGAAGAGAGCCGCCGTCGGGAATCTAACCCGGGACATTTTGGATGATAATCCAACGCGCTACCACTGCGCTATGACGGCGACTTTTACGACTTTTAATAACCCATTTTTAGAACATGACATATATATCATCAATGTAAATGGTAAATTATGAAATTACTTTTTTTGTTTAAGTGGCGATTTACGCCACTCTCAACATTGTTTTTCAATTATATTGCGGCGGCTGCAGCACCGAACAATGAATTCTTCAGTTCGATAAAGACCTTTAATCCACCAAGACAACTATTCTGATCGATTTTGGAAATCGTGACCTCTAGCACTAAAAACGTTTTTTCTTTTTTTTTTGCTAAAAGTTGACCCGATGACGTTCTTTTTGACCCGGTATGAATGTGGTGAATAGGTCTTTAGGTAGTTTTGCTGCCGGGCAACATTTCCCTAAGATATTACCGAATGACGATTTATTCTGTTAAGACATTGAGTACTATTCCGTAGGATTGCCTCGGTGGCCTAGTGGTAAAGGCAATCGACACAAGACCTGAAAGACCGTCTTCGGAGTGTATTTATGGGCAAAACACTTAATAGCTAGTCGCAGCTAATCCAGCTGTTAGAATTAAGTAGAAGTGGGTTTAAACTACTTCCTCTTTCATTGACATAACAACATCAGGATTGAGTGTTCGCGAGCGACTCTATATGCTTAAGCACTCGTCGTTATCGAAGTAAAATAAATAGTAGAAACTACTATTCCGTAGTTGTCCATATGAGCTGCCTGTGGCGTTAATATGTTCTAAGGCTATGGGTATTTATCTGTCGCAAAAGTAATTCTTGATTACTGTGCAAAAATTCTTCAAAAACATTTATTTTCGACTTTGGAAACTAACCTCAAGGACTAATATTAGAAAATCGACACCGAAAACTAATGTATGATTTAATGTTTTTAACATCAAAACTGACATGTTGAATTATGGAACATTTGATATGTGCAAAATTTCATCGCCAAGTTGTCCCAATATAATTTTAATTTTTCAGAGTACCACCGCTATGCACAATCAATTAAAACTGTAAAGCAAGCAGTTTTACAGTTAGTTTCATTCTGGAATTGACTTTCATCTCAATCAAAGCCATTCTTTTAAAATCGCCCACTCGACGTTCCGACCATTCATAAAAACACTCTCTCAAGCCATTATAAAATGCTCAAATCTATTGAAAAAATATAGAATCAACAACGTTTATTAAAATAAATTTTAATAAAGAAAAAAAAAAATCGCGATTTCACTGACATAATTGTTGGGTTTGTGTCTTCTAGGTTGTTGAATAAACAGGTAACTATCTATAGAACTTGTATGCATATTTTATTAAAGGGAGGTAATCAATATCGCTAATTTTGTTCATCCTGAACAAAATTTGCGATATTGAATGACCTCCTATTAAATTCACTCAAAACTTGTTCCACACACTCATTTAATTTCATTCCAAAATCATTTCAAAATCATTCACCTTTTCAATTTCACAATGTTGTTAGCTTTACCAAAAAGCATTGTTTCCTTTATTTTGAGATTAAAAGGCACTGAACCCCTGACTTATTATTAATCCTAGTAGATCCCCGGTTATTCTTCCAGTAGCAAGTAGCGTCAGCCCAAAGACAAGAGGAGGCTTTAACGAACTCAACTCATGGGATGGATTAAATAGAGGATATTGAATGAGTGGTCATGGAATACCGAATTTATTAAACGAGTCATCTATGAACAGATAAAAACGAGGCTGCGCCGAGTTTTTATCTGTTAATAGATGACGAGTTTAATTAATTCGGTATTTTATGAGCACAAATTTGATATTCTATTTATAATATGACCCGAATTTTGGTGATGAAACGAGAAAATAACGATATTTATCGCTTCATGTTATTCCGCGAAAGATACAACGCCGTTTGCGAAATGACGTCAGAAATCCATAATGACGTCATTTTCCCAACAAAAAATATAACATTGTTCTTCGTTCTTTGCTCATTTGCATAGTTATTCCACTAGTGTTATAACACCGGTGTAATATCAAAAATATTCAACGGGATTATTTCTCTCTCGCGACGTACGTCATATCATAAACGAAAGTAGGGTATATTTTGTTATAATTTCACTGACTTCCGGTGAGATTAACAAGCGATTATCTACCGTTAATTTTCTATGATCCACCGAAAATCATTAAAGAAATAGAGGATAAGTGTTTGTTACTGTGTAAGGGCCATTTGTCTTTAATCGAGTGAACAACATAAGCCATTCTGTTTTTCACGAGCAACGAAGTATTAAAAACGATTACATAGATCTACATTACAGTATATCTTATATAAGGATCCAACTTGACAGGCTTCTTTTCGGTGGTATCTTCTGGCGCAGGTCTTTAGGTGATTATCTACAATAAAGATATGATTATTCCTTCACAAAAATATTATACACGATTAACAACAATGTACGCTCGTCCCATTAAAACACAATCTCAGTCGATCGATCAGAGTTCGATTCCTGAAGATCATTCAAATCCTTGTAAAGGCTCCGAAATCGCCCAAAAAGCACCAAAAGATTATATATACAGCAAAGCTTATCACGGTCAATTTTGGAAAGCTCCATTTGCCCGTAGCTACTCAAAAATACTTTAATGGAACAGTATGAATATTTTTCAAAGGTAAGTAATAGAATGTCGCTCTTTTTGGATGAAATATGCGACACACATTACAAACCCTTGATTTCATTCAAAACTTACTTATAATACTGATTAAATTCCTTTCGAAATTCTGTACTAAATATTTATTTTGCAATAAGAAAGAAAGTAAACAATATTCGTAAAGCACAAATGCCTCCAAGACGGCAAAGTTTTAGAAAACAGACCATGATAATTTGCCTAGAATTTGACGGTTGACCATTTCCATGAGTGATGAGCTTTAGTGAGAGGAACCTTCATGCCTACTAAATGCAGGAAATTGTTCGCAGGTTAAGTTTTGATAGACAGACGGACGTCGGTCATACAATATATCCCCGAACAAGCGACGCGAGGACATAAAATATAAACCCTCAGCAAGACAAATTGAAACCTGCGGTTTACCTGATTGTGAGGTCATACATTAAACCAAGGCAGAGGTCAGTTAGGCCGAACAGTTCTTTGTTAATTACGAAATAACAAAATAGCTCTAAATGACTTACCTTAAAAAATAAGATAAATCCAAAGAAAATTGTAATTAAGAAATTGTTAAATTGGCAAAATGATCTGAAAGAAGAGACATTTTGTAATATTTTAAAGGGTAAACTAAGCCCGCGTCCTACGTCATCAATATTTCGCATACATTAAACCAAGGCAGAGGTCAGTAAGACCGAAAAGTACTTTGTTTAGTATGAAATAACAGAATAGTTATATCACTTGCCTTAAAAAATAAGATAAATCAAAAGAAACTTGTAACTTAGAAATAATAAAAATTGTCATATGATTTTAGAGGAGAGCCATTTTGTAATATTCTACAGGGTAAAGTAAGACCCCGTCCTATCACATCAATATTTTGCACCCAACCATTATTTCATCACAAGTTCTGAAAAAGGTTCACACCAGAAACATTCGGCCTAAGTTTGAATGAAATTGATCCTCTTTTTGGTGTAAGATGAAGTTGACTTCATAGTCAAAATAGGCCCCGCATTTCCACGCCTTTATTTGTTGGTCAATCAAAGTTTCATGCACAAGATCTGAGAAGGGCCAGCAAATGCTAATTTCTATGTTTGGTTAAAAATCCACTCTTAGGTTACTGAGGAGAAGATGCAAAAAAGATTTCAGTGTCATAATGAACCTCGCCTGGCTACTCCTATATTGGGATTAATCAAAGTGTCATGAAAACGTTTTGAGAACGCTTTCACTAGGAATATTTTGCCAAGTTTGGTTGTAATCAGCATTTTGGTTACTGAAAGTTGTTTTAAGATTTAAGGGCCAGAATTAACCCCGTCCTGCTAGGCCAATATTAGGGTCAATTGAAATTTCACGAACAAGTCTTTAGAAGGATCGAATAAGGAACATTCCTGCCAAATTTTTCGTAATCCGCTTATTGGTTATTGAAAAGATTTTAAGAGATTAAGGGTCAAAATATACCCCACCTATGCGCAATGGAGCCAATCAAAATTCTTAAGAATTTTCACTTTAGGAGCGTTTCTGCCAATTTGGTTGAAGTCCATAGGTTACTGGAGGGAAGATGTCTAATGATTTCAGATCAAAAAAGCCCGGTCCTGCCACATTTATTTGGGGGTTGATAAATTTCTCATATTTCTCATCTAAAAACCCTCTCAACCTCGCTTACTTTATCCCAATCAAAACCATTCTAAATCACTCGCTCATTGCTCTACTCGTTAAACCAAATTACACATTTCGACAGTTCAACAACGCGTTAAATTTTCCCCCAAAGACTTCGAAATCGTTAAAAACCATCGACATTTTACTATCTTTCAACGATTATATTGGCTAGTGTTGAATTGAAAGTGCCAAATTGGTGAGGGTTGACACAGTACAAGACAATTGCTCTACCCTGCTTCGTTCATTTTACCCCATCTGACTGACGTTCTCTAAGTGCAGCACAAAATGTCACGTCACTACGAACTTTGTATAGCAATAACGTGCAAAATGACGCGCTTTAGGAAACATGTCGAAAAGTTTTACATTCAGACTCGTTTTTGCATTTAACCCTTTACTGTTTAATCCCTGCTTTTTACGTGCCTGTGATTTTATGATTGAGAAAACATTGTGAAAACAGAAGAAATTGCTTCTGACAAGCAATTTCTTCTTTTTCTACACTATTTTCTACCCTACTGAATGGTTATTTTTCAAATTAAATCCACTTTTAATTTTCGTCTGCAAAACCTTTGAATTTGGACAGGTCGAAAATTTTGTAAAACAGGAAAGGGTTAAGAAATAGAATTACTGTTTGCTTTTCGAGTATGATCGATTGGTATTTCATAAGAATGCTTTTGTTGTTCAAGAAATGAAATATTATTCGATTCTACACTGAAACAAACAAATATCTTCTATATGAACTTACATTCTGTTATGATAGTGACACACGATGTGCGACATCGTACTATTTTTTCCCTAAAGATAGATGACTGGTAACACCGCAATGCGCTCGAGCCTGAAAAACAGACATAATACTTAACGTGTGACCTTATCATTCTTCAAAATTATCTGTTTGTGAAAAGATATTATCCGAAAGTCATTCTTATTTAATTTAAGAAATCCCCTCGGATTGGAACTGGTACACTTACACAGCTCATAAACATGCACCTTTTTTCGCATGCAAGCAGTACTAGATACCATAGGCGTAACCAGGACTCTGGAATTTATATGTACTCTGGAGGCGACCAACATAGAATATATAGGAAAAAGGCAACATAAGGACTGTGACAAAAGGTGAATGATCTCGGTCTGCTACCTATTTTAGCTAGCAAAGCGTCAGATTTGCTGGCTTTAGTTAACATACGAAATTTTGAGGAAGTCTCAAAGTTCAAATAAGTGCAAACTGCCTCCGGCAGCTTAACCTGAAAATCAATGAATGTTTACGCCATATAAAGTAGTTTCCCGTAATATTGCATACCTATGTCTGCAGTTTCACTCCCCCTCATACTTTAAGCTCATAAGGGCAAATCGGGCTTATGGTTAGCTGTGTGATCATAAGATGTCCCTCGTATATCGTTCGTCATCAAATCTCTTAAGTGTTAACATCATAGGGGCGACAATTCATGAATATTGGATAATAATGTTTTTCAGGTCATTAAGATGAACCGTATGAATTAAAATTTGAAACATTCTATATGAAAACTCGACAAAGGATGCCTTTTGACACTTTCTTTGTTTACATTTTAAGGGCCATACATTTGAATACTTAAATAAACTGTAGTTTGGATGTTATGATCATTCATCATCAACAACATTTTTCGAAAGAGGATTTATTTCTTTCACCCACTTGCGTAAAGTGCGTTATGGTTTGTTTGAATGGGATTTTAAGCCGCTTTCAACATTTTCTCAGTTAAATCGCGTCGGCCGGAGTATCTTACAATTGATTTCTGGTATTTCTCACACCAGTTCTACCATTACATTCTTTCCTAGCCTGCAGCTGTTATCCCACATAGGTCTACGATTATCGACGTATTGGTGGGAGATAAATAGTAGGAAAGAATGAGAGCCGCAGTCCGCGATCGAACCCGAGACCTCTAGATTGACAGTCCGACGCGCTACCAACTGAGAGAAGACGGCGGCCCGTGCGTTATTGTAGATACGCCATTGGATACCAAAATTGTATTTTTTTAAAAAAAAAAAAAAACATATTCCATTGCTATAGGTTCCCTCATGACAAAAGCTTTGAGATAAGCTGATCTTAACCGAGTCTAGAAAAGAAATTTTATCAAGCGAGGAATTGCGAGCTTATTTACTTTTCTCTTGTAGACGAGGTGAAGACCAGCGCTTGTTTCAAATAGAATTGGGTAACATGGTTCTTTTTTCCCACAAATACAAAATTAAATTATGTTTTCAAACCTTGACTACCAAAAGAATCAACGTTTGTTTATATTGCGACATGATGACGTAATTAGAGAGTGATCTGACAAAATAAAATGACGACAGTTCGGTATGGAAAACAACGATAGCAATGTTCGGTCAAAAATTGAAATATTTTCTATTTCGGGGCCTTAAAATGATCAATATGACAATACAAAAACTCAAATCTGATCAGTTAACCATGAGTAGGGATATGGAATTCCCATGACCATCTTCTTTGACAACCAGCATTTTCTACATCAAAGACAAAGTTAACAAAATATTTATCTACTCATTTTTTTGCAGACAAGATCATTTTGATCCTCGACAAGAATAAAAGTATCTTTTACTTGTCAAGGGACAAATGGCGAAAATTTGTTTCCTCGCCCCTTGCATAAGTTTCTTATGCTGAAATCTCGATCCGTCGGGTTAACTACCGAGTAAACCGATTGTACGTATATTTATCTTTTACGTGGTCTTTTTACGTAGTTTTCTTTGACCTACCTCAAATCTCGAATATATACTGAACAACAAAAATAACGCATAGCTTCATTTTAAAGATATTACTTTTTTCATAATATAAGGTGTGAAAGAATGGTTATATCAAAATAAACGTCCAATTATTGATTTGTGTCAAAAAGGTCGACAACGTATACATTAAAGAGTTACACACTCATAAAGGCGACAACCCCCAAAATTAAAAAATTTGAAATAAGAGAAGGTTTCCATCTCCCAGTAAAAGTCACAAGCGCGTGAATCCTTGTTCAAAATTGCACTCAAAGAATGTCTGACACGTGGATTTCTGAATTTTATCAAGACTCACTCCCAATATGGCTATCCATTAGCTGTGCGTGCTGCCTCAATCTGACTCAAAGCCATGGGTTTTCGTGCTCTTTATTGACTCTCATTGCCAGCTCCTTTTTAACGTGCTAGATCTTGAGATAAGTCCAGTCGGTGAAAGATTAGACATAGGTATCACTTAAAAAAGGTGCTCGCCAAGAAAGTCCATAGTTGCATGAACTGAATGGACCATAACATTGACTTGCTCATGGAATGTTACATAAGGCTATAGCTACTTAAGGATTAGATACTCGGCTCAGGTTGCAAGTGTCTTTGATTTAATGAATCGGTTCAATATGACTATGCGCGATTGAGTTCCGAAATTAATTTTTCGCTACCGCCAAACTCTAAGTATTTGCTTGATTTGATAAATGTTTACACTGTTTTTCATTAACACCTTTATTTGCTATAATACTCGACCAACTTTATTATCGTTAGATGTTTTCGGTCTGTTGCACAAACAGAAAACATTTATCACATTCAAGTGTCTTTACTCAACTGAGTATGAGTTTAGGAATAAATTTCATCACAAGTGTGTACCTAGTGGCCCGCCAAACTAAAAAAATGTCATATCAGTAAATTGATCGATTTCAGGGTAAAATTATTTACCATTGAAAAGTGATGCATTATTTTTGTTTTTCAGTATATATACTAATTATAGCATTGTAAAAATAAATCGATATCACAATTTGTCAAAGCAATTATACAACTTTACAGAGCTATAAGCCAAAATCAAATGTGCGCTTGTAATGAGATTTGTGCGAGCACCTCTTGCTCAATTTCACGATGTTAATTTATGTTTTTGTTCCGCTGGACCGCCGTTTACGTTCCGGTCTCTATCCTTCCGAGTAATTTCTGAATCCCAGAAAAACGATCGGTTGTGAATGATTTCTTTAATTGAATGAACCAAAAAGGGAATATTGACCCTGAAGCGCTCAACTGAGACGTTGATAACAAATGTTGAAAAATGCTGATATGAAATTTATGACTGGTTTCACAAAAGTACAAATTATCAAGAAGACAAACACTCTGAACTCATTTCAAGACATTTGAGCCATAAATGTTGCCTCTGAACTGCTCAAAGGTTTTCAAGATTTGAAGCTAATGCCTAGCTTTTCACCCCCCTTTCGAACTTTTCCAAGATTTCCAGTAGACAAACATTCTGACCAAGTTTCTATATATTTTATCCATCGCGTTTCCTCAAAAGTGCTTACAAGGACGTTCTAAATTTTTACCGTTGGCCTAATCTTTTACCCCACTTGACTTCATATTGATTTGAAAGAGACACATATTCTGAGCCAATTTCAAGATATTTGAGCAAAAAACGTGTCCCCTTCAGTGCACCAATGTCGTTCTATTTTCCGTCTAAACTTTGACCCCTAATTTTTTATCCGACTTGATCCATTTTCTGATTTGACCGAGCTTTCATGCAAACAAACTTTCTGACCAAGTTTCAAGACATTTGAGCAAAAAAAGTGACCTCTATAATAATGCATTCAGTGGTTTTCTAAGATTTGACTCCTTGATCCCATTTTTGACCCCACTTGACTTATATCCCGACTATAGCGAAGTTTCAACGATAAAACGAAAACATGTTTCTAGATATTTGAGCAAATAATTAAGTTTCAAGAGGGCATAAAATGCTTTTCTAAAATTTAACCCTTTGTCCATATCTATTACCCCTATTGACCCATTTTCGAACTTGACCGAATTTTAATGGACAGAAACAATTTGACCAAGAATCAAGACATTCGAGCCGAAAAAGTGACCTCTACGGTGCAATCTTTTTTGCCCATTTGGGCCATTTACATCATGTTTGATCCCACTTGACCAATTTACGAACTTGACCGAGGCTACATGCAGACAATTATTCAGACCAAATTTCAAGACAATTTGACAAAAAGTGTGAACCCTTGAATGCATTGAACTCATTAGTTTCCCCCATTTGACTCATTTTTTAACTTGACCGAGATTCCGTGGAGACAGACATTCTGTACAAGTTGCAAAATATTTGAGCCGAAATGAGTTCTCTAGAGTGCACGAAATTTTTTCTAAGATTTGACCCCCTGACCTCATTTCCGATATCAATTTTCGAACGACGGACAACACCCGGCTCATGTAAGCAAAATGATAAGAATATTTGTTTCTTTATTAAAGAAAACAATAGATGTTTTTAAAAACATTTATGCCCCCATACGAGCAGGTCAATAGCATATTCTTTGTCAATCATCAAAGGGCAATAACTCAAAATGTTTGTCAAGTTAAGTTACGGATCTTTAGTAATGTACTTCTCCTCAATGAAATCTATCCACTTGTGAAGTTCCATGTTCCTTACTTGCATACATTTTGAGATATGCTCCGGACAAGAAAAGGTCTACGGACGGACTCACCGACCTACAGGCACGTGCAAAGCAATATAACTCCTGTGCTTCGAAAGGGGGGGGGGGGGGCATAAAAATGAAGATTAAAAAAGAAACAACAACATCTAACACTCACACACAGACAAAACAAACCTATTATTATTGTAATAAATAATATCCCTTTAACTTCTCTGTAGGTACACCCAACCATTGTTTTATGAACTACAATATCCTGCTAACTACAATAGCTTGGAAGGTCAAAGTGAAGGTATTGGACGCGTAATAGTCTGCAAAGTTTCGGAAGTCATGAACTTTAACAATGTTATTCGATTTCCTAGTGATCTCATCAGGAAATCTCGGTAAACATTGTTAAAGATCATGAGGTACGAAAAGTTGCGGAAATGTGACAGTTCCTCAACTTCAACTACAAAAAAATAATCTCTAGTAGAAATAAACACACGTTATTCAATTTTATCACGTAATGGCGGCTTTCAGTAAAAAAGCCATTGACACCATTCCAGCACATGTGGATGGCTCAGCGCGAAACAGTTGTAACTGCCTATAAACAAATATGCAGTTACATCTGTTTTGTGCTGAACCATCGATGTACACTTCTTCCGATGAATGGCTCGCAGTTGAGAACAGATCAATCGGTGAAATGCGGATCCCGCCCTTTGACCCCCTTCATGACACACCGTTCAAATATTCTAACGTTTTTTTTCTTAAAAATATATAGTAATGGATATGAAACAAAGAGCAAATTGATCTTATTGTCGTAATTGGAGCTTGTTCATTCTGTAGTTACGACGTTGCCCATCTACAGTTAGAAACACCGTGAAATTTACAAGGGTAATAGTGTTGGAATAACTTCGGAATGAAATTGAATGAGTGTGATGAGCGAGATTTGAATGATTTTCATTGGAGGTAAAACTTATTCGATAATGTCTGTACATGTACCTCTGAGTAATGACAGTGCTGTTTGAGAAATTCAATGATTTATTTGACTAGGTGCTAAAGCAACCGCGATATAACTGAAATACAATTAAAAATGGCTTTTAAACTTACTGAAAAAAAAGCACACATATCATTAATTAAAAAAGTATTTTAATCAAATGCAACGTTTCTAAGTTTTCGATACGAAATAAATGGAGAAGAATCGATTGGCTCCAGAGCAATTTCTTAGTTTCAAGAATTGCTAAGAATCACTTTTTTCTAGTTGAATATTTTTGTATCATGATCAAATTACACAAGTTTTTGGGCCTGGCTTAGTAGGCAATAGGAAACAACCTTGTATCCTGGAAATCGCCTAGGAAACAGATAAATGAGTCAAAAATCGAACAATATGTGCACTACGTAGCTTTTTTGTGCACAAGCGCGCGCAAAAAAATGGTCTAGTATTCGTCATCAACTTTTGTGCATCACGAAGTGCTTTGTGTGTCCAACACATTGCTTGCATATCACTACGCTGTAATAAAATCAAAGTAATGATAGTACTGAAGGCGAGGGAACTAAATAGACGAATTATTCACCTTTTCCTTATTATTTTTACCAGATATTTTCTTACTTATCACTAACAAAATCACTGCTCTGTTAAAGATACATAGCTTTTATATAAAATCTTGACGGATGACCTTACTAACTTTCATACACTTTCTCCTTTCTCCCTAACATTTTCTACCCTTTCTGCTACAACTTTTACTAATTTGCCCACATATTGTATGTAATTTAGAACGCTGTACAATTTGGACCTGTGTAAACATGTGCTGTATTTTAATGGATTTATCTAAATTGGAAAATTTTAAAAGCCTTGTCCCATCCTTAAACAGACGACAACTGTGTAAACATGTGCTGTATTTTAATGGATTTATCTAAATTGAAAAATTTTAAAAGCCTTGTCCCATCCTTAAACAGACGACAACATTTTAGTATGGGTCAATTTGGAACAGGTTGCAGACAATAAATCAACATGAGTGTAATTTGATAAAAGTAGGGTAGAAATTAAAAAATTAATGGGGTATAAGTATAGGGTGGACCATATTTTGGGAAAGCGAGAAGTAGACCTATCAATTTCTTGTCTTCCCATAGAAAAAAAAAAAGGAATTCAATTAACGTAAAAGAAGGAGCCGACGACATTGTGGCCCTAGAAAAACAGTATTACTACGGTTGTTAGACGGAATGATCAGATGAATAAATTGACTGACTTGTAGCAAACCAATCGACTCACTTTAAATTATAAAAACCCGAATTGTGCCTGTCTGCATAGCGGTTTCGTGCGTACTAATATATACCTTGGGATTTTATTGGCGGAGTCAGTGCTATAAAGTGGGCATACAGGTCGACACTTATCCTTTGAAGTGAGTTCGGAATGAGACTTACGATCCCTATAGGTAAATGGAACCCTTGGTTTCCCTCGCCTAAAAAGACCTTGCAAAAAAATAATTAAAAAATTGGAGTGCATGTCTGCAAATGTCATCTTGTCTCTTTATAAACCAGGCCTACAACGCTTCTTTTAAATGAATGGTTGTCTGGATGTTACTTTAAGAGAATGGCTTGCCAAAAGGACATAAGGGTCATAAATTAACAATTTCGATGTTATGAAAATAAAGAAATTTGGCTATCCAAACTTTAAATTTTTTTGTACACTTTAATAGCGCGTGTGATGTCCACGGGCATCGATTATGACCTGACAACGCCAGCGATACTGCTTACAAGCCTCCTGATATAAAATTGTGGAATAAGATCTCATTATTGAAGAAGAGCCTGTCTAGGCCCCTGTACCAATGCCGGTTGTACCGGACGTGATGCAACAGCTGTCCGTAATATGTCCTAAGCATGCTCGATAGGATTTAGATCCGGGAACCCAGCTTGCCATTCCATACGGACGATTGTGGCTCGTTCGAGATATTGATTTATGATGTTGACTCTATGTGCAAACGCTTTTTCATCTATTAGAATAGACTTTTCACCATCTGCACCTACATTTGATCGAACTTACACTTCTAAGATCTCATTTACGAACCTAAGAGCCGTCAATATGCCGTTTTCAATGACGTGGAGATCTGTTTTCCCCTGAGCACTTATTCCCGCCCAAATCATGACTGTGCCCCCACATACGGGAGAAACACGCTCATTTTTGCATGATCCAGACCCTCTTACATCTATCGGTAAAGTCAACACAAAACCTGAACTCGTCTGTAAAAAGGACGGGGGCTCAGTCTTTTCGGGTACAGTTTACATGGCCCCATGTCCATGCTAAACGCATTTGCAAGTGAAATCGGGTTAATTGAATACAAACAGCAAGCCGTCTTGACCTCAGGCCAGCATCATGCAGCCGATTTCTGATGATTTGGGTACTTACTCGCATACCAGTAGCGTTCTCGAAATCATTGCGTATTGTTTTTGCATTTTCAAATCGATGACGCTGTGTCTGAACCACCAACAATCGGTCTTAAACATCATTAGTTGAGCGTTCTCGATCCCCAGCATGCACATGCCTAACATCACGAGTTGTTAAAAAAACCGATTCCATATTCGGGAAATTACGCTCTAGGACACACCGAGGGCATAAGTAACGTGCCTTTAAGAAAACCCAGAAATAAGCATGCAAATGCCCCTGCCATATTAAAATGGAAACTGAATGTAAAAGTTGCAATAACTTTTTTAAAAGCTCGAAAAACGTACTATCGTGCTTGAAGATACAAGGTTGATTGAATCACGTCTTAGGGGGTATGCCTTTTCAAAAGCCCCTCGTCCACAGTATGCATGCCAAATCTAGATTTTGGCTACAGGGTCATCATGTCCAAATATTTACCCTTCTTCGTAAAAAGGAAAAAAAAATGGGTCAACATGTTCCTTAAGAGAAAAAGTGATCCATAGCAAATTTTGAGTAGTATATTGAGAATAGGGCTCTTTTATGTCAAGTTAAAATGTGTTTTGAATTATCCAACAAAAATGCAAGTACGATCAACACCTAGCTCTCAACCGACTCTTCGTGTATTGACGTTTTATAGTAATACTTTTCATGAAGAAAAAAAGCTTTTATATGTCGCCATGCTGGGGATTTTCCGATTCTCAGAAAGAGAGACGGGGAAAGACAAACTGTAGGCTTACAAAGATTGAGACGATGGGGGACCATAGTTCACACTTCACAGTTCCGACTTCACACCTGAAAGTTCACATTTCAAAGATAATATGTGTTAACTGTGAATTCAAGAGGTGCCGTCCCAGTTCACACTTCACAATTCGCATTTCAAAGATAATATGTTTAAAGTTTGAAGTTTGAAGTGTGAATTAAAGAAGTCATCACTGGCCGTTCTTTTGTAGCACGTCTTTAGTTGATGGTTGACTAATTTATTCAACTGTGGCTTTGATAATATGCAAGCTACGATATTCCGACTCAAGACCGTCGATTCATCAAACCATTCACGTTTCGACCCACGTGAAACAAGCCATTTGTTATAAATGGAAATGTTCGCGAATAGGTCAAGAACCAAGCAGAGTTCAATGTGCAAAAACGTTCGCTACAGTTGTTGTATCCTGATTACAGAGCTTAACTGATGACTGGTGTGGATACTTTTGAAAAACTTCAAAACAAATTAGTCAGTATTTAGCCCATTTTAATTATCAAAAATCATTTATTGTCATCATGAAATTGATATTTACGTCGATCAAAACCATTCTAAATCGGTCAGTCAGTGCTCTATTATTATTCATTCCAAACACTCACTAAAGTCCAACAAAAACGCCCCAAAATTTTTAAATGCAATTCGAAATCGTTCACAACGATCAACAATCAAATCAAATTGATCGAGTCATTCCACATCTTTCTTTGGCAGGTGCTGATTTCAAAGCGTCGATATACTGTTAACCACAGCGAAGATTTTTTATATATTTCACTCTATGGGAGAAGGTTTTTTTTTTAAATATATCACTATATGGAATCCTTTTCGGCGACGCAGCAGCACCTACAGCCTGTTATCATTTCGATCAGAATTTTACGAATAAATCTGGAAGAGCATGTTCGAAACATAATTCCAGTGAAGTTTGGTTGATTTCTGAACAGTAGTTTCAGAAAATTTCAGAGAATAAGACTGCTTTATGTCGCATCATATGGGAGCCCATGTCATCGTCCCTGTGAGAATTTTACCAAAACATCTGAAAGAGCTTGTTCTAAGCACCATTCAATTGAAGGTTGGTTGGATTTTAAGCATAAGTTTCAGAGAATAAGTCTCTTTTTTATCTTATAACTATACAAATATTATGTGTGATAATATCCCGTATGATATTTTTTATAATATCACATAGTTATTTTTAGAAAAATGATATAATGCGGTTATTTTTAGAACCTTGCATTTCAGTTAGAAACATCTACGAAAACAAAGACGTCGGGCACGGTAATGCGGCACTTTTAAAAAAACATCACCCTCCGTGTTTTTAAAATTATCATTACAAGACTCCTTACTCGCACCATCGTTATATCTTATATCAAAATAACGCTTAAACCATGGCCAATTTATTCATCACATTTTAATTGCAAACTATTTTGGTACAGGTTCGTAAAAAGGAGTTTCAATTCGTAATTTAAGCGAAAAAACACGTGTAACATGTAACACGAAAGTATCACTGAAAGATACACATCTTATAGTTTAAACAGTTTAATAATGTTTCAACTGCTTGAAACTATATCAAATTTGAACTAGTATGACATCCAACAATTTTACCAACGGAGATCGAATTTTAACAACAAATAAAAAAAATACCGGTTTATGTTTAAGAAAAAGTGAAGCGTAACATCAAGCTTTAAGACGATCAAAATATGACTATTTTCTTCTATATTTTCTTTAAAAATTGATTAATTGCAACCAAACTTAAAATTAGAAATATTATTTTTTTTTGTATTTCTCAAATATGTAAATAAATATCAACTTGAGTTTTAAACGGAAAATTAATAAGCTGAAATTCTTGTGGAACGAAATCTTTTCAGGATGTTAAAAAACTGTTGTTTCCATTTTAAATACGTTGAAAATAGCAGTTCCTTTATTCGTACGATAATTTAAATTTAGCCAAGAAATATTACTTTTCTCTTGATAATCATATCTGAAAGAGCATATTCGAAACATAATTCCAGTGAAGTTTGGTTGATTTCTGAACAGTAGTTTCAGAAAATTTCAGAGAATAAGACTGCTTTTTATCGCATCATATGGGAGCCCATGTCATCGTCCCTGTGAGAATTTTACCAAAACATCTGAAAGAGCTTGTTCTAAGCACCATTCAATAGAAGGTTGGTTGGATTTTAAGCATAAGTTTCAGAGAATAAGTCTCTTTTTTATCTTATAACTATACAAATATTATGTGTGATAATATCCCGTATGATATTTTTTTATAATATCACATAGTTATTTTTAGAACAATGATATAATGCGGTTATTTTTAGAACCTTGCCTTTCAGTTAGAAACATCTACGAAAACAAAGACGTCGGGCACGGTAATGCGGCACTTTTAAAAAAAACATCACCCTCCGTGTTTTTAAATTTATCATTACAAGACTCCTTACTCGCACCATTGTTATATCTTATATCAAAATAACGCTTAAACCATGGCCAATTTATTCATCACATTTTAATTGCAAACTATTTTGGTACAGGTTCGTAAAAAGGAGTTTCAATTCGTAATTTAAGCGAAAAAACACGTGTAACATGTAACACGAAAGTATCACTGAAAGATACACATCTTATAGTTTAAACAGTTTAATAATGTTTCAACTGCTTGAAACTATATCAAATTTGAACTAGTATGACATCCAACAATTTTACCAACGGAGATCGAATTTTAACAACAAATAAGGAAAATACCGTTTTATGTTTAAGAAAAAGTGAAGCGTAACATCAAGCTTTAAGACGATCAAAATATGACTATTTTCTTCTATATTTTCTTTAAAAATTGATTAATTGCAACCAAACTTAAAATTAGAAATATTATTTTTTTGTATTTCTTAAATATGTAAATAAATATCAACTTGAGTTTTAAACGGAAAATTAATAAGCTGAAATTCTTGTGGAACGAAATCTTTTCAGGATGTTAAAAAACTGTTGTTTCCATTTTAAATACGTTGAAAATAGCAGTTCCTTTATTCGTACGATAATTTAAATTTAGCCAAGAAATATTATTTTTCTCTTGATAATCATAGTGACATTTCAAGGAAAAGTTTTTACAAATAAAAGAGATGTTGATATCAGTTCGTGTGGAACGATTTCTAAAAAAACGCGCATTTTTCTTACAGCGACGTTAAGTTTGATTCGTTGAATTATAAAACCGACGCGCCTTCACACGTTGATAAAAATCCTCAATGTCAAAGAAAATAAGAAGATAAAATGAATGCGAAACATCATATGAGAAGAATATTTGTTTGGAAGTGGCGATGCGAGTAGGGGGGAAGAGAAGATCAAGATATTAGAGGGTCAATATAGCCCGAAACCGCTCATGTTAATTTGATAGCAAAAAAGAATGTTTTATACATTTTCGAAAAGAGTTGTGTTCTCGGACTGTAACTCGCTTTTCTACAGACCCAAGAATAGTGAGTTTGAAGCAAGCTTAACTAAATGTAAAAACTTTTTTCAAACATTCCAAGAAAAATAGGAGGAACGCGTCATTTTCCTTTTACCAAAACATGTGTTTTGATGACATTACTTTTTATGAACAAACTGCTGTTGATTCGAATTGATCATTTCAATAAAGATAGGTTGAGATTTTGGAATGTTAGATTTACTTCTACATTATAACGCGAAATGTTCAAAAGAAGCGTAGGACCAATACCGCTTCAGATTAAGAGTCCATTTTAGTGACTTTCCAGTATTCGCATGCCTATTATTCTATGTGAAGTTGAAAATTATGAGACATTTATCATTCTTGGCGAGGGAAAAGAGGCGAGTTTTAATTTTGTAAAGATGACTTTATATTCTGACGTTGCTATTGCTGTAGAGAAAATGAGCAATTAGATAATAACGTTTACTTTTTTCCGACAAAAAAAAAATAAAAATAAATAAATAAAATAAAAAAAAATCAACAAAAAAAAAAAAACGCTACACCATCGACGCTCGCTATTTTGATGTTCCATTTTAGTGCCGCATTACCGTGCGCGACGTCTTAGCAAATAGAGGTTATAAAATATAATACATACTCAGTGTATTTTATGAAAAAATATCTAACTCGGTTGTGGGAATTGATAATTGTCTCGGCAGAGCCTCGACAATTATCAATTCTCCCAACCTTGTTAGATATTTTTCTCATACATAACACTAAGTACGTATATATATATATTTCATCATATGGGACCGTTTTTAAGGGACGCGGAAGCCCGTTGAGCCCAACAGTCTTCTGTCCGGTCATAATGTCATGAACAAATCCAAGAGAACATGTCCGAAGGATTATTCCTGTGAAGTTAGGTTGAATTCTGAACAACAGTTTCAGAGAAATTTGCTTAAACAAGTAATTTAAGGACGGACGCACTAACGGCGGACACGAGGCCATGATATAAGCTTTGCCGGACTTAGTCCAGTAGAGCTAAAAGTATGTACCTTGCTTTTGTTCATTTCATACTGTTTGATGATATCTATGCAGAGCCCGATGAACAATTTAAAGTGACGTCATGATGCCGTTGCCTAGTAATCACGTACATATAGCAGTTAACACACTTTAAGAAAACGAGCCCCATTTTGCATCATTCTTGAAAGTAAGAGTAAGATCGAATTATTTTTCTTCTCGTGAACATCAGAAGCCACTCGTGAAGTATACCTCTTGTTGATCACTCAAATTGATTGACACTGAAACAGACAATTATCTTCTAAATTTACCAGAAAGAACGAAGAGAGGGCTGTCGGAAAATGGAATAAGATTGGTTTATGTTATCTGTAAATGTTAAGGGTTTTTCGTGACGCATAAATCGCGCGTCATTGTCGCAAAGACCCGGTTTATTTTGAGAACTGTCTTTATGATGGCAACTCACGGCATTCAACCGCGAACAGTTTTACTGATTCAATTGAACTTCAATATGAAAATGGCTGTAATTTGTCTCTACTCATTATAAGCGACAAGAAGTTGTATCTGAAATGGAGTCTGTCCTTCGTGAACAAAATGAATTAAATTTGATAGAAAGCAATTGTGATGGCCCATTCTTTAGAGGGATGATAGATGAAATCATTGAAATAACTGTTGACAAAAGGGTAGTCGTGTTCGCTAGATATATCAAACCAGGAAAACCCGTTATGGCTTACCTAGGAAATTATAAACTTGAAAACTGCACAGCCCAGGATATTAAAGCAGCTTTGTGTAGTTTCTTGGAAGATCAAAAAATAATTAACAACAATGATTATTCTAAACTTTGTGTAGTTTCTTGGAAGATAAAAACATTATCATCAACAACGATTATAATAAACTCGTTGCACTTGGTATAGACGGCACAGCCTTAAGGGTGGGCTGTAGAAATGGTCTAGGTGTTATAATGAAGCATTTTAAGTACATTTCATTGCAGGTGCACTGTATCGCACACTGCTTAAAGTTAGCTGCCTACCAAGCAAGTAAAGGCATTGACTATCTGTAAGATTAAAAGAATTTTATTGATTGATTTTTCTCAGATTCAAAAGTTAGATATGATAGACTAAGAGACCTAAAGACAGTGTTGCATGGCCGTGCACAGCAAATCCCCGAGGGTACATCTGTACGCTGTTAAGATATAGAAAGCGCTGTCAAAATGATATTTAAAACATTGATGCTATAAAAATGACACTTGAAAATGATAAAGACAAAACTGAAAGGCTGCAGGGCTGTGTTTTTTTTGTTTTTTTTTCATTTCAACTCTTTGACTTTTGAACCGCCACCATAGCGCAGTTGGGTAGGCATAAGAATTCCAATCTGGAAGGCGTGGGTTCGATCCTCGGTGGCGGCAAATTCTTTCCGACGTGTGTCTCTCACCAGTGGGTAGATAATCGTAAACCTATGCGAGATAGCAGTCGGAGGCTAAGAAAGGGTGTAATGGTAGTACAGGTGAAAAAAATAACAGGAATCCATTGTAAGGTACTCCGGTCGCCACGATATAACTGCGAAATTGTTGAAAGCGGCGTAAAACCCATTCAAACAAACAAACAAATCTTTGACTTTTGGGTTCTGCCATGATTATTGATGTTCTGTCTGTCATTGGAGTTTAAGTCAAACATTCCAAAAGGATGTAGTTAATGTGTCTATGATAAGCCGCAATGTTAATTCCACCATCGAAACCTTGTGTATCGTGCACCGAGTTAGTGCTTGAACGTTAGTGGGACGAACACAATGTTCTGTAACAAAGAGGGCTGGTATGGTATGAAACAGGTTAACTTATAAGACTTTATCACCCAAGAATCAGAAGGGTCCAAACAAGTGTTGAACCTGACTTCTTGGATGATTTAGTCTGACAGACCCAGTCCTTAGGAATAGTTCAAGGGGATGTATTGAGCTGTTCAATACAAGAACTCAAACACGTCAAGGGTTAGAACAGGTTTGACCTATACAAGCTGGGTCAACCCAATTACTGACTCCAGAACAATGTCTAAAACAAAGACCCTAAACAATGAGTTTAACACACGGATTGTTCACCTGCACTTCTGAACAAAAGTTTATGCCAAGGTCGCAACTCTGAGGTGACAGGCGTATGGAACTCAGGATAGAGTCACGACACAATAATGAAAACCTGCAAATATGAATTTTGGTGTGCCATATCTGAAAGTATGATGTTAAATAGTATTGGGCTTTCACAAAGGTTAGAGCGTTGGAATTATATTGCTTCTATAGCAATTCAGTGGGTATATCGTCAAATGACTTTTAACCACGAAGTCAGCAGACAAGCGACTGACAAAAATTTATTTAAACTCTGCTTTATATATATATATTTTTATACGTTGTCAGTGAATGCGTCTGTTCACTAGGAACAATGTAAGCGTCTGGAGGATAAGTACGTGAATAAAATCTTATTTCTTGCGTTTGGCTGATCAAATGAGAGTATAAACAGATTAAGATCGTACCTAATCTCTTTACAATCAAGTCTAGAAAAATGGGTTTTTCACAAAACCATGATCAATTTAGGTTTCGTAGACTTGAAGCATTTCTAGAAAAGCACCTTTTATAGCTACGGGAGGTCAACTAGACTAACCGTGACTCTTGCAACAAATGAAAAAAAAAAAAAAAAAAAAAAAAACACGGTCACATACTATTGATCAATTCTTGCAAGATATGATTGATTTTTATATCAGTGGAAAAGCAGTTAACAAAAATAAACAGTACACTGACAATAATAATCTGAGACTTAGATCTACAAGTATTAGGGACCATTTCATTAATAATCTTACAGAAAATCTTTGATTCGTTGTTTTGACGAATTTTCTACCCAAAGGAATACCATCTGAGTCATGGAGAACTAGCCAAGTATGGAATTGACGAACTTGACAAAACCTGCCAGCATTACAGATCAGTCCTTGATGTTGAAAGATGTAAAGTTCATCTTTTGCAATTTAAGCATTAACCTGTTCATATAGAGAAATTAATGACTTTCAGCAACATATCGGAATGCTTCAGAAAGACAACACTGGGATTAATCCAGATTTTGTCAATATATATAAATAATTTGACCCCACGTGAGCAAAGGCATAGGAGGAAGGTCTGGAAAAAACATAAAGCAAAAGAAAGAAAGAATAAGAAGATGATCATGGAAAGTATAGCAGCATCATGCACGCCCCCAGCTTCTCCCGAGTAAAACCCTGATCAACAGGCATATAACACAAATGCTATGAGAAAAAAAGAAAAATAGTCAATAGACAATATGGCTCTGCGAAAAGAGCTAGAAACACAAAAGAGATTAACCAATAAATTCAGAATGGGGCTAATACACAGAGGACTAAAGAAACGCTGGTGTACCCGTTTGCTCTTAGTGAAGAGTTAAGAAGAAAGTATACACAAACGTGTAATGAACACAAAAAGAGTAACCTGTGACAAAAAAGGAGTGAAAAAAAAAAAAGAAAAGAACACTGACTGACAGAATTCACGAAAGGTTCTTACGTGAACATTCTGAAGCAAAAATAAGTTTCACTTTATTTAGCAGATTAAGACCATTTTGGGTAGTACCACTTAAGGATTCAGAAAGAGATACACGTGCATGTAAAAAATACAAGAACATGCAGTTCATCATCGAAGTTAAACATTGTATCATCAGAAAATTAAACAAAATTGTAGAGTTGATGTCATGTGGTGTATCCAACCACGATTGCATGTACGGTAAATGTATTAACTGTAAAGATTTATATCTTCTAGAATTGAATATCGACAAAAATATTGAAACTTCCTGGTTCAAATGGCTTACTAAGAAAGAAGAGAGAAACGTAAAAGGGGGTACAGAAAGAAATTACACTAACATCAAAGGAACTAGTAGTCAAAAGTGTTGCAGACTTGAATAAAAATTTTAAAGAGGAAAAGCCAAGATTCAAAATCCATGTCTGAAATATTAAGAATCAGTTAAACAACTACAGATATACACGAGAAAATCTAAAAGCGAATGAGGCCGTGATACAAAAAAGACTTTGCTGAGAATTTCGTCGGAAAAAATACCAAGGAAATACACAGCATGCACTTTGGTGTAAGCAAATCGCAAATAACTCTACATACAGGAGTTTACTATACTGAAAAAGGTTTGTAGGGATTCTGTACTATTTCAGACAGTTCGGATCATGTTCCAGTAGAAATTTCGTCATACCTAGATCCAGTTCTGAACGACTTGCTTGCAGATAACACTGGAATTGATACGATTCATTTTATCAGCGATGGACCAACCAGTAAGTACCGACAAAAAGAAAATTTCTACCTTTTGTCGAAGGAAATGTAGGATAGAAATATAAAAGCTATATGGATCTTTCATGAAAGTAGACATGGTAAGGGAGTCCCGGATGGTGTCGGAGGGCCTTAAAAAGAAAAGCTAATTGTTTAGTGTTACAAGGCTTTGAGATCACAAATACAGAATCAATGTTCGAGGTACTGAGAGAAGATAGTCATCCATAAGGTTGTACATAGGTGACAAAACAAGTACAGAAAAGAAGTCAGATTTATTGAAATGTGAACATCTCAGATCAATACCAGGTACTTTCAGAATCCACAAATTAAAAACCTGTTTTCTTGGCGAAGTATATCACAGAGAGTTGAGTTGTTTCTGCGATGGAGAAAACAAAGAGCATGAATGGAAATCCTATATAATTACCCCGATAGAAAAAAAGTAGTCCAATAAACGAAGCAAAGCCAAAGAAACAAAGAATAGAAAGTACAATAAGTCGGAAAGCAGATACAGATAAGACTACTGAAGATCCTTAACGAAATAGTGCAATTTAAGAAGCAAAGTCAAAGGAACAAAGAATGGAAAATACAAGAGGTCAGAAAATAGACACTGATAAGAGTACTGAAGATACTGAACGGAATGGTCCAAATGAAGAAGCAAAGTTAAAGGAATAAAGAATGGAAAGTTCAAGAGATCAGAAATAAGACACAGATAGGACTACTGAAGACACTGAACGAAATAGGTTCTTTGCTAAGTGTCTTAAGACTTGAAAAAAATAATCTTTCAAGAAGCTTCAAGAGGAATGTCGCACAATTAGGGATTAAATGGAACTGAATTCATACCAACATTTAAGAATACAGGTACAAGTATTGATGAAACTGCTTTGCGCATAATTCCATAGGATATGCCATACACTGAACGTGAAGCTGTTCCTGTTCAAGTTAAGGCAGATGGAAATTGCCTAGCAAGCACTGGAAGTATCCTTGCGTTTGGAGACGACAAAAAATCTACCGAAATAAGGGTTAAGATAATATTAGAACCCTATTATCTTAACAATTCTAATCTAAGCACATGTACTGATTCAATTAGTAAAGATTTAACCAACTCATATGCAATGTACTCGGATGAGTACACTCCTTGGAAACGGTTAAATGCGCAAGTTATTGAACACATATATGAAAATGAAACAATTTAACTGACAAAAGATAAGACTTACATGGGAATATGGCAACTTTTTGTCCTAAGCAGTGTCTTGAAAATACCAATTTATTCAATTTATCCTAATCTAGGAAATCCGTTTGCTCGAAAAGACCTTAATCGAAAAATCCTCCTAAGAGAAAATGCCCGTGACGGTCATAGATTTGTAATGTGGACAACTACGCGTAAGGACACGAGTCCCAGGTACTGGGTGCCAGACCATTTCGTGGCAGTTCTTCCGGAAGTTCTGGACCGACATGACAATACCGAGGAGAATCAAACAGTAGTTGAATCTAAACACACACATATACCTCCAAGTGATAATGCTAGAAATCATGGACCCTTTGAAATGACCCCACAATCTGTTCTTGGTCAGTATGTATTGGTGAAATATGACAATGAACAATATCCTGGTATTGTAATTGATTCGGACGAGGGAGAAGTATATATGCGATGTATGCATAGAGCCGGAAAAAAGGAAATTTGCTCCTTCTTCTGGCCTAAAGCTGTTTCGGATGAGTGCTGGTATAGTTTCGACAACGTTCTATCAATCTTACCAGAACCATATTAGAAAGGAATGTACTACTATGTAGACAGTAAGAGTTGGAGCGAAGCTTTGAGAAAATGTTGTTAACCATATACCACATAACATGAACAAGCAGTGTAGATTAAGATCAGATTGAAAATCCTTACAGGCTGATATAAAGCTACATTAAACTGTATGTTAAAATTTGTGTATAGCAGAAATATGCGGTAGATAGCATAATGAAAACTAAGGCTAAATGAACGCTTTATAAAAAAGACTGTACATGTACATATTTTGATAGAGAGAAAACTTATCACTGAGGAAAGATAAGGCGCTAATCAGATGTACATTATCAGTGTGTATGATCTGCACCATTCTCTTTACTCAATGTTTATTTTTCCCATCTCTTTCATTCTGCATTTTGGGGTCAAATGCTTATAATCGTTTTCCTCACAGCAGGGCTTGGTCACCTCAAATCGTTGTGGAAAAGAAATTGCTTGTTACTCTAATTTAAAAATGGTTTTCTGTAAATTGTTTGAATAAAGGGCCATGTCTAAAATATTGTCGTCCTTTGATTGACCAATCACTGTCCACCTGAAAGAGAAGACTGTACAAATATTCATGCATTCTGATTGGCTGAAAAATTAGTTTCATTCCCCAATGAAATAAATATTGAGTACGCAGCTATATTGAAAGCTTCCACACAAAGTAGTCCCGA
Organism: Fragum whitleyi; assembly: GCA_948146395.1. Taxonomy (NCBI): domain Eukaryota; kingdom Metazoa; phylum Mollusca; class Bivalvia; order Cardiida; family Cardiidae; genus Fragum; species Fragum whitleyi. Next base: position 36,742,837 of record OX411555.1, read on the forward strand.
AAGAAATCTGCCCGATTAGAACAATTTACACTGTCGCTTCACTATATTTGATTATAAGATATAAGGAGAGCTTTTGATGATTTCATTCGGGTATGAAACTTAAAACTTAATCACAATTAGGTATGAACCCGCTTCATTGGTGTAACCTAAAATTCATTGGTGTCACTAGTCATAAACATAGTTGTATAAATTTTCGTCCTAGATTTCAGTGCCTTTTTATTTTCTCTTTATAAATATTAAGTATATTTAAAGGTCCTTCGGTTAATGTGATACATTGAACATTCCCTTTTTTTGTAACCACTAGAGAAAATAATCAGTCTATTTTATCATTTTTCTGCGCAGAGATTGTAATATTCAAAATGATACTTCTCTTACTGGTAAAACGAGTGTAAATTTTGGTTATTGATTTATATAACGACTCTCTGGATATATGGTATAATAATTCGACAAAACTTAAGTGTTTAAAGATAAATGAATCTTATATATAAGTAACACCACTGACAATAACATATGGTAGGGTATTATCAATGCTAGTTTTTTTTTTTACCTTGAGCAGACTTCGTTTCAATTGTCAGTTAGTTTTATTGTTATCACAGTAGTTGAAGAAAATATGTACTTCTAAGTAAGTTTATTTTTTAACACTACCACGATTTTAAAATGCACATTTTTTGAAAATGACCCATATAGTGAAATCGTGTTAAGTGACGGGTTACATATCTTTCAAAGCAATTTGGGCCTGTGTGTGATATTTTCAAAAGAAATTACATGTGCAAACGAAAAAACTTAGGTAAGCCTGTGTATCCGCTCAATCTGTCCAAAGTTTTCACTACATGCTTTGTAGATAGCTGCTGACTTACATCATCAGTTAATGATTGGAAAATAGTTCAAAAATCTGCATGTCTGTCAAAGCAGTTAAAAGTTTGCCCATTGCGACCATTATGAAATTGATGGAAATACAGTTAACAACATCGTGCAATTGAAATACATCTCGATCAAAACCATTCCAAATCATTCGCTCAGCACTCCACTCATTCATTCCAAACACTCAAACAATTCAAATACACTCCAAACTAACTGAAACAGAACAACTTCATTCAAAATAAATAAAGTCAGAAAGAAATGGTGATTCTCTTTACATACTTTAAAATGTAAGCTTTGGATAGGTTCTTGAAAACAAAGAAACCTCTTTAAAGAATTATATGCATATTTTGCTAAAGGGAGGTAATAAATATCGTTAATTTTTTCATCCTGAACAAAATAAGCGATATTGGATTACCTCTCTTTAAATTCACTCAAAACTCGCCCCATACACTCATTCAATTTCACTCCAAAATCTATCCGGAATCATTCACCTTGTCAAGTTTACGATGCCGTTAAATGTACAGGCTCACTGCATGTTAAGCGGAGCGTTCTAAAAAGCATTACAGAGATCCGTGTCACAGTAAATCTTGATCACTTGCCCCATTACACAGTGTCCTGGACCGTGGTAGCGTGTAGAACACGTCCTGAAATCTCCATCTAAAATACAGAAAAAAGTCTGTATAACTATACACAATTCACATATCCCCATTATACAGATCCCAATTTTACTTAACATCTTAAGATCATTTTTTGCGTATGTAAAAAATTGGAGTTGCTTCTACAGTAGTGACAAAAATGGAATTCTGCCATGCATCATCTCATTGGAATCGTCCTCTTTTGGCGATTCGAATAAGATATTTCAAGGCAGAATCCAACAATGAATGAAAATACCACGTACGATTTGTGATTTTGACTTACGATTAATTTTTTCGTAAAAAGTTGAAATCGCTATACTATCTTACATTACACAATGAACACATTAACCACCAGACATCACCCTGTTGTATGGAGGAATAGTGTAGTTCATGTCATGAAATCATCTTGTTATTTGAAAATCAGGACATTATTCTAGCTTGTTTCGTTTCTGAGATATGCCCCGCACAAAAAAAGGTGTACCGCCAGACCGATGAACCTATCGACCAACACGTGCAAAGCGATATAACCCCTCTTTTTCTAAGAGGACATAAAAGTCTGTATAACAAAAACACAATGATCAAAGTCCCTATCACTCAGTGTCCAATACGGAGAAACTGTTTACGTCCCGATCCCATTATCTATTTAAATAACAGAAAAAAGTTTGTATAACTAGAATACATTGCCCATGTGACAGTGTCTGTACGACGGACTCGTGTAGTTCCCGTTGTGAACTCAATATCTGAAATACAGGGATAAGTTTTATACTTTATACAATGAACTCATTTCCCATCGCCTTTTTGTCTTATATGTAAAAGTTATGTACTAAACGTCCCGAGAGTTATATCTGAAAAACCACACGGAAAACAACAACAACAACAACAGCATCGCCATGACGCCAACCACCACCATCAACAGCAGACATACAGGCAACAAAACATGCTTCTAATCGTTTAAAACTCGTCCCAAACTTTGTGTTATTTAACTGTAAAAGGTATCTCATGCATGTTTCAAGAAGCTAAAGCTGTTTTTATTGGTTAGAATAAAAAACATTCATCTACAGAAGAAGGATTAACCCAAAAGATAGCTGGTAATGTATTCCATAGTTGTCCTAGTTCATATACAAGCCCACCCTGAGATATTGAATTGTGATCAAATGACTGCTTTGACTTTTTTTCCATTAATTCCCATCTCTACCGTTCTGCTTTGATAAAAAAACAACAACATTGAACTTTTTTGCATGTATATATATGTGTGTGTTTTGGCTTATGTTACTTCCAGTACACTTATGCGCCTAGATTGAATTAAACTGATACGGCAAACGTTATCAAACTGATAGTCATGAAAATGAACTCACAGTATTTGAAATATGCGCAATTTTCTCGCCTTTAACGTTAATCATCTTGCGAGAGATAGTAGATAGCAAACATAATTTTATACACAAAGAAGAAAAGTATTGCAACATACGATTTTCATAAAGTAGTTCTAGGCAAGGGCCAACTGTGGTAACTTTGCCCATTAAAGACACAAGAAAATATTGTTGGTAAACAGTTGTCTTGAAGAAACGGAAAAAATACATTATTTAACAATTTTATGCAAATTTGGGCTTCGTAACAAGAATATGATTTTCAACAATTATTCTTACATTATTAACTATTGCTGCATCTGGCTTTATAGAAAATATTTTTGTATCTACATAACATAGATGGTGCAACACTTTTTTTCGTGTAAATATTATGTGTCTTATCTGGCCTTTGTGGTCGAATACACAATTCTTGATGGTAAAACTTTAATATGTAAGAAAGGTTCGGACCTATTATGATTAAATGGATCAACTTTGAATTTGAAACCCATCCCTTGTCCATCCTGTTAGAATAAAAGTTCCCTTTCACCCATTTTAATGGCCCTAACATATTTCATTCATGCTCACCTTTATACTTCTTTTTGAAGTATAAATGCCTAAAGTATGACATATATGTTATTTTGAATATAATTTTGTAAAATTTTGATTTATTTCTCGACTACATATGTAACAATCATTAAAGAACATTACTAATTTTGGCAGCTGTCTTAGATTTTGGCGACCATATTTTAATTCCACTGCATGATAGAAAAATGAAACTATTCCTAGTATGAAATTCCTGTAATTCAGATACCATGTTGAATTATATTTCTACTACATCGGAAAGGCATGGTAGAAAATCATTTTTTTGGCTGCCATCTCGCGGCCATATTATATTTCTATTTCGTAACTGAACCAAGAAAATATCTTAAGTCCTACCCTTCTGCAATTTAAATACTATTTGAATAATTCCCTCATTACATGTGATAAACATGATGGCAAGAGTACTTATTTTGGCCGCCATTTTAGATTTTGGGATATATCTTGGATTGCCCAATGATGTCAAAATGGCATCAACCGGATTTCATATCTGGATGACAATATCTACAACTTTCAGCAATAAAATATTCTATAGACGCTATTGTAAGGTCATGCCCTGGTGCTGCCGGACTAATGTGCTCAGATGATTTTGGCAATTTGTAATATTCATTCTTATCTTAACTTCAAAATGGAATCAGTCAAATAGAAAATAAACAGTGAAGAACAATACTTGCATAATGTAATTACGCTCTTGAAAATATATTCTATGTCGTTTGCTCTGACATAAGTTCAAGGATGACAATCTACGTCATCTGACACATAACTTTGCTAGCCTGTTTTCATTTGGATTGCAGGTTTTTTTTCTTAAATAACACAAGTCGTGAATCATTGTTACCGATTTTCTTAGCATTTCTGAATGATTTCATGGCATTTTTGAATGGTTTGAGTAAGTGTTTGACATGTATGAAAAGATATTTGAGTAAGAGATTGAGAACGGATTGAATGTCAATTTCATGATGGCGTTAGCTGCCTGTAATCTTAATTTTGACATCTACCATTGTCATGTAACCCTATCGTAAAAGGAATTCTTGCAAATAGAATAATAGTATACGGCTTGAAAATTCAATAGTAAACTCCAGTAACTGAAATCTTAAAATTGACACACATCCCGATCAAAACCTGTATTTATCAATCGCTCAGCGCTTCATTAATTCCATCCAAAAACTCTCTTTAAGCGTTCAAAAGTCTAAGAAATCATTTAGAAAAACAAATTAAGTCCCGAAATAGTTCAACAACTCGATTAATTTATTCCAATATTTCATTTTCTTTAAGTTGTGGATTTAGAAACGTCTAATTTGTCAGTGAAGATACTCAAATCTGTTAAGAGAACATGTTCATATACCTTTCTTATATCATCGTCTTAGTAGTACTGAAATGCATTGAGTAATTATACAATGTTTTGACACTATATGACACTTTAAAACTTAAAAGGGGTCGATTACCTTAAGGTAGTTGAACCGTAATAGTTCCGTGATATTTCGGAACTTATGATCTTTCACAATGTTAACCGAGCTTTCCAAATGAAAATCATTTGGAAACCTCGGTTAACACTGTTAAAGTTCATTACCTCCATAACATTGCAGAACTATTACGGGTCCACTACCTTAACTTACAATTAGTAATTAATGTGACACATGATCCAGAACATGGGACTACGATGTGCCCAGGGGCAGCTGTCTTCCAACACATCAGCGAACTAGACCCTGAAAAATAAAAAAACATAAATGAAATCTGTAACCTGTTAGGCAAAATAACCATCTGGGTAGTGCTCAAAATGTCGATCATTGTCAGACTACGCGTCCTGCGCAGGCCGATTAGGTTCGATACTCCAAGCATATTTAGTAGGTCCGTTTAAGGCCGAAAATTGCGAAAATCGTTTACATAGTGATACAATCACCAAAATTTGGCACATGATCAACCTGAAATTTGGTTGGAATGATTACTGAAATCTTGTGCCATTTCAAAATTGGGTCAGTCGGGGTCAAAAACTAGGTCAAGGGGTCAAATCTTAGAAAAACCTTGTATGCACTCTAGAGGCCACTTTTTTTGCCCGATCAACCTGAAATTTGTTTTTTGTTGAGTTTGAAATTCGGTTAACTAGGGTAAAAAAAAAAGGTCACGGGGTCAAATCTTAGAAACCATTTATGCACTGAAGAGGCCACATTTTTTGCCCTATCAACCTGAAATGTGGTCACCATTATTGATTTGATAAAATCACCGGACGATTTTGAAATTTGGTCTACTGGGGTCAAAACTTAGGTCAGGGGTTCAAATCTTAGAAAAAACCTTGTATGCACTCTAGATGCCACATTTTTTGCTCGATCAACCTGAAATTTGGTCAGAATCATTCACTTGATGAATTCTCCAAAGACTTCGACATTGAATCAAGTTGGATCAATAACTAGATCACAGGGTCGAATCTTAGCAAAACCTCGTATGCACTCTAGAGGCAACATTTTTTGCCCGATCAAACTTAAATTTGGTAAGAATGATTGTCTTGATAAAATCTCGGACGAGTTTGAAATGTGGTCAACATGGGTCTAAAACTAGGTCAAGTGGTCAAATCTTAAAAAGACATTGTATGCACTCTAGAGGCCACATTTTTCGCCCAATCAACGTGAAATTTGGTCCGAATGATTGAATTGGTGCCTTTTTTGGTGAGATTGAAATTAGGTCAAATGGGGTCAAACATTAGGTCATGGAGTTAAATCATAGAAAAATACTTATAAGTCAGCCTGAAAATTTATAAACAAAGGATTCTCACGTTTTATAGAAGCAACAACATTGTTTAGCTTAGTGACATTTGTTCATCATTCTCCTCTTTCTAAACAAGCTTTTGAAAATTTTAGACAGTTCATTCAGGTGAGCGATTTAGGGCCACTACGGCGCTCTTGTTTTCAAGAACCCATTACACGCTTACAATTCCAATTATGTCAAATAAATCGCGATTTTTTCAGCTTTATTAATTTTGAATGACGTTGTTGACACTATCATTTTCAGTGAGTTTAGAGCGTTTTTGAATGGTCTGAATGATAGTTAGCAATGAATGAATGGAGCGCTGAGCGATCGATTTGGTTTGGTTTTGATCAAGATGAATGCCAATTCCACGATGCCATTAACTATAGCAGGTGATAATGACGTGGCTTCACTGTAGCACTTATCAATATGTTTTAAGTACCTATACAATGATAAGGCATTGATAAGGTTTTACGACGTATGGGAACTATCACGAGGATGACGCAACAACGAACATGTTTGGTTATACCGAGATGAAAATGTTTAAGCGAACCTCTGGGACCACAGGGGAATGTCCCGCTGATTTATTTTTAAATATATATGATAATACAGACAAGGGGTCGAACTCCATTTTGGAGCGAAAATCAATATTTTGTGCAGATATTTGTCTTAGCCGCTAAATTGACGTCGATTCGCTTGACATTTTAGTTTGGCTTTCGCATATGAAGTGTTTGGTCATATATTTAAGTATTCAATTGTAGCTTATCCATTTAGCTATGAAATGATGTATTGTGCATTCAGATTGGGTGAAAACTGACTTAGAAATCGACTTTCGATTCGTGCCGGGTGATTTCCGCTTCTAAATGGAGTTCGACCCCCTTGTCTATATTATCATATATATTTTTAAAAAAAAAATCAGCCGGACATTCCCCTGTGTCTGGGACCATAGGTATGCGCGACAAAAAAGGGCTTGTAAATTTCTATTTCATATTCTTTAATTCTTTGCGTTGGATCATCGAGAAATATTAGTAGATTATCATTTGATAAGCTCGCTGCCAAACCAGTCAAATAACTAAAAAATGCCTTCCCTGCGCGCGTTCTTTTCACTTTATTAAACGCTTATATGTATGTGGTGCGTAATAGATTACGTCATCATGAACGTTACATAGAACCCATGTAGAAAATGACGGGTTTTAAGAAATTTGTTCCACAATCGTAACATTTTGCATCGATTGGGCATTAAAGCAATAAAATAATATAAGTAGTCTGTTTTTCGGTTAGGATAATAAATATTTCCGTGTCGTGAACAACAACAGCTATATTTTTACTAGTTATTATGCAACACGTGAAAATATAGCTTTTGTTGTTCAAACCAATGAAATATTTATCGATCTTACACTGAAACAAACGCTTATCCTCTTTTTTTACGTGCGTGCGTGCTCAAACAATTAACATCGAGTGAAGGAACTTTCTTTCTCCAGTCATGTAACTTTCAAATGTCGGTGAACGTATTTTTTTTTGTTTTGTTTTAACGTGGTTTAAAAAATGTCTATTGGTATGTATAGACGTCGCGCACGCAAATGCTTAACATTTTGTAACGTCGATTTTGCCATTTAGACGTTATTACATCATATTTTTCTAAAGCGCTTCTTATTTATCGTATGTAGATTTTGTCATGCGTATTCAGATTTTTAAAATTACTATATAACTTATATTCCGAATAAGAAAGAATAAACTTTTTTCTGCTGAAGGCATTTTCACTTTCAATCGGCTTTAATCATTTCTTTTCTTGGATTGCTGAAAAAAGCACAGCGCGCAAGGTAAAAACGTAAGACGTTAAAAATGATACGTTTTTGAAAAGTATGTCTTCATAGCCAAATCTAAATATTTTTGATATTTTTAAACGTATCTGTACGAAACTTTTCCTTGTGATTGTACGAAAAAATAATATTTCAAAAATGTAAATGATTTATGATAATCATTTTGATTATGAAATGCGGCAGTGAAGCATTTTGAAAACCGGCTATAAAATTCGCGTATTTAAGAAATTGTGTCCACACATATTTTCTTTCTTTATTTTGTTGTATATGACGTTATTATTATTAACCACATTAACGAAAACTAGGAAAAAATAATATTTTTATTTTTAAATTTCACACAAAATCATTTATTATTTATAATGATATTGAGAAAACTTTACCTTTTTTCACGCCGATTTTTCGTTAAAATCTGAAGTTTTACAACTTTTGAATTTTAAAATAAATGATAGATGTATGGTAGATGATTTTGTATTGATTTTCGAATGAAATGCAATTAGTGGGAGGAGCGAGTTTTGAATGAAATTAATGGGAGGTAAATTTATTTCGCTAGTTCCATCCAATTTGACGAAGCATGGCCGCCCGGGTTCAATCGATATTGTTAATATCTCTTTTTAATGAATAATATGACAACCTCAGGGCCCTATTGGACTAAGCGTCTTACGAAATTTTTTGCGTACGTCAAAAATCAAAGTTAGTAAAACGGGCCCAACCTACTCATTAAAATGAGACGAAAATCTTCACCAACTTCCATTCACTATAAACCGTTCGTATATACAGTTAAAAACATCGTGAAAGTGACATTCACCTCAATCAAAACCATGGTCAATCGCTCTCTAAACGCTCCATTTATTCATTCCAAAAACACAAAAACCAACCATTCAAAAAAGCTCTCAAAACACTTAAAAAGATCAACAAATTTATTCAAATAAAAATATAAAAATAGCTAGAAAAATACACGATTTCAATGGCATAATTGAAATTTGAAGCGTCTGATTGGTGCTTGAAGAGATATGAAGCTATTTATAGAACTAGTTTGCATATTATTAAAGGGGGGGGGGGTTATAAATAACGATAATTTTGTTCATCATAGTATGCCCAGTTAGGTATAAATTAGCTCACTGGTTACTAAATGTTACGGTTAGGACTAAGTAATAATTGAAATGCACACAAAAACAGTTCGCATGAAAACACCATGTGAACATGGCCCAACAACTAAGGTATTGGGTTAAACTTTTGTTAATTAATAATTATTCTATACTATGTTATATTTCTAACAGATATCAAGTGGCAGTTCGGAGTCATACTGCTCGAATTGAAATCTATTGTTAAGATACATATATAATACGTACTTAGTGTAGATATGAAAAAAATATCTAACGAGGTTGGGAGAATTGATAATTGTTGAGGCTCTGCCGAGACAATTATCAATTATCAGAACCGATTTAGATATTCTTTCATATAATACACAGAGTATGTATTATATTTATCTTATAACCTCTTTTTCTCTTGTTTTCGTCAATGTTTCTAACTGAAATGCAGTTTCTAAAAATAACTACATGATATTATTGTTCTAAAACTAACTATGTGATATCATAAAAAATATCATACGGGATGTTATCACACGAATGTTTGTATAGTTATAAGATAAAATACTTTTAGAGTTACACCCTGGAGAAAATCCGAATATCAAAAACAACAAATGGCTATAACTTGAAACTTCGTGAGTTATATTCTACTCTCATAATTGTTTCATGTTCATAGGTAATATGTGCCACAGACAAAATCAAAGGATGAAAAACAACAACGGGGAAACGCACATACGAACACGTGTACACAAAAAATATACAAGATGAATGATTTTGCAATGAATTCGAAGAGTGTGTGGAGCGAGTTTTGAGTGAAATTCAAGGAAGGTAATCCAATATCACTAATTTTTCCAGTATGAACAAAATTAGCGATATTAATTACACACACCCCCTTTAATAAAATTTACATACAGGTTCTATGAATAGCTTTCTAAATATTCACGAATCCATCGTACGCTTACAAAATTCAATTATGCTATTGAAGTCGTGGGTTTTTTATATCGATTTTTATTTTAAATATAGTTTTTGATCTTTTCATTTTTAGTGATCTCGGAGCGTTTTGAGTGAGTTTTTGGGATGAATGAATTGAGCGCCGAGTGAGCAATTTAGAATGGTTTGAATTGGAATAACAGTCAATTTCACGATGTTTTTAACTGTATTACTAGAGAAATATGACTTCAAAGCTTCATGTCAAACAGGTGACAAAGGTGACTGAGTTATTTTCCCGGTTATCCTTTTATATGTTTAGCCTCGACGGAAAGATAAGAGAGAAACTTACATATCGTCGTTGGTGACTTAAACATATGGCATCTAAAGATAAGCAAAAGACAAAATTTGCATAAAGAAGCCCGCTATATTTAAATTATTTTAGGCCAAATGAGCACAACGTGTTCAATGTTAACTTGCGTGATTACCTATTTGTGCGATGCCAGTCGTCAACAACTATCAAACATCTTCTCTGTAACCTATTTCAACCAAACATGGAAAAAATGTTGGATTAAACCCCAAATTAAGCATGAGAGGGTGTTGCTTTTTTGACTATTTCAAAGTCTTTTTATCTGCTTCCCATTTTCAACTGTCAACAAGCCATTTGGCAGCAATATTCCTCGCGAAATCGTGATTGACCCACAAATATAACCCTGGCAGGGCGAGGCTGTTTTTTGACATGTACATCGTTCAATATCTACTTGTTCAATTTCAACCAAACTTGGTAGAAATGTTTCTTGGGTAATCCCTCTAAAAAGCAAAATTCTAAATTGACCCCGTATAAGGCATGACAGGTCTAGACGTTTAAAAAAAGGAAGCTTTAAATATCTTCTCCTCTGCTATCTTTGGGCCATTTACAACCAAACTTAGCAGAAATATATCTTTGGTAACCCTTCGCAAAACTTATTCGCAAAATTTGATTCACCCCAACTATGCCGCTTTTTACTCGGATATCTTAAAACATCTCCTTAGGCAGAGGGCAAAATTCAACCAAACTTGAAATGTTCTTTATGCGACCCTTCGCAAACACGAGTGGTAAACAAGGGAACGTGTGTAACAACCCGCTTTGAAATAATTCTGTTCCTGAGATATGACGTCGCACGGACGGACGCACACACAAGCCGGCGATTATATGCTCCCCCGAGCATTTTTCGGAGATCATAAAAATCATTTTCTCGTCTAGGGTAGAAAATACCCACAAAAATTACAATTGGATTTATCACAGTGAAAATATTATGGATTTTTTTCAAGTTAACCGTCTTCATGTCTTTGAGAAATCCTGATTACAACAACACTTGAAACAATATCAATGTAAAGCAATTATTTGAATTAATTGGTAGGCCAGTATAAGGCAATGAACCATGAAAATGTTAAAGGTCTTACGGTTTGGAAGAATTTTTTTCCCGCCCTGTTGCTTTCGCAATCGGTGTTCTTCAAGTGTTCTATTTTTTGAATAGCATTTTGAGAGTGCTTATCTTAATGTTAGTTCCTCTAAAGATTCATTAAAATCTGATAAGCAGTTTTGGGGAAACTAACATAGAGTGTTCACGATCGAACATCCGAACCATCAGTCACAATGGCTACCCTGAACATTTCGGTGCCATCGATGTTTTGTAGCACAAATTAAAATATTAATAGACCATAAACGATTTTTTATTCGTTCAATGCAAAAAATGAGGCTGAATGGACAAATTTAAGGACGTCTTCTTTTAAGGCGTTTTATTTTACAACTTTTTGCAAGCATAGGGTCTTCCAAGGGACATTTATGAAATGGATCGTGTAATCAAACTTGGCGATGATGACTTTTGAAGTGATAATAAGCTTCGCCCTCAAATTTATCGACATATCAAAATTTCTAGAACAATTCCAATGAAGGGTCTGCGAAGAAAAGTGTCTGTTGAAAATTTGCCAATTAATTAGGGAGATGAAAATATAAAAAGAAAAAGTTTTCGCAAGGACACATCTATTGTAGATGAGGACATTGCGACGTAGTTTATCCAATGTTATTGAGGGAAATGAGGTGAAAGTTAACAACTCTCCGTTTATGGATTGATTTGGTAGATTTCAAAGGTTATTTATATTGTGAGCAGGAGCAAAATTCCAAATTTCAATCTTATGGTGTACAGTTAACAATATCGTGAGATTGACAAGGTGAATGATTTTGGAATGATTGTGGAATGAAATTGAATGAGTGTGAGGAGCGAGTTTTGAGTGAATTAATGGGAGTTAATCATATATCGCAAATTTTGTTCAGGATGTTGATTACTCCCCTTTAATAAAATTAGCATACAAGTTCTATACATAGCTTCCTAATTGTATAAGAACCTTTGGTACGCTAACGATTTGAAATATGTCAGTGAAATCGCGATTTTTCTCTATCAAAATTGACTTTGAATGATGTTGTTGATTCTATATTTTTCAATGGGTTTGATCGTTTTTGAATGGTTTGAGTGAGTGTTTGGAATGAATGATTTGAGCACTGAGTGAGCGATTTAGAATGGTTTTGATTGAGGTTAATGTCAATTTCACGATGTAACTAACTGTACCATCACAGTAAAGGGGGCTTCCATTTTTATGAAAATCCTTTAGGTGGCGTATCTAGTGTCAACGTTACTCTTGTTTTTCTGTTCATGATCAGTAACTCCCAAATAATACAAACATCAATTTGAAAAGCGTTTGAGCTTAACATCACAAAACCTTTCTTGACCCCACAAATAGGTTAAACTAAAACTATCCCACATACCTCTCTCCTTATAGCTGATCTACGACAGACTCAACGCCATGAAAGTAGTTCGATGGCATTTTGCCAGTAAAGCTAGAAACAAAATATAAAAACACACAATTTATACGATACAATTATAAAGAAACCAACCCGTTATTATAGAAATATATAAAATCCCAATTAACACATTGTAGGTAAGCATTCTCATTGTTCCCAAAAGTTAAGTTGTCAAACAACGTCTACAATATTTTAACAGGTGCAACAGAAAAACTTGCGATACAATTCGTTCGTAAACTACGTAATATTTCATCATCAGAGGGCATTTTATATTAAAACTATGAGTAATGATACATGTGCTTATGTGTAAAAAATTCAACTATTCCATGTGCTGAGTGCGTGTTGGACTGACATTGGGTATCATATAAGTGTATTTAAAACTGCTCTGACGTAGACGACTAGTCCATTATCATAGGTATAAAGGGTATATAATATTACAGTAGGACCATGATGATCCCATTTCGCTCACCTGAGTATGTGAGTTCCAAGTCTTTTTTATCCAATTTCAATATGACAAATAGTCTTAAACAGCTTAGAGGTTATAACAACACAGAGTTATAACTTGCAATATAATAATGAAAGGTACTACAAATTGTTTAACAAGACCAATGAGAAACAATGACACAAATTTTGAAAATTGTATTTCTGAAGATTAAGAACCTCTTTCCCCTCTTTTTAACTTTTATCTGGCTTTACAGCATAAGGCTTATTTTTATTTTAAGGCATTAATTTCAATGATTTTGGTAGAAAAAATGAACCAATGCTGAAACAGAAAGTATCAGGCCTAAATGTGTTGGAAGAAAAAAATAGGTTTCAAAATACTTTGGTAGATCTCCACATTTGAAACACCCCTGCCAAATTTTAGCTTGATATGCCGAACGGTTTGAGAGGAGAAGATTTTTTCCCATGATTGTCGTAATTTTCAGCCTTTCTGCTGACAACCAGAATTTTGAATGTGTAGAGCTTTATCCAAGGAATATTTTTGCAAAGCTTCCTTGAACAGACGTATTAAAAAATTAAATTTTGGTCATTCTACAGTTATGTACTTTCTTTCGAAAATGTATATAGGGGCACACGATTTGGACGTTATTATGAACGTCAAATGGATTGCTTATTGAAGATCCCAACCATGGATAAAAATTGGGACTCTCTTTTTTTTGTGTTTAATGGCCTCCATGGTCGTTTAGGGCGCAGGCACGATGAACATGAGAAAAAGTTAAGATATGTAAAAATGCTATAAAATAAGTTGGTAAAATATAAAATGTATATAAAAAAACTAAAAAGTTGTTCTATAGAACCAAGAAAACACATCCCTTAACACATAAAAATCATAAAACCGGAGCCCTAACGTTTGCCAATTGTAAAGTGAATGATATTAAGTAAATTATGAACACAGAATAATACAAAGTGAGCCCGAAGGTACATCGGCACTCCTTAGATCAGGAGCCACCCATGGACAAGCCCCCAATTGAAAAAAGTCCAAAATACTAAGGTAGTTAACGTGGAAAGTATAAAAAAATATTATAAGTTGACTGTTCATGTTTAAAAGGGTCGGGAAATTCACAGGCGATTGTCAAGCCCAATTTCATTTACACAAGCAATAATTGTTTCAAAAAAGTAGTGTCAAACAGATCTGCGATTCTGTTAGCATCCAAATGCCTTGAACGAATTAGTTAAAAGTCAGTTTAGTCTGTCAAAATTGATTAGCAAAAAGGAAACTTTACATGACTTACTGAGGGTTGTAGTATCGCTATGAAACCCTAAAGATGTTACTATTACATGAAACTTGAAGGCAATATCCGTCGGTTAATGGAAGGGTCAGTAACGGATGTTTGTAAAATGAGGTTTTTATTGATGGTCGAATGACAAAGGGGTCGATTTCAAAAATCACAGAAATGAAATCAAGATTGTCGGTGACGTTTTGAGTATAGGTCCTTGACGTTTTCGTGATTAGAGTCGTTCAAATATCATGATAGACCAACGTCTGAGCTAAATACGCATACTTGTCTTGCAGTTATCCTTCCTTTGATGAAATGAATTGAAAAATATGCAATGGTAACAGGGCCTCTACATGACGTCAAAAGTGGCCTATCTCATCTCGGCCGACACCTCATGTGGTTGTAAGTGATTTTTTTTTGTTACTTAATATGGGTTTTAAGGTCACTCTTGATAGTTTTACATTTAAAATTTGACCGCTGGTGCACCTATCCACAGTTTCTTGTCGTTTCTCACAGTACAGCTAGAGCTTTCATCTGAGGCACAAGTCGCCATTCTCTCCTAGGCGTATCACTTGCCAATTGTGTGGGAGAGCAATGACACTTATCACAATCCTTTTTGTCAAATATAGAATGAAAGACGGCCGAGCCAGAGGTCGAACCAACGACCCGATGAATGAAAACTAGACGCGTAACCGATTGTCCTAACCGGGCGCGGCAGTTGTAAACCGAGATGTTAAAATGTGAATTGCCTGTCCCGAGTAGCCAAACTTAAGAGTGGCGTTATAAACAGACATTCAAGCTCTATGTATACCTGTAGTCTGATTCCTGCATTTTTCGATTGTTGTTACATACCCGTTTCAATAAAAAAAGTACAAACAATTTTGTTTTTTCGATGCTAAGGAATGAGTGTGACTGTGTAACAAAAATCACTCAAAATGAACTTTGGGTAGCTCCACACGAGTATGTGACCAAAATCGGAAGTTATAGACGCATTAGCTCGGACTCGCTGCAATCGCGCAAATTTCCGCGCCTGTGTAGTCTCTGTAGCTAGTCCAACTAACACATGTAAATAAAGTTTGTCTATAGCCACTGTAAGTCATTCAGACCAACCAGACCAACAAGTATGTAAAGTTTCTTTTTTTGCTAAGTATATGTTGTATAGAATATGGTGCACTAATTCATTCTGGGGATCATTTCTGGTAAAGAGCAAAGAGTGCGTAATGCGTGAATGACCGATTCGAAGACGAGCAATTATTTCCTCTTCTTCGCGAACAGACATGTAAGCGGGGTACCATCACTGAGGCTTTGTTTAATTAATTGAAATTTATTATGTGTATCTGCACCCCACTGGGACCTTGAAAGGATGTGTTCTAAAATCACAGATTTAAAATTAGTTAAAGGAACTTTGAATCCTGATATAGGAAGAGAAAGTGCTGATTTAGCGCTTCTTTCAGCCAGATAATTATCTGTAATGCCAACATGGCGGAGAAGCCAACAGAACCCTAGTCTTATAAACACTAATGCTTGAGAAATGCGTTCGTGGAGATCGCAAACAAGAGGATTCTCAAATGTTTGGTTCATAAGAGCCCTGAATAACTGATCAAGAAAAATAGAAAATAATAAATCGTTTTAACCTAGACTATACCCCTAATTTAAGAGCAAGATCTATAGCTTTTAATTTTGCTGGGAATGTGGAGGATTTGTCCAGTAGACGGCATTTTGATATTCAATCTCCATAAACAGCATTTGAAACTACGGCCTCGCTATCTTTTTTACCATCCTTATAGAATGGTTCGAAAGACAGAGTAATGCTTTCTCAATTCTGCGTATTTGGAGTAAAATGTTGTTCTATCTGTAGTTGTCTTTTTTCGGTTGCAAGATCAAATCGAAATCCTGCGTATTTCGGTGTCCAAGGAGGCGTCTAGGGGATTTTAAAATCGGCTATTACCTCTTTTTTTCAATGCCAAGGCTAGCCGAATCGGGTGTTGTATTTGGGTTAAATTCACCTTCATGGGTTAGGCTAGAAAGCTTTAGTTTTAAAAGATATTGGAGTGACAGCCTTCTCTACGTAAAGCTAGTGAAGGCTCATTAGCATCTACATAGACTATTTATAGAAGTTCTAAATGCTCCAATTTGAAAACCTAGACCTTCATGGTAAATAGAATCAAGTATTTGAATAACAGATTTTCGGTCAGATACATACACTATATATCCGTAGTCTAGCTTAGACCTTACAAGAGATCGATGAAGTCGCAAAAGGGCCAAAGAAAACTCCTCTAATAATTAAGAAATTCTTATAATTATTTTTACAAGGCTACGAATTTCCCTTTAAAGTGTCTGTAAATGTCCCTTTTTTGTGTGTGTCTTTTCATTTTCGTTTCGTTCGATGTTTTATTATTTACATTATTACATTGGTCACGAGAACCATTGAAGATGGGATTTACTAGAAACCGTAAAAATATCATGCGGTTAATTATCGTGTGGATCATGTCAGATTTTTCAGTTTTTGTGTTCCCGTCTCTATAGAGAAACTGCATAATCATCCAAACATGATTTCCGAACACAAATCTCTGGGTCACCTAGCGATACCAGTGCAGCGACTAGCGTTAATTTTAACGATGAACCAAGGGTCTGTAGGATCAAGCAAAAATCGCTTGTACATCATTTTACTTTGCTATGACATCACACATCTATTGTCGATATTAAATTTGCTGTCAGGACCGGGTATCTTAAAAGTAAATTAGGCGTTATAGTTGATATTATATGTACCTTTATGCTGTTTTCCCATTACTTATTTACAAGTAAGTTTGTATTGCTTGTCTGGCTCTCCATTTGCATTGGAAAATTCAACTAAAACACTTTTAACAGCTTCAAAATCTTCGATTGAAATGTACTTGTTCCTTTTGGATAAACAAAATAAAATGTCCCAAAAATATTCTATACTACCCGTAACCCCCCCCCCCCCCCCCAAACACACACACACACCGATTTTGATTCCAATGTTTTGATGAATAGAGAAATATGATATATGTCTTCATTAGGGGTACATACAAGTGTAGCAGCTTGATGCTAACAAAATAACCTTCTTCATACTAACACATGGGTAGGCAAGGGAAAGCTTTCCTGATAACTTTAATTTGTATAAGCCCAAGAACGACTTACTTCCCTAAAATTGTCTCACTTTTTCTCTCATTAGTTTTGTCAATCAACCCAAGTACTTAACCAATGATCAACTGACATCAATTTACGAGTATGCTGTCGGCCCATTAAGGAAATAATGCAGGTACATGTAAAACTGGAGTAACAAAAATCTCATAATTCATAAACAGCACATGACAAAACAGTTGCGTTTTTTTGTAGACAAATCCGTTTTATTTATTTATTTATTTTTTTATTTATTTATTTATTTATTTATTTTTTGAAACGCATCTTGACTGAACCGATATATTTAAATGATTTACTCGGTGTGTGGCATAAAGTGCACTACATCGAGTATTTTAAAAATCTTTGAATGAACAATTGTATTTAGCGTACAACAAAAGGCTCTGTACGGAAGAATAAATTTTCCTACGAGAACAAAAAATGAGATAAATCGGCTATCTTACAAAGTGGAATGCAAAGAAGTTTTAGGGTCCCCTCAGTCAAGATATATCGATTGCTCGGCGCGAATCGGTTATAACTGCCTTCATCATTATAGGCAGTTACAACTCTTTCGCGCTGAGTCATCGATATGTTTGCATCTTTAACGCCTGAAGCGACAGAACGCAAAATTTTGGTGTAGAATGGCTTCAGTGGTAGTGTCCACCAAACTTTACCCAGGATATATGCATATGCAATGACCTCATTTGTTAAAGTTTCTTACAGAAAACTGTTAAGGCGTCTGGTATTTTGCAATTGTGTTTTGTTATAGCCAGAATAAGCATTAGATTTTTAATATATTCTAATTAAAATAATGAATACTCCGAATACAAATATTACTTATCTTGAGATATCGGTTAGACATGAATTTTGAGGTGAATTTAATCGAAAAGCAATGTTTTTCTATTACTTTTCTGATTTTTATAACAAAAAGAGGAAATGTTTGAACCATCTTACCTACGTCACAAAGCGTTTTATGTTTCCCAAGTCAGAAACATACTGTAACAAGTTCAAGGGTGTTTCATCATCAGCAAGAAAGTTCTCTTTTAAGAGTGTTAATGGCCCACGAACAGATTGACCAAAAACTAACTCAAAGGGGCTAAGCCAAGAGATTCTTGAACAGATTCTCTGACTGCAAATAATAGCAAATGAATACCTTCATCCCAATTTTTCTCAGTATCAAAACAATATGACCTTATCATTTTCTTTAGGATCTGATGAAATCTTTCTAAAGCACCTTGACTTTCAGGGTGATAAGCAGATGACCGATATTGCTTGATACCTAATTCATGCATAACCTGTTGGAATATGCCTGACATGAAGTTTGATCCTTGATCAGACTGAACTGATTTTGGAAGGCCAACAAAAGTAAAGAAATTGGCAAGAGCCTTAATAATTGACTTTGCCTTAATGTTTCTTAAAGGAATTGCTTCTGGGAAGCGAGTAGAAGCACACATAATTGTCAACAAATATTCAGAACCTGACTTAGTTTTTGGTAAAGGACCAACGTAGTCTATTATTATTCGACTGAAAGGTTCATCAAAAGCTGGATTGGGTTGTAACCTTGCTTTTGGAATAACTTGGTGAGGTTTCCCTACCATTTGACAAGTGTGGCAACTTTTACAATATTCGGAAACGTCCGATTTAAGTCAAGGCCAAAAGAAGTGAGTCATAATCTTGTGATAAGTCTTGTTTACACCTAAATGACGAGACATTGGACTTTCATAGGCTATATTAAGTGTTTCATGGCGATATGACTTTGGAACAACAATTTGGTGATGAACAGCCCAATCATCAGCTGGGACATCAAATGGTCGCCATTTTCTCATCAGAATACCATTCTTTTTATAGTAACAAACAGGTTTCTGAGACATTTCTTTTTCGTGTAATGCCCTATCAATTAACTTTGTAATCTCAGGATCATTTTGCTGTTCCTGGTTTAACGGTGACTTTGAATGCATTTCATGACCTTGGTCATTTGACCTTGGATATGACTAACAAAATTTTGACGAGTCTGTCTGAGTATCAGGCAGACTAAGATTAAAAGACTTTTTTAATCTCGTCATTGAAATATTGACCAACAAAAGTATCAGTTAGCTCAATATCATTTGAATTTTTCAAGGAAGCTTTTTTAGTCATACCCCGAGTTACTGCACATGACGGGTACAAATTAGGTATTTCCTGCAAAATAGGATCATCTGTTTGACCTACATTAGGTGTTTCAGTTACAAGAGGATTAACAACTACCTTATCTCCAGCTAAGTCATTACCTAGCAACAAATGTACACATTTAAATGGAAAAGAATGTTTAACACCAACAACCACAGAACCAGTAACCAAATCTGAGGACAATTTAACCTTATGAAGAGGAACATTAATAACACCACACCCAACTCCCTGAATAAGGACACTAGTACCAGACGAAGTCTTCTCAGAAAAAGGCAGAACATCTGCTAAAATAAGAGATTGAGAAGCTCCTGTATCTCTTAATATTTTAACAGGGGTAGGTGGGCACATATCACCTGAAAGTGATACAAAACCATCCAACATGAACGGTTCAAAAATCTTCATACAGGAATCAGAATTTGGCCTTAACAATTGAATTTAACTCAAAAGAAGGCTGTGATTTAGGCTGAAGGCTAGTTAGCCCTGTAGGTCTGGCTACACTCAGTTCCTTCTTCCTTTTTAATCTAAAGCATTCTGAAATAAGGTGACCTGATTCTTTTACAAAAAGTAAAATGTACTCGAGATAAGGGGTTTAGAACGTTGGTTTCACCAGTAGACTTTGGTTTAGGTGAATTTGATTGACTAGACATGCTAGATGAATCACCAGACATAGATTTATTTTGGGGATGTGAGGAAAGAGGTTTTGCTTTATTAACGAAGGAATTTTTGTGTGTAAGGTAGTAATCATCAGCTTAACGAGCTGCTTCATGTATAGTTTCAACATTTTTTTCATCTAAATGTGACTTCATGTCAGATTGAATGCAATTTTTGAATTGTTCAATTAATATAAGTTGTCTAAGATTATCATAATTTTGGTCTATTTTCTTAGAATAGCACCACCTGTCAAATAATTTTTCTTCGTTTCATGCAAATTCAACGTGAGTCTGGCCAGATTCTTTTCTACAACTTCTAAATTGTTGTCTGTATGCTTCTGGAAACAGCTCAAAACCTTTGAGAATGAGTTCTTTAACAGTATCATAATCATTGCTTTGTTCTGTTCTAAGTTGCGAATAAATATTGCGAGCTTTTCCTACTAAGACACTTTGAAGAAGTAGGGTCCAGTGCTCCTTTGGCCATTTCAAGTTATTTGCAACTTTTTCAAAATGTTCAAAATATGTATCAACTTCATTTTCTTGAAATGGTGGAACAAGCCTAAAATGATTTGTTACATCAAAATGGTCATTATAAATATATCTGGGCTGATTTGCTCTATCTTGAATGTCTAATTCTTTTAATCGTAAATGAAATTCTCGTTCTTTTTCTCACTCTCTCTCTGCTCTGTATTCTTATCGTTCTCTCTCTTCTCTTTCTCGCTCTTCCTAATCCCTTTGAAATTGCCTTTTTCTTTCTTTTTCTTCAATTTCTCTCTGTGCTCTTTCTCTTTCAATTTAAATTTCTAATTGCTTTTCTTGAAATTTTCTCTCTCTCTTTCTATTTCTAATTCCTTCTCTCTTTGTTTGAGTTTTAACAGTTCAAGCTCTCTTGAACTTGCAACTGATGGAACATGAACAATGAGAGACAGAGCCTTTTCATTAAAAATGTCCTCATCAAAAAAATATTGAACCAAAATATTCTTAATTTCATGCTCACGCAATGAGGACTTGACTTCTTTTAATTCATAATGCTTGGCAAGATTGAGCAAATCAGGCTTCTTACTCAAATTCAATAGCTCCACGGAAGGTTCTTTCGTAAATTTTTCTAAGTCAAAAGACATGGTAGCTTGTTGCTGAGTTCAAATAAGAATGTAAGATTATGATAAATAATAGTGAAGGTTCACCTTAAATTTATTAAAATTGAAATGTAAAATTAATTTCTAAAATACTTTTGAACAGCAGATTTAAATAAAAAAAATTTGGTTTGTTTAGTATTTTTGCTTGGTTGTCTAATGTTCGTATCTCGAAACGAGCCCCCAAAATGTTACGGGTAAATGTGTAACAAGAATAAAGAAGCCAGCAACAAACTTTACAATTAACAATATGTATTGACAATAATACCAGAATTATTTACAATTTGAAATTAATACAAACACAAATTACAATACCTTGAATGTTTAATCCTAAAGTTTTTAATTTTAGATCCAATTGAATTAAGTTCCTGGTCCACAAATAATAAGTCCAATAATATCTGAATTTAAAATTAAACACGCTTTCAAACACACTTTTAAGATAACAAGAAATCTCCTTTTAGTTTAACACAGTACTACATTTGTACTAAATGAAACCGTTAGTCTAAATCAAGTGAACCAAGAATGCTGTAGGAATCCCTTTATATAATACCTTAGAACAATCTAGAATAGCATAGAACATAAGAAGACTCTAGAGTCTGAATCACTTTCTAAAAGTCCTTTCTAGAAAGATCTGAAATCTTCTACATATATATTACCTAACAGTGTCAAGAGATAGGAAAATTCCCAGTCTAAAAATAGACACGGTAAAAACCATTAGGATTATTTATATATAACAAGTTCTATAAATTTCATTCAATTTCTTCATGGACCAATCAGACGCGTATGATTTAATAAACTTCGTGAAATCACGATTTTTTTCAAGCTATATTTATTTTGAATGTAGTTGTTGATCTTGTTTTTTTTTAGTGAATTTGGAACTTTTTTATTGGTTTGAATGAGGGTTTGGATTGAATGAATGGAGACCTGACTGAGCGATTTAGAATGGTTTTGAGATGAATGTCAACATCATGATGTTATGAACTATAGCTCAAGCTTGAGCACTTTGTGCTTAGATGAATGAATTGTGCTTATTATCCACCGCCGTTTTCGGCGAAGGGATATAGTAATGGTCTCCGTCCGTGCAGGAGAAGTGCAGTGCACAAGAACTACAAATCTTGCTTGCATAATTTTGGACTTATTGTCCTTTGTTATTTTTAATACTTAGATTTTGTTGGGGATAAAACTCTTAAAGTATAATAGCTATCAACTTTAAACTTTATGGGTGGATAGATCTCATCTAAAAAGTGCAGTGCAAAATAGCTACAAGTCGTGCTTGCATAATTTTGCAGTTATTGCTCTTTGTTATTTCTAAGACTTAGATTTTGTTGGGGGGTATATCTCTTGAAGTACAAAGAATACCTAATCTATTAGACTTAAGTTTATTTATTATTCGCGGCCGGGGGATTGCCATGTCCGACATTGCTCTTGTTGCCTTTACAACTGTTTATTTCTATCTTGATACAATTGTGACCCGTCACGCGAAAATTGACCATCTGAGAAATGCGTAAAGTGTCGACCCTAGTCAGACTGCGCGGGTTTATGCAGGCTGACTGGGATCAAAACTTTTTGTACTTTTTTTTATTTTCTGAATCTAGAAGGATTAATCTATCTTCAAGTGAAAGAATTTTTGAAATGCGACCTCTGGATGACCTCTACTGGAACAAATCTCCCTTTGGCGATTTTATTAGACGGAGTTCCGAGATGGTCCCTTTTCACGTGACGGGTCACATTTATAAAATAATTATCCACTATAGGCTGTCATTAAGTATATTAAGTGTATTAAGTGATTGGTTTCTTCTAGCGACTTTCTTGTTTACAAATTAAAGAACATCTATATAATAATGTCCGTTCCATTTCAATGGTAACAGGAACTTCATCTAAGTCATCAAACGAGCTTACAAAATCTGGAGACGAAAAAACAAAACAAAAACCCGCACAATTTTGACATGTTTTTCAAGTTAACCATCTTGTAGGTAATGGTGCCGTTAAAATTAATTCAGCTCATATATGTCCGATTTCAAAATTCTTTATTTCAAATACGCCAGAAGGGTTCGGGTAATTTGGTGTTAAGGCTAAGCCCCACTGCCAAAAGGACACAGAACGTATGCTAAGCGGACACGACGGAAGAGTTAAATATCCCTCCGTTCTCATACAGTCGATAAAAACTGGTAAATGTGGCAAAAGTTTGCGAAAACAGAACGGAAAATATCGGACGCCTAAAGTTTATAGCCGGGATGCTGAGTGGGTGTTTATAGGAAGCCGTGCGGATGACAGCCCAGAAGAGAATACCGGGTATAATCTTTACGTATACGAACAGCCAAAAGATCGGATGCAAAAAGCATTGGACGTATACACCACGTATACTGAGCGGAAACCAAACAGATACAGCACGGATCATTAAAATTTACGTGATACATAAGTTTACATTCTTTCGTATCCGTGTTACTCCCCTTTTATATACTTTTTGTATACATAATAATTCCGCCCTCTGTACGTTTTCATCCAAAGCGGATAAAAGGTCTGAGGATGTCTAACGGATGAATTGAGAATACTGCGAAAGTATAACGGATGGTATCGGACACGTAGCGTTTGTTCCTCCTATGGTTTCGCATTGATATCGTGCATAGCGGAACGTTTATCCGCTCTACAAGTTTTGGGCAGCTCGAAACTTTCTGCGCGGATGAAATCTCAATGGACGGACGCTCGACGGACAGAGCGTATGCGAAGCGTATGTTCAGGGTATGAAACGGATACAAAGCGCCTTTTCAACGGATGCATCCGTAAGACCGGGCCTTTAAATGGAATCTCTGAAATTGTATCGAATCTCTCCATTTCTTCCTTTTTCCAGCCTGATTGAGTCCTATTCCCTTTCACCTTTATTGGTTTTTTTTTTCACAGCAGAATAAACAAAATCATGAACAAAATCTGGAATACGCAATCATTACATTTCTCTTATTTTGAATACCATTCTGGATCAATTTGAATTACGTCCCGACAATCACATACATATGACAAGCATTATAGTAAATAAATTATTTTGGCTTCTTATTTAGATTTTCGTCTTTTAAATCTACTCCATTATAGAATAATAAAAACATCTTCAGTGTCAGTTTTCTGAATTCAAATACCATTCTGAGGTATTTCCAATTATATCCCTACTATACTGGATAGATATAATAAAAAAATACTTTCTTTGGTGAACATATTGGCTTTTGGTAGCCATTCTGTATTTCTTTTTAGTAGCTGAATCAAGAAACCTTACGTAGCAGTACTTCCATTCAATTCAAATACAATTTTGAATTATTTTCGAAGCAAATAGGATAAACATAATAGAAAAGTCCTTATTTTGGCAGCCTTTTTGCATTTGGTGGCCATCTTAGGTTGCCCATAGGTGCCATAGTGGCATCAACCGGATTTCATATCTGGATGATCATATATACTTTCAACATTGAAATATTCAATAGACGCTATTATAACTTCATGCCCAGGTGCTACTGAACGAGTGCGAGCACTTCTTTACAGCGATCACTTTTATTAAATGACCACCATAAAAAGTCCCTCAACTATAAGAAAACTGTCTAAAAACAAGGAAATTCTTTTACAAAAATTGTTTTATTATTGAATGATATGTTTTGGGAACCCTTTAACACAAGTTTTACCATTATCAGTCATGCGCTAAGCATATGAAAGCTCATGCGAAAGTCTCTCCAGCTCTTTCGTCCTGAATTGTATGCTTGCTTGGAGCGCTTGAAATAATAGGCGAGCAACCCTATGACGAGACTAGCATAGAAAACAAATAATAGCGGAAAGCTTGACAATCGATTTTTTTAATAGCATAACATAACATAACATAACGGTTATGTTATGTTATATTGTGATGTTTTAATATAGATCCGCAAGAAAGTGTGAGGTTCGAGAAACCGTTATTATATCTCCTATCATTTTCAATGTGGAATAAGTTTTTGATTCCATCTGTTTTTGTTTTGATATCTAATCATCAAGAGGGCGGTATAATCCACGATTTTTCGACTTGCAGGGCGGAGCCAAAGTAACGGGTCGGTGCACTTAAGGTTAAGGTAAATCAGACTTGAGACCGTATGCTGGTAACCAAACCCTCACAGCTGAATTTACGAGGCTTTGGTAATCTAACGACGAAATGGGTTCACGTTCCCTGAACACTTGAATCCTTTTGGTTTCAGGATACAGTTAATTGTACGTGTTCACGATTATTGCCGACTAATTTTTCATAAACCCAAAATAATTTCAATTTAACTCGCCAAATTAGGTCACGGCTAAGCCCCGCCCTGCCAGTTCATTAATAACACAGAATATCTATAAATAACATTGAATCGAGTCACTTTCTTTGCCTAACCAGTCATTGTTGGAAAATGCATTGAAGATAGACCGCTAGCCAGACAAACTGTTCGCGACAAGCTCTTTCATATTCTTGAAAAGGGCTAGTTTACTAATGCAAATCCAACCTCTTTTTCAACTTTCTTTCATCTAAAATCTTTGGTTACAGTAGTTATAGTTGCAGTAGATCTTGTATACTCCGTCAGAAAAACAGGCGCCTGTTTCGTGGAATTCTGCTGCACATGCTTTGTACACGGACTCTACAAAAGAGACAAACAAGAGAGAGTGAGAAAAGTAGATAAGATTAAAACCTTCATTACAGCCCAGTCACACTAGGGTAGCGATGGTGTCCTTTTGGTAATTTAGAATGTTCCAGATCCTAGAAAGGGTGCCGTGGCAATGCCTTTATCACAGAAACATAATTGGAGCGCACTAGGGACACAGTGAAATCGCATCAAATGTCAAGGAACGGTGATGCTGACTTTTAGCATGTACATGAAATCAGCGACATGACTGGAGCGCCGTAGTGTAGCCGTAGCTCAGCGCAGTAATATCGACATAGAAAAGCACGACCGAAACAACTCTCGGCCAACTAAACGATCAATCTCAGATGTATATCGACGTTTTAGTAACATGATTTCAGTGAAAGACCGGAATGCGTCGTTTTTTAAGTGAAAACATTTGATATCGCCCAGATAACATGATTAAGCCAACATTTGTCAAGCTTCGTCTCCTTACAAAAATAGTACTTTAAATTACATCGAATCAACCTCCTTATTTTCAAATTGCTTCGTCTTTAAAACTCACAATTGAACTATTAAAAATCTTAACCTAACATAAATGCGCCCTAGTTTTCTTAATCTGTTTCCGTCGAAGAAAATGCACCAATTATAGTCCAACCGTGGTATTCGAAAACGCGGGAAAATGTGTAATAGACGGGAGGAGGGATGGACTTAACTGAAATTTAATAAGTGTTAGATATTGGTACTTAATTACAAATGCAATCTCCTATATACTTTAAGAGTAAAGAAATCATCACGAAAAACACCTTTTTCTCCCTATCGATATTCAATGCTTTTTGTCGTTTCATTTTAATATTCTTCATGATGATATCGGTTTGGACAGGCGGACTCATTCTTTCCGACTACAAGTGATGTTCAATTTTTATCCGGATTAGGTCAATTAATCATCACTGATTCATCGCTATGTGAAAAAAGTATAATCATATTAACGGGGCACATTATATGATCAAACTTGCCAAAACTTGAAGCAGTTCAACGATGTTTATTCATTTCACACGCAAACAAAAATACATGGGTATTAGGTGGCGGGGCACAGTACATGACGCTAGCGACGTTGTCGAGAATTGAGATATTTAATGTTGTGTAATTTAGCTTGTCACGGCTCGTTATTCATGGAAGAAGGATGAACTAAGAGTTCCCGTGATTAAGCTGCGCTTTTACGGTTTGTATAAAGGTTAATTCGAATGGTGCAAATTCAAAGGTCTCAGAAAAGTACCCCTTAATAAATCGCCAATATATCGCGGAAATTGACGTTCAAACAGTTGCTTGGATAAGTTGCTCTCTGTCCGTTCTTCCTCTTATCTCACGGTGCACGGAAGCGTTTTCACCGATGATAATAAAGTATTTGGAAGAATGAACCATTCCCTTTCAGCGTGACAAGTAATTGATTTTTGTCTTTCGGAATTTTTGTAGGTTTCTAATAGAATAATTAAAGATCGAAATTCCCAGCATTCAGTTGGCGTCATCTAGAACGTTCCGAAACACTTACCCGAACACATTTTAAGTGAACCTTATCGAAACTACCTCAAATTAAGACAAGGCATTCGTTATATATACTTCACCAGCAACTCAGTTAATTTTCAAAGTTTTCAACAGTTAGAAGAAAAAGAATATTTACCAACGAAGACCAAATATATGAATTATTTTTTCTGCTGTGCCGGGTACTCGTTACCATGGCATTTTATACGGCAGGTGCGCGGGTGCTATGTTCGATAACTATATCAATTTTACATAACGATGTGTGGATTGATTTCCGACAACGAATGATACCAAATTTAGTTTGATGACTTCAAAAATAAAATTTTGAGAGGCAAATCCGATAATTTTTTTAACGACCCTCGTACAGATGAGGACTTTAAAACTAATGCCAATTTTGCATTAGTCTCTCACTAATGGGTTGATAATCGTAGACCTAGGTGAGATAGCAGCTGGAGGCTAGGAAAGGATGTGGTGGTTGTACTTGTGACAGAAATATCAGGAACCCATTGTTAGGTGATCCAGCCGCCGCGATATAACTGAAATAATGTAGAAAGCGGCGTTGAATTCCATCCAATCAATCTCGTTAGGCTAACCGATGTAATTCAAAGGATATTAAAAAAGACACTAGTTTTGCGTTTCTTTCATTTTCAGTATAGTCAAAGACTTCGTTGTTCCCAATTTATCTATATTAACTCGTCGAAGGTCTGTTCATAAACATTCAAATGGCGTGTTTTACCTATATTTACGTATACATACATATCTAAATCCTATGTACGTTATATAGTTTGTGAAAATGGCCGCGAAAACGCGATTTCAAAGTTTACTGCGCCACTATGTCGTTCCGCAATGTGTGGAATGCGCATACTGAAATAATAGGATACTGATGGTCCTATATCGCTCACCTTTATCTCTCTGACTGAATTAATGACATATAAAGGCCAAATTTTCAGCAAAATAGTGTACCTTTATGATAGACTTGATAATAATCCCTGCATGAGACCCACAATTTTCAATAAAGTTCATCCTTGTGACAAGATGAATATTCTAACTGGAGTGTAAACAAGTAAATTGACATTAAGGTCTGTTTTTCCATGATATCAAACAGATCTGTCACATTTTCAATATGGTTCATCCTTGTAGCCTGCCAAATATTCCGACCAGGTTTCGTGAAGATTGGACCATATTTGTGGCCTCTATGGTGTAATCAAGAAAATTGCCATTAAAGTTTTTTTCCTGTAATATTCGAATCCTTCTCATTTTCAAAAGGGTTAATCCTTTTCTTTAGACAAAAATTCTGATCAAGTTTCATTGAGTTTGAATCATAATTGTGCTCTCTGAAGGTGTGAAGATTGGATCATGATTGTAAGAAAATTATCATTAAGGTCCTATTTCCCGTGAAATGACATGGATCGTTCTACGTAGGGTTCATTTTTGTGACATGACAAACATTCTGACCAAAATTCGTGAAGATTGCACCATATTTGTTCCGTCTGGAGTGAAGACAAGAAAATTGTCATAAAAGCCATTTTTCCATTAAAGCTTCCTTTTCTGTGTCATCATTCAGATCATTTCCATTTAGTAAGGTTCATCTTTGTGACCTGACAAACATTCTGTAAAAATTTCATGAAGATTGAGACATATTTGTGGCCTTAAGAGTGTAAACACTAAAATTGTTGACATCTGACAACCGACATTTAATGATCACAAAAGCTGACATTGAGCACGTTAAAAAAAAGTTGAATCTCACAAGCAAGATATTTTGATCGTTTAAGCACTATTGCAATAATTTTAGAATGAAATAGCTGAATTTGCTTTAAGTAACTCTTCTTGCATAGATTCGGTCTTGTGCTTGTCCCCCTCCCCCCTTTCCTTCCGTTGGTCCAAAGTTCCAATGATTTGGTGCGTAGATATGAAAAAGAGAAAAAGATCATATTTGAACCTATTTCGCTTTTCTCCAACTTACATTTAGTCAATTTACTTGCCGCCATTTTCCAGGAACCATTGACAATTATATTTAAATATACATTTTGTATGTTATGTTAATTATTGTACATTATGGACAATTATTGCCTTATTGTGAAATAAACTTTGAATTGAGCCTGTGCGTGTCATTTCAAATCAGATCAAAGCAGAGCCTCTGGCCAGCCTGTGCAGCCGCAAAGCCTGACATGATTCTTCGCTATGCACTCTGTAGCTACATGTAGACAGGATCTTAGACCATGTCTATACATAAAGTTAGTATTCTTATTGCATTGCGTGGTTGTATAAGCTGAAGAGTGTATGTCCATGACGCACCTACGACATTGTTGGAAATGTCATTCACAGACTCAATTGTTTTACTTTTAGCTGTACTGTGAATGTCACTGCGGCTAATATCCTCGCGGTACAGTATTGCATCCGTGCAATCGGGAACCCTTCGTGATTCTACGAAATAGGCGTTGGGAATTAAAAAGGCACATGCATGAAAGCGCGTCGTTTCGCACGTGGGTTTACATGACGCCACAATCAAGACAATGACGTTAAGCAAAACAAAATTAACGAAATTTAGATCAAAACTTGGCATAGGATAATTTGATAATAAAACGCGATCGATTGCGTTTTATTACAAAAATATCATTTTTCCAAAAGATGCGCACACAAAAAAATGCTAACAGACGGACAGACAGACGGACGGACGGACGACCGAGGCCATAGCATAATACGACCCATCGGGAGTATAAAAACGTGAAATAACTTGATGGTTTTATGTAATGGCTGATCGTCTTTCATCGACTTACGTGCTGATATCATAGTGAGACATGTACTAGGGCACCGAACCAACTTATTGAGCCAGGGACCAGTCTGGACACATATATAACCACATGAGCCTGAAAATAGAGCATAAGCTGAAAGAGGTCATGAAAAACCGATTTAATCAAACGAGTCATTTTCATGCAGGAGCAGAAATAATCAAAGCACTGGCTGTATGGTGGATTTTTGGTGACGTTCAAAAATTTGGCCTTGAGAAATGATCTTGTGCTTTGAAAATGATGACCTTTAATTTGAAATCAACAGAAAGGTCTTGTCACTTGCAATCCACGTGTGGAATATGAAGAAATTTCTCTTACAAAGCAAAATATGTGGCATATTTAAGTGTTTTTGGCCGAAAAACGGACAGCTTACGTAAATAAGCCCCCCCCCCTTTTTTGTCCTTTTTTACGCATTTTTCCAAAACTTTATGGTCAAGAGCACCTGATTTTATACTCAATTTTGAAATTTCATTGAATTCCGACCATGAAAAGAAAACAGTGAGAATTCAAAAAACAAAACAAATTGTAGTAGTTCATCGTCGTTCATCTTTTTAGAACGCCGATTGCCTACTACACTTAGTTACATCGAGAATTGACATTCACCTCAATCAAAACCATTCTAAATCGCTCCCTCAGCGCTCCAATCATTCATTCCAAACACTCACTCAAACCATTCAAGAACGATCAAACCCATTGAAAAATATAGAATCAACAACATCATTCGAAGTCAATTTTGATAGAGAAAAATCGCGATTTCGCTGACATATTTCAAATCGTTAGCGTATCAAAGGTTCTTAAATAATTAGGAAGCTATGTAAAGAACTTGTATGCTTATTTTATTAAAGGGAGGTAATCAATATCGCTAATTTTGTTCACACTAAACAAAATTTGCGATATATGATTATCTCCCATTAAATTCACTCAAAACTCGCTCTTCACACTCATTCAATTTCATTCCACAATCATTCCAAAATCATTCACCTTGTCAATCTCACGATGTTGTTAACTGTACGAGCAAAAAACGACGTTCGCCAAACCACGCCGATTAGGACACAATCCTCAAAATCTGCAATATAATGTGCCAATGTTGTTATTTCTGCTCCGATTAATTTTCTATCCCGATTCGATGCCGATTTCATTCAAGAGGTACTACTACCTTCCCTAGACACGCCGATTTTTGAAAACTTTGAAATCAGGATCAAATCTGAGTCAGTAGGAACGGGGGTGGAGTCGACCCTGTCCATGACGAAATATAACAGGCTATGCTCAGTTAAGGAATTTCTCATTGTAAAAATTTACATAATCTTAGGGCTTTTTTTTTTTGGGGGGGGGGGGGTAAAATCATATGAGCCTGTGTGTGAAAATTCACAAAAAAAACATCCGTGCATTATAGAGAGACATTGAACTTCATAGGTAGCTACAAAGTGCATAGAAATTATTCTCATATTGGGATCACATGCTATGAGTACGAAGCTATCGAAAGAACGCATAGATCAGACTTTGTGGATACACATGCTGATCAGAGTCTAAGCATTGCGCACATGTAATATTATTGAAAATGTCACGCAAATTTGCATATGCGAATATCGTTAGAATCCGTAATTTGACTATTTCGATGAAAAAAGTACATGCGAATGATGAAATTAATTTCGTTACAGTCATATAATCGCACTAAACAACTCCTTCATAAGCGGAGTTTAATGTTTCAACAGTCTCATTAAAATCATCTCTACGATATCACTACGCTATCTCACCGTTACGTAGGCAGGGGCGTTGCGGTAGGCAATATGGTGGATCTAATTTTAATGAGATTGATGTTTCAATGCTGAAAATCAAACCTGATATGACAATGGCGAAAAATATTCCAATTACTTCGTTGTAGACGCACGTTTTCATTGTTTCTTACTAAGCCCTTCTGTATGACTGAGGAAAGAGTGTTAAGTGTCTGTGGAATATGAATAATAATGTCAGCTAGTGACTACATG
The DNA here is from genome assembly GCA_948146395.1 of Fragum whitleyi. Lineage (NCBI taxonomy): Eukaryota > Metazoa > Mollusca > Bivalvia > Cardiida > Cardiidae > Fragum > Fragum whitleyi. Next base: position 36,775,396 of record OX411555.1, read on the forward strand.
TACATGTACGAGGGTCATAAGGTAAATTGCCATAAAGCGTCTAAGACTTTCTTGATATATCGATGGCTCAGCGCGAAGCAGTTGTAACTGCCTATAAACATATAGGCAGTTACATCTGTTTCGCGCTGAGCCATCGAAATGTGCCTTCATGACACGAAAACAGGACAACATAATAGTTATTATATGTACTGACGTTGTTACGAAGAAAACTTGTTATCGATAGATTCAAGATTCTTTTTTCAATTAATCGCATCAGTTGTTATCGATATATTCAAGATTCTTTTTTTCAATCTATCGCAACAGTTGATATCGATATATCTAAGATTCTTCTTTTTAATTTATCGCAACAGTTGTTATCGATATATTCAATATTCTTTTTTTCAATCTATCGCAACAGTTGTTATCGATATATTCAAGATTCTTCTTTTAATTTAACGCAACAGTTGTTATCGATATATTCAAGATTCTTCTTTTAATTTATCGCAACAGTTGTTATCGATAGATTCAAGATTCTTTTTTTCAATATATCGCAACAGTTGTTATAGATATATTCAAGATTCTGCTTTAAATTTATCGCAACCAGTTCGGGTCATATTATAAATAGAAAAGCAAAAAGCGTATTCATAAAATACTTAATTTAATAATTGCACGATTTTATTGGTTGGTATTGATTTTTTAAGCGTCTTATTCGTCCGTGAAAACGCAAAGTCAGAAAAGTACTTTTATTTTTTAAGGGGAGCAAATAATTATCTTTATCGCTTAATGGACGAAATTATAGATTATGTTTTACCCCCCTTGTAAATCAATGAAAACTGGCTCAACACACTCATTCAACTTCAATCCAAAATCATTCCAAAATTATTCCACTTTTCAATTTCACATTGTGCCTTACTGTATCCATAGTTACAGTTGAAAACATCGTGAAATTTGACAAGTTGATGTAGGCTATTTTGGAATTATTTTTGAATGAAATTGAATGAGGGTGTGGATCGAATTTTCAATGAATTTCAATTGAGGTAACAGATAATCGATAATTTGGTCCAATTGGGCGAGCGATGATTTTTATTTCATAAAATTGACGCATTTTTTTATTATTATTTTCATGTCTTCACCGTCGAATCAGAAGCCTAGCAATCAACACTAGGCAATAAAATAATGCGAAGATTTGATCTATCTGTTTGAAATATTGATCATAATGAACGTTTCAACAGCGTTTTTGGACTATTTCGGAGCGTTTTGGATGATTGGAGTGAGTGGTTGGAATGAATGATTGGAGCGCTGAGCGAGTGATTTGGAATGGTTTTGATCGAGATGAGTGTCAATTTCAGGATGTGATTTACTGTTTGTGCTCTAGTCGTGGCGAATGAATGCAATATCACTGAACCAGGAATTACCCCGAATTTAAACAAACACATTTTTAGCTCACCTGAGCACGTAGTGCTCAAGGTGAGCTATTGTGATGGGCTACTGTCTTGCGTCCGTCGTCTGTCGTCCGTCTTTCGTCGTCCGTCGTCAAACTTTACCTTGTGTGCCCACTAGAGGCCACATTTTTTGACCCAAATGTCTTGAAACTTATTCAGAATGTTTGTCTCCATCAAATCTTGGTCAAGTTCGAAATTGGGTCAAGTGGGGTCAAAAATGGGGTCAAGGGGTCAAATTTAAGAAAAACCTTGTGTGCACTCTAGAGGCCACATTTTTTACCCAAATGTCTTGAAACTTTGTCAAAATGTTTGTCTCCAACAATTCTCGGTCAAGTTCGAAATTGGGTCAAGTGGGGTCAAAAATGGGGTCAAGGGGTCAAATTTGAGAAAAACCTCATGTGCACTCAAGGGGCCTCATTTTTGGCCCAAATGTCTTGAAACTTGGTCAGAATGTTTTTCTCCATTAACCCTCGGTCATGTTCGAAATTGGGTCAAGTGGGGTCAAAATTGGGGTCAATGGGTCAAATTTGAGAAAACCTTGTGTGCACTCTAGAGGTCACATTTTTGGCCCAAATGTCTTGAAACTTGGTCAGAATGTTTGTCTCTATCACTTCTCCATCAAGATTGAAATTGAGTCAAGTGGGGTCAAAAGCGGGGTCAAGGGTTCAAATTTTGGATAAACCTTGTGTGCACTCTAGAGGCCACATTTTTGCCTAAATGTCTTGAAACTTGGTCAGAATGTTTGTCTCCATCAAATCTCGGTCAAGTTCGAAATTGGGTCAAGTGGGGTCAAAAATGGGGTCAAGGGGTCAAATTTTAGACAAACCCTCTATCTACCCTTGGGCCACATTTTTGGCCAAAATGTCCCGAAACTTAGTCAGAATGTTTGTCTCCTTCAAATCTCGGTATAGATCAAATTTGGTCAAGTGGGGTCAAGGGGTCAAATTTTAGACAAACTTTGTGTATACTCAAGGGGCCACATTTTTGGCCAAAATGTCCCGAAACTTGGTCAGAATGTTTGTCTCCATCAAATCTAGGTATAGATCAAAATTTGGTCAAGTGGGGTCAAAATGGGGTCAAGGTGTCAAATTTTAGACAAACCTTGTGTGCACTCTAGGGGCAGCATATTTGACTCAAATGTATGTCTTCTTGATATCTTTGACTTTTGTTAAGCCAGTAATGAATTTCAAATAAGTAGTGTTGGCACTTTGCTTGCTTTGTAAACTATATGCATCAGGTGAGCGCTTCAGGGCCAATGGCCCTCTTGTTCTTTTGAGTGTAGATGAACTAGAGGCATGTACATGTAAAAAAAAGCAGTTTTTGACCTACATTACACAGCAGTATTGACTAATAAACAATCTTCTAATTCGTCATTTAGAATAAAAACTACTTGAAACTGACATTGTTTATGTTGCAAGACTTTATTAAATTCTTAAATGCATTAAGTAAGAGAAAACTACCAACTAAATATTTGATTTGTTTCTTTGGGCAGTGCATGTTACCATTGAGAAATGTACGGGTTATTGTCTAATGGATTGTAAGAAAGAAGTGGATAGCATCAACCTGTATCAAAATGAATACCTGCAAACTAATATTTGGGATATTATTTATGACGATACTTACAGGTTTGAACAAAACGTTTCTTTTTATCGCCGTTCAAGAGAAGAGACGGGTAACGTAATTAACGTAATGTGCTTTCATGACACGAAAATAGGACTACATAATAGTTATTATATGTACTGAGTTGTTTCGAAGAAAACTTGTTATCGATAGATTCAAGATTCTTTTTTCAGTTTATCGCAACAGTTGTTATCGATATATTCATAATTCTTCTTTCAACTTATCGCAACCAGTTCGGGTCATAATATAAATAGAATATCAGAAGAGTTATCATAAAATACTTAATTTAATAATTGCACGATTTTATTTGCTGGTATTGATTTTTTAAGCGTCTGATTCGTCCGTGAAAACGCAAAGTCAGAAAAGTACTTTTATTTTTTAAGGGGAGCAAATAATTATCTTTATCGCTTAATGGACGAAATTATAGATTATGTTTTACCCCCCTTGAAAATAAATGAAAACTGGCTCAACACACTCATTCATCTTCAATCCAAAATCATCCCAAAATTATTCAACTTTTCAATTTCACATTGTTCCTTACTGTATCCATATTACAGTTGAAAACATCGTGAAATTTGACAAGTTGATGTAGGCTATTTTTGAATTATTTTTGAATGAAATTGTATGAGGGTGTGGATCGAATTTTCAATGAATTTCAATTGAGGTAATAGATAGTCGATAATTTCGTCCAATTGGGCGAGCGATGATTTTTATTCAATAAAATTTACGCATTTTTTTTTTTATTTTCATGTCTTCACCGTCGAATCAGAAGCCTAGCAATCAACACTAGGCAATAAAATAATGCGAAGATTTGATCTATCTGTTTGAAATATTGATCATAATGAACGTTTCCACAGCGTTTTTGGACTATTTCGGAGCGTTTTGGATGATTGGAGTGAGTGGTTGGAATGAATGATTGGAGCGCTGAGCGAGTGATTTGGAATGGTTTTGATCGAGATGAGTGTCAATTTTAGGATGTGATTTACTGTTTGTGCTCTAGTCGTGGCGAATGAATGCAATATCGCTAAACCTGGAAATATCCCTAATTGAAACAAACGCATTTTTCTTTTGAGTGTAGCTGAACTAGAGGCATGTACGTGTAAAAAAGCAGTTTTTGACCTACATTACACATCAGTATTGACTCATAAACAATCTTCTAATTCGTCACTAAAAAAATACTTGAAACTGACATTGTTTATGTTGCAAGACTTTATTAAATTCTTAATTGCATTAAGTAAAAGAAAACTCCCAATTAATATTTGATTTGTTTCTTTGGGCAGTGCATGTTACCATTGACAAATGTATGGGTTATTGTCTAATGGATTGTAAGAAAGAAGTGGATAGCATCAACCAGTATAAAAATGAATACCTGCAAACTAATATTTGGGATATTATTTATAACGATACTTACAGGTTTGAAAAAAATGTACTTTTATCGCCGAGCAAGAGAAGAGAGACGGGTAACGTTATTCTTAAGGTGGAAGAGGACAAAAGCGTTTTTTGAGATAAGTGCACATATATTGGTGTCGATGGAAACGTTGTGTTACCGCGATCTCAACGGTGTAGTTTTTTTTCTAACGTTAGTTTAGAATTTACGTTACCATGACGTCGTTCAAATGACGGTTTCGCGCGTTTTTATACGCCGCCGGAGGCGGACGTATATTGGCGTCATCTTCTCCGTCTGTCCGTCCGTCCATCCGCCCATCCGTCCGTCCATCCGTCCATCCGTCCGTACGTCCGTCCACTTTTCTTGTCAACGCAACTCCTCCTAAGTTTCTGGCTGGATCTTCTTGAAGCTTGGTCAATGTGATCATCTCAATTGGTAGATGTGCATGAAGGAAGGATTTTACGGTTTGCTGATTTTTGTCTGAGTTATATCCCTTGATAACTTAGTCTCTGGGTCCACTTTTCTTGTCAACGCAACTCCTCCTAAGTTTCTGGCTGGATCTTCTTGTAACTTGGTCAATGTAATCACCTCAATTGGTAGATGTGCATGAAGGAATGATTTTACGGTTCGTTGATTTTTGCCTGAGTTATGCCCCTTGATAACATAGTCTCTGGGTCCATTTTTTTTTGTCAACGCAACTCTTCCTAAGTTTCTGGCTGGATCTTCTTGAAACTTGGTCAATGTTATCACCTCAATTGGTAGATGTGCATGAAGGAATGATTTTATGGTTCCTTGATTTTTGCCTGAGTTATGCCCCTTAAAAACTTAGTCTCTGGGTCTATTTTTCTTGTCAACGCAACTCCTCCTAAGTTTCTGGCTGGATCTTCTTGAAACTTGGTCAAGGTTATCACCTCAATTGGTAGATGTGCATGAAGGAATGATTTTATGGTTCGTTGATTTTTGCCTGAGTAATGCCCCTTAAAACTTAGTCTCTGGGGCTTATTGCCTCAGTTATGTCCCCTTAAAATTTATGCTCTGGGGCTTATTGAAATTGCAGCCTTTTGAATGCAACTCTTCCTAAGTTTCTGGCTGGATCTAAATGAAACTTGGTGGATGTTATAACCGAAATTGGTAGATGAGCATGAAGTAAGGATTTTATGGTTCATTAATTTTACCCTAAATTATGCCCCCATAAAACTTAGTATCTAGGGCTTATTGAAATTGCAGCCTTATGAACACAACTCCTCCTTACTTTTTGTCTTTATTTAAATGAAACTTGATCAATGTCATCACCATAATTTGTAGATGTACATGGATCAAGATTTTATGGCTCATTTATTTCCCTGAATTATGCCCCCTTAAAACTTAGTGCTTGGGGCTTATTGAAATTGCAGCCTTATGAAAGCAACCCCTCCTAACTTTTTGTCTTGATTTAAATGAAACTTGGTCATTTTCAATTTGGTTCTGTCAAAATAAGTAGTGTCTACAATTATTTTCGTGAAACAGCAGCAAAGTGGCGACGTATTTTGTGACGATGGCACTCTTGTTCACAAATGATCCCTACGCGGTCTTAAACGCTTACCCTGATCGTGTTTTAGGTGATTCATTTCAATGGAATACACCAAAATGAAGTTGAATGATTTGGGAACATTGTCATGTAATTAGAACATTGTTATATTTAAAGATAGATACACGAGATCGAATTAAAGTGAAATAAGCTTATTTTTTAAATAAAAGGCCCGATGATTTTTTTTTTTTTTTTTTGGACATTGCATCTTTTTTTGTCCAGCTTCTTTTTCATATGCTCGCGTCCTTTGTGACGTTTCACCGTACGGAATTTCTACAATTGGGGATCAAAGTTTACTACTCTAACGTCGAAAGTTGGAAAAAACCCCAACGCGGTACGTCGAAAAATTCGCTATATTCTTTTGACAGACTTCACAAAAGTATTTATTTGATTTCTGTATGTAGAAAAATCAAATGTCAAAAAGATTTATTGTTTTTCATAAACATGCATAGAGGTTTTCCCATTTTATTTGAAATGTTATCATTATAACCTAAAATAGTCTTTGAACGTGCTAATTAAAGGTAACGTCATAACGTCGAGCTTGTGAAATGAACTTACAAAAGTCAATTTTCATTTATAGCGATGTCGACGTAAATCTTATTGAAGTCACCGATCGGTAACACTTGTGTATGGTAAATTCATGTGTACCGCGAAATTCTCGGTGTATCGGAATAAAATTTTGAGGACCTTTTCCTCAAAGACCTTTGAACACGTCTGTGAATTTTCATCTTTTTATTCGAATAGATCGCAAAAGCCTTCAAATAAACATAGGAAAATATTAGTTGTAATTTAAACGTCAAAGTCATCGTTTTACGTCAAAATAACAAACTTTAAATCCGGCACGGTGAAAGCTTTTAAAACTGTTCCTGTTAATCAAACTAGAATGGTAAAGAATAATAAAATGAACAAATTTCATCGGGCCAATTTTTTAAAATTTTGTTAAAAGTGAGGTTTTTGGAACAGTAAAAAATGAATATTAATTTCAATCAACTCATTTGTCAATATATTTAGTTACAAAAGTTTAAATAGAGCATTTGCGTTTTAACCATTCATTAAGCTTCATTTTGATATAATTTTCGGAACAAAAACGTCATATATTAAATCGTACTGCGCATTTAAATGGGGCTAGGATAGTTTGTAAAAAGCGCGCCAAATCGTCATTTTTACGACGTCATGGTAACGTAATTTCCAAATTAGAAATGAAAAAAATATACGCCGTTGAGATCACACTTACTCGGAGTTTATATATTTACCAAAATTTAATCACTTATCTCAAAAAAACGCTATTGTCCTCTTCCACCATAAATCATTATTACTCAAAGATATCATATGTTGCGAGTCCTCATTTGAATCGTCTCGTCTCGACGAAACAATTCCGGTTAGTACCTGTGACATATGGTTTTGTAAGAATTAATGGGGGAAAATCTTACAGTAAACAACATCTTAAAATCGACAAGATGGATGATTTTGAGATGATTTTGGAATGAAATTGAATGAGTGTGTGGAGCAGGTTTTGAATGAATTTAAAGGGGGTGATCCAATATCGCTTATTCTGTTCAGGATGAACAAAATTAGCGATTTTCATTACCTCTCTTTTAATAAAATATGCAAGTTCTATAAATACCTGCCTATATTTCAAGATCAAATCAGAAGCTTACAATTTCAATTATGTCAGTCTTATCGCTATTCAGTTCTATCTTTATTTATATTCAATGTAGTAGTTGATTGTATCTATTTTAGATCACATGAGCACAACGTGCTCAAGAGAGTTCTCGGGTCACCCTGAGTCCTTCGTCCGTCACGCCTTGTCCGTCGTGAGTTGTCCGTCGCTTACAATCTTAAAAAATTCTTTTTCTCCTGGAATCTTGAGTCAATTTGATGAAACTTTGTCAGAATGTTCCTTGGGTGGCGCTCTTTAACAATTGTTCGCCAAATTCTGATTGGCCCATAAATATGGGCGTGGCAGGGCGTGGCTTTTTTTCACTATGTAATCTTTGAACGAAATCTCTTCCTGAACCTTACGCCGATTTCAGTGAAACTTTGCAAGAATGTTCCCTGTGTGACCCCTTTCAAAAATTTGTTTGCAAATTTTGATTGGCCCATTAATATGGGCATGCCAGGGCGGGGGTTATTTTGAGTCACATCAGTAATGAATGGGTGGGCAGGGTCTATTTTCACTTTAAATTCTTGGAATAATATCTCCCCTTCAACAGTTATGCAAATGTGAATTCAACTTTGTCTGAAAGTTACTTGGATGGGTTCCACTGAACCCATCATATTCATTATTGAGCGTTTTGGATCGATATAGTGAATTTTTGGAATGAATGAATGCAGCGCCGTCGATTATTTCTATGTGACTTTAGGCTGAGATCGATTGATCTTTAAATGCATGAATAACATAACTATACTAGTAAAAATATAGCTTTTGTTGTTAAAAAGGTTTTGGTCTTGCACGAAAAGCAAACGATTATTCTAGGTCATTTATGCTTACATAATACGAAATAAGAGAATTTGATGACACATTTTCTTGAAGCGTGAATTTTTTGCGTGCGATTTCTAGTTACATTATGAATCAATTTTTTTATATTGCTCTTCTGAGATGACGTCAGTTATGGTAAAATAAAGGAAAGAAGGGCCTAGTTATTTGGTGATTGATTGATTTTTTTTTAAAAAAAACTCGGAATAATAACAATTACGGCACGTGCGTCTGTTCACAGCCCACAGCATACAGCCATACGTTCAGGGTGTCAACACGGAGCAAACTGTTTGCAAATGATACCCCGCTTTGCACTCAAATGTACGTGCAAAGCGGGTTAAAGATTTCAAACAGTTTGCATGGATGTCAATCTGAACGCATGTCTTGTTTTTCTCTTAGGGGCATCACACGTAAATAACCTTTTAATAGGTAAAGAGACGGACTTTCAATTGAAATTTGTTTTACCTGCCCTATGTTCAGGATGTGAAAGCGTTTCGCAAGCGCTTTGAGACGATGCCCCGCATTGCACATGCACATACGTGCAAAGCGAGGCACCATCTCGAAAGCGCTTCGCAAACGTCTTCATTCTGAACGCAAGGCTGAATTCAATCACATGTACGAGAGAAATGATTCGCACAGTCCACTGTGTTCAAGTAGTCGTTTCTACGTGAATGTAATGCGTCTGTAAACATCCGACCAAAATGATTAGACGTCACGTTACTTTGAAAAATTTCGGCGTGTGTACAGGAAATTTTACGGACCAATCAGTTGCTTCAAAATCTAGGTGAATCCATAACGCCGAAACCTGACTTGGTCAATGAATGAAAAAGTGGACTTATATGACGTCAAAAGCACAAACGTTCTTGTAAAAGATGACATGGAACAAACCACAATCAACAAAAGCTATAATTAATTTCGGAACATGACAATTTGCTAACAAACTCAAATTATATACACCCTACGGATCGCAAAAAACGATCGGAAAGCATTAAATACAATAACCTTTCTTCAAGCATAATAGCCAAAGTACCACACGAACTGAATGACCTATAGAAATCAAAATTACTTTATTTACGTCCGAGGAATTTCGAGGATAACTAAGGCTGACTATGGTGAAATCCTTTCACATTTAGTTGATCTTCTGAATCTAGTTCACAGCCGAGTTTAGAACTCTTTACAAGTACATGTACGTACATTGGTTGGCTTCTACAGGAGCCAGTCTGTTTTTTTTTTTTACTTTTTTTATATTTTTTGTATGTTTATTTTTCGAGTTTCCATATGGCCCTATTGATCGTGACGTGTCACACCTTTGTACTTTCAGGCTCATATGGATTGAAATGCTTCCAGACAGGCTCATTTGTAGACAAAGTTGTCGACTGTCCAGGCTCCTGTCTTATTGTAATAACAATTTGTAAGTAAACGGAACAGTTAAGAACATAGTAAAATTGAAAAGCAATCCGACCAAAACTATTCTTAATTACTCACTGAAATCGTTCAAAAACGATCCTAAATCATGTTGGCCAACGCCTAGATACATTCACAATGCTTCAACACTTTATACCATTCAAATTATCCACCTTTTTAGCTGATGCTTGTTTCGATGGCTTTGCGATAAACACAAGAATCTATTCAGAGAAAAAAATATTTGTAGATTTTGTACAGGGAGATATTATAATATTACAGAAACTTTGAAAAAAAAAAAAAAAAAACCCAGATGATAAGAAGATAATGCTCGCGTACTTAAGTGCAAAAGAGGGTTCAATTTCTAAACGAACATGGCGGTATTAGAGATATTGTATTTCCTCTCTCTAATTGCACTCAAAAATTGCTCATTACAATTCGTTCCGAAATCATTCCAAACCATTCACCTTGAAATTTTGCGATGTTATTTACCCTGATATACATGTCAAAATCTTTCGTAAATTCGAAGGGGGTGTCCAACAAACAAAACAAAACAAAACAAACAAAAAAAAAACCCCAACAGCCCAGTCTTCAAGATGATAAGCAAGGGCGTAGCCCCCATTACGCATATTTTGCAATTGCGTAATACAAATATATCCTCTTTCGAAAAATGTGTTTGCTGAATGATCATAACATCGAAGCTACAGCTTGTTCAAGCTGTAGTTACGATGTTTTGATTATTCAACAACATTGAAACCTTTGAAAAGGGGAGCGGACGGAAGATTTCATTTTTTGTCAAAGTCTATATATCGCCTTTTTCCTGTGTATTCTATGTTGGTCGCCATCTGAGTGCGTATAAATTTTAAAATCCTAGTAACGCCTATGATAAGTGCAAAAGAAGGTTCAATTTCTAAACGAACGGTTTTGCCTTTTTGCATGCTATAACTTCTAGTGCCCATACTTTATAGACACACAAGTAAGAGTGAGTCTCGAGAAAACGTTGTTTCCTATAGTAACATCGTGAAATGGACAAGGACTTTTTTTTTTGGAATGAAAATTAGTGAATGGGAAGAGCAGATTTTGAATCAAGCTACAGGGAGATAATGAGTTATCGATAATATAGCTCAATTAGACGGGATTGGCAATTTTTATTTGCCTCCATGTATTAAAATCTATGTACTTTCTGTTTGTGTCTTTTACAGACAGATCAGACACTTTAAAATTGTAACATCGTGAAATTGACAATGTGAATAAATTTGGAATAATTTTAATTGAAACTGATGGGTGTGATGAATGAGTTTTTAAGGTAGTAGACCCGTAATAGTTTTTCAACGTTTCAGGAGTAATGAACTTTAACAGTGTAAACCGAGGTTTCCTAATGTTTTTCATTGGGAAACCTTGGTAAACATTGTGAAATAACATATGGTCTAAAATGTTGCGGAACTATTACGGTTCCACTACCTTAATGTAATTAAGGGAGATAAATTGGCCTAAATTATCGATATTATATTACTGCTCTTTTATATGCGTAACCTTTTTTTAAACATAAAAAACCGTGGGTCGTTGCAACGCTTCAAAATCAATACACAGAATAAAAAAAACCACACACAAAAACCCAAAGAACGTTTTGCCCGATTTGAATGAAGTAATTAAGTTGTGCAAAAGATTCTGGGGCGTTATCAAACCGGAGCGTTTTTAAACTCTCTGAGAGTGCGATTAGAATGCTATAGAGCGCAAAATAATATAATTATATAGAGAAGTTTTGAACGGTATAACTGTCAATTCACTCTGCTTTAACTGAACTGATTAAATTAGACTATTTTCGATGAGCGAACGTGAATTCATCCACACAGAAAGTTTTGACATGCACCAAACTGAAAGAGTGGATATATTTCCCGCCGTGTAAGATGCGAATGCGAAACTTTTCCGAAAAAATGAACGTCGTGTATCCTATTCCGATACCATTCGATATGCTTTGCTGGAAACCCCGCTTAGCCCCTGACATCCTCTATAGATAACAAACCTACAAAGGACTGAACATATGACGTCAACAAGCGTATACGTATATACCCTCAAGCGTTTACGTAATAATTCTGTATTAATAGTTTGCCTTCTTCATTAGTGTCTATCAAGCGGGTAGAGTGATCCAAATGTCTCACTTCTCCATGCAAGGGCGTAACTCCAATTACTAAATTTACGCAAGTGCGTAAAAGGAACAATCATTTATTGAAAAATATCGTTGATGAATGATCATAACATGGAAACTACAGCTTATTCAAGCTGTACTTACGTTTTGATTTTTCACTTGCGCTCAAATCATAAAAAGGGAGGGGACTGAGGGCATTCGTTTTTAAGTTGGAATGCGGAGCAATTCCAACTTAGATTTAACAAAACCGCAAAATGAACACAAGATAATTTAATTTCGGGTTTTTTGAGAACACATATCACGTGAACAGGATGTGAATACACTCCGGCCTATTTTGTATATCTCAACTTGACAAAGACATACAGTTTATTTCATCAAGAAGTAATAATGTTGAACAATTACACAACTATCACTTCATGTAAATTATTAACACACTAATTTATGTTTTAAACTTAATTTATTGAAACTTGCGTACGAATTTACTAGTATCACATGATTGTATTACTATATTTGGAAATCATGTGATACATGTAAGTCAAGTCCAATAAAGAAAGCTAATGACTATAGCACTAGCCAATCACATGATCTGCTTATTTGGTAATACGCGACCTGTTTTTCGTAGAATTGTGGAAATAGCAAAAGTCAATCACGTGATCTGCTTATTTGGTAATGTCGCGACCTGTTTTTCGTAGAATTATGTTATAGCTTCTTTTAGAGGCCTAGTTTCTCTTTCTGAACAAACATTTTGCACACTTCAACGAAATACTGTAGTTCAAATGTTTTTGTATCTAATTGTTCCGTAAACCATCATTAGAAACGCGCAAAATCTGCAGGTTTTTATCTGTATTAACCACCCGATCCAGCAAATATTCTCTTTTTATTACTTCTCTTAAAAACGGAACCCCATTTCCAAATCGAGCGACAATTTCACTTGATGGTAGACGTAGCAAGGATCGATGAAGATAAAGATCCACAAGTTTTAGTGATAGATCAAAGGTCAATTTTGTCTATACCTGTATAGACAAAATTTACCTTTGATCACTCACTCTATATTGCGGGTCTATAGGCAAACATTTATATTACTTTCTGCTTTTGTCCATTTCTTTAAAATTGTTTAGACATAAATTCACTTGTGCAAAAATACGCATGTGCGCAACCCTTTAGATATCATTGAGGATTATCAAGTTAACTACAGCCTTTGTTTTTATCAAACAAGTTTTCCAACCCCACATGTTTTGCCTTCAGGGGCCACTTTCAAGAAAAGTCCTACAACCGAAATTTGATGGTATCGCAATAGTACGATTGAAATCGACTTCAAGAAACATTTTTGGCTTTCAAGAAGCATGTCGTATCATTAATAATTTAGCATAGTTTTTTCTCGGATTTCATTTTTATACGCAGCTGAAGGCGGTCGTATATTGGCGTCATCTTCTCCGTCTGTCCGTCCGTCCGTCTATATGTCCGTCCGTACCTACGTCCACTTTTCTTATGAGTACAACTCCTCCAAAATTTCTCATGGATTTGGATGAAACTTTCGAAGAATGTTCCTAGTCACCTGACCTTGCGCATAAACTCACGGTTTGGTGAATTTCATCCGCGTCATGGAAAAAGGGCCTTCGTGTAAAAATATCTTGCGAACGCAACTCCCCCCGCATTTGTGGACCGATTGGGATGATACCTTCACAGAATAATCCTAGTCACTTGACCTTGCGCATAAAGTAACGTTTTGGTGAGTTTCAGTCGCGTCATGGAAAAAGGGGCCTTCATGTAAAAATTCTTGTCAACGCAACTCCTCTTTCATTTATGGACCAATTTAGATGAAACTTTCACAGAAAGTTCCAAGTCACCTGACCTAGTGCACATTGTCACGGTTTGGTGAATATAAGCCTTGTCCTGGAAAAAGAGGCCTTCATTTGAACAATCTTGTGAACCTAACTCTTCCTCCATTTATGGACCGATTTGGATGAAACTTTTACAAAATGTTCCTGGTCACCTGACCTAGCGCATATTTTAACGCGGTTTGGTGAATTCTTTAGTCTAAAGTCGAGACGCATTATTTGATATCCTTTGTGGTGGGCGGGAGGCGTCAGCTTTGTTAGTGGCTTGATGTCACCGTCTTTTGAACGCATTCCAACTTATCAGTACTTTCAGTGCTTTGATTTGTCACAGTCCACATTTCTCCTTTATCCTTTTTATTCTTCGTTTTTTTTTTGAGTGCGTATGAATTTCAAAGTCCCAGATACGCCTATGTCCATGCACGTATATTAACGTTTATTTATCTTCGCTCCCGAAGCATATGCCCATATGAGCGACGCTCTCCTAGAAAACATTTATTTGTTTTATGTACGGTGAATAGTGCAAGGATAATTGACGAAAACACTGCGGAGATCCGCCATGATTCTTTTACGGGCCCGATGAAAAGCACCGTCACACGGACCCATATTCAAAGTTTTATACGAAAGATAAATAGCCAGCCTGGTACCGAACCCAAGATATGATTTGAATTGATTTTAAAAAAGTCAGGCGTTCTACAAAGTGAGCAATTGAGCTGACAGTACACTTCTGCGTGACCGATGTTTCTACGTTTGTGTACGTGAGAGACCGAGCTGGATGTAAGGAATCATAGAACTTTATTTCTTTATTTTTTAAAAAAAAAATGTGTCATGTTTACTGTTATCGAAAAAATAATTGCCGTGAGCTAAGGGTACAAAACCGTTTGCTAACATTTAAAAAATGTTCCCCTCACGTGCAAAGCGGGATATCATTTATCACACGTTTCTGGAAGTTTTTTAACATCGTGAAATTGACAAACTGAGTGATTATGTAATGATTTTTAAGCGAAATTGAATATGTGCGATGAGTGGTTAACAGGAGGTAATCCAATTTTGTTCAGGTATATATTACCTCCATTTAATAAAATGGATGCAAATAAGATTATCTTCATATTTCTTCAAGAACCAACCAGACTCTATTTATGTGGATGAAGTCGCGATTGTTTTCTTTCTATATCTATTTTGAATATAGTTGTTATTCTTATCTTTTTATGTGATTTTGGACTGTTTTTGAATGGTTTCAGTGAGTGTTAAAAATGAATGAATGGAGCGCCGATTGAGCGATTAAGAATTGTTTTGGGTGAGATTATTGTCAATTTCACGATGTCATTAAGGTAGTGGAACCGTAATAGTTCCGCAACATATCGGACCATATGTTCTTTCGCACTATTAACCGAGTTTCCTAATGAAAATCATTAGGACACCTCGGTTAAAACTGTTAAAGTTCATTACTCCCGAAAAGTTGCAGAACCTACCGGGTCCACTACCTTAACTGTAACCAACAGCTTATTCTTTCCATTTCAGTTGCGACATACCGATCTTGTTCCCGACGGTACCACCAAACAGAAGCTTGTCTTGGCAGAGGGGCCTACACCGTATTCTGTAACTTAAATTTATGTAACGTATCTTTTTAGAGGAGATAGTTAAGTACATCATGAAATTGACCTTTACCCCGGTCATCTTGGGCAAATTGACCTGTGACCTGTTTAATTAACTTTGGACGAACGTTTTTTGTGTAAATCAAAAATAAATTAAAATTAGCAAACAAACATGAAATTCTGCCATGCATCATTGGAATCGCCTTCTAAATACGATTTGCAAGGCATGATCCAGCAATGAAAACACAAGGTACAAATTCTGAGTTTAACGTACGATTATTTTTTTTTTTTTTTCGTGAGAAGTTAAGTAAAACGGAGACCAAGGGTCTGTTTACTAAACATCTAACGATCATCAAAAATTCAATTTGCTTCTATATCAGTATCTAAATACCGAATTCTTCTATGCACCATCTCAAGATTATTCCGATAAGATATTGTAAGGCAAAATCTAACATTAATGAATAGACCAGGTAAGATTTGTGATTTGACCTACGATTATTTTTTTCGTAAGACGTTTCGTAAAACGGCCCCTTTGGGTCAGGTCGGATCCTTTCGTTTTTGCAGGTTTTATGGTCCTAGAATGATAAGTTGATGCATGCCGGTAGATTATTTTCGAAAGACGAGATGTTCTTTTAGTTAGAGTTTTGAGAAATATTATCCCTTGGGAAACTTACCGCCAAACAAGTGACATAAATTCTATTACCCTGCTTTCGTTCATTTCACCCTATCTAACATTATCTATGCAGAGTCCAGTCAAATGACGTCATAGTGTTGCTAAGTAATCACGTGAAAAAAAGCGCTTCATTAATGTAACAAATTGAATTGTTTCAGATGGCCTCATCGTAAATAAGTACTTCGTTGTATTGGTTGTATGATGATAGCTTAATTAGCTACCTTCTTGAACCCTTTCCCAAACAAGATCTGGTTTTGTCGTTTCTAAGTGGTTGGGAAAAAATTGAGGCAAAAGAAGAAAGTGCTGGCCAGCACTTTCTCCTTTTGCCTAAATATTTTCTAGGCTATAACATACATATTTTTTCCATTAGGTATTATTATACCCCCCACCTACGAAGTAGAGGGGGGTATATTGGTTTCACCATGTCTGTCTGCCTGTCCATCCGTCCGTCCGTCCATCCGTCCGTCCGTCCGTCCATAGACCTTTTCGTTTCCGGACTCTAACTCAAGAACAAAATGACTTACAATCATGAAACTTTATACAAATGTTCCTTATGATCCAAGGAAGTGCCCTATTGTTTTTGGATCATGTAGGTCAAAGGTCAAGGTCACAGTCAGCCTTTGTCCAATTTTCGTTTCCGGACTCTAACTCAAGAACCAAGTGGCCTACAATCATGAAACTTTATACAAATGTTGCTTATGATCCAAGGAAGTGCCCTATTGTTTTTGGGTCATGTAGGTCAAAGGTCAAGGTCACAGTCAGTCTTTGTTCAATTTTCGTTTCCGGACTCTAACTCAAGAACCAAGTGGCCTACAATCATGAAACTTTATACAAATGTTGCTTATGACCCAAGGAAGTGCCCTATTGTTTTTGGGTCATGTAGGTCAAAGGTCAAGGTCACAGTCAGCCTTTGTTCAATTTTCGTTTCCGGACTCTAACTCAAAAACAGAGCGACCTAGAATCATGAAACTTCATGCAAATGCTACATATAATGACCTCAATATTAGTTTCAAACACATCATGCACTAATAGCACTTGCATTCTGACAAAGCGCTTGTGGGGGGGGGGGGGGGTATTAGTCCGCTCTGCGACAGTTCTAGTTTATTCTGTTATCTGCAACTCCTTTCAAATTGGATGACCCTAAACTTTTGTTGTTTGGAAAAGGGTTAAAAAGATTTTTTTGATTATTTTATCATTATTATACTTTCATGGGTTCGACTTATATGACCCGTCACGCGAAAAGCGACCATCTGGAAAGTGTGTGAAGTCTTTTCCAAAGTCAGAATGTGCAATCTCAAGAAACTGACTCTGGTCGAGTTTTCTTACTCTTGGATACTCTACCTTCCATGTATTTATTTCCAAAATCCGCCTTCCTGTTGACTTATGCTGGGTCCATTCATCTTTCCAAATATTTATCTTACAGAGTTTCGAGGAGGTCCCATTTCGCATGACGGGCCACAAATTTATACTTATGTACTTCCTACTTTGCTGATTTTCTGAAACTAGAATGATCGTCCTACTTTCCTTCGAAATATCTTTAAATTCGGTGTCATTTTTAGCTCCACTGGCCGAAAGGCCAGCAGGCTATTGTCATGGCGGGGTGTCCTACGTCCGTGCGTGCGTGCGTCCATCCGCCCGTAAACTTTTAATTTTGAAAATCGTCTCCTCATAAAAGTACTTGATGGATTCTAATTAAATTTCACTGGAATGTTCCTTGGGTGACCCGTTATCAGTTTCCTTCAAAGAATTTTAATCGGCTGAAAATCATGGCGTGGCTAATTTCCATATGTGGTAATAGTTGACTTTTTTCTCAGAAACCAATTGATGGATATCAACATAGTTTCACTAGAATGATGCTTGAGTGACCCTTTATCGATCTACATTTTTTTTGTGATCACATGAAAAATTTTATTTTATGGGATGAGGTCATTTCTCTAAATATTATATAAGGGAAACTTGGAAAATCATTTTCTCATAATCTAACAAATGGATATTAATCAGATGAAAAATATGTATTTCATGGGCAGAGGTAATTTCTTCAGATATGTTATACGGTGGAATATCCAATATAGGGAAAACAAACTGTCTGAAAGTTTAAACAGATGGATTTCAACAAAATATCATAGGAATTTTATTTCTGCGAAGTTGTACCAGTCTGCTAAAAATATTTTGATTAGATGAACAGCGTGTATTTTATTGGCAGAGGACATTTCAACATATAAAGTGAATATTTGATCACCCTTTGGTTATCATCTAAATGATGAATTTTCTAAACTAATAAAATTTAATTGGTGTGAAGATTGTAGATAAGAGATTACCCCTTGAGAATTGGCCAGTTTAGGTGAATGAAGGGTGACTCTGTACAGAGAGGACAATTGGTGTAAAATATGTTCTGACGTACTGATATTCAGTTGAGTTGAGTTGACTGCACCCTAAGGAATCGGGCAGTCCTTTGAATATTTATGATTGAATATTCAACTTCTTATCATTAGTTTGCATGCGAAATGGCGCACTTTAATGATGTGCAGGTATTATTTTTTAGGTCTTTTCCGTAGAATCGTCGAGGGTTCCTGACCAGCCACTTGAACTACGATCGAGATCCCTCGGCGATTCTTCGGAAAAGACTTATCTTATAATAAGGCATTTTGTTAGGCGGAAGCAGTGTAAGAAAAGCTAGTGCGGTACAACAGGCGCTATCTTTAGATTTATATTTTAGAGTGTAATTGAACTCTAAAGATGAAGCATTCTCACAAATTAAGGTTTTTCTTCCGATATGTAAGAACCTAAATATATTCTTAAAAAAAAAATAAAATAAAAAAATCGAGAGTTTAGCCATTTTTAACTGACGTCATTCCAAGGTTTTTCCAAGGTTTTCTCGTAAGTTAAAAAAAGTCCGTCTATGTACATCCGAGGCTGATCGATAGATTAGCCGAGTGGTGTTCCGAATGTATAATAAGGTCGAAGTGAACTGGTACCCCGATGTCTGTGAGAGACAACGGGTAGTGTATAATTTTTACGGCAATCTGATTGGCTGTGTAGTTTTCACGACAAGTAAGTTATTACAAACCGTAAGAATTTTCCCATCATGCATGTCGATATCTGTTGAAATCTGGCGGCATTGTATACAATGGAAGTACTGAAATTCTGTTGCTTATTTAAATATGCCCCTTACGAGATAAACATACGAAAGAAAAACAAAAAATAAAATCATTATTTGCTGTTTTTCGCTGCATTCGTCGGTATTTTCGATCGACTGCATGTCGCAAATCCGCTACCAAATGCTTAGACTGGTTAACCTGTCCCAATCTACGCTACCCTCCGATATATCGACAGATTGAGACAGGCTCGCCAGTCAACCAAATGCTTTACGATTTTCTAGCTTCCGTTTAACGTTAATCAAATGACGTCATTACCGGGTCACATGACCTTACGAAAATTTGTAAAATACCTGTCTCTTGTATCGATAGATCTAGGGGGAGTAACCCAGTCAAAGGTCGAAGCAACGAAAGCGCGTTATTTCGCGCATGGGTATACATGACGCCACAAGCATCAAAATCAAACAAAAATAAGGAAGGATCAAAACTAGATATTTTGATAGCAACACGCATCCTGACCGACAAACAAACAGAAGACGAATAACATAAAAAATGTTCGGTGTCTTTTCAAGCTTACGGTAATATCCAAACGATGTTCCGAAAGCTCTACCCCATGATAACGCAATAAATTGACTTATCGACGCCAGAGATTGTAGATGATCTTCGCCGAAGCAACAAAGTAACCAACTTGTCTTGTTGGATTTGCCTTATGGCGACCAACATCGTATGCCTTTTCTCTTCCATACCGAGGGTTTGATCCTTTTTCAGTTTAGCATTTCAAGTAGGCCTACATTTAAACCAAAATCTTTTAAGCAAGAAAAACTATATTTCAACATAATGGAGAGACATTAGGGAGAGCGAAAAAAGAATTTGCTGTTTAAATTTATACAAATCTATTACTTCGATTGCAAGTTAAGTTAGAATATGTTTCGCCTGTCTAAAAATACTCTTAGATCTTGTGTATCTACCAAGTGCACAGTGAAGTCTCTGATCAGACTGTGCGGATGCACGGGCTGGCCAGAGTATTTGCTTTGTGCTCTTTTGAAATTGCTGGAAATTTCACGACTTATTCATAAGGAAATAATATTGTGTAAAAAATGAAACAATTTCTTCTAGTAATCAACATATTTTTTCTTTTATAAATTTTCAATCGAGAATCCGGTACATATTTGTGAAAATGGTGCATACATATGATGTTTATTCAATGTCTAACTGAACACAAATTCAAGCACAATTGTATTGCATCAAAAGCTGACTGTTCAATTGTGCTTTACAGAGTCTCCAGATATTTCCAAACAATAATAAACACAAATTCATTTTTAAGTTGGAATGCGGAGCAATTCTAACTTAGATTTAACAAAACCGCAAAATGAACACAAGATAATTTCATTTCGGGTTTCTTGAGAACACATATCACGTGAACAGGATGTGAATACACTTCGGCCTATTTTGTATATCTCAACTTGACAAAGACATACAGTTAATTTCATCAAAAAGTAATAATGCTGTAAAATTACACAACTATCACTTCACGTATATTATTAACACCCTAATTTATGTTTTAAACGATATTTATTGAAAATCGCGTACGAATATTAGTATCACATGTTTGCATTACTATATTTGGAAATCATGTGATAAGTCAAGTCCAATAAGGTCAGCAATTGACAAATAGCACTAGCAACGTGATCTGCTTATTTGGTAATGTCGCGATCTGTTTTCTCAGTATTGTAGCAATAGCAAGGACCAACCACGTGATTTGCTTATTTGGTAAGGTCGCGACCTGTTTTTCGTAGTATTATGTTACAGCTTCTTTTAAAGGTATAGTTTCTCTTTCTGAACGACTTTCTTTTGATAGGGTGTTATATTGTAAATTTCTGTCTTAGCTACGAAATAAAGATATTTTCTTAAAAAGATGATACACTTTTAAAGTTACTAAATATTTTTGCAACATATTGTCGTTTTTTTTTTGTTTTTATTTTTCGTCATATTGCAGTTATCTATATGAATGATTCATTGTAAAAACCCAATACTCATCCACACAAACCCACATCCACCATATCTTTAATTGAATTATGAATATCTTTTCCCAATTGCATTTATCACCAAGACAATTTGCCATTTAAAACAAACCAACTAGTTCAACTTGTTTTCTTCACATTCATACACATCAACACGTTTAAGAGCACCACCATACAGTTAGTTACATCGTGAAATTGACATTCATCTCCATAAAAAATATTCTTAATCGCTCACTCAGCGCTCCATTGATTCATTCCAAACACTCACTAAAACCATTCAAAAACGCTCAAAGTTATTAAAGAAATAATCTCAAAATGTACATTCAAAATGAATTAAGCAAGAACCAATTCGCGATTTCACTGACATGATTTAAATTTAAAGCGTCTGATTGGTTCTTGACGATATAGAAAGCTATTGACTTTTATGCATATTTTACATGGGTTTTATATATCGCTAATTTTGTTCATCCTGAACAAAATAAGGGACACTGGATTCCCTCCCTTAGCTTTCACTCAAAACTCGCTCCGCTCACTCATTCAAAATCATGCCTAAATCAATTCAAAATCGTTCACCTTATCAATTTCACGATGTTATTAACTGTACCCCCAACTCAGAAGAAGAGTAGCTTATATTGATTTCATCATGTCTGTCTCTCAGTCCATTGACCTTTTGCTTTCCGCTAGATAAACGGAGAAGCAATTGACCTGCAATAACGAAACTTTACACAAATATTGCCCATGACCCAAAGAAATGCCCTATTGTTTCGGGGTCATACATGTCACGGTCATCAGTAAATTTAAACAGTTAATAGTTTCCACTCTAACTGAACAACCAATTGACCCAAATCATAAAATTTGCCAATGACCCGAGAAAGTGCCCAATTTTGGAGTCACAAAGGTCGAAATCACAATTGAACTTCGTCCAAAAATTGTCTTGAGATTCCAACTCATGAAGTAAAAGACTTCCCTGCGAAAATGTCTTTTCATCATGGACAAATCACTTGTTGAGGTCCACTTTGCGACACTTCTGATTTAAAATGTAATTGATAACTCAAATGGAGCAGAAGTCATTCGAAAAATAATATAAAAACTGTTTTGAGTGTACAAGTGTTCCCATGTGCGTCCATTAGTCGACTGTATGGTCCGTATCATTTTCTTCTTTTTTAGCTCACCTGAGCACAACGTGATCGAGGGGAGCTTTAAGGATCCTCCTGACTCCGTCGTCCGCAGTCAACTTTTTTAACCCTTTGCTGTTTAATCCCTGCTTTTTACGTGCCTGTGATTTTATGATTGAGAAAACATTGTGAAAAAAGAAAAAGAATGCTTCTGACAAGCAATTTCTTCTTTTTCCACACTATTTTCTACCCTACTGAATGGTTATCTTTCAAATTAAATCCACTTTAATTTTTCGTCTGCAAAACCTTTGAATTTGGACAGGTCCAAAATTTTATAAAACAGGAAAGGGTTAAGACTTCTTCTTCTCCTAAACCGCTTGGCCAATTTCAATGCAATTTTGCCAGAATGTGACCCACTTCAAAATTGTCGCTATATTCTAATTGGCCAATAAATATGGGTAAGACAGAGTGGGGCTTATTTTGAGCCAAAAATCTTTGAACGACATCTCCTCCTGAACCACTGAGCAGATTTCAATCAAAGTTTCCAAGAATGTCCCTTTGATGACCCACTTCAAAAATTGTTGGCAAAATTGTCATTAGCCCATAAATATGGGCGTGGCAGGGTAGGGCTAATTTTAAGTCTCCTCTGTAATGAATGGGTTGACAGGGTCAATTATGACTGCTTATAATTCGAATTATGTCTTCTCTTCAACTATTTGGCAAATTTGAAAGAATCTTTGCTAGAAAGTTTCTTGGATAAGATCCATTGGACCAATCGAATTCAGGTGAGCGGTTTAGGGTAATTCTGGTCACCTTGTTATCATTTTTCTTTCATCAGATTCAGGCCTGTATAGCGAGTCAGGGGTTTAAGCGTCTCTCGTTGTTGAAATACATTGATATATATACGCCCGTCAAAAGGCGACACGTATCATGTTATCACCTGTGGTGGGCGGGAGGCGTCAGCTTCGTTAGTAGCTTGAGGTCACCGTCTCTCGAACGCATTCCAACTTATCAGTACTTTCAGTACTTTGATTATCAATGCAGTCACTGTAAATTGTCTGAATAAATGAGTCTATAGTTGATATCCGAACAAGGGTTTAGTTTCGATAGATTTCAAATAATTTGGAAGCATATATCCCCCATTTCTGTCCCACAACCGCAAGCGATCTATCAACAATTTTGGTTTTCAACTGAGGAACAACAAAGTTGATAAATGTATCACTAGATGATCTAAACAATATTTGCTTTGAGGTGGAGAGAATAATTTCCCGATTTAACTGGCATACACAAATGGCGCAGTCTAGTGCACAACCCTGGAGACGACATCAAACACGTTTGCAATGATACTTGCCAGCCAGTGAAGACGGTTTAGAAAATTGAATAGCAAAGTTGTTTTGTAACTATGTAAGTAAAGATTCAGTTGCAAGAGTCGAGAAATAAGTGAACAAGTCCATGTACGAGAGTTTCTGTAGACTCATGGTTAACACTGTTAACTTCACATCCGTCAACAGTGCGACTTGGATGCTTTTTTTCTTTTTCATGTCTTGTCCAATATCATAAATAATTTCCGTTTTTCGAGTTGTTCATTTAGTTTAGTCTGAACCCGCTCGTTATCCAAGGAATGGCAAGATCATGAAATCCGTGGTGTAGAGCAATAAGAATATGAGTTTCACTTTGATAAGTACCAGCTTGTGCTCTGCAAGTGATTAAATAAATCTGCGTACCAATACAAAGACTTGATATTCCATGAAATTCTATTATCAAGTTGGTCGGATACTGGCTTTCTCGGAATTCCATCATCAGTGTGCTTGCCGCTTGACCCATATGTGTGTTATCATTTGGTTAGTTTTTAAACATATTTTATTTCCAATTATATTCATACATATACATGTAATAAACATATAAGCAAAATAAAACATAAGCAAGAGAGTTTGGCCACAAGTTCTCGCAACTTAGGATAGGCCATTACCTTTGTTTAACCTGACATACAATATTCAGTCTTCTAAAGAAAAGTAATGAACCTACAAGAAATACCTCGTATTTAAATGAGAGAAGACAGTTATTTTCCGGTAAAAGAGTGTATTTCAATGGCAAATAATATGAAGAATGGATAACTATTGAAAACTCGGAGAGGTAAAAAATGATGCACAAAATATTATTGTCAGTCAGAATACTAGACAAATACACGTTCAATGGAAGCTGCAGCAAAAATTATTGTTCGAACCTTTTAGATTCTTTAAATGAAAGATTGTACTGATTTGAATTTAGATGCATTTTCTTCGAAGTAATTGCTTTCAGAGCCATATAAAATAAGATTTAATGAAAGTGGGTGCAATTTGGCGGCAATTGTTGAAACCGTGAATGTGAAACGAGCGTCTGTAAAGTTTATACATCGGGAAAAAATCGGCGTCTTCAGATAAAGGTCCACAACTTTAATTTGGAGAAGAAGATAAGTAATTAGAATACAGGTCGAATTTAAAGTTACTGCAGTTATTTCAGTCGTAGCCGAGTATGTAGTATAGACAGTTTCCTACAACATCAGGATTAGATAATGCCTTGGTACTGATGGTTCAGGGAAGCGATTTAAAATTCTCGATTTAAAAAGTGACAGTGATTGTATTGATTTGATATCGTCGGGAAGTTCATTCCAAAGAGAAACAGAAGAAGGAATAAAAGAACTTGCAAAAAGTTCCGTTCCACAATTTAATTGGTAGATGAAGATCTGGTTATACCCGTTACTAATCTTGCAGCCTCGTTTTGAATTTTTATCATATGGTTACGTTTCATTATTTTCTATGCATAAATTGGTGAAATAAACGAGGCGATTCATAACCATAAGAAGTAGTGAAAGAACTTGGTAGGAAACGTCTGAAAATCGATTGTCTTCAATAAAAGGGGGATACTCTGTCATTTTTCACAGATTTGTGTTTATAACGGTAATAGTTCGTCCAAACAACACAGACTTTCCAGACAGCGAATAAAAAATAACGATATTACTGGGTAATTTGACTTAAAATTGGAAATAAAAGGGGCTAAAAACACCCATGTCTTTATTTTGATAAGGAAAATTTTCTAGATCACGTGCATTTATGTTGTAACACTGATAATATGTAGATAAGTTGAAAAATGTCATCATTGTCAACAGACGCTCATTGTGCTGAAAGGCTTCTAAAGTATCCTGTAAGCAATCTGTTCCTGAATGAGCTCAGTCGTTAGATCACTGCCTCTCCAATTTCTCACGCTAAATGATTTTTAGAATGACCCACCTGCCAGTAGTTTAGTAGTATGTATGGATTGATACATTCCTTGGCTGGCACACTAGCAACCTAATTGTCTTTTGCAAGAGATGTAAACTGAGCCATTTACATTGAGCCTGTTAAAGAACCATCACATGTCCGTCACTGTCTCAGCAGTAGATTTGTCAAATATCCTTACATTATCCCAGTATACTCTAACCCATTTCTGTAGGTTTCGCTCATAAAGGCTTATGCTTAAGAAAAAGCCTATTCCAATTATGATATTTTTTCCACTTTTCAGAAACCATCATCCAAATATATGTACCCATAGCAGGTAATGCTAGTTAGGTCAGGGATCTTTTTGGAGTAATTACTAATATATTGCAAGATTCTCTCATTTTTCTGTCAGAATATTTCATTTAAACTGGCTGAATGAGACGAAAATTTTGTCGTAAATTGTAATTTAATGAAGGGTTTGGCAAAGATTTCACACAAAAAAATCCAATATTTCTCATTAGATTTGGCATAATGAGATATTTTTGAATATGATATTCTGAGCCTGAATAATCCCCGTTAGCTAAGCTGTTTACAAGAAAACCTGAGGTATTGTGATCGCCTTGGCTTGGTTTGTAATGGCGTCAGCGTCACAATCTTATTAACCTTGGTCATATCTTGGTTGTAATTGAAGATATATTCATGAAACTTGGCATGTTTGTTCAACAAGACAAGATCCATCAAGGGCGATAAATCTGTAAGAATTATGTCCCTTTTTTGACTTAAGACATTTTGCTTTATCAAGCACCTGCAGCAGGGTTTTGCACCTGTAGGCGTTGCCTTTGTATTAAGAATTTCATTTAATACAATACTAGTTGGCAATAAAATTATCAAATGTTATCAGATTCTCTTGAAACTAACACAAGGTGGTTGTAGAATCAAAGGGTATTTTGCTTTTGAAAAAAGGGATGATTCGTCATAAAACATTGGAAAAATTGCCTTATGGAATTTCATTCTATGCAGTCTTGTTTACACAATAATTTCCACAAATATTTCATAGCCCTATAGAGTATTATTTAAAATAAATTAATGGGGATAGAATCTGCTTTGTTATTTTCACTAAAATCTGTCTTTTTATACGCCCGTCGAAGACGGGACGTATTATGGGATCACCCGTGGGTCCGGGCGTCCGGCGGCGTCCACTTTTTTGTCCGGAGCATAACTCTGTCACTTGAAGTCCGATTGACTTCAAACTTGGCAATTGTATTCTTCTCATCATTGCGGAGTGCAGTGCACAAGAACCATAACTCTATCTGGCCTATTTTTTGAGTTATTGCCCTTTGTTGTTTTTCAGACTTGAACCTTGTCCGGAGTATATCTCTAAAAGTATAATAGCTAGGATCATGAAACTTCATGGGTGTATAGATCTCACCAAGGGGGAGGCAGTGCACAATAACCATAACTCTACCTGGCCTATTTTTTGAGTTATTGCCCTTTGTTGTTTTTCAGACTTGAATCTTGTCCGGAGTATATCTCTAAAAGTATAATAGCTAGGATCATGAAACTTCATGGGTGTATAGATCTCACCAAGGGGAAGTGCAGTGCACAAGAACCATAACTCTACCTGGCCTATTTTTTGAGTTATTGCCCTTTGCTGTTTTTCATACTAGAATCTTGTCCGGAGTATATCTCTTAAAGTATAATAGCTAGGATCATGAAACTTCATGGGTGTATAGATCTCACCAAGGGGGAGTGCAGTGCACAATAACCATAACTCTACCTGGCCTTTTTTTTGAGTTATTGCCCTTTGTTGTTTTTCAGACTTGAATCTTGTCCGGAGTATATCTCTTAAAGTATAATAGCTAGGATCATGAAACTTCATGGGTGTATAGATCTCATTAAGGGGGAGTGCAGTGCACAAGAACCATAACTCTACCTGGCCTATATTTTGAGTTATTGACCTTTGTTGTTTTTCAGAATAGAATCTTGTCCGGAGTATATCTCTTAAAGTATAATAGCTAGGATCATGAAACTTCATGGGTGTATAGATCTCACCAAGGGGTAGTGTAGTGCAAAAGAACCATAACTCTACCTGGCCTATTTTTTGAGTTATTGCTCTTTGTTGTTTTTCAGACTTGAATCTTGTCCGGAGTATATCTGTAAAAGTATAATAGCTAGGATCATGAAACTTCATGGGTGTATAGATCTTGCCCAGGGGGAGTGCAGTGTACAATAACCATAATTCTACCTGGCCTATTTTTTGAGTTATCGCCCTTTGTGGTTTTTTAGACTTGAATCTTGTCCAGAGTATATCTGTAAAAGTATAATAGCTAGGATCATGAAACTTCATGGGTGCAAAAAATATTCATTCAAAATAACCTCAGTTCTATTCAAACCCCCAGTTAATGCTAAGCAGTGTGACGGGCGTATCTTGTGACAATTTGGCACCTTGTTTAATCAATCAAATTCCTGAAATAGCTTTTGGAAAAAAATGATAATCAATGCAGCATCTCAGGGCCACATAGGCCTCTTATTTTTTTATTGCAGTAGACTTTTGTTCTACATAATAAATACTAACATTACTTGACCCACTCTTCTTTAACAGATCTAGTTATATGATCCTAAAGATGCACCTGATTTTGTGATGGTATGTTGAGAAATGGACTTTTCATTACTTTATTGAAAACATTTTACAAGCAAAATTACCACTGAGCATCACTTATGTTTCACTTTCGTAAAGATATTAATAGACATTTTAGATTTATCCCGGCACATCCAGTTTCCGGCGGGTTAAGGATTAAATCAAAATTTATCAATCAATGTGAAATAAGATTTTATTTTTTTATTCAGGTTTAAGGAAAAGGGCAATTTACAGCAGAAACCATTCAAAATCTAGGTCTCTAACCTTATTATTGTTTTATAAATCTCCTCTGAAAGGGCCCCTCTTACATCGCCCAAGGGAAATTACTCCATCCTATTTTCGGCAGTCAAATGAAAAGTACAATGTTCAAAAAAGGAAAAGACTTCTAATGGTGGATTGTAATTGTAAATACTTTGCAACATTATTTGAAACAGTTTTAATTGATTTTACAGCTTAAAACCATACAATAACTGATAATTTAGTATTTCAACGCTCCATATATATAGAAAAGGAAATAAATTTCTCTTCTCAAGACCCCTAATTTTGAACAGAATAGGAAGATGATTACAGACTTGGCAAAAGTCATACAGATTTCATTATACTTTACATATCAAGAATTCTGCTATGCATTTGGTAAAATCTGATTCAGACCAAACAATTGCTAGATTATTGATCATTTTCTTGTCCTCTAATCTAGTTGGAAGATAAATTTTATGCAAGGTAGCACTACTTTCGGAGCTAACTTTTTTCAGAATTGTATAACTTCCTATCAGAAAAACATAGGTGGTGTGACTAAGCAATGACCTACTTCTGCAGCAAAGAACTGTGGAGTCTGAAACATTGTTTCTCTAGAAAAAAATATGTGTGCAATTGGGCTGAAATTTAGGCTTTAGTAAAAACAGGTAAATTTGCATATGCATTCATATTTTTGGGGAAAATATGACTTTTTAATTCAATATTTTGTTAATTCACTGCACCCGCAATTGCCTACCCTGTACAAATCAAATTACAAGTGCTCGACCTGTTATGACGTCATTTGAAGATGAAAACACAGTGTTTTTCAGGGCCACCGGAAACTGGAGGTGCCGAAAACACCATGGGCTGGGATATGTCAATGCACCATCAATTGAACATTTGCGATCACTGAACCAGAAAAGTGGGCAGAAACTAGATCCTTTAGATGTAACAAAGCAGAAAAAATACCTTTACAGATGATTTTTTACACCTTTGTTATTAATTAAACAAATCTTCCAATTTGATGGTAACATAAGAATGATACTGTAGAGACTGTGAACTGAGAAATATCCCATATTTGAATTGAATTGTGTATATTTTCAGAGAACAATGGACAACTACTACTACCTGACACTTTTTGTTACTATAGATATGGAGACTGCTATTGGAACACTCTTTAACCAGAGAGGATGGCCTTTTCTGAAATCTGGTATTGTATCATATTTTCACATAGGAATCCTCCAAATGTCTCTTTCATACACCTATCGTAAGACAGGATGTAATATATGATCATCCTTTTGCGTCCATGCGTCTGATGGGCGCACAGGCATCATCCACTTCTTTCTCCAGAGCATAACTCTTTCTGATTGACATGAAGTTTTGCAGGTATATTTCTCTCAAGATTGCAGAGTGTAGTACACAAGAACTGTAACTCTACCTAGCTATTTAGTTTGGTTATTGTCCTTTGTTGTTTTTCATCCTGTAGTGTGGCAGATGTATCTTGTAATAATTTGCCATCTTGTTCTATTTGGATCAACCCATTCTCCTACAATAATGAATATTGTACAACCACAGGGAAAAAATTAATGGTCCCTAATGGCCCATGGTCCCTATTATTTGGCTGTTTCCCTGAACTTTAATAAAATATCCATATCCCTATTGCATTTTAGCAGTTTTGGCCCATAAGTTGAAATTTTCAGTCTTTTTCTACCATGAAGATATGTTCAAAAGAAAAGTAAAATAAGGGGATTGCTTACTTATTTATTAATGTTTAACCTAACTCAGGTTCCAAAAGACTTTGACCTGTCACTTATGAACTTAAATATTTCCATTTTATGATGTATGATGGTATTTTCAGGCCTTGGGTAATTGAAAATTGTAATTGTTATTACCTGTTATTAATAACAGGAAATAGCTTACACACTTATTGAGCAACTGTATGTTTTACTTAGTAATGAGGGATATCGGTTGGTTATCTCCCTTAAATTACTCTATAAGGAGGAAGGGTTGTAATCAGTGGTAACCTAAGGTTTTATCCTTATTTCCTTTGCACTATAATATTTAAAGATAAGCTCTAAATCATATATAGCGCAATTAATAAGATACATTTGAGGTAAAATAAACATTAACTTTTTACTCTACTATTGAAAACTTTAGCATAAATACAAATACTAATAAGAATTTTGTATTAGCGAAAATAAAATTCGCAACTTCCCTATAGAGAGCATGGATAAAATCCAAGGAAATTTACTAAAAGGACCGTTAACCATTTTGGAGCACCACGGATTTAACCCTAGGAAAAACAAGGGAGATCAGATAACACACAATAGTTCCCCATTGATACTAATTAATCACATATTAAATAATGATGAATAAGAAGTTATTTTCAATAGCTTTTTAATTACATGTAAAGGAAAACAATATACAAAGGCTTTTTTTAGCTCACCTGAGCATGAAGTGCTCAAGGGAGCTATTGTGAATGATCGTTGTCCGGCGTCCGGCTGTCCAACTGTCCGTCTGTCCGTCACGGGGTCAACTTTTTCTTTAAACGACATCTCCTCCTAAAGTTAAGGGTCAAAATCAACCAAACTTGGCAGAAATATTCCTTGGGTGGTCCCTTATGAAAATTGCTCAAATGGAATGGATCCATGACATATCACGGGAAAATGGGCCTTAATGACAAATTTCTTGTTTTCACTCTAGAAGCCACAAATATGGTCCAACCTTCATGAAACTTGGCCAGAATGTTTGTTAGGTCATGAGGATGAAGTCTATTGAAAATGGGAAGGCTCCATGCCATATCACGGAAAAAGGGGCCTTAATGACAATTTTGTCAACAATTCCTTTAAACGACATCGCCTCCTAAACTTATGGGTCAAAATCAACCAAACTTGGCAGAAATATTCCTTGGGTGGTCTCTTATGAAAATTGCTCAAATGGAAAGGATCCGTGCCATATCACGGGAAAAGGGGCCTAAATGACAAATTTCTTGTTTTCACTCTAGAAGCCTCAAAAATGGTCCAATTTTCATGAAACTTGGTCAGAATGTTTGTTAGGTCATGAGGATGTAGTCTTTGGAAAATGGGAAGGATCCATGTCATATCATGGGAAAAGGCGTCTAAATGACAATTTTTTTGTTTACTCTCTAGAAGCAACAAATATGGTCCAATCATCATGAAACTTTGTAAGAATGTTTGTTTGGTCATGAGGATGAACTCATTTGAAAATGGGAAGTATCTGTGCCATATCAAGGGAAAAGGGGCCTTAATGACAAATTTCTTGTTTTCACTCTAGAAGCCACAAATATAGTCCAATCTTCATGAAACTTGATCAAAATGTTTGCCAGGTCACAAGAATGAACCCCGTTGAAAATGGGAAGGTTCATTCCATATCATAGGAAATGGAGTCTTAATGATAATTTACTTGAAATATCAGATGAGCAATTTAGGGCCCTCAGGGTCCTCTTGTTTACATTTTTGTATCTATATTGATTTTTCCTTATCAGGACAAATCTCCCATTTCCACTATTCAGTAGAAATTAATTCTAAATAAAGAGAAGCAGGTAGCAATTTAACCCTTTCCGGAAATTCCCTATTTATATAGATGTAAGACTGGACCAAATTGAGAAAGGTTGCAGAAGACGATAAAAAAGTGTGACAAATATGATGTATGGTAGAAAATATTATGAGAAAAGGAGAAACCACTAGCAACAACTCTCTATTTTTCCTGTAGTTATATTTAGAAAAATGTCTATATGAGTATTTTTTGCTTTTCTGGATACTTTGTGAATGACTAGAAGTATTTTAGTATGGCTAGATTTCATCCAGACTTTGAAGATTTGTTTTTTAGCTCCACTGGATGCCCAGCAGGCTATTTATTATGGCCTGGTGTCTGTCGTGAGTGCATGTATGTGTCAGTGTGTCTGTTAACTTTTTCTTTAGACATCTTCTTCTCTGAAACCATTTGGCTGTTTTCAATGAAACTTTACCAGAATGTTCCTTGGGTGACCCTTTTCAAAAATTGTTCAGAGAATTTGATTGGCCAATAAATATGGGTGTGGCAGGACGGGCTTTTTTTAATCCTGAAATCTTTGAACAATGTATCCTCCTGAACCATTCAATGGAACTTTAAACAGAATGATCCTTGGGTGATCCTTTTCAATTTTTGTTCACGAAATTTTGATTGGCCCATAAATATGGGAGTGGCAGGGTGGGGCCTTATTTTGAGCTCTAAATTTTTAAACGACACCTCCTCCGGAACCATTGTGCCAATTTCGATGAAACTTCACCAGAATGTTCCTTGGGTGATCCTTTTCAAAAAATCGTTGTGAAATTTTGATTAGCAAATAAATATGGGTGTGGCAGGGTAGGGCTTATTTTGGTCCCCAATTTTTGAACCACATCTCTTCCTGGACCACGGACCCATTCCAATGAAATTTTACCTGAATGTTCCTTGGGAGACAATTTTTCAAAAATTGTTGGCTAAATTTTGATTGGCCCATAAATATGGGTGTGGCTGGGTGGGGCTAATTTTGAGCCTGAAATTTTAGAACAACATCCTGAACAACTCGGCTTATTTCAATGAAAACTTATATAATTCCTTTGGTGATCCTTTTTGCAAATTGTTCGAGAAATTTTGATTGGCCCATTAATATAGGTGTGGCAGGGTGGGGCTAGTTTTGAGGCTGAAATATTTGAATGACATCTCCTTCTGAACAACTTGGCTAATTTTAATGAAACTTTACTTATAATGTTCTAGGGTGATCCTTTTTCAAAATTGTTCATGAAATTTTGATTGGCCAATAAATATGGGTGTGGCAGTGTTGGGCATTTTTTTAAGTCTACTCAGTAAATTTCTATATCTCTTTTTCAGATCTAGAGATGTTTAAGCCAATGGAGTGATACATGCCCTCTTGGGCCTCTTGTTTTTGTGATCTTTTTCAAAACTTGACAGACTTGGGCTTTATTTGACCCTGAAATCTCAAAGCATCTTCTCCTCAGTAATAAGTTAGCAGATTTTAAGTAAACTTGGAATCAATATTTCTTGGATGACACTTTTGAAAGTTATTCATGAAATCTTAATTCACCCACAAAAAAAAGGCACAAAGGCAATGAGGATCTTATTTTGACCCTGAAACCTTTAAACATCTTCTCCACACTAACCAATGGGCTTATTTTTATCACACTTTGTGGAAACCTTTCTTTAGTGACCCTACACAAAAACCTGTTCATAAAATCTTGGTTGATCCCCAAATATTGGTGTGTCAGGAATTATTTTGACCCTCTAAACTTTGCCAGAATGTTACTTGGAGACATCCACTTGACCACCGAAATTCAGGTGTGCAATCTGGGGCCATTCTTTCCCCCTTGTAAAAGCCTTCCGCCAATCAAGGCACCTAGCTTTTGTTGATTCCTCTACGTATTCAAAGACATCATCTCATATGATTCATTTTCTGAAAAGGACAGGAGGTGAACACCCAACTCCAACAAGGGCTTTCTACCTGAAGACAAGTACTTTTTTTCGAGGAACTTGTCTGTGGACAAGTAATTTCAAATCAAATCTTGAAACAGTACTCGATAGCTGTCAGAGCCTGATATTTTTATCAAAGGGGAAAACATTGGTTTTAATGAACATAATGCTGGGTTCCATTATTTTCTTCACAAAAAGCTATTGTTCTTAAAATTTAATTTGCCCCCCCCCCCCCCCCCCCTTTCGAAGAAGATAGGGAATATTGCTTTGCACTTGTGGGTCCGTCGGTAGGTTGGTCTGCTGACCTTGTATCTCAAAAAGTATGCAGTTGAAATCATGAAACTCCACAGGTGGATAGATCTCACTGAGTGGATTTGCACTGCAAAAGAATCATAAATCTACTCATGATATTGTTTGAGTTATTACCCTTTGTAATTTGCTTTTGTCAGGAGCATATCTCATAAAATATGTAAGCTAGAATCATGAAACTTCACAGGTGGATATATCTCATAATGGAGAAAATCAGTGAACAAGAACCATATCTCTACTTGACATATTTTAAAGTCTTTTTTGTGAATTAATCTAGAAATAAGCCATTGACCTGTTCTAATGGGGCAATGTTTTATACATATCTTTTATTCATAACAATTCTCCAATTACGGTCAAGTTCATTTTGATCAAGGAAAATGGTCTGATTTACTTGTCCACAGATAAGTTGAGAATATTTGTTATTCCACACCAGG
The DNA here is from genome assembly GCA_948146395.1 of Fragum whitleyi. Lineage (NCBI taxonomy): Eukaryota > Metazoa > Mollusca > Bivalvia > Cardiida > Cardiidae > Fragum > Fragum whitleyi. Next base: position 36,810,065 of record OX411555.1, read on the forward strand.
CGGATTTTGTTTATGTAAGAATGATCTGTTGTGTCTACAGCTTATTGTACATACAACAGTTTAGCCTTCCACCAATAAATTAGTAAATTTCTTTCTCAAATGGCTTTATTATGCAAATTTCTTTTCTTTTATGAAGTATGTATTTGGTCATGATAACGACTTGTTTCACTGTTCATGGAAAGTATATCAATTATAAAAGAAATATGACTAAAACATTTATGAAACTATTGTGTTTATCTTCAGATATGAAAAGTGAAGAAAAGAGCTGTCAAAATGAAGAACAATACATTGCTACAAAGATCGAAAAGTTTACTGTAGGTAAAATTTGCACTCAAAATAGGAGTGGAATCTACACACCAAACATGGTTGAAACTTTTAGGGCACATAGCGATGCAAAAATTATTAATGAGACTAATGAAAATAATGGTATGAGTAATGTCACTATCAGTCCAGAGTTCGAAGAAGATCTTACCCACAACAGGAAGCAAGATGCTATTAGGACACGTATTCAAAAATTATACTCTGAAACTAATCAAGATATCACTACATGTAATATGGACAGTAACCAAAATTGTCCAGACTTTCGAGAAAATATTAACGACAATGCAAATCAGGATAATAACAGTGGTGGAAATTTTCATCCTTATAATGGATACAGTGAAGGACAGATCAGTTCTGAAAACATTGCCGAAATACCTGCTGAAAGAATTGAATGTAACGAAGGGCTTAATACCCAACATGTCGATCTTCAGTTTGAAGTAAATGGCAATTTTGTAGATGGTATGGAAATAACAGACACTGTTACATCAAATGAATCGATGTGTAATTCAAAAGAGAAAACATTGCAGAGTCAAAAGTTCTCAGCTAAGAAAAAGAGAACAAACCAGAAACAAATTCAAGACGATTTTGGGGTTGATGACGAGTCTGGGAAAAGGAAAGCCCAAAAGAAGTTGATTAATTGTGACGAATGTGGTATGTCTTTTACATCATTAAAGAGGTTTGAAGGTCACAGGACAAAGAATGGTGGGCAGTGTGTTTTTACTTGTGAGTACTGTGGTAAAGTGTTCAAATATCGAAAGTCTAAGTACATCATACACCTGCGGGCTGCACATACCAAAGAACGACCCCACACATGTGACCTTTGTGGGAAAGGATTTGTGACATCAGACAAATTGAAAATACACAGACGTAAACACACAAATGAGAGACCATGTGTTTGTGAACATTGCGGACGATCTTTTTACAGCCGGGCAGACTTATCAACTCATAAACACTACCATCATACAACTTTGGAAAATTTGGATGATTTAAAATGTGATATCTGTAATGTCACATTCTGTAGTAAACGCTACCTTCTATATCATAAAAAAGTGACGCACAGTGAAACAAGAGATTTTTTATGTAGTCAGTGTGAAAAAAGCTTCAAGTCTGATAGAGCTCTAAAACAACATGTCAAAGTTATGCATACAGATATTCGGGACTACAAATGCGAAATTTGTGGTCAATTGTTCAAAACGTCAGATTATCTTAGAAAGCATAGGTCCTATCATACAAATGAAAGGAATTTTCAGTGTAATTACTGTGATAAATCATTTTATGACAAAACAAAACTTATCCAACACGAGCGGACACATACGGGTGTGAAACCATATAAATGTAATCTGTGTAATTATAGTTGCGCAATATCAGGCAATCTGAGTAAACACAAGAAAACACATTATAAGAACAGACAAATCTCATTAAATAGCAATCCTAAATTGCCACAAACCCACACACTGAATCTTCTGAACACATTGTAAAGATAAAGAAAAGGAGTTTGTTATTTCATGATTTGTAAAATGAATGATGACTACAGTAAGTTACATTGTGAAATTTTTATTAATCCCAATCAAAACAATTTTAAATCCCTCACTCAGCGCTCCATTCATTCATTCCAAACACTCAAACCATTCAAAAACACTCAAACCCATTGAAATATATAGAATCAACATCATTCAAAATAAATTTTGATCAAGAAAAACTGCAATTTCATTGTCATAATTCAATTGTAAGCGACTTAAGGTTCTTGAAGAAATAGAAAGCTATCTATAGGACCTATATGCATATTTCATTAAAGGGAGGTAATCAATATTGCCAATTTAGTTCATCCTAAACAAAATTATGTGCTATAAGATTACCTCCCATTAAATTCACTCAAAGCTCGCTCCACACACTCATTCAATTTCATTCCTAAATCATTCCAAAATTGTTTACCTTGTCAATTTCACGATGTTGTTAACTGTACAAGAACAGAACTGAGAATACATTATGTTTCAAACCATTTATTAATTCAAATCTATTTGAACACAAAAATAAAGCTATTTAAATAACAAAGTGACATTTATTTAAAAGTTACAGAATAAATGTCATATTTATAGTCTATATATCCTCTATATACTACACTGGTTGGATTTACAAATGAGCCTGTGTGCAACATTTCCAACACTTACAAATGTTCGTGACCTGTAAACATTGAGAGGCCCAGACAGCCAGAAACTGTAAATATAAAGTTACTTGACTGTCTACAGATACTTTGAGACCTTATCTATATACTAAGCACATAGTGAAGACTCTGATCAAACTGTGCGGATGCACAGGCTGGTCAGAGTCCTTGCTTTGCGCATATTTGAAATTGTTGGAAATCGCATGAATGTGCTCAAATATTTTAGGTAATACAAGAATTTGCTTGTAACTAGTTATAGTGGGCAACCAATTTATAAACTGGGCCAAGTCACCCATCGTGCATATAAACTGAATAAAAGATACTCAATAGAACACTGACCTTTTTAAAAATCGATATATCTTGTTTGACACACAAATTATCTTTTTCTTTAAAATAGTTTTTAGCTCCACTGGCTGAAAGCCACTGGGGCTATTGTCATGGCGTTGTGTCCGTCGTGTGTCCGTCTGTCCGTGCGTGCGGTCGTAAACTTTTCTTTAAAAATCTTCTCCTCAGAAACTACTGGATGGATTTCAACCAAACTTCACAGGAATGATCCTTGGGTGACCCTCTTCCAAAGTTGTTTAAGAAATTTCGATCCAATGAAAAACATGGATTTAATGGGCGTGGCTAATTTCCAAATATGATAAAAAGTGAGTTTTCTCAGATTCTAATCAATGGATACCAATTAAATTTTACATGCATGATCCTTGGGTGACCCTTTATCAGTCTACAAAAAACCATTGTGATCGGATGGAAAATATGCATTTTATGGGTGGAGGTCATTTCTCTATATGTTATATAGTGGAAACTTTGAAAATCATTTTCTCAGAATGTAATCGATGGATATCAACCAAATTTCACTGGAATGATCCTTGAGCGACCCTCTATCAATTTACAAAAAATCATTATGATCGGATGAAAAATATGCATTTTATGGGCAGAGGTCATATCTCTATATGTTATATAGTGGAAAATCTGCAAATCATTTTCTAAGAATCCAATTTTTGGATATCAACCAAATTTCACTGGAATGATCCATGAGTGACCCTTTATCAGTGTACCAAATATTATTTTGATCGGATGAAAAATATCCATTTAATGGGCGGAGGTCATTTCTCTATATGTTACATAGTGGAAACTATGAAAATCATTTTCTCAGAATGTAACTGATGGATATCAACCAAATTTCACTAGAATGATCCTTGTGTGACCCTTTATCAGTTAACAAAAAATCATTGTGATCGGATGAAAAATATGCATTTTATGGGCAGAGGTCATATCTCTATATGTTATACAGTGGAAAATCTGCAAATCATTTTCTAAGAATCCAATTTTTGGATATCAACCAAATTTCACTGGAATGATCCATGAGTGACCCTTTATCAGTGTACCAAATATTATTTTGATTGGATGAAAAATATGCATTTTATGGGTGGAGGTCATTTCTCAATATGTTAAATAGTGGAAACTGAAAATCATTTTCTCAGAATGTAACTGATGGATATCAATCAAACATTTTTGGTATGATCTTTGGGTGACCAATTATCATGCAGCCAAAAATTATTTTGATTTGATGAAAAATATGTCTTTAAAGAGCACAGGTCATTTCTCTATCTGTTATATAGTTGCAATTTTGAAAATCATTTTCAACATCATTAGAACCCCAAATATCTAAAAATCTAGTCAAAATATTTATTTGCTTTTACAAGAATTTCAAGCCTGTGGAGCGACTCAAGCCATGCATGGCTTTCTAGTTAAAATAGTTTCTCCAGGCAGTTCTCCTTGTCGTTATTACAGTCTTTGGCTGGGTGACATTGGACCTCAAGTTAGACATGAGGGTTAGAGAATGTCTATTTTCGATGCTTTTTTTTTCTGAAGTACAGCACCTCAATCATTTGCAATGTCCTAAAAGATATATCTTAGGGTAGAATCTTATCAAAGAGAGATCATTGCTTATTTGGGACAATGAGAGGGAAATGAGAGATATTGTTTTATAACATTCATAATTATATAATTTGTTATACTAATTCCAAGATCATTCAACTTATTAATTTCGCTAATTAATAATTTAATTAAGTTTGAACAAAAATCATTCCAATATTTTGATTGTGACTTTTTGAGCGTTTCAAAGAAATGCGATGTCCTGTAGCAAATTAAGGGGCTGTCATCAATGCCCCTTGATTTCATTCACGACACTTGTACAGTTGTAAGCATTGTAAAATTGACAAGGTGAATAATTTAAGAATTATTTTGGAATGAAATTGAAAGAGTGTGATGAGCGAGTTTTTAGTGAAATTGAAAGCTGTAAATCCAATATTGCTAATTTGGTTCATGATGAACAAAATTTGCAATTTTTTTTACCACCCTTTACTAAAATATGTATACAAGTTCTATAGATAGCTTCCTATTTCTTCAAGAACCAATCAGATGCTTACAATTTCAATTATGTCAGTGAAATTGTGTTTTTATGCCCCCGTATCGAGAGATCGGGGGCATATTGGTTTTCTTATGTCCGTCTTTCTGTCCATCCGTCTGTCTGTCCATCTGTCTGTCCGTCTGTCTGTCCGTCTGTCCAAAAACTTAACCCGAAAACTTAACGTTTGCCTTTTCTCCAAAAGTATTTGACATACAAAGCTGTATACCAAAGTCAAGGTCATGTGACAAGGTCAAGGTCATCTGTCAAGGTCAAACTTTAAAAAAATTGCTGTTCCGGGGGCATTCGTGTTTCACAAACACATCTTGTTTCTAGCTATTTTTATTTTGAATTAAGTTGTTGATTTTATCTTTTTAAGTGATTACAGAGCGTTTTTAATGGTTTGAGTGAGAGTTGGGAATGAGTGAATGGAGCGCTGAGTGAGAGATTAAGAATGGATTTAATTGAAATGAATGTCAATTTCACGATGCTATCAACTGTACCTTCTCAGATATAAAACGTTATTTGTCTGCATATTTTTTGAAAATTAATTTGGGCGACTAAGATGTAATTATAGCTTATTCAAGTTGTACTGTAGTTAGGTTTAATTAAGTCGCTTTTCCACTTAATTTTTTCAAACAAAATGAAGAGAAAAAGCTCGTTTGTTTGAACGAGGTTTATGCCGCTTTTAACAATCTTTCAGTGATATCACGGCGGCTGGAGACAATGGATTTCTGGTATGTCACACTCCAATACTACTTTTAAATCCTTTCCTAGCCCCCAGCTGCTATCCAACATAGGTCTTCGTTTTTTAAACCATTGGTGGGAGACAAATAGTCGGAAAGGAAGAAAGCCGCCGTCGGGGATCGAACCCGGGAAGGAAACAGACATAAGTCAGCTGTCATCCCATTGTTTTGATAGGCCAATCGTTTTTGATTGACTTTGACAATCTATTGATTCCACCTATTTTCCATCAGATCCAACGCTGCGTCTACTCCTGTTCCTAAGTCGTTGACGTCGACGTAACATTTTTCTATAACGGTCAATTTGTTCTTGTAATAGTCTTTTCCTCTCCTCTTGACTCAGGGGTGGGGGTACTGTTATACCAAACGCGTCTTTCCCCCGATCATTCTCGCACAGTCCGTCCTCAATTCGGAAGTCGTCGATAGATATGTCACCTTCGTAACCGACACTCGTCGTTCCCTCAAATATTAACTGAAATTGACAACATACACACATGTAATATACAAGCATGGTCCGCACCATTCACACGATTAATAAATGTTTAAAAACCTTTTCATTTTAAACGTGTTACAAAAAAAAAAAAGACAAAGAAAAAAACTCGATTTTAGGATTCAATCCCTATAAGCGCGTCACTTGTACGCTTATTTCACGTGCAACAAAATTACGTCATTATTGCAGCGGACAGCATTTGGTGCCTAGCGCACAAGGATGAAACAGTTCATACTGTTGCCCAGTCACGTGCGTGGGGAGTTATTCAATTATCTATGAATTATGTCGAAATGGTTAATGTACTTTTATATAGATCACGTAATAATTTGGATGTCATGCGACATTTCGATGTCATGAGAGAGAGAGAGAAGGCAACATTGTAAAAAAGACACTTTTTCATCTCATTGTTAATTGAAATTGATTGTCTTAATGTTTTTACCTTCTTTAAATAAAGATATTATTATTATTATTATTATTATTATTATTATTATTATGCATAGTCTCAACTATTTTGTAATATTTAGACTGGCTCCCTGATCTGAAGTATTGTGAAATGGGCAATTCAACTAGAGAAAGTTTTTTTTATTATCAGCTTATATTTCTCTGGCCGATCAGTGTCAGTTTTTGAGAAAATGGGAGGTAATTTCAAATAGTACAACATGAGTGGTGTACCTTATATAACACTAACTGACAGCTTGGTAGCCAGGCTATTAAATATTATGCATCATATGTTTATTGAATGCTTTCCAATATTTTAAGCCTTTGATAGCTGATATTTCAACGTGTCCAAATTCAACCTGCATTTCGAGGGTTCGGTGCAATACTGTAGCAAGTGTATATACATTGTATATACACTTACTTCAGTCTTGCACCGAACCCTCGATTTGTTCTTTGTTAGGTTAATGAATTAATTCCCCTATATCAAAGGTAAATTTTACGCTGAAGCCCAATGTCATTGTTTGTCCTGATGGTATACAGGGCTAGTGTTTGACCCTTAAATAAGGCTCTTGACCCTTAAAATCCTGAAAATATCATATTTTACCCGTAGAAATTACTCCCAATGGGGTAATTTTGACCCCCTTGAGAGACACGTTTAAGGATCAAATCTGGATTTTATCAGTCAAATTATGTAACTTATGTACTATTTAAAATTCTAATGATTCATTTTTCCCTCTTTACAACAATAGGTCAATTAACATTGAAACCTGTAAAATTCTACACAAAAATGCCTTTCTCTTGTTTTGACCCCTTAAGAATGAGTTTTGATCCCAGAATACAATGGTTTAGGAGTCAATGACTCCTAAATTTTTAACACTAGCACGAGCCCTAGTATATTTAATGTAAGAATGAATATAAAATGATTTTGCGCAGATAGAATGCTCTCATGGAATGGAGGTACTTTCTGAATAGGTCAAATGATGAATGTCAAGGTTACAAATGAAGCTCAAAATTTATCGGGCTGCATATACGAGTTTTTCATGAACGGCCATTCTAGTTAACCGGGCTGCTTTGCAGTAACCATGTCATCCTTTACAACGTACCTGATACCCGTCTCTAGCCGTTTCTTCTAGAATGGAAATGCTGGCCTTTATCCAGAGGTTACCTTGGTTACCAAATACACGCCAAATGGCCTTGAACTCGTCACTGGTTAATGCCTGAATTGAGAAAACAAGATAGGCATGTTCATATTACCTTGATACGGCTCTTCTTAACACTGGGCCAACTTATTTCCCGCCCGCTTTCGGGTCGGGTGTAGACTGGTCTCACTGTCGAATATCAGAATAGCCTATTCTAGGCTATTCTGATAGTCGATATGTGGACCAGTCTAGAGCTGGTAGCCCGCTTTCTGAGAGATACTCTGATATTGCGGGCAACAGTACCCGCCCGGGGTGAGAAATTAGTTGGCCCACTCACTTTTCACCAGACAGTGCATGGTCGAATAATTAGAGGATGTTTCTTGTGGTCATTGAATACCAAATATATAAACGAGTCACCTATGAACAGATATGAAAAGACATTGTCAAGTTTTTATCAGTTTTAGATGACGATTGTAATAAATTCGGTATTTTATGAACACAAATATTTTTTCTTTAATGCTTATTGGTGGTTTATCGAGAAATAACGGTAGATTATCACTTGATAATATCACCGCAAAAGCAGTGAAATTATCAAAAACTTATACCCTGCTTTTGTGCATTTCATCCTATCTGACGTCATCTATGCGGGGCGAAATAAGTGACGTCACAATGAACGTTGCATAGCAATCACGTGGAAAATGACGCGTTTTTCTGAAAAAATGTCATAGAAATTTCACATTTTGTCTAATCTTTGCATTAAAGAAATAGAATAATCGTTTGTTTTTCGAGTAAGATCGATTAATATTTCATTTCGTGAACAACAAAAGCTATATATTCACTCGTGGCTCCGCCACTCGTGAAAATAAAGCGTTTCTTGTTCACTCAATGAAATATAAATCGATCTTACACTGAAACAAACGATTATCCTCTATATAAACGAGTCACCTATGAACAGATATGGAAAGGCATTGTCAAGTTTTTATCTGTTTTAGATGGGGATTGTAATAAATTCGGTATTTTATGAGCACAAATATTTTATAATCTCTAAATTTTGTTCTGGATGATGAGTTTAATAAATTTACTTTTCGGTATTTTACAAATTAAATATTCTATTTAGAACATTCGCACGGGTTCGATCCCCGGCCGCGGCTCTAATCCTTTCCGACATTTGTCTTCCACCAATAGGTAGATAATCGTAAACCCATGTGGAATAGTAACTGGAGGCTAGGAAAGGGATGTAGTGGTAGTACTGGTGTGAGAAATACCAGGAATCCATCGTTAGGTGCTCCAGTCGTCGCGATATAACTGAAAGATTGTTGAAAGCGACGTTAAACCCCAATTCAAATCAAAATCTATTTAGAACATGCCCTGAATTTTGCGATAAATCGAGGAAACTCCAAAAAAATATCGATTCATCTATGTGTGTGTGTGTGGGGTGTTTCTAAGCAAATCAAATTTTCTTTCTCTGTTGTAACGAAAAATAGTTTGTTCACTCAGCGCTAAATTCATTCATTCCAAACACTCAGTGAAACCATTCAAAAAATCGCCACAAAATCATTAAAAAAGTGTAAGATCTACAACTAAATTCAAAATGAATTTCGATAGAAGAAGAAATTGCGATTTTAGTGACATTATCGAAATTATATACGTCTGATTGTTTCTAAATGAAATAGGAAGCTATTTATAGAATTTGTATGTATATTTTATAACAGGGAGGTAATAAATATTGCTATATTTTGCTCATCCTGAACAAAATTAGCGATTTTTATTACCTCCCTTAAATAAAATATGCATGTAGGTCATACCAATAGCGTTTATGTAATCAGGAACCCATCTTACGCTTAAAAACGTAAATAAAGTCAGTGAAATCGCGTATGTTTATCTAGCGATCTTTATTATGAACGTAGACTTTGGTCTTATCATTCAGAGAGTTTTAAGCGTTTTTGAATGGTTAGAGCGAATATTTCACCTTTGTCCTTTAGGTGAAGGAAATTCTAATCAGGCTTAATGGCATGCACCTGCTCTTTTCCAATTTACAAACTGTGAACTTCATTCGATATGCTGGTATTCTCGGTATCAAATTGAATTTATACTTTATAAATTGATGGAATATGTCAATTGTTGATTTTAAAACACATTGCCATATGGGTCTACCTTTGGTCAAATAAATCAGACTATCACACATGAAAGACGTGTTACCTTTGTATGTAGCGTTAATGTCCCCGTGTGACGTCCGAACATGTGGTAGTAAAACTGGACACATTGTGGCGTCAACCCGCGATATTTTGGGGAAAATAATAACGCATTCTGATCTCTACTCTTTCCCGATGATTCGATGTACATGTAATGACCTGAAAATATACAGAAAACCTGTCTAATCACCCACCTTTAACGAAGAACCTATCTAACTATCAATTAATTTTAACATATGCATAAAGAGCCTCGTTTATCAAAACTACCTCCATTTAATCCGCGCTGTGCGTATTTTTACCATACGCATTTACAAGAATAAAGACTCGGACCAGCCGCACACTTACTGAACATAGACAGCGACTCTATTTTCGCTTACTGGGATGTATAAAATTTATATTCATGGCTAATTCCGAATTTTCACACCCTTTACGGACCTACAAAAAAGTGACGCTCACTCCCATTCGGAACATCGCTCGGACTTTTCCGTAAAGTGGAAAGTACCTCGGACGTAAGTGTAGTGATATTGAATATTTTTAGATAGTGCGGCTTCTAGTGGTACTTTGGTTAATTTTTAAAAATTCGTTTGAGGAAAATCACTCTTCGTGAATTCTCTCCGATCGTCTGTGGAGATCTTTTTGGCATATTATGATTTGAATACAACACGCAATAAAACACCGAATTTCGTTATCAAATTATATTATCCCCACTTTTATTCTTTCGTTGATTTTTTATGCGACGTCATCCTTGGCGGGATGATTGAAAATTGTGACGTCATCTAATCCTACGTGCGAAATGACTCGCTTTTATAGCTGCACCCTTTTATTTCCCAGGTCTATTCCGTAGAATCGCCGGAGATTCCCGATTGGATCACGCCGATGGCAATCTGGAACCCTCGGCGATTCTACGGAAAAGACCTCGGGAATAATACGGACGCAGCCATGAAAGCGCGCCATTTCCCGCGTAGGTTTATATGACGTCACAAACATCAACGACCCCGCTTAGGATGACGTTGCATAAAATAAGATCAACGAAAGAATAAAAGTAGGCATATTATAATTTGATAACAAAACGCAGTGGTTTACTGCGTTTTGTCATCAAATTATAGTATGTCCAAAAGATCTCGAAAGACGATCGGAAAGAATTAACAAAACTTGATTTTCTTTATGCGTATTAACCGTAGTACTACCAGGAGCCGAATTACCTAAAAAAAGACCCAAAATTTCTACACTTACGTCCGAGGCATTCGGAACATCGCTCGGACTTTTCCGTAAACTGAAAAGTACCTCGGACGTAAGTGTAGTAATTTTGGGTCGTATTTTAGGTAATTCGGCTTCTGGTGGTACTTCGGTCATTTAATACGCTTGAAGAAAATGACATTTTGCTAATTCTTTCCGAATTTCTATAGAGATCTTTTCGATATATTATAATTTGATGACAAAACGCAGTTATACACTGCGTTTTGTCATTAAATTATAATATGCCCTCTTTCTTTCTTACGTTGATTTTGTTTTATGCAAAGTCATCCTTAGCGGGATCGTTGATGTTTGTGACGTCACATAAACCCACGTGAAAAATGACGCGCTTTCATGTCTGCGCCCGTATTATTCCCGAGGTCTATTCCGTAGAATCGCCGAGGGTTCCCGATTGACGTCCGAGGTACTTTTCAAGTTACGGAAAAGTCCGAGCGATGTTCCGAATGCCCCGATGGGAGTCATTTGAAACTGATCACTCATCGCCCCATTCATAGTATTCTTTCCACTCGCAGAAATCGTTAAAAAAACGAACTCTGTCAATCACAACCTCATAACATGCAATTGGAAAAGAAAAGTACATTAATTTTAGTTGTTTGAAAATGTTGTTTTGATAATTCGCTGACAGAATCGTGCGGATCATCTAATTGAACCAAAAATGAGCGACAATTTTTGTTCATGTAGAGCGGTGTCGGGTATTCTCGGATGGCGGCTATTCTCGGATAGTCACTTGTTTCTCCTATGCATTGTCCAGGTACATGGTTCTTTTGTGCTTAAATTTATTCTTCAAGCTATTTGTTTTAATAACAAATCTGCATATGACATAAACTCTTATGAAGGAGAGGGATAACATTCATTAAATAAGACATTGTGGGAAAAGCTTTCAATTTAAGATAACTGTTAATATCTTATCTATCTGCATCTTTTTCCCAAATGCATTGTAGTGGGATATCGAAACACATCAGAGAAACTTTCCACATATGGAGATATTTGCTACCTAAAACGCACATCTTTTTAGATGAAGTGACACTGCAGTTGAACATAATATGGGTATCCGAAAGACCCCACAAAAATGTTCCTTTCGGGTCTTCCGGAAACCTCGAACTACCCAATATTTGCGCACTCTTCTACTTGTAAAAGACGCATTCTAGTGTTTAAGAGGATCATCGTACGAGGTAATTTTTGTCAAAAGACGGATTTCAACAATATTTTTTCAAAAGGAGTACGAGATCTGTGTAATTTAAGAAAAGAAAGATATGGATGCCGTTTTCGATCGTACATCATGGACCTAAACAAAATAAGAAAATCATATGCAGCGTTTTGGTATGAAATGATTTATATACTTTTTAAAGAAAATCCGAAATGAACGTATCTTTCTACTGTTATGAGTTTGAACTGAACGATATCTGTACATAGGTCAACGCGCATCCATTTATATTGTTTGTGAATTCTTGAATTCGTTTGTCTAAGAATGACTCAGATAATTAATAATTACACGTAGGTTTGAAGCTGGTGCCTTTCACCAGCATGTTCCTATTTCGTAAAAGGTACAAAAAAAATAGTTGAGGCATGACAGTAATTTTTTTTAATGGGCTAACAAGTATCTCAACATTTCTTTACACTCAATCAAAGGGCTTAAAAGAATGAAATAAGATCAATGTATTTCGGAATAGATCTAGATCTCAGTGCCTTTGTGTTTATTTGCTTGAACATTTATTATCATCTTGAACTCTTCCCAAAAAACATATCGAAACCCTGAATCTATAAATACATTTCATTTGTTTTATTGTTTTATGTATTTAGAGATTAATAAAATACGATTCAAAGATGTTTGAATCCAATGAAGATATACATTTATTTCAACTATTCTAAAGTATCCGAGATTACCCGCCAGTGGCCAAGATCAGATGACTCAACCTGGGTTTCTTTTTCTGGTTTGAACAATTTTTTATTTTGCTAGTGTAACTTTTTATTATATAATCCTGTTAAGAATAGATAGCATCTGTCAAAAAAGGCCACAAGATCAAAATTAGTATTGCCTATCTGTATCTTTTTATACGAAATGTCTTAGGTATCCGGAAATACCCGACACCGCTCTAGCCCTTTTACATATATCTAGGTCCTTTTGAAAAATATACTTATTTTTGTAACGTTTTTCGGTTGATTGTCTAAACAGTGCTCGTGATGCCCATGACGTCATTACTTTGTCTTGACATAATCACGTGCCAAATGACGCGCTTAAAGGGAATAAAATTTTGAAATCTACCTACTTCATTATAAGTTTAAAAAAAAAATAATAATAAAAAAAACCCAACCAAAATAAAGTAAACAATTATAATAGATAGTCAACAAAAGCTAAGAACAACTTAAATACACAAGCAAGCACTGCACCATACAATTCAAAAAATTCTATCGTTTTCTCACCCTATTCACACATATACACTCTTACATAAAATAGCTTTATTTACACGTCAAACAATCAAAAGACTCATTTAAAACAAATATGTTCATGCGTCCTTCTAAAATGCCTTCTAAATGAAAAAAAAAATGTAATAGAAATATATTTCATCGAAATGTTTTTTTGATATCTAAATGTTTTTAACCTACTCAACCAATATAAACACTAAAATTAAAATTTCGGCCACGGACTGTGGCATGCGACCCGGATGTGGTATACACTGTTTTATTCAAGCTGTGGATGCGATATCTGTGTGCGCAAAAGGGCAACAAAGAATCCTTTTTCAAAACAAATATTCGCTGGGGGAACTGAGTTAAGCAACTGCATCTTACTTGAAGCTGTAGTTGCGTGATTTTTTGGTCTCCCAGCATAACAATAAATCTATGGTGATACAGATATCCCTGGTATTCATAATTCGTATTCGTCCGTTTTCAAAAAATAGTAATATATCTAATGTTTTGCAAATAAATCGCCATAACTCATAAGTAAAATTCGCTATTGTGACTCGCCGATTATATACAAATGTACTGTACTCGCAAGTCACAATAGCGTATTCGAGTTATACTGTTCCACATGAGGTAGAGTAGACATTTGTAAACAAGAACAACAGCAACAACATGTTTGATTTTCTTTCAAATGTTATGTACTAACAAATGTTACTAATACGGATTTGTAAGGTGCGTTGAGGGATGCCCACGACCCTTGCGTAACCAATTGACGTGGAAAATAAAGCTAAAAAAAAAAAAAAAAAAAATTTGAAATCTCGTCGAATTGTTGGAAAGAAATAGAACAGCAGTTCGTTTTTCAATTTAGATCGACAGTGTGTTCACTCAATGAACTTATAAATCGATCTAAACTAAAGCCGGCAGTTATTCTCAACCAATCGGGTTCGTTCTTTCATGAGAACCGATGGAAACAACCATCCTGTTTAGCTGAAATCAACTTCCGGTGGAGATTCAACAAAAGGGGTTTTTTTTGCATCCTTTTCTGCTTTCAGGATGACAAAACGGTGCAAACAGTTTGCCAATTATAATCCGCTTCGCACGCAAGTGTACGTGCAAAGTTGGGTATAGTTGGCAAACTCGCCATCCTGAACTCGAGGCAGGTCATGGCGGGTACTTTTTAGGTCTACACATTAGCTTACAAGTTAAAAAATGGACGAGTTTTTTTATCCTCTATTTCAGCAAATAATAATTTCTATGTTTAGACGTAATCAAGATGTATTATTTATACGGATGAAACTGGGTAACCCTTTAATACAGAGTTTTAGAATCTCTCCATGCCCTACACTTGAGTGGATGGAAATTTGAAATAATACAGTTAACAACATCGTGAAATTGACAAGGTGAATGATTTTGGAACGATTTAGGAATGAAATTGAATGAGCGTGTGGAGCTAGTTTTGAGTGAATTTAATGGGAGGTAATTTTATATCGAAAATTTTGTTCAGGATGAACAAAATTTGCGATATTGATTACCTCCCTTTAATAAAAAAAATGCATTCAAGTTCTGTACATAGCTTTAAATTTTTTCCTATGAGACGCTAAAAATTTGAATTATGTCAGTGAAATCGCGATTTTTCACTATCAAAATTTATTTTGAATGACTTTGTTAATTCTATATTTTTCAATGGGTTTGAGCGTTTTTGAATGGTTTGAGTGAGTGCTTGGAATGAATGATTGGAGCGCTGATTGAGCGATTAAGAATGGTAATGATCGAGTCGCATGTCAATTTCACGATGTTATTAACTGTAACGGATGCATAGTGGGATAAGCGCAAGCTACTTTAAGTGCCTACAGTTAGTAACATCGTGAAATTGACATATACCTTGGTCAAAACCGTTCAAATTCGTTCGCTCAGCACTCCAACCATTCATTCCAAATACTCACTCCAACCCCTCAAAAACGCCCCGAATTAGTTGAAAAAACACTTTAAAATCGTTCAAAATGATCAATATTTCAATCACATCGACCAAATTATTGCATGATTTTATTGGCTGGTGTTGATATTTAAGCGTCTGATTTGTACGTTAAGACACAAACTCAGAAGAAAAAAAATTATCAAAGGGGGGGGGGGGTAAAAATTTAACGCTCAATTCGTCCAATTATGTTTGACCTCCATAGAAATCATTCAAAACTCACTCCACACACTCATTTAATTTCATTCTAAGATCATTCAAAAAGCATTCAACTTGTCAATTTCAATATGTTTCTAACTGTATATGGGCACATTGAGTAGTTTAGCACTGACCCTCTCAATTTTTATATATTAATTTTGCGATAGAGAAAAGGAGTTAAATTATAATGGTATGGTTTAAACAAATCTCTGTACAATTTTCCAGCTTCCTGTTACAGAAAATTGTTCAATTAAAAAAAATACTCTAAAATTATATGGGGGTTTCTTGTCATTTAAATACAATACAATTAACAAGGTTTCAGTGCAATAAAGATCTTTGTGTTTCGCCAATGTATGATTGTTTCATAATCAAATTTTTAGCAATAAAAAAAATCAGGAAATTTAAACAGATTTTGTAACAAATGCCTAAGGTATAAGATTTACTCACGTATTACATAGAAACTTACAATACATCGGAACTTCCAACCGGTAAAAATCTAGAATGAAATCCTCATATCTTAATTTTTTTTTCTTAAAGTTAAGTTTTATTGGCATTTTTTTTTTAAATTTCAATGTAATTGATTTAGAATGACTTAGAACTGTAAAACTCAATTCGGGTTTAATTGGTTTAGAGTTAATGAAAACTATTAATATTGGCAACAAAAAAGATAAATGTTTTAAAACTACTTAAATATATAGCAGAAATTTGTTTTTGTGACTAATAAATCATTAAGTTATTGTTTTACGAAATAAATATGTCCAAATTAAATGGTCTTGTCAGCATTCATGGCGTTTAAATGAGATTTTCACCTTCAAATGAAAAAAAAAAAAAAAAAAAGAATAAGAACCATATTTTCAAGTTAATATTCAGAACCACAAAAGAAACGTCGCACATGAACATGTTTATTTGATCAAATGTATTTCGGTTGAAAGGCTTATTTTTGAACTTTTAATTAACTGACTGTTCGAGATATATGTAAAACACGCGGGATAACAATAGCTGAGATAACGGTGATACGTTCGTCTAAGTCGGACTTCAAAATTACAGTTAGTAACATCGTGAAATTGACATATACCTCAATCAAAACCATTCTAGATCGCTCATTCAGCGCTCAAATCATTCATTCGAAATACTCACTCAAACCATTCAAAAACGCTCAAACCCATAGAAAAATTTAGAATCAACAAAGTCATTCAAAATAAATTTTGATGGAGAAATATCGCGATTACACTGACTTAATTCATATTATTTGTGTCTCATTGGTACTTGAAGAAATAGGAAGCTATGTATGGAACTTGTATACATTTTTTTTTTATTAAAGGGATGTAATCGATATCGCTGATTTTGTTCATCCTTGCTATGGAAGAAAATTTTTATCACGCCAGGGAGGAAAATTTTCACCTCACTGGGGAAAATTTGTTCATTTGGCTGTAATTAGAATTTTTTTCACCTTGCTATGGAAGAAATTTTTTTATCTCGCCAGGGAGGAAAATTTTCACCTGACTGGGGAGAAAAATTTCATTTGGCTGTAATATGAAATTTTTCACCTTGCCTTGGAAGATTTTTTTTATCTGGACAGGGAGGACATTTTTTACCTGAAAGGGGAGAAAATTTTTCATTTGGCTGTAATTAAAAATTTTTCACATTTTTTTGGAAGAAACCTTTTATCTCGCCGGGGGGCGGGGTGGACATTTTTCACCTGACTGTGATGAAAATTTTTCATTTGGCTGTAATCAGAAATTTTTCACATTGCTTTGGAAGAAAAATCTTTATCACGCCAGGGAGGAAATTTTTTACCTAAAAGGGGAGGAAATTTCTTAATTGGCTGTTATTAGTAATTTTTCACATTTTTTTGGAAAAAAACGTTTTATCTGGCCGGGGGGGGGGGGGGGGGGGGAAGGGAGGACATTTTTCACCTGACTTGGATGAAAATTTTTCATTTGACTTTAAATAGAAATTTTTCATCTTGCCATGGAAGAAAATTTATTATCACACCATGGAGAAAAAAAATTGTCACCTGACTGGGGAGAAAATTTTTCATTTGGCTGTTATTAGAATTTTTTCACCTTGCTTTGGAAGATTTTTTTATCTGGCTTGGGAGGAAATTTTTCATTTGGCTGTAATTAGGATTTTTTCACCTTGCTTTGGATTTTTTTTAATCTGGCCAGGGAGGAAAATTCTTTTACTTGAAAGGAGAGGATAATTTTAAATTGGCTATAACACCCGGGCAGGGGGTGCAGGGGGGGGGGGGGGTAGGACATTTTTCACCTGACTGGGATGAAAATTTTTCATTTGGCTGTAATTAGAAATTTTTATACGCCGCTGGAGGCGGATTTATATTGGCGTCATCTTCTCCGTCTGTCCGTCCGTCCATCCGTCTATCCGTCCGTCCGTCCGTACGTTCGTCCACTTTTCTTGGCAACGCATCTCCTCTATGTGCATGAAGGAAGGATTTTATGGTTCGTTGATTTTTGCCTGAGTTATGCCCCTTAAAAACTTAGTCTCTGGGTCCACTTTTCTTGTCAACGCAACTCCTCCTTAGTTTCTGGCTGGATCTTCTTGAAACTTGGTCAATGTTATCACCTCAATTGGTAGATGTGCATGAAGGAAGGATTTTATGGTACGTTAGCTTTTGCCTGAGTTATGCCCCTCAAAATTTTAGTCTCTGGTTCTTGTCAACGCAACTCCTCCTAAGTTTCTGCCTGGATCTTCTTAAAACTTGGTCAATGTTATCACCTCAATTGGTAGATGTGAATGAAGGAAGGATTTTATGGTTCGTTGTTTTTTGCCAGAGTTATGCCCCTTAAAAACTTAGTCTCTGGGTCCACTTTTTTTGTCAACGCAACTCCTCCTAAGTTTCTGGCTGGATCTTCTTGAAACTTGGTCAATGTTTTCACCTCAATTGGTAGATGTGCATGAAGGAAGGATTTTATGGTTCGTTGTTTTTTGCCTGAGTTATGCCCATTAAAAACTTTGTCTCTGGGTCCACTTTTCTTGTCAACGCAACTCCTCCTATGTTTCTGGCTGGATCTTCTTGAAACTTAGTCAATGTTATCACCTCAATTGGTAGAAGTGCATGAAGGAAGGATTTTATGGTAAGTTGATTTTTGCTTGGGTTATGCCCCTTTAAAACTTAGTCTCTGGGGCTTATTGCCTCAGTTATGCCCCCCTAAAATTTAGTCTCTTGGGCTTATCGAAATTGCAGCCTTGTGAATGTAACTCTTCCTAAGTTTCTGGCTGTATCTAAATGAAACTTGGTATATTATAACCGAAATTGGTAAATGAGCATGAAGTAAGGATTTTATGGTTCATCAATTTTACCCTAAATTATGCCCCCTTTAAACTTAGTATCTAGGGCTTATTGAAATTGCAGCCTTTTGAACGTAACTCCTCCTTACCTTTTGTCTTTATTTAAATGAAACTTGGTCAATGTCATCACCATAATTTGTAGATGTACATGGATCATGGATTTTATGGCTCATTTATTTCCCTGAATTATGCCCCCTTAAAACTTAGTGTCTGGGGCTTATTGAAATTGCAGCCTTGTGAAGGCAACTCCTCCTAACTTTTTGTGTTGATTTAAATGAAACTTGGTCATTATGAATTTGGTTCTGTCAAAATAAGTAGTGTCTACAATTATTTTCGTGAAACAGCAGCAAAGTGGCGGCGTATTTTGTGACGATGACACTCTTGTTCACCTTGCTATGGAAGAAAATTATTTTTCTGGCCAGGGAGGAAAATTTTCACCTGACTGGGGAGAAAAATTTTCATTTGGCTGTAATTAGAAATCTTTCACCTTGCTTTGCAAGATTCTTTTTATCTGGCCAGGGAGGAAAACTTTAACCTGAAAGGGGAGGAACTTTTTAAATTTGCTGTTATGAGAATTTTTTTTACATTTTTTTGGAAGAAAACTTTTTATCTGGCCGTGGGGGGGGGACATTTTCACCTGACTGCGATGAAAAATTTTCATATGGCTGTAATTAGAAATTTTTCACCTTGCTAGGGAAGAACATTTTTTATCACGCCAGGGAGGAAAATTTTCACCTGACTGGGAACAATTTTTCATTTGGCTGTTATAAGAAATTTTTCACCTTGCTTTTAAAGATTTTTTTTTATCTGGTAAAGGAGGAAAATTTTCACCTGACTGGGGAGGAAATTTTTCAATTGGCAGTAAAAAGAAAATTTGGAAGAAAATTTTGCATCTGGCCAGGAAGGAAAATTTTCACCTTTCTGTGGAGGAAATTTTTCACTTGGCTGTAATCAGAAATTTTCACCTTGCTTGAGAAGGAAAATTTTTATCTGGCCAGGGGGATGGGGGATTTGCACCTTACTGGGGAGGAAATTTTTCACTTGGCTGTAATTAAAAATTTTCACCTTTGTTGGAAATTTTTATATCTGGTTAGGGAGGAAAATTTTCGGCTGATTGGGGGGGGGGGGGAATGTTTCATTTGGCTGTAATAAGAAATTTTAAAGAAAATTTTTTCAACTGGCCAGGGAGAAAAATTTTCACCTGACTTGAGAAGGAAAATTTTTCATTTGGCTGTCATAAGAAATTTTTCAACTTGCTTTGATAGAAAATTTTCATCTGATCAGGAAAGAAAATTTTCATCTGACTGGGGAGAAAATATTTCATTTGGTGGTAATAAGCAAATTTTCCTCGCTTTGGAAGATTTTTTTTTTATCTGGTAAGGTAGGAAAGTTTTCACCTGACTGGGGAGGAAATTTTTCATTTGGCTGTCATTAGAAATTTTACACCTTGCTTTGGAAGAAAATTTTTCATCTGGCCAGGAAGGAAAATTTTCACCTAACTGAGGAGGAAATTTTCCATTTGGCTGTAATAAGAATTTTGTACCTTGCTTCAGAAGGAAAATTTTTTATCTGGCCAGGGGGGGGGGGGGGATTTTCACCTTACTGGGGAGGAAATTTTTCATTTGGCTGTAATAAGAAAATTTTCACCTTGCTGTGGAAGAAATCTTTTTATCTGGCCAGGGAGTAAAATTTTCACCTGACTGGAGAGGATTTTTTTATTCGGCTGTTACTAAGTTATTAACAGACAAATACGTCCCATCTGAATCAGTGAGTACCAACCGATTTAAATAATCAATTGAACGATTGACTGAATGGAGTCTAACGCCGCTTTCAACATTTTTTAGTTATATAGCGGCGGCTGGAGCAGCTAACAATGGTTTCCTGGTATTTCCCTCACTTGTACAACCACCATATTCTTTCCTAGCCTCCAGCTGCTTTCTCACATAGGTCTACGATTATCAACCCATTGGGAAGAGACAATTAGTCGAAGAATGAGTTCCGCCGTCGGGTACCGAATCCGGGACCTCTAGATTAATAGGCCGACGCGCTACCAACTGCGCTATGACGGCGGCTTAAACAATCAAGCACAAATTGACAGAAGCGTTATTTTAATTCGGTGCCCAGATGTATTCATTTTCACCAAAATAATTTAATAACTATTAAATTTCACTATTTTCTGCAAATCTAAGTACCGCGACGTTTCTTTTGTGTTCTTTTAGTTCAGTGATTTTATGTTGAACTTGCTTCGAAATCGTTGTTATTTTAGCAAAAAGAAAATGCATGAAACGTAAAAAAAAGTTACGAAATAGTTAAGAGAACCAGATGTATAACCTTGACAATGAGATAATCGGGTATTAAAAAAGACGATTTCCACAGAGATCGATATGAAAGAAGATATAATATGGAAAATATACATCCCTGATTTATCTTTATGTTTCAAGTTTATCATTCGTTGTTTTTGTTTTTTTTTTTTTAATTTAAGAAATATTCCCTTTAGGTTATTGGCTGCATGACTGACATACTTTTAACATAACAGAACTAATTTACGCCCCTAAATCAAGCACCGCTGACAACCTTTGGCAGTCAAATTAATTTACTTCTTGATTAAGAATTCGAATAACGAATAAGGGAAAAAAATCTTATTTAAAAAACCACAAGAACAAGGAATACAGCCTTGCATTCAGAATGAAAACGTTAGCGAAGCGCTTTCGAAATGATACCTCGCTTTGCACGTATGTGCACGTGCAAAGCGGGATATCATCTCAAAGCGCTCGCGAAACGTTTTTACATCCTGAACACAGGGCTGGTTAATAACATCGCGAAATTGACATATATCTCAATAAAACCTATCCTTATTCGATCATTCAGCGCTCCATCATTCAAAACCCTTCAAAATCAGTTAAAAAGATAGAATCAACAATTTGCATATTTTATTAAAGGGAGGCAATGAATGTCGCTAATATCATTCATACTGAACAAAATTAGCAATATTGGATTACATGCCTTCAATTTCACTCAAAACTCACTCATCACACTCATTTACTTACATTCCAAAATCATTCCAAAATCATTCACCTTCTAAATTTTCCGATTTGTGCAACTGTACTAATTTTTGCCAAATATAATAGAAATTGTATATAAAAAAATCCCTTACCGTTCCTATCCCTGCATGTATGATCAGCTTCCGGGCCAGTATTAGCTGATGGAGTGCGACCTTGATGTCTTTCCCAGTTGAATGTGTCATTCTCGGATTCCTGGTAAAAACCGCAAATGTTTTCATCCTCGAAGTCACAGAATGTTTGGGTCTTAGCTGAAAAGATAAAATTGCGTTATTTGTGATAATCGCCATGTCAAAACTTACCAGCCTCCCTCTCTCTAAGTTCTCGGAAGACGATACAGAATGTGACTGGCTTAGTCAATCTCATTGATGAAAAGCCAAAAATGTGCATTTACATGCAGCGATTTACATGCAGTGAAAGAATGGCTACATTCCTTTAGTTTTCATTCACCACTCTTTTTTTGATTAACGTGTATTTGATTAGAGTTTATTCAAGGTGCTGATACGACAATCTTTTGAAATTGCTCAACGACGACATACAGTCAGTTACACCGTGAAATTGACAAGGTGAATGATTTTTAAATGTTTTCGGAGTGATATTGAGTGAGTGTGTGGAGCGACTTTTGAGTGACATAAAAGAGTGGTAATCCAATGTCGCTAATTTTGTTCAGGATGAACAAAATTATCGATATTGATTACCTCCCTTTAATGAAATATGCATACAAGTTCTTTGGATAGCTTCCTATTTCTTCAAGAACCAATTAGACGCTTACAATTTAAATTATGTCAGTGAAATCGCGATTTTTCTCTATCCAAACTTATTTCGGATGATGTTGTTTATTCTATATTTTTAAATTGGTTTGAACGTTTTTGAATGGTATGAGTGAGTGTTTGGAATGAATGAATGGAGCGCTGAGTGAGCGATTTAGAATAATTTTGATTTGGATGAATATCAATTTCACGATGTTACTAAATGTATCCAAAAAATTGAAAGGAGTTATGGTTATCAAGAGTTAAAAAACTGGTAACACTTTTACATTTAGTTACATCGTGAAATTGACATTCACCTCAATCAAAACCATTCTAAATCGCTCACTCAGCGCTCCATTCATTCATTCCAAACACTCACTCAAACCATTCAAAAACGATCAAACCCATTGAAAAATATAGAATCAACAACATCATTCAAAGTCAATTTTGATAGAGAAAAATCGCGATTTCACTGACATATTTCAAATCGTTAGCGTATCAAAGGTTCTTAAATAATTAGGAAGCTATGTATAGAACTTGTATGCTTATTTAATTAAAGGGAAGTAATCAATATCGCTAATTTTGTTCACCCTGAACAAAATTTGCGATATATGATTGTCTCCCATTAAATTCACTCAAAACTCGCTCCTCACACTCATTTTATTTCATTCCACAATCATTTCAAAATCATTCACCTTGTCAATCTCACGATGTTGTTAACTGTACGCCTGTTGCCAGTTCACGAATATTGAAAAAGGAAATGGCATTTTCCTAAATATAAACCAAATATGTCTTTATCCGCGAATATAGCAGTAAAAAGTACATTTGTATAACATAAATTGAATTGGATTTCACAGTTACATTAAATTTATGCTGTAATATTGATCTTTGATAACTTTGAAATTGGCAATTGGACGAGTGCAAATGCAATATGAAGATTAAGAAATGCGCATTATAAATGATTTAACTTATTCCTCGGCGATTAAGTTGGATAAATTACATTTGTTTTCCTGAAGGCCTTTGCAAAGCAGCTGTTAGTTTCATAATTTAAATGCCATTTCTTAATGATAAATATAAATACCCTTCGATTAGATGATAATTGACCTGGCATGATGATCTTAGATTCGTAAATAATGTTGCGAATGAAACGTCCATGAAGAGATTGAAACTTTTTTATCTATCGGTATTGGGCACATACATCGAAATAATGTCCTTTTTAGTATGTATTTACGGGTTCTAGGTATAGACCAACGTCACCGCTATTTTAGTTCACACTACATATAAAAAAGAGCCAAAAAAGCAAGCGTCTTTAAAGAAAAAAAAGCTGAATCCCCATGAAATGGCTCTATCAATTTTCTTGTTTTGAAGTCGTATGTATTAGATAGGTATTAATTATTATCAATAAATTTGAAAAGCAATGATAATGATTATGGGCCAATAAACTTGTAACGATTCGCAGGATGTTGTTTTTATTGCTTTACAGTGCAATAACCGGTAAGCTATGAAGTATTACTGTGAAGTTCTGATGCAGAATACAAAATCCTTGTCTGATGCATATGTGACCCATAAGGCGAAAAGGTACCTTCTCGGAACTCCGTAAAATGAAATCGCGAAAAAAAGAGATTTGTGTCAGTATAGCGTAACCGGTAGTCGCAGGTCAAATATTCTTGTACAGGAATGTAAACTGACTATTCTAGATTCAGAAAATCAGAACAGTGCGAAAAGCTTCGACCCTAGTCAGCCTGCGCAATCCCTACAGTCTTACTAGGGTCGACACTTAACGCACTACCGACATGATCCCTTTTCGCGTGACGGGTCATTTATGTATTAAAAAAGCTCTGTATTCAAGATGACAACGTTCGTGAAATGTTTAAACAATGCTACAGATAAGAACATCGTAAAATCGACAAGACGAATGATTTTGGAATGGTTTTTGAAAAAAAAATGAATGAGTGTGATGAGTGAATTTGGACGAAATTAAGAGGAGATAATCCAATATCGCTAATTTCTTCAGGATGAACAAAATAAGCGATATTTGTAACCTCCCTTTGATAAAATATGTATACAAGTGTCAAGTTCTATAACAGCTTTTTATTTATTCAAGAACTAATCAGACGCTTACAATTTCAAATATGTCCGTGAAATCGCGATTTCTTTCTGGTTTTATTAATTTTAAATGCAGTTTTTTTAATTCATCCAATTTATATTCTTACAAACAGACGATACAGGTGACAAATATAGAATCAATACATATATCCTGTTTATAAAAACAGTGTATCTCTATTTCTTCAAATTCATTGACATTTTTTTACCTTGACTATTGGATTTATTTTAAGATGACTTTTGTTTTAAATGAAGTTGCTGATCCTATCATATTCAGTCACATCCCAGCGTTTTTGAATGGTTTGAGTGAGTGTTTGGAATGAATGAATGGAGCGATGAGTGAGTGATTTTGAATGCTTTTGATCGAGTTTAATGAAAAATTCACGAAGTTACTAAATATATTCAACTTTGGACTCTTAGAACTTAGAATCGCAAGGTCCACGTCACCCGCAAAGCCGTTCTTGGGGTAGCAATGACATTGTGGGTCACCGCACGGGTACCGCACGATTTGGGGAAGTCGGCGAGTTCACACTATTGCCCGTTTGACAATCGCCGTAATTTTCATCGTTAAAACATCGTGAAATTCATTCGGAACATCGCTCGGAAATTTCCGTAACCTGGGAAGAACCTCGGACGTATGAGTAGTAGTTTCGGGTCATTTTTAGGTTATTTAGCTTCTGGTGGTACTTCAGTTAAAACGCTTGAAGAAAAACACATTTCGTTTAATGCTTTCTGATCGCCAGGGGAGATTTAAGGGCATATATAAGTTGATGACAAAACGCAGGAAAATACTGCCTTTTGTTATCATACTATAATTTCGTTCGTTTTGTTTTGTGCAACGTCATCATCGGCAGTATAGCTGATAATTGTGACATCATTTTAACCTCACAAACTTGTGCGAAATGACACGCTTTTATTTCTGTGCCCTTATTAACCCGAGGAATATTCCAAAGAATCGCCGGAGTTTGATAGAGTAAAATTGGCGACTTCAAAGGCAGGTAACAGTCTTTCACTATTTTCGTTCAAAACGAACGAAATTATCGATACAACAGTCCGACCGACCGACCAACATTGTAAGTGACGTCATGATATGTTTATTATTTTTATTGCCGTGAGAAATATTTATGGTTTAATAAAAAGTAAAAAAAAACTTGAACTTGACACGTGGGAAAATAGCTCAGTTAGTTAGAGAGTTCGGACATACGTCTCCGCCCCTCGAAAATAAAGTGATAATTAATATCGAGATTCGAACCTCGGTCAGAAAACACTTTTCTTTGGTAATACAATATATATATAGTATCATCTTTTTCTTAATGTATTTTCAATACAGAAACAATTAATTTCATTATCTTAAAATTGACTCGTTTATTCATTATATGTGTAAGAAAACTTTTTCATTTTTTTTTCTTTTCTCTACTGATGTGTCAGTATTCCAATATTTTTCTATTTTCAACTCATACACATGTATTGATAAGTTTCACAGAAATTGAAAACGATTTTTTTCAAAATTGTATTGTGTAAAATCGCTTATGCTAATACAATGCATCAAGTTTTGAATCTTGAATTTATGAAAAAGATAAAAGAAAAAAAAAAAAAAAACATTCTTTTGCGCCGATACGAACCCCTGAAACACGTTACTTAAACTAGGGTGCGTTCCTAACTGCGCTAATTACGACAATTATTTTAATGAGAGTTGAATGAAAATTTATTTTTATCTTTGCCTTCGAAAGGTAAACAAAAAATGACGTCACTTGCAATGTAGGGTGGTTGA
Organism: Fragum whitleyi; assembly: GCA_948146395.1. Classification (NCBI taxonomy): domain Eukaryota; kingdom Metazoa; phylum Mollusca; class Bivalvia; order Cardiida; family Cardiidae; genus Fragum; species Fragum whitleyi. Next base: position 36,836,777 of record OX411555.1, read on the forward strand.
TTTTAACCTTCGATAACATGTAAGCACCATGTTTACCAATAAGACTAGGGTCATATGCCTAGATAAAAAATAAATGTAAGTTTTCTTGCGTCCAGCCGGCTCCAAGAAAATCCACTGGCAGTGATTTATATTGTTATTCTTGTTCAAAGACGCAAACAAATACTTTGGATAACAACTGTCTACAATCAAACTAGGAACTCTAACACCTTATGACTTTATTTACATCATAAATAAACGGTGTGCCAGCTTCTTAAGACGAAAGATCCATCAAAGTGCACGTGCTTATAAGTTTTGACGTTTGTTTATTGATGTTACATAGATTGCGCAATTTTTGTTTAACTTCCATCTGAATTTTCAGCTGTTTTAGCCAAAGAAAATAATGGTATTCAATAATTAGATTCTGAACTGAGAAAGTTATTATACGATAAGAACATTGAAGACGCAGAATTCATCTTCTTGTCAAAGAGGCCTAATTCTTATCAATTTCAAACTATTTTAGGTCACTACATTTAGAGTTTAAATCGGACACTGGGACCAAAGTGATTGAAGTGAGTAAATAGAATGTACAGTTAGTTACATCGTGAAATTGACATTCACCTCAATCAAAACCAATCTAAATCGCCGACTCAGCGCTCCATTCATTCATTCAAATCACTCACTCAAACCATTCAAAAACGCTCAAACCCATTGAAAAAGACAGAATCAACAACGTCATTCAAAATTAATTTTAATAGAGAAAAATCGCGATTTCAGTGACATAATTTAAAGCGTTAGCGTCTCATAGGTTCTTGAAGAATAGGAAGCTATCTATACAGCTTAAATACATATTTTATTAAAGGGAGGTAATCAATGTCGCAAATTTTGTTCATCCCGAACAAAATTGCGACATAGGATTACCTCCCATTAAATTAACTCAAAACTCGCTCCACATACTCATTCAATTTCATTCCTAAATCATTCCAAAATCATTCACCTTGTCAATTTCACGATGTTGTTAACTGTATCAGTAGACCACTGAGCCAGCGAACAGTTAACAACATCGTGAAATTGACAAGGTGAATGATTTTGGAATGATTTAGGAATGAAATTGAATGAGCGTGCAGAGCGAGTTTTGAGTGAATTTAATGGGAGGTAATCCTATATAGCTAATTTTGTTCAGGATGAACAAAATTAGCTATATTGATAACCTCCCTTTAATAAAATATGCATTCAAGTTCTATACATAGCTTCCTATTTCTTCAAGAACCTATGAGACGCTAACAATGTGAATTATGTCAGAGAAATCGCGATTTTCTCTATCATTTTTTTAATGACGTTGTTGTTCTATGTTTTTCAATGGGTTTGAGCGTTTTTGAATGGTTTGAGTGAGTGTTTGGAATGAATGATTGGAGCGATGAGTGAGCGATTTAGAATAGTTTTGATCGAGGTGAAAGTCAAATTCACTATGTTACAGTTAAAAACATTGTGAAATTGAATCTCATTCCGATCAAAACCATTCTAAACCGCTCACCCAGCGCTCTATTCATTCATTCCTAACACTCACTCAAACCATAACACCGCTCACCGACATTTTACTGCAAGATTTTATGTTAATTGTCAATATAACCCACTGTGATCCGTCAACCCTTTCTTTTTTACCCAAGTATAGTTTAACATTGTTGACAGTTAGGATGGATTGCTGTGAAAATCTATCTCCTTTAATTTGTGATTTATTACTTCTATTTGAAATTTGAGACCACTGTTAAGAAAGATGAGATATTTATCTTTTCTTCTCCTTTTTTAAATGTAGATTTTGTATAAAAGAGCTCTATTGACTTTTGAACCCTTAAGCATCATTCGTTATACAATTTGCAGTAAATCGGCAAAAATGTACCATAAACCTCTCTGGGGCAAGCTATCCCTGAAATTTACTATGTTCGGAGTTGCCTGTATTTTCCCAAAACCAAATATCGAACATGGACCGATGGAGGCTTGTCAACGATATTTTTAAATTAAAACTTTTACAAATTAATTACTGTAAATAAAAAAAAGTATATGAATAAATAATTGAAATATATAAAAATATAACTGAAAAAATAAATAGATAATTCAATAAATAGATAAATGATGAAAAGAAAAAGTTTGCAAACGTTTATAAATGACACCCCGTTAAATGTGCTCATGCATAGCGAGGTGCCATTTCTTTAACGTTTCACGAACGATTTTATCTGTAACGCAGGGCTGGTTAAAACTCATCACTCTTTACAAAGATGGTACATATAAGCATGACGGGGAATATATTTTGTCATAGATGATGGATAGTTTAATTTTGATATGAATGAATAATCTCGCACCGGTATCGCAACATGATTATTTGTATGAAATAAAACTTGAAATAGATCATAGACAAATTGAATAAATACCTCGCGATGATCTCACCATTTTGAAATTAAACAAAATGATTCTAGGTTATAAGGGCAAGCTATGTGAAATGATTATATTTATGATTGGGTGTAAGACCCAGCTAAATGTCGCAACTATGTTAAGAAGCTAAGTGTACAGTTAACAACATCGTGAAATTGACAAGTTGAATGATTTTGGAATGATTTAGGAATGAAATTGAATGAGTGTGCGGAGCGAGTGATGGGTGGTAATCCTATATAGCAAATTTTGTTCTGGATGAACAAAATTAGCTATATTGATTACCTCCCTTTAATAAAATATGCATACAAGTTCTATACATAGCTTCTTATTTCTTCAAGAACCTATGCGACGCTAACAATTTGAATTATGTCAGAGAAATCGCGATTTTCTCCATCAAAATATATTTTGAATGACGTTGTTGTTCTATGTTTTTCAATGGGTTTGAGCGTTTTTGAATGGTTTGAGTGAGTATTTGGAAAGAATGATTGGAGCTTTGAGTGAGCGATTTAGAATGGTTATGATTGAGATGAATGTCAATTCACGATGTTATTAACTGTAAGTGTACATGTAGTTTGTCTACATCATCTGATTTATTATTATTTCCTCTTTGCGTGATAACATAGATTGATTAAAAAAATACACTGGGCGAAAAGATGCGTGCTTCAAATGATATCGATAAGACTATGAATGACATGTCTTTTACCGCCCAGGTTCACAAAAAACCGGCTAGAAATGCAAAAAATCAGCTATAATAGCAGCTTTAAGGTTGTGGAACCGTAATAGTTCCGCAAGGTTTCGGAAGTCATAAAATTAAACAGTATTAATCGAGGTTCCCTACTGAATTCATAGGAAACCTTGGTTAACATTGTGAGATATCATGTGTTCCGAAATGTTGCAGAACAATTAAGGGTCCATTACCTAAAAAAACAACATATTGTCGGTATTATGCCAAGTCCGTTATGAAATCTATTTAGTCAAAATAAGAAATCCGTTCCGGACTTTTCCGATTCTGGATCAGGCTATATTCTAATCTTGGCCCTGATATACAAAATGTAAATATAACATAATTTTCAAACCGTCTCATTTTGTGTAGATTTCCCCATAAAGAGAACAATGATAATCTTTGTAACTATACATCACGTCACAGCTGCCATGTATCTCAATCGTAGCTCATGTCAGCTTTATGCTTTTGATATGTACATCACCGTACAAGAATGCATTTTAATCTTTAAGCTAAACTGAACACAAATCAAAATAAGATAATTATTTTCTGACCCGTCAGGCAAAAAATGACAATCTCGGAACTCAGTAATAATATTTGAACAAGGCATCAGGGGTCCGTTTTACCAAACTACTTTCGAAAAAATGAATCGTAAGGCAAATTTACAAACCGTACCTGGTGTTCATTCATTGTTAGATTCTGCCTTGTAATATCTCATTGAAATCGTCTGCTAAGGACGATTGCAATGAAATGATGCATGGCAGAGCTATATGTTAAGTCACTACTGTAGAATCAACTTAAATTTTTGACTTACGCAAACAACGATCGTAAGATGTTTAGTAAAACAGGTCCCATATCCATTGAGAGCCAACCAGTGATCGCAAGTTAAAAAACTCACAAGAGAAAAAGAATAACCATTAGAGCCAGAAATTTAAGAAAGAGTTTTAAAGTAACAATCCTGGTCAGCCCGTCTAGTCCGGGGAGGCTGTTTAGGGTCGGCTCTTGACGCTTCCCACAGATGGTCCTTCGTCGGCTTTTTTTAAAATTCCATTAGACCATTCTAAATTCTCCTATGCAGTCTGACGCTCTTTGAATATCCGGGGTAGCTTTGTGAAATGATCTCTCCTGCAAATGTTTATCTTTCTAAATCATCTTTAATGTTTTGGTTGATGAATAACATAGATCAAGGCAAAATTCGGTTAAAACGGTAATCATATTTTGGTGTTGGATTCTTATCATTTTTTCATTGAATATTCTGTATAGTTTGAAATATTCTGCGTCCGTCTTACAAAAAGTTTAAAATGTAACAAATAATGTTTTAGTTGATGAATAACATAGATCATGGCAAAAAACGGTATTCATATTTGAGAATTGGTTTCTTGTCATATTTTCCACAAATATTCTGTAATATCGAAATATTCTGCGTCCGTCTTACAACAAGCTGAAATTGTAACTAATAATGTTGAATTTTTGTCTCATTCAGCCAAGGAATTTCAACTAAAGATTCAGAAAACTCGATTTATTTAACGGATTTTAGATATGTATTCACGATCCCCCGCCTTATCATAGATATGTTACTTTAGAAACGTATTCTTAGGCCGCTAAAAATATTTCTACAAAAAAAAGGAGAAAACATCTATGCTGTCCGTAGTTATATAACGACACATTCATAAAATTATATACAGTATATATTAATCAGGCCAGAAATGCTTAAGTTATTAGCCCATTGCACGAACTTCGAGATTATCCCTCGTATGTAGTCGTAGAACTTCATTAGATTTGTCTGCACAAAAAACCTTGACCTTATGAAAAACACAGTCATTATCTAACCCTTAATTAACCGAATAAAAAAAATGACCTCTATGCATTAGAATCAAAAAGCTAAACTCACTGGATGGAATACTTGTGAGTTTTAGTGTTTATTTTGAAAAAAAAACCTATAAACAATCCTGATTCAAATAGGAAAATCAGTCAGTCATATATTACATTCATACAAATTCCTAACATTGTACCTAATTTGCTATTCCGGTGTGGGCTTAAATCTTGCCAAGTACATGGTATTGTGTTAGTTTATAAGATCGTTAAAATGGCACCCAATCCATTTAAAACCATTCCAATCCACTCGTCAGCACTCAATTCATGGCGTTCCTACCTCTTACCCAAAGCCTTCAATTAAAAAAATGCTCAAGAATCGTTCACAATGCTTCAAAACTTTATGTAAATAAAATAAAACTTCCTTGTTTTTTAGGTTGATTTGGGAGCGTCCGCGATTTTACAAACGTGTTTTGACAATCTTTTTGTCAGTTTTCAGTTTAGTTGTTTTCGTTTGGTTTAAAACAGTAATGTGCAGCATATGTATTTTTATCTTATAAGTATACAAAAATCCGTGTGTTGACACTCTATGTGATATTTTTTATGATGTCACACGGATATTCAATATATCAAAAAAGCGCTTGTATTTCTGTTAGGACCAACGGAGAAACTAAGGCTAAAAAATTACAAGATAAATATATAACGAACTCAGTGTATTGCATGAAAAAAAGTCTTACTCGGTTATGGGTATTGATAATTGTCTCGACAGGGCCTCGACAACTATCAATCCCTCCCCCCCCAACCTCGTTAGATTTTTTTTCATACAATGCACAAAGTACTTACTGTATATATTTCATTCTTTGAATAAAATACTGCAAGCACTGTATATTCATTTTTCCCGTCTATCATTAAATCTTTGTGTTCTATCACTACCCATTAATAACATATTTCCAGTGCATTTTCTTGGTGCAATTAAGTCATAAACTAATGGAAGACAATTTATGGACCAATTTACATAAAGAATATCAGTTTCGACAAAGAATTTACATCGAAGTTTCCTTACTGCATAATAATGTGCAAATAACTGTACATTACTTCTTCTTAATTATATGTGCATGGTGCCAAATACGATTTCATATGGTTCAATCATCAGATATACTAGTGTCATTTATAGCGAGAATGCGATTATTTGTACCTACTTACATTTTTCGAGTCTGTTCGCTTTTCATTTATATCATGGATATGGTACATACAGTTAGAGACATCGTGAAATTGGCACTAATTCCGATCAAAACCATTCTAAATCGCTTACTCAGTGCTCCATTCATTCATTCCAAACACTCACTCAAACCATTCAAAAACGCTCAAATCCATTGGAAAATATAGAATCAACAACGTCATTCGGAATAAATTGGATAAAAAAAATCGCGATTTCACTAACATAATTCAAATTGTAAGTGTCTAATAGGTTTTTGAAGAAATAGGAAGCTATCTATAGAATGTGTATGTATATTTTATTAAAGGGAGGTAATTAATATCGCAAATTTTGGCCATACTGAACAAAATTTGCGATAATGGATTACCTCCCATTAAATTCACTATGAAATATTTGGTGGCAATGTTTCGTGACCATATTACAGAAGGATATGTGCTTTTCATGGTAATAAAAGTGTTATTAAATGATAACCTGACTGTCAAAAATACTTTGAGACCTTATCTATCTACAAAGCGCAAAGTGAAGACTCTGGTCAGACTTGCGGATGCACAGGCTGACTACAGTCTTTACTTGGTGCACATTTGAAATTGTTGGAAATGTCCCACATATGCTAATATCCCTTTTTTTGTAATACACATACATACCAATGATCGTGGTTGTCTATACAATTGTATAATTGTTTATCATAATACTAATCCTTTTTTACTCAGTATATATCCCTGCCATGATCTGATACAAAAATATTTGGTGGCCATACTTCGTGACCAAAAATATAACTTACGAATTAGATCTGCACTCGTTGTCAAATTACAGAAGGATATGTGCTTTTCATGGTAATAAGAGCTAATAAAATCCTCGCTTTGTCATAATGATACTAGATTAGCAAACTGTTTGATAGGCCACCTGGGCGGGTTTTCTTCCTTTTGTATGGCATGCTGCGTACTAATTCGTGCAAATAGCTTTACAACTGTGGGACAACCTGTTGTGAAATTTGCAAGCTCAGTGATATAATGCACAAACTCGCATATTGCTATTGAAATATTATAATTTATCCTCACCATTTTAATACTTTCCCCCATTATGGCACAATCAATTTAGTTCGTTAATACTTCTACCCTTGAATTTCAAGACGATAAATCAAATGCGGGTTGCGATAAATTTGTCCTTAAGGTTTCACATGTCGTCTTATTTTTGTATTAAAGCAATAGAACAATCGTTTGTTTTAAGTATGAGACCGATTTTTCTTTCATTTTGTAAACAACAAAAGGTGTATTTCACACAATGAAAGATAAATCGTTTTACACGAAAACAAGTCAACTTATTGTTCATCCCAGTGCAAGAAACAAAAATTCTCGAGCCTCGATAGCTACTTGACAAGTTCATTCAAGTATGCCTAGGAAATCTGCAATTCTATCGTATGTGGTAAAAGGAAATGATTTTTGGATTGACAGGTGTTGAAATTGATACGAAAATAACTTTCTCGTTTATCAAAAAAATTATGTATTTTGTAAAATGATATCAAGCGAAGTCATTTCATTTTGCTGCAGCTCGATTGCTAGTGAATGAAAATAAAACCAAAACTCTCCTGCTTGTCGGCGATTTCATTTACAATAAATTTCGGTATTTACATTTGTATTCAATATTCGATAATGTTTGGTCTCGTAGAATCTAGAATATCGCTTATTTCTGTATGATTAAGACAAAAATTAATTCTAGTTTTGTTCTCTGTGTACTCTGATTGGCTGAAAAATTGATATCATTACTCAGTGAATTTTTTTTTGAATACGCAGCTTTTTGTAAGCTTCCGCGAAGGGCAGTCCCATAAAAAAAACATTTATTAGAGTTTACACCTTTACATTTTTGCTTCAAGAAATTGGATTATAGAAATTATAAGATATGAAGAGACTTTTTGTTGATTTCAAGGAGGTCTGAAACTAAAACCCTAATCACTCTCATACATGAATCCACATTGCGTATTGCCTATTGCAAAACGGTCGGAAATGCTCGAACTTGTGCAACTATAAAACCAAGCTTCAACACAGGATACGAGTTTTAAACGTAATAATGTATCTGTTTGTTTCATATGTGTAGGCCTATATTAAGTTGTTTATATGTTTGTATGTTTAATTGTATATATGTCTGTTTTTGTGATCGTTTCTGTTTCTATTATGTGCATTCTCTCCGAAAAGGAGGCAATAAAGAATAATTATCTATCTTGTATCCGACGAGAAATACCCGATTTACGGTAATGTGGAAGCAGACATTCAGGGATTTATTCTGAACTAACACTACGAAAGATAGCCCCTTTTTGTGTCATAATGAGTTATTTCTCTATCAATACTAATACACTCTGAATGTCATATAATAAAGTTCCCTACTCAAACTGTGAACACCAGTTTGAATACGTACTTTTATTTTCAATAAAAAAGCAGTTCTTTAAGAAAGGCTTCAAGAACTTGAAAATGTTTCCTTTTAAGTTCGATGATGTAAAATTAAATGTACAATATATAACCTTGGAAAATGACATTGACCTAGACTGATGACGTTTAAATCAACACCAACAGAAATACTTGTTACAAGTAGTAAGAAAATGAAATATGGCGACTCCATAATAAGTTAGAAGTTAATGACCTATGTTAAAGTTATAAATTAAATTAAGGTGATCGAAGAAATATTACCTTAGCCTTCGCTGTAGCTTTTTAATTTGATATCCATGTATAGACCCTAGCATTAAATGACGACCTTCAAAATGGTTACAGCAGAACGGTCTTGTCACAAGCAAAGCACATAATGGAATGTACTGTTTTTTATCACTTACCAACCAAATGTAAGAGCCAGTGCTAATAATTTTGAGAAAAAAAAAAAACCACAGACAGACAGACAGCGCAAAAATCAAATGCTCCCATCTATTTATGTGGACATACCAAATAGAAACGAAATGGGAATATTCAAGGTGTATCAAAATGTAAAGGTTGGTTGGTTGTTTGGCTAGTTGGTTTTGGTTTTAAGTCTCACTCAACCACAAAGGCCATTCAGAGACGTGGCCTCGGTTTAAATTCTCATCCGCATGACTAGCGTAGTGGGAAGAAAAAAGACAGAGAACTCTGACACTGGAGTTGATTGTGTAGGGTACAGTTAACAACATCGTGAAATTGACAAGGTGAATGGTTTGGAACGATTTCGGATTGAAATTGAATGAGATCGATGAGTGGTTTTGAGTAAAAATAAAGGAAGGTAATCGATCATCGCTTTTTTTGTTTTAGGATGAGCAAAATTATCGATATTCATTACTTCCATTTAATCATGTATGCATACAAGCTCAATAATAGCTTCCTACCTCTTCAAGAACCAATCGGACGCTTATAATTTCGACTAAGTCAGTGAAATCTAGATTTTTCTCCAGCTTTATTTGTTTTGAATGTAGTTGATAACATTATCTTTTTCGTGATTTTGGGCGTTTTTGAATTGTTCAATTGTTTGAGTTGATGCTTTGAATGAATGTTTGGAGCGCTGAGTAACCAGTGAATTAATCCGCTTCAACCAATCAATAAAAAATGATGCATGTCTTAATAATTTCCAAATGAAAGAATGCTTTTTCGAATGACGGAAAGTCGAAATGTACAGTTTGTTACATTTGCAACAATTAGCAAATGAAAACTAAGTAAAAAAAGTAAAATGTAAACAATAGGAAGGATAGAAAGAAATAACACGAATGAATGAACCTATTTCTACTACAATTCAGAATCTTGTGAAATTGACAATCATTCCGATCAAAACCCATTTAAATTGCTCACTCAGCGCTCCATTCATTCATTCATTCACAAACACTCAATTGAACCATTCAATAACGCTCCAAACTTACTAAAGATGATAAGATCAAAAACAACATTCAAAACAAAAATTCGTTAGAAAAAATACGCAATTTATTGAAGCTTAAAGGGTATTTTGAGTTCTCGAAGACATGGAAGCTAAATGTAGAACCAGTTTGCATATTTTATTAAAGGGAGGTAATAAACATCCCTAATCATAATCACTCAAAATCCGCTCCACATTCATTAAATTTAATTCCAAAAACATTCTAAAATCACCAAGTCAATTTCACGATGTTGTTAACCGTAAATATATAAAAATTTCTCAAAGAAAAAATACACGTCTCAGGTGTGCTATCAATAAAGAATAGTCCGAACATGCTTTTAGTAAAAAAATGGGAAAATATATACCAGTTATTCGTATTACAGGTATGCGAGTTAGATATATAGTGTTACTCAAGCATTTAATTTGGGCGATTAGACGGAAATTTGCTGAGATACGTTGAAAGAACTAGAAGCACGACAAAATGTCCTCAGAATTATTCTTTTTATTATACCTGTATTATATACTTTTCCTGTATTATGAAGAAAATGCACATCAGCAACTTGTCCGTGAGTTAGAGAAGGGAATTAAATTCGCAGGTGTCTAGCAGGCGAAGCAGGTGTCTGGGCAAAAATGATTTGTCCACATTAAACTGCACTGATAAGCATTTTTTAATTAATTCTTTAAGACTGGAAATATTTTTCCGCACTGCTTTATTAGATGTTCTGTGGAAAAAATGTTTTATAACCAAATATATTTTTTTCTTTGTATATATGAAATCAAGCGCTTACAAAAAAGACATTTTTAATTGTTATTTCGAACCTACCACACAGTCGTATACCTGGTACAGTGCAGTAAAAAAAGTGCCCAGTGTAGAAGCATGCAAGATGGCGGACGTAAACAGCGATAAAAAGTAGGTACATTTTCAATCGCAAAAATACAGGTTAATTTAACTGATGGTGTTTAATGATAGGCATTGTGACCAACATGAAATGTCCGATTTTCTTGTTTTCCCAATGATTTCTCGTGATGCCTACTACATAACTTGGATTCAATTGATAAAGTTGGGTAAATAGCAAAAACCGAAATTGAAGCGGTGATCGCAAGATTCATTCCAGAATATTTGATTCATTACTAATAAAATCACCTATGTCAAACGACCTATCGTAAGCCCAAATCCCCACAAACCATCCCTATTTTTGACAGCCCTGAAAAAGGATTGTGGAAAGTGACATTTCTAGTTTTTGTAAATGGACAACGGTCCAGTGCAGCAACAGGCCTATTTTTCAATTGGTACAGTGGAGAAACAAGGTTTTGAGGCGATTTTGAACCAGTGGAGAAACAATTTTGGAAACTGTGTAGACACGTGGTTTGGAACCGTGTAGAACAATCACGACGTTGGTAAATAATGACTTCGTCGTGGTGAATTGAAAGTAGCCGAAATATTATTTCGAATAGTGACATAATAAATTTAGAACTATTTGATTTTGCTTATAAAGCTTGAAAGTTGATCGTACTTGATTCTGGCATTGTGTGGGCATGTAAATTTGTCGGTGACCTTTGACCTTTTTTCTTAGATTTGGAATGTTATGTCTTCGATAATATGAAGTAGAAAGTAAAGTTTGGTGAAAGATCATCATTGAATCTTGCACCATATTTGAACATTGGCACTGACCTTGACTTTTGTCCTCAATGTTTGATTAAGTTAAGATTGATAGATAATTGATTACGCGTCAAGCTCAATTCTAGAGATTTGGCACTGACATTTGTCCGACCTTCAAAGTAATGACAGATTAGGTCTAGAACAAATTAATAATATCGGTAAAGGTTGGCAAAGGGTCGCCTTTGATTCTGGCATTATATTGAGCCTTTGCGACTGACCCTGACTCGACCTTTTTTCTTCAATGTTGAATCATATGGTCTTCGATTATATAAGGTGAGTAATAAAAAAAATGTCCATGACACTGACATCATTCTGGACCATTTTCTCTGATTTACCTTGTCCTATATTTCTTAAATGCTGAATTGTCAGGTCTAGGAACACAGAATTTAAAAAAAATAAGGATTGGTAGAAGATTGTCTTTCATTCTCTCAACCATTTTCTACCTTTGACACAGACCTTATCGTAAGACTTCCTCCGCAAAATTATCAGACTAAGACTAAAGTCTAGGCGCAAAATAAGTTCATAAAATTTGTTGCAATCCAGAATTGACCATTACTTATGAGTTTAAAATAGACAGCATGATTTCGGTAGAAAGGTGAAAATATTTGTTATATTATTTTTGAAATCATATCATCGAATGTAACAGGTAGCGTTGGGAACAATCTTGTCTACTTTCTTAACATAAAAAAATATGCTAACGTTCTTATATGTCAGAGGATGACCCTTATTAGGTTACGCTTGCATTATATTGGCCAATCAAAACGCAGCATTGCAAAAGTGTGTATCACGGATACAACTCCAAGCATTGTCTACATATTATCGTAGACATAAAATTCCAAATTTAAGAAAGAATGTCAAAGGTCACCGACAAATTTACATACAATGTCAGAATCAAGTACGATCAACTTCCAAGCTTTATAAGCAAAATTAAATAGTTCTAAATTTAAAGAATGGATAAATGTATTACATATTTCCCTTATGTCTTTATTCGAAATAATAATTCGGCTACTTTTAATTCACGACGACAAAGTCATTATTCACCAACGTGGTGCTTGTCTACACGGTTCCATACCATGTGTCTACACAGTTTCCAAAAATGTTTCTCCACTGGTTCAAAATCGTCTCAAAACCTTGTATCTCCACTGTACCGATGGAAAAATAGGCCTGTTGCTGCACTGGACCGTTGTCCTTTGACAAAAACTAAAAATGTCACTTTCCACAATGCTTTTTCAGGACTGTCAAAAAAGGGATTGTTTGTGGGGGTTTGGGCTTACGATAGGTCGTTTGACACAGGTGATTTTATTAGTAATGAATCAAATATCATTGAATGAATCTTGCGATCACCGCTTCAATTTCGGTTTTTGCTATTTACCCAACTTTATCGATTGAATCCAAGTTGTGCAGTAGGCATCACGAGAAATCATTGCGAAAACAAGAAAATCGGACATTTCATGTTGGTCACAATGCCTATCATTAAACACCATCAGTTAAATTAACCTGTATTTTTGCGATTGAAAATGAACCTACTTTTTTTCGTTGTTTACGTCCGCCATCTTGCATGCTTCTACACTGGGCACTTTTTTACTGCACTGTACCAGGTATACGACTGAGTTCGCGTTGATTGAATGCATTCTTATTACTTAGAGTTTGTCAATATTAACTTCAAACAGTTTCGCCAATAAAACATGTTTAAATCTACTTTGAAAGCTATCCCTCGATTCTGTTTCATTGAGAAACCACCAGTTATTATTACAAGTGTGTAGGCAAATAGAACTCGCTCCGGTGTTTGAGCTTATGGTATTCATAACGAATTTGTTTGTCAACGGAACTGACATCGAAAATGTTTGCCAATAACACGCAAACCTAATGTATAACTGTATCGGCTAATGGAACTCATGCCGAAGTTTTTGGCAAATATAACTCACGCCGAGTGAATGGGTCGATTGAAATTCACACAGAACGTGTGAGCCAATTCAACTCACATCGAATGTATGTGTCAATGAGGGATATCGGTTGGTTATCTCCCTTGAAATACTCTCAAAGGAGGAAGGGTCCAAATCAGTGGTTACCTTGGGTTTTATCCCTATTTTCTTTGCACTACAAGATTAAAAGATAAGCTCTAAATCAAATATTGCGCAATTCATAAGATGTGTTTGATTTAAAATAAATATTTTTTTTGTACTTTACTATTCAAAACTTTAATATTAATACAAATTGCACAAATAAGTTTCTTGCATTTACAAAAATGAAATTCGCAGCATCCCCAAAGAATCCTTGGATGAAATCAAAGGACAATTTCCAAAAGGACCGCTAACGATTTTGGATCATCTTTGATTTAATCAACAGAAAAACAAGGGAGATAACACACAAAAGTCTCCCATTGAACTCACTTCAAATGCATGTACCAATACAACCAACTCTGAATGTATGAGTCAATTGCACTCACAACGAATGTATGTACCGATACAACCAACTACGAAGGTATCGGTCAATTGAACCCGCCTCACTGATATATGTGCTAATACAACCAACTCCGAAGGTATGGGTGGGTTGAACTCACTGACACATTGAATGTATGTGCTAATACAACCAACTTCCGATGTATAGGTGTATTTTCAAAACTGAGCTCTGACCCAGGCGGTGAATCCATTACCATAGGTCTATGAGTAAACCTTAAGATCTAAGACAAGCACTAAGTTTAATTTGAAAGGTAATTTGTATCTTTATTTTGTCTGTTTTATCTATTTTGAAAGAATAGCATGGAAATTTAACCGTTAAAAGTAGATTTCAGGGCTCACCGCTCAAAATCTACCTATATGGATCAAAGGAACACATATCGAATTTATGGGACAATACAACCGGCATCAGATGTATTAGTCAATAGATTTCAGTCATAATGTAAGTGCTACTACAACTCACACCGGATCTGTTGCCAAAGGCAATCACGCCGAAAGTGTAAGCAAATGGAATTTACACCAAGTTTAGGCCAATGGAATTCATACCTAATGTGTGTACCAATGGAAGAAGCAATATATAATTATAGCCACCAAGAGGAATTCATTTCGACCTTTGGGGTAAGAGACCACTAACACCGTAAGTATATTGCTTAATTGCTATAAATCATCCAAGTTACCGCTAATTTAAACTAGAATTAAATGGTTAAAACCAAGAAAAATCAGGCCCGTACTCAACGCTGAAATAAACGAATCTTTAATAGATTTTTTTTTTCATTTTAGTATAAAACAGTCGTGTTTTGTTAGTGTTTTTATTATGTTTATTATCTAGATATCAAATTAGTTTTATCTTAAACCGAACAAAATAATTTTTATATGGATTATTGCTAATTAAAGTTTGTTTCCGATTGCAAAATATCAAAAGATTATATTTCGAAAGCTGTTTGCAGCCAAACTTGTTTATATAAATATATGGAAAAGTTTTATTTGATAACCAAAGGTCACTTTTGGCTTAACCTGTATATATTTACGTTTATACACAAAATTTACCTTCCGATATCTCAATTTTTCAAGCATTTACATGTATACCTTCAATGCCTCATTTGAACAACAAAAAAATAACACATTAAAATGTTGTGATTTTTATAGACAAGGGTTATTCGCTGTCACTGCACGCTCATTCATTTTTCCCGTATTTTTAGCATTACATTTTGCTCCGATTCCCTGTACATTATCCATCAAATGAGCCCTTTTTATCAAAATAAATCCGTAAATTCACGTTCTTACACAAATGGAGTAAAGTAAAAGTCTGATATAAGTTAATTATTTTTAGATGATGTCTCAGAGTGATAATAAGCATTAAATATAACTTCAAATAGATCATGATCATATAAAATTAATACTTTTTGACGATCTCTCCATTTTGATAGTGTCAAGACACGAGAAATAATTTGATATACAGGGTGATCAAATATATATGATAAGGTAAAGAGTTTATATATCATATTTGGTTTCGTTAATATTTTCCATCGAAATATCTTTTTAAGAAACATATCCATGTGAGTTTACAATCTTGGAGTGATGTGTTAGGAATATGAAGTCAGAGGTTCTAGAATTATTAATTTCAATTTGTAGTAAATATTAATTGACATATTTCTGTTTTGTAGGACCTCTGCAAATTTTGACAACTTCGAGATTACACTGCAGTATTTGGTTTGATTAAGATGAGACTGATATACAAAATTATTTTATCACAGCCAGGTAACGTAAAGCATTGTTTTGACCACTACTTGTCGCAAAATGGCCAGAAGATTTTAAGCAATTAAATTATAAGTAAGCATGGCACTCCGAATATCACCCGTACTTTTCCGTAAAAGAGAAGGTCTTTTGGTCGTCAATAGAGTACTTTGGGTCAATTTGTACATAATTCAGTTTCTGGTGGTACTTCGGTTAAAACGCGTGAAAAATAGCAAATTCCTTTAATCTTTTCCGATTGACTATGGAGATCTTTTTGTTATGTTAAAATTACAATATAAATTACACTTTATATTTCCTTAAGAAGAATCTACTGAAAACCGGTCTTTTTAAACAACATGCAAAAAAGCAGTAAAAAGAAATGAATTACCGCATCCGGTTTATAGAGTCTAGAGGCGGATAGTTATTGTAACCTTAATATCTTTCCAGATGGACATATCAGACACCACAGTGCCTTCTGTTGAATAATCTTGATCGTCTTTACTTCTCTTTTTTTTTTGTGTGTCCTACAATATTGTACGACACCTGACCTTCAGAAAAATCAGTCCTTTGATTCCCCCTTCGTTTCAAAAGTGGACAGGAACGGTTGACCTTTCCCCATACTTGATTTCGTAAAGTCCAATGTGTTTATTTTTTGTTCCTCATTCAATGAGTCAGCATTTCTTAAATAATTGGTAAGTATTTTATTAATCAGATGTAGACAACCTTTTTCTTAGATCAATAAATCCTCGCTCTTTGGGCGGTCCTATATTAAAGATTTGAGTGCAGATTCTTGGTGAAATAAAGTCATAATGTTTCGCACATTAGTGCAGCGCATTTGGTTTACAGATTCGCTTCATGCTTAAAGGCCGAATCAGTTGTTTAATATATAAATAGCAGCCACCAACCACCACCCCATGTAATTTGTCACGACGCACCCCTTAAATATTAACGCGTCTTTGAATTTTAAGTCACGGACATGAAACAAACATAAGATCGTTTAGGCGAACTACAAGTCGTATCTGCATCTTGGTCAAGGTGTAGTTCCGAAGTTTAAAACGCGCATCCACGAAAATATTTGAAACAAAATGTCGGTAAATGACGTGGTACAGTAGGCTCCTCATAACAAATGATCGTTTTGATTGGACAATTGATTTTTAATTTACAGCAGCAATCTGTTAGTAGAACTGGTAAAATTGAGTCTGTGTTTCCTTTCATAATTGAGCCTGTGCGTGACATTTCCAACAATTTGAAATTTACATAAGGTATGGTACAAACATTGAGTAGCGTTGAAAGCCACATACTGTAAATTTAAAAGTTACCCGATGGTCTACATATACTTTGAGACATTATCTATCTACTGAACGCATAGTGAAGACTCTTGGCAGCCTTTGCGGATGCACAGACTGGTCAGAGTCTTTGCTCTGCGCATATTTGAGATAGTTGGAAATCTCACCCACAGGCTCATATAATTTTACTTGAGTACTATGTAAAAACTTGCAAATCAGTTTGTGCCTTGGAACATTCCCTTAACATGTACGCGCTCTATTGACTAAACATCTCCTTGAATGAGTATAACTACAATTTTTGTGGCTATACATGCCTTATACCTGCTCAATTTATGTAGATAAAAAAAGTTTAAAACTCCATCATGATTTAAGACACAACTCACTAGAATTTGATCCGCACTTATTGTCATTATGCATACGAATATGTTTCTTCTCGTAGATATAATATAAAAGCCTTTTAATAAACTCCTAGTTTTGTACTATTGATGCAACATCAGCAAATTGCTTGTCAGGCACACCGTGTTGTTTTTGATACCATGATTTATGGTAATAAGGAAACTCGATTCGTGCGAATGGTTTTACAACTAAAGGACGACCCGGCAAGGCTTTTAAAGTTCAGATGTATGCATTCCTATTGAAATATCAGAATCAAAATTAGGGATTGAAAACTTCTAAATTCATGTAGCGTCTGTTAATAATTTATGTATTTTGTCTGTGCATATAGAGGATAATCGTTTGTTTCAGTGTAAGATCGATTTATATTTCATTGAGTGAACAGCAAAAGCTATATTTTCACGAGTGGCAGAGCCACAAGTGAAAATATAGCTTTTGTTGTTCACGAAATGAAATATTAATCGATCTTACACGAAAAGCAAACGATTATTATATTTCTTTAATGCAAAAATGTGACAAAACGTGAAATTTCCAGGACATATTTCCGTAAAGCGCGTCATTTTACGCGTGATTGCTATGCAACGTTCATTGTGACGTCACTTATTTCGCCCCGCATAGATGACGACAGATAGGATGAAATGCACGAAAACAGGGTAAAAGTTTTTGATAATTTCACTGCTTTTGCGGTGATAGTTTTGTATTTCCTCTCATGAAGGAATTTACCTTTTTGCATTGAACATAACTTCTAAACACCCATAAGGGTTTAAGTCCTACATAATAAGCTATCATAAAAGTATCTAAGAATCTCAAGAGTTAGAACCACCAAGGCGCTTAATATAGTTCTTTGAAATTGGCCAACGTTGAAGTAATTTCTCTTTTTCGCAGAGTTTTAAATTGCGTGCAGCACAATTAGAGTGGTTATTTCACGATGGCTACTTATCAGAATTTCATTTTGACCCATTACCTATAATTGTCACTACAAAACATACTTTATCCCTACTTACTGTTTATGTTGAGTGTAAATAGTGTACCTTTTCTCCCTCTTTCTCTTTATCTCATTTTCATTTTCTGGATCTGTTGATTTCTAACTATGATGTATCTACATTTCTTTAATGCTTTTCGGTGATTTATCGAGAAATAACGGTAGATTATCACTTGATAAACTCACCGCAAGAGCAGTGAAATTATCAAAAACTTATACCCTGCTTTTTTGCATTTCATCCTATCTGACGTCATCTATGCGGGGCGAAATAAGTGACGTCACAATGAACATTGCATAGAAATCACGTGCAAAATGACGCGCTTTTCGAGAATATGTCCTAGAAATATCACATTTTGTCTCATTTTTGCATTAAAGAAATAGAATATTCGTATGTTTTTCGTGTAAGATCGATTTATATTTCATTTCGTGAACAACAAAAGCTATATTTTCACTCGTGGCTCCGCTACTCGTGAAAATTAGCTTTTGTTGTTTACGAAATGAAATATAAATCGATCTTACACTGAAATAAACGATTATCCTCTATTTTTTTCCCGAAACCGTGTAATTGTAACTTTGCAAGAAATCAACTTTTCGACGCTGTTGCATTTTCAAATGACTAGTTTAAGATGTCGTCATTGACGTGAATTGTTTCTAATTTATAACCGATATTTTTTTCTTACTTCAAAATAAACGAGGCACCAGAAACCCCTCTTGATTCAACTTTGACAAACACTAACAAAACAGAAGGCCACAGAAATATAGCATATATGCTAGGGGTTTTTTTGTTGTTTTTTTCCCCAAAATTCAAGTTTCTGACTGCAAGGTGTACATGGAGTCGTCTGCATACTTAAACCTTAACCAATCGATGATGCAATGCTTCTCCGAGAATATTTCTACATGTATTTGTCAGGTAGCGTTTGGTTTTGTCGACTCGCTAAGGATTAAACCTATGTCTAAAAAGCTGTTTTTCCTGAAATATGGCATGTTTGGATCGAGTATATCTATAACAATTAACATCTTGTGTTTGGGTGGCATTTTCAAGAATATACATATCTAAACTCCTGGACAAACAAGTTACAATGACATTTTCAATCTTTTACGCTTTGATGCTATGTGTTGTATACGAGACCCACATTAAACATTATTGTACTATACAATCCAACACGCTTTCAAAGCTTCTTTGATTAATTGACCATTCTTGAATTATTTCATATTATAATTCGTTAAATGGACCCCCAAAGGATACACGCTGATACTAAGTTTATTTTAGAGTCCTTTTTCTTATGAGCATTAGACTCATAAAACACAAGTTCATTAAAACACGGCAAACATTACATTATCCTATCAAGAAATGGGTCTCCCTATGGCGAATCTCCTCCGCCCTTCGAAGGGACAGAATGAACTAGGAAGATCCAGTCAAGTTACAAGTGATCTTTTAAATGAAGAGTGAAAACACTAGTAAATTATTCAAGGCACAGGATTACGTGTCACACCAATATAAGAAAATCGCCAATAATTCTGTCAATTTGTGTCCATTTGAATATGGTGTGAAGCAGAAAAGGTTTGAAAATGGCAAAATTCATTAATGTGGCAAATATTTAAAAAGAAATCTGCTGATTAAAAAAGTAATTGACGATCAATAAACAATTTCTTAGTCGTTAAGGACTTTTTTATTAGCAGAATTTCGAAAGATCTATCACATTCAGCATATTCCTGTCCCGAAACGTGTGTGTCACGTGATTTCTCGCCATCTAATTCGTCGAAAAACATTAGTAAAGGTATGAGGAGCAAGTTAAAAAAACAAATCTTGATTAATGCGATGCTTCAGCCACTTCTTTACGTCAACAAAGCATTTCTGACATACCAATAAACAACTAATTTATACAGAAGTATCTTTTTTCCTGAGTTCTAAATGCACGAACATTTGGAAAATGTACCCGGTCCACTTATCACATGGGTATTTCAAAAGCGAGCGAGCGTTCCCATCTTGATCGCAAGGCAGAAGACAATCAACGTTTATAAATAGTTTAAGATATGCTCTCTTTATTTATGAACAATAATTAATAAAATATGATATTTTCATTCAATTACTTGCATGATATATTCTTTTTGTATTAATAAGGAATTTGATTCGACAACGTTGACTTTACGCAATTGGATAAGAGGGCAGAATTTAGATGATAAGTTTGAAACTGGGATACTGGGATATACTTTTGTATTTCCAGTGAATTAATACGCTCGAAGCACAAGTCATGCTGTGCCTAAAACTTTCTCTGGGTAACTTAAGTCAGCACATGATATAAACACTAAAATGCTGATGATTAAACAAACATTAGGATCATATTTAAATCTTATCCAAAAGCATTAATATTTCTATCATTGCTTGTCATTTAAGGAAGTGGACCCGTAATAGTTCCACAACGTTTCGGAACTAATGATCTTTCATAATGTAGACCGAGGTTTCCAAATGAACATCATTCGGAAACCTCGGTTAATATTGTTAAAGGTCATTACTTCTAAACACTGCAGAACTATTACGGGTCCACTACTTAAAAAGAACAAGTTTGCTGTCCAAGTAAACGCAAAATACCAAAACATCCACAATCTTTCAACAAGGTTTTTCTTGCAAGCTTACAAAAGAAAAAAAAACCGAAGATGTTATCAAGGTGCAATCTTCTTTGAACCAGTTCAAAGTTATAGATATAAACAGCTGGGAAAACATGCCTAGATTTGTTTTATGTAAGACAAGAATTACTTTTCGTAAGTCTAGCATTATCAATATTTAGGTGCATTTATCAAAACATCAGAACACGTGTAGATACGCACCGTCTGTCGCCGAAATCTGTGGCATCAAATAATACGTCGTACTGCATTTATATGATAAATTTTGGCTTTGTATGGTATAGTTTTTGTTCGCGGATGATGTTAATAGCTTTTTCTATTATAAATATGTGACCCGTCACGCAAAAAGGGACCATCTGGGAACTTTTTAAAATGAATATTTGTAAAAGAAATTTGACACAGCATTGGTCAACCAGAGGTCGCATTTCAAAAATTATTTCGCTGGAATGTAGATTGAACATTCTAGATTTAGAAAATAAGTCCGTTGCGAAAAGTCTCGACCCTTGTCAGTCTGCGCAAACCGCGCAGTCTGACTAGTGTCGACACTTTACGCACTTCCCAGATGGTCCCTTTTCGCGTGACAGGTCACATTATACATATACAGCTGGGAATATCTAAAATTGAATGACACCGGAATTTAACTGAATGAGTGCGTGGAGCGGGCTTTGAATGATTTTCAAGGGAGGTGAATCATAATCGATTAATTTGTCCAACTAGACGAAATTAGGGATAATTTTTACCTCTTTATAATAACATCTATAGATCCGCAATTTAGAGTGAGTGATCAAATGTCAATTTTGTCTATACAGGTATAGACAAAGTAGACCTTTGATCACTCACTTAAGCCTAGTTTACATTTGCCACGGTCACCGTACGATATCGCAGCCTGCGATTTTTCTTACGATTTTTTGGACATCGCAGACAGCTACGGTCTGCGGCGTATGTGTTCACAATGCCGCAGGGTGACCGTGCGATTTTGAATATATTTGAGGGGGAACATACCTTAATGAGACCGTACGGGTCCCGTGCGATATCGCAACGTAATAGTGAGATTCCCGTGCGGAGATCGTGCGGGTTCCGTACGGATATCGAGAGGATGCCGTGCGGTCATCGCACGATTCTACGGGTTTTATTTTTGATGTTTGATAGTAAAGATATCGTACGATTTCCGCGCGATCATCGCAAGGCTTGCGTGCGATGTCCTTGCGGTGTCCGCACAAGGCTACGGGCTTGCGATTTTTAAAGATGTGTATAACATTTTTTTAAACGAGATCGCAGGTGTCTGCGCTGTCCGTAAGATCGTGCGATGATCGCACGGGCACCGTATGTCACCGCACGGGCACCGCACGATTTTATGCTTACGGCGAGATACGGGCGCCGTACGGGCCCCGTAGGCCAAATGTAAACAAGGCTTTGAACTTGTGGGTCTATATTTTTTCTGATTTTGTGTCTTCGCGGTTAAATTAGACGCTTAAACGTCAACACCAGTCAATGAAATCATGCAATTATTTGCTTGATTTTATTGAATTGCAGATCAATTTCAACAACTTCGAAGCGGTTTTTTTTAACTATTTAGGAACGTTTATGAGTGATTGCATGTAGTGAGTGTTTGGCATAAGTGATTGGAGCGTTGAGCGGGTGATTTAGAATGGTTTTGATCGCTATGAGTATCATTTTCACGATGTGATTAATCACATGTACGTCTTTTTTTTTGTTTTTTTTTTTCATAACATAATCTGCAATCGCCACGTGACTATGGCCAAAGCCATGAAGCAGTAAAGCGATAAAAATCTACAGATGAAGTCAAAATTACTTTATTATTATTATAAATCAATAGAAATGAAGATTTTTGGCCCACGTGTCTTATAACATTTCATTTAGTAATAGTCTCACCAACTACGTGAAATGGAAGACCTACTTGGGGGCCACTTTTACATGTCCCGATTCCTATGCATATTTTGTTTGCAGGGATAAATTGGTGCCCGTAGATATCACTGTTGCAATAAATGACTGACATTACAAGTAAATTACAAAAAATACTGCTCATGAGGAGGATTAGAAATGGCGTTTGTGAAGGTTTTTAGACACGGCTTTAAAATCAGAACGAACAGTTTCAGTACTTCATATTATCTTCCCATGTAACTGCTGGTGATTTACCAGGCGTAAAGTGCAAATTGTCTTCCTATGTATCTGTTTGGTGATTTATCAGGCATAGATGCAAATATAACTTGATTGATTAAACCCTTTCCTGTTTTACAAAATTTTAGACCTGTCCAAATTCAAAGGTTTTGCAGACGAAAATTTAAAGTAGATTTAATTTGAAAAATAACCATTCAGTAGGGTAGAAAATGGTGTGGAAAAAGAAGAAATTGCTTGTCAGAAGCAATTTCTTCTTTTTTCACAATGTTTTCTCAATCATAAAATCACAGGCACGTAAAAAGCAGGGATTAAACAGCAAAGGGTTAAATCAGAACGGTTTCATTACTTCACAGTGTCTCCCAATGAATCTGATGCGTAGATACAAATATAACTTGAATGATTTATGAGATGAAGATAGTTTTTTGGTTGATTTGATGGAGGGAGGTATGGAACTATAAACTAATCACAATGTATGAATACGCGAGGCTGAGTCATGCATAAATGTGATTAAATTTTTAGTTTTATTCTTTCACGAACTCAAGAAATATTCTCTTTTTATCTTAAAATTTAATTTCATAAATTCAAGCGAATATGTGAATATTTGATGATTAGGAAACAGATTTTTTAAATTCTACCTTTTGCAGAAGCGTACAAAATAGCTACATGTACATATTCACATTTTTTCAAAGAGAAAAAAAAATCAGCCAATCTGAATTCTTAATTAAACCAATAAGAATCAAATTATTGATTTAGCATCAAACTGTATCATTCACGTAATAAATTATACATGAATCTTTTCGAGCATTAACTTGATGGATTATACATGATTTTTTTTAAAAGTTACTTGATAAATTATATATGAATCAGTTTGAACAGTTACGTTATAGTTTATAAATACATGAATTTTTTAAAACATTTACTTGACAGACTATACGTGAATCTTTACGAACATCAACTTTATAGATTATACATGATTTTTGTCGTTCAGTTACTTGATAGATTATACATGAATCTTTTTGAACATTTTACTTGATAGATTATAAATGATTTTTTGAAATATTTAGTTGATAGATTATACATGAATCTTGTAAAACAGTTACTTGATAGATTATACACGAATCCTTTTGAACAGTTACTTGATAGATTATACATGAACTGTTTTGAACAGATTGTACATACATCTTTTTTTAACAGTTACTTGAAAGATTTTACATGGATCGTTTTGAACTGTTACTTGATAGATTATACACGAATCTTTTCGAACAGTTACTTGAATCAACCGAAGCTTCTATGGTAAAACGAATATAAGTAAAGAGTCAATTATGACATGACTTTGTTTTCGCTACTTTTTAGAATAGTTGGTTGCAGCTTCTCATTAAAACTATTGGAATTATTAAAAAAAGAGAATAATGGTTGCTTTTGATTGTTTTGATTTTGTTATTGGTTGTACACATTAGTGTATCAATACAATGTGCACGTCTGATGAGTACTATATTTTGGTCTATACAAAACAGTAAAAGTCGATTGTAGGCAAACCGTAACAGATATTCAAAGTAACTGTATCATTTAGCTACCAACGCGGTTTTCATCTTTTTTTTTTTTGTTTATTTGTTTGTTTTTTTTTTTCAAAAAGAAGTGAAACACCAATGCCCACTAAACAATTTTTTTTCATAAGTTTGATCTTGACAGATGGCCTTGATCTTGTCCTATGACCTTGACATCGGTACCAACAGATACGTATCATTGACATATATCATCATGCCAAACATAAACGTTGTATCTTGAATAGGCTTGGAGTATTTGGTAATTTTAAGTGTTTTGGTCAAGTTTTCCTTACAGACCAACCGACGGACGGACAGATGGGCAGACACACAACCATTTAAACAATTTACTCAAAATCTTATCGATGCAGAAGCGTAACAAATGCCCTCCA
This sequence comes from Fragum whitleyi, assembly GCA_948146395.1. Taxonomy (NCBI): domain Eukaryota; kingdom Metazoa; phylum Mollusca; class Bivalvia; order Cardiida; family Cardiidae; genus Fragum; species Fragum whitleyi. The sequence goes on from OX411555.1 coordinate 36,861,989, forward strand.
AAAAACGAGTACGAAACAATTCTTCATTAGGTATTGAGAAGAATTAGACCTGGAACCACTTTCACAAACAAACACTTGGTTTTTCATTAGATGTTAAGTTAAGAGTAATGACACTTCATCGGAAAATACTAATTTGTTCGAGTGGACTAATTGTTCGAGCAAAACATCACCAAATGATCCTTTCATATACTTCTTAAGTACATGTGTTCTCTATATTTACATGTTTATAATTGTAAGCAATTTCAATTAGCTTAATGTTCATTACAAAAACAAGACAAAACGCACATAGTGGATCCGTAATACATGTAGTTTCACAACTTTTCGGATGTCACGAATTTTAACATTGTTAACCGAAGTTTCCCCAGGATTTCATATGGAAACACTCGTTAAAATTGTGAAAGATCATGAGTTCAGAATTGTTGCGGAATTATTACGGGGTCACTATCATAAAATGACAGAATTAAGGGAGGAAAACAATGACAAAACACCCTATTAGTTCCTTTCAATTTCATCAGATTCGAAGATCTGTGCATTTTAAATGATCTAAGACCGTCTGTTTGTTTGCTTAGTTTGGTTGTTTTTTTAATTAAGCTGTTGATCGTTCAAGGATTTCTAAGTGTTTTTATCGAAGTTGGAGCGTTTTGATTAATTGGAGTTAGTGATTTGAATGCATCAGATAGAGTGATGAACGAGCGCTTTAGAATGTTTTTGATCGAGGTGAAAGTCAATTGCATGATATTGATAACTATAATTCTAAATCATGCATACCTGTATGAGTTCAATGCACGACCCCCGAGCTTTTTCCAATCAGAATATTTTTCAAAAAAAGCGGTGACACCCGCAAACAGTGTTCTTAACAACACACAACGTAACCAAAACATTATTTCCGTTCAACTTTGCCCTTATTGTTAAACTTCCAACGGATATTTGCTTTTCATGGAAATAAGATCTGATAAAACTCTTGCTTTGTCATAATTATGGTCGATTAGCAAACCGTTTGAATAGCTGCTTGGGCGGTTAGTGATCATTCGAAAATAGAAATGTTGGGTTAGCTCAGAGACGCACTGCATACCATATTGCCTTTTCTGTTTTTAAATGTGTAACCCTTTTGGTGAGAAGGAATGGTGATAGATCTCTTTGTATCTCTTCTTCCGGAAAACGGTAGAATTTAATTGTACCACTCTTCGATTGCCGCCGATTCACACATCCTACGCAACAGCAACTGTTCGGCATGATTAAATTTCGAATTCTAGGCTTTTAGCTTAAATAGCGGCAATTTTGAACGTTTCGTGGGTCAAAATATTTTGCCCTACGTAGAAAGCGCATGCGCGACCGCAATGCATTATCGGATAGATTTTGTGTTTTTTCCGGTGTTAAAAACAGTAACAGAAAAAGGTGTATATGGATAGAGATAGGGTGCAGCAGTGGTCTGTAAATTCGGAACATCGCTCGGACTTATCCGTAAAAATTGAAAGAAAGTCGGACGTACGTTTAGTACTTTTTGGTCCTTTCTTTTGTTTATTTGGCTTCTGGGAGTACTCCGATAATTTAATACGCTTGAAGAAAACCGAATCTTGTTAATTCTTTCCGATCGTCTGAGGAGAGCTTTTTGGCATATTATGATTTGATGACAAAACGCAGTAAAACACTGCGTTTTGATATCAAATTGTGATATGTCCCTTTTCATTGATGATGATGATAATTGTGACATCATATAAACCCACGTGTGAAATGACGCGCTTTCATGGCTGCGTCCTTATTATACCCGAGGTCTATTCCGTAGAATCGGCGAGGGTTCCCGATTGAAACGCAGCTTTAGAGACATTAATGGACGGTTTAGAACATCGTAAAAAATCACTCTTGCAACTCAAAACCAGTCTAACAATTTTGGATTTCGAATTTAAATTCGGAAAAAATGACCAAAAGTAAAATTGCCAACCCTTATCAGGCCGCAGAAATAGCGCAGTTTGATCACGTTCGGTTCTTTTCCAATTTTCAAGAAGGTGCCTGTTCATCTGACCTTTCAAGGGTTTAATGTTCTTACTTTGAAGGTCTTTGTGACTTAGTTTATGATGCCAAATCAAACGTTTAGAATAAATGATCTGTCATCTGAGATTTCTTTCCTCGTTCATCAAATTATACTAGCACTATTGTCGGAGTAATTGGCAAAAATAGAATCTAAGAAATTTTGAGGTTAATTTGACACATGATAAAACGGAACAATTTACCTACCTTAAAGAATTGATACACCATGATTAACTACTCTGCCTCGTAGACAGACTCGCACCATAAATCATTACTAGATCTAAACAGACTGGAATTTTTCTCAACATTAAGATATGTGGCTCAATTCCTTTCAAATAAGAAAACCTACAATTACATCATTATATTACTGTTATGTCCACGCATCGAAAGGTCGGGGTGTTGTTTTACCGATATCCGTCTATCCGTCCGCCTGTCTGTCTGCAAAACTTAACAACAACAACAATAACATCATCAACAACAACAAAAACAAACTAAAGATTGCCAATTACTTCAAAGCTACTCGAGATAAAATGCTCATATTTGGTATAATTATAGATCTCATTAATACACATTTGCTAGTACCAAGGTCAAGGTCATGTGACGGAGTATTCGTGTTCCACAAGCACACCTTGTTTTATATTCAATCTCTCACCTATGGGTTGATAATCGTAGACCTATGTGAGATAGCAGCTGGAGGTAATGGTAGTTCTGGTGAGAGAAATACAAGGAATACATTGTTAGGTGCTCCAGTCGCCGCGATATAACTTAAAGTATTGAAACGGTGTAAAACTCCATTCAAACAATCGATCAATCAATTAATATTCAATTTTTTATATCATTTCCCCAATATACTTAACCACAATCACGTATCGGTGTTAAAACTGGTGAAAAAATTGTATAAATAATGAGACATTAGAGTTCCTTGTGACTATTTCAGTTAGTAACGTCGTGAATTTGACAAGGTTCATTATTTCGGAATAAAATTGGATGAACCAGAGGGGCGAGTTTTGAATGAAATCATAAGGAGATTATGTACAATTGGACGAAAATATTGAAATTTTATTACCACCCATTAATAAGATATGAGCCTGTGCGTGACATTACATATACCAGCAATTTCAAATGTGCCAAGCAAAGACTCTGGCTAGCATGTGCCTCTGTCAGAGTCTTCATTATGAGCTTTTTAGATAGATAAGGTCTCAAAATGTCTTTAGACGAGCAGCGAATCTTCTAACTACACTGTGTTACTGTCTAACCTGATTAATGTGTGCGCCTTACACATGTTTCAAATTGTTGGAAATGCCACGCACAAGCTCATATATATTTTTCTGTTTGTGAGTCTTCAAAGACCAATTAGCCAATTTGAAATCCACAACAACCAATAAAAACGTTAAAAAGATTGAACGTTTTAATACATTTGCTCATCGTTTAGATCGATTTTGAATGATTTTGGAGCGTTTTAAAAGCGATTTTGATCAGACTGAGTATCAATTTCACGATTTTCCTTAATGTAAGATGGGAATAACTTGGCGATGAAATTTTATTATATGTAAACAGCAAATGTTTTATCATATTTGTGTTGCAGTATCGATACATTAAGAAAATTATTGTTTTCGATGTCAATTTGAATAAAAAAAAGCCTCCGAAATTTCTTTCAAAATCGGAGAAATGCAATAAGAAACACTAGAATCCGTGATAATCTATTTGGCGAATAATCAGCCTTAAAGCCTTTCAAATCCAAATAAAAAGCTCATATAACCAGCTAAGGAATGATGCACACAAGAATTCTGAAAAAAATCGGTTGTTTAGATATTATCTTAGAAATAAATCTGCGACACAGCATCAAAAAAACTACTCAAAATCCTATCATAGCACATAGAAAAGCATTCAGATACAGCTAACCCAACCAACTATTTGATTTAGGATAATTTCGCCATATCGCTACCATGTCTTCTCTTTGTACCTCAACATGGACAAACGCACCATCCTTCTCTCAACTAGTGCTACAATAATTGATGACGCAATTTGGAAAGGTGCTGTTCTATGGTGTTTCAAAATAACTTTATTAAACGAAGAAATTTCAATTAATGAAATCGTCCTAGTACGACGTTTCTTTTTATGGTTCAGTTTACATCTTCCACATTGCATAATAGGAAATGGAATGTAACAAAATAGCCAATAGATATACATGTACATGTATACCTTTGACAATCACATATAACATGGCTCTCCGAATAGATTTATGAAAAGTATTTTTATCAATTTATTTTATTTTTTAATGATATTTTAATATATTTTTTTCGTCTAGTTCTAACTTTGCCATTTTTATACATTAATATGAAAAATAATCATAAAAGATAATACAATTGTATGATACATGTAAATTACGCGAGATGTTTGTAAAACATTTATACCTCATAAAAGCAGGTAGATGGCATATTATTTGTCAATCAACAAAGGGTAATAACTAACAAAATATGGTGAGTAGAGTAATGGTTCTTGCGCGCTGAACTTTTCCTCATTGAGATCTTTCAACCTTTCTTTCATGATTCTAGCTTGCATACTTTTTTATTTAGATATACTCCGGACTACGGAAGGGCTGCGGACGGACAGACGGACAGACCAATAATTACCAAAGCAAAGTCACGTCGACGTCCGTGGGAGATTTCGATTCGAAGAGTAGATTAATTGGCTTACAAAATGTTTAAACAAGTCTTTGTATCATCTACATTCTCCCGAGTTTATTTTGTTGTGGTTTGAACTTTTTTATTGTTCGGGGATGGAAAGAGCTAACAACATTGCATAAATATGAAGTACAGGTCATCAACGTTAACGAAACATGTTTGGCTGAACTCATATTTGATGCTGTGATCTTTCCCGAACTGATATCAATATTTTTCCCTTTCCCTCAAATTTGGAAAATACGCAGTCCTTATTTTCATCAAATAAGCAAATCTTTAACGAAACTTTATAGAAGATAAGAGTTAAAAGACAGGTGCAAATATTTAACCTTATAGCATTACCACAGATGGTTTGAGAACTGTTTATAAACACCTGTTAGTCATGTGCGGATCCTCGTTTATATTAAGATAAAAAAAAATGATCGCTGAGCATTAGTGCATTGCACCAATTGAGCATGATAAGAAGTCCAGTACTTTACATGTACACGTGCACTATTTAAACAAGAATGAAAGTGTCGCAATATACATTTCTACAAGAAAATATAATAAGAATATATGTGTGTGACATGACGCGTACAATAATGGATTGCGCGACTTCTACTTTAACAAATATAACGAAAAAATATAAACAGCTGGGAAAATACGCTTGCATTTGTTTTATGTAAGACATGGATTACTTTTTCGCAAGTTTGGCATTATCAATATTTAGGTGCATTTATCAAAACATCAGAACACGTGTAGCTACGCACCGTCTGTCACCGAAATAGGGGCAAAAGAAACTGTGCGCTGAATTAAGTGCATATGAGTTTTCATACATAATAACGATGCAAATGTATTGTTCAGCTCATTAATATTAGGCCCGATTTCAACAAACGTTAGTGTAATCCTCGAGGTTAACCATTATATTCATATGGTTAACCCCGAGATTACTATTAGTTACATCAGAAATTGATATTCATCACAATCAAAACTCTTCAAATCACTCACCGCTTGATTCATTCATTTCAAACACTCATTCAGATCGATCGAGAACACTCAAAAATGCATAGAAAAACATACGATCAACAACTACACCGAAAATAATATAAATAGAAAAAAATCGCGATTTCACTGACATGATTTAAATTGTAAGCTTCTGATTAGTTCTCGAAGAAATCGGAAGCTACCTATTGAACTTGTATGCATATATTTTTAAAAGGGGGTAATAAATGTCGCTATTTTTTGTTCATCTTGAACATAATTTGCGATATTCTAATACCCCTCATTAAATTCTCTCAATAGTCACTCCACACACTCCATTCCAAAATCATTCGAAAATAATTCACCTTGATAATTTCAGGATGTTATTAACTGAACAGAGAAATACTTTTACTGATGATTACAATTTGGTAAGGGAAAATATTGCATAATTAAGATAAATCTATACACTTATATCCTTTACTAGTTTTTCCACGCCATGGCAATTTCTATGATATACATATTTTGTCTGCAGATATAAATTAGTCTATGTAGATATCACACCAACTATAATAAATGTCTCACAACACGCGTAATTTACGAAAGAATGCCTCCCCTGTTCTTGAGGAAAATCGGAGTTGTCAGTTGTGAGCGTTTTTATTTCTATGCTGTCAAATAAGAACAAACAGGTTCGTATATTTCGGAAATCTGCTGGTTAAACTACCCCTTTCAGATGATCACGTGTCTTAAAGAACCTTGTTTAAGAAAGTTCATTCTAAAAAGTCATAGACAATTCATTCAAACAGAAACTCTTTTAGATTTTGTGAGAGCCTAAGTTAGGGATGATAGAACGAGATGCACAGGGTGTTCAGAGTCTTAACTCTGTGCATAGGCAAAATTATTGGAAATTTAACACATGGGTTCATCTCAGATCTAAATTTTATAAAAGATTACAGAAGTTCAGATTTTATCTATAAATGCAACAAAGTGCTTCATGTTCTAACATAACAAACGTATTGTGCCGCAATCTTTCCAGCAATACAACGATGGCAAGTATAGTTGCCACAGGCATATTCTTTCTTGTGTTCAAGATTAGAAAAATCTCAGAGAGTGTTTATCTTTTTTTAAGAGAACGGGGAACTAGGATTTCTTTTTCATTCTTCTTTTTTCCGAAAGAAATCAATATAACTTCTCTGATTTAAAAATACTTGCATTCCTTAACAAATGCGCCGAGGCAAAAGGACGGACCCGTAGAATGTATAAATTAGATGTTGTTTTATTTTTTTATTTATTTTTTCTTAAATTAGGCAACTTACCCTAAACAGAAGTGTTCTACTGTTACAAAAAAGAGAGAAAGAGTAACGTTTTTCCTATTACAATCGAGAGATATGAGAACCATGACCGGAAAATGCAAGTGTGTTTTCATTTTCTAATCGCTAAAATGACTTTGACCCGCTACTAAAACGTCGTAACTTCAACTTTATTGAACGAATGTAGCAATATTCTAGTTTCCCAAGGATTGCGGCTGTAATATAATGGGTCATAAACAGCAGAGATGAGCTGATACTAGTGCAGACAACACGGAGTAAAATATGCAATAAAACAGATTCAATTTGATTAACGGTTTGCAAACATGCATTTTATAATGTCGAGATTTGTAGGGTCTTTTTATTCAAAAATATCTAGATACATTGTCAGAAAGAAGATGAAAATCTGTTTTACCGATTAACCCTTTGTTGTTTAATCCCTGCTTTTTACGTGCCTGTGATTTTATGATTGAGAAAACGTTGTGAAAAAAGAAGAAATTGCTTCTGTCAAGCAATTTCTTCTTTTTCCACACTATTTTCTACCCTACTGAAAGGTTATTTTTCAAATAAAATCCACTTTAAATTTCCGTCTGCAAAACCTTTGAATTTGGACAGGTCCAAAATTTTGTAAAACAAGAAAGGGTTAAACACGTAACGTCATAATGTCACATTCGATTCTATTCAGTCACATCGTCTACTTTTGCAAAACTTAGACAATGCTACATTGTATTTCGCTCGAGAATATCAAATATTGTCGTAAAAATTGCTAAAATGCGACCCACTGACTCGCAGTCAAACGTCTTATAAATTGTGGTGCAGATAAATGACAAATGAATGACTGTTGGACATAGATGCATGGAAGCCCTAATGACAACAGTGTATAACGTTTCGAAAGTTATCAAGTACGATTTTGTTGGCACATTCTTAAAAGTATCACCTTAAGTAGACTATCCCGAGTTCGAAAACAAGGCGTGGTAAGACAAACAAAATTGACACTTGGCATTTTTTTGTTTTACTGAATGTACCATATTTTAAATGGTAAATGACTCAACGTGGTTAGATAGTTTACAGTAATTTAAAGGTTTAAATGCTTTATGTCACAAACCATTAAATTCACTTGCCATTTCATAAACTATCGTTCAATCGTTTCATTTTGCATAAAAGAAATACTGATATCCCTATTGCGATGTGGTGGTTTAGTTCAATTCAGTATGGACCATGACATTTGGAAGCCAGCTGATGTTGGTATAAATTCACTTTCATTTTCAACCTTTACTCCGACATTACACAATAAAAATAAACATTTTAGTACATTGTAAAGTACAAGACAAAAATTCAACGCAATAAATTAAATTTCAAAGTAAAATGCAGACCAAGTTATTCGAAAATTTGTTCTTGTATGTACGTAAATAATATCAATAACGTTGACAATACTACTTCTATCAAGAAAATCAAACAGAATAGTTTCAGGCAGTTTTGAATGTTCAACTAAAGTAATGCTAGTTATCCGAAATCATTAAAGATTAGTTATTGGACATGTACGAGCTTACATATTATACAGGCTAAGGCTACGACTGCTAAATTTGTTTACATGTCTTGGTTTGTAGAGTTATTTACATCGTAAAATTGATTCCCATCTCGATGAAGACCATTCAAAATCACTCCCTCAGCGCCTCAACCATTCATTCAAAACACTCCAATCACTCACAAACGCTATCTTAAAATGTCCGTTAAATTACAAAACAAGAAAAGTACGTAGAATTTATTAAAGGGAGGTTATAAATGAACGTCAATTTCGTTCATTTGGACGAAATTAACGATAATGTTCTAGCTCTCTTGAAAATATTTCAAATTTCGCTCAAAACACTCATACAATTTCATTCTAATATAATTCCAAAGTCATTCAATTTGTCAATTTCACGATTATCCTAACTGTATCCCATATTTTTATATATATATATAATACGTACTTAGTGTATTATATGGAAAAAAATATCTAACGAGGTTGGGAGAATTGATCATTGTCGAGGCTCTGCCGAGACAATTACCAATTCTCACAACCGAGTTAGATATTTTTTCATACAATACACTTAGTACGTATTATATTTATCTTATAACCTCTTTTTGTCTTGTTTTAGTCAATGTTTCTAACTTAAATGCTAGTTTCTAAAAATAACTGTATGATATTATTGTTCTAAAAATAACTATGTGATATCATAAAAAATATCATACGGGTTGTTATCATACGGATACTTGTATAGTTATAAGATAAATATTTTTTTTGTAATTGCATGGTTAATAGTCCTGTAATTTGGTACATGTACTATTCAGTCATATACCCGCCTGTATGTGAAAATATTTAGAGGAGAAAAATCGTTTTAAGAAGGAAATCTTATCTTTAATTACAACATGGAAGCACTGAACCTCGTCGTATCACCACAGGTGATTTGAAAAAAAATCTGATGAACACCTGTTAGAAATAAATTTGCACATTATTTTTCTTTCAAAAACGATACACTGACTCCTACATACTTAAAGAAATAATTTAGAATTAACAAGTATTGTATTTTGTTACTTGAAAGCTCTATATCGTTCACACGAATTTGCACGTAAGAATTTTTTCTATTATTGCAAACTCGTGATTTGATGAGAACATTCTTGAAATGGAAGACACTCACCGCCCCCCCTCCCCGCCGCCCCTTGCACTCAACATGGAAAACTGGGAATGAGGATGAAATGCCAGAGAATTGGAAGCCGGTCGCAAATTATTCGATGTTCAGATCATGAATAACGATATAAAATTTGGTTACTTGTGTCATTGTGTAGTGATTTATTTTTTTGCTTTTTGATAATTCATCTTGCTATTTTACAACCAATCTTAACACTGTTGAAAATTCCTTAACCTTTCCCTTTGGCTCTTATGGTATGGTATTAAACTATTATAGTTTGAACAGCTAAGGCATATACTATCCATATCTAATAACGTAAAACTCACTTGTTCATCTGATCCATGAGGGTGCATCAACGTCGGAACTAGATCATAATTCATATTTTCGACCCGTCGCACGAAAAGGGACCATCTCTGAACTCCGTAAATCAGTGTTCGGAAATAGAATTGGATCCAGTATAGGTCAACTAGAAGGCGCATTATCACATGGTCAGGTAGCACAATCATTCAAGATTTAGAAAATGTGTTATTTGCGAAACGTGTCGATACTGATCAGTCTGCGCACAGTTTGACCAGGGTCGACACTTTACGTACCAGATTGTCCTTTTTCGCTAGACGGGTCACATTTGAGAACCGTTTAGTGAATTGGACCGTCTGGTTACTCCGTAACATAAACAATAGGAAAAGGAGATAGAATCCATCAGACAAAGACCTGCCCTGCGTTTAGATTGAAAAACGGTATAAACTGTTTGTCTGTCATACCCCATTTAGAACGTGCACTTGTGTGCAAAGCGGGATAAATTGACAAACAGTTTGCACTGTTTTGCCATCCCGAAGGCAGGGCAGGTCGCATATCGAAAATAATTATCCAGGAATGTAAAATGAAAATTTAAGGATCTTGAAAAAAAGGATTTAGTGAAAAAAAATTCCCTAGTCAACATGGCCTATCCGCCCAATCTGACTGCGAAACCTTCACATTTCAGTGACGAACCCTTTTCACAAGACGGTTTATATTTGCCACAATGGGGACGCCTCGGTGATTCTGCGGAATAGATTTTCCAATTTACGGATAAGTCTGAGCGATGTTCCGTATGTATTTTCCGTACAAAGTTTATACTAATTTATGTAACTTCGATTGCGACGAAATGATTAAGGTTATAGATTCGCCTACGCCAAGGGCTAAAACGTTTTGCAGTCAAGTGTTTTCCAAGAAACACCCCGGCGACAATTGGGCTCGAACTACAGACCTTTAGGTCACTCAAGTTGAACGCCTTTACCGATTTGAAGTAAAAAAAAAACTTTGCCGAGTATCATCATAGAGACAAAGTAAATGGTTTATCTAAAACACTAAAATTGTTATTATACTACAATAAAAAGTTGGATTGAAACCAGATAGATACATGTTTACGACTAGAAGCTAATAAAGATCTAATACAATTACCATGCACGTCTTCAAAATTATGGAGCAATTAACGTTGTCTTATTATCTTTAAAAATTATTCTGTCTTGCAATATAGATTCAAAACTACAACTCTAGTTACAAACATCGTGAATTTGACAATGTGGATGATTTTGGAATTATTTCGGAATGATATTGAATGAGTGGGAGGAGCGAATTTGAATGAAATTAAGGAGAGGAAATATAAATCGATAATTTGAACGAAATTGGAGATACTTCATTACCTATCTTCAAAAAAAAAAAAAAAAAAAAAAAAAAAAATAAATCATATTTTGCTACTTGTGTATCATTTTTTGCTAATCAGACTGTTTAAAATCATAACAAGCCAATGAAATAATGGAGTAAGTTTATCGATTTCAATGAAATGTTAATCGTTTTGAGTGATTTTTAAGTATTTTTCAAACGATTTTGGAACATTCCTGAATGGTTTGAGTGAGTATTTGAAATAAATGAAGCAATATGTAATCGATTGAAATTGACCTAGATAGGAACGAATGCCTTTTTAATGAAGTTTCTAACCGTAATATTTTTCGTCTCAGCTAAAGCAAATCTTTCCGTCTGTCATATTTTACCTAAAGGTAGTGGACCTGTAATAGTTACGCAACGTTTCGGATGTTTCGGAAGACTTTTAACAGTGCTAATAGAGTTTTCCTAATGATTTCATTCGAATCCCTCGGTCAACATCGTGTACGATCATGATTTCCGAAATGCTTCAAAAATAAAAGCGTCAACTACTGAACACAGAGTTTCAGTTGAACTCATGTAGTCATAAAATATCCATTGTTAACAATAAGTCGTTTGATGACCGTCGGCAACATTACTTGTAAAAATTTGTACTCTACAGACCTTATGTTTGTTCAAAGTATAAATTGAACGCGATAATACTAACATTGATAGGGTTGTATCGATATTTTCTATAGGTAGTGCAGGTTACTTATCGAAAATATGAACTCTCTGTAAACAACCTGATTTAATAGAATTAAAATACCGTGACGTATGTATATGACTGCGATGGCTCAGTGGATACGCATGCTAGACTATTGACTGGTTTATACCAAGACGATCCCGGTTCGTATCCTGTCAGCACCAGATTTTGTTGTTGTTTCGAGAAAATAGAGTTTTTTAACCATTAAATACACGCTGATAATTTGTTTTCTATCCATTTCTTTGTTTTGTAGATGTGTATTATATGATTAATATACGGGATACGACAGTTTGGAGAAAGAATATCGATACTATGCGACCAAATATCGAATTATGAAACATTTGCCTTTGGTCTGCAAGTGTTTTGGCAATGTCATCCCACTTCTAAGCAAGCGATCTTATAAATATTGCATTTTCAGCCTTTATATAAGTCGTGCTTAATATTCAACCCTACCGTGAAGTAAATATAACATAACTCTTTTCAACCTAATAATACAAATAATAATAATATAATCATGCAGACAATTGAAGCATTTTCAAAACTAGCACAACATATAACATAATTTAAAAAAAACATGCTATTAAATGTATAAATTGAAAAAAGTATGTCGCAATGCAGGATCGAACTCGGTCTGCTTGCTCTATATTCTGTCGTCCTTATCCACTCGACTACGCAACTCAGACAAACTAGAGCATGTTTTTTCAGTATAAGAAAGACAACTTATTTAATGAACAGTGTTTTTTATAACATGGATTGATCCAGTATTTGTATACAATAACGCGGTTATCGCGTGGGCTTTATACGTTGGGCAAGGATTGAATTAAGTCTACTTGATTTGAATGGGTTACCAGGCCTGTGCTCGGGATCACAAAACGGGGCAAACTGTTTTCAATGTATTAAAGGCAAACAGAATGCACCGTTTGATCATCCTGAACGCAGGGCTTATCATATTCAGGAAACTCTGATGGATGCACCAAGTCTTTTAAACGCTGATGTCGATGGTTAAAAGCTGGATTACACTGTAAAATTTGAACAGCTTCCTAAGTAGACTAGAATTCGATAAATCGGTTTTAAATCAAGCCAATTCGTCTTTACCAATTGTATCCTTTCAAGAGGTATATGGTGATTTAGGTGAGAAATTCAGGACTTAAGTTTTTTCTCTTTTTATTATAATTTGTTAGAGATATTGAGGATACTCGTTTGTTTCAGTGTAAGATCGGTTAATCTTTCATAGAGTGAACAACAAAACCTATATTTGCACGAGTGGTGAGGACACGTATGAAATATAGCTTTTGTTGTTCACTTAATGATAAATCGATCTTACACGAATATCAAAATTTATTGATTATCGTATTTCTTTAATGCAAATATGAGGAAAAAACGCGAAATATTGCGACAATTTCTCCTACAGCGAGCAATTTTGCACGTAATAAATAGGCAGCCTTCATAATGACGTCATATATTGGGCTCGGCTTTCATAACGTTAAAAAGGGAAAAATGAACGTAAGCAGCGTATAATAATTTGATAAGTTCACTGGTTTTGCGGTCATTTTATCCGGTTATAATCTACCGTTATTTCTTGATACTCCACCGAAAAGCAGTAAGGAATTATTTTTTTACCATCATCACCTAGAATCAAGCAGAAAACAAGCACGTAATTTTTCACAGTTATCTCATTACAATAAATGCGGTTTTCTGCCACATTTGATCCACGGTCGCTTCAAAGAGTGAATATCCTTTAACCTTAAGTTTTCATTATCATTTTTATGACTCGAAAAATTATGTATTTTATGACCCGTTTATGATGTATGAAGGCATTTTGTAAGCATATTTTATATCAATTAGCATTCTGACTGCGCTTGAAGTAAAGGCATCTGAAGGCGCAAAAGCAATTAATTACAAAACATTAAACGTGTTAGTACAATGAAATTGAAAAAGATGTCTTAAATCAGAACAAATGACGGTAACGATTTTGTTTGAATTAAGATATTATGATACAGTAAGAAACATCATTAAATTTACAAGTTGAATAAGCTCGGATTGTTTGTTTGAATGGGTTTTACTCCGCTTTCAACAATTTGCCAGTAATATCGGGGCGGCCGGAGCACCTAACAATGGATTCCTGGTATTTCTTTCACCTGTACTACCATAACACCCTTTCCTAGGCTCCGACTGCTATCTCACATAGGTTTACGTTTATCTACCCATTGGTGAGAGACATACATCGGAAAGGATATTTGCCGCCACCGGGGATCGAACCCACGACTTCCAGATTGGTAGTCTTATGCCTAACCAACTGCGCTATGGTGGCGGCTTGAATAAGTTCGGGGTGACATTGGAAGTATTTAGATAAAATGAGTTTGGTGAGAGAGTTTTGAATAACTTCAAAGGGAGGTAAACAATATCAATAATTTCGTCCAGTTTGACGAATAAATCGACATTTTTAACCTCCCTTTAATGAAATCTACGTACTTTTCTGATTTTGTGTCTTCACGGACAAACCAGACGCTTAAAAATAAACGCCAGTCAATATCGATTGGTTTAAATATTGATAATTCTGAATTAATTCGAAGCATATTCTTTTTACTTTTTTGAAGCGTTTTTTGAGTTACTGGAGTGAGTGTTTGGAATTCATGAATGGAGAGCTGAGAGTGTGGTTGGGTGTGGTTTTGATCGAGATGAGTGTCAATTCCATGATATAATTTACTTTAAAATGAAATTCAGATAAAGTGTGTGAATTCTCTATGCGCAATGTGCATATGCGCTAGGTATTAAATTGTTCGGTGTTTTGTTATAGATCTGGTTGTTTGGTATCAATTTTCTGCTCATCTTAGGAGCTTATATAACATTAGAGAATTTGTACTGCTTTGTATTGTGTTTTCTCTTATAACTATACAAATATCCGTGTGATAACATCCCATATGATATTTTTATGATATCACAAGGATATTTTTAGAACAATGACGTAATGCGGTTATTTTTAGAAACTTGCATTTCTGTTCGAAACATCGACGAAAACAAGGCAAATAGGGTTATATGATCAATATGAAACGTACTTAGTGTATTGTATGAAAAATTTATAACTAGGTTGTGGGAACTGATAATTGTCTCGACAGAGACTCGACAATTATCAACTCTCCCAAAACTCGTTAAATATTTTTCCATACAAAACACTAAGTACGCATTATATATTTATTATATTGTATTATATTATATTGTCATTTAATCTTAAGTTTCAAACTCAAATGCATAAAAATGCACTCGTCTTTCACTAATGTTATATCACTGTAAATGGCATTAGCTTTCTGTTGTATCATATCGTCGTTGAGTGAATAAAATGTAGGACCTACAGCTTTTTTCAAGCTGTAGATACGATATTTTGGTCGCTCATCAACCATATAATTCATGCTGAAATGGCAATGAATATAACGATTGAAATGAGAAGTTCACTAAGTCTGTCTGATTGACAGAATGTCGTATCAATAAAGTTAAATTGTCCTTAACATTTCAATTCACCTGGTAATATCATTCTGCACCAGTGAGTCAGAAAAAGGAAATTGAAAAATCTTGGATCTGACATGTGTCTTGTCGTAGAAAAGGGGTCTTTTCTCAAACTATATATTTCTTTATATTTCTTTTCGCACCAACTTGTCGAATTTCTAATACTTTATATCTTTTTAAAACGTCTAATTCCATCGAACAGAGATCTCAAGCCAATTGAATATTTGATTTCGCTTTTAAAATGTTCATCCGACACAGTCCTACGGTTTTCGCGTGGAATAAAGAAATTATAAAAACAAATTCTTAGCCTCCCCCCCCCCCTCCTCAAGGGGTAAATGCTAGTTGTCAATGACCGTCCGCCGTCAATCGCCTTCTAGGCTATGTACAGCCGAAATCCTTTTACTTATACCATGTGCAAGATGTATACGAAATCATGCACCGAAAAAGCCATATATTCGTTTAACATTTTACTATTAAGGCTGAAAAACATCGCATCGCAAAACCAGCCTATTCGAACTAGTTTTTACGATTCTTTGCTACGTTAAGGCGTTGATACTATGCGTTTTATATCGAAAGGTAGCTTCATATTGAAGAAGAAATGGATTATACGAGTAATCTGACCCTAATATTTGCTACGTTTGTGGATAAATTTGGGCTGCAAGATAAATTAGGATCTACACTTAAAAGATACGTCGAAATATTGAACATGTATTGTATCTTAGTCTTGGATACAGTGTAATGTGACTAAATTTACATTTTAAGTCGCTGATATTGCAATGATTACCTATATTTATTTTCAATCTGACTTGGGGTAAATACCAGAGATAGACCTATAGGCTTTCTTTAAAGATTTTTTCCGCTTGTACGCTTTATATACACTAGTAGATAAATTGTGCAAGGACATGTAATCAATCTAATTGAAAATCTATTTTGTCTAAAGCTGTTTTGATTGCATGATACAATGGTATATTTGAATTGTATTATTATATTGTCATGGAAACTCGAAGCACATAATACAGGTCTTCATATGCCTTGATAAGTTATATATCTCAAGTTACGAATCAGTAGACAATTACAAGTAGTTCGCCAGTGTCAATAAAAACGCGAGTTCAATGCTTCTTGGTAGGCAATCAAAATGTCGTTATAACATCATTCGAGTTGTGTTTAAATAGACGGCCAAGACTCGACAACAGCCAAACAATATTCAGATATTATCAGATTTAGCATTATTTGCAGTCTGACAAGGGTTGAATATATATCTGCACTTTCCGAACCGTGTTTCATTTCGTTGCAGATGTAAAATATACATCTTCAGTCTAAAAATCAGTCAAAGTAAGCTAAAAAAAACTTACCCAGGTAGCATTCCATCAATTCCTCCTCTCTGAGATTGAGAGTTTTCTTCACGCGATGGTGTCTCCTTTGCAAGTTCGTATGATTTATCTTTAACTCTTCTAATTCCCTCAAAGTTTCATTCAACCTCATTTTTAAGGTTGCCAATTCCTCCCTCAATGTATTCTCAGAGCGAACCACGTCGTATAACTGATTCTCAACACTTACTAATTTGGTCTCCGAGAAATTCAGTCGAGTTTCAGTATAATCCAACTTTTCGGTTTTGATTTTAAGTTTATTCTTTAAGATGTTTGCTTCTTTCTCTAAAACTGCTGACTTTGTCTCCAATCCCCCTAACTTACTTGAAGATTCAAAATATTGTCGCTGTGTTTCCTTTAAGAGATCGGAGGTTTCGTTTAGTTTATTCCTAGCATCTAATAAATCAGCTGACTTTTTGGCCAAAGATGTTCGCATTCTATTGAATTGATTTTGTAACTGTAACATTAAAATGTTTTCTGAAGGCCCCTGTGACCTTGCACGAGGTCCAACTTCGGGACCCGAGCCCCCAGGATCGAGATAAACTCCCCTAGAATTATATGATGAGGGACCCTGTGGAATGGCATTCCGTAACACCCTCTGTATAGAGTTTTCTAATTCTTTAATTCTATTCTCATGATCGGATTTCACTATATCGAAGTCTTTCTGCATCTTATTCATTCCAACACCGTTTTCCTTAAGTTTAATCGCCTCCGGTGCGGTTTCCTGAATTTTACCCGTTGGCAGAGATTCGCACCCACCACCGTCCGGTATGAGGTTAATGTTGTAGGTACACTGGCCATTTTTGAGCGAGCACTGACTCGCATACACTGAGGTAGTTAATCCGAATCCTAATACGGTTAGCAAAACCAGGCGTCGAATTATAGAAGTCCGTCGAAACATACTATTGAATTGAATATTCACATCGTAAAATCTTCTTCACCGACTGTTTATACCTTTTTAACGCTCTCGTGAGTTTGCCTTGATGGGGCGATAAAGCATATCAGACATTATTAACATAATCAAATTCATCGCAAACTTTTAAATTGCCCACTTTAAGCGTCTAGCCGAGCGACACTGCTGCGCTTGATTATTAAATTCAATTCAACTGTCGAATTAGTGCACCAATTACTTGCACAGCGGAGAGCTCGATTAACCCAAATTTTGCAAATTTAAATAATCTTCTCAAAGAGCTTCAAATGCCAAGTAGCGAAACACGTTATAATAAAATCTTTCTTTTAAACAAACGCGTTCTAAACACAAAAGACAATTAAGTACTTCCTCTCGATGTTTAAATAATGCACTATAATTTATCAAATGAAATGTTGATAAAATGTCGTGCACCGTAACAAAATGTTGTATAAAAATCCGTCGCATAAACATGAAACTGTCACAGCATAACATTACTCGCTTGGCTACTACAGCTTGATAAATCAAATGTATTTTAGCACTGCAATACAGGTTAGGCTAAAAGCTCTTCTTTATACGCTATAAAACGTTACCTATAATTTAGTAGGCTTTCAAGTAGACGGCGCGTTTTAAGATTCAGTTTGAAAGGAAAATGCTTGATCGTCGAAAACATTAGTAACAATAAATGCTTGCTTTTCAATTCACGTAAGGTAGTCCACTTCTAGTGAAAAATGTTGAAATCGACTCGAAGTTGGGAAGTTTCGGAAGACATATCATATACCGATACATTCGGAACATAGCTCAGACTTTTCCGTAAACTGGAAAGTACCTCTGACCTAATTATTGGGTAATTCGATTTTTTGGCGGTGCTTCGGTTAATACGCTTGAAGAAAAACAAACTCCTAAAATGCCTTCCGATCATCATATGTAGAACTTTTGCGCATTTAATAATTTGATAACAAAACGCAGTTAAACATTGCGTTTTGTTATCAAATTATAAAATGTGCAGTTCTAGCTTTTCGTTGAATTTCTCTTTTTTCGCAACGTCATCGGCAGTAATAATTGTGACGTCTTATAACCCGTGTGCGGTATGACGCGCTTGTATGTCTGCACCCTCATTATTCCAGAGGTATATTCCGTAGAATCGCCGAAGGTTCCCGATAGATACCGATTTCACCAAACTTTTCCGGCTTTAAACAGCATAATCGTAGCAGTATATCGTAAATATCGTAAGTGCCTATTCAATGTCATTTAATAACTACTATGACGTACGTAGTCTAAGGCAATATTGAAGGAAAAGTGTGACCCGTCACGCGAAAAGGGACCATCTGAGTAGTGGGTAAAGTGTCAAACCTTTTCAGACTTCGCGGATTGCGCGTGACCTACTTGGCTTGGAGATACTTTTCGCGTTTTTTAAATAGCGAATCAGTGCACTCCTACGATGATTTTACTGCGCTAATGGAGATGGAACGGCGATAGCATTTCTTCCACTGCGAGTCAACTGCCGTCTCGCAGCGAGAATACTGCGTTGTTCGTGTGCTTCGTACTATAGAAACAATCTGTTCCTACTTGTCAGTACTTCGCTATTTTTTGAAGAGTAAATTAAAAAAAGAAAATAAAGTCAAATGCAAAAACCGCTTGAGAAAATTTCCTTAACAATATTAGAATTATAAATGTAAATTGCTATTATTATGAAGCTATCGCAATAAGGTTTGCGTAATCAACAGCCTTGCCTTTTACCGTTCATTTACCACTAAATGAAAACCTATTTTACAACTGGGATATGTAAACATTTTTATTGTTTGGCCTGTTAAGTATAAACAACGTCGTGGGACCGCCTCATAAGCTTAGTTGAGACGTAGTGAAATCAGGTATATCGCAGTACATTCGCAGTTAAAGCGTCATTGCCCTTCTTTGGCATCATTACTACGCTCACAAGTACAATGGCGCCGAGATGCATGGCATTACGGGCAGCAACTTTATGGCACTGCTGTGGCGACCCCACGATGCTCTTACTGCGTTCTGGTCCCGTGTCGATCTAACAGCGACTGATTTGTGCATGTCCAAAGTGCAATCGCGCTCAATGTCGCCCTTCGGTAATCTAGATGACTGCAAGGCGAGCCCACTGCCACCTCACTGCACTTCGGTTGAGTTAACCCTTTCCTGTTTTACAAAATTTTGGACCTGTCCAAATTCAAAGGTTTTGCAGACGAAAATTTAAAGTGGATTTAATTTGAAAAATAACCATTCAGTAGGGTAGAAAATACTGTGAAAAAAGAAGAAATTGCTTGTCAGAAGCAATTTCTTCTTTTTTCACAATGTTTTCTCAATCATAAAATCACAGGCACGTAAAAAGCAGGGATTGGACAGCAAAGGGTTAAAGGCGTTGTCGCGGCGGCGTCCTCAATGCGATCTTGAAATTTTCAAATCGTCGAAAGAGTGCCCTTGCATCACCACCATAATGTGACTGGCCTTAAGGAGCATAAAGAGCTCAATTTGGTGAATGCGTTTATGGAAGCAAAGACGGTTGACTTTTCCGTGTAATAGTATCACTATTTTTGAATACGTACTGTATAACTATAAACTCAAACAGTGAAAAATGTTGCAGTGAAACGTTACATTCAAAGATAGTATTTCAATTAGGGCACCTTGATCCCATTTTTATCAGTCTGATATCTTTTGAATGTTATTAGTATTCCAGAGTTGCTCATTTTTCTTAGATACATGAAATCGTTTATCATTTGAAAGAGAAATACATAGGCTTATCGTCATTATGTATTTCAACCTTTTCGGCATTAACAATCGCTTATTCTCTTTGGAATCGACTATTCGAAAGAGAAATTGAAATGAAACCCGTCACGCTAAAAGGGGCCATCTAGGCAGTGCGTAAAGTATCGACCCTAGTCAGACTGCGCGCCCTGTGTTGGTTAAAGCTTAAAGTTGATTCACATTTGTTGACTAGCAATCGGGTTATATTCGGAAAGCGCTTGCAGTACGTTCAAGATAAACTGCTCCTTCAAAAACTGTTCTCGGCGAACGCTTACAATATATCCTGAATGCATGATTGGATTAAACTGTTTCGTGTAAGCTAGACTTTTTGGTTATTGACTTCACCATTCTACCGCAATGAAAATATAATATAAATCCGTCTTCCAGTTGTTCTTCTGACCGCTGTTTGGTCTCTTAAACAAAGATTAGTAGTTTTGTGAAGACCCAGCGAACCTCTTTTATATTAATGGACTAAATTGGTGAGCGTCCAGGAAAATTTGAGGAACAAATTCTTGAAAAAGAGAAAAGTTTCCAACCTAATCAGCCTACGCAGTTAATTCCCCACCTTTCTCCCTAGTTCCTTAAATCTACGATGTACCGGCCACGGATGATGACTAAATGCTGCGCTCTTCCCTGATATTCATGACCCATGACATGAATTAGAATAATCTCGGAATTACGTTTAATAAAAAGATATCGGATCCAAGAGGTTCGATTTCAACAATTCTTGCACTGGAAGGTAGAATGGTCCATTCTAGATTCAGAGAGTCTGCAAACTTTGAATAGTTTCGGAATACATACGTGCAGAGCGAGGTATCATTTCGAAAAGGCTTCGCTAACGCTTTCATCCTGAACACAGGGTTGGTATTTACTTGTCTACGGAAAGGTGGCCTATAAAATGAACTAGTAAAAAAAAAGCGTACGGTAGTGGAATTCAACACCCGTGATTGATGGATTTCCAAAGCATCAAGGTCACAAGTAATTTTTTTTAGCTATGTAATAGTTTTGAAGAAAACGTAGCGTGTTTTTATATTGTTGTGATAAGGATTTTAGTTTCATACTCCCATGAAATAAAATGAAAAACGTATTCATCTCTTAATCAGAATATTTGGTAAAAGATTAAAACCGTTTCAGGGAATTATGTGATCCGTATTTGTTAACGATTATAAGAAAAGAAAACAGTAAAGAGAACGCCGCCAGCTCTAAACAGATTTAGATCTTATGATAACGAATTTTATGTAAGAGATTTTTAAGCTTTTAATTATAACGACGCTGAGAAAAACCTCGGATTATTGTGAAGGTGTTATGTTGAGACAAGCCGTGTTAAAAAGAGCATCCCTACATCAAGGAACGAAAAACGCCCGCGAACGTTCAAAATAATTAGTCCTTGCACTTTTGTGTACATATGTATATCTGATTTCAAATGGGGAGAACCCACAGTTTTTTGTCAGTTAAAAGCAGTTAGAGGTCTACGTTTAAAAAACTCCTGCTATAATACAATATGTTCATTATTTTAACAACTGAGAAACCTTTGTACTGAAAACAGGACAGTTTCAACTCAAAACAGGGACAATTATCAAATTAATAAGTTCACGTTTTGTATGTTTGGCCACGATTTCGATCATTTTGGGACATTGACCGTTTTCTATTTATAATCTTATTTTCTTTTTTTTTTTTTTGTAGTTTGATATATACCATTAGACAAAAGTCATGCCCGGTTTCGCGAATAAACAGATGATAAACAGCAGTAAATGTAGCAAAATTATAAACAGGGCGTTTAAACCTTCCGATGTACGGTGGTTTTGTACAGCTTCGATCTTATACGGAATTAGACGCCGAAATATCGAGCACGTTGCAGTGGTTGATTTAAGATAATAGGCCCGTAATAGTTCCGCAACATTCGGGAGTTTAATGAACTTTAACAGTGTAAACCGAGGTATCCTAATGATTTTTATTAGGAAACCTCGGTTAACATTGTGAAAGAACATTTGGTCCGAAATGTCGCGAAACTATTACGGGTCTACTACCTTAAACCCGGTCTTGTAAAGGCGGGAAAAATTAAAGTAACGACAGTATCCATATTTAACAGTGTTGACAGAGGTTTCCTAATGATTTTCATCAGGAAAACTCGGTTAATATTGTGAAAGATCATGAATTCTGAAATGTTCTCTGATCTTTATTTGGTTATGAGATAGACAATAGACATGTGTGATTAAATAGCAGAACAATACATTTCTCTTGCTTACAATTGCAAAACATTTCGTGGGAACCTATTGTTCTACGTAGAAAATTATCATGATAGAGCAAAAATATGTAAGAAATATTGTGTGAGATTTGTATCTTCAATGAAAGCATCTGTGCTTATTTATTTCGTATGAATAGAAAATAAATCACTGGCAAAGTGCAGACAAGATGTAAAAAAAATTAGTGAATAGTTTTGTTGCTTTGGTTTAGTTTACAGGACGAATAAAGTAACCAATTTTTATAACGAATAAAAACGACCATTGCCCTTGCCCAAGTGTTTTGTGACCACGGCTCCAGATAAGAATGAGTTATTACAATCTTAATCTTTTAAATCTAATACTTGTAAACCTTAGCCATGTTTTTTAGAATTTTCTGTAACAGCTTGATTGTAGATAGCCAAATTAGTACGGTCAGAACATAAAATCAAATCAGGCTTTGCAAAACTAGAAATATGCCTTATATTATATATTTTCAGTGATGTACATGTACCTATATTTAAGAGACGGGTACCAGTCCAATACAAGCCCTATATTGTTGATACAGTGAACAACATCGAGAAATTGACAAGGTGAATGATTTTGGAATGATTTAGGAATGAATTTGAATGAGTGTATGCAGTGAGTTTTGGTTGAAATTAATGGCAGGTAATCCAATACCGCAAATTTTGTTCAGGATGAACAAAATTAGCGATAATGATTGCCTCCCTTTTAAATAAATATGCACACAAATCCTATAGCTTGCTTCCTATTTCTTCAAGAACCTATTAGACGGTTACAATTTGAATTATGTCAGTGAAATCGTATTTTTTCTCTATCCAAACTTATTTTGAACAACGTTGTTGATTCTATATTTTTCAAAGGGTTTGAGCGTTTTTGAATGCTTTGAGTTATTGTTTGGAATGAATGAATTGAGCGCTGAATGGGCGATTTAGAATGGTTTTGATTGAAGTGAATGGCAATTTCACGATGTAACCAACTGTACCCTAAAGAAGGCAATTCCATTGAGAACCCACAACAAAAGCTTTAAACAGGCTACAAATTCGAGATAACTGAATGGTAAATTTTTAAAGCAAGGAGCGTCACATGAAAAAGGGCCGTCTTCGGATAAAGATAAATAAATACAGATGACACTGAAATATGTAAGCATCAGTATTTTTAAAATGCCCAAAATGACCTAATATAAGTAGAGTGATAATAGCCAGACCACTTTGCTTCATTCCTACAGTTGAAACATCGTGAAATTGAAAGATCAGTGATTTTGGAATGATTTTAGATTAAATTGAATGAGAGTGTGGAGTGAGATTTAAGTGAAATTAAAGGAAGGCAAACCAATATCGCTATTTTTGTTCAAGTTGAACAAAAATAGCCAAATTTAATACCTCCCTTTATGAAACATGCACACATGTTCTATGAATAGTTTGCCGTGACTTCGTGAACGCGTAATATGCTTACTAAATTCAATTATGTCAGTAAAATCGTGGATTTTTCTAAGGATTTTAATTATGAACGCAGTTGCTGATCTTATCCTTTTTAGTGTTTTGGAGCGTTTTTGAATGGTTTGGGTGTGTTTCTTGAGTGAATGATTGGAGCGCTGAGCGAGTGGTTTTGAATGGTTTTGATAGAGGTAAACGTCAATTTTACGCTATTTCTTACTGTATATATTACTATGGGTTTTCTTGTAACATGTGAGCATAAATGACGATAAACAATGATTAAAACATTTCATTTACAGCGCTATTTTCTGGACTTGGTTAATCAACAATCACAATATTGCAAAATTTGGATGTGAAAGTTTTGATGAGAAAGTCCAATTCAGTGTTTTACATTGGAGAAATAAAATATTATTATTAACTGCATGTGAATAATGTAAATCAAAATGGACATGATTCATCCGTAAAATTCAAATGAAATCAAAGTATCGAAACTACAAATTAAGCCACATGAACTAAAAAGAAAAAAAAAGAAATACAAACGTCTGCAAAATTAAGAAGAACAAAAGCTTTTGTCGGTAGCTCTTTTATAACCCTAATCAAGTACAGAAGGCCACCCCTCTCTCTCTCTCTCTCTCTCTCTCGCTCTCTCTCTCTCTCTCTTTCTCTCTCTCTTTCTCTCTCTCTCTCTCTCTCTCTCTCTCTCTCTCTCTCTCTCTGTCTCTTTCTCTCTCTCTTTCGCCGCCCCCACCTCTGGATCCACATGGAAGTATCAAGATAGACCATCAGACTTCAGTTTGGCGTCGATACAGTATATAAAATCGAGAAATTGACAAGCTGGATAATATTGGAATGAGTTTGGAATGAAATAGAATGAGTGCAGTGAGTGAAATCTAAACGAAATTAAAGGGAGGTAATACAATATCGCTAATTTTGTTCAATATGATCATTTTTATACTCCAATATTATTCTTGTTAAAACCTTAAGAAACTTGAATCACAATGTTCATCATTGAATTTGAATATAATTTCTCTAAATTATCCCCAAATGTTTCCTTCTCAGTCAAAGAATTACCCGAACTCTTTTTGATTTATTATTTTATCTCGTTTAAGCCCAACGGAATCTTTTATTGCAGCGAACATCTAATTTGAACACAGCGGTAAAAACAGTTTTGCGTAGTACTCTCTCCACCTTGAATTTAACATAACAATAATGAGCCAACGAGCAGCGTTATTTATAGGTCTTATCTGAAGAGATGCGTTGTAATAAATTAATGCCACATCTTTTCTATAATAAATTAATGCCACATCTTTTCTATCCTCTATTTCAAAACACTGACCAAGAATATTGAATGTCGTTTCTCTGTGGGGTAAATACCTGTAATATTTAACGCTATTCCCAACACAGTCTTTCAAGTTACGTAATGCTTCATACTGCCGACGACGCTGTCCAAGTCGTCTGTTTGCCATATACTTTAAATGGCTTTATATTGGCGGTTTTCCGAATACGATTTATTGGCTGTGATTTATTTTGGCGCATCGTACTTTAACGCCAAAACATAATTCTTTATCTATATTTTACATTTTTTCGTCGTTTAAAACACCGTAACTAAAAGAAAGGCAATTTCTAGAGTAAAGTCAACTCTCTACAAACTTTACAATAGTTTGTTTTCACACCTTTATTCATAGTTATAACGCGTGTATAAGTTTTTCGCACGTTTTCATTGCGTTTTTCATTACAATGCATAAACCAACTTGGATCTGTAATCTTGAAAGTGAGGGATCAGCGCAACACTATTGTAAGTGCCTATGATTTATAGGCACTTACAAGAGTATTGCGCTGACCCGTCGAAATGTCAACGTTGACAGCATAATCTTTGATATAAATTTAATTCACATTGACTTAAAATGTATAGATTCCATATCTATTATAATAAAGAAATATCTTATTTAATAAAAACAAATATTGGCGGTGGATTAATTTTGGCGCATTTTAGCTTGACCGCCAATATAGCCAAAATAAAACCACCGCCAAAATTACCCCTTTACAGTATTGCAGGAAATACAGAAAGGGCAGTGAATCAATAACGACGAGATCTATCCAATCTTCAAAGGTCTCATTGTTAAGTCTTTCTTCGTTAGTTGATCTGAATAACTCATACTTTAATTCTTTCGGACAACAATGAATCTCGGAGTTTGTGAACATCACGCACATTGATAGACTCGTTGTCTTTGGATACTTTTGATTTACATCTTTCTCTCCAAATCCTGGAGGATATCTTCCATCACTGAAAAAAATGGCACCCACACATCGCTATGACAGTATCATTTATTCTCCCTTCTACGTCCTCAAGAACAGACAAACACTCAACAAACTGTTCCATACAATAAAGATAAGATGCATATTTCAACCGCGATGAAGTAACATCCGAGTGCAAGCTGAGTTTATAAAACTTTAGTGTTGTTGAAGTTGGTACACTCTTTTGAAGAATAGTTATACTTGCTTCACGAGTAGCCAAATAAGAACAGATAAATGGCTGGAACAAACGCACTGCTTCTAAATACATTTTTCCTTTCTTCTTGAAATCTTTCAACAAACAAATTACATTATCAGGGCTTCTCATAATCGATTCGAATTACAGATACATACATTTTGCCAGTTTACACGTTATCTACAGAAATCTTTGTAGTATCAATCTGAAATTTCGGTAAGATAAAGCCGTTTCGTCACCGCTAGACACCACGCTGTTTTTATTGTTAAGACATCTGATAAATTCATTATTAAGGTTATCAATATTGATACGAATAACAAATGTCCCCCTTGTTCTCAACAAGTTTCTCAGCGTTGACAGTAAAAATTTCTTGTTTCTATCATCAACCTTTCCTAAAAAGAGGTTAGCTGATTCGTCAAAATAATTTAGACATTTTTCATCTAGAACTGCTGAAATCATTTTGAAAATAATGATATGAAGACATAGGAGAAAATTGTGTTCATTCCATATTTCTTTGCTAGTAGATTCTATGCAATGGAATAAAATTGTTTTACACATGTAACTAGATATGGTTTCTGTCTTGATAAATGTTTTTACAATCATTTTCATCAGGACATAACATCTGATTTGTGTAACGTTCAAGCTGAACATCAAACATCTTTCAGCTAGCGATGTTGAAATTCTAAACGTTTCTTTTCTGTTGTCAAATGGATGTGACATTGAAACTATCAAAGAACCGCTTGCTTTCATATACTGAATCATATCTGGTGTTGGCCATTCTCTGCCGTTCTCATTAGTCCATTGTTTGTAGTAGTTTGGCCACGTCTTACATCCATATGCAAGGACAAAATCGTGCTCTTCCAGGCCGACATAATGCATTGCAGCCGGACCATGTGGAATAATACCAGCAGGGTGAGCTTTCATGTCCTTTAGAATCAATTTTCCATTAGTATCAATTACACAATCCTCGACGTCAACAACCCCAGGTAGAGGTTCTGGGGTGTCATCACAAAGCTCTTGAAGTTTACAATGACCAGGGAACTGAATCTCATCTCGAAGCATCATATGATTTAATTTGTTTTCCTCCCAGTCTGGCCAATCTTGTATCACATTGACGTCCTGGGGTACAAATACTAAATCAGTGTCTGAATTGAGTCCGTCAGTTGTCGTTCCTTCTGTTTGACTCCCAAATATATACAGACTGTCGGATTCCTCCAATGTTTGCATCAAATTCTCCATCTGTTCCCTAATAAAATTCGTCCTTCTTCGCTTCATCACACTTTCTTTGTTCACACCAATATTGTTCATGACATGGGATAGTATCAATGATGTATTTGTGTTATAATCTGGCGAGTTATCCATCTTGCTCAGACTGAAAGAATAATTTCCAAGGTTTCACCGATCAGGTTATAGAATCTATATGTGATTAGTCAAGCGGAAGGGAATAATTTCCAAGTGTGGAAAATAAAGACCTTTGTTAAACCAGGGGATTTGTACATTCTAGATTTTCGGGATTTAAACTGTCCAACTTCTACTTAAAGTTTTCCTCATCTAACATGACAACTTTACATCTTTTAAAATAGTTTTCGAAATGCTAACTCAACTGAATTCAACGTCTTGTTAAAATATTTATTCTGCGGTATTCCGAGGTTTGCTTTTTCTCGTGATGTTTGAATAAAGCCATATTCTTTATATACTTCATCAAAAATGGTTTAAGCAAACTGCCTCGAAACAATCGAGTTTTAATTTGAAATGTTCTAGATCATTACATGTAAAGTGGAAGCATATTGACCTGAATCTGGCATTTGTGATTTGAATAAATTAAATGTCGGTCGTTTCCCTTCGGCAAAAACCGACTAACCTGCGGAGTTAGAGTGCACGTGTTCGCTCTGTTAGCTCGTTATCGCCGATGCTTTTTACTGTAACGGCGACATTTAGGTACCTCCATTAACTAGTGATTCAATACTTAGTTTAAATCTCCCATTTCATAATCTTTAGATGCGGGTGAAAAAGTACAAATTTCTTAAAAATGCAATAAATGTTCTTTTGTCTGGAAATGAAATCGCTTCTCAGAGTCTGCTTTTGAAATTGAATCTTCTGCTTCATGACTTGGTACCCTGTATATCGGTAGACTATATTTCAAGTCCACGCATTCCTGTAATTTGTACAATATAACGGAATGGCCATGCTTGGTTGTCACGTACCCAGGTATCTTCGGAATTTTATTCATGAGCTTATTATCTATTCTACATAAAGGTCAGGTTCAATTTAATTGCACTCGCTATATTTGTATATTTGTTTTAAATTATTTAATAAATCATTATAGCAAGAGGATTGCACGTGTATTGTCCATATGCAAATGGGTGGATTAAAAAAAATACATAGATTTTATATTCTCCAAAAAAGTTCTTTGACATTGAACACATATAATAAAAAAACAAATATACCTTTATTTAAAGTAAGTAAGTTATATTCAAAGTAAATCGAAGAAGGTGTCTTTTCACTTAATTAAAAAAGATTACTGCATAAAATGTACGTTTTCGGGCCGTTATAGGTATGTGTTAACGGACAAAACCCGTGCGTTAACGGGAGAAAGTGTGGATTAATCAGTAAATTCACGTGCCGTTAACACCCGTTTTTTTTTTTGTTTTTTTTTTTTACTTTGGCTTTATACTATTGAATCATTTTCAATGATTCTTATATTTTTTTCTGCAATATAAGTTTGTCCTTAAAGGATGTTTCATGCATTCTATTCAAAATACAACATGAAAGATCTAGAAGTCTGTGCGCATTGATTAGTAAAATACGTGAAAATTATTCATGTCCAACATTATCATAGAGCATACCTGAAGACGTTGCTCTAATTCCCGCATTAAATTATGTGATTTCATAAATTTATCAAGCCACGTCGGTATAAACAAAATTGGCGGTGATGCATGATATAATTGCATTTGGAACATCACTCGGCCATTTCCGTAAAATCGGATTGAACTGGTACCCCGATGTCTGTGAGATAGATCTAGGGGCAGTAACCCAGTCTAACCTCGGATGTATGTAAGGCGGATGGGTATGTAACGAAATCGTGCATTTTGTTAGGCGGAAACAGTGTAAGAAAAACTAGCACTGTAAATTTATATTTTTTAAAGTAAATAACGGCTGAAAAATCTAAATTTTTGAGAATGACGAATCATTCTCAAAAATTAAGATTTTTTCAACCGTTATTTAAGAATCTAAAGATATTAATATAAGGATTCGATGAACTCACGTCAGTGACTTAAACGAGTAGCGTTGGCGACGTCGAATGTTTTCACTCACAGTTTCGAGGGCTAACGCCAATCTAACTGACGTCATCGAGTTCTTCCAAGGTTTTCCCGTAATTTTTGAAAATAGTCCGTCCATGTACATCCGAGGTTGATCGTGAGATTGGCCGAGTGGTGTTCCGAATGGATATAATTGTTCCGGCATATTCGTAAGTTTTTAACTAGTTTTATATTCTTCGTGTCTCTGCAAATGTTTACGCCTTCAAAAACGTGAATTAACCCTATATTAATCGTTTTCTGATCAAATATTTGCAAGGTGACGTTGATTGAGATCGTTACGTCAAAAAGTGTAGCAAAAGTGTGCGTCCTCCCGTATTGGATCCACACTTTCTGATCAGAGATTCTACGCCGTAAATAAACTGAACTTGTCTTTGAAGTTGCGGTAACAGTGGAATTTCTCGAATGTCGCTGCGGTATTCGCTGTGCCTGACGAACGTTGTTTTAACGTATTAGATTTATCTGATTCTATACGTAAAGCAGTGGGTAGCGTCAACGTGATGCCAGAGGTCGACGATGTTGTGTTCCGAAATAATATAAATATGCAAAATGGCATGTCTTATGAAGCCTGCCTAATGGCGACCTACATCATTATGACGTTGTTCTTCCGCTCGTTTAACCATTTTTCACTTCGAATCTGTGCAAAGACGTTTAATTGCAAAAACAATTAAGTCATAGCATTTCATTCCCCGGTACATTCTAATGAATCTGTCAGTCTTTTTAGACGTTGACGTCGTCATGCAGAAATGCTTTCAAGAAATTCTTCGCAATACGCGTAATTTTTCTTGCTTCATAATCACTGTTAAAAACAATCGTTTGTCATCAAAGTTTTTGTGCTTTTTAAGAAAAAACACGGTTTTTAAAGGGTATCAAAGAGCTCCTTTGAAGAGATTATTACAAGTACTCGATAAGGAAAAGTAAGGAAAACAAAGGTCCTACTTTTTTTTTAGTCCAATTGATTGAAGAGAATGAACTCTATGAGAATCATGCATTTAATTATAGATCGATACGCTCATAAAAACTCTAAAAAAGAATACTTACGCGTAATAAATGCCAAATTGTATTTGCTAGTTTTAAAAAGATCAATCATTGACTGTTCAGATATCGACAAATTACGTCCATTTTTTTCTATACAATGAACAAAAAGAAAAGAAACCTAACCGGCACTTAACTTCCCTATTCTTCAGATTTGAATTTCGGACGTTTTAATTGGAATTCAACTTTAAATCTGGCTTGATTCCATGTTAGACTAAATATTTGACATGAAGATATATGAAATATAACACTTCAGATCGAGTGTTGGGATTAAGCGCTTCTGAATCCCAATTACTGAATGACATGTTTACCTATATAATAGGTTGTTCATATGATTGAAATCATAAGAATATAAACTTTAGCCTTGGAGAATTTCTTCCATTGTATATAACAATACAACGGCATTTTCTGATAGATGTGTTCACTTTACTGTTCGTTTTCAAGAACTGACAGAATATTCACTGTCAAATGAAAATATAACAAGATCCATTGCGGACATGGCAATTCCTCGCCGTGAAAGCTTGATACTCATTAACAAATTTCGTTTAATTTCGACAAGGTATTTGACAAGCGATTTCACCGACATAATTCATATCGCTGGCGTCTCATAGGTTTTGAAGAAATAGGAAGCTATATATAGAACTTGTATACTTATTTTATCAAGGGGGGGGGGGGTTTAATCAATATCATACTGTACAAAAATTGCGATATAGGAATACCTCTTATAAAATCACTCAAAACCCGCGCCGCACACTCATTATATTCCATTCATAAATCATTCCAAAATGATTCACCTTGTCAATTTCACGATGTTGTTAACTGTTAGTAAAATTCCGCAATGCCTATATTTCCTTTCTATCTGATCGTCCTAAATTATGAAAGCAATTACCATTATGGTCTTAACCCTTTCCTGTTTTACAAAATTTTGGACCTGTCCAAATTCAAAGGTTTTTCAGACGAAAACTAAGTGGATTTAATTTGAAAAATAACCATTCAGTTTGGTAGAAAATAGTGTGGAAAAAGAAGAAATTGCTTGTCAGAAGCAATTTCTTCTTTTTTCACAATGTTTTCCCAATAATGAAATCACAGGCACGTAAAAAGCAGGGATTAAGCAGCAAAGGGTTAAAATCATCCTATGAAACTTTCAAGGAAAGCCGGTATTTTTGGATTTATAGCGTTAACATGAATGCATTAAGCGTTTTGCACGGCCTTTTCCCGTGTCTTCCTGTGGATCGTCCTTTTATTCAAAATCGACAATCCTTAAGACGTTATAATCATCCCATGATTTTGTATCAAGCGAATCCGATACACGTTTTTGTATTTTTTATCGCGAAAACAAGAAAAAATTAACAGACGGACGGACGGCCGTCACGCACAGACTGGAAACGCGCTACAGTCGGTCAGTAGTGCTAAAGGACCTTATGTAATTCAGGACGGGTAAGTCTAGGGCTCCAAGCTAACGGATCGCTTAACTAGTTTGTTTAGAATTCGTCTTTTTAAAGAAAGTAGCTGCTCAACGCACACCACCAACGCTACCGTGTATAATTTACAAAGAAGTTTGGGCACAGGCGGGTCTAGAGTGGGTTTAAACGAACCCTGTCTGAGGCCTATTTATTTCAGTGTCACATGGAAATTCGATTGAATTTGGATAAAAGTAGGTTAACGAAGCTCCCGGTTTTGTACAGTGTCAACAAAAAGGGTCCCAATGGCTCCATAGTAAGGCTCGTAAAGGTCCCATATTAAATGTGTCATGCTGAATAAAAACTTAGCAAAACTGGATCAAAATGAAAGTCCTTAAAGCACTAGATGCACCAATTATGAGTCGTGTTTATTTTGAATATATGATATTCAAATTATTTTCACCTAAAAAGGGCAATAAGGTGTTAAAGACTAAGATCAGACTCCACATATCTACAGGGTGCTTCATAGTATCTGTCCTTATTCTAAAACATTATGGTTCTGTTATGACTGATCATATCACTCATGTAAATATTCATCTGTATAGCAGACATAATAAAATTTTGATTAATATATATCTTATTTTAGAGCCCATGAGGGTGTTCATCCTGCTTGACGTCAATCTTTTTTGTGATTTTCAACATGGCGTCAATTTTAGGCAATAACGACGTCAGGTCTTTATCTTGAAATATCAATATCATTCATTATATCTTCTGACAAATGGAGTGGCTAGTGCTCTCCTTTGACGACTTTCTTCAAATCTTCTGATTTGCTGGTAAATAGCTGTATACCATATATTCTTAAAAGTTTACCACAAAGAAGGTCAAATAGACTCGGATCAGGCAGTTAGTACAGTCGTGTCTATTCAGTCAACAGACCATAAAAGTCTATTGCACATGCGTGAACGTGTTGCGTTCAAACATCATTTGTGCGATTACAATCTGGTTAATTTGAAATATGCGAGTTCACTAATACATAAAATGTATATAGTTTCAGCAAGGTAGAATTACTTCACACAATGCTATAACTTATTTTAAAATGGTCGACAATATTAAGAAATTTCATCGCTCTCAAGACTATTTGGAAATGTCTTACACAATTTTCTAATCTGATCCTATTAGACCTTTTAGGGTAACTTAAGAAAATCATACAGCGATTGATGAGCAAATGTAGAAGATTTTAAAGCATGATTAATAGAGAGAAATAGTGAATATTTTTGCCAGAAGATGCAATACAATAACAATTCATGATAAAGACCTGATGTCATTATTGCCAAAATTGACGCCATGGTGAAAGTTGGTAAAAAAGATTGACGTCAAACAGACTGGGCAATTTTATAGATATTATAACATATCATATTTCAATGAATATTCCATTTAGTCTGCTATACAGATGTATATTTACATAAGTAACCTTATTAGTCATATCAGAACTATTGTTGTTAAGAATAAGGACAGATATTATGAAACACCCTGTACCTAAGCAGGAATATTCCGGGTTCAGAGTGGCAAGGGTTAAGGTTTGGGGCATTCGGAACACCAATCGGCCAATCTCACGATCAACCTCGGATGTACATAGACGGACTATTTTCAAAAATTACGGGTCGGAAAACCTTGGAAAAACTTGACGTCAGTTAAAATGGCGTTAGCCCTCGAAACTTTGAGTGAAAACGTTCGACGTCGCCAACGCTACTTGTTTGAAGTCACTGACGTGAAACCATCGTATCCTTATATAAATAACTTTAGATTCTTAAATAGCGGCTAAAAATCTTAATTTTTGAGAATGATTGTCATTCTCAAAAATTAAGATTTTTCAGAAGTTATTTACTGTAAAGAATATCAACCTAAAGATAGCGCCAGTTCGATAGTTTTTAAGTTGGAATGCGGAGCAATTCCAACTTAGATTTAACAAAACCGCAAAATGAACACAAGATAATTTCATTTTGGGTTTTTTGAGAACACATATCACGTGAACAGGATGTGATTACACTTCGGCCTATTTTTTATATCTCAACTTGACAAAAACATACAGTTTATTTCATCAAAAAGTAATAATGCTGTACAATTACACAACTATCACTTCATGTATATTATTAACACGCTAATTTTAAGTTTTAAACGATATTTATTGAAAGTTAGGTACGAATATGTTAGTATCACACGTTTGCATTACTATATTTGGAAATCATGTGATAAGTCAAGTCCGATAAGGTCAGCAATAGACAATAGCACTAGCCAATCACGTGATCCGCTTATTTGGTAATGTCGCGATCTGTTTTCTCAGTATTGCACAAACCAATCACGTGATTTAATTATTTGGTAAGGTCGCGACCTGTTTTTCGTAGAATTATGTTAAAGCTTCTTTTAAATGTATAGTTTCTCTTTCTGAACGACCTTATTACACATTTTTTACTATCTATATGAATATTTCATTGTAAAAACCTAATACTCATCCAATAAAACCCTTGCCACCGCATCTTTAATATCTTTGCCCAATTGCACTCCATCACCAAGACAATTTGCTATCTGAAGCAAACCAACTAGTTCAACTTGTTTTCTTCACATTCTTACACATCAACACGTTTAAGAGCACCATCATACAGTTAGTTACATCGTAAAATTGACATTCATCTCAATAAAAAAATCTTAATCGCTCACTCTGCGCTCCATTCATTCATTCCAAACACTCACTCAAACCATTCAAAAACGCTCACAGTTATAAAAAAAAGATCAACATTACATTCAAAATGAATTTAGCAAGAACAAAATCGCGATTTCACTGACATAATTGAAATTTAAAGCGTCTGATTGGTTCTTGACGAAATAGAAAGCTATTGATTGAACGTTTTTGCATATTTTATATAGGTTTTATATATCGCTATTTTTGTTCATCCTGAACAAAATAAGCGACATTGGATTCCCTCCCTTTAATTTCACTCAAAACTCACTCCGCTCACTCATTCAACATCATGCCTATATCATTCCAAAATCGTTCACCTTATCAATTTCACGATGTTATTAACTGTACCCCCAACTCAGAAGTAGAGGAGCATATATTGATTTCATCATGTCTGTCTCTCAGTCCATTGACCTTTTGCTTTCCGCTAGATAAACGGAGAAGCAATTGACCTGCAATAACAAAACTTTACACAAATATTGCCCATGACCCAAAGAAATGTCTTATTGTTTCGGGGTCAGACATGTCACGGTCATCAGTAAATTTAAACAGTAAAGAGTTTCCACTCTAACTGAACAACCAATGGACCCAAATCATAAAACTTGTCACAAATGTTGTCAATGACCCGAGAAAGTGCCCAATTTTGGAGTCACAAAGGTCGAAATCACAATTAAACTTCGTCCAAAATCTGTCTTGAGATTTCAATTCATGAAGTAAAAGACTTCCTGCGAAAATAGCTTTTCATAATGGACAAATCAACTGTTGAGGTCCACTTTGCGACACTTCTAATAAACTAGAAAGCCATGAATGGCTTGAGTCGCTCCACATGCTTGAAATTCTTGTAATAGCAAATCTAAGTTTTGACTAGATCTTTAGATATTTTGGGTTCTATTGATGTTGAAATGATTTTCAAAGTTTCCACTTTATAACATAAAGAGAAATGACCTCTGCGAATGAAAGACATTTTTATCCAATGACAATAATTTTTGGCTGCATGATAATAGGTCACCCAGGGATCATATCAATGAAGTTTGATTGATATCCATCTGTTACATTCTGAGAAAATGATTTTCAAAGTTTCCACTATATAACTATAGAGACTTCCGCCCATAAAATACATATTTTTCATCCGATCACAATAATTTTTGGTACACTGATAAAGGGTAACTCAATGATCATTCATGTAAAAGTTAATTGATATCCATCAATTAGAACCTGAGAAAAGACACTTTTTACCATATTTGGAAATTAGCCTCGCCCATTAAATCCATGTTTTTCATTAGATCAAAATTTCTTGAACAACTTTGAAAGAGGGTCACCAAAGGACCATTCCTGTGAAGTTTGGTTGAAATTCACCCAGTAGTTTCTGAGGAGAAGATTTTTAAAGAAAAAGTTTACGACCGGACGCACGGACGGACGGACACAACGCCATGACAATAGCCCCAGTGGCTTTCAGCCAGTGAAGCTAAAAATGTAATTGATAACTCAAATGGAGCAGAATTCATTTGAATGTGTTCGCCTGTGCGTCCATCAGTCGGCTGTATGGTCCGTAACATTTTCTTCCTTTTTGGCTCACCTGAGCACAACGTACTCAAGGGGAGCTTTTAGGATCACCCTGACTCCGTCGTCCGTCGTCAACTTTCTTAAAAATTATTATTCTCCTAAACCGCTGGGTCAATTTCAATGAAATTTTGCCAGAATGTTCCCTGGGTGACCCTCTTCAAAATTGTCGCTATATTCTAAATGGCCAATAAATATGGTTATGGCAGGGCTTGGCTTATTTTGAGCCCAAATCTTTGAACGACATCTCCCCCTGAACCACTCGGCAGATTTCAATGAAATTTTACAATAATGTTCCTTTGATGACCTTCTGCAAATATTGTTGGCAAAATTTTCATTAGCCATAAATATCGGCGTGGCAGGGTAGGGCTAGTCTCCTCTGTAATGAATTGGTTGGCAGGGTCTATTATGATTGCTCATAATTCGAATAATGTCTCTTCTTCAACAATTAGGCAAATTTGAATGAATCTTTGAAAGTTTCTTGGATAAGATCCACTGGACCAATCGAATTCAGGTGAACGGTTTAGGGCCATTCTAGCCCATTTGTTATCATTTTTCTTTCATCAGATTCAGGCCTGTGTAACGATTCAGGGGTTCATGCGTCTCTCGTTGGTGAAATACATTGATTCATATACGCCTGTCAAAAGACGAGACGCATTTTGTGGTCACCTGTGGTGGGCGGGAGGCGTCAGCTTCGTTAGTAGCTTGAGGTCACCGTCTCTCGCACGCATTCCAACTTATCAGTACTTTCAGTACTTTGATTCTTACACTGTTTCCGCCTAACAAATATGTACAATTTCGTTACATACCCATCCGCCTTACATTCATCCGAGGTATAATGTAGTTTACTGAAATGGCCGAGTGATGTTCCGAATGGGTTTGGGGATCAAATTCAGAAAATAGTTTGAAGACTGTCAATTATTTTCTGAATTTGATTTCCAAAAGGTTCTATGTACCTACATCAGATAGCTGTGGGTCCTGGCTACTTATTCGTGAGTCTCAGGCTCGCGAAAACAGTCTCCCTTAACCCTTTTTCTGTTTTACAAAATTTTGGACCTGTCCAAATTCAAAAGTTTTGCAGACGATAATTTAAAGAGGATTTAATTTGAAAAATAACCATTCAGTAGGGTAGAAAATAGTGTGGAAAAAAGAAGAAATTGCTTGTTAGAAGCAATTTCTTCTTTTTTCACAACACGTAAAAAACAGGGATTACACAGCAAAGGGTTAAAACCCTGTCAATCTTGTGAAAGATCATTAGTTCTGAAATATTGCGGAAATATTACGGGTCCAATACCGTAAGTTCAAAACAGTGAACTTTTTTTTCATGATATGTTTTAATAGACAAAACAAAACTACAACAGACCTAAGTTTTATTCTTTTTTTAACAATTCTACAACAATCAACAAACAAGAACAATCTTAACAATACACGACTTAAATGACTTTAACAATAACAAAGGCCCTATAAGTGTATCCTGTATGCCTGATCCCTCAAATGAAATACATGTAGGTCTATTTGGTTCTGCTGTGTTTAAAGCTAGTTCAATGGTGTTCATTTTATCATGACCATTGATTACATTTCTCTGAAAAAGGATAAAAACGACTTTTAATTGTTCTTCCGTCATATAGCTCCTAACCATGGACTCCTGGTATAATCAGTACTACAACGAAACTATTGCCCAGCTACTAATCTCGCATGGGTCTATGATAATCAATTAAGGAAAACATTGGTGCTGCAATCACTCTATCTTATCTTGAGCACCGAAATTGCAGAGATACCACGCAATGGTAGTGCTTGCTTGGTAACCAAAGATTCAAGGATATTGCAATACATTGTGATTTTTGTATAAACCATAATATAGCACTAATAAAGCAGTTGGTTCATTACCCCTGTTAATCTTCTTATAAAAGTAGACACGAGTAATAACCATTTTTATATACCACGATATTTTTTCTTCTTTTCACTGAGCACCAGAACGTCTTAGGTTCACTGAAATATAAGCCTGTGTGAAACGTTTCAAACAATTTCAATTGTGCCCAAAACAAAGCCTCTGGCTATCCTGTGCATCCGCACAGTCATACTATGTGGTTTAAAGATAGATAAGGTGTGATACACTCTTCAGGCAATCAGGAACTTTCTATTTGTTTTGTGTGTTTGTCTAGGCTGTGCAAAGTTGGTCCATCACGCACACATTAAATTGTTGAAAAGTCACGCACAGGCTCATATATCATTCTAAACATTAAGCCAAGT
Source organism: Fragum whitleyi (assembly GCA_948146395.1). Classification (NCBI taxonomy): domain Eukaryota; kingdom Metazoa; phylum Mollusca; class Bivalvia; order Cardiida; family Cardiidae; genus Fragum; species Fragum whitleyi. Next base: position 36,901,015 of record OX411555.1, read on the forward strand.
AAGATCTCTAATGACTTATCAAATCAACACCCTTTCCCTCAATTATCTATGTAAGAATTGTCATTTGTCCGCCACCAAAGGTTGAATAATAAGTAGTACGCCTAGGTGAGATGGGCATCTTGAGCAGGGATCAAATGCGGTTGTATAGGTGTGAGAAACAACAGGAAGCAATGTATAGGTACAATAGCTGAAGATATATCACTGCCATAATGTTGATTTGATTGTTAGAATGAGTTTTACACCGCTTTCAACAATCTCTCAGTTACACCATGGGGGCTGGAACACCTTACAGTGAGTTCCTGGTATTTCTCACACCAGTACTACCACTACATTCTTTCCTAGCCTCCAGCTGCTATCCCACATAGGTCTACGATTATCAAGCCATTAGTGGGTCCGGAGACAAACAGTCAGAAAGGATAAGTGCCACCATCAGGGATCAAACCCCAGTGTAATACTGTTGAAAGCAGTGTTAAACCTATAACAATTAGTTTTTACTGTGTAAGTCACAGTGACAAGCATGAATATGTATGTTCTTGCGACTATTTCTCAATTATCTTAACGCTTGTCATGCTGATCCCAAAATATTCCTGCTTTGGCAGGAGGTATCGACAAACATCAGCCTGCACAAATGTGCAGTCTGATCTTAGTACATACCACCTAATTTCCATTTTTAAACCAGAAATTATATTTTCAAAATCAAATGCCGATTCACATTTAGGAAAAACAGAGCTTTCAGCACTTTGATTTATATATAATTTTGCAAAGGTTCTTTATTCAGCATGAGAAGGGTTAAGTTATCAAAACTCAATAAAAACCTGTTGTTGAGAGAATTCTATTGAGTTTTAACAACTAAGAGGTCATGATTCATCTATAAAAACTTTTAAGACTAATAAATAATAATGTCTACTTTTTTAGATATTTTGAATTAAAGAAGGAAATTTTAAAACAGTCCCTTAATAAAAACTGTTTTTTAATAGACATGGTGGCTTGAGCAAGATGGATTGTATTTCCATTCATACCAATAACGTTATAGCCTGTTGTTAGGCTTTTCCTACATTCATTTTGCACCAGCCTTGCGTTTAGGATGACAAAATTGTGTGAACTGTTTGCAAATTGTACCCCCATTTACACATACATGTGCATGTCTAGAGGGTATGATTTGCAAACAGTTTGTACTGTCTTGTCATCCTAGAAACAGGGCAGTAGCATTTGGGTAAACCATTTTTTGGTGGGCTAACAAAAATACTTAAAGCAATCTAGAAGCCGTCAGTCAGGCACTTCCACTCTGTAAAACAGGAACATGGGACTAGACTGTAAATAGAAACAAACATGATAAATGAATATGCTCCTGGGGTCGTATTCACCAACCTATTCTAAATTTTAGAATTTAGTCTAGGCTAAATTGCCAAGTCTGGACTTTCCCAAGAATGAACTAAAGTGTGTATTCACCAACGCAATTTAGAATAGACTTAATTTAGAACGGTTTGTACAGTACTTAAGCGGCCACAGACTTACGGTGGTTCCCCAATTTTGACGAGGCGCAAATGAAAAGAGTAACCATTAAGTTTTTGCCTTCACTCTTAATTTCCCTCCTTGTTTTCAAATGACATTTTCATGTAATTTTTCAGTCGAAATGAATAGATCTAATCATATCTAAAAATTCTATATCTTGTTGAGCAATTGATTGGGTGAATGCAAAAATCAATTAAATTAGCAATAATAACCTCGATTACAGTTGAGAGAAACAAATGTGTTTATCTAGCACTTGATAAAAAACGTGCAATATCTCGCTGTAGTTACGGGGTTTAGATTTTCGATTGGCAAACTGTGTATCATTTTTATAGAGTGAACAAGGCGATTATTTATGAGTAGCAATAAATGATTTACGCAAGTATGGTTGTTCCAATACCAAAATTAAACTTCACAATAAGAAATGAAACATTGAACAAGAAAAAAAAAAGAAAAAACTAAATTCAACACAAACTTTGCAACGAGGTCAACATGATTCCTACCTAAATCTTTCGCCGAGAGAGCTTTCCAACTTTTCAATAAAAACAATTCGCTTTTGAAGATGCGAGAATTATAATCTCTCTCCTTTAACTTTTCCCATGTTCATGATGTTGCTATGCAGAAAGTATCGGCACCCAAACAAATAGAATCTTGAGTAAAAATGCACCAAGTTTTCTATTGCTTGAGTTGAAATGACAATCTGCCTTCGTAATCTTTCCTCCATCTGTCTTGTTCCTATCCACACACCACCACCCCTGAAAACTTTACTTTGCTTGAAATATATTACTCCTTAACCATCCTCCCCCCTTGTAAATGTAAATCCAACGTAGAATCCCTGAAAACTCGCCAAGAATATTGTAAAATTTAACATTCTGTCGATATGTAAACATACACTTCAAGGTTAGATTGCGTCACAAATGTGTTTGACGTCATTCGATAAATAATTCGACCGAAAACATAAAATATGTGTCAGAAAGGAAAATTAATTGGAATTTCTTTCTATTTTGACATGTTATTTGTCAATACTTTGATATAAAACAATGTTTTCCATCCGAAGCGAGGCGGACAGTCGCCATTTTTTCACATTTAGCACGGTAGGTATTAGACTTGGAAAAACAACTTTATTCTTAAGAATTTAGTCCATTTCGTAATTTAGAATGGGTTGGTGAATACGTACTAAATACTTAATTCTTTATTCTTGGGATTTAGTGTGCTAATTTGATGCAAAATGCGTTGGTGAATACGGCCCCTGATACTTCAAACAAGTTTACATTTGTGACTCTTGATGCAAGATAAGGCCATCCTGGAAGTTTGTAAAGTGTCAACCTTAGTCAGACTGCGCTGACTGACTAGGGTAGAAACTTTTCACACTTTGATAATTTTCAGAAACTATAAAGCCCAATCTACCTAACAGTGAAATTTATTTTGAAATGCAACCTAATGTTATCCATCATTCAAAATGGTGCCATTTAGCAAGTGCATAAAGGATTGACCCAAGTCAGACTGGGCACAATGACTAGGGTAGAAACGTTTGCCACATTGATAATTTTAAGAAACTAGAATGACCAATCTACCTAACTGTGAAATTTATCACGTAAATGCAAACTTTGCTTAACCCTTTCCTATTTTTACAAAATTTTAGACCTGTCCAAATTCAAAGGTTTTGCTGACGAAAATTTAAAGTAGATTTAATTTGAAAAAAAACCATTCAGTAGGGTAGAAAATAGTGTGGAAAAAGAAGAAATCGCTTGTCAGAAGCAATTTCTTCTTTTTTCACAACATTTTCTCAATCATAAAATCACAGGCACATAAAAAGCAGGGATTAAACAGCAAAGGGTTAACCTGTATTGGGACCAATCTCTTTTTCATATATCTATTTTAAAGAATTCTAGTCGGATCCTTTTAGCCTAATGGCTTGCATAAGTACATAACGGAGACTTAAACCAGCCTGTGCAGTTGCACAGCCTGATCAGTCTTCATTGATCGCTCAGAAGACAGCCATTGACTCGACAATTCTTTACAGACTTGGGGCCCGTTTTACTAAACATCTTACGATAATTTTTTGCGTAAGTCAAAAATTAAAGTTGCTTCTACAATAGTTACTAAATATGGAATTCTGCCATGCATCATCTCTTTGGAATCGTCTTTTGAAGACGATTCTAATGAGATATTGCAAGGCAGAGTCTATCGATGAATGACAACACCAGGTACGATTTGTGATTTAGGCTTACTATCATTTTTTTCGTAAGAAGTTTAGTAAAACGGGTCCCTCGTGAATATTTTCTATTCACTGAGTGGCAATCAATGTTGCTCATTGGCTACTTTGTCAGCTGTATGTGAATTTGTATTAAATGTCACAAAATGACAAATAAGTTTTGCTTTATAATGTTTTTTTTAATGGGGTTAAAGCTACTTTAAACATTCTTGTAGTTATATCATAGCAGTTACCAGTAAGCTAGGACTACTAAGTCTTAACCCTTTCCTGTTTTACAAATTCTTGGACCTGTCCAAATTCAAAGGTTTTGCGACGAAAATTTAAAGTGAATTTAATTTAAAAAATAACCATTAAGTAGGGTAGAAAATAGTTTGGAAAAAGAAGAAATTGCTTTCCAGAAGCAATTTCTTCTTTTTTCACAATGTTTTCCAAATCATAAAATCACAGGCACGTAAAAAGCAGGTATTAAACAGCAAAGGGTTAATATTTTCAAATTCAAACTGGGTTCCAAGATCTTGTAGTTAACTGTAGATAAAACGTGTTGGTATTTCACCAATGATATCTTAAAAATCTATTTTAAATTCAATCTTTGCAATGAATAAATAGTGAAAAGGCCCTGAGAATAATTAAGGGTGACTTGGTTGAAATAAGTGAATATTATAAATGCATACCTTCTCATACCAGAACATGAGAAAAATCTGTTTCATGGACATTTCATCATCTAATAAATGAGGACCACATAACATCTGTATCTGAAATGCAGTGAAAGTGACCATAGTTATGAGAGAACCAAACAGAGGTCTTTGCAAAAACAAAGACCCAAATAAGCAGGGTTTGACCCAACAGGTAGTGGACCCATAATAGTTCCGCAACATTTCAAGTCATGAACTTTAACAGTGTTAACTGAGGTTTCCTAATGATTTCATTAGGAAACCTCTGTAAACATTGTGAAAGATCCTGACTTATGAGCTCCAAAATGTTGCAAATTTATTACCACTACCTTAACCCTTTCCTGTTTTACAAAATTTTGGACCTGGCCAAATTCAAAGGTTTTGCAGACGAAAATTTGAAGGGGGTTTAATTTGAAAAATAACCATTCAGTAGGGTAGAAAATAGTGTGAAAAAAAGAAGAAATTGCTTGTCAGAAGCAATTTCTTCTTTTTTCACAATGTTTTCTCAATCATAAAATCACAGACACGTAAAAAGCAGGGATTAAACAGCAAAGGGTTAAGGAAGTCTGGGAGAAGAAGACTCCCTATTTTCCAAGCAGGAATCTTTTATTTTGCAAGTCAGGAGTCTAATGGTCACCTTGAACTTATGAAAATATTTTGACCAAAAAACAAGCAGGACATTCCTTTTAGATCTGTTCAATACGCTTATGGAAATATCAGATTAAAGTATTTGAAAGCTACAGTATACAATGTCAATGTTAAGATTATGAAAATTATTCTCTTATCAACTCTACCTTTAATTTGTCAGTGTATCCCAAGATGATATTGCATATCGAGGGGTCAGAGCAATACTATTGTACGTGCCTATAAATATATAGCCACTTACAATAGTATTGCGTTGACCCCTCAATATATGTGCAGATAGCACTTATCTTCAGGCTGGTCATTGTCTCAACCACAGAAATATTCCATATTCACCATTACAAGGGTAAAATTCTAATTCATCAATCTAATTTTCTAAGACTTCTGTTTATTCATGAAACCCTACTTATAGAAACTGGGTCCAAAATCCTGAATCAAAGCAGAGCAACAGATAGAGAGGGTATTTTAGATTTCAAATTGAAATATTTAAAAAATAATTGCACAAATCCTATTTAGTGAATACTAGGGGTGACTATTGAGTTCAAAATTAGTATCACGATAGTATTGCAATAGTAAAGTTGTTATTGGAATAGTATTGCAATAGTCAAAAAACTATTGCAATACTATCACAATAGTTGTTTTTACAGAAAAAATAGATAATAATAAATTTTAAAGCATCCATCTTTTATTAGACAGTAACTTTATATTGGTCTTGTAAGATTCTGTTTACCTTATTAATGGCGAGTAAATGATCAAATAAGTTAATTACATAATATACTCTTACAAAGAGTTGGATTTAACCTTATTCTTATAAAAATATACAGAAAGGCAGCATTGCTACTACATTTAGTTCTCCTTTCATTTTCAAAAAAAAACTATTGTAAACTATCAATAGTCAGAAAAACTATTGCGATATCTATTGACTTGAAAAAATGTTATCGACCTATTGCTATTGCAAGGTAAACTATCACAATACAGCGATAGTTCGACCTATTGTTACACCCCTAGTGAATACTCTTTGGAATTGCATTGCGGGGATTATTATAATGAGAACTCATGACATACAGTTTCACTGAAGAGATTAAGAGAGTATTTGTTGATTTTATGGAGGTATGAAACTAACAAGAGCAGCGCCTTTGGGTGCCTACACTCGGCTGTTGAGTGCTGGATGTTGAAAAATTTCTAAGGCAAAATAAGGGGTATTATTTGCTTGAATGCATCTAAAATTACCCCCCTTAATAGTTTAGGTTGCTCTTCTAATGGTGAACATGTGTGCCAAGAGTCAAGCAAATGCCTTCACTACAACCAGAGATATCTTAAAATGTCAAAGTTTTCACACAACGACAACAACAACCACGGTAAAATTGGATGACAACAATGATGACAACAACAACACTGACGACACCAAGGCTATAGCAATGCCTCAGGTTTTCTCAGTTAACAGCCGAGCTTAAAACCTAATCACACCTTATGAATGTGCACAGCGAATTCATGCATGACTGTGATTAGGTTTTTAGTTTCATACCTCCATAAAATCGACAAAAATGTAAGATTTGCAATAATAAAAGCAATTTTGTGAGAACTTACAAAATAGCTGCATAATATCTTTTTTCTGTTGAGAAATAAAGCTAATTTCTCAGCCAATCAGAATAAACAATACTTGATGGAATAAACAAGAATTAAATTATTTTGACATAAGGATTTAAAATTGGCATTACCCCCTCTTATCTGTACCTCTGTCAAAGGCTGTGTTATAGCGGGCACAATTTGACTTGAACCTGAACTTTATGCAGAATACATTATTAAGCTCATGAATATCATTCCGATGATACTTCGGCACGTGGCATTTAGGCACAGATGACATCATGTTCAGTTATTCTGTACAAATTGCTGTAGATAGTGGTGTGGAGATCACAGGATAGCGAGATATATAATCCCCCCTAACGCTGAAGCAGATGATTTAAATTTCAAATAGAAATTGTCGCTGCTTTTGTGAGTGGTGATAGCATTTTCTTCCAGTAAAAAATTCAATAAACTGTATAATAATAAATAAGGTAAATTAGGTAAATAATGAATATTGTTCAAACGTTGTAATGTAGAAGACTAAAAATATTTATCTATGCACAAGTTCCTGTGGGTGACCATATCTAATCATTACAGTTAGAACATGGGCGGTAACGGGTTAACAGAACTAGCACATGCAATCAAACTTTACGATTGAATTCCGCAGGTAAGTCGTGTTCTGCCGAGGGGAAACGACCAATATTTAATTCATTTAAATCACAAAGGTAAGGTTCAGGTCAATATGCTTCCACTTTACAATAGCTTTTAATTTTTCTACAACACCCCTTTAAAAAGAGTATGTGCCTGAATTGTACCTACCTTTAATTCTTTTGGGACATCTAATTTCTTCCTGATAATTGTAATAAGATGAGCTACTAGCACCCTAATTGAGCAACGAACAAATTTCTTCTCCAAAGACTTCAGTTTGTATGTCATGTTGCGTAATTCTACATGTTGAATTCTGAATTATAAAGTTATAAATCATCACGGGCCATACACAGACTACCCTAATTAGGCAATAAATGAACTTTGTCTCCATCTACTGAAGTTTGCAAGTTGTGTTCAGGTCTGGAACAGTTGGGCACATATCATAACTTTAAGAAGTATTTATATTGAAATATTTGTAATTTTCAAGTAAAAACTAAAATCTTTGTCCAGAAACAACACATGTTTCACACACAACCATTTGACCTTCAAATGTGACCTTGATTTTTGACCTACAGCCATAACTATTTTCAAATGGCTCTTCATCAAGCCATTTCTTTATTCCCATAATAATTTCCTAACTTCCTAATACTCTTTTTGCCTAGAGGGGCATCAAAAAGAGTAATAGTGAGTACAGGGATCATTTTTTGATGAGTTATTGAGAGATTCTCTCATTTTTCTGTCAGAAATCTCATTGAAACTTGTCTTACGAGAGAAAAATCTCAAAGCAAAATTGAATATAGTGAAGGATTTCGTTGGCTCAGTGTAAATCGGTTGTAACTGCCTCTATTATTTTATAGGCAGTTACAACTGTTTTGCCCTGAGCCATCAATTTGTTAAAATTTCTCACTAAATATTCTAAATTTCTCACTAGATTTACCTAAATGAGATACATGTATTTTTGCATATGCAATTCTGAACCAGAATTTTCCCTGTGAGTAAATGAGCTTACATGCAGCAGTGGTTTTCTGTGGGGTTCAAATTTTGAATATGGGGGTGCATATTCCTTATATTACACACTTTTGACTGCATTTCTCCATGAGAATTAAATACAGTCACAGATGGAGTTGGTTTGAACATGGCCCTATTCCCCCGCTGCGTCTGCCACTAGTTTGTCTCACCATTTCAAAGTCCTGTTGTGAATAAATGTCTTTGATCAAACCTGTTGCTCAAAATGTTTCTTGAAAATCGCATACAAAAACTGCAGTTACCTTCCCATGTCTTTCTAAACAAATATAGATCTGTTAAATATATATTCTAATAATGCACCTACCCATGTCTCTCTAAACACAAGCAGATCTGTTCATCATATTTATACTGATAAGCATTTGGATTGTTAAATATTGTGGACTGTTTGGGACCAAGGTTCTCTTCTGAAAATAAATACACATGTATGCAGAGATGTGGAAATACAGCATTTCTCTACTTGTCCCCATACACGTCAAATATGATTTTCTACTTGCCCTGGATCAAAAATAACACTTCATCACAAAAGAAAATCAATCAATTTTTAGAAAACATTGTTTTTACAGAAGAAAATGCTGAGCTCCAGCATTTTTTTTCATTTAAAACAATTTTATCTGCCCTTTGAAATTACATTTTGATAATCAATCTTTAAGATCTGTTAAGTTCGATTCTGATATTTGTCCTATTATTTACTTGTTCACAGACAAGTGGCATAGAAAACAGTATTTATACGCAGGTAGAAAAACCCACGTCAGACAAGCTGGGCATGAGAATTCCACATCCATGGTATGAATCTTTATACAGATCCTCCTGAATACTTTTTTCAAACAATTTGCCAATTTATGGGACACAGGCTGTCCAGCACCTCTTGTTGAAAAATTAGGGCTAATTTTAGGGACAAAAATTCGAAAAATTAGGGCTAATTTAGGGCTAAAATTAGGAATCACAATGATAAATAAAGGAATTTTAAACATCAAAATTGACCTAATATTGCATTTTCAAAGGAGAAAACTCACTAGATATAATGTTATTACAATAAAAGAATCAAACAGTATCATTGCTTCAGGTATTCTGTTGCATATGGCAAGGAAAAAATATAAATTCTGTATATTCTTGTCAATTTCAACAACTAAAGCTAAAGACAAAGGCATTCTTCTGTTCTTTTGCCTTTCACTTGAATAAATGTTAATCCTTATCATATTGTTCAAGACATATCCTATAGTAAGCAAAGGCTTTGGCAGACAATATAGACTAAGAACACCCTTCACAGACATACAGTTTGATCTAAGCCCATACCCTGCTCTCTACATAATAATAATAATGGTAAAAACTTGGTCAAGACTCTTTGAAAGGTCCCATAAAATGTGCAATTTATTTAAAGCAAAATTTAGCGATGGCATTAAAATCTCTTACCACTTCAAATGCCTATTGAGACACAACACAGCTCTGATCATCATTATACATGCATTGTAATAAAATTTTAGAAGGGTTTTGAAATATTCAGGCAAACAAAGTGCCCTGTAATGTGGGCAAATAGATATTATCATGGACAATTCTTGGAAAAAAGAAAATAATAATTTGGACTTAATGACACTGTTGTCAATTTGTTTAAGCCATTGTATAGCTAATAATATTTACTTTAATGATTCAAATGTCATCAGAAGAGTTATGATGTGTTCAGGAAACATTATTGTCTATAATGAAAAATATGAAATAGATCACAAAGGCTCTCACTGTTCTAACATGAAAGACAAAATGAACATTTAATTGAATTATATGAGACCTTTTTCATTGCTAAGACCATTTATTAAGAAAAATTAGTCAAATGTGTCAACCTTTGAATGTATAAGAGGTACATTTCGAAAAGGATCTTTATTTTATAAAATACTATCATAAGCACCACTGTAGTCTTCACCAAAATCATACAACTATTAAGCTAGTTTGAGAAAGACTAAGCAAAAATTGTTATCTGTAGAGTGGTTATTAGGAAATAATACTTGAGAACCCCTTGTTTTGCTAGATTGAACAGCATACGGACAGATTCATTATACAATAAGACTGTTAATCTTTTCATGTATTTAAGCATTATTTCTCATGCACATTTGGAGAATTTAAGCCAAAGTTTGATCTTTAAAATGGGTAAGAAACAAATACATGTAGTCTAAGGTACAATGTACTTTAAATGCTTATACAATATGTTCACAGAACTTGACATTAATTCAGAGAAAGGTAAAGCCACAATTTTGCCCAGCAAAGGGGCTGAAAGGAAATTTTCAATCGCATCTTTGACTTTATGTCAAAATATTAAATTCAATAGCAAATGATTTCATGAAAAAGTTAGAGCTAAAGTTGTATAGAAATGGTCAATTAGACAACGTTTGTCTATATAATAAAAAGAATCTAACACTATATTCACTGAGGGTGCTTGTCAGGCCATTGTAATGGTTTCTGCTTTTGTGCTTTATGAAGTGAAACCTCAACATGACTGACCTCAATGACAATATTGACCTGCAGAGTTAAAGAATCAAGAGATTTCAGATATTTAACACATTAAGAATGTATTTAGAAAGGATTGTTGAGAAACTTTCATATCAACACATATTCTCTCAGTCAGACGGTTGATCATGAAAAATTGAGAAGGAAAATTAGGAATTGCAAGAAAAAATAAGAGCTTTTTTAGGAATTTGCCTTGTTTTCTTCATTTTTTTAGGAATTTTAGCCAAGCTGAAAAAAATTAGGATTTTTTAGGAATTTTAGGGACGCTGGACAGCCTGGGGACATCTTTTTCATCTTAAAGAAATAGAAATAATACATGGATACAAATAATTAGCTTACATTAAGCTCCTAATAAAACAAAATTTTGCAGTATATCATAAAACCTATTTATCAGAGATATATCTATTTTTGCAGAGTGAAATTCATACCTGATAAAACATCATGATAGAAAATCTTACTCAATTTAAATTTCCTACAGAAATAAAGCTCAAGATTTTACTCTTGCTAAATTGGCATTCATTCTTTCAGACTTGAAATACCACATTAAACTTATTTTAACACATTTGAGACTCTTTATAGAATTATTTACGGGGTAAATTATTTTAATCATATTTCTGCACCTGTATCCTAGTGAAATCTTGTTTGAAACATCCAATCCAAGCCTACATCACTTCTAATTTAGTAATACATGTAATTCACAGATTGGTCAGAGACAAAAAGTGTCAAATGTCAGCAAGAATCCTAGCACAGACGGGGTACACATCAAACCCTGATGCATGACTTTCAGTGTACTGTGCTGTAGCTACCACCAATATTAACCTTTGTCATACTGATCCAGGAATATGCCCGCTTTGACAGGAGGTATAGACAAAGATCAGGCTGCACATATGTGCAGTCTGATCTTGGTCTATACACACTGACCTTCCTTATCATACCAGATTTTTTCAAGATAAACAAGAGCCATTTTGGACATGACCTTCCCCTCCTAATCAAAGCTTGAAAGTAAACTGAAGCCTAATCAAAGGGCAATAACTCCAAAATTATGCAAGCAAAAGTTGTAGTTTTGCGCACTGCACTTCTCCTCCATGAGATCTATCCACCTAAGTTGATAGCTTTTATACTTTAGGAGATACACTCCGGACAAGTTTAGTGACGGAATGACAGAAGGAAGGAATGACAGACAGAGACCATTACTATATCCCCTTCACCAAACAACAATGGATAATAATAACTCACAATTGAGCTAGCTCATCCAGTGCTTTAGCAATTTGATTTTGATGCAATATTGCAAAGGCTTTTGTTAAGCATGAAAAGGGTTAAAGATGGTTAAAGAAATAGTGCAGGCTAAACTTAGTCTATATTAACTGCCATTACTTGATGTACAGTAGTAAATACTGTGATCAGCATAAGAAGGGTTAAGAAAATCTACCTTGTTCCTCCTTTTGTTTCATTAGCATGCCTCTAGATCTATAAAACTCTGCTCTTCTCTTTTCTTCATCTACAAAAACAGATTATTCTATGAGTACCAAACACATATGATTATCTTGGGTATTAAGATGTTGTGAAACACCAATGCCCCCTCAACGTGCACTACCTTTTTTTCAGAAACTCTAGCATGATTTCTACACAGCTTTACATGGTACATTTTCTGCTACACTTTACAATAATAGACACATGGATGTTTTGTTTGGTTTATAAGATATAAAAAATCCAAGTTCAAAAAGGGGCAAAATTCCATAAGAAATGCTTCCAGAATTATCCCCCTTAAAAGTCTTCATCATGGACACACCAATGCCTACACTAACTACAATAATGATGCCAAGGTGATGAAAATAGCATAACTCTTTGTTCCAAAACAGTCTAGCTAAAATGGATTAAATATTGGAGAATTATAATTGATGTGATAGAGCTAAGTATTTGTAACACTTACTTTCAAACAGCCCTGGGACAAGTTTGTACACAATATCCTGTAACGTCCTGTCAGCTCGCAGGTTCAGGAATGGTTGAGTCTCATGGACTTTAACATTACATGTTGGACAGTTTTTACTCACTTGAAGATGTTTCACGATACATTTCTTACAAACTGAAATAGATTACAGATCTCATTTTATATTTCTCCATATGGGGTCCTTTTTGGTGACTCGACAGCCCATACACAGGGCTTGAAAATTCTACTCCTCCAATTGTTCTGCATGATTTTTTCCTTCTTTGTCTATATAAGCAGGAAAAGTGGATTTTGCAAAATTTCACTTATGAAATTAATGTATCACTTTATTTTTCTATACAGTAGGACGAGTAGGAATTTCAAAAATTTTCAAGCCCTACGTACAGCATTAGTTATCAATCTGATCAGGATTAAAAGAAGGGATCAGAAAGAGAATGCCCTAGTCATTATTCATGTGAAATTCGGTTGAATTCTGAAGGGTTATATCAGACAAGAAGATATTTTATATTTCACCATTTTGGGCCCTTTTTTGGTGACTCCATAGCGTGTACTGCCTAAGTTATCAGCCTGATCAGAGTTATAAGAAGGTAACTGAAAGAGCCAGTCCAAAGCATAATGCCTGTGAAATTTGAATGAATGCTGACCAGTAGTTACAGAGAAGAAAATTTTTATATTTCACCATTTGAGGTCCTTTTTAGTGACCTGACAGCCCATAGCTCATTAGATATCAGCCTGATCAGGATTAAAAGAAGGAATCTGAAAGAGCAAGTCCCAAGCATCATTCCTGTGAAATTTAGTTGAGTTCTGACCAGTAGTTTCAGAGAAAAAAGTTACAGATGCACGGATGCATTCATAATGGACACTAGGCAATGACAATCATTCGGAACATCACTCTGCCATTTCCTTAAACCACAACATACCTCGATGTACGCAAGGCGGATGGGTATGTAACGAAATCGTGCATTTTGTTAGCCGGAAACAGTGTAAGAAAACTAGCACTGTAGATCTTTTACGGTAAATAACGGCTGAAAAATCTTAAATTTTGAGAATGATGAATCATTCTCAAAAATTAGGATTTTTCAGCAGTTATTTAAGAATCTAAAGATATTTATATTAGGATTTGATGGTCTCACGTCAGTGACTTAAACGAGTAGCATTGGCGACGTCGAATGTTTTCACTTACATTTTCAAGGGCCAACGCCATTTTAACTGACGTCATCGAAATTTTCAATGGTTTTCCTGTACTTTTTAAAAATAGTCCGTCTATGTACATCCGAGGTTGGCTGAGTGGTGTTCCAAATGCATGACAATAGCCTCCATGGACCTTGACCAGTGGTACTAAAAATAAAAGACTTTTTATGCATATATAGATTTGGAATCATGTGTCCCTGGGACCCTTATTTGCTGCGATCATATAAAACTTTGATCTCTTACATCCATAACTCTGCCTATAACTTACATGTATGGAGACATTCTACAATCGATGTTGCATCAATTAGGTACCCAAAACAGAGAGAGCAAACAATGTGTGGATTGACATCTCGAATTCTTATGATTATATCCTGAAAAGATATACTTAAAAATAATTCAACAATTTTCACATACAAGAGGGCATGAATTCATAGTTGAGATTGTAACTGGCATATTGTGTAAACTAAAGATCGACATAAAATAAAACTTCAATTTGCTGAACTAACATTATAAAAGACAATTTGTTTCAATGGGATTTAACACTGACTGTTATTTAATTTCTTTTTATCTCATTCATATCATGTCAGCTTGAGTAACTAACAATGTATTCCTTGTATTTCAAATCATGATTATCATATCTAAATTCCGTATACTATTGATCAGCAATGGTTTTCTTTAGTCACAACACAAGCCATTTTAAATTACATTTTACAAAATAGAAGAGCAACTTGTTTAAACATGCAATTCTTGGGGAATGACCTTTAACTTTATATTTTTCCTACCTTTGAGAAGGTTTCAAAGCTTGCTATTGGGTAGAATAGGCTTAAGACTTTAATTAAGCATATATTCTTACCGTGGCTGCAGTTCTGTGTCAGACATGACATCATCCAAAAAGAATCAAATTAAGATAAGTAGCATAATGATTTTTGAGTAGTTGTTGTTGAATATGTCCTATTCAACTACAACTACTTGATTATTTATTATAATGTTATTGTTAGTAAGATTTCATAGGGCCTACTTATTTCACGCCCGGCCGGGGCCCGTTTTTCAGCTTGAATCCAGCCCTGCGTTCAGGATGACAAACTGGTTCAAGTGGTGTCCTGCTTTACCCGTATACTTGCTTGTAAAGCGGGGTATAATTTACAAACGGTTTGCAATATTTTTTTCAGCCTGAACGAAGGGCGGGTTTCAAGGTGAAAAACGGGCCCCAATAGGGCGTGAAATAAGTTGGCCCTTAATTTGGTAGGACTATTGGACAGGGAATGGACTTTTGTCTACACCGGTTGCACTGAACTTTGCAACATTGGTGCTCGCATATCGATTTCAGTCAAAAACAAAATTATGGAAATAACCTCTTCAATGCCGACAGGATAAACAGAATAATTTGACACCATTTTCAGGGCCAGTGTGCATCAACAAGCCATCTTAGAGCGGTGTATGAGAATCCGGAAGTAAATTTCTAGTCCGGTGAAAGGGTAAACTTTTACCCAAATATTTGCAGCGTCTTTTGCGATAGCGAAAAATCATGTTTCCTGCGATCAGGAAAAGTTTGTGTGACGTTCAACGTCTTCAAAGCAAATCAAAATATTTAAAACAAGCACTACATACAACTGTCACGGTACATTATCCACCTAGTAACGGAAAAGGGTCACCAAAAGTCGCCGTGGTAAGCAAAGCTTTCAGGAATCAAAGTACGTTTGGTATTGCGTAAATGCTGTCTATCTTAATACATGATTCTGTTGTCCCTTTTTTCATATGTAGTCAAACCTATCTTAAACAACCACCCAGACAACATTAAAAAAGTGCTTGCGCAAGGCAGGTGCTTACTTAATAAAGGTCAATATCACTGCAATTGGTTAATTTGGGAAATCAGGTTGCTTGCTAAACACAGATGCTCGCTTAGACAGGTTTGACTGTATTTGATCTTCATTTAGACTTATTTACTAGGATTTGTTAATACCATTTTTTCTCATGATATCATATTTGGATAACAGCTGTCAGTAATGCGTTTAGGATAACAACTAAATATTGCAAACTGTAAATGTAAATTTTACATGCATAGTGGGGGTATAGCTGCAATAATGTACTCCTCTCTCTGATATTCTGCCGGTCCAGGCATCAGATTATCAAAGGAGGGATACGTTATTGTATCTAAGTGGGGTAAAACAGTTTGCATAGATATGTTATTCTGAATTCAGGGTAGGTCTGGAATATGTCTTGTTAATTTTGATTTGAACAGGTGTTTTATCAAAGTTTAAATTGCTTCCAAGCTAGGTTTTACTTTGAAAGGTTTTTTCCCCTTTATTAGTATGCTACTCAAGAACTGCATGATAGTCAGTGTGCAAATGACAAGTTTGGACCGAGGTCTTGTCTTGATTTAAGATTATATCAGTTCTTATTAACATTGATAACAGAAACTCAAATAAAGTTAAACAAGATACCTACACTCTAGACTACACATGCCGATTGTATATATAGTATGAATACATGTAGTTAAAAATAAATTGGAGTTAATTGTTCAGGAGGAAGGTGAATGCAAAAATCCAAATTTGGCACGGTGTTACATTAGATATGACTGTTTTATTTTATAGGTTTTATCAGGATGTGGAGTCTATGATGGCAGTGAAGTACATGAATCTTCAGCGTAAGTATGAAAAGAAAATAGTAAGTATGAAAAGAAAATACCAGTAGGCAAGATTATTTAATGATTTCTTCTTTATTTTTGCATGCCTATAACACATTCATAGGAGGGAACTGGGTTCAGGGACCTCAAATTTTGTGTAATGACTGTAAAAGTTGATTTCCATTTGCATCATAACCTTAGTATGTCCAGATCAAATAGCCTCCCATAAAATGTTAATCACAACTAAATAATACTACAAACTGTTCTTAACTCCACTGACTTTAACATTTGATCCTGATCTTGAATTTTGACCTTCTTTCTTAAAAATGAATCACTAGGTTTAGATGTTCTATATTATGTTACAAATAAATGATGGAGGGTGACTGACCTTGACCTTTTACCTACTTTCTAAAATGTAAATCATTAGGTCTATGTATTAATTCAACAATAGAGGTTGGTTGGTTGTCTTTGATTCTGGCATCATGTTCAAAGTTTGATCTTAATATTGACCTTTGACCTACTTTCTTAAACATGGAAATGTTATGACCAGAACTACATTATGTTACTAATAAATCTTGGAAGATGATTGTCCTTGATTTTGGCACCATAATTGACCTTTTACACTTGCCTTTACCTTTCTTAAATATTAAGTTATTATGTTTAGCACTGTATTGAGTCAATAATATTGGTTGGCAGATGACTGTTATAGATTTTCATGTATAATGTTGAATGTCTGACAATGACCTTGACCTACTTTATAAGATAATGAATTATTAGGTTTAGAACTATATATCATTTTTTGAAATAAAAATGTTGGTAGATGATTGAAGTATTTATCAAGAGAAAATGATGAGAAAATTTTATTTTGGATTATACATGATAACAAAGGTATCTTGGTTACAGAGTATTAGTCCATCTCAGTCGGCATGGTGCAGACATATCAATGTTTGCCCCAGACACTGACCAGATGCACACAATTGACCACACTAGAGGCGAGCTGGTGGAGCCCAACAGGAATGTGTTGGTTGAATCAGCTAGAATTGCCCGGAGTAAAATAGAGCCCCTGACAGATCTTCAGGCAACAAATTTTGATGCCGTGATTTTTCCAGGAGGGTTTGGAGCTGCAAAAAACTTGTAAGTATAGTGTCGATTATGATTTTGATTAACAAAATTACTTTGTCAATATATACTTTTATCTTATACTGTAACTATACAAATATCTGTGTGCTAACATCCCATATGATATATTTTTGATAATGACATGGATATTTTAAGAACAATGACATATTGAGGTTTTTTTTAGGAACTTGCATTTCTGTTAGAAACATTGACAAACACAAGGAAAATATCGGTTAAAGAAAAATATAATAGTGCTGAGTCCTATGTATGCTCTAGCATTTGAACAAATTTAGGGACTAACTTGATTCATTTGGCTTATTCAAGCAATGATCATTTTATACTAAAAAAAATCAAACAGAAACTTATTGCCAAATATCTTCCCAAATTGCATAAGAACAGCTTTATATACAATACACAACAATACCAGCTGTTGTTACAAGGTTTTGGAAGAAAAACGATGTTTTACTCTTTGAATAATTCAGGGTTTGGTACAAAGGGGAGGCCAGAAGTCTGAGACCACTTTATTCCCAGAGGGGTTGGAATTTAACCCTCTACCACCACATGAACCAGTTATGTTTATATTATTTGAACTTGTGACATTTTCAACAATTTCAAATGTAGGCAGAACAAAGTTTCTGGCCAGCCTGTGCAGCTGCACAGTCTGTCCAGAACCTTCACTTTGCGCTATATTGATATATAAGGTCTTAATCCATCTTATTGCAGTCAACATATATTATCATAGCATTGTGTCGTTTTTTCAACATTACCCAACATTTGTACCTAGTGCAGATGTAAAATTGTTGGAAATGTAACACACAGGTTTATTTGTCTAAATGGTGGTAGGGGTTAAATTTTAAGAGACCCCTTCCTATTGAAAGTCAAAACTCAAATAAAGTCTTTGATCATAGTGATGAGAACATAAAGTAGTAATTCAATATTATAAGTTCTATCCTTTTTAGCTCACCTGAGCACAAAGTGCTCAAGGTGAGCTTTTGTGGTCGAGTGATGTCCGTCGTATGTCATGTGTCGTGTGTCGTCAACATTTACCTTGTAGACACTCTAGAGGCCACATTTTTTGCCTGATCAACCTGAAATTTGGTCAGAATGATTGTCTTGATGAAATCTAGGACAAGTTCGAAATTGGGTCTATTGGGGTCAAAAATGAGGTCACAGGGTCAAATCTTAGAAAAACCTTGTAGACACTCTAGAAGCCATATTTTGTGCCCAAACAACCTGAAATTCGGTCAGAATGATTGTTTTGATGAAATCTCGCACAAGTTTGAAAATGGGTAAAGTTGGGTCAAAAATGAGGTCACAGGGTCAATTGTTAGAAAAACCTTGTAGACACTCTAGAAGCCATATTTTTTGCCCAATCAACCTGAAATTTGGTTAGAATGATTTTCTTGATGAAATCTCACACAAGTTTGAAATTGGGTCAAGTGGGGTCAAAAACAAGGTCAGAGGGTGAATTCTTAGAAAAACCTTGTAGACACTCTAGAGGCCACATTTTTTGTCCAATCAACCTGAAATTTGGTCAGAATGATCATCTTGATGAAATCTCGGACAAGTTTGAAATTGGGTCAAATGGGGTCAAAAAAGAGGTCACAGGGTCAAATTTTAGAAAAACCTTGTAGACACTGTAGAAGCCATATTTTGTGCCCAATCAACCTGAAATTTGGTTCAAATGTTTTTCTTGATGACAAAAATGAGGTCACGGGGTCAAATCTTAGTAAAACCTTGTAGATACTCTAGAAACCATATTTGGTGCCCAATCAACCTGAAATTTGGTCCGATTGATTGTTTTGATGAAAATCTCAGACATATTCGAAATTGGGTCAAGTGGGGTCAAAAATGAGGTCACAGGGTTAAATCTTAAAAAAACCTTGTAGACACTCTAGAAGCCATATTTTTTTTTGCCCAATCAACCTGAAATTCGGTCAGAATGATTGTCTTGATGAAATCTGGCACAAGTTCGAAATTGGGTGAAGTTGGGTCAAATATGAGGTCACAGGGTCAATTCTTAGAAAGACTTGTAGACACTCTAGAGGCCACATTTTTTGCCCAATTAACCTGAAATTTGGTCTGAATGATTTTCTTGATGATATCTCGAACAGGTTTGAAATTTGGTCAAGTGGGGTCAAAAATGAGGTCACGGGGTCAAATTTTAGAAAAACCTTGTAGACACTGTAGAAGCCATATTTTTCCTAATCAACCTTAAATTTGGTCAGAATGATTGTCTTGATAAAATCTCGCACAAGTTTGAAATTGGGTCAAGTGGGGGTCAAAAATGAGGTCACAGGGTCAATTGTTAGAAAAACCTTGTAGACACTCTAGAGGTCACATTTTTTGCCCAATCAACTTGAAATTTGGTCAGAATTATTGTCTTGATAAAATCTCGGACATGGTTGAAATTGGTTCAAGTGGGGTCAAAAATGAGGTCACAGGGTCAAATCTTAGAAAGACCTTGTAGACAATCTAGAAGCCTTATTTTTGCCCCATCAACCTTAAATTCGCTCAGAATGATTGTCTTGATGAAATCTCAGATGTTCGAAATTGGGTCAAGTGGGGTCAAAAATGAGGTAACAGGGTCAATTTTTAGTAAAACCTTGTTGACACTCTAGAGGCCACATTTTTTGCCAAATCAACCTGAAATTTGGTCCGAATGATCATCTTGATGAAATCTCACACAAGTTCGAAATTGGGTCAAGTGGGGATAAAAATGAGGTCACGGGGTCAAATGTTAGAAATACCTTGTAGACACTCTTGAAGCCATATTTTTTGCCCAATCAACCTTAACTTTGGTCCGAATGATTTTTTTGGTGAAATCGTGGACAAGTTTGAAATTCTGTCAAGTGGGGTCAAAAATGAGGTCACGGGGTCAAATCTTAGAAAAACCTTTGAGACACTCTAGAAGCCATATTTTTTGCCCTCTCAACCTGAAATTCGGTCAGAATGATTGTCTTGATGAAATCTTGGAAGAGTTTGAAATTTGGTCAAGTGGGGTCAAAAATGAGGTCACGGGGTCAATTCTTGGATTAACCTTGTAGACACTCTAGAGGCGACATTTTTTGCCCAATAAACCTGAAATTTGGTCAAAATGATCATCTTGATGAAATCTCGGACAAGTTTGAAATTGGGTCAATGGGGTCAAAAATGAGGTCACGGGGTCAACTTTTAGAAAAACCATGTAGACACTCTAGTAGCCATATTTTGTGCCCAATCAACCTGAAATTTGGTCCGAATAATTTTCTTGATGAAATCTTGGACAAGTTTGAAATTGGGTCAGAATGATTGTCTTGATGAAATCTCGCACAAGTTCGAAATTGGGTGAAGTTGGGTCAAAAATGAGGTCACAGGGTCAATTGTAAGAAAAACCTTGTAGACACTCTAGAGGCCACATTTTTTGCCCAATCAACCTGAAATTTGGTTTGAATGATTTTCTTGATGAAATCTCGAACTGGTTTGAAATTGGGTCAAGTGGGGTCAAAAATGAGGTCACGGGGTCAACCTAAAATTTGGTCAGAATGATTGTCTTGATGAAATCTCAGAAGAGTTTGAAATTGGGTCGGGTGGGGGTCAAAAATGAGGTCAAGGGGTCAAATCTTAGAAAAACCTTGTAGACACTCTAGGACCCATATTTTTTGCCCAATCAACCTGAAATTCGGTCAGAATGATTGTCTTGATGAAATCTCGGAAGAGTTTGAAATTGGGTCAAGTGGGGTCAAAAATGAGGTCACAGGGTCAATTGTTGGAAAAACCTTGTAGACACTCTAGAGGCCACATTTTTTGCCCAATCAACCTGAAATTTGGTCAGAATAATTGTCTTGATAAAATCTCAGAAAAGTTTGAAATCGGGTCAAGTGGGGGTCAAAAATGAGGTCACAGGGTCAAATCTTAGAAAAACCTTGTAGACACTCTAGAGGCCATATTTTTTGCTCAATCAACCTGAAATTCGGTCAGAATGATTGTCTTGATGAAATCTCGGAAGAGTTTGAAATTGGGTCAAGTGGGGTCAAAAATGAGGTCACAGGGTCAAATCTTAGAAAAACCTTGGAAGCAGTGTAGAGGCATCATTTTTTGCCCAATTGACCTAAAATTGGGTAAGAATTCTTCATCCTTTCTAAATCTACTTTAAACTATTTTCGACAGTTTATTCAGGTGAGTGATTTAGGGCCACTATAGCCCTCTTGTTTGTGCATTGTAAATGGCTAAAAAGTTTGGTATTATTCCTCAGCGACATTTATTTTGAGTACGCAGCTGTTGTTTAAGCTTGTGGGCAAAGTAGTCCTGCAAGGAATCTGTCTTATTACGGAGAAATTCTTCCAATTTTTTGCCCCATGATATGAAATTATAAGATGTGAAAAGAGTTTTCTATGCCCCCGCATCAATAGATCGGGGGCATACTGTTTTACTCATGTCCGTCTGTATGTCTGTCCGTCTGTCTGTCCGTCTGTCCGTCCGTCTGTCCGAAAACTTAACCTTGCCAATATCTTCAAGCCTATTCAAGATACAAAGCTCATATTTGGCATGATGATAGATCTCAATGATCCGCCTCTGCTGGTACCAAAGTCAAGGTCATGTGACAAGGTCAAGGTCATCTGTCAAGGTCAAACTTTGAAAAAAAATGTCGTTACGGGGGCATTCGTGTTTCACAAACACATCTTGTTTTAATTTCATTTAGATATGAAACTAGAAACCTTAGCACACTCTTGTATGAATCCGCTTCACATATTTTTACAGTTTAACAAGGCTTTAAGTTTCACACCTCAATGAAATTAAAATAATAATTTCTTCATCTCTTAAATAGTTTTCAAAAGGTTTGATCTTATCAATACAAATGTCACTTATTACGAAAGGCAATTAGAAATACATGTATGTATCTATGATGTAAGAGAAGGAAGTTTTGAAATAAGGGGGAAGCTGTTGTTAAAAGAAGGAATTGTGGTAATCAACCTTCTGTGCAAAAGTTGTGATCCAGGTCAGATTGCACGGAATGTGCAGTCTAACTCAGATCAAAATGTTTTGCACTTAGCTGGTTTTCTTAATCTGGAATGAGCATTCTACATTCATGTATAAATTGAAAGTTTTTAAATGTGACCTTCTGTTGACCTCTACTGGAACCAATCTCTTTAACTCTTTGCTGTTTAGCCCCTGCTTTTTACATGCCTGTGATTTTATGATTGAGAAAACATTGTGAAAAAAGAAGAAATTGCTTCTGACAAGCAATTTCTTCTTTTTCCACACTATTTTCTACCCTATTGAATGGTTATTCTTCAAATTAAATCCACTTTAAATTTTCGTCTGCAAACCCTTTGAATTTGGACAGGTCCAAAATTTTGTAAAACAGGAAATGGTTAAACAAGAATATATTTTATTTCAGTTCCCATATGGTCCTTTTTTGTGTGACAAGTGATAAATTTGAGCTCTGGTTGGTTGGGTTGATCTGATTTCATCGGATAACCATATTGATGGCTCAGTGCAAAATCGTTGTAACTGTCTATAAACATAAAGGCTAATACAACTGTTTCCCGCAGAGCCATCATTATTTCAAATCATGGTTCACACACAAATTCTGTATTACAATATTTAAACTAAAATCTTGCCTTTTCAGGTCCAATTTTGCAGTAGAAGGTACTATGATGAAAGTATTACCTGATGTAGAAAGAGTTATTAAAGACTTCCATGGAAGTGGTAAACCTATGGGGTAAGAAATCATTTGATTGCTCAGTGCAAAACAGTTGTTACTCCCTATAAATATATAGCCAATTTAGTTACAACTGTTTCACACTGAGCCATTGTAATGAGCTAGATGTCTCGAAGTATCAAAACCTGAAAGGACAATAAAAACTTGTACAAAGGTACAGTTGGAAATTCCTATCAGGAAGGTATTAAAGTTTCTTGAGAAAGTACCTAAATAATTTATTTTCTTTCTCCAACTTTTCTGCAATATGATGTCACAGAGCAGAATTAATTGTTATCTTCGAGACAAATATATACACACCATTATTCATAAGAAGATACCTTTCATCAAAAGTAATTTACATTTCAAATATGATCATTGTGCAATAAACATTCATAAAATTTGATGTATAGAGGAAAAAAATCAGGCTCAAGATAAAGTTTTAGTAGAATTATCTAAATATGCTTGCAATATATTGCAATTTACAGGAATTGCCAAATAGGCTTGGTCGATTTAACCACATATAACTGAGTATATGTTATTATTAGATAACGTATAACCTTGGCTGTTTTTGGAGAAAACCCAAAATGTACTTGGTAGATTTAACCACATATAACTGGGCTATGTTATTATTAGATTACTTTTTACTAGGGATGGGAACGAATGGGAAAAAAATCATATTCGAATATTCATTTCGGATATTCGAATATATTCGAATATTCTTTTTTTGCATTCAAAATTGAATATCTATCCATTTATGATAGAAGCCTATGATAGAAGCGGACATACTGGTTACTAAAATTAGACTAACCAGAATCCGTAAATTACATTAATTATTCAATGGACAACCAAAGTGTCACAACTACGATATTATTTCAATGAAAGAGTTGAAAAAAAAGGTCACCCGACGACTAATTTTTGCAAATATTTGTGGTTACTCACTTTACTGAATGCCAGTGTAAAGACTGTGTTAAACTTTCGTTTTTAATCAAGGGAAAATTATAGCTTACATCGTTTTCAAATATTGTTCGTTCAACAAATAAGTTTTAACACCCAAAGGTGTAATAATCAGCACATTTAAATTGCTCGATGTTCACTGACAGTCTTTTATAAGAAGATTTGTAACCTGCCTGTCATAACTCTATGACTTTCCTATGTTATTTTGACACTTACTGAGCTATTGTGATCGTACAATGTCCGGCGTCCATCGTCAGTCGTCGGTCGTGCATCGTCCACAATTTCTTTAAACATCTTCTCCTCCTAAACCAGTGGGCCAATCTTGCAGAAACTTGGCAGGGATGTTCCTTGGGTAAAGCTCTACTAAAGTTGTTCAAATAAATGTAACCACCCTTAACTTTCCCTTGACCCATAACAAAAGGGTGAAAATATGAAAATCTTCTTCTCTTAAACCAGAAGGCAGACAGCTTTCATATTTGGTATGTAGCATCATCTACTGGACCCCTACCAAGTTTGTTCATATCAAGACCCTGGGGTAATATTTGGGCTCCACCCGGGCCCAACTCTTTTTACATAGAATCAAAGAGCAAAAATCTTAAAAAATCTACTTCTCTGAAACCAGATGACAGACAGCTTTCATATTTGGTATGTAGCATCACCTAGTGGTCCTCTACCAAGTTTGTTCATATTAAGACCCTGGGGTCATATTTGGGCTTTGCCCAAGCACATCACTTTTAGCTCTTCTGAGCACGAAGGGTAAAAAAATGAAAATCTTCAAAAATCTTCTTCTATAAAACCAGAATGTAGAAAGCTTTCATATTTGGTATGTAGCATCATCTAGTGGACATTGCAAAGTTTGTTCATATCAAGACCCTGGGGTCACATTTGGGCTCCACCCTGGTGCAAACCCTTTTTACATAGAATCAAAGAGCGAAAATCTTAAAAACTCTTCTTCTCTGAAACCAGAAGGCAAACAGCTTTCATACTTCGTATGTAGCATCATCTAGTGGACCCCTACCAAGTTTGTTCATATCAAGACCCTGGGGTCATATTTGGGCTCCTCCCAGGCGCATCCCTTTTAGCTCATTTGAGCATGATGGGTGAAAATAGGAAAATCTTCAAAAATCTCTGAAACCAGAAGGTAGACAGCTTTCATATTTAATTTGTGACATCATCTAATGGACTTCTACCAAGTTTGTTCATATCAAGACCCTCGGGTAACATTTGGGCTCCACTCAGGTGCATCCTGTTTTACATAGAATCAAAGAGTGAAAAGGCATGTCTGTCTTGCTCTTGGCTGAAAACATTCCATGGTATTATAGAAAATATCTCCTTTTTGACATCTGCCTATCTAATTAATGTGATGTCCCAGGGGTCAAAGAGACTGAGGTGAGTGATCCAGGACCATCATAGTCTTCTTGTTGGCATTATCCAGCACCCACAAACGAGCATTTCTTGTATTATATATGTGACCTGTCAGGTGAAAAGGGACCATCTTGGTTTTGTGAAGGTCAGATGGATTGCACAGGCTGTCTAGTGTGAAACTTTTTGCACTGTTTTGCAGATTTTCTGCATTAAGAACAATAATTTTACATCCCTATAATTGCTTTAAATTGGTTTAAATCACATCACGTGGGGAAACCATTGCACTTTATTTCTGTATAAAATGCAATAGGTCTTTCGGGAAACCCCCGATATTCGATCTGCAAGTCCTGTGTTGTAGGAACTCGAGAAAACCTAGTCCCCGATCATCAACGCAACATCGATATTCGATATATTATAAATTAATATATTTTCGAAAGAATTTACGAATACAAGCATGCAGTTCTGATTCTGAGCCAACCTTAGGTTAAAAAACAGCGAGTCGACGAAGACCTTCAAGCAACCCTCTAAACTAAGACCGACCATGCCGTTTTCGTGTAAAAATACAGACTTACTTGGCAGAAACAAGCTTTTTCGTCATAAGTACCTCTGCGAATTTTAATGCTGTCATTTATTTGTGTATCATTTGTTTTACTATATGACATTTCACTTCGATAGCGAGATAAACAATACACTATCTAAAAATAGATTGTGTAATTTATACGCACAGAAAGTAGACTTAAAGCTTTAATGTTTGGCTGAGTATTTTAATAGTTTCATCGATCAAGATGATTGCAATTATAAGGGTCGAGTGTCTCTTTCACTGCGTTTATTGGGGTATAAAGTGCAATTGCCTTAGCACATGGCTTAATCATAATGCCCTACGGGCGTTATTTGCCATGTGCTAAGGCAATTGCACTTTATACCCCAAGAAAATTAATGTAGTGAAAAATACACTCATCCCTATAGTAGAAGAAGTTTTGAAGTAGAACCTCAAGTTGACATCTTATGGACACAATCTCTTTTTCAAATATTTTACAATGTTCCCAGATGGCCCTTTTTTGCATAATGGCTCAGATATACATACATGTATCTATTGTAGATTATGTTGCATAGCTCCAGTTTTGGCTGCTCGTGTTATCGAAGGTTGTGAGGTGACAGTGGGCCAGGAGAAAGATGACGGAGGAAAATGGCCATATGCAGACACGGCTGAGGCTGTGAAAGCTATGGGGGCTAAACATGTTCCTAAAGAAGTTACTGTATCTTTTTTTGATCAATTTTTTCTTTTCCAAATGATTTGTGACTTTTTATCTCAGTATAAGGATTATGGTCCCT
Source organism: Fragum whitleyi (assembly GCA_948146395.1). NCBI lineage: Eukaryota > Metazoa > Mollusca > Bivalvia > Cardiida > Cardiidae > Fragum > Fragum whitleyi. The sequence continues at coordinate 36,927,994 of OX411555.1, forward strand.
TTTTATGCCCCAAAATCAATAAGATTTTGGGCACATTGTTTTACTGTTGTCTGTCATTCCATCTGTCTTTCTGTTTGTCTGTCCAAAAATATAACAACAAAAAAATCTACATTGTTAATTTCTTGATGCCTGTTCAAGATACAATGTTCATATGTGGCATGCTGAAAGATCCCAATGATATGCATCTGTCAAGGTCAAAGCTGTGAAAAATTGCTGTATCAGGGCATTCTCCATTCGGAACATCATTTGGCCATTTCCATAAGCTGCAACAGACGTCGGATGTATGGAAGGTCGATGGGTATGTAACAAAATTGCGCATTTTGTTAGTCGGAAACAGTGTAAGAAAAACTAGCACGGAAAGAACCGGCTCTATCTTTGGATTTATATCTTTTGCAGTAAATAGCTGCTGAAAAATCTTAATTTTTAAGAATGACGAATCATTCTCAAAAATTAATATTTTTCAGCTGTTATTTAAAAATCTAAAGATATTTATTTAAGGATATGATGGTTTCACATCAGTACCTTAAACGAGTAGGGTTTGCGACATCAAATGTTTTCACTCAAATGTTTTTGAGGGCTTACGCCATTTTAACTGACGTCATCGACTTTTTCCAAGGTTTTCCCGTATTTTTTTAATATAGTTTGTCTATGTACATCCGAGGTTGATCGTGAGATTGGCCAGGTGGTGTTCCAAATGGGGCATTCTCGTTATTACTAATTTTTTCTATATCCAGCCAAGTGTTTGCATCCTCAGGCCATGCTCTTATTCTATTAAACTAAATGAAAAAAATCATACAATGAATTTTGTTTCATTGAGGTTCGTGTGAAACTTAACCATAAAATTCAATTGCATGATTGCATAAAGCTATTCACATTAAATAAGGCTCTTTTGATTTCTTTAGCAACAATGTTTTACTCATTCTAAAATTTCATCAGTCTGATTTGTGTTTGTATTTACAATTTCTAGGACAAGTTGTCTTGAAAAGTGTTCTTATTTGCAAGTTAAACAAGGACTAGTCAGGTATTGGAATTTTGTACCTTAGAATAGTGTAAGACACAACAAGACTGTTATTAACTCTCTTAATGCAGAATAAAAACCTTCGCGAAATTGCAGTAAAATCAAGATACTGAATGCACCAGAATGCAAGAGTATCAGGCAATCCTTCTTTTGATATTCAATTTCGTAAAACAACTCTGCCTTGAAAGTGGATGAATAGGTGATGTAGACTATGATCAGACTGCACATATGTGCAGGCTGATCTTTTTGTAAACCACCATTTGATACAGGAATATTCCGGTTTCAGCATGACAAGAGTAAAGTCTTGAATAAAAGAATTGTTGACTTGACCATGGATTTAGCAGGTTGTGTACTAAATAACTATTTTGTGCTCATCATGACATAAAAAACAAAGAAGAGGGGCATGGGGATATATATACAGTTAAACTTTACTAGCTTGAACACCTTGGGGACTATATAATTTGTTAGAGGGATCAGGAGTTCAACAAATCCAAAAAACTGTAAAATGTGCCAGGAGATGAGAATGCGTCATATCCCTAATTCATCGTATCCAAAAATACAAATGCTTATATGGTTCTTCAGTTTTACTACTCATTCACGTGTCATTGGTTCGTGACCTTCTTGTCAGATTTTCTAGCAAGTGTTACATATCCATAGTTTTTTTGACATTGCTAAGTAAACAAGTCGCCGAAATATCAATAACAGACAATATTAAGTAAAGAATGTGTGAACGATTTGAAATGTGACAAAATCACCTAGATATGACATCTTATAATTAAGGATAGACCCTTTGTTCAAAATTTTACAGAGATGATATATAGAGATTTTTACTTCCGGACTGAAGAATATGCTTGGTATTTTGATAGCCCGATATACGAGTTTACCAAGGTCAAACACGATGAATTATGAGCCAAATCTGCTAGGACTAAGATCCTTGTTTGAATATTCCTTAGTATGCAAGAGTACCTGTGTTCGAGAAACTGAAGTTTAACAGAAGAAATTAATGAAATCATACAAGTACAATGTCAGATTTGTGAATTTTAAGTAGAAAAAGAAGAAAATTCACTAGGGAGAAGCACAGGTCATACACATAATTGGGTTTGCCCCAAGCTGCTATAACATAGAGAATCATTCATTTCACCTTAAGATTCATTTTAGTTTCATTGAGTGAACAACTTTTTTTTTTTACACAAGTGGTGGAGCCACAAGTGAAAATACAGCTATTGTTGTTCACAAAATGAAATATCAATCAATCAAACACGAAAATCAAATGATTATTCTATTTCTTTAATGCTCAAATGTGACAAAATGTGAACATTTTAGGACAAAAGTGAGTCATTTTGCATGTGATAAGTATGCAACATTCATGATGACATTACTTATTTGGGCTCCACTAAGATAACGTCAGATGGAATCAATGAAAGCTAGGTATAAGGTTTTGATAATTTTACTGGTTAGGCTGTTAGTTTATCAAATGATAATCTATTGTTTTTTTTCCAATAATCCACAAAAAAACCATTATAAATGTACAACTCTCTCTGATTAGCTAATGAAGATTCTCCATTAGTTATCAGAGAGATAGACTGGTCCCACTGTTGACTATTATAAAAGCCGATGGGTAGTCACCAAAACACAGTTACATGGTATTGGCTTTTCAGTATTTAATGATGAGCATGCACCTAGCACTTCTGATTGGCTAATTTTCTAGAATAACAGTGGCTCATGTGAAATCCGATGTATACCTGTTGGCTTCATGCATGAGTTGACAGTAGTACCAGTCTATCGGAGAGAGGGTTATGATACAAGCCCTCCCATGACGCCTTTGTCATCTTCTAGAATAACAGTGGCTCATTGTGAAACAGTTATAACTGCCTATATGTTAATTTAGGCAGTTACAGCTATTTCATGCTGGTCATCCAATTAGACTTTAATTTTAGCAGGCTTTGCCCTTGTTGAGACATTCAAAGGAAAAACTATTGTTGATATTTTTCTGAATATACTCATTGGACAAATTTTGACAAAGGTTTTATATTCTTTTCCTTAACAACTTTCCAGGAATCTCATACAGACATCAAAAATAAGATAGTCACAAGTCCAGCTTTCATGTGTGAAGGAAAGTTTCATGAAATATATGATGGGATTGGTGAAATGATTACAAACATGCTGAAACTCTTGAAATAAGCCATGAGCTTACTTGTGTTAAAGATAGTTATGATGATAGGAATCAATTATTTGTTAAGAATTTTCATAGGGTTAAACACCATTTGCATAAAATGGTCCACAGAGTATTATTATTTCTATATCTGAAGCATTTTCTTCAATAATAAAAAAAATAATGGAGGCTAAGATCAGACCACTTTTGTTAGCATGCTGATCTTAGTCTATGTCATCTACCAAAGCTTTGTGTATAGCAGGATTAAGCAGTGATCTGCATTAGAAGTGTTGAAATTTTCTTGACCAGCTAAAAGCAAATTCAAGGTGCCAGATATTTAAGAACTTTATGATATTGAAAAGATTATTTATTTTAGACTAAGTTTGGAATGAAATTGAATGATGAATTGAATCAGGCCAGGTGTGAATGAAATAAAAGGAAACTAATGTATTATTGAAAAAATTATTTAATTTGAACCAAATCAGCTATGATTTATTACTTCCCTTTAGTAGAATCTGATTACTGGTCTAAATATACATTCAATCTTGCTTGAGCGACCATTTCTATTAAGCAACCATTTTTTATTAAGTGACCATTTTCGAAAATCACCTTCTTTTTTTAAAATATCATAAAAAAGTAGATTTGATATGTAAAATAATTATTGTCAATGAATCCTCGTTGTCTCTATGAGACTTTTGTTCATTTTAAACAATATAAATTTATTGCGAAACTCACATTCAATCAAAATAATGTCTCTAATTTGTAAATAAAATGTGTTCTAAGCTACCATTCTCTTACATGAACTGTAAGTGGTTGCTCAACACATGTTTTAGCTTGCTTGAGCACAAAGTGCCCAAGATGAGCTTTGTGATCAGGTGCAGTCCATTGTCCTTTGTCTTTCATCAGTCGTCCTTCTTTAACTTTTACCTTGTGTGTACACTAGAGGCCACATTTTTGGCTCAAATGTCTTGACTCTGTCAAATCTTGGTCAAGTTCGAAATTATGTCAAGTAGAGTAAAAAAGGGATCAAGGGGGCAAATATTAGAGAAACTTTGTGCCCACTGTAGAGGCCAAAATTTTGCTTAAATGTCTTGGTAAGAATAATTGTCTCGATCAAAATATGGTCAGGTTTGAAATTGGGTCAAGTGGGGTCAAAAATGGGCTCAAGGGGACAAATCTTAGAAAAACCTTCTGTTCACCCTATAAGACACATTTTTTGCTTTATGTCTTGAAAGTTGGTAAAAAAAATTTTTCTCTATAAAATCTAGGTCAAGTTTGAAATTGGGTCAAGTGGGGTCAAAAATTGGGTAATTACCGTAATGGGGTCAACTCTTAGAAAAACTTAGTGGACCCTCCAGGGGCATTATTTTTGGCTCAAATATTTCGAAACTTGCGCAGAATATTTGTTTCCATAAAATTCAGGTCAAGTAAAAATTGGGTCAAAATGGGATCAAGGGGTCAAATATTAGAAAAACTTTGTGTGCACTCTAGAGGCCTAATTTTTTTTATCAAATGTCTTGAAACATGGTCGAAATGTTTGTCGCTATAAAATCATGGTCAAATTCAAAATTGGGTCAAATGGGGTCAATAATGAGGTAAATGGGTAAATTTTATGATTTTTTTGTGTGTGTGCACTCTTGAGGACATACTTTTGTATTGAACATATTGCATTTTGGTCAAAATATTTGTCTTGAAATCTTAGACAAGTTTGAAAGATGGTAAAAAAAAAAACTAGGACACATCTTCAAATATCAAAAAGTTTAGTATTTAAGAGGCAACATATTTGTCTTCTTGTCAATTCATGCCTCAGACGAGTAATTAAGGGCCAATTTCCCTTTTGGCCCTCTTGCTTACTGCAGATATGTTTATCTTCACAGACCTGTACGGAGCTCCAAAATCTGTGCCAGTCAAAAATATCATGTAATGAATGATCAAATTGAATGAAGTTATTCAGCATTTCAAACAATTTAGGTGAGTTTTGAACCATTGCAGTGAGTAAAGTGTTTTAATAGGAACACTAAAGTAGTGAAGCTGTTAAGATTGGTTCTGATTTGGACTTATTTGGATGACATGCTGCTGATGAGCCCATTTTGTTACAGAGATTATATAATCATCTTGTTGCTAGATTGTTCACAAGCTTATCTTGATGACAAAACAGTGTAAATTGTTTGCAAAGTATACCCTACTTTGTACACCGAGGGTTCAATGCAAGACTGTAGTAAGTGTATATACATTGTATATACACTCACTACAGTCTTGCACCGAACCTACGACATGCACCTGTGGGCAAAGCAGGGTTTAATATGCAAACAGTTTGCACCCTTTTATTATCCTGAACACAGGGCTGATCTCAAAGATGTATCAGGCCCTAATACAGTGGGGCTAGTGTGTGACACTTTGCCTGTGTATTATAGAAATGAAAGGTGATATGTAGAATATGTAATATTCAACTATTATCCTTAATTAATTTGAAACTGTATTAATGTGAAGAGTTTGAATGTTTTATGATTTTGAAAGTTTTGAATAAACAGTTTTCTGACTGAAAATTGATTTAGTTCCTTATTTTATATTTACCAAATCAAATTTAGAGGTATACCAAAGAAAAATCTTAAGATAAGAAAAAGTAATGGCAATTTGTAATTTACTTCAATTTGCACAAATGACAATGAAAACAACATTTAGTGTTATCTCAAAGGGCTCAAATATAGGGGTTAGTGAACCTAGCTCTTTACCAATAAACTGGAAAATCTATTCTCTGAAGATTTTTGAAGTGAAATAGTATTGAGAAAAAAAGATAAATTGCCCGATACAAACATATCCCTTCCACCATTGTATAAGTTAGACAACAGTAGAGACGGTTTTTAGGCAGTATTTCCTTGATAACAGATAAAGTACATTAACAGTATCTGTGTCACTTTCTTTTGTTTGCAAAAATTGACAAGACCATTCCAAAGAATATGCATATCGTTTAGTATGATCAACAGATTCCATATACCATATACATAAATTCCATTATCTTGATTCAAGAATTATTCATTTGGCCTGTGGATCTTTCTTTGTGCCTGTCATTTTTTCTTCCATATATGTCTAGTAACCGCATGTTAGTGTGAAAAATATTTCTTGAAAGATGTTTCCTCTAAAAAAAACACTTCAGCGCCCAGTTCTAGAAATGTTTTTGGACAAAGTTAAATTTTGACACTAATCTTTGTGACCCCAAAACAAAGGGGCACTTCCTTTCGTCAAAGGCGGCAATTGTGGCCTTTTGTGGAATTTGAAAGCACATTTTCGTAAAATTTGATTGAAATATATCGGTGGTATTAGCCCGACTTGTCGTCAACTTGTTCTGTGCTCACGTTTGGTGATATTGCGCCCAACAGCAATTATTGTACGAGACGCCAAATGCATGTCCTTTACGACGATCGGTATGCTCCCACAAGTTTCCGACGGACGTTGTTGCATGCGGTATATTCAATACTTTAAATCGTAAATTAAACTCTAATCTCGGAATCATCCCTTATAATTTGATTTAATTGTGTCCATTAAGATTCCATGCATTCTGATGGACTGAAAATTGTTTTTATTGCTCTATGAAAACTATTTAGATATCGCAATTTTTTGTAAGTTTCCACATAAAGTAGTCCGATGAACAATCTTTGTTAAAATAGATAATGTGCATTTTTGCTATAAGATATTAAATTATAAGAAATTAAGAGAGAATTTGTTGATTTCATGGAGGTATGAAACTAAAACCCTTATCACACTTAAGTATAAATACGCGTATTCATACTTAAGTGTGTTTCGAGTTTTAGATTCATACCTCCATGAAACCAACAGATTAGCTCTTCATTTCTTAGATAAAGATCGTGAAATTGACAATTTGTCAAAACCATTAAAAATCACTCGCTCAGTGCTTTATTCAAATCATCCCAAACTCACCATTAAGAAAACGCTCAGAAATTGTTAAAAAAAAAACCGACTCGAAATCAATAAAAATGTATATCAGATCGATCAAGTTATTGTATTAGTTAATTGGTGTGAATTCTTAAGCCTAATGATTAGTACATACGCGAAGCCACAAAATTAGAAAAATATCAAGATATCTGGCCCGTCATGCGAAAAGGGACCATCTTGGTAGAGCGTAAAGTGTCACCCCTAGTCAGTCTGCGCGGATTGCGCAGACTGACTAGGATAGAAACTTTGTGTAGTGTACTTATTTTCTGAATCTAGAATGATCAATCTACCTTCCAGTGAAAGAATTTTTGAAATGCGACCTCTGGTTGACCTATGCTGGACCCAATCTCTTTTTCAAAAACACGTTTTACAGAGTTCCCAGGTGGTCCTTTTTCGCGTGGCGGGTCACATAATATTAATTCAAACTATCAATAATTTGTCCAATTGGTCGAAATATGCGATATCACCCCCCCCCCCCTTTAATTCATTCAACACTCGCTTCCCCAAATATTCAGTTTATTCAGAAATCATTCAAATTGTCAATTTCACGATGTTAATAACTGTACAGAGCGTCCCATGATATCTGATAGTCGTTAAACTTTAACTCGGCATAATTGTTAATAAAGTATCCTTGTAAAAAATGCATCATTTTGGGATAAGATTTTAAAATGTTTTTCCCAGTTCATAATCTTATGGCTGTCAGGCGTACTTTCTTCTTTTTTTTTTTACTTTCTTTAAAAATCTTCTCCTCAGAAACTAATGGATGAATTTCAACCAAACTTCACAGTAAAGATCCTTTTGTGATCCTCTTTCAAAGTTGTTCAAGAAATTTTGATCCAATGAAAAACATGGATTTGATGGGCGTGGCCAATTTCTAAATATGGTAAAAAGTGAGTTTTCTCATATTCTAATTGATGGTATCAATTAAATTTTACATGAATGAGCCTTGGGTGACCGTCTATCAGTCTACAAAAAATAGTCGTGATCGGATGAAAAATATGTATTTTATGGGCAGAGGTCATTTTTCTAATGTTATATAGAGGAAACTTTGAAAATCATTTTCTCAGAATGTAACTGATGGATATCAACCAAATTTCACAGAATTGATACTTGAGTGACCCTTTATCAGTCTACCAAAAATTATTGTGATATGGAGAAAAAAAGCATTTCATGAGCGGAGGTCATTTCTCTATATGTTATATACATGTAGTGGAAACTTTGAAAATCATTTTCTCAGAATCTAATTGATGGATATCAACCAAATTTCACTGGAATGATCATTGAGTGACTCTTTATCAGTCTACCAAAATTATTGTGATCGGTTGAAAAATATGCATTTTATGGGCGGAGATTATTTCTCAGTATGTTATACTGTGGAAACTTACAAAATCATTTCCTCAGAATGTAAGTGATGGATATTAATCAAACTTCATTGGTACGATCCTTGGGTGACCCATTATCATGCAGCCAAAAATTATTGTGATTGGATGAAGAATATGCCTTTTATGGGTGGAGGTCATTTCTCTATGTGTTATATAGTGGGAACTTTGAAAAATCATTTTCAAGATCAGTAGAACCCAAAATATCTAAAATCTAGTCCAAACTTTGATTTGCTATTGCAAGAATTTCAAGCCTGTGGAGCGACTCAAGCCATTCATGGCTCTTTATTTTTTTTTATTACTTTTTTTTAAATTTATGAGAAGGCCGTTCAAAAATGTATAATTTACAGCAAAATCATAGAAGCTGATGATGCTAGCAGCGGCAATTTGAATTTGATTTCTATACTCTTGAAAATACATTTAATACATCCTGAATTACAAACTTCATGGCCCTGATATCTTAACTAGACTGGCAGATGACGTTTTTGGCCTGGTTAAGCAGGCCATAGGAAATAACCCTGTATCCTGGATACTGCCTAGGAAAGAGTTATTCGAGTCAAAAACCGAAAAACGTGTGTACTACGTAGCTCTTTTTGTGCTCATGCGCGCGCAAAAAATAGGTCTATTTTCCGTCATCAACTTTTTTGCGACACGAAGTGCTTAGTGTTCAACGCAGTGATGGCATATCACTACGCTGTTCTAAAATCAACGTACTGATAGTACTGAAGGTGGGGGAACTGAATAGACGAAACAACACACGAGCTCAATTTTCTGGAATATAACCTTGATTATTCACCTTGTCCTTAACATGTATACCAGGTATTTTCTCACTTATCACTGCCAAAATCACTGCTGTGTTAAAGATACATAGCTTTTATATTTGATCTTGACGGATGACCTTGCTAATAGGGAAAAGAAGAATATACTGCTAACTAACACTTTCATTTTTCTCCCTAATATTATCTACCCTTTCTGCTACACATGCTTCTAATTTGCCCACATATTGTATGTAAACTGCAACCCTTTACAATTTGGAACTGTCTAAACATATGTTGTCTTGTAATGGATTAATCCAATTTTGAAAAAAAAAATGATAAAAGCCTCGTCCCATCCTTAAATCCTTAAACAGACGACACAATTTTAAACTGGGCCAACTTGGAACAGGTTGCAGACAATAAATTAACAAGATTGTAATTTGATATATATCTAGGGTAGAAATTAAAAAAATAATGGGGTATGAGTTTAAGGTGTACCATATTGTGGGAAAGGAAGAAATTGACCCTATAAATTTCTTGTATTCCCACAGTAAAATACAACTTCTTTATTGAATTAAATTTTATGTAAAAGAAAGAGCCGACGAGCTTGTGCCCCTAGAAAAACAGCATTACTACAATTGTCAGACGGAATGATCGAATGGATAAATTGACTGACTAGAAGCAAACCAATCAACTTAACTAAAATTATAACTAAACTATAACTTAACTAAAACGCGAGTTGCGCCTGTCTGCAAAGCGGTATCGGGCGTAGTAATCTATACCTTGGGAATTATTTGTTTTTGGAGGACTCAGCGCTATATAGTTTGACATTTTTCCTTTGAAGTGAGTTCGGGATGTGGCTTACGATCTCTATAGGTAAATGGACCGCTTTGTTTCCCTCGCCCATAAAGGCCTTGCTAAAAAGATCCAAAAGTTGGAGTGCATGCCTTCAAATGTCACTTTGCCTCTTTATAAACAAGGCCTTCAGTGCTTTTAGCGCTTTGATTATTTTCGTTTGTGTGGTTCAACCGTTAATTTTGAATATAACATTTGATTTACCAATTGGGCCTTTCGAATAACAAGAAGTTCTTTTTTTCTTTGAATATTTCCATGAAATTCATAGTATTTTTATGTGTATCGAAGTCACAAACGAAAGTCACCATCTAAGTTGTCACCCTGGATAGTTAGTAAATCACAATAATTTAAATTAAAACTAAACACCGATTGTATTATCAAAGAATCACCAAAGTCACCAAGAAAATTACTGACATTATTCAATGAAGCGAAAAAGTTCTTCTCCATAATGGTCTCACAAAATATATGTATATTTAGGATCAGTATTTGTAATAATACAGTGTATATATTCGTCGGTAATGTTGACCTGAAACCAAAAAATAGTGAAAAATGATGACTTGTCAAAGTCTGATATTGTTATTTTAAACTACATGTATTTCTACAGTAGCTTAATAATTTCGGATCTAACTTTTATTTAGATTTCGCGTGGGAATGTGAAAGGAACTGTTTTATAGTAACACGACAACTTTAAACACTTGGCTTTGAAAAATCTAGATGATTTTACAACGCTTTAAACCAACGTTAATTGTGACATAGCCAGGTTCACATTTCGCCAGCAGATTTTTGAACATGTATTGCTCAGTTCATCTTAAATATTGAGAGTCCATAGCATGCAGTAATTTTTTGAAATCTGAAAATTTAGCAAGGATTCATGGGAACATTTTCTTGATTACCACATCACGCCAAACAGTTTACGATCACTCCCATTTTATCCGGGTTCTTATATAAAACACTTCTATCAATGTAGTTTTGTGCATTTGGAAAAACCTTTATCAAAGCTTTTGAAGAAAAGTCTATTTCGAATGATATTCCCCTTTTATTATCTCCATCCTCGGAGCCCTGTCAGTGTAAGATATTAGCCATTTTGATATAGTTATTGAACGTAACATAGTTACAAAATAAAGCGATTCCTGACTAGATATGTCGTATAGACTAGATGTTTCGGAAATGTTTGAATACAATATGAATGCTTGTAAAAACTTTCCTTGCATAACTTGAATAGGCTAGCGAAATATATATATATATATATATATATATATATATATATATATATATATATATATATATATATATATATATATATATATATATATATATATATATATATATATATATATATATATATATATATATATATATATATATATATATATATATATATATATATATATATATATATATATATATATATATATATATATATATATGTGTGTGTCTGTTGACGTATAGGCAATGACGTAGTTGCCATGTCTGTATGCAAAGAAAGCGTCACTTGAATTTCGAACAAGTTTAAAAATAGAAAGGACGTGTAATGCAAACTAAAATTAGATCATTTTTTATCACAAAAAAACTTGAGATCTCAAATCATATTGCTTCATGACTTATTCATGAGAACGAGACAATTTTAGCAGCCTTGGTTTTACCAGGGGCCATATATATCGTTTAAGGAATTGAGAGACACGCGATTACCGAGGATTATTATCTTTAACTATTAACAAATTAATCCGTTCATCAAACTGAACTATTAAGAAGAAGATGATGATGATGAAGAAGAAGAAGAACAGAGAAAAGGAAGAAGAAGAAGAAGAAAAATAATAAAAATATAAAAAGTAATTTATCGTATATAAGAAGGCGTGATCTTGAAATAAACACATTAGAATGCGTCTGGGTTCAAATAAAGCTTGGTAATAACAGAAATATATTATACGGAGTCTTCTACCGGCCACCAAATTCACCTATGGCATACAATACCTTAATAGAAAGTTCAATTTCTTTTGCTATTGACACGAATATATCAGATATCATTATAACAGGTGATTTTAATTGGAATCAGTTGAATTCATGTCATTTTAATAAAGTGAATAGTCTTTGTACACAGTTTGGTTTAGTGCAATGTATCAGAGAGCCAACTCATTTTACGGAATGCTCTTCGTCCTTAATCGATCTTGTCCTTGTAACAAATAAAGGCTCAGTTTTGGTGTCATGTGTTGGTGAGCCATGTCTGGAAAGTCAGGTTAGATATCACTGTCCCGTATTTGCTGTTCTTAACTTCATCAAACCTAGACATAAGTCTTTTAAAAGAACCATTTGGAAATATGAAGAGGGAAATTATGACGAACTTAGATTAGCGCTTAGCAACTTTGATTGGAATAGCTTAGTAGATAGTGATATTGATACATATGTTAACAGTTTTACAACTACATTATTAGAATTTGCTAGATTGTTTATTCCGAATAATGTAATAACTATTAAGCCTTTTGAACCCCCTTGGTTAACTAATGGAATCAAACAACAAATTAGAAAAAGAAAAAGATTCTATAGAAAAGCTAAGAAAACCAATAAATTATGTGATTGGATACGCTTTAAAACTTTGAGAAATGAGATTGTTAATCTAATACGTCAAAAAAGGGAAGAGCACTTTGATAGACTTGCATCTAATATAAAAACAGGTTCCTTATCAACTAGGGAATGGTGGAAAACAATTAAACAATTAATGCATACGGCTAGGTCATATAATTCGGAAATTCCCCCCCCCCCCCCTCTTTGATGAAAATAATGATAAGTTAATATCAGACGAAACGGAAAAGGCTAATTCGCTTAACACGTTCTTTGCTAGCCAATCACAAGTTGATGACTCTCATATATCATTACCATCAGACGATCATCGGCCTCGCGAATATACACTTGACTTTATTGAAATTATTCCAGAAGAAGTGTATAATGTTTTGAAAAACTTAGATATTGGAAAGGCAACGGGTCCAGATGGTATAAGCAATAGGATACTACGTGAAGGAGCCCTAGAGCTTGCTGTACCTCTCTGTGATATATTCAATACTTCTCTACGACTATGTATGTTACCATCTGCATGGAAAATCTCAAATGTGTGTCCTATCTTTAAAACAGGCGATAAATCAATTCCATCGAATTACAGACCAGTATCTCTTCTGAACACAACCGAAAAAGTTTTTGAAAAAATAATTTATGATCACATATTCTTGTACCTTTCAATAAGTAATTTTTTCACCCCGTTTCAGTCTGGATTCCTACCTAGAGATTCCACGGTAAATCAAACGTTATGTCTTTATGACAAGATTTGTAAAGCATTAGATAATGGACGTGAGTTTCGAATGATTTTCTTTGACATCAGTAAAGCTTTCGATAAAGTGTGGCACAAAGGTCTTATATTCAAACTGCATCGTGCAGGAATTAATGGGCTGTTATTAGGTTGGTTTAAAGACTATCTGTCAAAACGATATCAAAGGGTGGTCGTCAATGGAAGTTCATCTGAACTGTGTTTACTGAAAGCTGGTGTCCCCCAAGGGTCTATATTGGGTCCACTACTCTTTTTAGTTTATATCAATGACATAGTCGACAACTTGGATTCCAATATAAACCTTTTTATACGCCCGAAGGGTCGTATTATGTTATGGCCTCGGTCGTCCGTCCGTCCGTCTGTCTGTCTGTCCGTCTGTCTGTCTGTCCGTCTGTCCGTCCGTCTGTCCAGTCATTCCTGAGAAATCTTGAATTATCTGCCCTTTAATATAACAAAAACCACTGTTTTTTGTGTGCGCAACTCCTCCTAAACTATCAATGGGAATAAGCTGAAACTACACACAATTACTCCCTATGATGTCTAGTTGTGCATAAGACCTTTGAAATTCAAATTGCTCCCGTCATTCCTGCGAAATCTTGAATTATCTGCCCTTTAATATAACATAAATCACTGTTTTTTGTGTGCGCAACTCCTCCTAAACTATCAATGGGAATAAGCTGAAACTACACACAATTACTCCCTATGATGTCTAGTTGTGCATAAGACCTTTGAAATTCAAATTGCTCCCGTCATTCCTGCGAAATCTTGAATTATCTGCCCTTTAATATAACAAAAATCACTGTTTTTTGTGTGCGCAACTCCTCCTAAACTATCAATGGGAATAAGCTGAAACTACACACAATTACTCCCAATTATGTCTAGTTGTGCATAAGACCTTTGAAATTCAAATTGCTCCCGTCATTCCTGCGAAATCTTGAATTATCTGCCCTTTAATATAACAAAAATTGGAATGAGCTGAAACTAAACACATTAACTCCCTATGATGTTTAGTTGTGCATAAGACCTTTGAAATTCAAATTGCTCCCGTCATTCCTGAGAAATCTTGAATTATCTGCCCCTGAATCAAATGAAAATCACTGTATTTTGTGTGCAACTCCTCCTTAAATATCAATTGAAATGAGCTAAAACTAGACACAATTACTCTCTATGATGTCTAGTTTTGCGTACGACTTTTCAATTCAAAATGCTCCAGTTATTCTAGAGTTATCTTGGATTATCTGCCCTTGAGTTGATGAAAAACAAAATTTCTTGTCGGCTCATTTTCTCCTACATTATGGATGAGAATGAAAGGAAACTTGCTATAATGACTCTGTAGGTTGTTTTTTTGTGCTTAGGACTAAATATATTTTCATATTTAAATGTTATGACACCAGTTGTCTGTCTGTCTGTTTGCAATATTTTTAGCTATCATTCAAGCTCACGCTACTGACAAGCCAAGGTTACTGACAAGCCCATTCGGGCGTATATGCGCCGCTCTGCGAAGCTCTTGTTGTAGATGACACTAGTCTATCATTAGAAATAGAAAATCCTGATATATGTGCAGCACAGTTACAATCTGATATAAATAAAATAGATGAATGGGCCAAACAATGGATCGTCAAATTCAACCCCTTAAAATCTGAATCCATCATTATCACCCGAAAACAAAGGAAGCCCACTCATCCAGACCTTTTCATGTCTAATACAAAAATACCAACTGTACCAAACCACAAACATTTAGGTATATTTATTTCTGAAGATGGCTGCTGGGAAATTCACATAAAAAATGCTTTAACGAAAGCTTGGGATAGAATTAACATGATGCGTGCTCTCAAATTTAGATTAGATAGAAGAGCTCTACAAATTATGTATTTCTTTCATTCGCCCTATAATAGAATACGCGGATATTATTTGGGATAACTGCACACTGCAACTTAAGGACCAACTTGATAAGATCCAAGATGAATCTGCAAGAATAGTAACTGGCTGCACAAAATTGGTATCACTTGTTGACTTATCTTCTGAATCAGGTTGGGAATCACTCCACGAAAGAAGACGTATACACAAACTCGTTCTTTATTTCAAAATGGTAAAAGGTCTCTGTCTGAATACCCTTAGTTCATTAGTACCTCGAACTATAGGAAGCACATCCTCATACAGCTTACGCAGATCTAAAAATCATAGAATACCAAACTGTAGAACAGAGCTCTACAAAAAGTCATTTCTTCCTTCAGTCATTGACGAATGGAATAAATTACCAATTGAAATAAGGGAACAAAACTCAATAACATGATTCAAAAATTATCTAAATATGAACAAACCCGTTCCCAACAGGCTGTACTTTGTAGGAGAAAGGAAGCTTCAGGTTATATATACTAGAATCAGAAATAATTGTAGCTCACTCAATCAACATCTGTTCAGTAAAAACATAGTATCGTCTCCTCTTTGTTCTTGTGGTGGGATTGAGACTAGTAAGCATTTTCTTCTAGAATGTTCAAATTATATTAATATTAGAAATAGGCTCATAAACTCATTATCAAACATTGGGGACATTGATGTAAATACTCTTTTGTACGGGAATGAAAGGCTGACATATAAAGACAACGAAAATATAATGCTTGAAGTCCAACGATGTATTAAAGACAGTAAGCGGTTTTAACAAGTTTTGCCTTGCCAAATGTAATATGAAACTTGGCAACGATAATTGTATTACATTTATGACGTATTAAATTCATGACGTATGTATGTGTATGTATATGTATGTATGTATATGTATATATACATATGTGTGTATATATGTGTATATATGTGTATGTATGTATGTATAACGCATATAAAGACATCCAAAGAACACCATCCATCCAAATCCCACACCCCACATCTTTATAGTACTTTACATCTTTCAATTTCTATAAAAAAAAAGAATCAAACTATTTCATATATTATATCATTAATCTAATATCCATGTAACCTCGAAGATATATTAGTTAGTTCAGCTCTTGAATCACAAATGGGGAGAAGAACATTATAAGCGTATGCTTTCGTTCTCATCCTTTTTGCTTGATTTAATGTTTTGTGTCAAATTCATATGTATATTATAATGATGATATTCATGCAAATAAAATATGTTTAAATCAAGAAGAAGAATGAAGAAGAATATAGAAGAAGAACAAAATAGAAGAACAAAGAAGAACAAAATAGAAGAACAAAGAAGAAGAAGAAGGAGAAGAAGAAGGAGGAAGAGGGGGAGGAGAAGAAACAACAAAAGTATTTTAGATTTAGAGTAAACATTGCGAATTTGAAGAAGGCAGATATTCATACTAGGAGCCTATTTAGAAAGTTATACTAGGATATTTTTCTTCTGACAATTTCTTTTTGAGATAAATGTCTAGGTTCAGTCGACTTTGAGAAAATGACTGTCGATAAGATTTCCCGGGAGTTATAAATCCTAGTCCGGTTGATACCGGGCATCATGGTCACAAAGACGATTTTGTTCTTCAAATGCAGGCGTCTCACAGACTCTGATGAAAAATACGTCCACAGTTCTTTGAAATTACATTTTATCAATGTCAGAGCCATCTATTTGGTGCTTCATGAAAATATAGATGGTTATTCTATTAAATAAAACGATTGCTTACTTTGGGAATGGATGTCACAAGGGATAAACTTGAATCTGGGTCCCAACCTGCAACGATGCAAAAACCAAGTGAACAGCTCAAAAGTATGATTTATGGCTTCTGTCACTGATCTTCTTCTGCTAAACTTCTAAGTACTTTCAAATTCTTTGAACCAATGCAAGGCAAATGAAGTGTTCTTATTCATATTTTGAGGCCTTGTCTCTAAACATTTTTTTTCTTAAGCTCTTAAGAACCTATCCAACACTGTTTACACAGTAATGAGTATTGATATTCACTCATGTTGGGTAATCCTGTGCGTCATTTTAAGCTGCCCAGCTATATGACGTCATAAAAGCAAAGAAAATGGCTGCTAAACCTATGAGCAGAACTACATGCTTTTTCGGGTGGATGGAAATACCGAAAAGGACCGAAAAGGACCGAAAAGGACCGTAAAGGACATTGGAAATACCGGAAAGGACCGGAAAGGACATTGAAAACGACTGGAAAGGACCGGAAAGGACCTTGGAAATACCGGAAAGGGCTTTTTAAACACTGTTAACAGCTCTAGTCTTTCGGTCCTTTTCGGTCCTTTCCGGTCCTTTTCGGTCCTGTACGGTAAGACTAGAGCTGTTAACAGTGTTTAAAAAGCCCTTTCCGGTATTTCCAAGGTCCTTTCCGGTCCTTTCCAGTCGTTTTCAATGTCCTTTTCGGTCCTTTCCGGTCCTTTTCGGTCCTTTACGGTAAGACTAGAGCTGTTAACAGTGTTTAAAAAGTCCTTTCCGGTATTTCCTAGGTCCTTTCCGGTCCTTTCCAGTCGTTTTCAATGTCCTTTCCGGTATTTCCAAGGTCCTTTCCGGTCCTTTATGATCGTTTCAATGTCCTTTCCGGTCCTTTCCGGTATTTCCAATGTCCTTTCCGGTCCTTTTCGGTCCTGTACGGTAAGACTAGAGCTGTTAACAGTGTTTAAAAAGCCCTTTCCGGTATTTCCAAGGTCCTTTCCGGTCCTTTCCAGTCGTTTTCAATGTCCTTTCCGGTCCTTTCCGGTATTTCCAATGACCTTTTTGGTCCTTTTCAGTATTTCCAATGTCCTTTCCGGTCCTTTTCGGTCCTGTACCGTAAGACTAGAGCTGTTAACAGTGTTTAAAAAGCCCTTTCCGGTATTTCCAAGGTCCTTTCCGGTCCTTTCCAGTCGTTTTCAATGTCCTTTCCGGTCCTTTCCGGTATTTCCAATGTCCTTTTCGGTCCTTTTCGGTCCTTTACGGTCCTTTTCGGTCCTTTTCGGTATTTCCAATGTCCTTTACGGTCCTTTTCGGTATTTCCAATGTCCTTTCCGGTCCTTTTCGGTCCTGTACGGTAAGACTAGAGCTGTAAACAGTGTTTAAAAAGCCATTTCCGGTATTTCCAAGGTCCTTTCCGGTCCTTTCCAGTCGTTTTCAATGTCCTTCTCGGTCCTTTACGGTCCTTTTCGGTCCTTTTCGGTATTTCCAATGTCCTTTCCGGTCCTTTTCGGTCCTGTACGGTAAGACTAGAGCTGTTAACAGTGTTTAAAAAGCCCTTTCCGGTATTTCCAAGGTCCTTTTCATTCCTTTCCAGTCGTTTTCAATGTCCTTTCCGGTCCTTTCCGGTATTTCCAATGTCCTTTTCGGTCCTTTTCGGTCCTTTTCGGTCCTTTACGGTCCTTTTCGGTCCTTTTCGGTATTTCCAATGTCCTTTCCGGTCCTTTTCGGTCCTGTACGGTAAGACTAGAGCTGTTAACAGTGTTTAAAAAGCCCTTTCCGGTATTTCCAAGGTCCTTTCCGGTCCTTTCCAGTCGTTTTCAATGTCCTTTCCGGTCCTTTCCGGTATTTCCAATGTCCTTTTCGGTCCTTTTCGGTCCTTTACGGTCCTTTTCGGTCCTTTACGGTCCTTTTCGGTCCTTTTCGGTATTTCCATCCACCCTGCTTTTTCATATTAAAAAAAAAAAAAGATCATTTAGTCATTTAAGACATTAAAGTTTGTGTGTGCTTTAAAGGAAATAGCTTCCCGCTCTTGTGTCAGTGTTTTGCTTTTAGATTTTAAAAACTTTACTTGAGTTAAAGTATGGTTCTTTCCAAGAATGCACAGGTTTAGCTGACGATAATTGCATTGATGAAACATGATGGTGCCTCTGTTCATCACATATTGTGTAATTTTAGAGGCCCTTTATTCTAAATAAAACATATTTGACATATCAAAATGGTGAATGAGTTAGTCGTGGATTGATTTCTTCGAACATTTGGTATCTTTACACAACTTTTGTACTTGACTTTCTTAAGTGTGCAAGATAAGCTGACAGCATTGTAATCCAGCAATTTGAGACATATTTAGAAACTTTGTAGTACAACATGTTGTGTCTGTGGCCAAATGGTTAGGACAAGGGCTTGCTAGCTTTGATAACAAGAAATTCTAGCCTGGACCATAATATTTTTTCTGGGAAAAAAATTACACATAGATGTAAGTCTAAGCAGTGTGGCAGTAGATGGAGCTTCCTGTATGTAAAAGATAGGGGCCTAAGATGTTAAAATGTATGACATGTATTTAAGTAGACTTTTATGAATAACAAATGCAATTTTTTCAAATTCTAATGTGTAGAAGCCTCATATTAGTTTCCAACCAACTGCACATGAATTATTGCAGTGGGTGAAAAGGAAATTGCAGATTTGAGTTCTCACATTTTGAGTCCCCTTAATTACCCTGGTAGTATAGATTTTTATGCAGGTTGTGAGAGATGGTAATCTTAATACATTATTTACATCCAAACCCTAAGTTGTTGGTACTATTAATTGGAATTGTCTTAAAGATAATAACTTTTTTTTTTTATTTTGAAATTTACGTAACTCCCTCCTTATGCATACCTGATGTACATTGTATTCAGGAAAAATATTCTTGTTAAATTTTTAGCTTCTAAAAGTTTCATGTAACACAGATTTATTTTAGGTTAAAGTTTTTTTGAAATGAAATGACAGGTTCTCATTTACAAATGTGACCCGTCACATGAAAAGGGGCCATCAGGGGAAATTGTATAATAAATATTTGAAAATCAGATTGCTTCCAGTAAAGGTCAAGTTTGAGTACATGTCAACCAGAGGCTGCATTTCAAAAATTCTTTCCTGGGATGGTAGATTGATCATTCTGGTTTCAGAAAATGTGACAAGTGTGAAAATGTTTCAACCCTTTTCAGCCTAGGTGATAAGTGTAGTCAGACTATTTTCAACACTTTCTGTGCTACACAGTTAGTCTCTTTTTGCATGATGGGTCACAAATGTACATTGAGTGTGTATTGTTTTTATGTTTGCCCACAAGAAAATTCTACCTTAAAATTTATAGATAACAAATTATAAGTTTGGAATCTTTTTCTTCTTCTTGCAGATGTTTCAGTCTTCAAATATTTCACATCAGAGCTAACTCGGGGCTATAAACTGGAGAGAGAAGAACAGAAGTATGCAGAAAAGAGGCAGAGAGTTTATACATTTATGAAAACTCCAAGAGAACTGGAAAAGGTACAAAGGATATTTGTTGTTCAGCATAGCATAAAATTGTCTTGCAATGAATTAACCTTGAAGTTTTATACCCTCACATCTATGGACCTTGACAAAACCTTAAAACTTAAAACATTGCCAATTACTTCAAGCCTATTAAAGAAACAATAATTAGCTCAACAAGTAAATAGATGTCATGTACAATTCTGCAAATACCTAGGTGTAACATGTCATGTACAATTCCCATACATGTATTAAGCATGTATTTAGCATGTTGATAGGTCTCTTTGGTATAAATCTTAAAATACCAAGGTCATTTGAAGTGTCACTTATCAAGGTCGAACTATTGCAAACTGTTGAATAAAAATACTTCAATTTTCATATCTCTTCAAGCCCATAAACAAGGCTCATATTTGGCAAGGAAATATGGTTGTCATCTCCACATTTGCAGATACTAATGTAATTAAGGTCAAGATAACCTTTCAAGGTCATGTAGGCTAAACCTTGAAAAGCTTACTGTTTTATGGGAATCTATGTATCACAAACACATATGGTTTTCCCTACTCATAGGACTACAATTAAAAAGATAAAATAATGCTTTTATTTCAAGTAATGAAAAATATATTGATCTTGGATTAACCCTTGTCATGCTGAGCCCGGAATATTCCTGCTTTGGCAGGAGCTATAGACAAACATCAGCCTGCACCTACACCACCTGTTTCTCACTTTAAAACCAGAATTGTCAATAGATTTTGTTTTTCAAATAAAAAATTGAACTACAGTTGGTACTTACAGTGCTTTTTGCCCTTTGATTTTGATGAAAACTTTTAGCCAAAATTTATTCAGCATTACAAGGGTTAACATGTAAAATTTCCCACTCTTTGATTGGAGAAAAGATAAAATGCCATGTTTTTAATGCACTGAAAGCCTTTGTTTTTCATATGAATACACATTAAAAGTATCTTCATTGGGTCAGTCTTAGATTAAGATTAGTGAAAAAAAACCTGAGGAAAAATATGTTCAAAATAGTCTGGTTTTTAATTTTTTATTGTACTTGCATTAGGATGTTAACCTAATCAAGTAAAATAATGCTGTAACAAACCAAGTGCACAGAGAGACCTGATCTATTCAGAGAAAAGGATCCTGCACCCTAAATGGGTTGACTCTGTCTATATATGCTTATCATTTGTCATTTATCTTAGGGCATGTCTCTCAAATTTGCATATCCAATGCAACTTACCTCCTTTTAGACCTTCACATTACTCTCTCCTCTGAAAAGAGTCTTGGGTAAGGCAACTCCGGTCTGGCAGTTGTCATTATCCCTCCGCTGCCACCAATTGGAAAGAACCAAGCACACAGAGAGACTAGATCCATTCAGTGAAAAGAGTTGTTGACCCTAAATGGGTTGACTCTGTCTTTATAGACTATCATTAGCTTTTTATCTTAGGCCATGTCTTTCTATTGCGTATCTAATGCAACTTATTTTACTGTTACAAGGCTAAAAAATATGAATAATTACTTTTAGTCAGAAGATTTTAAAAAGTTAGTAATAAATTGGTCATGTACATAATATAATTTTTTTATGAGTCAGAAATGATGTAATTTAAATAGAAATCAAAGAAATCACAATGAATTTTTATTATGATTTAATTGAGTTCCCCTTATTTTTCAGTTTTGTATTTATGGGTTCTTCCAATGTGTTGATGCATTCCTGTTTGTGTTTACATTTCTACCATTAAGAATCATGCTAGCATTCCTTAAGCTTCTTACACACCCTTGTGGTTTTACAAGGTAAGATAACTGTTAATCTTTGAGACAAGAGTTTGAATATTTTTGACCCGTCACGCCAATAGGGACCATCTGGGAACTCAGTAAAATAAATATTTGAAATAGAGATTGGATCCAACACAGGCCAACCAGGATGGGGATTTGGAAAAAAATATAATTAGGTTAAGTATAATAATCATTCCAGAGTCAGAAAAGTTGGTGTTTGTGAAAAGTTCTGACCCTCGTCAGTCTGCGTAGATCACGCAGTGTGACCAGGGTGGAGCCTTTTCACTCTTCCAAAAGGTCTCTTTTCGCATGACAAGTCACATTTTATCAAGCAAGGATCCTGATATTCTGGGGCCTGTTTTACTAAACATCTTACGATCTTTTTCTGCACAAGTCAAAAATTAAAGTTTTTTTTTACAGTAGTTACTAAAGCAGCCTTGCATCATCTTATTGGAATCACTTCCAATGAGATATTGCAAGGTGGAATCTAACAATGAATGAAAACGCCACATATGATTTTTGATTTTGACTTACAATGATTTTTATGCCCCTGTATCGAGAGATCGGGGGCATATTGTTTTACTCATGTCCGTCTGTCTGTCTGTCCTTCCGTCTGTCTGTCTGTCTGTCCGAAAACTTAACCTTGCCAATATCTTCAAGCCTATTCAAGATACAAAGCTAATATTTGGCATGATGATAGATCTCAATGATCCGCATCCGCTGGTACCAAAGTTAAGGTCATGTGACAAGGTCAAGGTCATTTGTCAAGGTCAAACTTTGAAAAAAAAATGCTGTTACGGGGGCATTCGTGTTTCACAAACACATCTTGTTTTTAGAAGAAGTTTGGTAAAATGGACCCCTTGGTCCTGACATGAAGAAGAATATCTATTTGAAACATTTGAGTTTCTATTCAAATATGGGCTTTCATCTATTGCTAAAATATCCTAGAAATAACATTCCTTTGTAGATTCTCACATGCCTTTGAAATGCTGAAAATTGAATTGTTTAAAATACTGATTTTCAAGAAATATGGACGGATTTTTGAAAGTTGGAAAAAAATCTGCACTCAGATTTTACTTTTTGCATATACTTTCTCCACCATCACACTTTGTACATGGACACATCAAAGTGAAAATGATATTATTTCATAATTAAACTCTGTTTTGTGGTTAGTGATTGGAACTGTCTCTCAAAGAGTACCCACAAAATGAGGTTATGAAACAACAGATCTAGATACTGTGAAATGTATTTATTCTGGAATGTCCATACAACAAAGTTAATTTTCAAGTCCAATTCCAAATACTTCTTATTTCTTTGTATTACACCTCCAAACATCATTTTCTATTACTCGAAATTTTCCCATATCTTGCAATGGAAAGCCAAATCACCTGTGTGACCAGGGTGGAGCCTTTTCACTCTTCCAAAAGGTCTCTTTTCGCATGACAAGTCACATTTTATCAAGCAAGGATCCTGATATTCTGGGGCCTGTTTTACTAAACATCTTACGATCTTTTTCTGCACAAGTCAAAAATTAAAGTTTTTTTTTACAGTAGTTACTAAAGCAGCCTTGCATCATCTTATTGGAATCACTTCCAATGAGATATTGCAAGGTGGAATCTAACAATGAATGAAAACGCCACATATGATTTTTGATTTTGACTTACAATGATTTTTATGCCCCTGTATCGAGAGATCGGGGGCATATTGTTTTACTCATGTCCGTCTGTCTGTCTGTCCTTCCGTCTGTCTGTCTGTCTGTCCGAAAACTTAACCTTGCCAATATCTTCAAGCCTATTCAAGATACAAAGCTAATATTTGGCATGATGATAGATCTCAATGATCCGCATCCGCTGGTACCAAAGTTAAGGTCATGTGACAAGGTCAAGGTCATTTGTCAAGGTCAAACTTTGAAAAAAAAATGCTGTTACGGGGGCATTCGTGTTTCACAAACACATCTTGTTTTTAGAAGAAGTTTGGTAAAATGGACCCCTTGGTCCTGACATGAAGAAGAATATCTATTTGAAACATTTGAGTTTCTATTCAAATATGGGCTTTCATCTATTGCTAAAATATCCTAGAAATAACATTCCTTTGTAGATTCTCACATGCCTTTGAAATGCTGAAAATTGAATTGTTTAAAATACTGATTTTCAAGAAATATGGACGGATTTTTGAAAGTTGGAAAAAAATCTGCACTCAGATTTTACTTTTTGCATATACTTTCTCCACCATCACACTTTGTACATGGACACATCAAAGTGAAAATGATATTATTTCATAATTAAACTCTGTTTTGTGGTTAGTGATTGGAACTGTCTCTCAAAGAGTACCCACAAAATGAGGTTATGAAACAACAGATCTAGATACTGTGAAATGTATTTATTCTGGAATGTCCATACAACAAAGTTAATTTTCAAGTCCAATTCCAAATACTTCTTATTTCTTTGTATTACACCTCCAAACATCATTTTCTATTACTCGAAATTTTCCCATATCTTGCAATGGAAAGCCAAATCACCTGTGTTTGAGCGCGTTCACACCTCTCTAAGACATACCTTGATGAAGATACTGTATGATACAAGAACATTGTAAGTTCAACTCCTTTTAGATATGAATTATAATTCAAATTTTCATTTAATACACACTAACTGAAAAGCAAAAGAATATATAAAGTTTCATTGAAAATAAAGATTTTAGAGTGGCTTTACCTCAAAATTCATAAACATTTTGAGTTGTACAGTCAATCTTGCTTGAGCAACCATGCCTGTTAAGCAACCATTTTTATTAAGCGACCAATTTAAAAATCCCCTTCTTTAATTAAAAATATCTATCATAAAAAGTAGGGGATGTTGGACTAAAAAATATTGAAATGAATCCAATGATGTTAAAACTCAACAGAATCGTCGAAATGAGATGATTCTTATGAGTTTTAACAACATAGGGTTTTGAGAATTTCACAATAATTTTCATATTCAATCAAAAAGTATTTTTCATATTTGTAAACAAAACATGTATTATGCTGCCATTTTTTTAAACGACCAGTTTTTGATGGCCCCTGTAGTGGTCGCTTAAAACAAGTTTGACTGTACATGTATTTGTTTTCAGGTCGAGAACATTTTTACAGCCAGCCCAGATTTGTGATATACTAAAAGGAATTATTTTAGTTGTGTGTTTCTTCATTATGTCGTATATTGACACTTCTATGATGTACCATATTGTGAGGGGCCAAGCCACCATTAAATTATATGTCTTCTTCAACATGTTAGATGTAAGTATTGACATAAATCATAACCTTTTCGTCGAGCAGTGAATTAGACCTAGCTGTCACTTGGAAAAGTAGATCTATATGTTTGTGTGTCAATCTGTCTGGATTTGTAAAGAGTATTAGTCATACATTTACAGATGGAATTCAGAACAGCGTGGTACAAATCAAGGGTTCAGTGCAGTACAGTCTTGCACTGAACCCTCGAAATGTTATCAATAAAAAAAAGATACATCTTTTAAAGCATTTTGTCTCAGCTCCAAGGGCTATGTCACAGGTCTATGTAAAATAATAAAAACGAGCTTTTTCTGAGCATAGCTCCTACATCTGAGGATATATTACAACATAAATGGGAAAAATCTTACTCCATCAAAGGAAGATATGCCATCTGAAACAAATAATGCAATTCATAAACCTCTAAGGTTAACCCCAGTAGTTGAGAACAAATGCTCAAATATCTGGAGAATATCTTCTACATAATATGGACAGGTTAACTAATATGTAGTGATCATCTCAAAGAGTAAGTATTTTGAAACAAATTTTAGATAGATCCAAGTTTGAGGTCACTTATCAAGGTTAAATAATGAAATTCAGCTCCTGCTTGTCTTAGTAGATCAGTTGGAAATCCTCAATAAAAGGGATGTAGTCGAAATATTTAAATATTTTTTCCATAGACTTCAATATTTCTCTCTTTATCTTCAGACCGCAGACAGGCTACTGTCAAACTTTGGCCATGATATTCTGGATGCTTTGTTCTGGACAGCTACAGAACCAAGAGGTCGCAGGCGTGAGCATCTAGGGACCTTGCCCCATCTTTTACTTGCCATTATTTATGTCAGTATCCTTTTATTGGGAGGAAAGTGAGAGCTGGAAAGTCATAAAAACTGATGAAGTATAGATTTTACAGGATCTGTGATCATTCAGTACTACTCTGCATTTGGTTTGATAAGATAAGATATTGAATAACTTCTTATACAACTTAGAACAAAGGTTCACTCCAAGAAAGTATAAACACTTAAATCAAGCAGATAAAATGAATCCAGAAAATTATTCAGTCTTAACTAATTCTTTTTTATCTGGATCTTAGAAGATCATTTGTGAAATCATACCAGAGCAAGTTTTAATTATTTAAACCACTGCAGTATTTTGAATTTCAATTAGATTTATAAATAAATACCATTATTTTCTTAATGGCTTATAATTTTTGTAGAAGCAAATATATTTACACGGAGTTCTTGTAATATCCAACACAAAATTTATTTTTTATTCTGAAAATTAAATTTATTTAAACTTATAATATTATATTCATACACTAGCTTACAGCAGCACAGCTGCCTTCATCAGGTAAACCCTTTGAATTGAACCGTTATGCATGACATAAAAGTAACATTACCTTGATGTCGTGCATAACAGTTCAATTCATAGGATTGACCTGATGAAGGCAGCCGTGCCACTGAAAGCTAGTGTATAAATATAATATGATCATTAAAAGTACTTATCTCAAGAAGAGAACTTTTTATTCGTTTATTAAGTCTTCCAAGTATTTTTCCCAAATTAACAAATTATCCTTAACCATGATACAGTGATACAAACAATGTTGCATTTATTTAAGATCACTGTTATTAATATTGCATTCAATTCACAAAACAATTCATTGTACATGTCAATATTAATGACACATAATGTAAGTTATTTGTGTTGTAAGTTTCTAATGGAGATGCAAAACTTTTGCTGGTGCCAACATTTTAAAGTAGTGGACCTGTAATAGTTCTGTTTCCAAAGTAATGAACTTTAACAGTGTTAACCGAGGTTTCCTAATGATTTCATTAGGAAACCTCAGTCAACATTGTGAAAGATCATGAGTTCCGAAATGTCACAGAACTATTACAGTTTTACTTGCTTAAATTGGTACTTACAAAAGTTTAATTCTGGCCTTTGGTAAATGGGATATCCTTTTATTGATTGGGGAATCGTTAACTTGTATTGATTCTGACATCAACTTATCCTTGAAATTTATTTTTTCTTTTCTCTCAGACTATATTTAAATAGGATATTACTCATATAAGGTTGATTTTGTTTTTCCTGCATTGAAAAAACTATCAGATGTTTAAATTTGTTTCACAAATCCAATGATGCTTTAAGTTTCCTTCTCAGTTTGGTCAGCAAAGACATTGGATTTACCTTTACAAACCTTGACGTTGATCATATTTGTATCATTGCTAAGATATTTTTTGAAACCTGACATATGTGGTAGGTATAGCAGAGAAATTCATATTTTCAAAAGGAATATTTGTAGAAGCTTTTGTGTAAGAATTATGCACCCTTTTCAACTTAGATTTTCCACTATCAAGTACCTTTGGTAGAGCATTTGAACTTGTTATATATAACTTTGTAAATGAAATTTACTTGACTGCTCTTAACTTGAGGATTGACACCAAGATTGGTGCTTTTGTATACAATAGAACCTTTAATTAATACATATCTTTTCAAAAAGTGAAATAGATTAAGATCAGGGCAAAAGATCATATTGTTAAATAATGTGACCATTGTTTTCATACATTTTTTTTTATACATTATTTTCAGACACTATCAATATTACATGGCAAAGTGGTTATTCAACATTGACTTAGAAATCAAGCTTTGCTATCCATCTTGTATAACAATAGTTTTCAATAATTTAACACAATATGACAGTTTAATTCATTGTAACTGGTACCTGGTATCATGCACATGGATTTATTTTATGGTTTTCAATATTGATGTTGTGCCTTAAACCTCTTGAATAAATTTCTTTCTTTCATAATTTGATCAAAATGATGGTTTTCCAGGGGATTAATTTGTCTTCTTCCTTATATTTGAATATAAATCTAAATTATGACCACCTGTTTGGGAAATAATGTTAATTCGTATCTTTATTCTATTCTTTTTAATCAAGGGATAGCTTGAGATACTGCTATATCCTATTTCCTGTTCTAGCCTTTAGTTTTCCAAATTTGATGTTTCAGTTGCCTTATGGGAAACATAAAATGTTTTCAAAGGTCAGCTTTACAAAGAAATGCTATTTCAAAATGAAGAGCCCAGGGGCTATATTGCAAAGATGCCGTCCATGGCAAGAGTAAAATCAAAAGCTAACAGTATGTCAGTATTATGATAAATGTAAATTGTTTCAACTTTGGAGCAGATACTACAGTACATCCTTAACAAAGACACAGTTATGCATACAATGTTGATTTTATTCCAAGCCACCATACTAAATGTAGCATTTAATTCCTATAACAAGGCTCTACTAGTCATCATGATGTCTAATAATGTAAGTATATGTAAATGAGAATATATCTTAGAAAAAGATGCCTTAAGCCTGAAAACAATTGAATAATTTGATTTCAAAGTATCTATTTAAACATTGAAAATACCTTTTGACTGGCCTAATCCCTTGAAACGTTTCTAATTTGTGACACTATGAACATGTATTCTGATATTAGACTACACAGCCTGCTTTCTGTGAAATTGCTGTGGAAAAAAAACTTGTCTTTATGAATTGTCCAAAAATTTGCAATTTTTGTGAAACAAACCTTAAATTTTGTAGGATAAGGCTTAATTATATTTTATTGAATACTAGGTAAAACGTGCATGAATTATTTTTAGCTCACCTGAACAGGAAGTGCTCATTTGAGCTATTGTGATCACCTTTCGTCCAGCGTCTGTCCGTGGGTCGTAGGTTGTCGTCCGTCGTCTGGCGTCCGTCAACAATTTCTTCAACAACATCTCCTCCTAAACTACTAGGCCAATTAACACCAAATTTTACAGAAATGTTGCTTATGTGGTTCCCTTCCAAAATAGCTAAAAGAATTGTAATCCATGAAAAACTCCGGTTGCTATGGTAACCAAAGGTGAAATTTTAAGAACATCTTAAAAATTCTTCTTCTTCTTAACCAAGAGTCCTAAAGACTTAGAATTTGGCATGGATGAACAGTCTATAGCCCTGAATTAAATTAGCTAAAATCATATCTGTTGGGCCACCAGGTGCGGAGCATTAGGGGGAAGGGGGTAGTACTTTGGGTAAATTTTGTAATCTTTAACCTTCTTCTTCTTCGGAACCAGGAGCCCTTCAGACTTGAAAATTGGCATGGATGATCAGCTTATAGACCTTAATTGAAATAGTGAAACTCATGACTGCTTGGCCACCAGGTGCAGAGCATCTTGGGGAGGGGTAGTGCTTTGTTGAAAATTTTGAAATCTTTAACTGCCTTCTTCTGATGAACCAGAATCCCTACAGCCTTTATATTTGACATGAGTGATCAGCTCATAGACCCTATCTGAAAAAGCTAAAATCATGAATGTTTGGCCACCAGGTGCGTAGCACCGGGGGGCTAGGTTAGTTTTTCAGAGCAATTCTTAAATCTTTAACCAGCTTCTTCTGATAAACCATGTGCCCTACAGACTTGAAAAATGGCAAGGATGATCAGCATATGAACCATATTTAGAATAGCTAAAATCATAACTGTTGGGCCACCAGGTGAGGAGCCACTGGGGAGAAGGGGTAGTACTTTGTTAAAAAAATTAAATCCATAACCTTCTTCTTCTTAACAAGTATCCCTACAACCTTTATATTTGACACAGATGATCAGCTCATAGACCCTATTTTAAATAGCTATAACTGTTAATGTTTGTGTGACTACCATGGGAGAGCACTGGGGGAGAGGGTAGTATTTTGGTCAATTTTGAAATTTTAAACCTTCTGATGATGAGGTAGGAACCTTACAGGCTCTAAATTTGCCAACATTAATCAAAATAGATATAGTCATGTTTTGTGACCAGGGGCAGAGACCCAAGGGGAGGGGGTAGTGCTTTGTGGTAAATTTAACAATTGTTATAAATTCTACGGAACCAGAATTCCTACTGTTTTTTCATTTGATATAGAATAATCAGCTCATAGAACTTGTTTCTCATGTAGACATAATAAAACCTTTATTTAACATGGGAGATTTCAATCTTGATATCAAAGATAAGCATAAAAATGTTGTACTAAAGTTATCCCAGATATTCTCTTGTAAAATGATCATGCACAAACCAAGGACTGAAAACAATTCCATTTTGGATCTTGTATTTTCAAATAGAAATAGTAAAACTGAGACTGTGGAATCTTACTGGTCTGACCATAAGATTATTTTCGTATACACATGAATTTGTTACAGTTTAATAACTTTATCATCTGAATCAAAAGTAATGCAAGTTACCCTTAGGTACTTTGACTCAGGTGAGTGGACCAGGGCCAAAGGCCCTCTTGTTTTCGTAAACCTTTGTCATGCTGTACCCTGAACATTCCTGCTTTGGCAGGAGGTAGAGACAAAGACAAACCTGCATATAGTTATGTGCAGGCTGATCTTAGTCTATACCACCAGATTTTCTTTTTCCAGTAAGAGGAGTTCAAAAATTACACTTACAAAATTTTAAAATATATTGCACTTTAATCGCATCCATTACTTTCAACTCTTTGATTTTATTGCACCTATTGAGGTTTTCATTAAGCTTGACAAGGGTAAAAATTCTAATTTGGTGTGAGTTTTACTACCTTAATTACATTAAATGATATTCTGATGTTGCTTGAGGCTTTGGCTCAATGAATTCTTGGGGGAAAGTGTTATCATGTTTTAACTTCTTTTATTCAACTTAAGATAATTTCAAACTTTCAAGAACAAAATACTTTGGAGTACTATTGCATGTAGTTACAATTTACATGGCAAACGAGTCATATATGCTGATAATAGTTTATTCTTAGGATATTTAACAAAGCCACTTAGTACTGCAATTATTTTCTTCATCAGCCTACTTAACTGTCTTTAAAAGCTTTGATATACTTTGTAATTTTGAAGGCAGCCTCTAGAAATATTATGTTTTGTGGGTTTAGTTGTAGATTCATTGAATTTGTGACTTGGAAAAGTGTTGTATGTAACCTGGCTAGCTCAGCAGGTTAGTATGATAGGGCTGTCAATCCAGGGGTTGTGAGTTTGAACCTAAGCTAGGCCAACTTTCACCTAACATTTAGTAAAAGTATCTCCCACCAATGAGAAAATGATAACTAGGACACCAAAGTGGGATGAGCATCTGGTGGCTCGTATGAAATGTGATTGTAATTGTGTGAGAAACAACAAGAAACCTGGAGAGGTACACCAGCCTATGCCAAAAAGCTGCAATGTTGAAATTGATGCTGAACCTCATACAAAGAAAACAAATAAAAATGTTTTATGTTGGCTATTATTTTAGGTTTATTAAATGCTGCCTCATTACTTGTTCATGATCACATGGGTGTAATGAATAATAACAGTCTATCCTTTGACAAAGCATTTTAAGAGCCTTGCATATTGTGAGTGAAAGCCATGAAGAAAACTTAAGTATGAATAATTTACTGAACATGATAAAGAAAAAAAATGTTAAGCCTTGTTCCTTTAAAAAACAATATATGAAAGATATTTGGAAAAATGAAATAATTTATATTCTTTGATGTGATGAACATTTAGGAATTAGGGTTTCTCTTACTCATTACATACCATCTGGGCTGACTGTTTCCAATTTGCTTTGTATATCTTTCATTCAATACTCAATTTTGTACTTCAAACTTCAGTTTGTAGAAATTAAAGGGAGTTTATTCCGTAAAGTGGACCTAAACCATTTATACACGATCTCATGCAGTGATGTTAAAGAACGATTCCACTATGTTATATTACTGTCTCTGGTAGTAGTCAGGAATCTGACAGAGGCTAAATGGGATTTGAGTAAGTATTGATTAACAGTGTTTATTCTAGGCTTTCAAAAATGAAGGGGATTCCAGCATAAAATTTACATAATTTAGACTTGCTTTGTAATTTATGCTCTTTGTTTGCAGTAAAAATTTATGGGAAATTTTTAACTCTTGTTATGCTGAATTAAAATATCTTTGCAAAAAGACAACAAAATCAAATAAATTGTGAGTAGGTAATCATTTTGAAAATAAAAAAATCAGCTTTTATGGATTCAAAAAAGAAAAAAAACAGGTGGTATAGACAAAGATCGGACTGCACATATGTGCAGGCTGCCAGGCTGATGTTTATCTATAGCTCCTGCCAAGGCAGGAATATTCTGGGTTCAGCATGTCAAATGACTATCTTCAAGTATATTTATAAATAAGTATATAACGTTAATGTTGCTAATGTTGTTAATTTTTAAATAGCTGAATTCGTATTTGACTTACAAATGAAAGCTTGTAAGATTTCATTCAAAATTACAATAAAAGGGTAAATCAGAAATAAAAAAGGCCACCATCATACAAATTTTCCAATTAGTGAGACAATTTGATCCTACATCTAAGCAGAATGATATATTTTTATGACCCTGCATCAATAAGATTGGGAGTATATTTTTCTTCTATCTGTCTGTCTTTCTGTGTGTCTGTCTTAACTTTGCCAATATCTTCCAGCCTTCTCAAGCTACACTGCTCATCTTTTTTAGCATGATGATAGATCTGACCAATCTGCATATTTGAAGTTCAAGATCATCTGATAAGGTCAAGGTCAGTCTCAAGGTCAAACTTCTAAGGAGGAGTGTTTTACAAACACAATGTTTATTCTGAAAATAAAATCACTTGAGCCTGTGCATGAGATTTCCAACAATTTCAAATGTGCGCAAAGCAATGACTCTGACCAGCCTGTGCATCCGCACAGCATGACCAGAGTTTTCACTATGCCCTTAGTGTATAGTAAAGGTCTCAAAGTATCTGTTGACAACCAGGTGACTTTATATTTACAGTATGTGGCTGTCTATACTGCTCATTGTTTGCATCATACCAACACTTCAAATTGTTGGAAATGTCAGGCACGGGCTCACTTGATCTTTTCATCAGTAACATTTTGACTGTTGTTTCAGATGTATTATGGGTACTATTACCAGATGCCTTGTTAGTGTTGATAGCTGAACTGTGTGTAGACTGGGGAAAACACGCATTTATATTGAAGTTTAATGAGATACCAGCAGATGTAAGACATATAATATATCTTGATGTTTATATTTGATGCCCAAGGTGGTAATATATTTGAACCATCTTCTCTGTCTGTTTATGTGTTCACATGCTTGTCTGTATGTCTGCATTTTCATGAAAATTTCACAGAATGTTACTGACCATGTGGCCATGCACATATCTTGTATAGCGCTGTGCCAATGAAAATGGGCCTTAATGTAAAGTTTCTGTAGTGGCGTATATATATAATACATACTTAGTGTATTATATGGAAAAAATATCTAACGAGGTTGGGAGAATTGAAAATTGTCGAGGCTCTGCTGAGACAATTATCAATTCTCACAACTGAGTTAGATATTTTTTCATACAATACACTAAGTATGTATTATATTTATCTTATAACCTCTATTTGTCTTGTTTTTCGAAGATGTTTCTTACTGAAATGCAAGTTTCTAAAAATAACCGCATTATGTCTTTGTTCTAAAAATAACTATGTGATAACATAGAAATATCATATGGTATGTTATCATACAGATATTGGTATAGTTATAAGATAAATTTAATAATTGTCAAATGTTGAATAAGATTTAGACAACAATGAGAAGGGGTGCTGTTATATATGTCGTATATAAATATCGCTAAATGAAATGAAGAACAAATAGATGCTGAAGCTACGATGTTTATTAAAGAACTGAACTACAGTTACAATAGTAACAGAGACTATATAGATACATTCCAGTAATATGATAGTCAAAAGTTAAAGGTGGTACTGTATAGTACAAGGAGTATAGAATGAATACACAACAATCTCCCCCTTCAAATTAAAAGTCATAAATTTTGAAGTTTCAAAAATCAAAATTTTTAAACTATAGTGAATATAAAATATCAACTAAAAACTGTGCACACTCTGCTTTAACTTTAGGTTCTTGATAAACAAGTAATTAAGTATCTGTGAAATTCCAATGTTCCAGCTGGACTTAGTTAATGGCACTTTATCAGCAGTAATCACAACTAAACAAGACAACAAGTACCTGTTAATTACATCGTTAATCGGTCGGGCGGTTTTCTGACCCTTGTAGGATATGTCTTTCTGCTGTAATTGGGATACTCCCACTTTTATCATAATTTGTAATTTCAGACTTGTCTTTATTATCATTGTTTTCAAATGACTTGGGGTCTGTACTTTGTACATTTGGACTCTGGACATTTTCTGGAATTTTGACACTTGACAATAATGGTGCAGGTAAACTCTTATCACTCGAGGTTGGCAAGGGTTGGTCAATTAACTCAGATTTTCTGATTTGATCTGCGTGCCTTTTCCACCTTAACCCATTACCTACATCAATTGTGTACATTAACGGTCCATCACGCGAGACGATAGAGCCTTGTAACCATTTTTTATTACCTCTGTAGTCACGAACTAACACATTTTGACCAATTTCAAATTCACGTAACTTTCTTTGATCATTCAAAGCTAACTTCATTTGCGATTTCGTAACATGTGTTTGCGTATCGGGCTTAATCAAATCTAACCTTGTCCTTAGGTTTCTACCTAAAAACATCTTAGAAGGCGTTTCTCTGGTTAGAGAATGAGCAGTATTTCTATATCTCAATAGAAAAGTGTTGATCTTCAAATTAAGATCATTTGAAGTCATAGTCATAGCTCGCATACTCGTTTTGAATGTACCCACGAATCGTTCTGCTAAACCATTTGTACTGGGTTTAAACGGCGCTGATCTTAAATGTAAGATTCCGTTATCTTTCATGAACTTTTGAAATATTTCGCTGGTAAATTGGACACCATTGTCAGAAACTAACTGCTTAGGTAATCCATTTCGCGCAAATATTGATCTAAGTTCTTCTACCGTTCTTTCGGCTGTAGTCGATTTCATAACTATAATTTCGGGCCATTTCGAATGCGCATCAACTACGATTAAGAACATCTTGTTTAGGAAAGGACCTGCAAAATCAACATGAATCCGTTCCCATGGCGATGTCGGCCATTCCCATGGATGTAAATTACTTGAATGTGGTGCTTTTTGATGCATTTGGCAACCCGTGCATTGGTTGACCAAATTCTCAATATCATTGTCAATTCCTGGCCACCATACATAACTTCTGGCAAGACTTTTCATCTTTACAATACCAGGGTGACTTGCATGTAACAAATCAAAAATTTGTTTCTGTAACTTAGTAGGTATAACTACGCGTATTCCCCACATTAAACATCCTCTATGAATTGATAATTCATTTCTACGATTGTAAAATGCTTTCAACATAGGATTTTCTAAAGGATAAATCCAACCATTTTGCGTATTTTCAAGTACACGCGACAAAATATTTTCGCGTTGAGTTTCCCGTTTAATTTCTTCATTCGTAACAGGAAGTTGCTCAATTTGCATAGCATAAAAAGTTTCCACGCCATCTTCAGAGCAATCTGAAGTTTGCGATGGTAAGGGTAACCTTGACAAACCATCAACATTTCCATGTTTCAGAGTATTTTTGTACTCTATGTCATAGTCAAAACCTGACAAAAATACAGCGTATCTCTGAACTCGCGCAGCTGTTGTAGTTGGAATGTTTCTCTTAGGATTGAAAATTGACAATAAGGGTTTGCAATCGGTAATGAGGGTGAATTTCCTACCATATAGATAAGGATAGAATTTCTTTACTCCCCAATAAATTGCAAGTGATTCTTTATCAATTTGTGCATACCTTTGCTCGGTTTTAGTCAATGACCTTGAAGCATATGCAATTGGTTTCTCTTCACCATTTTTCATGACATGTGACAAAATTGCAGATACACCATACGGACTTGCATCTGTTGCTAATCTTACAGGTAATTTTGGATCATAATGCGTAAGCACTTGCTCAGATGTAATTAATTGCTTTGACTTTTGGAATGCGTCTTCACATTTCTGTGACCAATCAAATCTTTTGTTTTTCTCAAGCAATTCATTCAGTGGTTTGACAACAGTGGATAAATTGTTTAAGAATCTGTGATAGTAATTCAATAGACCCAGATAAGCTCGCAATGTCGAGACATTATGTGGTCTTGGGCTGTTCAAGACTGCATCTACCTTATTTTTGCTCTTCCATAAGCCATGTTTATCAATTTCATGCCCACAATACGCTATTCTATCTTGGAAAAATGAACATTTATCTTGATTTAGTTTCAAACCAAATTGTTCTAATCTTGACAAAACAGTGTCTAACGTTTGCAAATGTAACTCATCGGTTTTACCTGTAATAACCATGTCATCCAAAATACATTGAACACCATTTATTCCCTGAAGGATTTGTTCAATTGTTCTTTGCCATATCGCGGGTGAAGCTGAGACACCATATGCTAATCTCTCCATAGCATATAACCCTTTATGCGTATTTAAAGTTAGTACTTTTTTACTGGCTTCGTCCATTTCTAGGTGTAGATACGCCTGTTTTAAATCCAATTTAGTGAACTTTTGACACGGTGACAAATTAGCAAATATATCCTCTACACGTGGTAACGGATACCTATCTACATCCAATGCTTGATTTACAGTCACCTTATAATCCCCACAAATACGAATTTTTCCCGTAACGGGTTTCACCTAGTATTCACCTTGGAAATATCCTAGATGCAATGAATTATCCTAGATGGTATAAATATTATGGGAAAGGAAGAAATCTCTTTTTATAAGTAATTTCTTCTTTTACCTAAAAACTTTGACAAAATGATATTGCAGGAATGCAAAGTCCTGGGACTTATAAGGGAAGAGTTAAAATGAAAATGGAGTAGTGGTGGACCTTTAAAGTTTCAAATCAGTTTTGACACATATTAGGTTGAACAGCCACTGGCGATTGCAGAACTAAAATAAGAGTGTAGATCTAGTAAGTGAACTGAGTTATCTTTTACAGTGAATCTACTAGTATTAGGATTAAATGGTACTCTATTGTGTTTTATTTTTTCCAGGTCTACAGAGAATACAAGGTGAAACTAGCTTTAGATATGGCAGCTAGTCGTCAAAACCATGTAAGATTTTTTCATACATTTAGTCTTAATCTTTATACATTCATTTATAACTATTGAAACCAACTTGTTGTTTACATAACTACATCAAATTTGCACAGTTTTACATAATTGCAATCAAATAAAATAAAGAATTTAGATGGGTTCAAATTGTTTCATGTGGGGAAATCCATTGCACTTTATTTCTGTATAAAATGCAATAGGTCCTTCCATCTGCGAATCCTATGTTGTAGGAACTCAAATCCCTCGCTCCCCTTCCACATCGTAACATTGCTAATCAATATATTAGAAATAAAAATATTTTAGAAAGAATTTATGATTTAAACCATGCAGTTCTGATTCTGAGTCGGTGTTTACAGCAAGTCGAAGAAGACCATCAAGCAACCATCTCAACTAAGCCAGATCAGGAAAGTTTTTTTTTGAAATGCAGAATAACTATTAAAAAATGATCTTTTGATCATGAGTACCTCCAAGAATGTCAAAATTGTAGTTTATTTGTGTACCATTTGTTTAACTTTATGCCATTTAACTTCTAAAGTGAGAAAGAAAAAACACAATCTTAAAATAGATTGTGTAATCTGTATACGCAGAAAGAAGAATCAAAAACTTGATATATAGCCGAGTATTTCTTAGATCTAAAGGATTCCAATTATAAGGGCTGAGTGTAATTTTAGCATTGTTAATAGTATTAAGTCCAATGGACTTATCACATAGCTTAAACATAATGCCATATTGGTGTTATTTGCCATGTGCTAAGGCCATTGCACTTTATAACTTTCACAGAATATTCCTCATCATGTGACCACAAGAAATCATCACTATCTCTTGATACTTTGCTGCATCACCAAAAAGGGGACCATTGAGTAAAATTCCTTGTCCTGTGGCCATCTACTTTGTGAACAAGGGAACTCTTCTTTTCTGAAAATTCTGTTTGTCCATTTATTGAAAAAACTTTTGTATATATAAGATTAAAAGTAGAATATGAATTGTGTGTTCATACTGTACTGAATTCATTCAACTTGCTATCTATTACAGATGAAAATCCTTCAAAGCTTTGTTTTAATCTGTTTATGATGACCATGAGTAGATTATTTAGTATCGCAGGACCTCACATTAAATACCCGTGGTATATTCTTCATCCAAATTCTTCTATAAACTGAATCCTTGTCATGCTGAACCTGGAATATACTTGTTATAGCTGGAGTATAAGATCAGCCAGTATATATTGATGGCTCAGCGCGAAACAGTTGTAACTGCCTATATGTTTATATATGTTGATAAGCACAGCATGATTTTAGTCTGCCTGAATTGCCTTTTTAAAAAGGAAGAGTTTATATATTATATTTTCAAAATAAGGGTTGACCCGAATAAGTAAATCCAGCTCTTTCAGGTTTTAAATTAAAAGTCCAATTTTGATTCAGCATTACAAGAGTTAACACAACATTGTTTTGTCAAAACCATTTGATTCAAAGCTATTCAGTCATATCACTGGTTCAATAGTAATCATTATTTCACACCTAAACAATTTAGACCAATGACATCGCTTATTTTGCATCATGTGAGAGTGAAATATCTAGATCCATATTTTACAACCAGAACGAGGCTACTGTGCATTACAGATTTTATTCCAAAATGAGGCAACCTATATTGTACTATGAAAGTGAGGCAACCTATATTGTAGGATGAAAGTGAGGCAAGCTTTATTGTATGATGAAAGCGAGGCTGCAGTCCGGAATATAGAAATCACCACTTTTCGAAACCTTTTCAATGTATCAAACCTTCTGCTAGGAGGTATTAAAATGAGTTTGATCTTGAGAAGATTCTTGATTTCTTCATTTGTTACATTGTTTAGCAAGTAAAAGAAGAATGCAAGTGACATAGAGGGATATAAAATTGTTGTTGTCTCTTGATATTAGAATTTGTTTTGTTCGAATGAAAAACATGTACATTTTAAGCGACGACCGGTAGTCAACCTGTTTTATGTTAATTACATATTATAATCAGTAAGCACTTATCGACTTGACACATGAAATAAACCTTTCATGTGGACTTCTATTTTGAGAACAAATGTTTGTTTCAATTTTATCGTGTTCATAGTGAATTGCATTTGACGCCCTTATCCGGATCATTTTGGATATTTTCCCTTTGTCTCTCTCAAATGCGGCAAATTGTTAATTGTGGAACTTTCAATGTATGATGTGAAATAAAGATGTCATTTAACATGATCGAGTACAATACTGCATTCATTGGATTCGTACCCTGCAGAACAAGTCTATATTTTGATTTGGCTATCGCCTCGTCAAATATATACTGGTTCTGCAGGGTACTCATCCAATAGAATTCAGTATTATACACGATCATGTTAAATAACCTCTTATTATGCCCCCCTTTGAATAAGAGGGAGTAAAATACTTTTCACTTGTTGGAGCATGTTTAAAAAAGTATGCAAGCTAGAATTATGAAACTTCATAGGCGGATAGATCTCACTAAGGAGAAGTGCAGGGCAGTGCACAAGAACCAAAACTCTACTTATTATATTTTGTGATTTATTGCCCTTTGATGATTGACAAAGAATAGGCCATTGACCTGCTTTTAGGGGGGCATAAATGTCTTATAAGGCCATTGACCTGCTTTTAGGGGGGCATAAATGTCTTACAAGGTCAAGTCATCTCTCTCTCAAAGTCAAATCCTCAAAGCTCACGTAAACTCTATGTTGTGGATACTCAATGAAATTGTCATGATCAGATTCAAATGAGTGCTATAGAGGGATTATGCATGGCTGTAAAAAATATGTTTTGAAATTGAAATGATTTCTGTCATCAGAAACTTGGGCCTTATACAACACTTCTTATTTATTCTGATTTTCAGGCTTTTACTGACCATTCTGACCTTGTGTCTAGAAGGATGGGTTTGACACCGTTACCCTTGACTTGTTTGATATTCAGAATTCTTACTAAAAGTGTTAAAGAAAGATCTTTGGCAGCACTTGTAATCTTAATCATGATTTTATTATGGTAAGTTATTTTTGCCCCATCAGAAAAAACAATAGGCAGAGCATCAGACTCCCAATATTTAAACATGGGGTCATGTGATTTTTAGCTCCACTGGCCAAAGGCTAGTGAGCTATTGCCATGGCAGTGTGTCCGTTGTGAGTGCGTGCATCTGTCCATCCATCCATGTGTGCGTCCATGTGTGCATAAACTATTTCTTTGAATATCGTCTCCTCCCAAACCAATGGGCAGATTTTCATGAAACTTGGTAAAATGTTCCTTGGATAACCCTCTTGTAAAATTTATTATTAAAGAAATTTTTATTAACGTCAAATATGGATGTGGCAGAGTGTGGCATTTTTATACCCCCGTATCGAAAGATCGGGGGCATATTGTTTTACCGTTGTCCATCTGTCCTTCTGTCTGTGTGTCCATCAATCCATCCGTCAGTCCGTCTGTCTGTCTGTCTGCAAAAGTGAACCTAAAAACTGAACATTGCCAATTTCTTCAAGCCTATTCAAGATGCAAGGCTCATATTTGGCAGGATGATAAATCTCAATGATCCGCATCTGCTGATTCCAAAGTTAAGGTCATGTGACAAGGTCAAGGTCATCTCTAAAGGTCAAATAACTCAAAAAGTTAACCAAAAAACTTAACATTGCCAATATTTTCAAGCCTATTCAAGATGCAAGGCTCATATTTGGCATGATGATAGATCTCAATGATCCGCATCTGCTGATACCAAAGTCAAGGTCAAGTGACAAGGTCAAGGTCATCTGTTAAAGTCAATTAACTAAAAAAAACTTAACATTGCCAATATCTTCAAGCCTTTTCAAGATACAAGGCTCATATTTGAGATGATGATAGATCTCAATGATCTGCATCTGCTGATACCAAAGTCATGTGACAAGGTCAAGGTCATCTTTCAAGGTCAAATAACCCAAAAAGTTAACCAAAAAACTTAACATTGCAAAGTTCTTCAAGCATATTCAAGATACAAGGCTCATATTTGGCATGATGATAGATCTTAATGATCCGCATCGGCTGTTTCTAAAGTCAAGGTCATGTGACAAGGTCAAGCTCATCTGTCAAGGTCAACATTTGAAGAAAAAAAAAGCTGTAACAGGGGCTTTATGTTTCACAAACACATCTTGTCTCACTTTGAAATCTTCAAAAAAATTCTCCTCCTAACTTATTGGGCCAATTTAAATGAAACGCGGCATGGATGTTCCTTGGGTGACCCTTTATATAAGCCCTTAGGGTAGTATTATGTAATGGCCTCTGTCATCCGTTGTCTGTCCATCTGTCTGTCCATTAGCAAATTTTTGTGTGCAACTCTCAATGGGAATGTGCTGAAACTTGGCACAATAACTCCTTATGATGTCTAGTTGTCCATAAGACCTTTGAAATTCAAATCGCTCAAGTCATTCCTGAGAAATATTGAATTATCTGCCCTTGAATATAACCAGAATCACTGTTTTTGTGTGCGCAACTCTTCCTAAACTATCAATGGGAATGAGCTGAAACTTTGCACAACTACTCTCTATGATGTTTCGTTGTGCATAAGACCTTTGAAATTCAAATCGCTTTAGTCATTCCTGAGAAATATTGAATTAACTGCCCTTGAATATAACAAAAAATCACTGTTTTTTGTGTGTGCAATTCCTCCTAATCTATCAATGGGAATGAGCTGAAACTTGGCAGAATTACTATTTATGATGTCTAGTTGTGCATAAGACCTTTGAAATTCGAATCACTTTAGTCATTCCTGAGAAATATTGAATTATCTGCCCTTGAATTAAATGAAAATCACTTTTTTTGTGTGCGCAACTCCTCCTAAACTATCAATGGGAATATGCTGAAACTAGACACAATTACTCCCTTTGATGTTTAGTTGTGCATAAGACCTTTGAAATTCAAATCACTCCAGTTATTCCTGAGAAATCTTGAATTATCTGCCCTTGAATTAAACATAAATCACTGTATTTTGTGTGCTACTCCTCCTGAACTATCAATTGAAATGAGCTGAAACTAGACACAATTTCTCTCTATGATGTTTAGTTTCGCTTAAGACTTTTCAATTCAAAATGCTCCTGTCATTCTTGAGTTATCTTGGATTATCTGTCCTTGAGTTGATGAAAAACAAAATTTCTTGTCAGCTCATTTTCTCCTACATTTTGGATGGGAATGAAAGGAAACTTGCCATAATGACTGCAGGTTGTCTATTTGTGCTTAGGACTAAATATATTTTCATATTTAAAGTAGTTCCTGATTTATCTGCCCTTTACTTCACAAAATAGTTTATTTACAGATTTTTCTTTGTGTGTGTGTGTGCACAACTCCTACAAATTAAATTGGATTGAAATGAATCTTGCCATAATGTAACCCTGATATTTGGTTAAGCATAAGACTTCAGAAATTCAAAAAGCTTAGGTCTTTCTTGTATTATCTGCTCTTGAAATGATTGAAATTCACTATATTTCTTTTGTGAGCAACTCGTCACACTCTGAATTGGAATGAACTGAAACTTGCAAAATAACTGTTTGGCATATTGTTGTGCATAAAATCATTTTCAATTTACACTCAAAATGTCATACTATGTTATGGCACCAGTTGTCTGTCTGTCTGTTTGAAATATTTTTAGCTATCATTCAAGCTCACGTTACTGAAAAGCCAAGGTTACTGACAAGCCCCATCGGGTATATATGCGCCGCTCTGCGAAGCTCTTGTTTAAATTATTCAAGAAATTTTGATTTTGGCCCATAAATATGGGTGTGGCAGGGTGGGGTTTATTTTGAGCCTGAAATTTTTTAACTACATCTCCCCCTGAATCACTGGGCCGATTTCAACCAAACTTTACCAGAATGTTCCTCGGTGACCCTTATCAAAAATTGTTCTTGAAATTTTGATTGGCCCCGAAATATGGGCGTGGCAGGGCTAGGCTTATTTTGAGCCCAAAATCTTTGAATAACATATCCTCCTGAACCATTGGGTTGATTTCAACCAAACTTTACCAGAATGTTCCTTGGGTGACCCTCTTTCAAAGCTGTTCAAGAAATTTTGATTGTTCCAAACATATGGGCTATGCAGGGCTTGGCTTTTTTTGAGTCTGAAATCTTTAAACAACATCTCCTCCCTAACCTTTTGGCCAATTTAAATGAAACTTGGCATGGATGTTCCTTGGGTGACCCTTTTCTGAAGTTATTCAAGAAATTTGGATTGAACCACAAATATTGGTGTGTCAGGGCTGGGCTTATTTTGAGCCCGAAATCTTTAAACAACTTCTCTTCCTGAACCGCTGGACCAATTTCAATGAAACTTTACCAGAATATTCCTTGGGAGACCCTTTCCAAAAGTTGCTCACAAAATTTTGATTGGCCCATTAATATGGAACTGGCAGGGTGGGGCTTATTTCGAGCCTGAAATCTTTGAACCACATCTCCTGAATCACTGGGCTGATTTCAATGAAACTTAATCAGAATGTTCCTTCCGTAACCCTTTTCAAAAATTGTTTGCAAAATTTTGATTAGCCCATAAATATTAGCATGGCAGGGTGTGACTTATTTTGAGCCCGAAATCTTTGAACTACGTCTCCTGATGAAGGATGGGCAGATTTCAATTAAACTTGAGGACTTTGGTGCAATATTGGCCATACCCAGTTAATAATTATAAAATAGGTCTTAAAAGATTTCAAAGTGTTGTTTTCATTCAAAGAAAGCTTCATTTAATGTAAGTCTAAAGATGTTAAAGCAAGTGGAGCGATACAGGCCCTCTTGGGCCTCTTGTTCCATGGCGGTGGCATATATCCCTAAACATTTTTCCCATATCTAATGAATGGATAAACTTTAACCATAGCGGAATATCTGCTGGAGGCAGAAAAGGATGTTATGGTAGTACCATTGCAAGAAATACTAGGAATCTATTGTTAAGTGCTAAAGTCGCTGTGATATAACTGAAAAACTGTTAATAGCAGTGTTACACCGCATTCAAACAAAAAGTTAAAATAGCAGTTTTAACAGCATTCAAACAATAACATTAAAATAAAGATTGTTGTTTCCTATTATAATTCTTTTATGTAATTTAATTTATCACATTGAGTGCTTGTTGCTGTACATTCTCTATCCAACATGCACTCATGAAATTGTTGGAATTGTCATGCTAAGACTTGTTTATATTTCCTACCTTCACAGCCTTACAACATTTAAAGTGCTGATCAGTATTGTCC
This sequence comes from Fragum whitleyi, assembly GCA_948146395.1. Lineage (NCBI taxonomy): Eukaryota > Metazoa > Mollusca > Bivalvia > Cardiida > Cardiidae > Fragum > Fragum whitleyi. The sequence continues at coordinate 36,972,783 of OX411555.1, forward strand.
TACTTGGTCATTCCTACAAAATTATTGAAGAATATGATAAAGAGCAACAAGAATCAACCAATGATAACACAGGATGTAATAAAGAGAAATCAACCAATGATACTGATGATAAGACAGAACCAACCAATGAGAACCAGACCACTATTGATGAATCTGAGAAAGATATTCATGTTGAAGCCACTTCTAGGCTGGATGACAATAAGGTTGAAGATATTGGTAGATGTGTCAAACATAAAAGAAGTGCATCTTGTGATGATAATTTTAAAAAGGAGTTAAGTGATATGTTAATGGCTGATTCTTATACCGAATTAACTATGGTGACAAATATAGATGTCATTGAACAGTCTAAAGATCCAACTTTAAATAAGTTTAGTATAAAGGAGACAAGTAGTGAAAATAATTCAAATCATTTAGAAGATGATAAGAGTGATATAAGTGTTGAGGAATTAGTTATTGAAAAAGATGACATTTTAATTGATAAAGATACAGCATTTGAGTTGCAAGATAACACAGAAAACAGTGGGAAAGAAGAGAGTCCAATACAAGAGAGCGTTTTCATTATGCAGTCAGAGAGAGATAATTATGTGTATCCTAAATCTGAAAGATTCTTTGTGGATTTAAGTCAAAGACATGTTTTAGATATTGCCGAACCCAAGTCAGAAGAGATGGAAAATGGAGTGAATGAGGACCCGAAAGCTCAAACTGAAAATATAGAAATATGTAATGAAAATGATCATTTTAAGAGGGATTGATGAATTTTATTACATACAATTTATCATACAAGACAAAAAGCCCAGAGAAAACCCGAGGAATTGCTATAATTTCCAGGGCTTGTGATAGTGTTTGAAATTAGGGAGTCATTGATTCCAAAACTGCAAAATTCTGGGGGTCAAAACTCATTCTAAAGAGGTCAAAGCAAAAGAAATAAAGGGCAAATTGTGAGAAAAATTTTACAGGTATTAATTGAATTAACCTTTTATTGTAATGATGTAAAGGAATAATATAAAAGCAAGAATTCTAAATATATACAAGATACATCATGATCATTGAAACCCAGTTTGACCTTTAGAATTGTCTCTCTAGGGGGTCAAGATGACCCCCTTGGGAGAAATTTCCAAGGGTCAAAATAAGATATTTTTTAGATTTTTGAGGGTCAAAACCCTGGTTTAAGGGTCAAAAACGAGCATTGACTTCTAAGTCATTGTTATTGTTAGCTTTGCCATTTTATGATAGCTCTGATAGTTTGTATTGATACTTGGAAATTGTGTTCACTATTAAAAATAATCTATATTATTAAGAAAAAAAATGTAAATTCATTTACAAATGCTTAATCAGTGCCTAGCATCTAAGCCTTGGCAGCCAATATTTTGATACATTATAATGTAAGTCTTACCTTTTTGGAAAAGCATTTCATTGCAGTATATTTATATCTTTGTTGACTTGATTTTATTAAGATTTTTTTTCTATTTTTTTTTTCTTTTAATTTTATTCATAAAAGCTTAATAACTTTTTAATTCAAACATTAGCCAGAATTTCTGCTTCATTTTCATACACAGATTATGAGTTATTGTGAATGTTGTTGTATCCTTTTTGTTATGTAATGCCCTTTTTTCAAATGAATGACTAAGAGAACATGTTTTTGGATTATTAATATCAAAAATAGTGTTAGAACACAAGCTATTTAAACGTCTGTCGAAAGATGTGACTTGTTTTGTGATCACCCATGGTGTTCAGCGTCCATAGAAAGTACAAGCCTTTCTCAAACACAATTTTCTCATGTGGTTTCCATTAGATGCCTGTACAGAAAAATGTTCCGTAAAGAATTCTCAGGCTTCAGCTGCTGCAATAAAACTGAAAAATTGTTAAAAGAGACCTAAAACTTCAATCAATCAATCAATATGCCCAGTTCAGTCTCATACCAGCCTGTGAATCTTCACTTTGAGTTCTGTATGTAGATACTCACACATAGTTTCCTCTGATAGTCATTCATTATTCTAACTTAACCCTTGTCATGCTGAATAAATTTTGGCTAAAATTTTCATCAAAATCAGAGGGAAAAAAGCACTGAAAGTACCAACTGTAGGTCAATTTTTATTTGAAAAAATAAATCTTTTGACAATTCTGGTTTGAAAAATGAGAAATCGATGGTGTAGACAAACATCAGGCTGCACATATGTGCAGGCTGATGTTTGTCTATAGTTCCTGCCAAAGCAGGAATATTCCGGGTTCAGCATGACAAGGGTTAATTAATTGTGTAGATAATTCCAGCCTGCATAATGTCTATGTTGGGTAGGTTATCTGCAGGCAGAAATTGTATCTAGAGTATGGTCTATTTACTCTTTTCAGTCAGGCTACAAGTCTGAAGTTTGATAATGAAGAGATTGATTATAAAAAGATAGGAGATAATATTCCTGCCTAGAATACATCAGTGAAATTTATTGCAGTTATGGATTTCTCTGTCAAGATTGGAGATTCTATAGCAGATGTATTAATAAACAGATCGCTCTAAAAAGACAGTTTAGGATGTTCACTTATTCTGTATGATGGTTGACCTCCATCGTTCTCCTCTAATTTGTTTCCATGGTTTTCTTGGATGGGTAACATTAATATTGTAAGTAAAGCTTGAATTAGTTGTAGTAATAACTTTTAAGTTGCCTACCAACCATTACCTGTCTGTTAAACTTCCTCTATTTTGCTAAAAGAAAATCACCTTATTCATGCTAAATAAAAGCCTTAATTAAATTGAAGTGAAATCAATATGCTGAACGCACTGAATGCACCAATTATGATTCAGTATTTATTTTGAAAATGTAATTTGTAAACTTTTTTCTAGCTCACCTGAGCACAAGGTGCTATACATAAGCTTTTGTGATCATTCAATGTCCATTGTTTGTCGTGCGTTGTTCTCCGTCTGTTGTCCACAATTTCTTTAAACATCTTCTCCTAAAGCATTGTGCCAATCTTGTTGAAACTTGGCAGGGATGGTCCTTTGGTCAAGCACTACCAAAGATTTTGAATGAAGAATGAGAAAAGTTTTATAACCTCGAGACCCTATGAATTGAACGAAATGTTGTTGGTGTGCTGGTGCTCCAGCCACTGTGATTAAACTTGAAAACTGTTGAAAGTTTTGTAAAACCCATTTCTTGTGAAATACAAGGATTTGATTGGTTATTTTATGGTGCATAATATTCCATATACATAGGACTTAATCATGTTATAAATATATTTATTGTTAATGGCTTTGTGTTCTGAATTAGTAGGCATTTTCTACCGATCTCACCTTTTGATTTCAAATCCATGGCTTCTTGTTATTTAATCAGCATTCCAATGTCCATGTTTTAAGTAAAATACATTATTTTGCCTCCCACCCCCTTCCAAGAAGAGGGGGGTATATTGCTTTGCACTTTTCAGAGGGTAGGTCGGTCTGTCTGTGAGACAGCCGGTCCTTCTGTAGACCATCTTTTGGCATATCTCATATTATTATACTGCAAAGAAAATTCTAGCATTTTCATTGGTTAATGCTGACCTGACAAACATTGATAGCTACGGCCACTCCGGTATTACCTCTAATGTTTCCTTAAGGCGCCTCTTCATGAACAGACAAAAAATCGAAACGGTAATGGCAGCCATGTCTCTCTCGCTTCGCTGATAACAGGACCCGAATATACACACTAGGATACAGTTGAAAAGGATGTCAGTTAATAAGTTAATAATGTGCAAATAAAAAATGATATAGATGTCAATAAATACCTTAAATTTGTACAAATCTGTCCATTTGAAGTGCCAAGTTTCTCGCAGTTACAGCCAACAAACGCTTCCATATCACAATAGCGCGAGTGCAGTAGTGTGACGTCACAACTATATATGACGTCACTTTGTACATGTTTACTTTTCATAGGGGCGCATTAAGGGATATTGGTGGTTTAAAGGAAATCGGTTTATGCGAACGCCTAAAATTAACAATATAGACAGATATTTAGCCCTAAGACTTTGAGGTATAATAAATTCGTAATACGCTTTCTTGCCTGGGTATATGACGATTTATTCCCGGCAGAAAAATGATGTCAACCCTTGCCTACGGCTCGGGTGACATCATTTTTCCAGCCAGGAATAAATCGTCATTTACCCCGGCAAGAAACCGTATAACTAATAAAGTATACAAGCTATAATCATGAAACTTCACAAGTGGATAGATCTCATTGAGGAGAAGTGCAGTGTACAATACCCACAACTTTACTGATCATATTTTTGATTTATTGCCCACTGTTGTTTGACCAAGAATAGGCACCTGCTCTTATGAGGGGCATAATTGTTTTACAAACATCTCTTGTTTATTTTTACTAAGGCACCTGGAGTGAATTTTGATGCTCACCTGAGATTATGAGGGTCATTCAAAAAGTAATTCAGCCCACCTAATAATTTGTTTGAAACTCATCCTATCAAGTAAAAATTTGTCCTGTATAAATTCATGTATTTGACCAAATGCTTATTAGCTTTTCATGTCCCCTCTTTCAATGGCCAGAGCAAGATATATTCACATGACATCACATAAGACATCATGGATTGGGGTCAAACGTAAATACACAATTGCCTATGGCACGTACCCTAATTATACTATGCCTTTGGCAAGGTGAACTAGAGGTAAAAATATTTTCTATGCAACCAGAACTTATAGGAATTGATGACTCTATATATATGCACATAGGAACTTACGGTCTACTCTACATTGCTTTTAGTTTGAAGCAATTTGTAGTGTACTGTTAGAAAAAGGGATTTATTGATCTTATAACTATACAAATAACCGTATGATAACATCCCATATGATATTTTTTATGATATCACATAGTTATTTTTAGAACAATTATATAATGCGGTTATCTTTAGAAACTTGCATTTCAGTTAGAAACATTTAAGAGAGAAGAGAAAAAGACAAATAGATGTTTTAAGATAAATATAATACATACCTAATGTATTGTATGAAAAAATATCTATCTCGGTTGTGAGAATTGATAATTGTCTCGGCAGAGCCTTGACAATGATCAATTCTCCCAACCTCGTTAGATAATTTTTCTCATACAAAACACTAAGTATGTATTATATATATCTCACTTCTTATAATGAAATAGCGACCAAAACGGTATTTAGATGGGGGTCCTTAATGTTAGTGTTTTATGGATCTGTAAATTTGGATCACATGTATAATTCCTCATAGAAGCAGGAGCCATCATGACGTCATGGAGTTTGATACGACAAGATTGCCCAAACACGTTTCAATTGAGTTGGAGTAAACACATGCTATTTTAATCATAATTGGTCGAGTTTTGTAGTAGTTATTAAAAAGGCTGCATCACATTTTGAATGACCCTTGTATAAAAGCCTGCACATTTCTTGAGCTTTATTTTCCCATTCTGCATTCTTACAGATAACTTAATTAAGTTGCCAAATGATGGATGTTGATTATTTTGTACATGTATGTTGTTCCTTTTTTATTGTGACTGGAATGTCCATTTTCTGGTGTCAAATCATGAGTAGTTAAGGGAGGTTGTGATAGTAAAAATATTTAAAAAAAAGAGAGAAATAAACCCGAAACATTCTGCATTACATGGACAACATTGCTTTGTGCTAGTTAATAAATGGCTTATATTGTGCCAAATTCATACGAATTGTTTTGAATGTTTATCCCCTGGCCACATATAATAACTGAGGATCTAGCTTTTTAGCTATTTTGCAAAAAGAAAATAAATATGATAAAATCTTGAAATATTGAAAATGATTTAGACATAACTGTTGGATAGTTTTTAAAAAAAGATAAAATTATGTACTTCAGTATTTACATAGTAACTGAAATATGTCCACGGTAAATCCTATATTACTATGTTGTATATCTGTGACATTTCCAAAAACCTAGAATGTTAAACGGGAATGCTTTAATATACATCTTGGCATCATTTTTTGTGAAAGTAAAAATTAAAGTTGCTTTTACATTAGTAACTAATTATGGGATTCTGTCATGCATCATCTTATTGGAATCGTCTTCTTAAGACGATTCAAATGAGATTTTGCAAGGCAGAATCTAATTATGAATGAAACCCCCATGTACCATTTGTGATTTTTACTAAGTAACTATTAACTTTTTCGTAAGAAGTGTAGGTTAAGGTAGTCGACCGGTAAAAGTTCTCGTTTCGAACACCATGTTTTTTAACAATGTTAACCAAGGTTTCCTTATGATTTTCAATAGGAAACCTCGGTCAACATTGTTAAAGTTCATGAGTTCAGAAACGTTGCGGAACTATTACGGGTCCACTACCTTAACCTACACTGCCTGCTTTCCACCTTATTATTGTTGGGAAAACTTGTGAGACAGGCTTGATGAAATGTTTCTAAAATAAGCAATGTGTTTGAAAAAGAAGTTAAATTCATCAAGATGACGGAAATTCAAGAAACAAATTCAGCAAGATAAAAATCGCCTATGAATCCATAGTTATGCCCAGAAACAAGCCCTAAGAATCTGACCAGACTGCAGATAAAATGCTGTGTACGTCTTTACCTGGAATTTTTTTTGAAATTTCGCTAACAGGCACATAGGTATATAGATAAGGGGCTTGATTATTACAGTATATTTTCTTTTTAGACAAGTGAGCCTTTGTCCTGCCCTGCATTCAGGATGAAAACGTTAGCGTGCAAAGCGGGGTATCATCTCAAGCGCTCGCGAAACGCTTTTACATCCTGAACACAAGGCAGGTGTTCAGAATATTGTCCTTCTGTACAAAAAACTCCAAAAGACAGTACAGAGTAAGATCGCCCCCCTACAGACGCACCGTCTAATCGTAACATACACCGCCTGCTTTGCATCTAACTATTGCGGGACCGCTGTGATAGCGTAGATGGAATGGTCCAGGGTTCGATCCCCAAATGCGGCACTAATTCTTTCCGACTATTTGTCTCCCATCAATGGGTTGATTAGCGGCGACCTATGTGGGACAGCAGCTGGACTCTAGGAAAGGATGTAATGGTAGTACGGTGTGCGCTAAAAATGCCAGAGGTAAAAATGCCATAGGTAGTACTGGTGTGAGAAATAGAAGGAATCTACTGTTAGGTACCCAAGCCGCGCTGACTGAAAGATTGTTAACATCTGGTAAAACCCAATTCAAATAAAAATCAAAATATTGCGGGGACCCTTGAGCCCGACTGGTTGTAATGGCCGAAAAGTCGGAATATATTAGAATCTGATTTGTGTAAATAAATCAAGTCTGATTTCCGATCTCATGGAAATATCGCGTAAATTCTAATGTATCTTATTTTTCAGCGAGGGGACAAGCAGGTGATTTTTAAATTTCATTGGCTAATCAGAATAAAATTCGCGACCGACGATAAAAAACTTATTTTGCAGTCAGCGAACGTCAGTTGTCCTGATCGGTATTGAGGCAGCAGTTGTGTAACTGAATGATTTTTTTTAAATTTCGTTGAAAAAAATGTAACATTTCCATACTTTCGAAACACCGGTGAAAAGACAACTTGTCGCCGACATACCGGTTAGTGATTATCAACCACCTCGTCGATATCAAATGAACATCAACAGGATATAAGGAATAATCATCAATGCGCCTGATTTGGCTGTAAAGTAATCACATTATTTTTTTCTACTCGAAAATTATGATATATGATTCATGTACAGAAAAACCCTGTGTAGTGTGATGAACATATTAATACAAAAACATTTATAGATAGATTTTGCGCGATAAGCCGTGAAATCAACTTTTTACTGATAGATTCTCGCGCCATTTGTTCGAAATAGATAAAACAGGTTTAAATAGCGCAATAAGAAAGTTTAAAATTTACCTTGTAAACCAACGTTATTGCTTTTCTTAAAACGTAAGGTTCACTCAAACATGTACTTTCATTATTGCAGTGAAGGGGTCAGGTTTAATTCCCATCATTTGCTTTTTAACTATACCTGATTTACCTATGATAATGGACTCAGCGCCTACGTCAGAGCTCAGTTTACAAAATACACCTATATCTGCATTTATCTTATAACTAAACAAAATCGATAACGTGATAAGATCTCATACGATGTTTATTATGATATCATATGGGTATTTTTAGAACAATGACATAATGCAGTCATTTTTCAAAACTTCCATATCTGTTAGAAACATGGACGAAAAAAAAGGCAAATAGAGGCCATAAGATAAATATAATACATTTCTTAGTGTAATAAATGAAAAAAAATATCTAACTTGGTTATAAGAATTGATATTGTCTCGGCAGAGCCTCGACAATTATCAGTTCCTCCAACCTCGTTAGATATTTTTTTCATACAAAACACTAAGTACGGATTACATATTCATCATTTGTCACGAAGAGTTCTGCTACGAGATATATTTTTCTAAATAGATCACACACACGAATGAAAAAACCTTCGCCTAACATATTTTCCGCTCGTGACTTGAGGTTCAATATCAAATGTAAAACAGTGTTGTTTTGTTTCTCGTAGGTTTTAATCACTTGTTAAACATGTCACAAACGTGTTTAACACGCGTTTTCTTTATACTTTGCTGCTACCTAGCCTACGACGTTTGAATGTTTGTTTTTTCCCTTCCACGATTAGAGTTATATATATTTGAAGATAATGTTCTATGAATTGTTTGAAATAACTGCAAGCTTACAAATTCGCCATAATGAGTATGCCATGATCACTGAGGGCCAACTTATTTCTCGCCCGCTTTCGGGTCGGGTGTAGACTGGTCTCACTGTCGAATATCAGAATAGCCTGTTCAAGGCTATTCTGATAGTTGATATGTGGACCAGTCTAGAGCTGGTAGCCCGCTTTCTGAGAGATTCTCTGATATTGCGGGCAACAGTACCCGCCCGGGGTGAGAAATAAGTTGGCCCTGATTTTCATAATTATACTCCCAAGGGCATCAACTGTATGTCAAAATTTAGATTTGTGGTTCTTTCTTTTGTGTTTTTCTAAGTCTGGCTCAATAATGCGTCCATCAGTAAGTTTTTATCAAAGAGTTTGTGTTTTGACGTCCAAATGTTTTCTGTCGAGGTGCCTGGCATCTGAAAAAATACTTTTAAGCTCGACTACTCATGAAACTCGTAACCCTCTTTCTACTTATAAGATGCAGTTGCTTTGAAACTTTATACACGCTTCTTTGACCTAAATATCTTGGTTAGGTCTTGATGTGCAATTGTTATATATTTGTGATATCTCTGTTTCTAATTAAAGAATTGCCTGAAAGGTTTATTGCTACGACATTTAGTTTAGTGGAATTAAACAATTTTCGGCCTTGAAACCTTGATTTACTTTAAACGTGCAACTATTGTACTAACAAGTATATTTGTAATACCTCATCAGGGTAACAGATAAAAGGGGGTCTTTCCAGTCTAAAATCTTTATTTCTCATTGAAACCCTTTATTGGGGTACTCATTTGAATTGTCTCAATGATTTGTGCAAGTATTGTTTAAATTATTTTATTTCAACTCGAAAATATTCCAACTATCCGTTGCTCTGCTCATTCTTCGAGAGATGGAAACTTTGTTTCTGACCCCTTTACCATTCATCAGCCTGTTTGTAAAGTTTAATTACTGTTACTTTCATTTCAGTGTAATGACACTGGAAACATGTTGGTTAAGGTTTTGCGTTCAACTGTCGTATATGCCGCCATCATAGCGTAGTTGGTAGCGCGTCGTACAGTCAATCTAGAGATCCCGGGTTCGATTCCCGTCGGCGGCATTCATTCTTTCCGACTATTTGTCTCTCACCAAAGGGTTGATAATCGTAGACCAATGTGAGATAGCAGCTGGAGGCTAGGAAAGGACGTGATGGTAGAACTGGTGAGAGAAATACCAGGAATCCATCTTTAGGTGCTCAAATCGCCGCGATATAACTGAAAAAATGTTGAAAGCGACGTAAAACTCCATTCAATCAATCAATCAACTGTCGCTTGTCTGTCAAAATTCTACTATTCTACTCAAGCTTTTGTTTTCAAACGAGGGATGTGCTTTGACATTATACCAAATTGTAGGCAAAGATTGTCTGGCTCTTGGCCGAGTGGTTAGCGCGCTCGACTCGTAACCTGGTGGTTACGGGTTCGAGCCCCACCGAAAGGCAGGTAGTGTATTTGGGCAGGACACTTTACAGACAAGGCCCAAGTCCACCCAGCTGTAAAAAACTGGTTAGCAGTGGTTAGAAACCATTGCCTCTCTCTCAATGTGTAGGATAAGATCTGGAATGAGTTAGGACCACGATGGAAATAAGAGTCATACGACCCTTTATAGTCGTGTTATCCTCGAGTAAGAAGTAAACAAAAAACAAACAAAAACATCATTAACTTTGATATGTGATCCGTCACGCGAAAATTAATTATCTGGGTAGTGCGTTAAGTGTCGATCCTAGTCAGACTGCGCGAATTGCGCAGGCTGACTAAGGTCGAAACTTTTCGCACTGTGCTTTTTTTCTGTATCTAGAATGGTCACTCTACATTCCTGTATATTATTTTTGAAATGCGACCAATGGTTGACCTCTACTCGAACAAATCCATTTTTCACGATTTTATTTCACCGAGTACCGAGATGGCCCCTTTCGTATTACCGGTCACAATTACCCATTTGATGTTTTTTCAATGTCGACGCGAGTTACTATCCAGCACTCAGAATAGTCGAGCTTCTCTGTCCTCTGCCAGCTGTCGTTACGATATTTTAAACAAAGTAAAGATACTTTTGGACGAAACTGTAAGCGCTTAAAAATTAATTGAAAACCTTTGATACTTGACTTGTGAAATACATATACGCAAACATTCCGAGCTCTTTTCAGTCGACATCTCCTTGAATTTGAGGGTTTATAAAGACTAAAAGTAAAATGATTATTGAAGAGGTAGAAGGTTTCGTTCACCTGTATCTGTACCATTAAGTGTTAAATGTCAAATATCAAAATTGTTTGTAAATTAGTAATAAACGCCCATCGAACACAAACCATACATCATTAAATGGTCATCCGTCATACAGTTAATTTGAACGTGAAATCGACACTCTCTTCGATCAAAACCATTCAAAATCACTCACTGAGTGCTCCATTTATTCATTCTAAAAACTCACTCAAATCGATCAAAAAACGCTACGAAATTAAAAGAAAATATTTCGAAATCATTCGAATCGATCGACATTTCATTTAATTTGATTGAATTATTCCACGCTGTTTTTGGCTGGTGTGGACTTTAATGTGTCTGATTGGTCAACGACGACACACAAACAGAAAAGTACGTACATGTAGATTTTAATAAAGGGGGTAATAAATATCTCTAATTTTGTTCATCTTGGAAAAAATAGCGATATAGGCTTACCTCCCTTGAAATTTACGCAAAACACGTTCCACATACTCATCCAAATTCATTCCAAAATCGTTCCAAAATCATTCATCGTGAAAATTTCACGGCGTTCCTAACTGTAACTCTTGAAACAAAATCAGTTTAAATATAACTTAATTTCATAATTATTAACCCTAGTCATGCTGAATGAAAACATTGGCAAAATTGCATTTAGGTAGTGAACCCGTAATAGTTCCACAACGGCTTTGAAGTAATGAATTAGCAGTGTAAACCGAGGTTTCCAAATGATTTACATCAGGAAACCTCGGTCAACATTGTGATGGATCATGAGTTCCGAAATGTTGCGGAATTATTACGGGTCCATTACCCTAAAATAGAGGGTCCCGTAATCAAAAGCTGCACAAACAGTGAGTATATTTTCAATTTGAAGCAACACGATTTTTAAACAATCTTATGCAAAGTGTCAAAATTGAAGCTACAGAATTTTACACGAATATAAATATGCAATTTTCCCAAATAAGAGATGAAATAACAAGCATAAAGAAGCAAATATCGTCCAAACAAAGGGAGACAAACGAACATCTTCAAAATCTTGAGCATAGAAATGATTCATGCTTTAGTGAAACAAGGCAAGCTAACGACAAACTACAACAACAAGTCAGGTCTATTCAGAATATAATCAAGAATGTCCCATGTTGCAAGTATGAAAAGTCTAGAAATGTCTGTCGACAAGGAGAAAGTGAAATTAAAGACACGAACACGAACACAAACGAGGACGTTGGAACTAATTCTACTTGTAGTCCCGGAACAAATAACAGTAAACATGAGAATATGACTTGTTTTCCAAACATTAATCCGGAAAATTATAATAAAACACAGCCAGAAATACAGGAGTTAATGAACAGGAATTCAAAGATCTTAGATATACAGCCTCACAGAACCCTGATAATTGGGGATTCTATATTAAAAGGGATTAACAAAAGAGGACTCGATGCATCTGTAGACATCAAAACATTACCAGGACGTAAAGCAATTGACGTACATTCAAAATTAGGAGAAATGAATCTTGATGCCTACAAAAGTATTGTTATATACGCAGGGGGTAACGACGTAGCTGATGGCCGAATCGGATCTGTCTATGATGAATTAAAATCGACGGTTTCTGATTTGAAATGCGACGTATACTTGTGTACGATTTGCCCGAGAGAGGATGTTGATGTGATACCACTGAACGATGCAATTAAGCAAGTGTGTGAAGAAACAAAAGCGGAAATGGTGGAATGTTTTCAGTCATTCGTATATGCAAACGGTAAAACAGCTAGAAATCTGTATGGCCGCGATTTTATTCATTTGAACAGAAACGGGTCAAGTGCTTTAGTTACCACTATCAATAGTGAAATCTCTATTATAAAGAAAAGCTGCACTAAAACCATGGGAAATTATCGAAAGGACAGACAAGAAAATCATGTTCAATACAACAGAAGACGTTTCAATTTGTATAAAAAGAAACCCAACAGAGACAACATAAATAGAAATCATAGTTTGAAACGATGTTGGAACTGTGGACTGCCGAACCATAAAGTATCGGAATGTTGGTTTTTAACTGGGTAGGACAGGTTAGACATACACTGTTCTGTTAAATGTAGTAACAGATTTGATATACTAAATACATGTACATGTGGTTCAATCGACTCATATCACGAACGATCGCAATCAAGTTTTGATAAATTTCTGAATTGTTCATCTCACAATCATTCACCTAAATCAAATCAGACAAACAAAATTAAGGCTTTTAACTCTTTGTTAACGCATGATAAAACTGTCACGAAACCTATCCTACAGCTACAAGATTTTAAACAGAATTCATCTAAGAATAGTAAAAACACGGATGGTGATAAAGATAAGGACTTAATAAAATTCAATTTTAAAGAAAAAGGAATGCACATAGCCTCTTTAAATATTCAGCACTTACTACCAAAATTAGACGAAATTCGTGTATTACTGAGCAATTCATTTTCTCTTGGTATCCTTGGCATATCTGAAACGTTTTTAAATGAAGCAGTCAAAGATTCTGATATTAATATAAATGGATATGTATTTGAAAGGAAAGATCGCGTTCACAAGGTCGGCGGCGGATTACTTATTTATATAGCTGATAACGTTATTTATGAACGAAGAAGTGACTTAGAACTAAGTGAAATAGAAAGCATTTGGCTCGAAGTCAAATTTCCTAAAAACAAACCGGTTTTGTTTAATTTTGCATATAGACCGCCTAACAGCAAACAAGCATGGATAGACAAGTACGAAGAGCAACTAAATTCAGCCGATGCTTCAAGTTTAGAATACATATTGTTAGGAGATTTTAACATTCAGTATTCTTCAACATCTACTTATAGCAATAATAAATGGTCTAAATTGGTTCAAGATTTCTGTCTTTACCAACATATTAAAGTACCAACTAGAGTAACGGATAAATCTTCGAGCATAATAGATCATATATATAGCACTAGCAAACAATATATTTCCGAAATCATAGTCTCGAAACTTGCATTGAGTGACCATTTTCCAATTGCGTTAACATATCAAAGTCATGCTAAAATAAACAACGAAAATAATTTTAGATCTATTTTGTACCGGTCTTTTTCAAACTTAAATATGAAAGCTTTCTTGTATGATTTGGCATGCATTAATTTCGATAGTGTTGAAACAATATCAAATCCTAATAAGTCATTAGAGTTTTTCTATCGTGTATTGAATAATATTATTTCTAAACATTTACCTTTAAAAGAAAAACGGGTAAAGAGACTTAAACAACCAAAATGGTATAATGAGGAAGTAAAAAACGCAATTCTTACAAGAAATAAATATAAATGCACTGGAAATTGGAACATGTATAAAGTTTGGAGAAATAAAGTAACTGCAATTATACGGAAAAATAAGAAACATTTCTTTAACGAAGCAATTAAATGTAAATCTGATCCCAAAGTGCTCTGGCAAAATCTTCGCAACATTACATCGAAAAACGTAACTGAAGAACAATTACCTTCTAGGTTACACTTTCAATCATCTGAGGTTGAGGGTATTATAAATATCGTCAACGCCCTAAACAACCATTTCGTTAATATATCCGATATGATTGATAAAGTTCCTGTTGATAAAGGATACTTTAAGAACTTAAAGACTCATCTTGATAGTAAACTTTCAGGTCGATATTTTGATATAGAATTCATAACTCCCTTTGAGGTTAAAAATATAATTGATAAGCTGGATAGCAATAAATCGACCGGGCTTGACGGAATTGGTCCAAACATTTTAAAATTATGCAGAGATTTCATTTCAATGCCCATTGCTTGCATAATAAATAATTGTATTTCTCAAAGCATTTTTCCGCAAAACTTTAAAGATGCATGTGTTAAACCTTTATTTAAAGGCGGTGATAAAACCGATCCTAATAATTATCGACCCATTTCTATCTTACCTACTTTATCTAAGATTTTTGAGCGACACATTGCTAACCAGCTCAAAACCTATCTAAAACAAACAGATATTTTATTTTCCTACCAGTCTGGTTTTAGAGAGAACCATTCATGCCAAACTGCCCTAATTCGACTTGTAGATACTTGGTTATCAGCTTTAGACCAGGGTAGTGTGGTAGGATCCGTATTTCTTGATTTTCGAAAGGCGTTTGACCTAGTCGATCATAATATTCTTATATATAAACTTAAACTACACCATTTTACGTCAAATACATGTAATCTTTTTCGTTCATATTTGAGCGAAAGACGCCAGACTGTCAAGCATGGTATTATGCAATCCCGTATGGAAACGATTACATCTGGTGTTCCTCAAGGATCAATCCTTGGCCCTATCTTATTTTTAATTTATGTCAATGATCTTTCGGTCTGTATATCATCGAAATTAGATATGTTTGCTGATGATGCTACGCTTCACAAATGTTTTTCTTCTGTTAATCTTATAAATGAATCTTTACAATATGATATTACACAGGTAGAAAAATGGTGCAAGTATAACAACATGGTTCTGAACCCTGCAAAGACTACATGCATGCTAATTGGGTCAAAACATAAGTTACAATCCAGCATTCAATTGAATTTAATTATACGAGATAGAAAAATAGAAAACGTTACTTCACAAAGACTTTTAGGTGTTTACATCGATAACACCTTGAGTTGGAAAACCCAAATTGATCATATTTGTGCTAGATTATCATCACAGCTGTATCTACTTAAAAGAGTAAATAACTTTCTCACAAGTGAAATGAAACAAATGTTTTATAGTTCTTACATTACTCCGTATTTTGACTATGGGTGTATAATTTGGAGCCAGTGTAAATCCTCGTTTCTGAATAGAATTAGTAAAATTCAAAAGAGAGCTGCACGAATCATTTTATGCAAACCTAAAAGATCCAGTTCTATAGAAAATTTCACTTCTCTAAAATGGCTAACCTTTGGAAGCCGATGCAAGTATTTCACGATTCTTATGGTTTATAAAACTATTCACGGATTAGCTCCAGCATATATGTCAGAATTTGTAGAGATAAGTAACAACAAATTTTATGATTTAAGATCAAAATCAGGTAACCAGATATCGCATAAGTGCATTCCAAAAACAGAATTGTTAAAGAAATCATTTTCTTTTAATGGGATGAAATGTTGGAATGACATTCCTCTTACTATAAGAAGCATTGAAAATATTTCATGTTTTAAACGATCTCTGAAAAATTATTTGATGTCTGTATGAGATATAATTCTTTAAGTTACGCTATTCACAATTGTGTATGTCTTTTCAAACAATATTGTTATTTTATCATCATCTTAATCGTCATTGTCATCATCATCATCATCATTGTAATGTGTTAATTTTCATATAATGGTTTTGCATAATTTTATAGCGAGGTGTTCCACCTATCATCATCATTTATCTGAATTTTATTTCTGGAAATGGTTAATGCAATCTCTTTAGTTCTTCATTTAATCTTCAAATTCTACGCGAATAGTTTTGCAACAGAATAGAAATTATTTGCAAAACTTTATATTTGCATGAACTTGTTTCCATTTGATACAAAGTGATTTCCAGAAAGTGCAAGTCATTAACTTTTCAATCAATTCGCCAGATCATTAATATTATGAATATGTTGTCATCACCAATCTTGCTTTGCTTGTTTTGTTATACATTGAATTGTTTCAGAAGGCCTCATTGTAAATAAGATATTCATTGTATTGTTTGTATGATGATAGCTTAATGAGCTACCTTCTTTAAATAAAGATTTTATTATATTATTATTATTATGATTTAAATTTTTGTTTCTTAAGGTACACTTAATTACATCAAGAAATTGAGATTAAACTCAATCAAAACCATTCTTAATCACTCATTCAGCGCTCCAATCATTCATTCCAAACACTCACTCAAACCATGCAAAAACGCTCCAAACTCACTGAAAAACATATAACAACAACTTCGTTCAAAATAAGAAAAAAGCTAGGGAAAAATCGGGATTTCACTTAATAAATTGAAATTGTAAGCGTCTGATAGGTTCTTTAAGAAATGGGGAGGTATCTATAGAACTTTAATGCATATTTTATTAAAGGGATATAATCAGTATTGCTATTTTTGTTCATCCCGAACAAAATTTGCAATACTGGAATACCTCCCTTTAAATTCACTCAAAAGTCGCTCCACACGCTCATTCAACTTCATTCCTAAATCATTTCATAATCGTTCACCTTGTCAATTTCACGATGTTGTTTACTGTAAATCAGGTGGTACAGATAAGATTAAAAGCATTTTCTCCTTTTACCACATTTTTACCGATTGGCATACTTTGCCGTGTAATTTTGCGAACTACAGCTGATTTTCACTTTTCAATTAAGACCAGAATCTCCCTCCCGTATCTTGGAAAAAGTACACGTGTGTCAATGAATACAAAGTTTGTTTTAAACAAATCCAATTGTATGGAATATTTCTGACAGTCTATTCCAATTTCTTCCAAGAAAAATATGCTTAAGATAAGACTGACAAATCTGCAGACTTATCTTAGTCTATACTGTCTGCCGTGAACAGAAAGAGCATTTTTTTTGGGGGGGGGGGGGGGGGTTCGCATGGGAATTGAAATTTTGAAAAAAAAATGCGTTTGCAGTATGTCTATGACATCTTTGATTTTGTAGTATATCAATGCTAACTGTGATTTTAGGACAATGTTGTTCACGGTTAACCAATACTGCGTAACTGCAGCATTTGCAAAGACGTTTGACTTGAAGGAGCATTTTCAACGTTGTACGTAACGACCGACAGATGAGCAAAGGGATATGAGCCGAATTAATGTAACGGTAAGATGTAACGTGAACGTATGATCTTGTCTGACATACTTTAGACGTTAACAGTGAATGGGCGCTTAACTTCTTTCTGAAATCAAAAATGGTTTGATTTCTTTTGAAATGTGATATTAGATTTTTTTTAAAAAAAAAACTGGACATTTTAAAATTAGGAGTAAGAATGTCACGTGTAAAAGTTCAAATATTTTCCCCGAATCTTTCACTATTCATTATGATACTTGGATTTGAAGGTAAGAAAATATACTATATTACACATATTTTTATTCTTTGAAATTTTCCTTAAATGAATGGCTAGTTAATTTTTTCGAGAGATGTTGCTCTGGTTTAAATCAAAGCCATCGTCGGAAAAATGCGCTTACGTTAATCTTGTTCTTTTTAAGGCAATACATATTCATAATTGCACCTTGAAAGAGGTATCGTATAACAAGAGATTGGACACAACACGGATTCTTCCAGGAAAACTTTTTTATTGACAGAGTTATTCGCCGACTGCAATATACGAAGTATTAAGTCTGACATTTCGAAAATTAAAGAAAATAGGTTAGGATTCTATTTTTATTGGGCTGTTTTGGATCAAAACGTTGGGGCATTGTTATCACATAGGCGTCGGCGTTGGAGTTGATGTTGGCGTGGCACACATTTAATCTTGATCATAAATTCGGTACTACTGAAGATATTGACTTGAAGCTTTGCGTGTGTTCACTCTTTTCTGCCAAGAGGTATAACTTCTGGATCATTTTTGTAAGAATACCTTCCCCTTTTTGACTACAGTTAATAAGATCGTGATATTGACTTACTGCTCGATCAAAACCATTCCAAATCACTCGCTCATAGCTACTTTCAATCATCCCAAATACTCACTCAAACCACTCAAAAAATCTAAAAACTCACTGAAAAAGATAGAATCAACAACTTCATTCAAAATAAAGCTAGCAACCAAAAACGCGATTTCATAGACATAATTGGAATAGTAAGCTTTTGATAGGTTCTTTAAGAAACAAGAAACTATCTATAAAACTTGTATGTATATTTTGTTAAAGGGAGGTAATAAATATCGTCAATTTTGTTCATCCTGAACGAAATTAGCAATATTGGATGACCTCCAATCAAATTCACTCAAAACTCGCTCCACACACTCGTTCAATTTATTCCAAAATTATTCCGGAATCCGTTACCAGTAAACAAATTTTCATTATCAGGCTCCGCAGTCGAGCATTAGCACCTGAATGCGATGCTTTTGTTGAGTTTACTTTTTTTTTCTTATAAGATTAAACGCATCTGTTATAAAGTATTTTAAAATCAGTAAAAATAAAATACATGTTACTTATGGAAAAAAATACCATAAAATATGACATAATCAAAGCGAAGAAATAAAAAAAAGTGAATAACTCTTTCAGTTAGGACCATGAATTTGCAAATAATGAATTTCGAGTTATACTAACGATGAAAGTATTAAGTGAATGTGTATAATTCCATTTCAGTCGGTGTTCAAGCATGTAACCTGTCGGCCGTGAACCAGTGTGCTGTGCTGTTAAACAGCAGTACTAGTGCAGATGTACTTAACGAAGGTCTGTCGACCATTCCTCCTACAGAAGTACTCCTGCAACTCTGTAGGTAGGTTCTTGGTCTTAACCCTTTCCTGTTTTACAAAATTTTAGACCTGTCCAAATTCAAAGGTTTTAAAGATCAAAATTTAAAGTAGATTTAATTTAAAATATTACCATTCAGTAAATAAGAATGGTAGAAAATAATATGGTAAAAGAAGAAATTGCTTGTCGTAAGCAATTTCTTCTTTTCCACAATGTTTTCTCAATATTTATATCACTGGCACGTAAAAAACAGTGATTAAACAGGAAAGGGTTAAATCTATTGGAATGATCTTCATTCAATAGAACTTCAATTAATCATGCAGTGTTTTTTGTTTTGTTTTATTTTGATTCATACATCCTCGAATCTAGCAACATCGAGTCTATGAGAGGAAATATTTTACCTATACCGAGACATTTTTCTTTTAACATCTGTACGATAGGATAGTTAAGGGCATTGTGCTTAAACTTCTGTTCAAGTGTGTGTGTGTGGGGGGGGGGGGTATGTTAATACAAAGCAATCGTTTTTGATGGATAGAACTAAACTTCGTTCAGGATGACAAAACGGTGCAAACTTTTTTTCGCAAATTATACCTTGATTTACATGAATAATTGCGTGCAAAGCGGGATATACTTTGCAAACAGTTTGAACCGTTTGTCATCCAAAACACGGTGCTGGTTATTGTGTAAAACGTGGACTGCGTGGACTGACAAGGGCCAAAACTCTTCTACTTTGCTCAATTTCTGTATTTAGAACTTTCATTCTAATTTTCATTATAAAAACGTTTGAATTCGGACATCTGTTTAACCTCTACAGATACCAATCTTCTTTTATTCAGATACACTGTACAGTTAACAACATTGTGAAAATGACAAGGTGAATGATTTTAGAATCGAATTGAATGAGTGTGTGGAGCGAGTTTCGAGTGAATTTAATGAGAAGTAATCCAATATCGCTAATTTTGTTCAGAATGAACAAAATTAGCGATATTTATTATCTCCCTTTGAAAATATGCATACAAGTTCCTTACTATTTGGTTAAGAACGTATCAGACGCTTACAATTTTAATTATAGCATTGAAATCGCGATTTTCTTCGGCTAAATTTATCTATTCATATCATTTTATTTATGAATGAAGTTGCTGATTTCTATCTTTTTCGTTGAGTTTTGAGCTTTTTTAAATTGTTTGAGTGAGTGTTTGGAATGAATAAATGGAGAGTGATTTGTTTTGATCGATATAAATGTCATTTTCGGTTCACATTTGTTTACTTGTCTACTCGGATTTATTCATCAATATTTCAGAGCCCGTCAAGCCTACAAAGCCTGCTATGACCCTCTATCAGCCGACTGTACAAACAATTTCATATTTTCAATGACGTTTGGTATCATCGACAAAACTCTGACATATCTCTGTGTTGAGGGCTATAACGGTATGGATACAATTTAAACCTCTTGGTCTAGATTTTGAGGTGATTTCATTATAAAAATGTAAACGTTCATCAGTTCATCGGAAAATTATCAGCACTTAATCATTATATCTTTCTCGTTACTCACTGGAAGTGTCATCACAAACGTTATATAATAAATCAAAACAGTATATAAATAAAAATGAACATAATCTCACTTGGCGATTTCGAACTCTGAAAACAATAACTTTTTTGGATGCGGGCCCGCGGAAATGGAATGAAATGCGCTGGTCGATTGAAATCGGTTGGGGAAAAAAGAAACCAATAAATCATAGAAATACTTACTATCATGCGAGTCGTCGGACTGACTGGAAAGATTTAAGAGACGAAGAGCGTATTTTCAATTTCATTGAGGTATGAAACTATAAACCTAATCACACATTCTATGTACGAATCCGCTTTGCGTCTAATAAGGTTTTTGGTTTCATACATCCAGGAAATTAAAAAATATACTCTCTTCATATCTCATAATTTAATATCATGAAGCAAAATGAAAGAAAATCTCCATAATTTGACAGGTTTTTAGGGGACTACTTTGCACACAAGCTAGCAAAAAAGTAGGTACTCAAACTTGTTTTCATTGAGGAATTAATCCAAATTTTCAGCCAATCAGAGGGCACGACAAATAATGAAAACCAATAATATTAACTTACTAAAAGAATACAAGCGCCTTTACATAAAATTTCCTTGAATATTAATTAGTCATTTTCATTGTACAAAATGGACCGCAGCAAATCTAATTATGTCTCTGTTCTTTTAGATGTCTCGAAGTATTGGATAAGCTGACTGATAACGTGCAAATTGCACTGCTCAATATTGCATTTGTTATATATTTTGGGGTCTTTCAGATATACTGGAACACGAACAATGTTGGAATCAGACCGGGGTAAAGAATGGAACCATGACATGTCATGCACAACAGAATGAAATGATAACCGTTCTTAGGCGTAGATCTAATACAATGGACAACACAGCGCTAAGGAACAACTGGTGTTCGTAAGTAAAGCAAAATACATAGCATAATCGTATTTGGTTGATCAAATCTACGAGAATGAAACGTTAAAAAAAGCAGAAATAATATGTTAGCCAATAACAAAACCAAGAATGTAACTATGAATTTAACCAAAGAAATGTTTCCGATCCTAAATGGGTTAAATCCACTACTTGTCATGCGCTATTTTCAATTTTTGGAAAAATATAATCTTGTTTGATGAATTGCAAGTATTGAGCATACGAGAGATGGGTAGGTTTTGAAATAGATACGATAACGTTTAATAGGATAAAATGAAAATCGAATACCTTAATATTAAAATAAGGCATTCAGCGATTCATTCATTCATTCATTCATTCATTCATTCATTCATTCATTCATTCATTCATTCATTCATTCATTCATTCATTCATTCATTCATTCATTCTAGACACTCACTCAATATCAATTCTAATTACCTGAGTCCTGTTTTACTAGACATCTTACGATCATTTTTTGCGTAAGTCAAAAATTAAAGTTTCTTCTACAGTAGTACCTAATCAAAGAGTTCTACCATGCAGCATCTCATAAGAATCGTCTGCTAAAGACGATTCCAACGAGATATTGCAAGGCAGAATCTAAGAATGAATGAAAACACTAGGTACGATTTGTGATTTTGACTTACGATTAATTTTTTCGTGTGACGTTAAGTAAAACGGGTTTTTGATGCCTACTGATGTAAGCGTATCAGAGAGAGGGTGCATTATATAAGCTATCATATAATTATTGCCGAGGAATCAATGTCTTGTTGAATTGATACGAAAAACAATGAAGTAAGGCTACGAGGCTCAACCGCTGTGATGTTTCTTAGATACTTTCAAGTCACGTGGGCCATCTTAGAAACATGCACAATAAATATCAAAAATTAGAAGATATAGCATATGTCAACCAGAAGGCACATTTAGTGAATAACTATTTAGCAATTTAGGAACATAAAAAAATATTCAGAAAAAAAATCTTTCACAAAGAGTGTTGCGATATCGAACAGCCTGATAGGGATCGACATATTTTGTTTTTCAGTTGACGCTTTATCGCTTAACGGATCACAATTATATACAGTTAGTTACATCTTGAAGTTGGCATCCATCTCGATCAAAGCCATTCCAAACACTCACTCAAAATATTCAAAAACGCAAAATCACGAAAAATGATGAGATCAATAACTACATTCAAAATAAAACCGGTAGATAAAATCCACGAATTCTCTGATATAGTTGAATTTTATAAGCGTTTGATGGTAGCGTGAAGCCATAGAGAGCTATTTATAGAACCTCAGCTCACATTCTATTAAAGGGAGGTAATGAATATTGCTAATTTTGTTCATTTTGAATCAAATTAGCGATATTGAAGTACCTCGCATGAATTTCGCCCAAAACTTTCCTACAAACTCAATAAAAATCATTCCAAACTCATTTATCTTGTCAATTTCACAATGTCGTTAACTGTATAATGTGTAATCCTTTCAGAATTCTAGCTAACACTTCTAGCTGTATGACCGATGCGGTATCTAGGATGTGTGGGTCCACTCCAGCCTGCATCATGCAGACCATGATGACGCGAGCATTGGCTGGGCTGGCTGACTTGATGAGGTGTGCTCTAGGTAAGTATATTGTCAGGATTTGATCTTTTTTTTGAAATGTCCCTCCATAAGACAACCTATGACCCTAACATGACAAAAAACAAATACATTTGTAATATGACCTTTATCGCGGGAGTGAAATAACCCCTTTGAATAATTTTGATAATACACGGGTGGTTTTTCACTAGTTGAATAACTATGCAAATGAGCTTAGAATGGATAGCAACTTAATATTTTCGGGAAATAACCTCACAAAGGATTTACGTCATTTCGCATACGACGTTAAATGTTTCGTGGAATAACATGAATCGACAAATATAGTAGTTTCTTTGTTTTATCACAAAAAGGTCATATTATGAATAGGATATCAGATTTGTGCTTATAAAATATTGAATATTTTACAGTTGGCATCTAAACCAGATAAAATAAACCTTGGCACGTTTAATAAATTCTGTATTGACCACGCATTCAATATTCTCTATGTATCCTCTATATTTTTGGGAAAACTAAGGCACAGATCAGCCGCACCTGATCAGAGTCTTTTTTTTCGGTAGTGAATAGTACAAGAATTCTTTCTTTCCAATCCGAGTTTCAATCCAGCGGAGCTCTATAGGTAGTTTGGCACTTCTAGAATTTTAGGTTCTTTCACTCTAAAAATTCCTTCAAAATTTTTCCTTCCCATGCTGCCCAAGGCAGATGTACTACAGTTAAGAACATCACGAGTTTGACAATTATTCCGATAAAAACCATTCTTAATCGCTCACTCAGCGCTCCGTTCATTCATTCAAAACACTCACTTAAACCATTCAAAAACGCTTCACACTCACTTAAATGATAAGATCAAAAACTTCATTGAAAATAAAAATCGCTAGGAAAAAAGGCAATTTCAATTACTTTATTGAAGTTTGTTAGCGTGTTATGGGTTCGTGAAGACATTAAAGCTATTTGTAGGATCTGTACACATATTTTATTAAAGAGTGGTAATAAATATCGTTAATTCTGTTCTCATTGAACAAAATTAGTTATATAAGATTACTTCCCTTTAGTTTCATTCAAAATTCACTCATCTTACTCATTCACTTTCATTCTGAAATAATTCCGATATCACCCAGCTTGTTAATTTCACAATATTTTTAACTGTATCACAAAGCTTTGGCAGACAGTGTGCAGATGTGCAATCTGGTCTTATCTCAAACTGTCTAGTTTCCAATGGTTTATGTGAATAACTTGAGACAGGCCGATTGAAACCGATTGAAATCGATTGAAAAATTGACAATTCGTTGGAGACAAAATTGTAATTTAGTTGTATCAGGGTTATTGTTAAATTTTCTTTTGTTTTAGTATCGGACTGTTCAAACCTGATCCCTGAAACTACTAGAACAGCAAACACCATACCAACTACACAGAAAGTAACCAAACAAGTGATCAGAATCGTGAGGCCAACAAGAACGCAATTTACACGTCCAATAGCGTCGATTGTTACAACTGGAACAACTTCCGCTGACGTCAGTTTAAAAATAGCCAATGACAACCAAGGAAACCAAACTTCACCCAAAGGCCCTGACAATGCATCTATTCGAACCAAGTCTTTATTATTGCCTTACTATGTTTTGTGTTTTTTGTTTACTTTAATTTTTAACCGTTTTGGTTAATGGATACTCGGAAGCAATTGATATATTCCCTCCGCGAAAAATGGACAGGCAAATATAGTTATTTGAACTATCCGCATATGAGCTTTATTGTGTGTTTCTGTATATCCACTTGCGAAGCTTCTACTATCAAATGGCGGAAATGTTTTATGACATTCCCTCTCCGCGATACATTTCTGGTTTTCGTAAGTTTTTCTTTCCCGATATGTTCTTATGTAGAAGTTGAACATATACAGACGAATACAGATATTTAAAGATACTATTCTGACGTTTGTATGTAATTTTAGTTGTTCAAGAACAAAAGTTTTGTGTAAATTTTATTTGATTAGGTAAGATCTACAAGTATCGAGATCTCTATAAATGAAAAAAGTTGTTTTGGTAAAATCAGTGTGTAACAATGACAAGATGACCAGATTAACTATCTGCATACAACCTTATCGTAATTGTAATATTATAACATGTACTAATGGATGCACAGATGGAACTATAATTTAAACATTTCATGAAAGATGCATATCTGATTTCTTTTCGGCTAGTTTGTGAATGAACCCGATCTATTTTTGTTTATAGTCTTCACGTCATCGTCAATGTTGTCTTCGTTTTACAAAAAACGTTGGAATTTTGTGATATCTCTCGTATTTAGAAAGGGTTTCACTCAAATCTTTTATTATCTGTTCACTATCAAGACTATTACTTAAGTATCAAGTTGTACAAGCTTGAATATATTTTTTCTCCAGTCTTAACTGCATTATAGTAATCGCATGGCGGCAGGGCCACCTTACAATATAATGTCCAGTCCTGCGTTCAGGATAACCAAACTGTACAAATAGTTTGCCAATTATATCCCGCTTTGTACGTAAGTGCACGTGAAAAGCAAGATATAATTGGCAAACTGTTTGTTACGCAGCCTGGCCGGTTTTGTCGTACCTCTACTATGCTACTTTTCGCGCTTCCGGCATATCGCACAATGTAGACCTACGATCAGCCGCTAATTGGTGGGAGGGATGTGTTGGAAAGGATATTCGTAGGACAAGAGATCGAACACTGGACTGCATAATCTAAATAGTCCGACACGAAATCAACTGAACAAATGAGGAAAAGGCAATAGGGCTAAAGCGGTCGTAGTATGAGACGAAGTCGTATAGTTGTTTGGAGAGATGTGTTTGAAAGGATATTTGTTGCGACCGGAGATCGAACCCTGGACATCATGCTTGAAAAAGTCGGACGCAATGCTAACTGAAGAATGGAGAAAGAGCAATAGGCTGAAAGCGGTCGTATTATAAGAAGAAGTCGAAGTAATATCACACCTTATTGAATAAACAATCAGACCAAAACGTTTCGAATTTCACTGACTTACAGACGGATTTTATTTGATCAGTAGAACAATACTAAACGCGAGATTTGTATCACATTTAGGAACAATGATTACTCTAATATCTGCAGACTTTGTAACACTGATATTAGTGATTATGATACCAGTAGCCGGTGAGTAATTATCTGTAGGATCTTTTATAAGATTTGTTTTAAGGTAGTTAATCTGTTAAAGTTTCGCAATGCCTTTGACATCATGGTATACTCGTATCACTATGTTAACCAAGGTTTCCTAATGAAATCATTAGGAAACCTTGGCTAACATTGTTAAATTTCATGACTTCCGAAATGTTGCGGAACTATTACGGGTCCACTACTTTAAACAAACCGACGTTAACCGTGTCCAGAACAAAAAAGCTATTGAGCGAACCTTGGCAAGGTTACCAACTTTTTTATTCTTTGCCAGATAAAAACTAGCTTGTATCAAGGAAATCGAGTTACATCTTCTTTTTCTCGCATTGATTACTTTTAAACACAATCTTTTCACTCATATAACGAAATAGGTTCGGCATTAGCGTTCGTTTATTCTAGACGCTATGATCTCGCGTTTAGCAGATTAATCTTGCACGTGTTTAGGTACAGGGTTCGTAAGATTGCTGTTAATAATAGAAAACAAGGGTAGCCGTGTGAGTATACTATTTCATTACTTCTTTTATTTTTTGGTCGAAAAACCGAAAGCAATCGTACTTAGGGTTATCCATAGTCATTTCGCCTAAATGCTCATTGAGAAGACTGGTGATTCTGTATGAGCCAATGTGTGCTATTTCCAAATTATTCATATTGGCGCGAATGACAAACATTTCGTAGCCTGGACATCCACGTTATCAATTAAGAATATGACGCCGACAGTCTTCAAGAACTTAGGGTCAGGAACTATCCAATGAGCGCGTAATGAAGGCTCTGACATGATTGTGAAGTTGATCAGGCTGATCGGAGCCTTTGTCTAGTACAAACAGTAATTGCTTGAAATGTAACGCGTATTTTCATATATCTAGAGTTGTCGACGAAATTTTTCAAACGACCTATTCAAGATGATATTACAACGTTTCGATCGCATATCAACGATTGGGGGATTCAAAATAAATAACGTGTAACCATTAATCGCGCAATGGTGAACTCGATACCTATCTTAATTTATTAAGTGAAAAGAACTTACAACTTCAACTTCAACTTTTAATTCAATTCTCACACCAAATTACAAGGTATTTGAGAATAAACATCATACAAACATGTAAAATAGAATTGATCAAGTCATATGGCAGCACACGAAAGTTGGCCCAAGAATTTGATAACTCTTTATTGAGCATTTGCTTCTTACAAGATAGTTGTGATTACAGCAAATAACCAATTCTATGAAAAACCCCTTTCTTCGTAAAATACGTATAATAATAATAATAATAATAATAAATTCTTTATTTAGAGAAGGTAGCACATTAAGCTTACAACATACATTGATCAAACAGATAAATGGATGAAAACTTATTTTCAATGAGGCCCTCTATAAAACAAAATCAAGCAAACAATAGGAATTGAAAATGAAATGAAAATACATTTGATTTGCATATATACATATACAATGTACATACATATGCAAACACATACACATACATACACATATACATACATGCATATATCCTGCATTGAAGTCCAAGTTATACTTGTATCACAAAACATTTTTGGTAAACCAGCTTGATGGATTTTACATGTGTTTTAGAGCCGCAGTGTAGCTTACCAACCACTTTTCAAAATTCAATATGGCTGGATTCAGATAAAGGGACATTGACCTTTACCGGAAGTAATATGGCAGGATGGCAGTTTACAGACCCTTCCGGTTCAACTATAGACGACTGGGAATGTTATCTAGTTTCAAACATTAGCAGCACACAGTTTGTTTTAGTTTTAAAGTAAGTTTGAATTTACCCTCCTACTCATCTTGGTAAGCAAAGGGTTGTAACTCTTATTTCTTCCTTATAAACTAAGGAACAAAGTGGACTTATAACCCTTTGCTTGAGAAGATGAACTATATCAAACTAAGTACTTTTCATCACTAGCTTTAACTCAGTCGGTAGAGCGCTCGACCCCAAACCTCCATATGATGTACCCGGTTCCTTGGCTGTCTCACTAACAAACTAAGTCTTCTCGCAACCCCGCAAAACTAAACCGCAATTCCATGCGTCCGTTCCTTATATAGAACACGTTACAGAACCCGTTGTACCACAGCAGTAGTTTCGTTCTCTATCATAGCACTATCCCCCAGTTCATCGTCTTTATCGGCGTTATAGACAGTTTAGAACATCGTGAAATTGACAAGATGAATGATTTTGGAATTATTTTGCAATGTAATTGAATGAGTGTGTGGAGCGAGTTCTGGGGGAAATTATAGGGAAGCATTCAAAATCGCTAATTATGTTCAAAATTAACGATATTTATTACCCAACTTTAATAAAATATACGTTATTTTTGTGTGTGTGTCTTCGAGGACAAATCACACCCTTTGAAATCCACACCAGTCAATAAAATCGTAGAATAATGTGATTGGTTTACATAAAATGCTGATCGTCTTGAACGATTTCGAGATGTTTTCAAATGATTTTGGAGCGTTTTAGGTCGATTTGAGTGAGTGTTTGGAATGAATGAAAGGAGCGATGAGTGAGCGATTTAAAATGGTTTTGATCGAAGTGAGAGTCAATTTCACGATGCAACAAACTGTAGCCGTCATGGGCAAATGCTACGGAAGCAACGATAAAAACGGAAATACAAACAATCTAGGGAGTTAAACAGAAAAGTACACATGGGTAATAAATTGGTACGCTAGAAATCTTAAACCTATGGACATGATACAAATAAATTTTGTAGAATTTAATCCAAAAATATTGGGTATGATTAGCACTTGCATGATAACCGAATAAAGTTATCATGCATCGAATAAAGTTAAGGATAGAAAAATCAAAGTATTTAAAAGGGTATGAAAAACTTTTGCCAATGGTCAATGTCACTTCAATTTATTTTCTTTGCAGTTCAAAAAAAGAAAAGAAAATAATCTAAAATTACTGTGTATTTGTAATTAACAGGGCGACGTCAACGTTCACTATGTTCAGTTCATCGTTTACACCATTTCTGTGTTTGAATCTAACGATGATCACCGACTATTCTAATTATTACTATCTTATGTCTGGTAGGTTATCCATCTTTTAGTTCATTGTTAGTTTCATTTGATCAAAGACCATGTGTTTTTTCACGATATGCTTCAAAAGAAATACTATTATCTGATACGCCTTACTGATGTACAAGCTATCTAAAATAATGATCAAATAAAGAATTGAAAAACATAGGAAAGACCTTCGTAGACAAACCAGCGAGAGAAGACGGTGTTTCCTTGCTTGATGCTTTTTCTAGATTCATAATGAACATTTTCTGAAAAATAAGGAAATTATAAAAGAGATATTGTGGACAATCCGCAGCCCGCACACTTCTAATTTTGGGTTTTATGAGGAAGAGAGTGTGTGACCTAATGAGAATTAACTTTTTTCCCACTATTGCATTCCTTCTAAATTTTACACGTAACACGTTATTATTCAAGAAGTGATTTTATTTTGAAATGCACTACTTTCGTCTCACTTGTGTGGGTTTGTTACTTTTTTCTTTCCGTAAGGAAACCCTACACTTTCGCAGGACCAACGAATTTATCATTCATTACAATTTATTAATACATATATTGTACAACTTCTCTCAGAAATACAACATATTTAAAAAAAATAAAAATACAGCATTGAAAATGGCAACGTTCATAAATTTACGGGCTTTGTCAGTTTAACGCTGTATTTCTGAGTGCTGAATTTTGCTGGCCCTGTTAATGACCAAGTTTTTTCCTTCTGCAAAATGTAAGTAGCAAACCAACATAAAAGAGACAAAAGAGGTGCAGTTCTTGAAAAAATCACTACTCAAAGAATGACACGTTTTGTATTCTCCGGAAGAGTAAAAAAAAAAGGATCATGTGAAAACGGATTTTATGAAATATTGTAATTTGGATGTTCCTAGATAATCTCTGTATAGAAGATCGAGTTTAAGTTGCAAAGGCAATTACAGTCTTTGATACAACGAGCGCGGTGATACTCATTGGATTCGTTCATTTCTTCAGACGAGCAGAATCGTTTAAACTATGAGCGAATAGCTGTAGTTGAAACCAACAACATAACCTCATCATATCCTGGACTGAATGACGTCTGTATCCCATTGACCAGTGGCCCAACAATTAACGAATACCACATTCTTGTTAAAAATGGTAGGTCATTGATTAACATTTTCCTGTTTTACAAAATTTTGAGCCTGTCCAAATTCAAAGGATTTGCAGTCGAAAATTTAAAGTGGATTTTATTTGAAAAATAACCATTCAGTAGGGTAGAAAATAGTGTGGAAAAAGAAGAAATTGCTTGTCAGAAGCAATTTCTTCTTTTTCCACAATATTTTCTCAATCATAAATTACTTGCACGTACAAAACAGGGATTAAACAGCAAAGGGTTAAAGAGATCAAGATTGAAGAGAAAATTTGCCCGTTGCTGTATAACATCTTGAAATGGCGAATTTCACTTACGTAATTCAGTCCGATGGAGTATCTTATGCACAGAAAAATTGAAAAGTTTAAGTTCGAAAAATGATTAGGATTGTGAGTCATACAAACAAAATACCACCGCTAATTTACCAAGAGACTCTACGCAAAATATGTAGATGAATGGATACATGTAAGTTTCTATTTCTACATATTTTTGGAGAAGTATGTAAAAGGATATAGCAAGATATTTTTAAGTTTAGGCCTTCTTCTTCCTCTTGCGTTAAGACGTATTATGTACAATTAAATTCTATTTACGACAAATGAATGAAAGAACACGCTGCAATTGTGGACGTTCATGGAAAGAATAAAAAATACATATTGAATTTATTTTTTAGACAATGTAGCCAACGCAGTAATGAGCTGCCCAGAAGATTTTTACGGCCAGTATCACTACAATTTAACAAATTCATCTGGAACCTATTGTAATACCGGCAGTGAAAGCTGGGATGTGTGCACAAATACACAGCAGATGATCTTCAACTATACTCAGTGTCCCACAGAAGTTGCCTTCTCGGGTAAACTTAATATATTGTATGATGTAAGCGACATTCAATCAAGAATGAAATATTAACAATTTCTAAATCAAGATAATAATCATGGAGAGTGTATTTTTCTTATTTGTCTTTTAGAGCAATGGCGATTCGTTTCTTCACAAAGTGAACAACAAAAGCTATATTTTCACGAGTGGCGATTACAATCGTGGAAATTTAGCTTCAGGGCCCGAGGTTATAAAACATTTCTCAGGCCCAGGCTCTATTTTCTCAAAATTTATAATTAAAATAATTGTATGAAAATAAAAGATAATATTAATAAGTTGATAAT
The DNA here is from genome assembly GCA_948146395.1 of Fragum whitleyi. Classification (NCBI taxonomy): domain Eukaryota; kingdom Metazoa; phylum Mollusca; class Bivalvia; order Cardiida; family Cardiidae; genus Fragum; species Fragum whitleyi. The sequence continues at coordinate 37,004,586 of OX411555.1, forward strand.
CATAACAACTTATTAATGTTATCTTTTTTGTTAATACATTAAAATGAGTATTTAAACAGCATTACGGCTTTAATCTAAAATTAAAATTTGAGAACATTTTGGATTGAGCCTGAGAAAAGTTTTATAACCTCGGACCCTGATGCTCTTGAAATAAAAGATTTATCGATCTAACACCAAAAGCAAATGATTAATCTATTTCTTTAATGCAAAACAGACACGGAATTTTAATATTTCAGGACACGTTGTTTTAAAAGGCCGTTAAAACCTAACCTAGGATTTTTTAACCAGAATTACTTCAATTCGACAAACTGAAATATCGGTAGCGAAATCTGTCATACGTGCAAATGTACAAAACGAATGACCTTCAGTATATTCTTGGATACACTTTTATATGATATAGGATATAACAGACATAAAATTAAAAAAAACAAATGCAAAAAAATATGTCGTTTGAATAAGGGTAATACACTTAATTTGTAGTGCAGAACTTCATGTTATTTATTCCCTCCCTACAACTACTAAGTAAGATATATATAATAGTTTTATCATGTCTTTTAATCTGGCTATTCGTTCAGCCTTCTTTCTATATAACCTTTACTTCGATTTTATGCCCAATCTAAAATTCATTTTACATAGAACCAATAGAATATGTACGTTTGTCCAATGAAACGATGAGATATTTATAACATTGTAGCATTATTTGGGTAACATGTCAATTTATCTTATAACTATGCAATTATCCGCGTGATAACATCTCGTATGATATTTTTTATGATATCACATAGTTATTTTTAGAACAAATATATAATGCGATTATTTTTAGAAACTTGCATTTCTGTTGGAATCATCTACAGAAACAAGGCAAATATAGGTTATAAAATAAATATAATACGTATTTAGTGTATTGTATGAACAACATATCTAACTCGGTTGTAGGAATAGATAATTGTCTCGGCAGAGCCTCGACAATGATCAATTCTCCTTTTACATCAACGTAGTCATTTTGCTGAAGCATTTGAGCATCTTTTTTTAATTCTCACAAATGTAACTACATATCAAATATTATTATTGGTTAAGTAATCAAACGTCAAGACCAAATGATCAAATTGGATCCGGACAAATCTCGTACCTATTTTAAAAATCAAAATTCAAGAGTATAAATGGCTAGTCTTTACATGTAGAGTTGTTTCTGTGCTTTAACTTTGGAGATGGTTTACATAATCAATGGAAACTTTTCATAGACACCGTCAATATCATAAAAGAAATACACCATGGTTTTCATGTTCAATGTGTTGTATATTGCCCCAAACCCTGAGGAATTATTTTCCCCTTTTTCAAGATATGTACTTTAATACGCCTTTATATAAATACTAAAAAAGAAAGAAAGCACACTATGAGAGTTTGAGCATTTTCAGAAGAAATTGAGAACGAAGGGACTTCAAGTGTTTGATACATTTATCCGATAGGAATGATCTGAATGAACAATATTTTTGTATGAACTTCATGTGCTATTTCATTCTAGCTTCAGGTGTGGTGAGCTGTATATTCAACATAAGTTCCGGGGCGTATTTGCTACAGACCGTCATTAACAGTGATGTAATACTTGGAACGGATAATCATCGATTCACTTGTTTCGTTAGTTTCTTTTATATTGGAAAAAACTTCAATGAAATAGTTCAACAACTCACAAAATGATGTCAATATAACATCTTCTTTATAATATCAATGGTATTTTAACAGTTTTGACATATTTTCAGAATATTTGTACACACCAAAAGAAAGAACAGGCATTAATATAATCAGTTAAAATGTTTAAGAAACTGGTAAAAAAGTAATTTATTCAATTTTCTTCCCTATTGGCTTGGCGAAGAGAGCAGCTATTCTATTAACAATTTTGTAGAAGAGGCTAAAGTAAATGCTAGAAAGAAATGGTTACATACATGTATATCAAATTTTCTGGAATTGTTCGTAAATTTTATTTGAACTTTTTACCAGAAGTAAATAAACGTAAATAGGGAATAAATTGTCATACTTTTAACATTTTTGGAAGAGAATATTTACGGACACAGAATATGTTAAAAAGAACTAATATTTTCAGTGAATAGTGACCTGACGAGAGACGCCAACACCAAATTTGGAACTCCATTTATTTTACGAATTATGTCATGATCATGAGTCAATCACCACCCCAAACATTTCAGTTAAGTTACAAAAAAATATTATAATGCCAAAAAGAGAAGGTTTTCTGTAGTTATCTCGGATATTCACAGAAGGTCGGGCTTTATTAGGGACTTAAAATATTTTAATGAGGTTTCAACGAACGAAGTCGTCCCAATTGATTCCATTACTTTCCAAACATAAAGGTCCAGCATCTGGGTCTACATTTCACTAGAAATTATAGACTAATTGAACTCCAAATGGAATGGGGATACTTTCTGCAAGTTGATTTATCAGGCGCAGAAAAATATGCGATCAAATGTAGACTATGTAGAAAAGAGTTAATAATAACGTTGCATTCGACGTTCTTACTCCCCCACCTACGTGCGGAGTCTGTGTCTCAGATAAGTCATTATACAGCCGCTTTATAACTAACACATTCGAAAATATCCATATTTATTACACAGATGTTGCAGTAAATAGATGTATAAATTTTCCTTTGATGGTAATCTTTTCAAAAATTTTATATTCCCATTTTACGAGTTTTTGGATCAACCCTCGTAAAGGCATAAGCTTCCGTTTTCTCATCCCATATCGTTCGCGGCTCATAATGCTGATTGTGTAACATCAATGTAATTTCTCATTTTGATAAAAATAACACATAACGAACTTAAAATTATTAAATGGAAAGACAATTCGGGTTATTACTATAAAATTAAATTACAATTTAAAAGGCGATTAATTTTCTTTAAAAGATGTCTTCATTAAACCAAGATGGAAGTTTGGTTGTGTCACAAGCAAGCGGAAGTTGTACGAAGGACCAAACTCCTGATAGCATTCCAACAACATCGACGGGTCTTGAAAGGGGACATAAATTAGTATTAGTGCCGCATACAAACGGTAAGAGTGAATAAAGAGAGGATATTGAACAAGTGGACGAGAATATATTAATACAGTCATCTAAACACAGATTAAAAGGATGCTTTGCTGGGTCTTTATCTGTTTTAGATGACGAGTTTAATTGATTTTGTATTTTATGAAAACAAATTTGATATAACTCGAATACGGTATTGTGACTTGTGATTACAGTACATTTGTATGCAATGAACGAGTCACAATAGCGAATTTTACTTATATTCTCGAATGACTCGAATTTTTTCAATATATCGATAAAATGCTTCAGTGATATACATTGATTCAAACTTTCCGTTTAAAATAAAACGCCGTTTGTAAATAACGTAATCACATCCAGACCGAAGTTATTTTCACGATAAAAAAATAATAAAAAAGCTTCCTTATACCATCTTAGCTCTTTTGCATAGATATTTGACTAATGTTATAACACCCTTGTAATATATAAGCATATATAAAACACAATTGGCTTATTTCAATCCTGCGGCGTGGTTCAAATTATAAATACAATTCTCCTTTACTAAGACATAGACCAAGTTGAAAGCGCTTGGAGTGATATTTTTCTCTTAGATCCTATTTTGACATCATTTTTTAAATTATATTTTTGTTTTAGAATTAATAAATTTAAGTGGAAACAGAAAAGGAATTTCTTATTGCCGACTGTTTTCGATCCATAAAGAATCTCACAGAAAACAACAAAAGACTTTCAAGTTCATGTACTATATTTGTTGTAGTTGTTCCTTTGATTTTGAAGTTTTGTTAGGCCTAGTTTACATTTGGTTCGCAGTGGCCGTTCGGCGCCCGTATACTAGCCATAACACTCAAAGCGTGCTGTGCACGTGCGGCGGCGTATGATGCCCATGCGACCATCACACGGTTGTACAGGCGTTGGAGACCTTCGATTTTGAATTTACGAGGGGTGTTCCAGACGTTCGTGGACTTCTAACATATTTCGAAAACTGTTCGACATTTAACGTGCAATATTTTTATGCCATTAATTTACATAACGCGCCCACCAGGCGTTGCCATAGAGACATGCATAACTTCAAGCGGAGCTCGGAATAATTTCATACTTAACGTCTATACATTCTGTTACTTTAACACCAAATAATGACCTAACAGTCGTATGAATTTATCGGAATTTCGCTCGCCTTTTTAATACCGATACAATGGTAGTTCCGGAAAACCTAATCGGTTGGAACACTTTTGTTGCTCGAATTAAGTGCCCTGACTGACGATGGTGATAGTTGACTAAAGCCACCAGAACAACGTCGAGTTGCATTTTTCGTGTAACAGAAATTGCTTCTAGGTTAGAGCAGAGGATCGAAAGAATTGGCACTGACACCTAGTTAAGCATTTCTTTCGAGATATTTCCACAACAAAACATAAAAACAATGCAGTTCGAAGATTCAAATAATAGAAGGCGTTTTTGTGACAAAATATGAAGGACGAGTATCAACTGTTTATAACAATTGTAATCGAATAACAAGACAGAGTCTAAGGGCACTTGGACGCCTGCCGAAAGCTATCATAGCGAAATAATTTGGGCCATGTCGATGTAATGACACATTTTGCATTTGCTTATAGTAAAATTTAAGATTGGGAGTGATTTTATTGAAAAAGTTAGAAAAACGGTTTGTGTTTTAAATATCCCGACGTCAACGACTTGCGTTAGTGGCTCGAGGTCTGCGCCGCTCTGCACACGGTGTATGTCTTTGGTCGCCCCTTTAATGATAAATATTCGACGTACATCCATCACATTTGGTGTGTGAGTAAGACAAAGTTAACTCTATAAGATGATATAATTTATATTTTCATACTAGCAGCAGAGTTTGAGAGATGACGTCAGTCCACGAACTTCTGGAACGCCCCTCGTAAAATTGACTACATAAGTTCTTGAGAATCGCAAGACCACGCGGAGACCGCAGACACACCATAACTGCATTGCAAAGTCGCCGCACGGACATCACACTGTCACCGTATGAGGTTTGCTCTGTGATGTCACCGCATGGAAATCGCAAGTTGGTCGCACGGGCTACATTCGATATAGTCGTGTAATCGCTCGGCGTCTTTGGGGTATCGAGTGAAAGCTTTGCGATTACATTACGTTTGCCGAACGGGCACCAATTGCATTGTTGTGACAGATTGATGCGGGCACCGAACCATTTTCTGAACTCGCACGCCGTTAAAAAAAATGCACGATATCAAAATAGCTTACAAAAAATGCAGGCTGCGATAGCATACGGCCTCTATGGCAAATGTTAAACAAGCGTAATGCTTTATGGCATTATAATTGGAATGAAAAAGTACACAAAGATTTTGTTAACATTTTTAAAATGTACATTTGGCTTAAAGTTAAGCATATTTTTCGACCATTTGTTGATTATCTTGGGCAACTTCGTAAGACTCCTCTGCAGGAGAAGGTATTCGGAATTCCCAAGTATAGGGCATATAAATATTGTATGTTCGGTGATCAAATGTTGCTGAGTCGTCATTTAAAAGCGGAGAATCATTACACAGTATTAACCGGAAGTTGAAAGAAGCCATGGACTGCAAGTTGCAATTTTGCACATGATTCTAAAAGTGTCAACCAAAATGAGTAACCCTGAACGTGTCATTAATGGCGCGGTGTTACTTTAAGAGATATGATGCGTTTTTGCCATCAGGATTATTTGCTAATATATATAAAAAAAATTAAAATAGATGTCGTCTTTCAAATGTTCATTCCAAACGTGAGTGAAATTTTCAATTAGTGAACTCATAAAATGGTTACTCATCTGTTCCTCAAATAATTTGCATTTTCAGTTTAGAAAAATATAATTCAATTATTAATTGTCTTAGTTCCAAAAATTCCATTGGTAATTCTAAAAAAGATATGTTTAACTTTATGCCAATAGTATAATAATGTTAAATATACGTTTATGTAAACTGGGAACTATCTTTTCTAAATTGCTGATTCTCTTTTTTTAGGTCTCTGTCGTAAGTATATGATTAATTTACAAGTATTTCACCTAAAAAATTACAGCGTTTCTTATTGCGACGCCGAGCCCGGCTAGCTCAATCTATAAAGCGTTGGCTTGGTAATCCTGATCTCGATCAACTTTCAACCGACATTTGACAAAATTCATTGTGACATCCGTCGTTTATCTCCCGACAATGGACGAATGATAAAAAGTACGCTGGTAGTGGCATGGGCAGCTGGTGGCTCGGATAACCCCAAAGTTCTCGTTACTTTAAGGCGTTTCAGGGTTCTTTAGTTAAAACGGCATGTTGTGGTTAACCCCAAAGTACTCGTTACTTTAAGTTTTTTCAGGGTTCTATAGTAAAACGGCATGTTGTGGTTAACCCGAAAGTTCTCGTTGCTTTAAGTTTTTTTATGGTTCTAATGTTAAAACGGCATGTTGTGGTTAACCCGAAAGTTCTCGTTACTCTATGGTGTTTCAGGGTTCTATAATTAAAACGGCTTGTTGTGGTTAACCCAAAAGTTCTTGTTACTTTAAGTTTTTTCAGGGTTCTATAGTTAAAACGGCATGTTGTGGTTAACCCCAAAGTTCTCGTTACTTTAAGGTGTTTCAGAGTTCTATTGTTAAAACGGCATGTTGTGGTTAACCAAAAAAATTCTCGTTACTTTAAGGTTTTTCAGGGTTCTATATTTAAAACGGCATGTTGTGGTTAACCCCAAAGTTCTCGTTACTTTAAGGTGTTTCAGAGTTCTATAGTTAAAACGGCATGTTGTGGTTAACCCAAAAGTTCTCGTTACTTTAAGGTGTTTCAGAGTTCTATAGTTAAAACGGCATGTTGTGGTTAACCCAAAAGTTTTCGTTACTTTAAGGTGTTTCAGAGTTCTATAGTTAAAACGGCGTGTTGTGGTAAACCCAAAAGTTCTCGTTACTTAAAGGTGTTTCAGGGTTCTATAGTTAAAACGGCATGTTGTGGGATACCAAACGTTCTCATTACTTTAAGGTGTTGTTTCAGGGTTCTATAGTTAAAATCGTCGTGAAATTAATTATTCCGACCGAAACCATTCTTAACCGCTCACTCAGCGCTCAATTCATTCATTCCGAACACTCACTCAAACCACTCAAAAACGCTCCAAAATCACTAAAAATGCTAAGATAAAAAACTGCATTTTAAATACAAATCAGTAAAGAACCCCACGATTTCAATAACATAATTAAATTTTATAAGCGTATGATGGGTTCGTGAATACTTAGAAAGCTATTTAAGAACCTGTATGCAAATTTTATCAAAGGGAGGAAATTAGTTTTGCTATATTTGTTCATACTGAACAAAATAAGTGATACTGGATTACCTCCCTTGAATTTCACTCAAAACTCGCTCCACACACTCATTCAAATTAATTCCAAATTCATTCCAAAATCATGCATTTTGTCAATTTCACGATGTTGTTAACTGCAAAATGATTCGATGTGTTTGCTCGATTTGTTTTCTTTTATGAATGTTTTGTGCAATGAGAAATGAGAAGAATAACATTTCTTGAATTTACGTAAGAAAAAAACAGACAATTTAAATAAACATTTTTTCCAATAAAGACAAGCTCAAGTTAAACCAAAAATCTAATCGATAAATTCAATAACTGAATATATAACAAAAAAGTCTGTAGGCCTACGAGCGTTAATAAATGATGCACTTAAGGTATATAAGTTTATTTTAGCATTCAGAATCAGATCTTTCCGAGAATTTCTTCGTTAGGAAATTTCTAATGCATAAAAAGTGAAAATCCGGAAAAGCCTGTAACGGTTAAAATGGAAATGAAAGGCTGAACATAATTCTGATCCGATCTTTTTTTCAATTTCAAATATCACAGCAATTACAACAACAACTAGCACTACAACACCAACCACTTCCACAACAACAACAACAACAACTACGACGACAACGACGACGACGGCAACTACAACAACCTCTACTCTTACAACGTCAACAACGAATTCTAGCACAACTTCATCTACTATTAGAACATCAACAACCACTCTAACTACAACATCTACTATGCTAGCAACTTCTAGTTCTTCTGATTCATTGGTATCACCCTCGTCGTCTTCAGAGTCTAATAATACATTAGCCTATGCAGCCTTCGGTATATTAGGGGGCATTATTCTGATATTGTTGATTGTTGGACTGGTCTGTTTATTGAAGAAAAGATGTTGCAGGAAACCCGGAAAACCGCCTCCAACTCGTAAATATTAATAGATTTATAGATTAAATTTAGAAATGAGTTTCATTTATCTCTAACTCTAAGACATTACTTAATCAATCGATTTCGTATACAAGATCAAAGAATCGAAGTAAAAGTTCCCTTTTACACATTTGGTTTAGGAGGATTTATTATTTTCGTCAGAAAAATACCGATCACTAGGCATTGGCTTATTTTTAGTTTCAACTCGTTTTTATGTTATATAATTGTCACACATTTACATGGACTCTTCAGATAAATAGGTCACGTGACTTTTGTAAGTCCTGGAAGGCAATATGAATTTATTCTGGGCCCATCAATACTTTATCACGTCAAATCAAAAGTGATTGCGAAATAAGTCATTTGTGCTTGTGTATTTGACCGAACATAATAATCACATTGAGCATTTGGTTGAAAGTGCGGTCGATTCGTCTTCTCCTTTTTCTATCTCGTCAAAACTAAAAGTTAGCCTTAACATTTAGTCGAACATTGGTAAAGAATCTTGTGAATTCCACATATGATATTCGTACGAAGACATTTTGAAAGCTTAGTAGTATTAACTTATCACAGAAATATAACATTTTATAAATTTGACCCTTTACGGGAATAGCTGGCAAAAATGAATAATACATACAAGTATCATCTGAAGAACAGTTCGATTTGATTCCAATCCGAGACCTCCATTCGAAAATAATTCCATTTATGTAGGGATATAAAATGGTAACCCAAATTTTAGAAAATTGTCAAATATTAAAAAAGTTTTACCCTCGTCAGGATGCGCAATCTTATCAAGACCGATACTCTTTGCACTTCCAAGGTGGCCCCTTTTCGCTTACACAGGTCGTAAGTCATTTGAGCGAAATTATCACCCTACTATAGGCGTTGGACTCGTAATAGTTCCGCAATATTTCGGAACGCATGATTCTACACAATGTTAACCGATGTGTCCGAATGAAATCATTAGGAAACCTCGGTTAACACTGTTAAGTTTATGACTTCCGAAACTTTGATGAACTACTGCAGGTCAACTACCTCAAAACATGAAATAAAATGAGCCAGTGCGTGGCATTTCCAACAATTTAACATGTGCGTAAGGGGAGAAAATTGAGCACCCTAGAAAGCTATGTAGTGCAAAAGAAGAATGCCATGCTGTCTCAAGGTACTTTGAGACTTTAGCTATTTACAAAGGGAACAGTGAAGGCTCTGGACAGACTGTGCGGATGCACAGGCTGACCAGAGTCTTTGCTTTGCGCACTTTTGAAATTGTTGGAAATGCCACGCACAGGCTCAAATCTTATTGCTTCAGCTGATGTTATCATAGAATCTCTTCCCCATGCATTGTATGGCAAGAAAGGACTTCCTACCTCAATTGAAGATGCTCCACGTGCAACAACGTTCATCAAAGACGATATTCCTATAAACGATTTAGTTGTGTTTCCAACAGCCAAGACGAATGATTTTCTTGTCTCTTTACCTCGACGAGATTTGACCACAGAACAAAGCAAACCTAAAAAGACACATGCTGTAGTTCAACAGACAAGAATGCCCGATATTAATGCCATATCTTCGGGTATTAAAAGAAATAATAAACCACAATGCGTCAGGGACAAGGAGGAAGCGGACAGTGCATTCCAAAAAGAGAAATCAGAGAGATCAAATCCAACTCCCTCTTCTGAAAATGTTGAATTAAAGCAATCAAATTACCACAAATATGGCGTCACGCACCAAAAAAGCGAAGTTTCTGTAATGGATTCTATAATAATGGATGCAAATGTAAATTACGCCCTAAAATATCATCCTCGAATGATAGAAGCGAAAAGGGAATGGGACAAAAGTAACTCTTTGATAGTTAAAGTACAAAACACTAGTGTATCTCAATCAATATCTCCCGAAAAGGTTACATCATCGAATCGGACAATAAGCTCATCAAATTATTCAGACCAGACTAGATGGAACAAAGAGCACAGAAATTCGCAGAAAACATCTAGTGTCGAAACGCAAACTACAAGCGGGACAGAGACAACTTTGAATAAAACAAGTGAAATACTCCTTGCTGATACACGGACAGATATTAAGGCGGATAATCAAGAAGACAATTTTATTCAAAGCGAAATAATGGAAACTCCTTCTGCAATATATAACGACGATAACGTTGAGGAAAGTAAAAGAGATTATCCAGAAAATACAACACACAATACACCTGAAATCCGCGACAAAAACAAAAATAGTATCATAAATCAGAAAGGCGTAAAGCGTCATTTCTCCGATACAAGTGGATATAAGCAATCTCGTAAATTAGTTGCATTTAGACACAATACCGACATTGGATCTTCTCCTAAAGCAACCACATCATCAACTAGGGATATTCAAGTGACCCCTGTTAATGAACTTTCTGACATGTCTTTGCCAGTTTCTCCTGTAGAAAACGGAGATGACGTGTTGGTTGTCTCTATCAATCACAGAAAACGGATAACTCACAGGACTTCAACGCCTTTGAAAAGAAACCGGAGTTTTTCTGTAACCCCGACATTTGGAATGAAAGGAAAACTGTTCCCTGGAAATGGTCTAGGTGAAATCAACTAGGGATCATGACAAAAATATATGTGCAAATAGTTGTAGCTTTTATCACTGGTGCAAGTGATCTGTAAAAAAATTGTTCCATTCAAGGTTGCTGGAAAAAAATATTTTCAAGTAAGAGTAAAAATTCGAGTATTTTGGTGGAAGACTACAAGTCAATGGTTCTAAAAACAAGACTCCATGAATCTCGATATGATTGGAGAATATTTCATCACATAGTGCAATTAGTAACTTCGTGAAATAGACATTTATCTCAATCAATACCATTTCCACTGTATGTTGTGTAATATGTTGTAATTATGGACTATGAGCTTATATGCTCAACGTCTGTAATAAACCTAGGTTAGAACTGTTCTGTTCTGTTCTAATTAGCTTACTTAACGCTCCATACATTCATTACAAACACTCACCCAAACCATTCAAAAGCAACCCTAAAATCACTAAAAATGCAAGATAAAACAGAGAAATTCAAAATAAATATAGCCAGAAAAAATCTCGATTTCACTTACATATTTGAAATCATAATCGTCTGATTGGTATTTGAAGAAAATGGAAGTTATCCATAGAACTTGTATGCAAATTTTTGTAAAAGGGGGGGGGGATACCGCTGATTTTGTTCTGGATAAACAAAATCAGCGATATTCGGTTACCTTCATTTAATTTCACACAAAACTCACTCATCGTAATCATTCAATTCCATTCCAAAATCGTTCCAAAATCATTCACCTTGTCAATTTCGAGATGTTGTTTACTGTAGTAATGACGGTTCTTCGAGGATTTCAATTTCTAAAGGATTGTGAAAGTATCGGTTCTCTGAAATTCAGTTTAAATCTCATTACTTGATTTAAAGAAGTTCCTTTTCAAAATCACATCGGAATTTGAACATTTATAACTGCATACCTTGAACACTTCGTGCTCGGGAGAGTTAAGACATAAGTATACATGCATATATAAGTAATAAGTGTACCTTCTCGGCTAATACTTACTCTTTCTCATGGAGGACTAGATTCAATTTATCACCGATTCAATTTGTTGAAGATAAAGGCTGCTGGGGGACACTGAAACTTGGGTTTATACACTACTCAAAAGTTCTAAGCGGCCACCTCACATTTCTCCATTTTACAAAATTTTTCCGCGATTATTTTAAAATGTGAACCTTGCCTTTCAAAAGAGAGGCCATTCAGTCATCAGTCTGTCCAATTCTTTTGTGAAATCATGCCTCGAGAAGTCCTAAAAACGGAATCAAATGCCTGTACCCTCAAATGCAAAAGTCACAAAAATGACAATTTTTTGTGAAATTTAAATTCTATGTACTGACATTATTAGTAATATGCCTGTGGACTTATAAAAATTAAAAGAAATGCCACATTTCGCTACACGTTACTCAATATTAACAAAAAATGTCAAAAATACACCGCCCACCAATTTTAACTTTGAAATCGAGGGTACTCCTACATTCGCTTAATTTCCAAAATTTCTTGTTGGATTTCTTTCCTCTTTTTATCTTGACGACTTAATAAATGGCTTCTCTACAATATTCAAGGGAAAACGTGTTGAAGCCATGCGGCATTTATAACATATGTCCAAAAAAAGCAAGTGGCCACTTAGGAGTTTTGAGGAGTGTAGATTTGTTTTTATGAGGTTGATAATTGTACTAGTTATGTGACACCTTAAGGTTTTGCTTAAGGAATGAAAAGGAGATGAAGTGTTTTTCAATGAGAAATTTGAGCTTATTCATAACTTTTTTGTATAGAAAATGGTAAAGGATCTATTAATCTTGTACTATGTGAACAACAAAGTCATATATATTTTACCTTATGACGGAATCACGAGTGTAACAATACTCATAGCTTTTCTTGTTCACGAAATGTAAGGTTTATCGAGTCTGTTGTAATTTTACTACTTATTTATAATGCTTCAGTTCTCACGTTATGGAATGGTAACGTCAACGAAAACGTCATGATATAATTGGTCCTGCCTAAATGCTTATCTAAAATACTTATTTTCCCAGAGATATACCAGCTACAGTTAGTGTCATAGTGATGTTATTGTGATATTTGTCATTTATCTCGATCAAAACCATTCTAAAGTGATTGCCTAGCGTTCTTTAATTGGTCATAATAGGGACCCGAACACAAAGCCAAAACGATGAAAACCATTATATAGTGGTCGCTCAGTGCTCATTCATTCCAAACACTCACTCAAACCATTCAAAAACGCACCAAATGATGATGATTTTGAAGTATTATAAGGTCTCTACGTGCACACGGCATATATGGTACGGACCCCAAATATATACTAGTACTCAGTTCCAATAGAAAGTGCGCACTCTAAAAATTTGAATATCTCAGAAGTTTCAGTACGTCACATTATTTTGCATGGCAAACCTTGAGACTATTGACTATCGATTCTTTGGGTATAAAGCACTTGGCACTCTACCAGTTATAGCTAGTAAAGGACCTTTGGTTTATAGTGATTTGCTTGTGCATCCTACAGTTGATGAATGATTATTCTGGAATTGCATTCAGTTCAATTCTTGTACCCTACAATAAATTCACATCTGAATCACAATTATAAAATATGCCTCAACGTAGTTGACGTACAAATTTCGTGATTGGGCAAACATAAACCTCTTGCGAAGAAAGCTATTCACAAATCTAAATCGGCGTTCATGTTCCAATAGACATTTTAATTATCCCCGTGTCCGTCCTCTGTTTAGTATCGGAAAATATTGCAATGCAATATGCAGAATGCAACTTCACTGTTTGAACCGACGTTACTTGCCAATCAACGTAACAACGTTACAATTTCTAACGTTGAAGCTGATGTAACGTCTGCATGCAAACTCCGACTTCTGTTTGGAAATTGCAGGGAATAGGTAGTCAAAGTCGGGAATGATATATAAGCAAATATCTCTAACAAGAAAATACATGTTTTTAGGGCAAATCTCAACACCATAAGTGCTGACCATTTGTCTGTAGTATACGCAGCTTTTTCGATATCGAAATTTATGCCTCGATTCTTAAGGTTTATATCTAAAATATTGAATTGATTTTATAAGCAAGAGTTCCCCAACTTTGTGAGAAATAAAGAAAATCAAAAAGTGAAAGTACTCACTTTCTTTAGGAACTTAGTATAGAGACTCAAACACAAACGTTGTAGATTTTGATAAAGGGAGGTAAACATATTGTTTATTGCGCCCAGTTGGGCAAAATTATCGGTGTTTGATTACCTTTTATTTCTTATTTTCAAAACTCGCTCCTCCAACTCAGTCTATTTCGTTTGAAAATCGTTCCAAAATCATTTACCTTGACAATTTCACGATGTTATTTACTTTTGTTGAGGCAACAATTTTATCGCGATTGATGGTTTCGATGCTCTTGTCCACAAACTGCGGTTATATCCTTCAATTTGAATCTCAATTTTTTATCAGCGTAGAAGGATTACACCAAATTGAATTATAGTTGAATGAGTTTAAGTTGATTATCGAGAAATACCGATGGATCATCTCTTGATAAAATTACATTCAAACCAGTTAAATGATTAAAATAGTTATACCCCTCTTTTGTTTATTTCTTTTTATACTGAACAACAAAAAATAACGCATCACTTAAATATTAAGAGAGATTAAGAGAAATTGTTATACTGAAATAGTGAATACCTGATTTGTGACAAAATTGATGATATTCTATACATACGCATTGAAAAGTTATAAACCTTTTGAGGCGACACCCCCCCCCCCCCCCCCCCCCAAATCAAAATTTTGAAACTAGAGTCAGTTTTCATTGCTCAGTAAAAGTCATTACCGCGTGAAATCATATGGGGTTTTGATATCGTTTTTACTCTCGTTGTAAGCTCGTTTCTGATATACTCGGTTTTTTAAATAAGTCCCATGTGTGAAAGAAAAGCTATTGGTAAAACTTTATGAAGGTGATTGCTAAGACAGTAAATAATGAGATGGATGGACCATTACATTGAGTTCATAGAGGGGGTTGCCTATAATTCTCGCTAATAAAGGAGTCTATACTCGGCTCAGATACCGTATCTTTGTGGTTCAGTGTCATCACTAGTCCACGAAAACCTGAACAACTGTGACTTAGAGGAAAAGAATTTTCGGTCATTACACATTACAATGCAGCCTCATTTACATTACATCCAATTTATAGTGCCGAGAGCTGTTAAAATTGCTGTATCAACCATAAAATGGTCAAGTTATGACACTCTATGACATGTGCAAGTGCCCTTGATTTTAATGACGTAAATAAATGTGTTCAGTATGACCATGCGCGATGACGTCCCATAATTCAATTCTCATCTTCCGCCAGACTCAAAAACTTGGCTTGATCTGATAAATGTCTACACAGTTTTTCGTAACCACCTTTATATGCTGTATAACTCGACCAACTTTAGTTTTGTACGATGCATTCGATCCGTTGTACCAACAGAAAATATGTCTAAATCGGATTCAAATGTCTCTGCTCAAGTGAGTATGAGTTCGGAAATGGATTTTACCACAATTATGCATCTAGTGGCCGACCGAAATCATGTAAAACTATTGTAGAAAATCTTTCTATTTAAGTACAGAATCATTTGTGACTGAAAGGTGATGCGTTATTTTTGTTAAGTATATTTGTCGTAATCTTTAGAAGTGGGGACAAATTAAGTTATACAAGGAAAACTTATGTGCGCATGCGCGAGTAACATGGCGGATATTTGAAAATCGGTAAAATGATTATTGAAAAATGGGGATTTCTATGTGATTAAAATGCAATCCTGTATCAAATTTGCAGACACAATTTATGTGAATCATAGTTCTAAAGGATTATTAAATAAAAATTGAGTGAAAAGTAAATGGCAAACAAAAAACGGAAGAAATCTAAATCATCGCCTGAAGACAAAGACTCAAACTCAAAGCGCGCTGCAATAGAGAAGGGAAAATGCGGTGACCAAACATGTTCAGCTAGCAAGGAAAATAATAGTAAGTGCAATTCAAAGGATAATACAAAGGATAATATATGCACAAATAACAGTAAAAACGATAATAACGGTGTATCGAGGATGCAGTCAATTCCCATCAGCGCTCCTCAAGGGAGATTTCCATCGCCTTCAAACAGTCAAAATGGTCAATTTCATATGCACAATATGTATTATACTCCCCCCGCTTACAGTTCTGCACAGCAGTATTCATATACGCAAGATCTGAACCAGGCGTCACCACAGTTCCATTTACCCCCACCCCACCCCTTTGCGGAACCCCACCGAATACTTCAGTAAATAATGACTATTTCTCCTTACTTATTCAAAGATTAGATAAGATTGAAAATAGATTAACGCAATTGGATTCGATTCAAATCTCTATCGATAAAGTGTCAAGCAGGCTTGATGAGCTCGATTTAAAAGTGAAAAACATTGCAGTAAAAGTTGAAGAGCTTGAGAAAAGTAGAGAATTTGACTCAAAATCAATGGAGGAAATACGTAAAAAACAGAGCGAAATGGACAAACTAGTGCGTCAAATGAAAACTTTGGAAGAAAAACAAACAAAACAGGACCAAGACCTTCGCACTGAGATAATTGACCTGCGCAGCAGAGGAATGAGAGACAATCTTCTCTTCTTTGGGATAGCTGAAGAAAAGGATGAAAATAGTGAAAATTGTTCAAAAAAAGTTCTTGATCTGATTCAAAATAAATGTGGGATAGAAAATGCTGAAAATGACATTAAACTTCACCGTGCCCACAGAATAGGGAAATTTTCTACTGACAAAACCAGACCCACAGTAGCCAAATTTGCTTATTATCAAGATAGAGAAAATGTGAGAAAAAATGCAGATAAATTAGAAAAGCCATATGGAATAAGTCAACAGTTTCCTCGTGAGATAGTGTTAAAAAGAAAACAACTGTATCCTGGGTTAAAAAAGGCCAAAGATCAAGGAAAAGAAGCCTACATCTCATATGATAAACTATATATAAATGGTTGGTTATACAGGGAACCAGCACGTAATAACTACAATAATCATTAGGATCAATGCGGGAGAAATCCTTCATTAAAATGCCTATTATGGAATATCGAGGGTCTTCCAAAACAAAAATTACAGTCCAATGACTTTTACGACATGGTGAATAAATACGACATTTTGCTTCTAAACGAAACATGGACATCGAAAAATTCACAAATTAAAATAAACGGGTTTAAATCCTTCCATTCTCATCGTAAATTTCGTCACAAGCGAGCCAGCCGAGACAGTGGTGGATTAATTGCTTATGTTAAGTCTACAATTTCAAAAGGTGTTAAACTTGTCAAAAATTCAGTCGATTCGATTTTATGGCTTAAGTTCGATAAAACTTTTTTCAAAACAGCCTTTGATTATTTTCTTTGCTTGGTGTATATACCACCAGATGGTTCACCTATTCATGCTTACTATGAAAATGATTTATTTTCAGAGATCGAATCGAATATTTTAGATTTTCGAGATAAGGGTAATATTTTTGTTTTGGGCGATTTTAACGCACGAGTTGGTACAAATTGTGATTACGTGGTACATGATAGGCCGATATCGGATCAAGATCAGTATGACACCGATTTCGACTTACCACGGGCCACTAGTGATAGCGGTAAAAACCGGTTTGGTGAATACTTGTTAGATTTATGCAAATCTTGCAATTTGCGCATAGTTAACGGTAGAGTTGGCCGCGATGCGTATGTCGGTAAAACCACTTGCTTTACGCACAATGGTGAGAGCCTAGTTGATTATGTTTTGACGAACTATGAAAATTTCAAAAACGTATCGGAATTCAAAGTTGAAGATTTCAATATTCTTTCCAACCATGCACCAATAAGTTTCAATCTAAAAACTAACACGTTTATCAAAAAGCCCAAAGCGAAACCTTTTACCATATTTAGGTGGAACGAAAACCATAAGCAAAATTTCACAGACGAAATATCACGTGATATACATGAGCTGACTGATCTTCTTCAGAAAAATATTGAGAAAAATTGTGACTCCGATTTGCTGGTCGAAGATTTCACACATTTTCTTACGAAAAGAGGGTAAAATTTTTTAGCAAACATTGTTCAATTAAAAATTTTAATAATAGAAAAAATGAATCATGGTTTAACGAGGAATGCAGGAATAGAAAAATATTATACGAAGAAGCTTTGAGGCACTATAATCAAAACAAATCAGACGAAAACCGCTTTAATTTCCTCAAACTTAGAAAAGAATACAAAAGATGCTGTGCTAAAGAAAAGCGAAAATATAATATGAACACAGCAAATAATCTACAAAATTTAAAAAAAACAAAAGCCCAAAAGAATTCTGGAAAATGTTTAAAAGGACTCAAAATGTTGAATCTTCAGAAGATTTAGATATTGACGCGCTTTTTAACTATTTCCAATCCTTATCGTCTCATCCCCCTAACCAAAACAAAAATGATTATTTCGACTTAACGAATGGATTTCTCGATGCTAATGATAATTCCTTAAAGTTTGAGGAATTGGATGCACCTTTCTCACAGCAAGAGATAAGAAAAGCATGTAAATCATTAAATAGAAACAAAGCTTCTTCGTTAGATAATTTTTTTTATGAATATTTCATCGAATGCATAGATCTACTTGTTTTACCATTACAAACTATGTTCAATTATATTTTAGAAACACAGCATTTCCCAAAATCGTGGTCAAAAGGTTTAATTATCCCAATATATAAAAAAGGGGATACTTCAGATCCTAATAACTACAGAGGTATAACTCTAATAAGTTGCTTCGCAAAGCTATTCATGTCTGTTATAAATGGACGTCTGAAATTATGGTCAGTTGAAAATGATATAATCTCAGACGCACAATTTGGTTTTAAACAAGATTTCAGCACTGTTGGTGCAATCTTTATTATAAATTCATTTATCCAAAAGCAGTTATCACATAAACAAAAGTTGTATTGTTGTTTCATTGATTTTCAAAAATGTTTTGACACGATAGACAGAAATGCACTGTGGCACAAGCTACTGAGAAACGGTTTGAAAAGTAAATTATTTAATGTTTTACGGTCAATGTATGACGATATCAAATTGTGTGTAAAACACCTTAATTCGCTCTCAGCTTTTTTTGATAGTAATGTGGGGTTATTGCAAGGGGAGATAAACTCGCCCTTCTTATTTTCACTGTTTGTAAATGACATAGAACTATTTCTCCAAGATGAAGCTGACTATGGATTATCAATAGACCAATTTGTAATTTGTTTATTACTTTTTGCAGACGATTCTGTCCTTTTCTCGGAAACCGCAGAGGGTCTGCAGCGATTAATCGATAAATTTGAAATTTATTGTCGTAAGTGGAGTTTGACCGTTAATGTTGAAAAAACAAAAGTCTCTATTTATAAAAAAAAAGTGGTGCGCAAACTACCAAAGAAATATTTCTATTTTCTGGAAAACAGCTAGAGATTGTTAACTGTTTTAACTATTTAGGTCTAGTTCTTAGCAGTGGTGGATCATTTACTCATGCTGTTAAAACTTTGGCGGGAAAAGGTCTCAAGTCAATGAATGCACTTTTTTCTTTAACCAAAGGAAAATTGATACCGATTAAAATTATGTTAGATCTATTTGATTCTTTCGTGTCATCAGTCTTACTGTACGCCAGCGAGGTCTGGGGGTTTTCGTCCCATGAGCCCGTTGAACGAGCTCATAGAAAATTCTTAAAAAGAATAATTAGGGTGAAACAAACTTCATCGAATTCAATTATATATGGCGAGCTAGGTAGATACCCTTTGCATATTAATATAAAATCTCGAATTATTTTATACTTCCTTAAATTATTTAATACCAAAGGTAAAAATTGTATTTTGTCATCGGTGATCGCTTACCAGTGCAATCAAGTAGAAAAGGAACCGATTGTTACTAATTGGGCAGGAAAAGTTAAACAGTTGCTCCAAAACTTGGGTTTTTTTGACGTCTGGCTTTTTCCCGCTTCGGTTAACATAAATATTTTTAAACCTCTATTAAAAAGTAGACTGAGAGATACGTATATTACAGAATGGTTCTCAGACATAAATGAAAGATCATCTTTGGCTTTCTACAAATGTTTAAAGCCTAAATTTGAGATTTCCGAGTATTTAACTAAAATAACTAATATAAAAAAGAGAAAAAGTTTGGCAAAACTTCGAACCTCTTCCCATCAACTTAGCATTGAAACTGGTCGACATAGAAAGATCGAACGAAATAATAGAATATGTCCTGTATGCGACTCTGGTGAGGTGGAGGATGAGTACCATTTTATTATGGTGTGCACATCCTTTAAATCACACAGAGATAAATATATAGATCGATATTTTACGCAAAGACCGAGCATGTTTAAGTTCATTTCCCTTTTAACAAGTGATAACACAAAAGTACTAAACAGACTTGCATCTTACTGTTTAGAAGCTTTCGAACTTAGAAAAACAGTCCTAGATAATTAATTTTACAAATATCATCATATTTTTGTGATTTAACATCAATATCCTACATCTTCCGCATTTATATCCTTTATTGTTACTTTGCACATGTATTTGTTAATTTTGTATGACGGTGATGGACTTTTTAGTTCAAACCAATATTGAAATAAAATCTGTTCTGTTCTGTTCTGTTATATCGTCATGACGTTGTAAAGCAATCATATTTGCGAGTAGATGTACATTTTATGCTACCTTTGTTTGACTGCTTATCTATCAACAAGGGCGTAACTACAATTACGCAAGTGCGTAATAGAAATAAATCCTCTTTCGAAAGATGTTATTGGTGAATGATCAAAACATCAAAACTACAGTTTATTTAAGCTGTAGTTACGATGTTTTGATTATTCACCAACGCTCAAATCATAGAAAAGGGGAGCGGACGGAGGACATTCATCTTTTGTAACAGTCCTTATATCGCCCTCATCCTATATATTCTACGTTCGTCGCCTTCTCGGTGCGTATAAATTTCAAAACTCTACTTACACCTATTATTTAGCTCGGCATGAGAATGTCTTTTTCATTACATTATCAACGGGTCACTTTTTTGCGATAAGTGTCAAATATTGAAAGGATAAATAGATAAGATAGTATAGTTCAAAACAGATTTAAAAAGAAAAGCAATCAGTTATAAAATATGAGTCCATGTGTTCTTTTTTATCAGCGAATTCCACGAAGAAGATCTATTTTGAGTGGTGTTGACCCTAGCAACCAAAACCCCGATAGTCTTGTTTACATTTTCCATGGAGGTCGCTCGATAAAGTAGCCTAGAAAGTTTCCAGTGGTATTTTTTAACATCCCGCTGTTTTACTTTCTATGGCGTGCGTGTTCACAAATTGGTGAGATGCCCACAATGACGATCCTAAATATATTACAAAAATCCTTGAGGTAACTTTCAGACAGCATGGTAATCGTAAGTAATCGTGCGGTTTCCGAAAGGAGATCACGGGATCATTCAACTAGATCTAGTGTAGGTCATACGGACCCCGCAAAGTATCTGTACGAATATTGCATGTATCTTTTTTATACTTTTCTACTGGCTACGGCGCTCGTTCAAAAAAATTGTATATGCCTGGTTTTCATTTGGCACAGGCGCAGAACGCTTTCGTCACCTGCGTTTTTTGTACAGTAAATTTTACACAGTGTGGTTTTATTTTCTACGATGTAGGGGTTATTAAAATCGTATGAAGCCCGCAATTAAAAAAAAAAAAAAAAAAAAAAAACATAAAAAACATTTCACAAAAATCCTTACGGTGCCCGTTCGGCTACGAATGTATCCGTGAGGTAAGTATGCGATCCCCACACGGACATTATGCGATCATGACTGAGCGGAGACCATAGGATGATGCGATAAAAATAAACAAGTAAATAATCGCACAGTGTTCCTGCGATGTCCTTGTGGTAGCCTTTCGTTGCATTTACAAGGTTTCTAAGGACAACTACGGTCAACGTTCGTGCGTTCTTAAGATTTTCAAATAAACGTAACCCTAAATGCAAAATTGTCTACTGCATTCGTAAAATCGTGCGATGATCGCACGGACACCGTATCAAACCGCGCGATTTTGAGGTCACTGCGAAATAACGGGCGCCGTGTGGGATCCGTAAGCCAACTGTAACGTAGGCTTAAATTTTCTTTTTACGAAATCGCAAGGTGCGCGATCGCACGGACAACGAAAGCCGCCGCAAGGGCACCGCACGATTTAGGGGTTTTAGAGTGTAAACTTGGCTTATGTTAGGCTCTTTGTCGCACGAAAAAAGTTACAACGCAGTTCAAGTCGTTACGACGACTCAACGTCATTTGATATTAAATAATTATCAAATTTAACACAATTTCTCAAAATATTTCTTAACATGTGACTAAGGGCAAAATTAAACTGTTTAACATTTTTTTCTGCATCATCGAAAATAGAGTTTTCATGTAACATTCCTTCTTCTACATACAACGGTTGCCCCAATACTTCGCCACATTTTACAATGACACACGAAAAGCTATTGGGAATTTTCCTTATACATCATTTTCAAAGGTGAATGTTTGAATATCTATGCTAAATCTGATAGAAATACCAATTCAAATTATAAATTAATTATTTGAAAACAAACCGAGCCATACACACTAAAAGACACGTCGAACAACCCACGTTTATGATTTTTTGTGAACGTTTACAGACTGTGTGTTTATAACTGCTGAAAATGGGGTATATGCCAATCAGACTCAAGAAAGGAGCCTTTATGATGTAACCGTTTCATTTGAAATTTTATGCTCACACATAAATGGACGAATTAATATCTAACTTTCAAAGATTTTTTCCATTTCTCCATTCTTCCCATTTACTCATAACCTGTTTGCAAATAAATTATTTCCTAGATAATCTATTTTAAAATGAAGTTAAATAATCATAATGGTTATACATGCATTTGTTGAGTCGATATTCTATTCGAACGATACAGACCATTTTGAGCCTCTTTTAGATACAAGATACAAGAATCCCAATTAAATGCGTCGACCTACTTGCCGCCTCCTCCATATTTGTCGTCAGAACTAGCAAAGTACGCATCCTTATATTTGTGAAAAGAAAATATCTGAATGAACACCTTCCTTTTTTCTAATTGCACCGTCATAGACAAGTTAGTAGCACGGTAGACTCACAATAAGTGGTCACGGATTCGATTCCATATGACGACATGCATCTAATTCAAACAATTATCTCCTGCTTATTGATGGATAATCGTTTACCTGTTTTAAATGATTGGCTTGAGGATCAGAAAGGATCTGAACTACAGATAGAAGGGGGGGGGGGTATTTTGGATTTCAAATCTAAAGTATTTCAGAAGTCCTTACTTAAACTCTATGTTGTGGTTACTCATTTGAATCGTACCGACAACTTAGGGTTTCATTTAGAATAGAAATATAGATAAACGACTGGCTTTACCCCCTCTTACATGGATCCCTGAGGATGGCGTGGAAGTATTGATATCAGAAATTCTGAATTTCCAAGGTTGGGTGCTCAGGACCTGCAATATGACTGTATATTATCAAAGCGGCTTAAAACTTCATCAACAAATAAGCTTATTCCAAAATTTGTGTATAGGATTTCAGGCATCATACCATTATAATTTCATAACGCCGAAGGTCTCTTTTCATTTTTTTGAGAACAATAATGTGTGTGTGACGCCACTTTTCAGAATTTCTTTCGTTCTTTTCTTCCACAATTCCCCCCGACCTTTTCCTTTCTCTATAACCGTTTTATGATGACTTGCAAATGATAACATTTCTTTCGACCTAGTTCTTTTCAAATTGGGTGTTTTAACTCATCAGATTTATTTATTGTAAATGTCTGCTTTATCAGTGAATTCTACGAAATCCGGCTTTGTTTATCCGGTACCAAGAGTAACGACAAATTCTAAAAGATAAAGCGTATTTGTCGGGTACGTTCACAAGAGGAAACAAGAAAAGCTACAATGGGAGGATTCCAAATGAATCTATATGTTTTTCTGGTCATGTGCCTTTTGGGTAAGTACCAATAATTCATTATTTCCTCATTTTTAAAGAAAACAGCACTGCAAAATAGAAAACGTTTTTGTATCGTCACTGTCAAAGAACTAAAATATGAGTTATCAAAGATCAAAAAAAAAAAAAAAAAAAGGGGGGGGGGGGACAAAAAATAATCAAAACTTCCTTACAGGGATTTTGGGAGAGCTGGTGACAATTTGATAAATTGTCTTGAATGCCAGGTACGTAGTTTGACGATACCCGACCAAATGCAGATAAAAAAAGCAGTAGCCACACATACGAAAGGCTGAAAAGTATGGCGTGTGGAACGTTGCAAAATTCGATAATTTTTTTTGGGTGATATAATTTTATATTTATATTCTATATTTTTTTATTTATATTCTAAAAATATTTTTATGTGATATAATTTTATATTTATATTCTATAATTTATATTTATATTGTATATTTTTTATTTATGTTCTTTATTTTTTTTTTATTTTTTTTTTTTTATGTTCGATAACATCAAAAAAAATTATGTGATATAATTGTTTATTTATATTGTATATTTTTTTTATGTTCTATATTTTTTATTTATATTCGATAACGCGAAAAAAAATTTATGTGATATAATTTTTTATTTATATTCTATATTTTTTATTTATGTTCTATATTTTTTATTTATATTCGATAATAGTGCGAAAAAAATTTATGTGGTATAATTGCATCATGGGATACTAGTGACATTTGTAACAAACGATTTGATTGGACAACGGATTTCACAACAAAGATGGCTGCCCCCGCAAGGTGTGTAAAACATGATGCAATTATACCACATAAATTTTTTCGCACTATTATCGAATATAAATAAAAAAAATATAGAACATAAATAAAAAATATAGAATATAAATAAAAAATTATATCACATAAAATTTTTTTCGCGTTATCGAATATAAATAAAAATATAGAACATAAATAAAAAAATATACAATATAAATAAAAAATTATATCACATACTTTTTTTTCGCGTTATCGAACATAAATAAAAAATAAAGAACATAAATAAAAAAATATACAATATAAATAAAAATTATAGAATATAAATATAAAATTATATCACATAAAAATATTTTTAGAATATAAATAAAAAAATATAGAATATAAAAATAAAATTATATCACATAAAAATATTTATCGAATTTTGCAACGTTCCACACGCCATAGAAAAGAACTAGATTAATATATAAAGATGTTAGTTTGTGGCACTTTCAAAAGTAGCTTTGCTTTATTTGTTTAAGGTTTGCAACTCCGTTAAACTTTAATAATCTATTTTTCATACTTTACCTTTCAAAAAAGTAAATTGAACAGTAAAATTAGTGTCTCCAAAATAAATAAATTAGTTGACACAACTTCAGAGTTTGTCGCAATACAATAGAACTACATGTATGGAAACAGTCTGCGGGGATGCAAAGGGTAGTCTTTGATCCTCAAGCTTTATTACTTTCTTCGACTGAAGAAATGTCCAAAATATTGTTATTTCTTTCGATGATTAATTAAATATTCCTTAGGATATATCAAGACCTGTGACGTCAGCGCCTTGAAAATGTGTAAAAGTACAGCACAGGCGGCTTTGGCTTCTGGTAGTAAGGACTCAGCTTGTAGGTATGTATTTACAGTTAATGATATCTGAAAGATTAACAAATGAGTAAATTTTGAATGATTTTGGAATGAAATTGGATAAGTGCGATTTGATAAGTGAGTTTTGAGTGAAATAAAAGGGAAGAAATCCAATGTCCCTAATTTTGTCAAGGGGGATTCATGTTTCACAAACACAACTTGTTTGGTTAAAGATTATTTTCTCATTTGCATTTTTGGTTGACCCTACACAGACATATAATCTATTCTGTTTCGGTGAAATGTCTTGTTGTTGGACACAGTCTTCATATTTTCTTTGAAGATAATTTTGAACGCAGCATCCTTTGTTAAAATACAGAGATACGTCATTATATGGTCATTGTGAAAAGGTACAGGAGCAAAATGAATAGATAAGCCATTTTGCCTTTAAACCATAGATGAATGGTATTTGATATACAGGTTACCATATTAATTTTCATTGTTAAATGAATAGTAATTTAATAAGATTGACACAATAGATACATGGAAATTCTGATGAAGTAATGTATTTAAGTAAAGTTTCAAATAAAAAAAGTTTATTGTAAATTCGTATGAACCCCCGATCTCCTATCCCCTGAATCCGCCATGGAAGATGTAGTGCGAGATAATCGGATGGATGCCGATCAGCTACAAGTTTGATTTTCTTTTCCAGGATTTTGTACTAATTTCAAACGCTGTGTACATGTATTTAATTATGTAATTGATAGAAAAGAATTAAAAAACAACAACATGTTCACAAACCAATTATACATTGCTCAGCTACTATTGGATAGATTTCATACAATCTTAACATATAAAATCAGTATCAATCAGAGATGTGCATATTTTTGATACAGTCACTTTTTGACAGAGTTATGGCCCTTTGATGCAAGTTCCGCAGCAAACACACTTTATGATGACACAATTTTATTGACAAAGTGCTTTGGGGGAACAGCAAGACAACAAACTGTTAAAGGGAACAAAATAAAATCAATTCGGAGTAACCCCCCGGTTCCACTGGCCTTGATTTGTTCCCTATTTCAAAAATTTCAAAATTGGCATAAAATCGGCGTGCTTCGGAAGAGTTGTAACTAGTGCTTCCTGACTGAAATCGACATCGAATTGAGATCAAAATTAAACCAGGACAAATATTTCAACTAGACACATTTTCTCCCGATTTCTAAAATCGTGCCGAAAGTGACGATGGTCGGTGTACGCCGTTGTTGTTCGTATTAGGCAAATTGTCGTTAATTAGCGTTTTTCCGGGCAAGAACCGGATTGCTTGCTTAGGCGATGAAACCCGAATAACGCTGATGTACTACGAGAAGCCACGATTCTTGCCGATGAACTACATGTACATAGAGATACGGAACTAGCAGCTCGAGCCACACCGATCTACACAGATAAAATACAATCTGACATATTCCCGTAAACTACGAATTACCTCTAATATTCCGAGAATTGCATCAAAGTGAATACCAACTTTGCAATTATTCCATTTTGATCCTTATATTACGATATATTTTTGTTGTTGGCTTGGCAATTTATTACTACAAGATCATTATAATAGCTGGCTTTTGTTGTTGTTCTTTCTCTTTATTACCATAAAAATAAGAAATATATATACCCAGCGTTCGAAATCGGGACATTATCTAGGTATCCATCGACACATTTACCAATAAATCTTTATTTATCGTAGTACTTCGGAGTAAGATATCGGGAGAGTTGGTCTTTGTCGTATTATTTCGTAATAATTCGGCACCAGAACTCGTATTACTTCGGCATAAAATTGCGACAGATCGTTCTACACCGAATCGCATCGTAGTTATTTCGTATTCAGAGTGGAACACACCAATGGCGTCTTACCTAAGAATGGTCGGAGAAAAATGGTTCAAATTCGTAGTAGAACAGGGGAAAACGCTATGGAAATCGGCGTCTGTGGGACCGGGGGGTAAATTTGGTACTTCTCGTAATCGGGGTTATTCGTAGTACTACGGGGTTATATCGCATCAGTTCTTCGTTCATCTGTGTTAGTCGGTGTTGCCAATGCCGTAAGCCGTGCTTCTCGCCGTACCTCATCGGTAAGAATTGGGATTACTCGTAGTGTTTCGGTGTTATTCGGGTTTCATCGTCGAAGTAGGCATGCCAATTTTGTCCAAGAATTAAGCCGATTTGCCTACCACCCGATTTTGGCATGCTTTTCAAAAACGGGAAAAAATTCATTTTTCAGTCAGGAGGCAAAACGAATCTCTCGAAGTACGCCGATTTTGAAAATATCAATAAAGGTATGGCATTGGGGTCAATGTGACAGGGTGGTAACCAATTAATATACGTCGTTTTTCTTTTATACGAAATAACACCAATACAGCTATTTACAATATGACCTAGGTCGCAGGAGTAGAATAACCCCGTTGAATATTTTTGATATTACACGAGTGTTATTACACTAGTGGAATAAGTATGCGAATGAGCTAAGAACGAAGAACAACGTTATATTTTTGTAAGGAAAATCACGTCATATTGATCTGATGACATAATTTCGCAAACGGCGTTATATGTTTCGCGGAATAACACGAATCGATAAATATCGCAATTTATCGTTTTATCCTGTCACTAGCTATAAATATTGCCTGATAAAAGGGGGTATGATAAACTTGTTGATATCAGGTCAATTGATCACGTGACAGCTTTATCATGTCACTTGGTCACGTGGCCTGCCGGATCTTCTTTTTGCTGCTATTAGGGTCTAGGGGAACTAATTCATTTCCAACCACTCTGGTAGAAAACTTTAGGGAAACTCCGGTCCATATACTCAAATGTTGAAGGTGATCTCTGATTGGTCAATATAATTGAAATTCAAAATTGTTTGAATATTTTTCAGCGATTATAATCTGTTGATGAAATACAATCGAAAAATTAAAGATTTTAAACTTTTTTCCCGGTCCAATAGTTATTTATAAACATGGGTATATTTGTTTGAGGGGCCGGTAAAAACCACTTCGCGGTAAGGGTCATCTCAAAAATGGCCCAAAAAGTCGTAGAGAAAAGGGATCATGCCATACTAATTTTCAATTCATTTCATGCGCAAATGAACGGGCCTCAATTTAAGACAGGTTTGAACACTCTCGCATTCTCTTGGACTGAGCTATGACCGGAAAGGTTATAATGGCCGATAACGGAAAATGAATTAGTTCCCTTAGACCTAAAGTCTAAAAACAGTCCTCTCTAACATTTTTCTCTTTTGAATTTGAGTATCTTTTCATGATAAAAAATATTTGACTCGATTCTCATATATTTTTAAATCAAATCGCGACCATATCGATGACGTAATTCATGAATGATGACGTAATCTATAAAATTGTGACGAAGCTTATCTCGGTATTTACATTCGACCTCGAAAACTGTCAGGATTTTAAAACATTTACCTGAATGGATTTAACGCAGGATTATTCGACGGAGGAGGATTTCGAATATAGTAGCTTTGCATCTGATCTCAATCTATGTCCATCCTCTGATTAATAGCAAGGAAGGCGTTGAATTGAGATTTGCTTTTAGCTGCATGACATCAAAACTTCGGAGAAAAAACTTACGTTTGAGATAGCGAAAACCACCCGGTTCATATCTTCTTAATCATTAAGGTATGTACGTATTACTCAAGTTTTCTTTTGTTGAATATTTTCTTGCTACAGCATTTGAAATCCTCTCAATGTTCGAGTTCTTTAGCCGTAAGCGATCACCCCACCTCTTCCACACATTCACCCTTATGATGAGGACTCGCCGAGTATCGGAGTTGTAAATCGGGACCAGATTAATTTTTCGTAAATAAATAACGAATAGACTTTAAAAACTTGTATCAGGATAAATAGAATAGATGGTTGGTGACTTGAGATGGGAAAGCCTATCGGGCTCGGCTGCGGAATTTATCCGGTTCGCCTCCGGCTCACCAGATAAATTCCTACGCCTTGCCCGATAAACTTTTCCATCTCAAGTCACCAACCATCTATTCTCTATTTATCACCATATTCGGGTCATATCATAAATAGAATATCAAATCTGTGCTCATCAAATATCGTGTTTATTAAACTCGTTATTTATAAACAGATAAAAACTCGGCACAGCCTCGTTTTTATCTGTTTATAGATGACTCGTACCCGATGACATAAAGAATGCCAGAATTATTCCTCTGTACAAGAAAAATGATAAAACGGAGGTAGGTAACTACAGACCTGTGTCAGTTTTGAGCATTATTTCCAAGGTTTTTGAAAGGGTAATTTATGGTCAGCTGGAAGAGTAGGCCTACTTATCTGCAAATAATATCCTATATAATTTCCAATTAGGTTTTAGGCATTCTTTTTCTACCGCCACATCTTTAATTTATCTGTCGTCTGTCTGTAATTTATCTATTTCGTCAAATTTAGTATGGACCAGGGTAATTTGGTCGCCATTTTTATTAAAATATATAACATCTTTATAACCTCCTGTCTTATGTAAGTGATTGTTTTAAGGACATGTTTTTTTTATAACTTTAAAGAACGCCACTGCTTTTATAACTGTATAGTACTCCACTGTGATTAGCATGATCTTCTATTACTGTTAGAAGTGTGACACTTTTGTCTGTGATACTCAAATGTGAAATATTTTATTATTTTTTTTTCTTTCTTATAATTTGATACCTATTCATATCTTAAATTATCCAAGTATAAACATGACTGTCAGTGTCATGCCTGCATTGCCCAGGACCACAATGGAAATAAGGAGATTTATTTTTTTCTTTTTTGCGCTATCCTTGGTAATGGGGCGCATAACATGGTTCTTTTTTTTCCTAAATAATCTGTGCAATATTGTTGTAATGTTATTCTTATTATGCCATGTTCTGTACTCTTTTACCTAAATAAAGTTATCATTATGATAAATTCGGTATTCAATGATCACTCATTAAATAACCTTTATTTACATCAAATACTTAAAGTCGTTTATTCTGTGAGGTTCCGTTCATTTTCAAGTGTGTACAACAAGTATAAGGCGTGTACCCAAGGTTTATACAGTGCCTGCTCGGTGAATGATAAAGACTTCGTTGAGGCCGTCTATCTGGAAGAAGCTACTAAAGTAGGATGTGAGGCTAATGCTGCAGGTATGAATTTTGAGCAACAGTTAGTTGCATCGTGTAAATGACATTTATCTCGATCAAAACCATTCTAAAACGCTCCATCAGCGCTCCATTGATTCATTCCGAACACTCACTCAAGCGATTCAAAAACAATCCGCAATCACTAAAAAGATAAGATCAACAACTACATTCAAAACAAATATAACTAGAAAAAATCGCTATTTCACTGACATTTTTGAATTTATAAGCGTCTGATTGGTTCTTGAAAATAAAATGTTATTTATATAACTTGTATGCATATTTTATAATAGGAGGAGGGGGTAATAGATTTTCTTTCATCATGAACAAAATTAGCGATATTGGATTATCTCTCTTTAATTTCACTCAAAAGTCACTCATCGCACTCGTTCAATTTTATTCTAAAATCGTTTCAAAATCATTTTCATTGTCAATTTTACGATGATGTTAACTGTAGGTTTTTTAGCTGATAATTCGACCGTGTATTTTGAATGAGTCAAATTCGTTTACATAAAATGGACTTAAACTTAAACTTAAACTTGGTAATTTGATTAAACGCCTATTTCTACGTTAAAAACATATTCAATGGCGTTGTACATAAAAGTGTATAAACAAATAATTCATGTAAAACAATATCAAATTATAAAAGGTATAAGAAATAAGTCGTAAAACTACCTCATACTTGTTTAAAAAATAAATTTCAATTTAGAAAAGGTCGAAAAAGTCTTTAAAATAGAAGGATTTGAGTTTTCGTTTAAAGATATCTATGGTTTCTGATTTCCTGATGTAGACTGGTAATTCGTTCCATAATTTTGGGCCCATCGTACTGAAACTCCTGTCAGAAAATGATTTCCTCTTATTAAAAGGAACATGGAAGATTCCGTCAGACGATTCGGCAGATCTCAAAGCTCGTTTTTGCACTCTGTAGGATAGGAGTTCTGTTAAGTAAGCGGGTGCTTTTCCTACAGAGCAATTGTACATGTATGTGAGGATCTTAAAGCTAATTCGTGCTTTGATCGGAAGCCAATGCAGGTCATGTAGAGCCTTTTTTGCGCTGTCATACTTGGAGCGACTAAGTACGAGTTTAGCACACATATTCTGTATACGTTGGAGCTTTGATAATTCTGTTTTTGAAATGCCATAGAGAATGATGTTACAATAGTCTAAATGGGATATAACTAAAGATAAAACCAGAGTTTCAGCAGCTTCCTTCGACAAATATTTTCGAATGCTCTTAATTTTGAAGTAATTCAACATAGCGGTTTTACACTTTTTGTTCACGTGATCCTTGAAGCTAAGTGATTCATTTAAAAAGGCACCGAGATATCTAATGTATTTTTGAGATTTGACAATATCGCCACATATATTAATTTGTTTTGTCCTACATTTCGTGAGCTGTTGACGACTTCCAAAAAGAATGAACTCTGTTTTTGAATTATTCATCTTAAGTTTATTGCTGTTCATCCAGTCGTTTATAAGGACAGCGCATTCTTCCATCTCTTTGATAGCAATAGCTTCCTCAGTTGGTGATGGTTTAAAACGTCTATTCGCCGTGTGGTCATCTGCGAATCCGTACACTGAAATGGATGGAGGCACTATGTCAAATATAGTTCCTGCGTAAGCTAAGTAAAGCCATGGCCCAAGACAGCTACCCTGGGGGACACTGCAGTCAAGTTCTCGCGCAGAGGAAGTATTTGAGTTAACACTGACTTTACAGCTACGTGGTCGCAAGTATGAGTCCATCCATTTCAGCGCAGATCCGGAAATTCCATACTGACTGTTAAGTACATCCAGTAGTATACTATGATCAACCGTGTCAAAAGCAGCGCTAAGATCAAGGGCAATAAGAGCTGTTACTTCCTGGTGTTCCATTCCTTCAAGTATATCATTTACGAGCCTTAGAAGAGCAGATTCACTTGAATGATATTGTCTGTAAGTTGACTGATTCTTTGGTAAAAGATCAAACTCATTTACATGGTCATTTATACGGTAGAGAGCGGCCTTTTCAATAAGTTTGGACAAGAAAGACAGGTTGCTGACTGGTCTGTAATTGGAATATATGAGCTCAAGACCAGACTTTTTTTAGAAGAGGTCTAATAATTGCTTCTTTCCATTTGGATGGAAAGACGCCCTGTGTCAATGACAGGTTAACAAGGTGTGTAACAGATGGTAAAAGATCTCCAAGGTAGGATTTTAATATCTTGGTTGGTAGAACATCTAACTCACAAGATTTATTTTGTAATTGATTTATAAGCTTTTCAACCTCGCCCTCACTTAAACATGTAAAAGATTCAAATGGTTCAACACTTTTTGCGAGTGGTTTGTAGGTTTTATAATAGATAATCTGAATAAGGCTTAGACTTTTTTTCCAATTTTCTATGACGTTTTTATGAAAAAAGGATTTAATTGTTATTCTTTACATGGGAGTGTTTCGTACTTTTGATGCTGCTTATAAAAAGGAAAAGCAGCAGCCTTTTTGTTTGATTTTTCGTGTGAATGTAATGTAGAATTGGTAGATGAAAAGACGTTCTTTACAATGAAAGTAACAGTTTCTTTACTGAAATCGTTTTTAAACAATGATAATTTACCTCTAGCAAGTTGTTGAGACAAGCTATATCTTTTTTTCCCGAGTTTGAATAATCGCAGAAAACAAAATGATAATAAAGAAATACATGTATATGTAACCAGCTTAGCGCATTCGATTTATAAAATGAGCCTGTGCGTGACATTTCTAACAATTTGACATGTGCGTGTAGTAGAAACAATGACCAGCCCAGATAGTCACAAAATGTAATTAGAAGATTATTTGACTGTCTAAAGACAGTTTGAGACCCCCATCTATATACAAAGTATACAGTGAAGACTATGGTCAGACTGTGCGGGTGCACATGCTGGCCAAAGTCTTTGCTTGGCGCTCTTTTGAAATTGTTAGTTTACGCACAGGCTCATTTGTTTATTTATGTGATTAGAGATAATCAGTGTGAAAGGTTCTCTCTGTTACCAATTGAAAGTACTAACACTTAAAGGCTTTCATACTAAGACTCAGAGAACGATCCATTTGACCATTTTTATTATCTTTTATTTATTTTGTGTCCCCAATTTTTTCGGAGACATATTTTGTCAAACTTGGAGGGCATTTAACGTGGTAACAGACTTGGTACTTTTTAATGGCTTGGCTTAGCAGTACCAATCCCTCTCAGGAATTAGTTTTCGTATTTAATTTTTGTTGGCCAAAATACATATCAAAATATTAGTGTTAACGTTGAGATTAACTTTTTTGGTTAACCCTAATGCTAGCACCAAACGTTTGTTATAAACAATTGGGCCATGTATATCTATCCGAAAAACAAGTGCAGAATTTGATTGTTACTATATTGTGTTTTAGATTTACAATGCCCGACAACCCAGTCAACTGAAATCAGAAAATGTCTTCAAAGTAATCTGTACACTGGATCCTACAATGATGACAGGCAATATTGTCCGTAAGTCGATTTACATTTTCAATCAACTTGTTTTGAAAAGTAGAAGTATAGATCCACAAGTTTAAGTGAGTGATCAAAGGTCAATTTTGTCTATATCTGTTAAGACAAAATTGACCTTTGATCACTCACTCTAAATTGCGGAACTATACTCGCATCTTCGTGACCTTTTCATATATCTATCTAATTGATTTCTAAATGCATTTTATGTTTTCGAGCGCATTCATCATACATTTTCTTATTTGTATTATTCTAATTGTTTATGCATTCAACAACCATAGCATTCTAATCGCTTTCCGTTAATGAAACCTTTTCAAAGCCAGTCATTTGATATAAGCTCATAATCACAACAGCAGTTATATTTTGTGCCTTAGCCGAGAATCGACGACAGCATAATCTTGAAATTGTTAAGAATCGCTGCACATGGGATCTACAATTATTTCAGCTATGCTCTTGACCATTTTAAAGGGAACATTTCCCAGTAAACAAAATAGTCTAAAATTTTGCATTAAACAAACATTTGCTTTGTAGGAATTATATCTACTCTCTTCAGTGTATTAGTTAAAAATATAAAATGTGTGTTTGTTTTTTAAGATTCGAAAGTTCTGTACAAACCAAAGGTATAAGTTTAAATTATATTCATTCCATATACACAGTATTCTTTTTCTACAGCACTAGAAAAAATATTATCCATATTTAATTATTGTCCTAACTAAGCTTTAGCCTTAACATATTATCTTTAAAAAAGATTGAAATGTATTTGTAAATTCCAACTTTTGGTGCATGAGCAGGCATGTGCCCCTATATGTATCAAAGCTACTGTGTGTACTCTTTACTTTTTCGCCATGTAAAGAATGTAGAATCTAGTCGATTTTCCTTTGAAAGATCAATTTGGCATAGCCATTGACTATTTACGTGCTTGTCGTGAAGTCTTAATTGTGTTTCTTTCATCTAATATGAAAAAGTCATTGAAACCTCACAGCGATGTCAAGGATATCAATCACATTGATGGAGGTGTATGAAACAATTTTATCACGGATGGAGCAGATCTTCAGTTTTTAAAAGGTATAAGAATAAGTTCAAATGAAAATAACAATGATCATAATAATACAAAAGCGATAATAATGATACTACTGACAAAACTGATGAAAATAATGTTATAAAAAATGTTTAAATAATAAGTGGAATAACCATATTCATACGTTGATATCCTCTAGATGGTTCAAGAAAGTTTCGGACTGTGCAGTCGCCGTTATTCGTTCAAACTGTGGAGCCGATGCAGCTGGTGCTTATAAAGTGACAAACTCTTATCAAAAACTTACATCAGGAGCGATCCATTACTGCCCTCAAGGTACGATTTTTTCAACATTAATTGACAATCATCATGAGCTGAATGAAAGTAATCCAGTCCACTTATTACTGATGTGCGACATCTCTCAAATTTTCGGACGTCCAAATATACTTGCATACTTGTTCTAGCTATTCTGTTCCGCTGTTTTTCAAAAGATTTCGATTGTTATTTTTTAAGAGACACATGTGGCCAATTAGAAAATGCATTTCATTTTTGGTTGTTATTATTGTTGCTAACAGAATTTATAAATCATTTATTTTTCTAACACTTACACGGTTTATAACATTGATAAAAATCCCACTTTAAAACCCTGTTATTGAAGAAACAGATACCCACTATTCATGCACAAATATGCCGTATTATTTGTTACCATTTAAGATATAGAAAATAATAATACAAAAGTTTTGGTTTAAATTTCATATCATTTATAATAGAAACGGATATATGTATAAAAATTTTCAGGCACATGCATGTGCAACGTTCGGATGTTGACAGTCATTTACGTTAAATCAATTTTAGATTTGAATATAATGACGAACTCTATTTTGCATGTTTATCTTTTGTCCTTGTATTCGTTTTATAAAGTTGGTAAAACCATGAAGTAGGCATTCATCTCGATCAGACACATTCTAAATCACTTACAAAACGTATCTTTCATTCACATCCATAAACCTCCATAATCATTCAAAACTATAATTATTGCATTAAATGTGCGTGTTGGGGTCGTTATAGGCATTACGAACACAACCCGGGCGTTAACGGGAGAAAACATTAGTTTGATCAGTTTCTAGGTCTTTCATTTATATAGAGCATGAATAAAGACGACGATATTATTCCCGCGTTAAATTTTGAGACGTCATAAATCAAAACACGTCAGTTTAAGCAAAAGTGACGAAGCAATTAATAACGTAATTTTCCATTACATTGGTTTTAGAACCTGTTTCTCAGCGTTTCTATGGATCATTTATCATTTATCTTTAAATAATCACTATAAAGTCTTTTTTTTGCAGTAATAGCGACACTCGGGCGTTAAACCATTTTTTCGGATCTCTGCAAATGTTAACGCCCTACAAAACGTGAATTAACCCTATAAAAATCGTTCAATCTAAGACTTCAAGTCAATCAAACACTTCCACGATATCATTGACTGTCGTGGATTTGAAACGGCTGCTTTTGGTCTGTGAAGACAACCATGTCTATTTAAAGAACTGTTCATATATTTTTTGTCAAAGGGGTCACAAAATATGTAAGTGATATTATATATTGCCTACTTTGAATATCATTTAAAACTCACTCATGTAACCCATGAAAATCCATTCGACAATAATTCCGATAAATATTCATCTCGCAAATTTCACACTGTTCTTTACTGTAGTGGGTAAGCAGAAATGATAGCAAACATGAAGAGACAATTACTCAAAATTTAATTTAAGCGGATTTCATCTATTTTCGTGTTATCTGGTCGGCACAAAATACGACTGCTCTCCTCAGTGAAACAATTGAGTGCGCAATTCATTTGTATGCTCGTACATCTATCAATTTGTCTAATGAGGAGAAATCCTAACTTTTTTTCCTTCATTTTATTTAGTCACTAGATATGAAGAGAGTCCTAATCACACTAATATTTGAATGTGCTTCTCGTATTCAAGCACTGTGATAAGGTTAGTTACATCCAAAAATGGATTGAAAACATTAAACTCTCCATCTCTTAAATGATTAATTTCAGCTTGGAACCCATTCAAGGGAAAAACTTTTGGAAACTCATCGACAAAAGCTCAACCTGCTGCTCAAGAAGGTACGTAAGGTAGTGGACCCGTAATAGTTCCGAAACGTTTCGGAGGTAATGAACTTTAACAATGTTAACCGGGGTTTCCTAATGATTTATATTAGGAAACCTTGGTCAATATTGTCAAAAGTTTATGAGTGCCAAAATGTTGCGGAACTTTTGCGTTTCCCCTACCTTTACCCTTACCCTGCTGATCAATTTCTTTTTTCAAATAAATTACCAATTTCATGTCAATTCAATCACTCTCGCCCAATCGTTCTTCTTCTACAAAGTAGGTGTTGTAGGCAAGGATCAAACTTAACGTCTATGCAGTATGATCTAGTCTCTTTATATGCTGCTTAAGCTTTGTGTTTAGCACGGATAAGTCGTAAACAGCATGAATTTGGTTGAGTATTTGTTTTTATAATGACAAGAGCAAAACCAACTAATACAACACAAATTTGTGATTGTATTTGAACGGTATGGGCGGAGGATAATACTTCTTCACTTTTGATATTTTAATTGATGAAATAGTAGCAAAATCTCGTAATTCATGATATCATTAAGCTATGGAAAAAATGAGGTGAGCTGACTAAATAATGACAAAGTACTTTGATAAATAACTTTAAACCTCTGAAAAGTACTGCAAGAAACTGGGAGTTCGTGTATGGACGTTTACGATGTTTCGCACACCTGCTTAATACTTTGTTTACGGTTGCCATGTGTCACAATGTAACCCAAAATGAAGATGTCGAAAGATTCGATACCGATAACTTTGAATAATGAACATTTATTATCATTATCATTATTATTATTTATATTTGACGAGAGACATGCTGAAATGCGGATATTTATCTAATTTCTGCCATTTTCAGAACACTTCGACTAGTCAAACTCTCGAATTACTCTTTTTAAACAGCTGGAATACCAAGCGAGTGTGATCTAGCTTCCCTACAGAACTGTCTTGGTAGTTTCCAAGCCGAATTAAACAGCACAGACTATGTCGATGTACTGATGCACGGAAATGAATTTTCTGCTGATAACCTTGACTTTGCTTGTAGGTCAGTATATATATATATAATTCTGTTTTTATATCATTCTGTGTTTGGTTAAACCTCTAGTGCCCAAACAACCTTGTACATGTTAAAAAAAATTGGTATTGAAGTTTTGTAATCTATGTATGGATTATACCCTAAAACTAGCAAGATTAACACAATTTCTCATTTTCCAACCATTTTTGGACCTGTTGCATATATGCAACACCGGGCATTTGAAATATTGTTGCATATATGCAACATTTTAGTTTCTACTAATATTAAGCAAACAATATTTATTTAATTAATGTTACATTACAAAATAACAATTATTCTATATGACCTTTATGATATTTCATCCTTGTTTCTAAAAGAATATTCAAACTTTAAGAAAAAATGTTGTGTAATACTCTAATACCCCAAAACATCAATTCCTTTAAATGTCTGGTCTTCATGTATGGCCTTGACCTTGTCTCGTGACGTTGCCCTTGGTATCTTTCAATGTCTATGGATGAGAACTATCATCATGCCAATAATGAGCTTAGTATTAGAGAACTATATCATTTTATTTGAAAATATCAGGAGTTTTCTTGTTTAATTTTGTTAACTTAACCATTGAAAAATCACATTGACCTTGCGAGATAACCTTGACCTTGACAACTCGACTCTGACATATCTTCTCAAAGTTTGACAGAAAGGATTTATGACAAAAATACAATTATAAAGGCCATATAACTTATCATTTTGGTAGCATTTGTGAATATTTCATATCCTGTTGACCAATCAACTGAGAGTTAGAAGATACAAATGTACAAACAGTCATCTGTACTTAACAATAATTGTCCCCACATTCGTAAAGAGTATAAAAGGATACAGATTTAAAATTATTCCTTAAAATAACCAATGTTTTAAACAAATCTATCTTGAAAGACCGATGTTGCATATATGCAACATCTTTAGGAATTCATTTATTACTGTGAAAGGATATGAAGCGAGTAAAGTGTTCTAAGATAACGGGTTTCCTACATATATGCTGGAGGTTAGATGCATTTCCCAATTTATCTTGTGTTTAAAACATGGTATAAACCTTTTTTACGCAGCAAAATAGAAATTTGAAGATTTATTCTTTCATTTCCCAATGTTGCATATTTGTAACAGTTAAAAAAATGGGTCCATTGTTGCATATATGTAACATCGGATTTTAAACTAAATTTAGAAATACAATGTTATTAATGATTAAAAACTATGTATACATATGTGGAAAATGACATTTTAACTAGCATCTAGATTTGGTATTATGACCAATTTATAACTTTTTTGTTGAAATTATCATCAATAGGTGTCACACCCAAACCGTGTGCCAAATAAGGGCAATGGATGCAATTTTGATGATGTCATCAAGTGATGTCATATAATTGTAATGATGATGTAGTAAGCTAAAAGGGACATTGACGGTATAGTAGTAAGGAATCTAACACCCAAGTTCTCTTTATTACATATAGATTGGATAAATAGCCCAAAATAGAATGTGTTGCATATATGCTACAGTGGGCACTAGAGGGTTTACTTAGTCTGAAACTCACTTGTTAACATATATTTGAGTTCTAAATGCAACTCCTGGATCGGCTTACATTATCTCCGGATGATGGTATTTATCAACACCATTTGTCTCGTACCAATGTTTTACTTAGAGGATGGCATTTTGAGGCACGAATTGAAAAGCATGATAGATTAGAATTCTTTGGAAAATCCAAACCAGCTGTTTAAAAGTGACAGCTTCTTTTTAAACTAAACATAATATTACTGCATAAATAAATTTATAACAAAAAGAAAAGCTACCCTGTGTTCCAGATTAAAACGC
Source organism: Fragum whitleyi (assembly GCA_948146395.1). Classification (NCBI taxonomy): domain Eukaryota; kingdom Metazoa; phylum Mollusca; class Bivalvia; order Cardiida; family Cardiidae; genus Fragum; species Fragum whitleyi. The sequence continues at coordinate 37,044,665 of OX411555.1, forward strand.
TTTAGAAAATGGAATATCGCTTTGCATTTACACTTCTGCACAAATCAGAGATCCTATCTATTTTTCAATGTTCACAAATGCATAGCTGCTTTAGAATATTATACACAAAACATGTTGATGTTTAGATCGGTAGGCTACACCTACAAGTCAAGATTTCACTGGGTCTGTCTATACATTCTTGTTGTAATATTTATCAATTATTAACCGCTTTTCATTGACCATTTATCTATAATCCTTCTTCATTCAATTTTTCTTGAAACTTACTCTTTCTACAATAGTTCCTGTAGAGTGCAGAAGGAATAGGCTTAGATCAGACTGCGCGTCTTTACGGCCCATCTTAGTCTATACTTTATGCAAAAGCGTTGTGTCAAACAGAAATAATTCGTCAATTTCTCCGAATTGCCAACAATTTCCCCAATACAGTTAGTAACATCGTGAAATAGGCCCTCTTTCTGATCAAAAGCATTCTAAGTCGCTCACTTGAAACGTTCCATTGATATATTCAAAATACTCAAACCATTAAAAACGTTCCAAAATCACTCAAAATATTAGATCACCAACAAAATTTTAAAAAAATGGAAGAAATTATGCATAACTCTACTGACTACATTAATTTTGGAAGCGTCTAATTATTCAGGAAAGAAATAATAAGCCATTTATAGAATTTTATGCATATTTTGTTAGGGGGGGGGGGGCTATAAATATCACTAATTTTGTTCATCTGAAACAAAAATAGCTATAGTGGATTACCTCTCTTTAATTTCATTAAGAACTCACTCATCGCGCTCATGCAATTTCATTCCAAAACCGTTCCAATATCAATTGTCAATTTCACGATGTTCTAAACTGTATCTGGTTGAGAATTCCACATGAAAACAAATTGAATCAAATTTATTAAAAAATAAAACATAATACTTTTGAAATGTGACATATAAATGGATATTCTTAAATTGGATTTTAACATTTCAGAATGAAATTTCGAATTCTTAATATCATGGAGGCTCTTAATATTATACTGAAATCTGTCATATAGATGGATCTTCTGATCCGAAGGTCAGGGGTTCGAGTCCTGGTGACAGCGAGGTGTTTCCGTGGGCAGGAAACTTAATACTCACTGCCTCAGTCCACCCAGCTGTAAATGGGTAGCAGTGGATGAAAACCCTTCCACAAAAAAAGGGATTTCACTGCCTCTCGAATTTCTCATGCAAAATTGATAACATCTAGAATGTGTAAAAGTCGGTTAAAAGCTATACATAGCTTATTTTAATTGTTAACTGTACCTCGAACAAACCCCCGACTATAAATAAAGATTATTATTATTATCATGTATACATCCTCGGATACCCCGGGGTCTCCCTATTTGCTACGCCATATCGACGTCGATATAGCGTAGGGGGTATCCGAGGATGTTATGTATACATCTATGAGCTGCGATAGGAGCATTATAAAAAGGATCACACATGAAAGTAAATGAACAAAAATTCCGTCTTTGGGCAATCCCCATCTCGTAACTCGAATAAGCTGGAGTTACGAGACTTTAGTAACCAAACGACGATGTGTCTTTTTAGCACATGAATGTGTACGGTTCAAAACGATTTTTACGATATAAATACAGTATTCTTTCTGCAGCGCATATGAGAAGTTTACATCTTGTACGAATACAATTACCGTGGATGGCTGTTCAAACCCAGTGAAACAATCCTTCAACCACCTGACTTCATTGTTTACCTATAGCTGTGGTGATGGACAAGCAGGTATACTGTGTGTATTTCCGTTTATTTATCGTCGCTACCGTAGCACATGCCCATATGAGCGACGCCCCAAGAAGACAGTTAATCGCTACGGGGGATAGTGCAGGGATACATGACGAAACTACTGCTGAGATCCGCCATGGCTCTTTAACGTGCTCGGTGTAGAGCACCGAGTCACGGGGCCTAGGTTTAACGTCTCATCCAAAAGACAATTAGTTTTTGTAATTGTACCAGCCCGGGAATTGAACCCCCGCGGTCGAACGTCAATGGTTTTGAAGTCCGGTGCTCTACCAACTGAGCTTATCGGGCTGGTCAAGCAGGTATACTTACTCATTTTGTGTAGTTAATAGCATAGTGAAATTGACGCCCACTCCAATCAAAATTAAAGCATTCACTCTACCCACAACTCATTCATTCCAAACGCTCAATCAAGCCATTCAAAAAACGCTCCGATTTCATTAAAATTCTAAATGGCAACTAAATTTGAATCGCTAAAAAAACTTTTATATTACTGACTTACTTGAATATGCAACCGTCTGATTGGTTCGCGAAGATAAAAAAAAGTTTACATGTATGTAAGAACGTTCATGTTAAAGGGGAGATGCATATCGCTGATTTCGGATGCACTTCCAACTTAAAATATAATATGGCAAAAGTTTTATTTGTGGTTTGGCCGGTTATTGGTTGCGGCTTCCATACATCATTTTACACGCCAATTATACAAAAGTTCGTAATCAACAACGGGGCTGCCGGAGCATTTAGTGGTATTGTGTTACCTCCCTTTAAATTCATTCAGAGCTCGCTCATCCAATTCATTCAATTTCATTCCAAAATCATCAAGAAATCACCCACATTGTCAGTTTCACGATGTGTGTTACTGTATATGTCTTACCAGAATAATGCTTAACATACATACATGTATGATCGGTTTATCATTTTGAAACAACTTGTAATTATTTTCTTTAATTTGAGACGAAAAAAAATTGAAAAAAATATTAGAATATAATTTTCGATATCCAGGCTTTAACCGAATAGAAACCCTTCTTTTTTTTTAAAAGCTAAGCAGAGCGCTATTTCATACTACTAGAACTGCTTTCAGGAGTATCTGTAATTATGTTACAGTTAGTTACATCGTGAAATTGACATTCACCTCAATCAAAACCATTCTGAAACAATCACTCAGCGCTCCAATCATTCATTCCAAACACTCACTCAAACCATTCAAAAACGTTCAAACCCATTGAAAAATATAGAATCAACAATTTCATTCAAAATAAACGTTAATAAAAAAAATCGCGATTTCACTGACATAATTCAAAATGTAAGCGTCTAATATGTTCTTGAAGAAATAGGAAGTTATCTATAGAATTTGTTTGCATTTTTTATTAAAGGGAGGTAATCAATACCACAAATTTTGTTCATCCTGAACAAAATTTGTGATATATGATTACCTCCCATCAAATTCCCTCAAAACTCGCTCCACACACTCATTCAATGTCATTCCTTAATCATTCCAAAATCATTCACCATTTCAATTTCACAATGTTGTTAACTGTACAACTAACAAGTTATTTCTAGTTTTATTTTTTTTTATCTATTCCCAATATCTAAATACGCATTCCTATTCTAAAACTTATTTCAGAATTTAAGAGTTATTCTTCCTGCTTTCAAGACATGAAAAATCATAGTGATTACCAAGTATGTGTCCAACAGGCCCAAGAGAAGGAAAATACCGTGTGTGGGTAGGTACCAAATACAGTTAAAAACATTGTGAAATTGACAAGGTGGATAACTTTTGAATGATTTTGGAGCGACATTGAGTGAGCGCGATGAATACTTACCTAAATATTTTTATGAAAAAACATCTTTGTTTAATTTTAGTTTATTGTTAGCAAGCAAAAAAGACTCGTCTTGTAAGATCTCTTGAATGTATATATACTATGCCTTTGAGGAGAGATCAGAAGCCTTACAAAATCATCCTTGTTACCTAGTACTTATGACTCAAGGAGTATCAGATACCATAGAAAGTGTATTTTCTTTGACGATCGTTCTTTTCTAACTGAATTACTGAATACATCATGCCAATTAGTATTTTGATGCTTGCCCTACTGATTATAAATTATGTTCGCGCTATTTTCGAGACATTTCAGCCAGTTCGCTATAAGTTTTTTTTTTCGTGAAAGCAGACTGTGTAGACGGAGATCAGAATACACTCCGGTGCGGGTGGATTTTAGTCTCTACTGACTATTAAACCTTTATGCAAAGCATAAAGATGTTGTGAGCAGCCGGATAGGGTTAAAGAATTCTGATATGACTTCATATTCCATATTTCAGGTTCGGAAGGCTATAAAATATGTCTTTGATTACCTCATTGGTTATCCGTTTTGTACAATTTGTAAATGTATTGGGTATATGGGCCGGTGGTCTTAATACGTTCCAAATAAACTTGAAACTATGAAACGGTGACTGAGGTTTGAGTGAAATTCAAAGCAGGTAATATATATCATTAATTTCGTCCAAATTGGACGAAATTAGAGATACTTTTACCTCGCTTTGATAAAACATGCGTACTTGTCTGTTAATACGTCTTCACGAACCAATCAGACACTTTTAAATCCACACCTTATAATAATATGGTACAATAATTTAATTGACACAAATAAAATATTGATCGTTTTAATCCATTTCGATTTGGATTATTAGAATTCTATGAATAATTGTCAGATCAAGGCTGCATGTGTAGTTAAAACAGGCAATTGTTCCATAATCAAATATTTGGCATAGAGTTTTCATATAAGGCAACTATCCAACACCTTCTCAAAAAGTAGTAAGATGTAGCCCATTTTGCTCTTTAAGGTGTGATGGAAAGGCAAATTACTCTCAGCTGAAAAAAGAAAAGAGAGCATAATAATTTTAGGAAACTAATAAATACAAATGATAAATACATATTCTGTTAATAGGGTTTGTCATTGTCAGGAGCTGCACATCTTGTCTTATACAATAAATAAAATCGTGAAATAGACATTCATCTGAATCAAACCATTCCATATCGCTCACTCATCGCCCCATTCATTAATTCCAAACACTCACTCAAACCATTTAAAAACGCTAAAAATGACTGAAAATGATAAGAAAAACAACTGCATTCAAAATGAATTAATTAATGAAATGAATTAAGCTAGAAATAAATCCTATTTCACTGTCATATTTGATATTATAAGCATTTGATTGGTTCTTGAAGAAATAGGAAGCTGTTCATAAATCATTTATGCATTTTATATTAAAGGGAGGAAATAAATTTCAAAGACCATTCCAGAATCATTCATTATGTCAATTTCACGGCGTTCTCAACTGTACGATTACACGTATGACAAAAGTCAGATATTAAAACAGCTGCGTATGTTAGTAAGGCGTGGTAACGTTAAAGTTATTATAAGTTATATAGACAATATCGGATATATTTACGAAAACTTTACACAATACGCCATTGATGGTCATGAGAAAATCGTATCAGTATTCATGAAAGTGTCGGATCTCAACGAACGTTGATTTAAGATTGAAATCGTCAGAGAAATTATGAAAAAGAATTACAATATATGTACTAAATTCATGTTTCTACAGAATAATCAGAGAAATGACTAAATGTAGCAGCACTACATTGAGTAACACATGTGGCAGGAAGGCGGGAGATGTTTACAAGAAACTGTATACAGAATCCTATCTTTTTGCAAATCATGGGGACAGCTGCAGTTATGGTATCTATGTTTATTTCAACAATTATTTGGCAAAGTTAACTTTTTACTTAAATAATCCAACATTTGTTTTGGAATATTTCAACTCTTTCTCAGGCGCCGTCATAGCGCAGTTGGTAGCGCGTCGGACTGTCAATCTAGAGTTCCCTGGTTCGATCCCCGACGGCGGCACTCATTCTTTCCGACTATTTGTCTCTCACTAATTGGTTGATAATCGTAGACCTATGTGAGATAGCAGCTGGAGGCTAGGAAAGGATCAAGTGGTTGTACTGGTGAGAGAAATACCAGGAAACCATTGTTAGGTGCTCCAGCCGCCGCGATATAACTGAAAAAATGATGAAAGCGGCGTTAAACTCTATTCAATCAATCAATCCAATTTTCCCTCAAATTATTAAGTCAAAAGCAGACAGATTTGAACAAGATCAGGTTGCAGGTCCATGCAGCCTGATCTCGTTCTAGTGTGTCTGCCAAAGCGATCAGTATAGAAGGAATATGCCGCGAACTACATGAGAAGATACTATCACAAAATAATTCCGAAGGGAATAGAATAAACATTTAATAAACACACTCGTTATTTCAATATTTCGGCAAAAAATGTCCTTTTTCAAGAAAAAATGAGATAATGAAATAAATCTTCACACTACTACATAATAATATAGATCCGTACAGCCAAATTATTTTATCTCATCATTTATTTCATTTTTTCTTTCTTGAAGAAAAAAGGCAATTTTTGCCGAAATATTGAAATAACGAGTGTGTTTATTAAACATGAGAAGAATTTATACATTTTTTGTTATCATGCAAAGCAGATTCAGATTACCATAAGTTTTTTTTTCCGCTCAAATGAACATGGTGAGCTTTAGTGACACACGAATTTCCGTCATCCATAGGGCATCGTGCGGTACGCGTCGTCCATAGTCAACAATTAAGTGCTACTTTTGTAGTGGTTTCAATTTAATCTAAATCTTTCTCAAACTTGCTTCGAAGATTTGTATCATCCCTACTTATTTTTATGATTTCCAAGTTATGTCAGGTGAAAAAGAGCCCGAATGACAATTTCCCTGTAACCATTCCAGAGAATCATTTTTTACCCTTTTAAGGTAGTGGACCCGTAATAGTTTTGCAACATCTCATAAGTAATGAACTTCAACAGTGTTAACCGAGGTTTCCTGATGATTTTCATTCGGAAACCTCGGTTAACATTGTGAAAGAATATGTGGTCCGAAATGTTGCGGGACTATTACGGGTTCACTACCTTAAAAAAGCTTTCTCAGACCTGCCAAGGATGTAAGTTTCAATCTACGGAAGATTCCTCTTATTTTTTGTTGAATTGTGACCTATGTCATGGGTAAAGGAGACTAAATGATAGTTTTCCTGTAACTACTGAAAAGGTTCCCATTTAGGCTCAATAATTCATACGCTTTTTAAGATTGTTTTATTATAAGGAAGATCTCGCGGAGAAAAGGAGTGTGAATGATAAGTCCATTGTTTCCATTCTAAAGGTCCTAATTCTTGCCCAATCTTTCTCAAACTTGAGACATTTTGTATCGGTTTTGCTAGGGATGCTCATCTGATTAAAAGGATGATCGCTATTTATTTCGTTGTATTCCGAACAAGGTCTCTAGAAAAGGAATCCGAAAGGCAATTTCCAATTGCCATATATCTAGCAGGTAAATATTGTTTAAACATTTAAGGGGTGTGTTTATGACGCAGGTCGAGGGGCGGGGCTAGCGATCCACCAAAAAGATGTTAAATGGAAGTCTTCCAAAAACGTCATGCCAGCCCGATTAGCTCTGTTGGTAGAGCAACGGACTTCAAAACTATTGAAGTTCTACGGCGTGGGTTCAAACACGGGCTGGCACACCAACAAAAACTTATTGTCTTTCGGATGCGACGTTAAACCGAGCCCCGTGAGACGGTGCTTTACACCGAGCACGTTAAAGAACCATGGCGGATCTCAGCAGTAGTTTCGTTATGTATCCTTGCACTACCCCCCGTACAACTAACCGTCTTCTGGGGGCGTCGCTCATATAGGCATGTGCTACGGTAGCCCCGATAAATATACATACAAAAACGTCTTATCGACCTCTGTGCTAAGACTTTTGTAGACTCTACTGCATGTTGTTGTCTTTTTCTCTTTTGTCTCTTACAGACCAACACTCTGGAAGCCAAAACAGCTCCTATCAGGCAAACATACCGGAGATGACGCTTCTAAACCTTAGTGTCGTGGTTTATATGTTAAGGAAATTCGTGTAAAAAACGAAGTCAATAACAATTGTTTCATATTGAAAAGTCTGTGAAGTTTTCAGCTGCATTTATTTCATTTTATGTGGACCTTAAAGATATTTAGATAAGGTTCATAAAGAGTTTTGTGTGAGATGGCTCCGTCTTTGGAGAAGTAGACACCAACATCTATCTCTTTTTACGAAAATTATAAGATTCTTGTATTTCTTCCATGGAAGTATGGGCGGAAAACGTGAAGGAAATTACTCTAAATGTACATTTCTTCACTAAATATCATGGTTATGTTGTGACGTCATTGGAATGAATGACCTCGCTAAAAGTAGAAAGCCACCCGTTACAATGAGTTCGTAGCGCCCACAAGTACCCAACTCTTAAAACATTTCCTAAACACGCTTCTCTTGGTAATGAAGGAGACTATTGATGGGGCGCTCTTTGTTGCTTCGTTATTTAGAACATGGAATAGAGTTTCCTTTTTCAAAAGTATATAAATAAATAAATAAAGAAAGAAGGAAAGAAATAATAAATTAATAAATATATAAATGGAAAAAATTAAAAACAAATACGCAGATCTGCATTGTAGCTTATATCATCGGTCTTTAGATAAAATGACATGAAAGTCTTCCGAGAAATTTCGATGGTCCATCAATATACATTGCAGATATTTTGTCTCTTATTTTCTTCTAAATAAATGTATATCTTTATATACTTGTAAATCGTTTTTAGTAATTGAAAAATGAATAAGCACGCATCTTGTAAGATATCAATGCCATCTCAAAGCTATGGCAAATGTTTAAGTTATATTTTTTTAACAAATTTGTACCCTAAAAAATGACATAGACTGTTGGCCTTAACCATTCTATCAACAGAAAGAAATTGTTCGACGCAATCATCATGTGAAATATGAAGGCTCTATCGCTCACAACTCAAAAGAAATGGCAATGTTTTGACAAACGGACCAACAGACAAAATCAAAGACAGTTAATCCAACACACCAATTGTTTTCATTACCTATTTTCGAATTGCGCTGCGATAAAAGTTATCATTGTGACGCTTTTCTTTCAAAATCCTGTGAGTGGCATTTCCAAAAATTTCACATGTGCGCAAAGCAAAGAATCTGTCCAGTCTCTGCATCCACACAGACTGACCAGAGTCTTCACTAAGGGCTCTGTAAGTAATGAAGGTGTTGACCCATCTTCAGGAGGACAACGAATGTTCTTATAAAATTAAATGGTTGCCTGTGTTGTCCAATATTTATGCGTCACGCACTGGCTCAAATTAAACATCTATCATTTGACACAAAAACGGATCTACGTAAGTTACAGGTAGAAAGGGAAAGTTTAATTGTTGGAAAAAGTCGGGCGAATTTTACTTAAACCAATTTTTGAATCGCCAAGATGATAAACATACCGCAATAACGTGTGTTAAGTGAGTTTGTGAAAAGAAAATCAAAGGAATGAAAGTCCTGAAATACGACTTTGTTGGTAATCTTCAGTATGTACTTATGTCTCCATTAAACTTGTTTGACATTTGCATGCAAAAATTTTGTACAAAGAATGACGTTTAGAGAATTCATTTTAGTGGAGCTGCTAAGTGCAAAAATAGTTCAAATGATGATACAAGCACCAAATTTTCAGAATATAATCTTCTTAACATATCATTTCAAAAAAAAAAAAAAAATTAGCCACCTGAAATTTTGTCTTTTTCAAGATGGCCGCCTTATTTTCAAAATGGCCGACAATTTCATATAACTGTTGATTTCAACATGAAACAATTTTACCAGGAAAACATTTGTTGGATAAAAAATCACATTTTTTTCAGTGTTATAAAGGCAAAAAAAAAAAAAAAAAAAAAAAAAAAAACACTCAAAAAACATGTTTATTGTTTTCACCTATCCAATATGGCATCCAAATTGGCATCCAAAATGGCCGTCAAAATTAAAAAAAAGTCTTTATATAAGCTTTGTTAATTTCGAAATAAAAAAAATCCAATTTAATTATCAATATGGCATTGTCTATGTCTACACATATATATATAAACAAAATCTACTACAGTTATGCTTCATATAAACATCAAGATGGCTGCCAAGATGGCGGTCATTAAATAGAAAAACTGATATCTTATCCATTGTGATATGTTTTGTTAATTTTGAAACAAAAACTGTCCAATTTAATTATCAAAATGACATTTTCTATGTCTACACACATATATATATAAACAAAATCTACATTTATGCTTCATATAAACATCAAGATGGCTGCCAAGATGGCGGTCATAAAATAGAAAACTGATATCTTAACCATTGTGATATGCCATATAGCTGTTTTGGCTTCACATTGTCAAAATACAGTGGTATACCGACACATTTGTTATACTGTTCATTCATTCACCCTACAGTTACAAGAACAAAGAGCTGTACATTCAAGTCCAGATCTGTAGCATTTACAGTTTCCAGAACAGGATGCCCTTTTACAACCACACTTTTGCAGTTCTTGGCAACTTTCGGCTACAGCAGACAGCTTTGTCCAATTTGGCAGCCATACATTGTCTTGTTTTAACCAACCCCAGTCTGATGGAATTGGCAGTTGTTGGTCTGTCACGGTTGCCTGACCCCAAACATTCCCTGCTTGATAAGTAGCTCTTTTCACATGTTCATGCAGAGCGGCCTTAGTGGGTGGTATAGCATTATACGCTCTTTGCTTTCGAGCAAACAAATCAAACCGTGCTTCGTCTACCTTGCATGTTGTACTGGACGTATCATACACGATAACGACAAATTGTTCTAATATGTCCAGTTCTTGCTCGGTGATTGTGTCTGTGACTGAACTTAAGCTGCGAAACACTTCAGTTGCCGCCTCAAAAACATTCCATGCCTGCCATGCAGATTTCTTACCCTTTCCGACAAAAGCCGAAACTGTATCACAACCAGTGAAGGCGTGAAAAAATGGCAATGCTTTTGAACGAGGGCCTAGCGATTCGCAAATATCATGAACAGGTATCCACCTAAAGTGGTTGCCCTTTCCAAATGCTAATCACAGTGTATCAAGTTTCAAATCAGCATACACTGAAATAGCCAGCACTACAACATCTGTGTCAGAACTGATGATGGCCAGGTGTCTGCTACCAGTTGAAGAAGCATGCATAGCATGGACAAACATACGAGTGTCTGCTTCCTCATGGTTGCATGGAGACAGCATACCCTTGTTTGTTATATCCGAATTGCAGACTATATCTGTGCCTTTGGTAACAATTATAGTTTTACCAGTTTTTGATGTAACAATTCTGTCTGCCAGAAAACCAAATAACTCTGTCTTGTTATCATCACACCGCAGAAAGCTATTCCATGATTTTGGTGGTCTACTGTTTCAAACCACTTTTCTTCGGGCACCAGAACCCCTTTTCTGCCTAGTTTCAGATTTTAAACTATCCTGGCGATATATGTCAAATACAACATCTACCCTGTTGTATCTGTCCGCGTAGGATTCAATGTGCGGGATGCTGACATCCCTGGCGTATTCTTCGAAAGTTTTGGCAGCTCCAGGTGTTTTTGCATTTACCATAGCAGCACCATCTATTATGACATCATCTGTAGGAGGTTCGTCATATGTTACACTTGTACTCTGCTCAAGAATGTCCAACAATTGTGACTTTACCCCCGTATTTAGCATTCCATTTTGAGACAGTGATGGGGGACACTTCTGATTCTCATGCCGAAAAAACTCTTGCAAATCACATTGACGACTTTGGCATGAAATGAATAGCCTTGAAAAGAGTTGACAGTCGTCTTTGTGGCTGTCAATTTTACGTTTATCTGCAGAGAGATCAGGTTTTACTTTCCGGCTAAAAAGAGCAAGTTTGTTCTTTGCAAGTGGCTCGTGAAACGATGGCTTTTGGGGATCGATCATTCCCTTTATGAACAAGTCGAACTGCTTTCTACCAACGGACACAAGCTGAGTTACTGTTTCTTTTATGCTTTTATCTGCAACCTCTTTTGTATCAAGCGTATAGAGGTCCAAAGAGTCTTCTTCAAAAGGATTCCCCATCTCTGCAATAGCATGCTTAACTTTTGTTACCTTCTCATGAAAGCCTTTCTGAAAGGCAAATGTCTCCTCGTGATGTTTATGATCCTGTTTTGTTTGAATTTGTGCAGATATATTGTAATATTCATCTACAAGCCTGCTGATTTCTGGACCTGCTACCATCCAGCGTCTAAGAGCAGACGGATCTTCAGTCAGGCCCACTGCACCTCCATCTGCTTTTATGACTGCGTTGTTCTGCTCGTGAGCCTGGTCTATTGCCATACTTGAAAATGCGTTTTTGGTTTTACTCACAGCAAAACTTCCTCTTGAGAATTCCCTGTAGATATCAGGATGCATGCTTTCAAGTGAAAGCATATCTCGCAGATGCACTGGTAGCCATCTGGCATAATGAGTATGGTCAAGTGCAAAAAAGAAGGGAATCAGTTCTGAGAGAGATTCTCGATAAAGCTGGAAATCTGATTCGCGATATGCGCGAATGAAACAGAACACCAATATTTCCAAATTCAACACAGTGGCCCAAAACTGAAACTGAGGAATTTGACTTGAACGTGAGTTGCACCATTCTCTGAATGCACATAGTTCTTGTTCTTTGTCTTCAAATTGGCCTTCATTATTTGAAAAAGCATCTTTCATTAAACCATACAGGGAGCAAGCTGTTATCAAATGAGCTTGTCTGGTTTTGACTACATTGGAAGCTGACAGAAACGAGTGGGGGGGGGGGGAGGGAGGGAAGCCCAATCATTGATATTTGGCCAATAGAGCTGAAAATGAAAACTTTTGGTTGTGTACAATGTCTCATGAGCCACAGAAACTGTTTTAATGATTCCGTTTGTCACAAATTGAAATCTGATCTTTTTGAAGAAGTGTATTTAAACCTGTAACGGGTACGATACGTTATGTTAAATAAGATGTAGATGTAACGCTAAATCATTTTTTCAATAAATGCGGAAAACGACGATAAATATCTTAATCACCATACTATTAAATGATGCAATGCGAAAACATAAATCAAAGCGCTAAAAGCGCTAAAGGCCTCGTTTATAAAGAGGCAACGTGACATTTGATGCATTGCACACTAATTTTTTAATCTTTTTAACAAGGCTTTTTAGGCGACCAAGGGATCCATTTACCTATAGGGATTGTAAGCCACATTCCAAACTCACCTCAAAGTGAAAATGTCGAACGGTACGCTCACTATATAGCGCTGAGTCCGCCAAAAACAACTAAGTCCTAAGGTATAGATTACTACGCCCGATACCGCTTTGCAGACATGCGCAACTCGCGTTTTTTATAATTCTAGTTGAGTTGATTGTTTTGCTACTAGTCAGTCAATTTATCCATTCGATCATTCCGTCTAACAAACGTAGTAATACTGCTTTTTAGGGGCACACGCTTGTCGGCCCTTTCTTTTACATTGAATTGAATTCCACAAAGAAGTTGTATTTTACTGTGGGAACACAAGAAATTGGTATTGGCATTTTCTCCCTTTCCCACAATATTGTCCACCCTATACTCATACCCCATCATTTTTTTAATTTCTACACTAAATAAATATCAAATTACACTCATGTTGATTTATTGTCTGTAACCTATTCCAAGTTGGCCGAGTCTAAAATTTTGTCGTCTGTTTAAGGGTTTAAGGATGGGAAAAGGCTTTTATTTTTTTTCTAATTTAGATTAATCCATTACAAGACAACAAATGTTTAGACAGGTCCAAATTTTAAAGGGTTGCAGATTACATACAGTATGTGGGCAAATTAGTAAAATTTGTAGCAGAAAGGGTAGATAATATTAGGGAGAAAGAAGAAAGTGTTAGTTAGCAGCATTTTCTTCTTTTCCCGATGAGCAAATGCATCCTTCAAGGTCAAATATAAAAGCTATGTATCTTTAACACAGCAGTGATTTTGGCAGTGATAAGTAAGAAAATATCTGGTATACATGATAAGGATAAGGTGAATAATCACGGTTATATTCGAGAAAATTGATCTCGTGTGTTGTTTCGTCTATATAGTTCCCCCGCCTTCAGTACTATCAGTACTTTGATTTTAGCATAGCGTGGTGATATGCAAGCACTGCGTTGAACACACAAAGCACTTCGTGTCGCATAAAAGTTGATGACGTATACTAGACCTATTTTTTGCGCGTGCGTGAACACACACAAAAAAAGCTTCGTAGTACATACGTTTCCAGGTTTTTGACTGGATTACCTTTTTCCTTGGCAATTTCCAGGATACAGGGTTGGTAAACCAGGCCAAAAACGTGTATTGGGCACGCCTTTAGAACTAAGCGGTTTCATCCAGACAATACCGACATGTTTTGCAGACGATATTGAGCAAAACCTTTTATGACTTTTTTAACATCTCGGTCATTTGTGGTTACACCCCTTGGTCTAGTTTAACATAAAGTGAAAATGGATCATTTGACAGTACATAGATTAATCAAAGCGCTGAAAGCACTGGAGGTGGACGTTTCTGATGGCGCTGTGGTGAAAATAAAACGAGGCGAAAAAGGAAACTATCCATGTAAGTATATGGCAATGTAAAAATATTTCGACCCAGGTACGGCAAGGTAAATGCAAACTTGGAAGGAATTACACTGTCTTTTTTAAGCCTATGTTTACGGTTCAAAATACGAATGGGATATAGCATTAACACCTTAATTTGTATTTTTGAATAGTGTACAAGTTGTATAGAATTCTTGTGTAATACCATTTCAAATGCACATTTGTCGTGCAGAGGAAAGTCTAATACAAAAAACAACACAATTTAGCACAACTTTTTTGGAAAGCTATTAACAGGTAACATGATTGTTCTCACGTACTAACACCGGTTGACGTAGGAACGTCCCCCAAAAAACATTATTAGAGCTTCAAAACTTATTATGGCTTAAAAAGCATTATTTTTTCTTAAAGTGTATCCTCGGAAAACAGTACAATGCGGGATACATTTTCATAATTCTTTAACGTTACCAAAACGGACAGGACTGAAACTAGGTAAAATTCCGTGAGATATTTGTTTCCTGTTTGATCGCTAGCAAATAGGGTCACCGCGCTCACTTTTTGGGGACACTATTTTGTAAAGAGCGTCATTTTGCATGAAAAGTCTCAGCAACGTCAATTGCTAATTTGGCTCCGCTTAGATAACGACAAATAGTTTCTCGATAACAGTAGGGTGTTTTGAGTGATTCCTTCCAAAATACCCTCCAAAATTCCCCCCCAAATCCCTCCCAAAATTCCTCCTGAACTAAAAAAAAAACATATTTTCTACATAATTTAAAGTGTCTGCATATTTTAAATATTCTGCATATTTCAGGATTCTGCATAATTTAGATTGCCTGCATATTTAAAATCCTCTGCATATTTAAAATCCTCTGAATATTTCATCTACAGTTTTAAAAAAGCCGCGTTTTTAGTTAATTGAGAAGACATTGTTACGGATGGTGTATTTTATCTTCCCACGGTAGACCAGGTTTACTAGAGTGAATCGATGTTTATATTGATGTTGACGTAACAAACGCATAAAAGGATGTATTCCCTGGCTAATTTCGCCAAACTATGTTTATTTTCCGTGAGTGAAATCGGAAAATCACGGATGATCGACAAATTCCGCCATTAAGCATTAAGATTTAACTGTTTACTGGGGACATGTAAAACAGTCAGACCTGTGGTGAAGAGGTTAAGACATTCGCCTATTATACAAGGGACCACAAGTTCAAACCGAGGAAGAAAAAGTATATTTTTCTGCTTTACAATCACATATGTATTATTCAGGGCGGAAGGTGTAGTGGGGTTAATCCATTTTCCAGTAATTTTGAAGACATATTTTTTCATATGCTTAGTTTCCATTTGATTTATAAAATAACAACTACTAAGGTGGCTCTCTGATGCAGGGTGCCTTTGTGGTAACTTTAGCAACGGTGTTTTTTCCTTTTGGGAACAGGTTCGAAACTAAGCATAATGGGAAAATTTTGCTGTTTTCGAAAATTAGGAAACATCTTTTCCTCGTGGTTTAAGACAAATAAGTACAGTCTAAATATGTTACTAACGGTTTATGTAATAAGTACTCGGAGATCTTCCGAAGATATACGAAATATGCACATAGTCTCAGGCGAAATAAGCCAAATAATAGTCTGCTACTTGAAAAAGATTTGAGCTTCGGATAAAGTCGCAATTTCTCAATGAACCCAATTTATTAGAAATAAATAGAGCAAACTGATATCTATTTTATTTTGGTTAAATATAGAAAACTCCTCATGGTAGAAAAGGTTGCTATAGACAACGAAATAAATTGTAAATCAAATTTTGAATTTTTCAGAATTTTATCTAGTTATCTAGAGCAAGCAACCCCTATACCATTGAATTTTTTGAGTCTTTTTTTCATTCCCTTTCCAAAGATGATGAAAAACATATGTTTCCACAAACGATAAATAATGCCAATTATAACTCGAATTACAACATACAATTGTGAGTGAAAGAATGAATAAAAATTGAAAATGAACGTGCTTTGCAAATTAATTTTGAATTCTTGCCTGAACGTTTCCATGATGTAAAACACGATACCCATGGAAACATAATGTTTTTTTCAAAATCAAGGGTATGGTCAACATTCGTGAATTTTTACTTTTCTCTGAATACGGTAACTTTGATGCATCAATAAGATTAGAAAAATATTGCATATAGACAATAAAATGAATCGTTTGTCTCGCTACTTTATTGCATTTTCATTTGTTTGCTCTACCCTATCACGTAGGTCAAAAAAATCGCATTTTTTATTCTCGTAATGTAATATATTACCTACAAAGTAATGTGGTGCGATGTAAAGGAATTAAAATTGTGCGATGTGATGAAAAAACGCTTCTTTTTTTTCATTTTTTAGCTTGACCGTGACTTTCAAAGTAACGCTCAAATTGCTTTACATATTTTCATTAGCTTGTTAAGAACGGATTTTTGTGATCGAAAGAAAATGAAGAGAATTGTTTGTGTTCCATTTGGAATACATGCTAGGCATGTGCCATGAATCGCGCACATGTCTGCGAAATTTTCACCTGGAAAGGCAGGGTGGTTCTCTAGCCGATGCAGAAGTGGGAGTTATCATGGCAACAAACCATTTGTCAAACAATACTTTCGTTTAACGGGGTATTGCTTGTGATGAAGGAGAGTTGAATAAGACTGTCCGTGCCATACAAGTGTATCGCCATAGAGAGTGGTTGCTGCATTCAGACACAGCATCGGAAGAGTCGACTACAGGTGTTCGGAACGCCTTCAGAGGCACTTGTTCAGAGGAAAATACGACGGTAAATCTTTGTCTTTCTATTCAATCTTCATGGGGCAGTTGGTAGCGCGTCGGACTGTCAATCTAGAGGTCCTGGGTTCGATCCCTGACGGCGGCACGCATCCTTTCCGACTATTTGTCTACCAACAATGGGTTGATAATCGAAGACGTATGTGGAATAGCAGCTGGAGACTAGGAAAGGATGTGATGGCAGTACTGGTGTGAGAAATACCAGGAATCCGTTGTTAGGTGCTCCAGTCGCCGCGATATGACTGAAGTATTGTTAAAATCGACGTAAACCCCCATTCAAACAGAACAATTTTAATATATATATATATAACCGAAATGAATTGACTAGTTCTACTGACAGGAGATTGAACCTAGGACTCTCTCAAATAGGAGTCTCCAGCGCTTTCAAGGTGGCATCAGTTTCAGACTTGTGCACGAGTGTGAGAATTGCCTTCAGAGGCACATGTCTTCCAATAATTTAATCCTAAAACTTTCTTTTTACTTCGCATAAATGAATTGGTACAACTGTATAAATTTTAAAGTTGAATCGTTGTTACATATCACATACGATACGAAAACTTAAACAATATTTTAACTATATTATACAATAATTTACAGAGAAGTACACTTTTTTGCGTAGCCTCTATCATAAGGGTATGCAAGGTATCGGGTTTCAATTTTATAGGGTTTTAAAACCAATCCTATCATTTTATTTGAAACCCTTACATTGTATGCCTTGTTTGATTCCTAGAAGAATTAAACTTCCTGTTATGAATTACACCGTGAGGCCAGCTTTCGAAGTTATGGCGTTTATCTGGGATAATTTGCTTTTCATAATACAAACAGGCTTTTTCATAGGTGAGTTTTATACATTGTCTCAATTATTTTTTGGCTATCTAGGATATACTGGACCATGAGAATTTGTTTGAGACAAGCTGACCTTAACCGGGCTAAATATAGAAATGTAAAGATTAGATTGTCCTAATCAAAACCGAATAACACTTTATTTTCGGAGAAAAACCGACGTATTGCTTTAGCCCTGGTGTCGTCGTCGCTGTTGTCGTTGTCGTCGTGCGAAAAATTTGACATTTTATGATAACATTTGAATGGAAAGTGATAGGGCCTTCATATTTCACATGATGAATACCTGAGACAAGGCCTTTCTCTTGGTACCAAGTTCAAGGTCATCAGTCAAGGTCATTTTTCAAGGTTGAAATTGTGGAAAAAAAACTTAAACTTTATTATTGGCAAGGTCTTTTGAATGGGAAGTGATAGGGCCTTCATAATTTACATGATGATTGCCTGTGACTATGCCTGTAGGTACCAAGTTCAAGGTCATCAGCCAAGGTCAAAGTCATTTTTCAAGGTCAAATTAAGAGAAACAAACAAATTTAAGAATTGGCCATAAATTTTGAATGGTAAGTTGAAAGGACTCATATTTCACATGATGATTCATCATTGCCTGGGACAAGGCCTTTCTGTTTGTACCAAGTTTATGGTCATCAGTCAAGGTCAATGTCATTTTTAAGGTCAATTTTTAAAAAAAAAAAAACACCAAATTTTATCATTGGCGATAGCTTTTGAATGGTAAGTGATAGGGTCTTCATATTTCACTTGATGATTGCCTGTGATAAGGTCTTTCTATTGGTACCAAGTTCAAGGTCATCAGTCAGCCTCAATGTCATTTTTTAAGGTCATTTTTGTAAAAACTTTGTAACTATGGATTGTCAAGTCATAGAACCTTGAAATGTCACATGTATATTGCTTGCGACAAGACCGCCACATGCATAACAATTGAATGACAAGGTCTTTCGTCAAGGTCAATGCCTTTTGGTGAAGATCACTCATTAATAACATAAAAACTTCATCATTTGCTTGACTTATTGACTGTTAAAGACACTAACTGTATAATTTTTAAATGGTCTCTAGAAGCATTTTACTGCAAAAAATGCCTCTTTTTGGACTCTTATTTTTCACCATCTAGCACTTAACAGCGAGCGTAGGCACCCGTAGGCGGTGCGCTTGATTCCTTGAATCTAGCAATCTAAAAAATAAATATTGAGACTGAAAACAAATCCCTTAAATATTATTGGACGAAGAATCTTCCTGGGTTTATTAATATAAAATCTATTTAACTGCTTCGATTTAAATGTCAGCTCATGAATTGCTTAAATACTTATTTATGTTGAATACTTGTCTATGCACTGAAATAATTAAAATAATTTGTATTTTGTGTTAATACATGTGATCTCACTGTTGGACTTACTTATTTGGAAGAACAGTTAGAATAAAATAAATGTTATGTGTCGGAAGTAAAATAAAATATTTCACAACAGAGACTCGTTATTTGTGCATATTGGTTTGATCCAAAGTTAATATAGGGTTAATTCACGTTTTTGAGGGGGTTTACATTTGCAGAGACCCGAAAAATAGTTGTACGCCTGAGTGCGAAGCAAGAAGGTGTTAATGCATTTTGAGGGTCTCTGCAATGTTAACGCCCGAAAAAACATGAATTGATGCTATTATTGCATAAGAAGAAAGGCTAAAGTATTTATTCAGCGGAAATTGTGAAAAAAATCATAGAAACGCTTCAAAACGAGCCAAAACCGATGAAGGTCAATGTCTTTAGTTACGCTGAAGATTAAATTAACCTTGAATATGGTAGATGCATTTTACTTTTCAATATGTATACATGTATTTGTCAAAATCGAACCTTTGACGTATTATTAACAAAATGTATCGATTTATATTTTTGAAGTCAACTAATGTTGCAGAATATGATAAGTATCATTGAAATCGATAAGCTGTATAGGCCCCAGATCGAGGATATTTAAGTAAAATAAGCCTGAATTTACTGATTCATCCACGTTATCTCCCTTTAACGCCCGGGTTTTGTCCGTTAAGGTAGGCTAATAACGACCTTAAAACACACATATTATGCAATAATGTCGCGGCGGCTTTGCAATACCGCTGACGTTTTCTAGATTGGGTAATATCGGCGTCACCGATCTTTAAGAAACTTAAGCTAGGGTAATTAAAATCAAATAACTTAAATTTTGAATTCTTAAGCTAAATTTCATTAAGGCGTCTATGGTCTTCCATTGGGCTATGAGGCTATGTGTTGTGCAGCCAAATCAAGAAACAACTTTGTATTATAACCCCGAATTGGAACTTACGGGCACGTTTACGTGTATCTTGTGTTTCAAGTATAATTGTATTGATTAATATCATGTCGTCATGGAAAATATGTCATGCCGGGTCAAAAAGTAGGTCACTATGTCAAATCTTAGAAGAATTTTTTTTGTTCTAGTGGTCAAAATTTTGTCTCAATTAATGTCAACATTGTCAGAATATTTAGCTTGATGGTACCTAGGTCTTTTTTTTTCTTTCTTTTTTAGGCCATACTAGGTCAAAAAGTTAGCCACTAAAGTCAAATTAGACAAAAACTTTATTTTTCACTAGAGGTCCTCATCTTACCTAATTAATTGTAGCTATTGTCAAATAGCTGTTTAATGTTAACCCTTGTGATATCTTCGTCAATTCTGATACAAGTTATGGCGGGTCAAAAAAAGACACTAGATAACATGTAAGAAAAACCTTCACCCTGTTTATGAGGGTTGATTCAATCATTGTAAACATTTGTCAGAATGTAAACCTTGGTGATACCTATGTCATCTTCAAATAAGGTTATGTAGTTATGTAGTTTTGTAGGATCAAAAAGTAAGTGACAAGATCAAATCACAGAAAATCCTTATTTCTGCTCTAGTAGTAATAAATTTACCTAAATTATTATCACAACTGTGTCACATTTGTTATCTATATAAAAAATCACGCCCGGTCAAAAAGGAGGTCGCTTAGTAACACCATCTTTTCTTTAGCCCATATGATTCTATTTGATTTCCAGTTTTCCATTAATGATATAGTTCTTCTGGAATGTCAATGACAAAAAAGAATGAATTTCCTTTAAATTTTGAATTTGCATAATTCAGGTGGGCGAAAAAAGGCTTTCATGGTCATCTTGTTTTACTATTTATTCCGTTTCAAAGTATCTAATATTCTTTGTTTAAATATCCATTGTTAAGCTCTTAAAATGCTTTTCCGAAATGTAACGTTTTAGTATCCTTTCAAGGTGGTGCACGGGCATATTGTGACACTACAGGACTTGTAGCTTGCGCAAAAGATTTTCAGAATCGCATTGGCGTGTCTGGAACATCAGCCTTTGAAGGAGTTTTGACGGCTTCAGAATTCAAAACTCGAATTTATAGTGTCTGTAGGTAAGGTCCGACTTTTTTCTCACTTTTTTGTTATGGAGGGGTCTGTGCAACACTTTTTTAAGTGCATATCAATATATATCCACTTAAAATAGTGTTGCAATGAGCCCGCGTTATATTTTCTCGTTTAAACGATAATATTATCTGTATGTATAGAAGGTAACATGTTAAGACATATATGTAAAACAAATAAATCTTATTTTCAACATGGCCTTCTTAAAACAAATGACTTTACTACGACAACATTCTCTCTCTCTCTCTCTCTTTACTACGACAACATTCTCTCTCTCTCTCTCTCTCTCTCTCTCTCTCTCTCTCTCTCTCTCTCTCTCTCTCTCTCTCTCTATCTCTCTCTCTCTCTATCTCTCTCTGCTTCTTTTTCTCACCAAAGCAAAAGAAAAAAATCACTGGGATAAGATACTTTATAAGGGAAAATACTAGTGTTTGCTATACATATGCATTACATTACTTTTTTATCAGACAGATACCTTTGAAAACTATTAGCAAATATGACAATATTTTGAGAACATGTGTATTGAAATAAAATTGTTTTTACTTTTTCTTGAAAGTTTTCAGTTGCAATTCACTTTGGATTTCAACTGGAATTTCGTGTCAAATGCTGACTACATGGAGACTGAAATTTTCCCCGAAAACATTTGTTCTTAGTCTTTTCGCGACAATAAGGTCTCTGGATGAGATTGATTTATTATTTCAGTCCTTTTGATGAAAGTTTAAAAGTGGGTTGCAATGTTACGTTCAAATATTTTTGATGTGGTCGGTAGAACCAATATTGGTGTAAAGTTAAAATAATCTCCCGTTGTGAAAATCGGCATGACTCGTGGTAATTTGATTTTATCTAGGTAGATTCCAGAAGATATTCAGCCGCGGCAATAGCGCTGTTGGTAGCGCGCCGGACTTCTAATCCAGGGGTCTATATTCGCACGCGTTCGATCCCCGGCCGCGGCACTTATCCTTTCCGACATTTGTCTTCCACCAATGGGTAGATAATCGTAAACCTATGTGGAATAGCAACTGGAGGCTAGGAAAGGGATGTGGTGGTAGTACTGGCGTGAGAAATACCAGGAATCCATCGTTAGGTGCTTCAGTCGTCGCGATATAACTGAGAGATTGTTGAAAGCGACGTAAAACCCCAATTCAAATCAAATCCAGAAGATATTCTGTAATTTATAATTGATATTACAACTGGAGTCATGATATTGCCCAATCCGTCCATCAAGACATGTAGCTTTGTTTGAATCTTATTTACGAATAATCTGATGAACTTTATAAACAGAAATGTATTTTATGCAAATTGTACTGTTGTCAAACCTCATATCAAGATATTTTTTTAGCTACTCAAAATTCTATTCGAAAAAGTTGTCTAAATAACAATATCCAATATGCTCGAAAATGTCTAATTAATTCATTGATAATATTAAGATTTCCCTCAACAATTGTACCTACTTTGATAATATTGTTTTGACATTATGAGTTCATTTAAGGGATTGACATATGCCATTTCTTTAAAATTTTCCACAAAATTTTTGGACACTCCTTTTCTCCTTTTTTTTCTGCAGCTTTGTTTAAGTATCGTGTCTTATTTAGCTTGATCGAGTAAACTATTTTATTTCTAAGTATTTTATACATGTGGTCTTTCCTGGCGAAGCAAATTGGAAAGTGGTCGCTAATTGATAAGTCGGAAAAATACTTCACGTGTATTTTAGCTGTCAATCTAAATTTATTGGACAAGGAAATGTCTTTGACGCTTGTCAGATCTGATTGCACAATTGAAGGCTTTTAACCAAAGACTTCGTGATATTGAAACGCAAGGCCGAAATTTGGACAAAATTTGATTGGCTGTGGACGTTTAAATCCGTCTTCCCGCTGTTAAGGCTATGTTTTGAATGTTTGAGCCACCATTGGAGCCAGCGAAAAGCATAAATTTATTACATTTAGATTGAAGTAAATGTTTTGCCTCGTTTGACTTAATTATTTTTGATATAGAAAATTATTTAGCGAAAAATATCAAGTCTTGCTAAACTCTTTTTACAACATGACCTCAGTCGCGGGAGTGAAATTAACCCATTGAATATTTTTGATATTACACGGGTGGTATTACACTAGTGGAATAACTATGCAAATGAGCTAAGAACGTTATATTTTCGTTGCGAAAATGATGTCATTGTGATTTGATGACGTCAATTTGGAAACGGCATTATACGTTTAGCGGAAAAACTTGAAATATAAATATCAAGAATTGCCTCGATTTATTGAAAAAATTAGGTCATATTATATATAGAATATTAAATTTGAGTCCATTTAATACTGAATTTATGTAAGTCCTCATCTAAAACATATAAAAACTCGGTGCAGCCTCGTTTTTATCTGTTAATAGATGACTCGTTTAATAAATTCTGTATTCAATGAACACTCATTCAATGTCCTCTATTTACTACATGTAAGAAGATATATGTTTCAGTGCATATGATGAAGTATTCAGACCATGCTATGACCGGTATTTTGATTTTTGTCCAGATGATAACCCATCATCAAGAGTGATAATTTACCTCCATGAAATGATGAACTACCAGTGCCATACTGGAAAAGAAGGTATTATTAATTTTTAACTAGCCCAGTTCGACATGTGTTTATTATCTTCACTTTGAGTATTTTTTGTAGCAATATGGTGCAATTCAAGATATTTTGAAACCTTATTCATCTTTTAAAAGCATTGTGGAGATTCTTTCCAATCCATGTGGATTCACAGGCTGACAAGTGTCATTGCTTAGCGTACCTTTGGAGTTGTTAGAAAAGCCGCACACAGACCCGTATATTATACGAGTTTGTTTTTAAATTGGGTTTTATGCCGCTTTCAAAAATCTTTCAGTTATATCCCGGCGGCTGTAGCACCTAACAATGGATTCCTGGTATTTCTCACACCAGTACTACAATCACATCATTTCCTAGCCCTCATCTACTTTCCCACATAGGTCTACGATTACCATTTATTGGTGGTAGACAGACAGTCGGAAAAGATGAGTGCCGCCGTCGGGGATCGAAACCGGGACCTCTAGATTGACAGTCCGATGCGCAACCAACTACGCTATTACGGCTACGTCTTAAAAGAGACGATGCAAAGACTTAAAGAGGAAATGTTTCTTGAAAGAGTATTTGAACTGTGTAGAGTTACTGACTGCGCCTACGTCAGAATTCGTTCTCGGTTCTCGAGTTACAACCAAACTTGGAATATTGCTCAATAGCAGAACATTTCTAGTTGGCTCAGTCTTAATAAGGTTCCCAAGAGGTAATAAATAAGCCCTCTGGCGAAGTTCGTTGCCATTGAAGGAAATGCGAATATACCCACCCCACATAAAATGCATTTGGCCGAGTACAAACACACGTTTGCTCCGGTATGAAGATTATGCTTTTACGCATGATAAGAACATCTGAGTGGCATTTAGTCAAAACACATTGGGCGCAAAAATGATACCCTGAACAATATGTGTATCATCAAGTCTTACAAGAGTCTTTGGTATCTAGGTACTAACTCAAACAATGAGTATTGTCAGTTCTTTCTGACTCAAGTCGCAGCTAATTCACATATCGCTACTAAAATCAATTGGCAAATAAGAACGTTCGTTTAAATAAGATAACTGATGTACTTTGACATTTTCCGCCATTTTGATTGAAAGAAAATTTTTAAAAAGGCGACTTAAACGTCGTAAATACAGCTTCTACAAAATGTGGTTACAACGTGAATGTCGCCATTAAACGATGAGCTGATTGTTTCATGGCCTTGACCATATGTGACCCGTCACGCTAAAGGGGACCATCTCGGAACTTTTTTTAAAATGAATATTTGAAAAAGAGAGTGGGTCCAGCATAGGTCAACAAGCGCTCGCATTTCTAAAATTCTTTCACTGGAACGTAGATTGATCATTCTTGATTCAGAAAATAAGTACATTTAAAAAAATTCGGCCCTAGTCAGTCTGCGCAATACGCGTAGTCCGACTGGGTCGACACTTTACGCGCTACCCAGATGTTACCGTTTAGCCTGACGGGTCACATATATTCGGCTGATAAACGACGTTTTTGGTGTCTTTGGGATGTTCTGACGAAGGTTAAGAGGCTTGTCAGAAATTATTATAATACGACATTGAAGATTCTAGCATTTTCATTGGTTAATACTGACCTGACAAACATTGATATGGCTGCTCTGGTATAACTTCTTAAGTTTTACCTAAGGCGCCTTGCCGGGAACATAAACAAAAATTTGTATCTGTAATTGCATCCATGATTCTCTCGCTTCGCTGATGATGCGACCCGATTATACACATTATGCTACATTTCAGATCATGTCAATTAATAACATATAAAATGATATAAATGCTAATAAATATATTTCAATTTAACCAATCTGTCAACTAAAAGTGATACTTTTTTCTCGCAGGGTTCGGCCGTTCACTGCTTTCATAGCAGGCTGTCTGAGAAGTGTAACGTCACTTCTTCCTGTGACGTACCTATATGTTTACTTTTCATTTTAAGCGCAAGTGGGATATTGGTAGGTTCAAAGAATTCGGTGTATACTGACACCTTACATATGCAAAAGACAGACATTCCGTTCAAATCTTTGGAGTTTAATAAATTCGCAATAGGGTTTCTTTCCTGGGTTTATGGCAATTTATTCCCGGCAGTTAAAGATGATGTCAACTCTCGCCTACGGCTCGAGTGACATAATTTTTTGCAGCCGGGTATAAATCGCTCGAATGTCCGATTGTGCATTTTTTCGAGTTAACAATAACCACAGTGAAATGATGGTTTTCTTCTTTTAGCACGACTTTTTTTTAACACAACGATTATTCATTGTCACCCTGTCCATGTAGAAGTAGGCGTAGTTGTTGGCGAAGAAGCTAGCTGCGTGACAAAGTTCAAGCTTCGGCATAACTCTCCTATTCTTTGAAATATCATACCTATCATACTATATTTCATGCTGAGTACATTAAACTTATATCACATTTTTAAACTGTATGACTTGTTTCGTACAAAGATAAATTCTACTATATCAATTTTCCATGTTAAGAAAAGTATCAGTTTTTATCCCTATTCTCTTCAAGTGTTCGTTTAGTGCTTCTGGTATCACAATGAATATTTCTTCTGTCATTTCGAATTAAACGTCTCTGCACGACATACAGGCATATTCAAATAAGTAATATTAGTTACATGAGCATTATGTCCATAGAGCCACTATTCCGTTCCACCCAAAAACATATACATGTATGTACATGTGAAGTCCACCATACTTACATATATACATATAGTTGCATAAACAATGATTCTGCTTCGTCGATGTTTTCGTGATTAAGATGTAAAATGACGGAGATTTTCTAACAAAATTAATTTGTCCGTTGTTAACATTGGTGGACTAAGGTGGCATTTTTCTGTCACGAGATACAGGATAGCAGTATCATCATATTTTAAACAAGTGCATGTCGTATTGCGATGCAATACAGGAGCCCCCCACCGGATAACAAAAAATCCTTTCTTATAATATATCTCCCACTTACTAGATCTATAACTGTATACAAAATTTGAAGTTGCTAGCACATTAGGTTTTGAACAAAATGTCCAAAACAAAAATATAAGAGTAAAACAACCAATGGCAAAAACTCCAAAAGTGGGCGGAGAAGAATGATCTTTGTACATGCCACTTGTCCTCAATGAGATCTATAAGTGTACCAAGTTTGAAGTTACTAGCACTGATGGCTCAGGAGATTTGGTCCGGACAAAAATGTCAGGATAAAAAACAACAACAGACAATAACTAAAAAAAGGGTGTGGCAGAGTCACAGATCTTGTGCATTACACTTCTTCTCAATGAGATCTACCAGTGTACAAAGTTTGAAGTTGCTAGGGCTTATGGTTTAGGAGATAAGTGTGGGACAAAAATGTAAGGATAGAAACAACAAAGGGCAATAACTCAAAAAGTGGACATGGCAGAGTGACAGTTCTTGTACATGACACTCTTGTCCTCAATGATATCTATAAGTGTAGCAAGTTTGAAGTTTCTAGCACTTATGGTTTAGAAGATATGTTCCAGACAAAAATGAAAAGGTAAAAACAACAAAGGGCAATAAATCAAAAAGTGGGTGTGGCAGAGTGGCAGTTCTTGTACATGACACTTGTTTAAAGTTGCTAGCACTTATAGTTTAGGAGATATGATCCGAACAAGAATGTAAGACTAAAAATAACAAAGGGCAATAACTCAAATAGTGGGTGTGGCAGAGTGATAATTCTTGTACATGACACTTGTCCTCGATAAGAAATATCAGTGTACAAAGTTTGAAGTTGCTAGCACTTATGGTTTAGGAGATATGTTCCGGACAAAAATGTAAGGGTAAAAACAACAAAGGGCAATAACTCAAAAAGTGGGCGTGGCAGAATAACAGTTCTTGAACATGACACTTGTCCTCAATAAGATCTATAAATGTATCAAGCTTGAAGTTGCTAGCATTTATAGTTAAGGAGATATGATCCAGACAAGAATGTAAGGGTAAAAACAACAAAGGGTAATAACTCAAAAAGTGGGTGTGGCAGAGTTATTGATCTTGAACATGACACTTCTCCTCAATGAGATCTATACGTGAACAAAGTTTGAAGTTGTTAGTACACATAGTTTAGGAGAAATGTTCCGGACAAGAATGTATGGGTAAAACAACAAAGGGCAATAACTCAAAAAGTGGGTGTGGCAGAGTTATGGTTCTTGAACATGACACTTCTTCTCAATGAGATCTATAAGTGTACAAAGTTTGAAGTTGCTAGCACACATAGTTTAGGAGAAATGTTCCGGACAAGAATGTATGGGTAAAACAACAAAGGGCAATAACTCAAAAAGTGGGTGTGGCAGAGTAACGGTTCTTGAACATGACACTTCTCAATGAGATCTATAAGTGTACCAAGTTTGAAGTTGCTAGCACATATGGTTTAGAAGATATAGCCCGGACAAAAGTGTGACGGACAGACGGACAGACAGACGGACGGACGGACAGACGGAATCGTGCAAACCTATAGTCCCCCAACCGGTAACCGGTGGGGGACTAATAAGATCACGGTAAGATAAAGCTTCTATAAAATTTTATATCGTATGTCAATATTTTCAATACTATCGTGATATTTGTACCTATTATCTTGATATTTTGCTCCGACAATGTTCATTACTGACGTCTAGAAAGAAAAAAAAAAAACGATCGAGAACCAAACAAAAGAAGAACTCCCTGCAGCATGATAAAAAATTGTCCGTGCATCCTGAAAAAAATTGCCTGCAGCATAATCAAACATTTTCTGTGCACCCAAAGATAAAATATCTTTCTCTGCAGCAAAATCAAAAATGTTCCATAAATCCCGAGATGAAAAAAATCAATCTAGCATGATCAAAAAAAAATTCGAGCAGCCTGAGAAAAAAATCCTTGCAACATTATCAAAGATTTTCCGTTCACGCTGAGATAAAAAAAAATCCCGCAGTATTTAAAAACAAAAAACCGTGTGCACCCCGAGATAAAAATTTCCCTATGGTATGATAAAAAAATCTTGGCACTCAAAAAAATTCCCTGCAGGATGATCAAAAGATTTTCGTGCACCCTGCGATAAAAAATTTCCCTGCAGCATGATCAAATATTTTTCGTGCTTTCCAAGATGAAACAGTATGACCAGAAATTTTCCGTGCACCCTAGATAAAAAATCAATACATCATGATAAAAAATATCATTGTACCCTGATATAAAAAATTCTCTGCAACATGATCAAATATTTTCCGTTCACCCCGAGGTAAAAAATATCACTCCAGCATTACAAAAAAATTCCCGTCCAACCCGAGATAAAAAAAAATCCTCGCAGCAGTATCAAAAAGGGGACGTTCCAAATGTATGGTAAAATGTGCCGTAGAATTTTATGATATTGGGGTTAATTGTAGAACTGGCTATACTGATTTAGGAAATGACCTTTTCCCAAAATAAGTAAAGAAGGTCGACCATAAAGTACCCGAAAGCACATCTTATCTAATGCACAGGGGCGTCAGGAAAAAATCATCTTGTGTGGAAATTATGGAATCTGTAAAAATAATTTGTTACTAATTTAAAAGACAATTGGTACCTTTATGTTTTTAAATAGGTTGGGATCTTATTTCTATTTTCTTCTTTAAGATAGACAGAAAAGTTCTTGAAATGTTTAAAAAAATGAAATTCTATTTTGAGTTAAAGGGTAAATTTTTTTAATTTGTAGCTCTAGTCCAATTATCAAACTCTTTTAAATTTAAGATACATATGTTCTAAATGTTTATGCGAAGTTTCATAAAAATCAAAACCGGTAGGTCAAAAATCTGTTAGTATAGTAGATGGGATAAGATATGATTTTCACCCACCTGAGAACCTTTTTAACAGCTATAGACAGGATGTTCATATTTCACACGTGGACCCTTTGTTACAAAGCCTTTTACAAACATATGTCAAAATCAACTGTCAAGGTCAATGTTAATTATAAAGGTCATTGTTATTAAAAAAACCTTCACTGAGCTTTGGGAACATACTTTTGCAAAAGTAATAATTGCTGATTTTGATTTTCAATTATAGTCTCTTTTAACAGATTTATTTCACTTGGTTCCTTACTTAACGTCATCTATGAAGGTCAATGTCATATTTTCTTTTAAACAAACTCATTTCAGTTGGTTCCTTATTCAAGGTCATGTGTGAAGGTCAATGCCACATATCTGGATTCTCTTTAGGATTTTACACTACGTATTTTCTGTCTCAAGCCAGTAGAAGGCTACTTGTTCTATGTTTAACAGGTCCGTCTTAGTAATAAGATGCCTCCCAAGAAAACGCAAAACCGCTTGAGCAATTAAACAAAATTTTATTAAATTGTAAGTTATGAAATGAAAAACTTAGGAAGGAAAAACAGTGTGGGAAAAGAAGAAATCTCTTGTTACAAGCATTTTCTTCTTTTTCGGCAGTGTTTTCCTTTGGATAATGAAAATGTCGAGTTTTGGGATATAAAATTTATATATTTGAAATTGTAAGGTTTATAAATGAAGATGAACAATCACTACATTCCTTAAAGACCTGCAATATTCCAGCTTTGCTGAAATATGTACTTGTTCTTCCTTTATTTCACTAGCCTCTGGCCCGAGGACTTTTGTCAGTACTGAGCCCTAGTCTTAATTCAAAAAAAAATACTACTACAACGATAATTCAATTTGAAAGAAGCTTTTTCCCGCTTGAATTAATGATTCTCCTAAGTTCTAAGGTAAATGTTATTTGTAAACAAGGGGGATAGAATGAAACTAAATCGTTAACTTGAATTCTATTGGTCCAGTGGTTTTCACTGAAGTAACATTCTGGCGAAGATTCGTTGAAATTAGCCTAGTTGTTGAGATGTAATTCAATGAAAGGGTCAGCTTAGAAATTATTGAAATTGATATAGTGGTTAAATAGGTTTTTTTTCATCCGCAAAGTCAAACACAGATTTATATGCCAATTTCGAGAACAATTTTAGAACGGGTTTCCAAAGGAATATTCTGAAAATGTTGCATTGGAATTTGCTCGATGGTTCCGGGGGAAATGTTGTCCAAATATTTAACGGTGAAAAAAGGCAACACTCATATTTATGGGCCAATCCGAATTTTGCGAACAATCGTTGAAAATAGTTACACAAGGAAACTTCTGGCAAAACTCATTGAAACTGCGTTAAGGTTGAAAAGAGGTTTGAAAGAAAATTAAAGATGGACAACACATGATGCACGACGCGCGACGGACTATGGATACTAGAAGCTCCCGTTAAGAGTGTTGTGCTCAAGTGAGCTAAAACTCAAGAAACAATACAATTTCCTATTATGTGAAATAATTTCTAAATATTACATTAACAATCAAACAAAACGGTCTAAGAGCTACTGTGTAGCAAATTTAGTGAAAGTAAGGCGTTAACCTTTGATCTCGAGTTGCGACAAAGTTAAAGCGTCATATTTTATGTTTCTTCAGATTTAGAATTGTGTTTATTTAATCAAATTCAACCAAATAGTTTATGGTAATTCTTTTAGACATTTTGGGCAGAATTAGGACATTAGACTTTAAAGAAACAAGAGATGTTTGTAAAACATTTATGTCCCACATAAGAGCAGGTCAATGACATATTCTTTGTCAATAAGCAAAGGACAATAACTAAGAAAATATGAGTAACGTTATGTTTCTTGTGAACTGTACTTCTCCTAAATGTATGAACAGACCGACAGCGAGTGGTTCAAAACAACAGCAAAATCTCAGATATGTACCCTTGAGGATATAACCGGCTTCTTTTCCGTTGCCATTCAAATAAAAAAAACACACAATTTATTGTTATAATAGTTTGTTAACATACTTTCTTTCATAACTGGCCACGATACTTATACAAGGCAAAGTCGATGATATCATCTTAGGTTCTGCATAAACATATTATAGAAATCTTCCATAATCCCCCATAGGAGTATTGCATCTTAAAAACATAGAATAAACAAAAAAGCTAAGTTTTTGAGTGTATTTTAGTGTAACCCTGTAAGTCACAATGACCTTGCACATGTAAGACTATCATCAAGTTTCTGCATGTGCAAACCTAAGACATCATCCATCCAACCAAAAATAAACAGTTTGTATCTTGCATTTTTGTTTATTTCTGCAAAGTTTAACCTTTTTGGTGACATTGAAACTAGAACTTGAATGTGTATGCATAGTAACAGGCAATTTTTATTTTTAAGTGTGTAAGAATTTGTCACAAAAGGTAGAACCTATCATTTTATATAAACTTAAACCAACATCTAATCGGTCAATTAAATCAAGCAAAACAAGTATTGCTTAATAATGTTGAAGATACAAGTGTTTATTGGGATCTGATAGCCCGTTCACTTGGTAGATAGCGAAACACAAATTCAACGAAAATTTCTCCGGGAAAAGCAATTTACCTTGTATGAGAACATCGGTACCCCTAATTTCAAAATTAACATTGGTGGGTGGGGAAATTTAACAGTTACGCAAATAAATATCTTAAATAATGTTTTCTTTGCGTTTTTCTAGTCTGCTACCTTTAAGGCATCTAAAGGATAATGAATTTTTAACAACATAACGGTATTTCCTAGATTGAAATTTTAAAAATTCCCTGCTTTTTGCGAGCTTTGTGACTTTTTTTAAAGTAGGGTTGGTTTCTTCTTTTGTCTGCTACAATCGTTCTCTAGGTCCTTTTCAAACAATTCATCTACCAAAATCGTCGAAATTGATTTTTCTTTGCATGAAAGTAATGTTCTGTTCAAATATTTTCTGATAAGTGTTTTGAAAATAGAGAAACATCCAGTGACCGATTAGAAGTTGGTTTCAGTTTAAACATTATCTTTATCATCATAGCCTTTCAGTTCATAAGAACTTTGCATAGATTGATAAGCATAAAGAAATTATAGCATAATAAACAATCCCATCAACTTAACCTAACCACGGTTTTAGACAAGGGACTGTAATTTGACCCCTTTTTAGATATTGACAAATGACGGAATACTTTTATCTTGAAATTTGAAGATGGTTACTGACAAGATCTATTATCATGCCAATAATGAGCAATGTATCTTGAAAGGACTAACTGATATCAATCAAAGTTGAGATCTTAGTTGGGTTTTGAAAAGTGGGCCCTGGAGGAATGACTATCATTTTGGCAGATGATCTCAACTGATTTGATTCATTAAGATGTCACATATGAGTAGTGTATCTCGAAAATGATTGACGTAATTGGTAAATATTATATCTAGGTCATTTTATGACGTGAAGACGTATAGGCAAATATACAAGAGACAGACAGACAGAAAGGTAGCTAGATACTAGAACATATTTGTTTTCTCAATATTTTCAACCCAGGCCAATAAGAATTAAAATCTGTAAAATTTACTTCAAGATAATATTGAAACTTTAACAAGGATTAAATATAACCATGTAAAGTTTACTTTTCATCTTACCCCATCCACTTTTTCAAAATTATTGTAAAGCAGGGGATGTAAATTGCCCAAGTTTAGTAATACAAACAAATCTTATGCAGTATATGCCTTGACTTGAAGTTATTTGCAAATCATTTATAGATCAATGTATAAAAACTTTTAGAATATCTATTTCTGGACAAAATACAAAGTTTTTTGGAAGAATTTTGAAACTAAAGATATGTATTTATAAGCGTAGAAAAATAATGTTACCGGTTTTAAATTTTCTTTACATCTTTACACAAGGAAGATGGATAGTAGAGCTTATTTTTTGAAGTGTATCTTAACTGGACTAGCATCGGAAAGTACTAAACTATGCATTTAAAATCTATATTCACCTAAATTTGAAATAAAAGATATTTTTTATATTTTTAAGATTTAAAAAAAATTCAAGCAATGTCGAACTTGTCATTTATATAAACATTATCTTAATAATTAAAATAGACTTTACGGTACACGAAAAATAATGCAAAAATTGATGGGTATAAAGAAATTATAGTATATTTAATTACCACACCCTCTTACCGCAACATGGATTAAGACAAGGGGTAGTAATATGACCCTTTTTGAGACATTGACAAATGAAAGTTTGTTCTGTTGTACATTTGATGTGCAATATGTATTTGCAAAGTTTCTTGAAAATCCACGTGTGGACACTTTTGGAACACCGTCTTTCGTGCACCGAGACAAGGAAATTTCCCTGCAGCTTATTAAAAAAATTACCTTGCACCCTTAGATAAAAAAATCCATGTAGCATGCTAAAAATATATCCGTGCATCCTAAGATGAAAGCTTTCCCTGCCGCCTCATATAAAACATTTCCGTGAACACTGAGATAAAATATTTCTCTGCTGCACGCTGAAAAATTGTTCGTGCATTATGAGATTAAAAAAAAAATCCTACATCATTTCCTGGCAGCAAGATAGTATATTTTCATACACCAAAAGATCAATTACCCTGCATCATGGTTCAAAAAAAAAATCCGTGCAACCTAAGATAAAGATGTCGCTGCAGCACGCTCAAAAGTTTTCCGTGCAACCTGAGATGAAAAATTCCCCCGCAGCATGATCGAAATATATCATGCATCCTGAAATAAAAAAAAAAGATCCCTGCAACATGATCAAAATATTTCGTTCACCGTGAGATAATTTTTTCCTGCATAATGATGAAAACATTTCCGTGCACCCTGAGATAAAATAACCTCCTGCAGTATGATAAAAAATTCCGTGCACCCTGATAATTTTTCCCTGCAGCATAATCAATTTTTTTGTGCACCATGAGATAAAAAATTTCTTGTAACATTATGAAACATTTCTGTGCTGCCTGAGATAAAAAAAGCCTTTCAGTATGATGAAATCAAATCTGTACACGCTGAAAAATGTCCTTGATCAAAAAAATTTCCGTGCATTATGAGACAAAAAAGTTCAATGCAGCATAATTAAAGATTTCTGTACACCCTGAGATATATAATTTCCCTGCAGCATAATCAAACAAATCCCTGCACCCTGAGATAAAAAAAAAATTCCATGCAGCATGAAGAAAAATTTCAGTGACTGAGATTAAAAATTTCCTGCAGCTTATCGAAAAAATTTCCTTGCACCCTGAGATAAAAATAAATTCCCCGAAGTACGATCTAAGATTATCCGTGCATCCTAAGATATAAAATACCCTACCGCCGGAGAGGAGAATTTTCCATGCATCCTGAGATAAAGAATTCCCTGTAGCAGGATTAAATATTGTCCGTGTACCCTAAGATTTAAAATTTTACTTGCAGCACGCTCAAAAATGTTCTGTGCACCCTGAGCTAAAACAAAATCACCGCAAGATGATAAAAAAAACAGGCACCCTGAGATGAAAACATTTACTGCAGCATGATCAAAGACTTTCCTTGCACCCTGAGATAAAAAAAAAAACACTGCAACATTATAAAAACTTGCCCATGAACCCTTAGTTTAAAAATTTCCTGCAGCATGATCAAATATTTATGTGCACTTCGGATTAAAAAATGTTTTTGCACCATGATAAAAATATTTCATGCATCCTGAGATACAAAATTTCCCTTCAGCATGGCCAAAAATTCACATGTAAACCGGGTTTATTATAATTCACTGAAGCCCAATCAAAAATTTTCCGTGCACCCTGAAATAAAAAAGATCCCGAATGAGCTTGAGAAAATGGCATGTAAAATGATTTTAAAAAAATCACTGCAGCACGATCAAATATTTTTTGTGCACAATGGAATGAAATATTTTCCCTCCTGCAGCATGATGAATTAATTTATTGAGATTTAAAAATCCTTGCAGCAAAATTTAAATTTTCAATCACCGTGAAGTGAAAAAGTTCCCATCGTTATGATAAATAAAATTTCTTTGCACCCCGAGATAAAAAAAAAACCTAACAGCATAAAAAAAAATCATGTAACCCGGGTAAAACTAAAAAAATCCCTGCATCATGATCAAAAATATTCTGTGCAACCCGCAATAAAAGACTTCCCTCCTGCAGGTGATAAACAAATTCCCTCAGATAAAATAATTCCCAGCAGCATGATCAAAAGTCTTCAATTTTACCCGAGTAAAACAATTGACTGCAGTACGATCAAAAATATTGAGTGGACCCTAAGTTAAAAAAAACTTCCCTGCAGCATGATAAAAAATGTTCACCTTGAGATCAAAAAAATCTTTGCATCATGTTAAAAAAAAAAACCTGAATCAGGTAGATTGTTTTCCTTGTAGCCCTGGTAAAAATAGCACGGTAGCAAAATCAAATATGTTCTGTGCACCCTGAGATAAAAAAGTCCATGCAACATTATAAAATATTTTCGTTTCTGTGAATTTTTTTCCGCCATAATGATAAAAAATATCCGTTCACCCTGAAATAAAAAAAAATCCTGCAGCATGATAACAGACTCCGTGAACCCTGAGATGAAACATTTCTCTGCTGCATGAAAAAAAAAATCGTAATCGCCGAGATGAAAAATTTCCCTGCATCAAGAGCAAAATTTTAGTGCACCCTGAGATAAAAAGAAATCCCTTCAGCATTGTCAAATATTTTCCATATAACACGGGTAAAACAATTCACTGCAGCACGATCAAATTTTTTCGTGCACCCTGAGAAAAAAATCCATGCAGCATGATAAAAAAAAAATTCGTGCACCCCGAGATAAAGTTTCCCTTCATCATGATGAAAAATTTTCTGTGCACCCTAAAAAAGAGATTAACCTTCTGCAGCTTGATAAAAAATTTCCGTGCACTATGAGCAAATATTTCCCTGAAGCATGATATAAAAAAATCCCTGAAGCATGATCAAAAATTTTAGTACCGTGACATAAAAAAATCTGCATTATGCTCAAAATAATACTCTGCATCCTTTGATAAGAAAAATCCCTGCAGCATGGTATAAAAATTTATAATTAACCCAGGTTAAAATAATTTACTGCAGAACGATCAAATATTTTCAGTGCATCCTGAGATGAAAAATTTCCCTTCTGCAGTATGAAAAAAGAAATTCGAGCACTTAGAGCACTTAGATAAAATATTTCCCTGTAAATGTAAATGTTTCTATGTTACCCGGGTAAAACAATTAATTGCAGCACAATCAAAAAGTTAACGTACACCCTGAGATAAAATATTTCCTTGCAGCATAAATAAATACTTTCTGTGCACCATGAGATGAAAAAACCCTTGCAGTATTTCAAAAAATTTCCGTGCACCTAAGAAAAAAATTCTAAGTGTATTATCAAAATAAAATTTTGTGCACCCTGAAAAAATGTCCTAGATCTAAATTTTTTTCCGTGCACAATGAGACAAAAAAATCAATGCACATAATTAAAATATATGACACCCTGTGATATATAATTATCCTGCAGCATGATCAAACATTTTCCGTTCACCCTGCGATAAAATATTTCCCTCCTGCAGAATGATAAACAAAATTCGAGATAAAAAAATACAGCATGAAAAAAATGTCTATGTAACCCGGGTAAAACAATTAACTGCAGCACGATCAAAAAATTTACGTGCACCCAAGATACGAAAAAACCCTGCAGCAATATATAAAAAATTCGTTCACCATGAGATAAAGGATTTCTCTGCATCATGATAGAAAAATTTTCTCTGCACCCCGAGATGAAGAAAAATCCTTGCAACATGGTAAACATTTCTTATTGAAACCCGAATAAAAAAATACACACAACATTACGATCAAATATTTTCTGTGCACCATGGAATAAAAAAAAACCTAGTGCAAGATAAAAAAAAACGTAAACAGTGAGATGTTTTTTTTCCTGCATTATAATAAAAAACATTTCCGTGCAGCTTGGTATAAAAAAAACTCCCTCCTGCAGATTGATAGAAAAAATTTCCGTGCACCCAGAGATAAAATGTTTCCCTGCAGCACAATCTTAAATTTTCCGTGCACCCTGAGATAAAAAAATCCCTATAGTATAATAAAAAATTTTCCGTGCATCCTGAGATGAAAAAAATCCCTGAATCATGAACAAAAAATATCTTTGCGACCAGAGATAGAAGAATTCCTTGTGCAACATTATAAAACATTTTTCGTGCATCCTGAGTTGCCCAAGAGACCCCTATAAACGATTGGAATGCATTAGAAAATTTGATTTTCCTCAAGCGTATTGCCCAAAGTACCAGTAGCCGGATTACCTAGAAAATGAACATAGATTTTGATATGCACGTCCGAGGTACTTTCTATTTTGCGGAAATGACCTAGTGATGTTCAGATTTAAAGATTGGTGTAACGCACAGGCTCCATTGTCCTATAGAGGCTCATAATGTTCTTTAAACATTTCAGACGTGATGCAGCATGGCTTTTGTTGGATAAAGCCACTGGTTCAGGGGCAAACAGAAGCATGTGTACATCGCCACATGGGAACACGTGCAATGGCTCAAATAATCAGAACCGGGAATTTGCACAGATTGTGTCAGTGAGTATTGCCGGTTCTTTCTGGCTCAAGTTGCAGCTAATTAACAGATTGCTACTAAAATCAATCGGCCATTAAGAGCGTTCGTTATAATGAGATAACTGTTGAACTTTGACATTTTCCGCCATTTTGATTGAAATATTTTACAAAATGGGCGACTTAAAAGTCGTTAATACAGCTTCTACAAACTGTGGTTACAACGTGAATGTCGCCCTTAAATGATGAGCTGATTTTTTCATGGCCTTGACCATATGTAATCCGTCGCGCTAAAGGGGACCATCTAGGGACTTTATTAAAATGGATATTTGAAAAATAGATTGGGTCCAGCATAGGTCAATAAGAGGTCGCGTGTCAAAAAGTTCTTTTACTGAAAGGTAGATTTATCATTCTAGATTCAGAAAATAAGCACATATTAAAAAATTCGACCCTAGTCAGTCTGCGCAGTACGTGCAGTCTGACTGGATCGACACTTTACCCGCTACCCAGATGGTACCGTTTCGCGTGACGGGTCACTTAGTTTCTGCAGATTATACACATTATGCTTCATTTAAGATCGTGTCAATTCATAGCATAAAAAATGATATAAATGCTAATAAATATCTTTCAATTTCACCAATTCACCAGTTCTTACTTTTTTAGCGCAGAGTTCAGCCATTAACGTCGCTTCTTCCTGTGGCGTACCTACATGTTTACTTTTCATTTGGGGCCCAAGAGAGATATTGGTAGTTTCAAAGAATTAGGTGTATACCAAAACCATACACAGGCAAAATACAGACATTGAGTTCAAAACTTTGAAGTATAATAAGTTCGTTACACGTTTTCTTGTCTGGGTATATGTTGTTTTTTCCCGGCAGTATAAAATGATGTCAACACTC
Source organism: Fragum whitleyi (assembly GCA_948146395.1). NCBI lineage: Eukaryota > Metazoa > Mollusca > Bivalvia > Cardiida > Cardiidae > Fragum > Fragum whitleyi. The sequence continues at coordinate 37,083,842 of OX411555.1, forward strand.
GCCTACGGCTCGGTCGACATCATTTTTTACAGCCGAGAATAAATCATCGAAAGTCTTTTTTGGGGGTTGACAATACCCAAAATGATATGATGGTTTTCTTCTTTTTAGCACAACTGTTTTCTCTAATGTTGGCATGGTAAAACCTTGAATGAAATAGGGCCACGCTGGAAATAAGAATCTTGCGATGCTCTATCCTGTTATTCTCAAGAAGACATTTAAACTTGTTTTATTTTACCAAAGCACCCCCATGCGATTGCTCTTTTTCTTATTTGATTGAATATTGCAGAAAAGTATTGTACTTAGATTTCGATAACTATTCTTGAAAAGAGGCTAGACATATTAAGGTAGATTTCGGGAGTTCGTTCTTGCGCAACGTCTTTGCGCATCGAACTCTTCAAAAAGGAGTATGCGGTCCAAACTTGCACTTATCTCGGACGTAACAAAAACACTACATAACCCCTCTAAATTTCAATATTTCGCGGAAAATGCTTTCATGAAGACGATTAATTAATCCTATCACTAAAACATAATTATATAAATTATCGCAGCCATTCTATTTTATAGAAATAAAGGATATGACGTCAGCGTAGTTTTTGTAGGTATTTGTGACGTTAACGTTCCCGCGCATAATCAGACATCAAACAACGTTATCAGTCGTATATCCGATAGCTACATGGAACCGTCACATGTCAATTTGACGGGGTTAATTTTTGAAAGGTTGACCTTAATAAACGATCTGTCGTTGTCATATGATCTTGTCAGATTTTTAATTTTCAATGTTTGGATTATTTTTTAACAGACCTGGGTGTATTTGAAATTTTATTGGGGGAGGGGGTGTGAGCGAGATAGATGACCTAGATCTCATCATATGATTTCGATCAGGGAATTTGATGATGCTTATTTACAAGATCAATTATTATTCCATATGTGAGTATTCTATTTTCAACAGGTTTGAAGATTTTTGAAAACATTAGATTTTTGCGTGGTTTATGTAACGTTGGCCTTGACATATGACCTTGACCTTTTCATATGATTTGACCTTGGGATTCGTTGACGCAAAAAAAGTGATACCCTAATTGTTGAGGAATTAAACTTCATAATCGATTAATTTAAGGAGGATTGAATATCATTTATTTTGCACTAAAAATTGGTACGAAAAAAAGAATCTGGAACGATTTTTTCCTTAGCGTCAAAACCGGGTGACCTAGAATTTTGCATTTTTTTCAAAAAGTAGCACGGTGACCATACCTTTTTTATATCAATATCGCTCGAACATATACTTATCTACAAAATATAGAAAAAATAAAATTTTCTATCTCAGAGTTTTTGAGAAATTTTATCAAAAGTTATAAATTTTGAAAATTTTCTATTTCATTTTCGATATACCAGTTTTTACGCATTGGGAAAAAATACGTAAAAATCATTATTTTTCCTTTCAATCGATAATTGTGTATTAGATTCAGTGCAAATAACTTCCTATCTACGAAATAAAAATAGAATTGTTATAAGTTAACGGATTAGATTTGATTGTGTTACGGTTTTATGTAATTGCCAAGAAATGAAAATCGGCGAAAAATCGGACAAAAATTTATTCAATACCTATGACATTCTATGACGTTTTACGAAAAATCTGAATCGGTGACCCCCTTTTTTCTTTCCATTTTTGCAAGCGACATACTTTAATCTACAAAATATGAAAAAATTAAAAAAAATCTATCTCAGAAAATTAATTCTAGCAATCGTCCTTAAAGATTGAAATAAAAGCATGTAAAATGTAATCAAATTCTCAAATGTTAATATCGTATCTATTTTCTGTTTTAGTCACGCATACAAGGCGTTAACATGTGCTGGCGACATAGTATACGACCACTGTGGGAAAGATGCTGCAGTCGTGTACTCCACATTAACTTCATACGCGCAGCTAATGATTGCTCAGGTGGCTTCTTGTCCAAATAGTAAGTGGTGTTTGATCTATTTGGTAAATATTAGTTCCTTTGAAAAACGACGACAACAACAACAACTCACAAACGTATTGAAAGAATAGATATGACAATAGGCCCCAAAACATGAAGGCTCAAATGTCAACATTTAAATAATTTTGTAGCTTTGCATTTCAAAGGTACGAAACTAATATTTCAGTGCATTTTATAGAATCATTGCAGGTAGGGCTTTGAAATGATTGGTTGGTTTAAACCTAGTAAATTTACATCGACTTGGATTCAAGTTCTTACAACCTACGACGGATGATCCAGAAGTTCGTATAATTGTCCCATAACTTATGCAATTCTAGCTTGTTCAGTGTAAAATTTTCAGTTCGTGAAGTTCAGTATCTACCAAGAGTACAAATGTAATTTTTTTTGCAAAATTATATCAAGCGGCCTTGAATTTCGTTACCAAAGTAACACATGTAGTCATAGGCGGGGGAGCGTAAAAAAGTAATAGAAATCTTTTACATAAATCAATTTTTCTGAATGTTTTCGTAAATTTAATTTGAAACTTCTTCCTATGAAAAAAAGACGTAATTGGGGAATCAATTGTCATAATCTAAACATTTCTGGAAGGGGTTTTACGGACACAGATTATTTTTTAAAAACACTATTTGCGAGTGAACAGTGACCTGACGTCAACACCTATATGTGAATTAAGTTTATTTCTCGAATTTTGTCATGATCATGAGTCAATCACAACCCTTAACATTTCAGATAATTTGGAAAAAAAAATATTATGTCAAACAGAGAAGTTTTTCATGGGTTACTGTGGATTTTCAAAGAAAATCGGGCTTTATTGGAGGATTAAGAATGGTATATTGGAGTTTCAACGAACTAAGTCGTCCCAGTTGATCCTCGATATTATCCAAACATCAAACCCTAGCATCTGTGTCTACACTTCACTATAAAGACTATTCATAAAGAAATTGTAGATAAATTTGAATCCCAAATGGAATGGAGATACTTTATGCAAGTAAATTTATTAGGCGCAGAAAGGCATGCGAGCAAATGGATACTATGTAGATAAGAATTTATAATGACGTCGCATTCGACGTTCTTGCTCCCCCGCCTAGAGTGGGGTCTATGTCTCTGATTTGTCACAATATAGACACTATATAACTTACAATTTTGAAAATTTCCACATTTATTACACAGATGTTGCATTAAATAGAAGTATAATTTTTATTTTGATAGTCATCTTTGCTGAAGGTTAATAACCCCATTTTACGAATTTCTGGATCAACCCTCGTAGATACGTCCCTGTCGATTCTGCTTCCTGGAAATGAAAAACTACTTGCACTTAGTATGCGGGTCAAGAAAATAAATAAGATCGATTGACGCTCTCGTAAATCGACATCGTGACCTCTTCATAAAGCTGATGCACTACTTCTAGACCATGGAAACTATGTTGATAAAGCAAATTAATTACAGCGATAACTTATAGGCAATAATACGGTTGTGGACCCGTAATAGTTCCGCAACCTGTCGGAAGTCATGAACTTTCACATTGTTAACCTAGGTTTCCTTATGATTTCATTAGAAAAAACTCCGTTAACAGTGTGAAAGGTCATAAATCCGAAATGTTGTGGAACTATTATGGGTCCCCTACTTTAATTGACGATTCACTTTTGAGTATATCTAAGACAGAACTTTTATAATTCCTCTAGAAAGTGTTATTTTGGTGACTTTTGCAAAGGAGGGCTCCTGAGTTTGACCAATTACTACAGATACCATGGGTAAAAATCAAACCCAATCCTCTTTCAAAATACGTCAAATTGAACGGTCATTCATATAGAAAATAAAGATGTCTTGTTTAATGACTTCAAATATCTCAAAATGTGGCAAATGCAAGATTGCTGTTAAGAAGTTCGTTTTAGTGTACAGTTAACAACATCGTGAAATTGACAAGGTGAATGATTTTGGAATGATGTAGGAATGAAATTGAAGAAGTGTGTGCAGCGAGTTTTGAGTTAATGGGAGGTAATCCAATATCGCAAAAATTTTGTTCAGGATGAACAAAATTAGCTATATTGATTACCTCCCTTTAGTAAAATATGCATAAAAATTCTATACATGACTTCCTCTTTCTCCAAGAACCCATATAACGATTACAATTTTAATTATGTCGGTGAAATGAAATCGCGATTTTTCTCTATCTTTTTTTTTTTTTTTGGGGGGGGGGGGGGATTGACGTTGTTTATTCTATATTTATTGGGTTTGAACGTTTATCAGAAGTTTGAGTGAGTGTTTGGAACGAATGAATGGAGCGCTGAATGAGCGTTTTAGAATGGTTTTAATTAGGTCAATATCAATTTCACAATGCAACTAACTGTACTTGTTTCATTTCAGTCAAAAACACGTTCGGCACGGCCAACAACAATCCGTATAAGACTGAGAATAGACTTCCTAGTTCGACAATGAAACCTTCGAGAAGGCGCAATGGGCACAAACACCATTTGTCACGTGACAGAAATTGGCTCCTTAGTGCACCAGTCACGCCCGCGACCGTGATTGGGCGTCTTGGTGGATCATTACATCACGAAACGGAAAATTGGCGACGAAGAGTAACAACCAAGCCTTACACATGGAACTGGCAACTAAGTTCGACAACAAGGCTCGAGATGTCTTCATATATAGTTGGGATAGCGGTATTAATGTTTAACACTATAATGTAGGATGAAATGGCAATGCGCTTGGTAGAATTTTATATTTACCGTTATACGAGGGTTGTTAAAAAAGTATCGGGATATTGCCTCTGAAAAAAATAATTTTCAAAGCAAAAGTGCGCAATTGTGCATCTTTTCTATCGGAGTTGAATCCAAGCGTGACAATATCACGTTGTCATACTTCCCGAAGAAAATGTAAAATTAGCAACATCGTGAAGTTGACATTTATGTCAGTCAAAAGCATTCTAAATCGCTAACTCAGCGCTCCATCCATTCATTCCAAACACTCACTCAAACCATTCAAAAGCGCTCGAAATTGATTGAAAAGATTAAGATCTCTAACTACATTCAAAATAAAGATAGCTAGAAAAAATCGCTATTCCTCTGTCAAAGGGAAATTGTTATCGTTTGGTTGTTTTTAAGAAATGGGAAACTATTTAATTTCACCTAAAACTCACTCATTGCACTCATACATCTCGATTCAAAAGTTATTCAAAAATCATTTATCTTTTTTTTTCATGACGTCCTTAAGGAAGTGGACCCGTGATAGTTCCCCAACGCTTCGGAAGTAATGAACTAGAACAGTGTTAACCGAGTTTTTCTAATGATTTTTATTAGGAAACCTTGGTAAACATTGTGACATTCATGAGTTCTAAAATGTTGCGAAACTATTATGGTTTCACTACCTTAACTGTATGCTCAAATACAATTGATGAAGTTATGGAAACTAGTAACCGCCATTGGAATTGATACTATAGAAATCTGTGATTTGAGATAACGAAAAATATTGTTCTCAAAAGAAGATTTCGTCGATTTAATTTTACAATCTCTTACCCAATCTTTGCAGTTACGAAGTTTAAGAAGAAAGAAATAAAAAAAAAGACGAGTTCTGCTAGTAATATGTTTATATATCATTGAGGTTATTCCGTTATTTATACATCCCTCGTATACACTATCAAGGCTTCCGAAATGAATGCTATATTACAGCACAAAACTTATGCTTCTATCAACCGTTTGTGTAAATATCAAGATTGACTTATTGGTTACATGTACAATGCTAGATTACTGAAATTTAATCATAAATTTGAAATCGATTGTTTTTTTAGCTCACCTGAACACGAAGTGGTGAAGGTGAGCTATTGTGATCGTCCAATATCCGTCTTCCGTCGTGCGTCGTCCGTCGTCAACAATTTCTTCAGACATCTTCTCCTCCTAAACCGGCGGACCAATCTTCATGAAACTTGGCCTTGGGTCAAGTTCTATTAAAGTTGTTCAAATATTTGAAATCCACCCTTAACTTTCTTTTTACCCGTAAAAAAGGGTGAACATAGGAAAATCTTCAAAAATCTTCTTCTCTGAAACCAGAAGGCAGACAGCTTTCATACTTGGTTTCTAGCATCATCTAGTGGACCTCTACCAAGTTTGTTCATATCAAGACCCTGGGATCATATTTGGGCTTCACCCAGGCGCAACCCTTTTTACATAGAATCAAAGAGCGAAAATTTTCAAAAATATCCTTTTCTGAAACCAGAAGGCACTAAGCTTTCATATTTGGTATGTAGGATCACCTAGTGGGACCCTACCAAGTTTGTTCATATCAGGACCCTAGGGTCATATTTGGGCTACACCCGGGCGCATCCCTTTTAGCTCATCTTAGCACGATGGGTGCAAATAGGAAAGTCTTCAAAAAGTTTCTTCTCTGAAACCAGAAGGCAGACAGTGTTTATATTTAGTTTGTAGCATCATCTAGTTTACCTCCTCCACGTTTGTTCATTTTAAGACCCTAGGGTCACATTTGGGATCAACCCGGGTGCATCCCTTTTCACATAGAATCAAAGAGCGAAATGGCATATTCTTCTTGCTCTTGGCATAAAACATTCCATGGTATTGATCTTATGTAGAAATTATCTCTTTGTTGACATCTGCCTATTTGATTAATGTTATGTCCCAGGGGTCAAAAAGACTCAGGTGAGCGATCTAGGGTCATCATGGTCGTCTTGTTTGCTGTTATTGTTGTTTTTTGAAAAAAGTTTAATAATACTCCTAAGTGAAAGTTATGGCGAAAATGAAATGGTAAACTGACTCCCGTCCCACTGATCTGAAGTAAATTAGGAAATGAGCGATTCAACTATAGAAAGTATAATTTCTTTTCAGCTGGTATTCCTCTGACTGGCCTATCAGTGGGCCAGTTTTTTGAGAATATGGGAGGTTATTTGAAATAGTAAAACATCAGTGGTGAACCTTATCAAATTTAACACTAACTGACAGCCTGGGGACCAGGCTATTGAAATGGTTGTAGGTCAAATTTGTTATGTGTTAACCGCTTATTTTAGACGTCTTTTAAAACGATTTTCCTTTCTATATATATTACAATGCAGTTTATCTAACAAAGAAAAACGAATAAAGTGTACAGTTTACTTTTATGCCATGGATGTGAGTTTAACATGGAATGGAATGCATTTTACTCATTGTCTGTTTCCGAAGCTGAATTCCTACACTTCCGAATTTGGGTATGCTTCGGTATGCTGTTTAACAGGCAGAAATTCCTCATATTATCGCTGTTCGCTATGGAAGACAAGGGATACTATTATAGTATCCTTGTCTTCCATAGCGAGCAGCCATCATATATATCTTCGTCTTACAAAAGTGTCATAAACAACAAAAACCAATCCATTAATATCCTCCTTAATAGTTTTTATAGCTCCATTGATGCACATGCCACGTCTCATAAAGATATCTTTAATAATAACAGAGATATGAACAAGGTTAAAGTTTCCCATGCCAAATCAGACGCCTACTCCAAGGCAATGACGCCAAGGTGATAATAATAGCTTGACTGTTGTATCCAAAACTCCCGAGATGAAAATTGCACCCTCATATGTCAACATCTTTATTGGTTGCCTGGATCGCCAAAAACATACATGTTTACTAATTTGAACTCAATATCAGCCGTTTTCATACACGACATACAAGACATGAAGTGTAAAGAAAACTTAACGAATTCGAAACTATTGCCAACATTCTGTATATTAAGTAATCTTGTAAGTTTCGAAAAAAACAACATATTTTCTTTGATACAATTTCACGTCTGGATAGTAATGAACTGCAAATATAGCCTTATTCAAAACATACAAAACCCATCCTTGCTCCCTAATAGCTACCACCCTAGTCATTGTCGGAAGGACATCCCCTACAGTACAGCCCATTGGATTCACAGAATGTACACACACGACAGCTCGTCGAACAAAACTCAAAGGAATTATCAAAAGAGTTCCCTTACTTAGGAACCACCATCAAAGGTCAGGATCCGAGAAAAAAAGTTCCAACCTAGATTCATTTGATACTTTGCATAAAATGTAGCAGAGGTCTGGCACTAAGCTGAACCTCAGCCATTTAATACTATTTTAAAATTAAAACAGTGTGGTAAACGGAGCATATCATTTTATCTTACCGGACTATTTTAGGGTACAACGACATCAGAAATAATTCAAGACTGGAGCGAATCTAATAGCATATTCGAGTATATTCGAGCAATACAAGACCTAATGCGTTTTTCTGTAAAATGGCTAGAACAATTCACGGGCAGATAACTCTAGCATGAAAAACATGGAAATGTACCTTTAATTTTCGATATATCAATTATACAATGATTAACTAAAACACATTTGAACAAAAAACGGAGTTCCCAGATGATCCTCTTTCATAATAAAGCCGTTTAATAAGTAATGTTTGTCTTGTCTTGTTTGGGTATATTTCATACGCAGTTAAAACAACTTTAATCAACCAAGCTAGAGTCCATATACGGCCAAAATGAAAATCAATTGTTAAGGCACCGCGGAGGGGCTTTATACCCAACCATATGTACATGTATCATCGAATCTCTGATTTCGACTAACGTAATCTTCCTCGGTTTTCTTTTTCATAATAATTTTGTGGGTGCTAGAAATATCCACATGGGCATCTTTCAAAAACTTGATTGGTCTACTTGAAGATGTTAAGTACAAAATATCAAAGCTAACCACTTACAGGTTTCATAGAAAACTAAACGCAGAAAGATGCGTTTTCATTATTACCTTCTTTGTGAACAATTCAGTAACTGTTGCAGGAAAATTATCCAAATTTGCATAACTAAGTAGTAGTTCAACAAAACAACTTCACAGTCTATTTTGTTTTTCAACCACATCTTTTACGCGACTAGTTTTATGGAGCGACCATTATTAATGGTTCATTCACTGTAAGAAAACTCTTCGAAAAGGAGACAATCTTTGGCGAAAAATTGTTTATAGTTAAATCTTATGTTCATAGAAATCACAAGAATTGTCACGATGAGACAATACTAATATTTTCCAACATCTTAGGATGAAGTAATAATAATGCAACACTCAATAAATGACATCAAAATAACCTGTCTTTATTATCATTAAATTTTCAATTAACGGGCCATCCCGTTAAGCGAACGCCTTTCGGTTGACCATAAATTGTCGCCTAAAAGAATTTTTTTACTGCTTTCCCATTTTTCTCCCTGATTTACCAGAAGATGATTTGTGACCCTTCATGCAAAAAAGGGACCATATGCGTAGTCCTAAAAGTGTCGACCCTAGTCAGACTGTGCGGACTGAATTTAGAATAATCAATTTATCTTCTTGAGAAAGAATTTTTTAAAGGCTACCTCTGGTTAGCCATTACTAGTATCAATCGCTTTTTCAAATATTTATTTTAGTTAGTTCCAAGATGGTCCCTTTTCGCGTGACGGGTCACATTTTTAGAGTACTTGTGGGTGGGCAACGGACAGCAGCAGAACGTCAGACGATAGCCCTTTTTAAACACTTCATTCGAAACATCGCTTTCCATAAACTGGAAAGTACCTCGGACGTAAATGTAGTAATTTTGGGCTCTTTTTTTTTTGAGGGGTGATTCGGCTTCTGGTTGTAGTTTCGTCAATACGCTTGAATGAAAAATCCTTCAATGCTTCCCTATCATCAATGTGGATTTTTTGGACATATTATAATTAATGACGAAACGCCGAAAACACCACGTTTTGTTACCAAAATGATTAAAAGTCCAGTTTAAACCGTTTGTTGACTTGTATTTCGCAGCGTCATCCTCAGTTCTGTTTGTGACGTCACATAAACTCACGTGCGATACGACGCGCTTTTATGTCTGCGCCCTACTTATTCTCAAGGTTTGTTCCGTAGAATCGCCGAAGGTTCACGATTGCAAACACTTCACCGAAAACAAATTTTGTTTAGAAATCGCCAAACATCGAGTATTGGGGACAAGACTACGAAAAATGTATGTTCATGTAATTGGAAAACCTACTTTTGTAGGCCCGAATTTTCATTTTGGCCATATGTGTATGTTCTATAATAAATCAGCAACGAGACGATGGTAGGAAATGGCGGCGTTTGGCATTTATCTAATAACTAAAGCGTGTTTTGATAGGTCAACCGCTTTTTTATTGATAGCAGCGATCTATTGATTTCGGTATAATCCATATTTTTCGACCATTTTGGGTTGTTGCACTGAAGGTTACGTTATATCAGCTTTTATTTATCATTTCTTACTTCTACAGCTAGTCGACATTAATAACTTGAAACCTTAAATCGTAGGTTTATAACCAAACCCTTGTAACTTCAGCTTTGACAAGCTGAAGGTACCCAATGATCAATGATGCAACGTGTTTACTTTCTCTTAGCACATCATCTTTTTCTTTTTCTTTTTTTTATTTTTGTTATCTTATTTTTTGGATACAGTTATTTGCACGGGTTTACGTAAATTTGTGCCTAACTTTTGAAACAACCCAGAGTATTGAAAAGCGAATTTGCCAAAATACGTCACGGCTTAGCCACGCCCTGTCAGTTGAATAAAAACGCAGAATAACCGGCGATCAAACCCGGGACCTATTGGGTGCGAGAAGACATTACAGTGCAAAGACCGTCCGTTCGTTTTCAAATAATTGAACCATTTTCTATATATGCCAGGTTAATGCCAAGTGAAAAATATAAACTAACGAAATTAAATAGATAGAAAAAGTTGCTGTAAATATTCCTGTGTTTTTCATCAAACCAGTTCTAGATCCTTTACCCAAGAGATTTGGTACACGTCTTTGTTTTGATCTGGTCTTGAAAATTGGTATGCTAGCTCTAGATACCCTTGCAGTGATATAATCGATGACGTAAATTTTGTGGTGTATCTTGCACGTTACCCTTTCTTTACATCCGTGTTTATCTGCACAATAAACTACTTTTAGTTTACTGGGTATATGCGGGCTTTTTAAGCCACAGATAACTCTTTGTATGTTCTCTGCACAGCAAATGGTGAGTCTTATCTTTCTGAAACAAACATCAAGCAAGGTGTAAAAATTTATGGGATTTTCTCCCCAATGTTTATATCTCTGAGGCGCATGTATATTTTTGTTAATATGTATGGCCCGTCACAAAAAAAAACCCACCTTGAAACTCTGTAAAATTAATTTTCAATGATTGGATTTGTTTCGGCAGAGAGTATTCGGATGTCGTGTTCTAATTTTTTTTCTAATGCAAGGTAGAATTATCATTTGAGATTCAGAAAATCAACCGAGACTATACTTTATACCACACTATACTTTATACCCAGATGATTCCTTTTCGACTGACGTGTGAAAACATTTTGTAACGATTAGCATTTCCTTCGACAGAACCAGTCTCAAAGGAAGGCGATCTTTAAGGGCCTTTTCGCGGGTACCGTCGTCTTTTGTTTTAATATAATGTTATGCATATTGATTAGTATGCAGAGGAAAGAAAACTGCACTGTTAAGTATTCTTTTGTTTAACCTAATTTCGAGCGATAATGATTTGAAAATTCTGCTGGACATTGTCGTTGATTTTGTCTATTTGTTTATGTACTATGAAACCGTTTCCTTTAAATATGGTTCTAATTTCATTTTTGAAAATAACTTTTAGCTATATTAGAGTTCCCTTCCGATCGCAAACATGTAGGCCTACATGTATTATTTACAATGTGTGAAAACGCGGCGTTTTAAACATTTTATATATATTTCGGGTGAAACTTCTAACACTTGTCCAGTTTCAGCCGGACTTTAACCAAAATCATTAATCAGGTCATAATCCAGAGTTCAATGTCGCATAAGAAGGTAAAATGTCAAATTCTGACGTTGTATTTATCATAATCTCTTGAATGTGTGGATAGATTTACATAATATTTCACAGAAGTGTGCACAAAGCAGTAATTAAAATAGTCGAATCGGGATCCTATATTAAAGATCAAATTCATAAACGGGTGTCAAAGAATTTTGAGAAAATTAGAAGATAGTCACTGAAAGGCCCCTATGGTCTTCCGTCCTATTGTTTATAGTGTGACAGTTTGCAAAGGAATGAACAGATCACTGATGTGAGCAACAGTTCGATCGACAAATCAAAACTCTCATTTATCTTGAGATGACTGTTACTCTCCGACATTTTTGCCACTTCGCATCGATCATTTTCGTGGAAGAGCGCCTCAAACGTCGTAACTATAGCTTGAGTAAACTGTAGTTTCGACATTTAGGTCATTTACCAACAATTTTTTTGTTTGTTTGTTTTGTTTTGTTTTGTTTCTTGTCCGTGGCCACACGTTTTACAAATGTGACACGTCACGCGAAGAATGACCATCCGGGTACTTCGTAAAGTAAACATTTGAAAAAGAGATTGCTTCTAGTACATACCAACCAGAGGTCGCATTACTGAAATTCTTTCATATGTAGGTAGATTGATTATTCTTGATTCGGAAAATAAGTAAATTGCGAAAAGTTTCGACCCAAGTCAGTCTGCGCAGCCCGCGCAGGCTGACAAGGGTCGACACTTTACGCACTACCGAGATGGTCCATTTTCACGTGACGGGTCACAAATCAGTAACGTATCTGATGGGTGTGTTGTGACGGCGAGGAAGGGGCGGGGTCAGGGGTCCACTAATTAACATGCTTACTGGGTGTGTTCTTAGACAAAAATAATAAGTGATTATGATCTAAAGGTTTTCAGTGTTATTGCTTAAACGATTCCGCGTGTAAGATTTCAGGATATCTTATAGCGGTTTCAAATTGAAATATTTATTCGGGTCATAAACTGCACTATAACTGCAAAGAAATTTCATTATGTGCATTTAATTCGTCACAGTAATAGTAAGAGATTGTCATTTTTCCTATGTACAGCGCATGTCATCGAGGCAAAAAATATTGACCAGCAATTTATAGTTAGTGATCATAGATCAATTTTACATTGAAAATGATAGGAGATAACGGTTGCTCAAACCTCACTCTTTCTTGCGGAACTATACCTGCACAAAATAATATTCGATGTTTGTTTGTTTACTGCCTGAAAGTTGTTATTTTTCATTCCAAAATATTCTTGTTGGCAAATCTCTATGGCGTTCTGCTCGCATTCAGTCCTAGTGCCTGAAAGAAAATAAAAGGGGCGTTAGAATCCATTGCTCACTGAAGAAACAAAAAAATCAACATGTTTGATGATAATTTTGGATTATCAGTGTTTTCAATTAAAAACAAATGATACAACTGATAATGGATAGTCATACTGATTCGAACCAGGTAAGACATTATCAAAACACTTCATGCGCTGTCGTCGTCTTTGTAGTTGAGGTTTGGACCAAACTTTTATCAAATTAACTCTTTCCTGTTTTACAAAATTTTGGACCTGTCCAAATTCAAAGGTTTTGCAGACGAAAAGTTCAAGTGGATTTTATTTGAAAAAATAACCATTCAGTATGGTAGAAAATAGTGTGGAATAAGAAGAAATTGCTTGTCAGAAGCAATTTCTTCTTTTTTCACAATGTTTTGCTCAATCATAAAATCACAGGCACGTAAAAAGCAGGGATTAAACAGCAAAGGGTTAAGTGAGTGATGGTGTTTGTCTTTTAAAACTTGAATTAAAGTAGAAATGTTCTTTTCATTTCGTATGAAAATAAAATTCGCATCTCCAGAAAGTGAAAAATGTTATCCTCGTCTCTTAGATAAATAAAATTATATTACCTGCTAAACAAAAAATTGTCGAAACAAGAACTAGCAGCAAAATTATCCTCATTTTGACTCTCTTCTGGGTTCAACGATTACTAATAATGATTTCAATTTCAGAGCGGTATTTTATACCCTAAATGCACTTACCTTGAGCATGTAAGAATGTTTGTCCTATAAGTAGGCATCTCACGTTATCTGACCCTTTTATAACAGGAAATTATGAAACAAAAAAATGGATTGTTTTGAATTACAGGTTGTTGTTTTGACTTAGAAACGAGTCAAGCGTTCAAGATGAGAATTTTTTGAGAACACATTGATGATGAGAGAGAATTGGTACACCGTTTGCATGTGGACAAACGTGCAAAAAGGGTACCATGTACCTACGTTTGCAAAATAGAATTGCAATCTACACGAACAGCAGGTGGTCTCAGAAGAGGAATCGTTCGAAAATGTATAGTTTAAAATCATTGACATGACTGACCGTAACCTCTATTAGCATACATTACATGCTAGACTGATTGTCACATGGTATCTCCGTTAGGCCTCGTTTAACTTCGTGAACCAAGTTTCATAATATATACCTAATAAATGACAATGTGATGAGTAGATACTTGTCATTGCACGTGGAAAGATTAAAGAATCAGAAGACAAAAGACAGTGGTTCGAGTCACTATAAAAACATATTTATTTTTCCTCTAGGTTTCAATCCATTTTATAGTGTTTTTTTTTTAAATAATGTTGAATATCATTCGATTCTCAAAGAGATTTATGGAATGTTATAAACTATTTATTTTTCCCGTTAGTTTCTTTTTTTAAAAAAAATGTTTGAATGAGTTAAACGCCTCTTTTTATATTTTTTCGGTCATATTGCGGGGGTTGAAACGTTTGAAACTATAGACGCTTGATATTTCTCACCGCGAATCCTACGTTGACAACTCTTACGAGACTCAAGTTACTAATCCAAAATGGGTCTTCGATTATCAACCAAATTTGCTCTTTATGCCCTTTGACAGCGTCTTGTGTTTTCCATATTTGAGTTCAGGAGATAGAATGCGATAAATGAAGCGGGCTTATTGTCATTCAAACACGAGATAACTGGTCAAATGGGGGTTAAAAGAAATAAGAAAAAAAAATAATAATAAAAAACTAGAAAAATAGTGGGATGAAAGCAGATTCCTGCACCTGTAGTCATTAGACTAGACCTCTCGACCACACAGTTAAACAGTGTATATTGGAACTATTACATTTAAAAACCCATACCCTACACGGATTTACGATGTTTTTCGAAAGCTTGCGGCTACCCGCGATGATAAATGTATTCACCGGTTAATTTATTCATTGCATAAAGGTCAAGTCATGTCAATAATTTCGCACTATATATTTTTACAGGTGTTCTTCTCCAGGTTTAACTTTTGAATTGATATATAAAAGTTTTGGGTTTTTTTTCTCAATTTCGTTTCGAATGAAAGTTGTATCGAAAAGGTGGAGTGTTGTTTGTTTGTTTGTTTTTATTATTATCATTAATACTATTATTATTATTTTTATTATTATTACGTGAAACGGATTCTTAAATGCGTGTGTTCATGTTTTTGGTTCCCGATTTAAATCATGGTTACATATCGAGCGTTAAAAGCGAACGATAAATATATAATACGTACTTAGTGTTTTGTATGGAAAAAATATCTAACGAGGTTGGGAGAATTGATCATTGTCGAGGCTCTGCCGAGACAATTACCAATTCTCACAACCGAGTTAGATATTTTTTCATACAATACACTTAGTACGTATTATATTTATCTTATAACCTCTTTTTGTCTTGTTTTAGTCGATGTTTCTAACTTAAATGCTAGTTTCTAAAAATAACTGTATGATATTATTGTTCTAAAAATAACTATGTGATATCATAAAAAATATCATACGGGTTGTTATCATACGGATACTTGTATAGTTATAAGATAAACTTACTTTCAGGTGTGTCTGAAGTACACGTACTTCAAAGAATGAAAGACTGCCTCGGTGGCCTAGTGGTAAGTGCACTCGACCCGTGACCTGGAGGTCCGTGGTTCGAGCCCCACTGTCGTCGGGGTGTGTTTATGGGCAAAACACTTAATAGCCAGCCCCAGTTCACCCAGCTGTAAAAATGGGTAGCAGTGGGTTTAAACCACTGCCTCTCTCTCGGGGACGTGAAAACACCAGGATTGAGCGTTCGAGATCGATTCAATAAGCTTAAGCTTTCGTCGCAATCGAACTAAAGTAAATTAGTATAAACTAAAGAATGAAACATGTAGTCGTGCACTTGAATTCGTGTTAAAGCCAATTGCAATTCTTAAATTTGTTAGACGAAGCAGTAAATCGAGCTATCTTGGATTAATAATCATGAAATGACGGCCAAAATTACAGACACTTTAATTTTTTTTTAGCCATGACCTCTACGCTCATGATACACCCATTCGGAACATCACTCGGCCATTTCCGTAAACTGCAACAGACCTCGAATGTATGTAAGGCGGATGGATTTTAAACAAAACTATGCATTTTGTTAGGCGGAAACAGTGTCAGAAAAAACTAGCACTGTAGATTTATGTCTTTTACAGTAAAAGATAAGATTTTTCAGCCGTTATTTAAGAATCTTTAGATATTTATATAAGAATACGATGTTTTCACGTCAGTGACTTAAACGAGTAGCGTTGACGACGTCGAAAGTTTTCACTCACAGTTTCGAAGGCTAAAGCAATTTTAAATGATGTCATCGAGTTTTTCCAAGGTTTTCCCGTAATTTTTCAAAAAAGTCCGTCTATGTTCATCCGAGGTTGATCGTGACATTGGCCGATCGGTGTTCGGAATGATGATACACCTATAACCGACGTTTAGTTAAAAAAAAAAGGGGGGCACGAGACACGTGTGGGAATGTACACGCATTTAGCTGCATTCATTTACCTAATTTTGAAATAAATTTGGTCACCTATATTGCATCATTTCGTCGACATCTTAAGGTGTTTTTGTTGCTATACCTTAAATGTTGACATTTTTATTTTGTCCGATTTTTCGAATGCTTTTTACAATCAGTGTGTCCTTGGAACATGAATACCTTTCTCAGGCCATGATGGACAGACTCGCCTTGTTTTCAAGACGCAAACTGTTTGCAAATTATACCGCAACTTTGCACGTGCGCTTGCGCTAAAACAAACATTGTAGGGTGTCCTGGACATACCACATAAATTTCCACTGACCCTAAACTTTTGTTCTGCAGTAAGGTATATGTGACTATGCTTATTTTTTAAATGGCTTTGCATACATTTGTAGTCGGGACCTTTTTTCTTTTTCTTTTTTTCCCCTTCTTGCTCAAAACCATATGTGACCCGACACGCGAAAAGAGGACAATCCTGGAAATCTGTTAAATAAATATTAAAAAAAACACACACAACAGGTTTGATCCACAAGAGGTCAAAATGTTGTTGTATTTCAAAAAATCTTTCACGGGAAGATAAATTACCATTCTTATTTCAAATTATCAGCTCGAAAGGTTTCGACACCATCCGCGCAGCCTGAATATGGTTACTATAGACACTATATGCACAATATATACCAATTCAAATATGATCTTTCTTTTGCGATATACCCGGATTCGATCCCCGACGGCGGCACTAATTCTTTCCGACTATTTGTCTCTCACCAATGGGTTGATAATCGTGGACCTATGTGAGATAGCAGCTGGAGACTAGGAAAGGGTGTTATGGTTGTACCGGTGACAGAAATAACAGGAATCTATTATTATGTGCTCCAGTCGCCGCGATATAACTGAAAATAAAAATTTGAAAGCGGCGTAATACTCCTTTCAATCAATCAATCAATTTTGCTATATAGGTCACATATACTTTTCAGACAAATGACGTTTCAACGTCTGAGGTAGTTCGCAATCTCAGAGTCCAAGGGTCGTGGCTACAGTTAGAAACATCGTGAAATTTTTATTCACTCCGATCTACACCATTTTTAAAAATCGCTCACTCAGCGCTCCATTCAATCATTCTATACACTTACTCAAAACCACTCAAACAAGCTCCAAAACCACTAAAATGATAAGTTCAACAACTACACTCTTATATATTCGGTATATTAAAGGTATTGTTATAAATGTCGCTAATTTTGTTCATCTTGAACACAAGAAGGGAGGGCGATATTGGAGTACATCCCTTTAACTTCATTCAAAACTCACTCATTCTTTTTCATTACTAATTCATTTCAATATTTTAATATCATTCTGCTTATCAATTTCACGATGTTCTTAACTGAAGCAATAGGAACCCTAAATTAAGGAAGCGGGTTGGAAATTCAAAATATCGCTTCGACTTCTTATATCCTTTGTAGTGTATATCTAAATAATCTCTAAGCGCTTTGAAAAAATAATAATAATCTGAATGTATTAGATGAAGCGATTGGCAAGTTGTAATTTGTTTCCTTTAAAGACGTTCCTGTAGCCTTCCTCGGCTTGAACATAGAGGACAATCGCCCGTTTCAGTGTGAGATCGATTCATATTTCAAAGAGGGAACAACAAAAGCTATATTTTCACAAGATTTTTTTTTCAAATGGCGGAACAAATTAACTTTACTGAAAAAAAAAAAAACATGCGGTCGTATGTATTTAGTTGTATTAGAGAGTAGAATGGCTTTTTGGCAAACTTGTAAGTATCTCTTCACAGTAACCGGTTCCATCTGGAAAAGTCTACAAAGAAAACATAGAATAGCTCTACTGATAGTTAAAACCGCCAATGACCTATCTGTATGTCAGTCCTGTACTCACAATCAGACAGACACATTTTACTCTCTTTTTTTGAATGGGTTTTACGCCGCTTTCAACAATTTCGCAGTTATATCGCGGCGGTCGGAGCACCTAACAATGGATTCCTGGTATTTCTTTCACCTGTACTACCATTACACCCTTTCCTAGCCTCCGACTGCTATCGCACATAGGTTTACGATTATCTACCCATTGGTGAGAGACAAATTTACTCTTTTAAAAAGCCCTTTCTAAACTTCTTACGAAAAATCAATCGTAAGTCAATATCACAAATCGTACCTGGTGTTTTCATTCAATGTTAGAATCTGTCTTGCAATATCTCACTGGAATCATAGAAGACGATTCCACTCAGATGTTGCATGGCAGAAATCCATATTTAGTTACTACTGTAGAAGCAAATTTAATTTTTGACTGAACAAAAAATGATCGTAAGATATTTAGTTAAACAGGCCCATGGTATTTTGCGTTATCATCGTTTTTTCTGGAATAAAGGTATCTCTGTACACATAGTAGTTCATTTTTTTTCAAAATTTATCCACATCTTGCAATGCACTATTTCAAATTGCGGTGTTCAAAGAAATTTATCAAGTACAGTTCAAGTCATCATGGGTTCGACCCCTTAAAATTGACCTAATTTAAAAAAAACAGTCGATTTCGAAAATATTTCCCCTGCTTTTAGCCCAGGAACTGGTTTTGCTTTGCAAAACGAGGCCCGTTTTTTTTAAAACGATTGATTTTTTACAAAAAAGGAGCTTTCGAGGTAAACGTAAAAAATTATAATTGACATCAATTTTAAGATTGATAGCTTTAACGTTGTGAATTTCGGGAAGTTTCTGTAAAAATGGACATCGTTATATTTCGTGAAGAAGAATTTTGACTCACTTGCTTTTCTTTACGGTTAAGAATGTTGTAGATGAATGATTTTCGAATGATTTTGGAATGGAGTTGAATGGGCACGGTTAGTGATTTTTGAGTGAGATTCAAGGGAGGTTATAAAATATCAATATTTTGAAGAAATTGTTGATATTTACCCTTTTTGATATAATATGCGTAATATTTTGTCTGTGTGTCATCACTGACCGATCAAACGATTTGAACTCCACACAAACTAATAAAATCGTAGAATAATTTGATCTATTTGATTAAAATGTCTATCGGCTTGAACAATTTTTCATGTTTTCTAATGATCTCGGAGCGTTTAAGTCGATTTGAGTGAGTGTTCGGAATGAATGAGTGGTTTGTTTAGTGTATTATTCAGAGTTATTTTAGCCGGATTGAATGTCATTTTCACGATGTTCTAAACTGTATGTCCATTCTAGTGACATGACCTTCATACTAAAGGACAAAGTGCAATGAATGTGTAGCTCAAAATAAAGTCCTTGCTTCGGCAAGGGCATGGAAGGGGAAAAATGACATGAAAAAAAGTTAAAAAATGGTCGAAACAATATTTCCAAAAAGTCCTAAAATTGTTCATGCTCAGTATATATTTGAATGAGTCTATTAGAATCTTTAACGAGTATCATTTCTTCACTACAAAAATAGTTTAAAAGGTTTTGTAAAATTATTAATGGGTAAATAATCTATTACATAAACATAGTTTAATATGATTATATCGAGTAAGCTACCCTATACCGAAATCTTTTTGATCACAAGCAAATTTACTAGTAAAAAAAGCAAACTAGATTAAAACTAGTTGCTCGTATGGATGAACCATGCTCCTTTGAGAAGTAGGTACTCTTTGGATAAAGAAATTTATACCCAATGTATATGCCCAATGTATAGGTCGGTAGGTCTATATATAAGCAAACCTAAGATCGCTTAAATAAAGCGCATATATCGATATGCTTTCTATTATGATGAGTTAAAAGCAAAACTTTCATTGTAGTATACAAAATGGACTAGATCATATACAGGTAATTAAATTTGCTTTTTTGTGCGTGAACTTACACATGGGCATGTGCGTGAACTAACGACAATTTTATGTATGCGTGATGAACAGACGTTGATCAGCCTTGACAAGCACGCACGGCATTAAGATAATCTTGTATTATGAACATATAATTAAGTTCCATAGCTATCTGATCAGGGCGTACTGAAAACTCTGATCAGACTGTGTGGATGCACAGGCTGGTCTGAGTCTTAATGTTGCGCCCACGTGAAATAGGTGGCAATGTCACACACAGGCTCGTATTATTTTTCTTCGAAAAGATATATGCGAATTATTTTTCAACAATTTTCCACATCTAGATAACACTAATGGGCATATGATAAGTAGAACGCTTAAAAGCGTGATGAACAGCCGATGGCTTGGTTGAATTATTGTAGTTATGCTGGTGTTATAAAAGACAGGAAATCATGGATATGTGCTCCAGTCGTCGCGATAAACTGCAAGAAATTTGGAAGTTGCGCTAAATTTAATACACACAAAAAAACAAACAAACAAACAAACAAACGCATCTCGATAACCGATTTGCAAGGTTCCTTGACAGAGATCTAAAACTCATGAGTTATACCAGTGCATTTACCAGAAAGAAATGATGGTCCTATTACTAAGTCTTCCAGACGACTATTTCAATTCATTCATATTGGAAACTGTCTTTCGACCATATCTCCATATAAGTTAACAAAATGTTTTAATTTTTCATACTGGACAAAATTATCGACAATTGGTACCTCTCTTTAAAATCATTTAAGGCTCGTTCATCACACACACTCAATCTCAGTCCGAAATTGTTAAAAAAATCATTCAAATTGTCATTTTCACGATGTTACTTATTGTATCAATCCATCCATCCACCCATCCATCAATCTAACTTTATTAGTTAATTTCAGACCTCCGACTAATAATACAAAAAAAATGAATATAAATCTAATTTATAAGTAACATCCTTATTGACAGCGGCTTCTGATTTTTCAAAATAATACAAAACGAGTATCATCACAGACCTAAATATGAATCAGAAGCTAGAGCAAATGCTTTGTATGAATGGACAAGAGGCCTTAGTTGTATGAGCAGCTGGTGGCTTGGGTAAAAATGTCGTGGCTGTGACGGTGTAAGCTACAGGAAACCATGGAAAGGTTCACCAGCCGCCACGATGTTGAAAGTGACTTTAAACAATATACAAAGAAATTTTAAAACATTTCAAAATAACGATAGCATAGGTATAGTGTATAGGATAAAACATAAATAATTGACACTCCGATTTTCTTTATTTACTTTCTGTCAGGTAAAAGAGAAAGTTTCTTTGTTTGAAAAGATATCTATGTAATTGGGATATACTGGTGGTTTGTTTTTATGATCCTTTCTATTTTACTTTACAATACTTGAAATAAATACTATCAAAGCTTTAATAGAACCTTTGGGTTCTGTTAGAATCATCGCATATACATTAGAAAGGGATGAGCTTTTATTAGAGAATATGGCTCAGTGCGAAGCAGTTGTAGCTGTCTCTTTGTTTATAAGCAGTTACACCTGTTTTGCGCTGAACCATCGATCTTTGTTTTAATGCTGAATATAAACATTTGATTAGGAAAGGTGCATTAAACCTCTGTTGGATGGGATTTTTTAGAGGCTTCGATATTTCGTTAAATCATATCAAAAATGGTCGATTTCGACCTCCCGCACAGGGGGCGGGGTTTTGAAAGAGCATCAGGCTGAATCAATGTTTAAAAGAATAAAAGTGAACCCTTAAAAGTATTAAAAATGTATTGAAATTCTAAATGAAATTAATTTAAAAAATTCGGATGAGATAACTTATCTCATCTTCGGTAACTAAGAATCGCCTAATTTCGTAAACTGTAAGGAATGGAGGGCTCCGATGGCGAACTTGTAAGATAAATGCACAAGAACATTTGGAAACCCGAAAAAAGGGCGTAGCTCCCATTACGCAATTTACGCAAGTGCCTAAAAGAAATAACCCTCCGTTGAAAAATATCGTTGATGAATTATCAAATCATCGAAACTACAGCCTATTCAAGCTGTAGTTACGACGTTTTCATTATTCACCAACGCCGGAATCTTTTAAAAGGGAGCGGACAGAGGGCATTCATCTTTGGTCACAGTTCCTATATCGCCTTTATCCTATTATTCTATGGTTGTCGCCTTTTGAGTGCGTAAAAAAATATAGTCCTAGATACGCCTGTGCGAAAGATTCTTTTCGTAAAAAAGATGTACGGAAATGGAAAGGAATCCTGTTTTAATTTTATCGCTATAGGCTAATGAACCACTGGTTCAGTTATAAATTCACAAATTCAATAGTTTTTTATTGACCTGTGTAACAAATAGTTTTATTGCAAGAAAAATTTATGGCCGACGTTTAATGAACAGGTATAGGAGTACAATTAAAAACATCATGAAATTGGCTGTAGAACCTATATGCAAATTTTATTAAGGGGAGGCAATTGATGTCGCTAATTTTTATTCATGCTCCACACACTCATTCAAATTCATTCCTAAATCATTCATCTTGTCAATTTCGCGATTTTGTTAAATGTTGTTGACGAACTGCAGTACCAAGCCAGGCTTCCTACAGTAAGCAGTGTTTTGCTACAGTTAACAACATCGTGAAATTGACATTCATCTCTATCAAAACCATTCAAAATCACTCGAGCAGCACTCCGTTCATTTATTCCAAACATCCTTTCAAACCATTCAAAAACGCTCTAAACCCACTGAAAAGGATGGAATCAACAATGTTATTCAAATATATAAGGCTAGAAGAAAAGCAATCACTTACATAATTCAAATTGTAAGCGTCTGATAGGTTCTTGAAGAAAATGGAATATATTTATAGAACTTTTATGCATGTTTTATTAAAGGGGTGTAATAAATATCGCTATTTTTGTTCATCCTTAACAAAATTGGCGATATTGGATTATCTCCCTTTAATTTCACTCAAAACTCTCTCCTCTCGCTTATTCAATCTTAATCCAAAACCATTCCATTATCATTCAGCTTGTCAATTTCACGATGTTCTTAACTATAGCGGCTCAACCACATGGACCTTGCGATCTCAATTTTCTGAATCTGTACCCAATGACTGTGCACATATGATACAGCGAGTAACATCGTGAACTTGACTCTCATTCTGATCAAAACTACTTCCAATTGCTCACTCAGCGCTCCGTTCATTCATTCAAAATACCCACTAAAACCATTCAAAAAACGCGCAAAATCAATGAAAATGATAAGATCAATAACTACATTCAAATAAATATTGGTATGTATAATCCACGATATCACTGACGTAATTGAATTTTGTTTGATTATTCATGGGTTTTTGAAGATATAGTTTCTGTATGAATATTTCATTAAAGGGGGGTAATAAATACCGCTAATTTCGTTTTAGAGATATTGGATTACCTCTCTTAGATTTCTCTCAAAACTCACTCCACACCTCACTCCAAAATCATTCCAAAATTATTGATCTTGTCAATTTCACGATGTTCTTAACTGTATGAATGGAACTATGTAGTGCGTGATCGCGTATCACAGTATGTATACTTACGCGTGAATGTGTGTATTAATTTATGAGTAGGTATTGGTGTGTGCACATTATTTGTGTTGTATGGGTGGTATATGTCCTTGTTGTTTGTACATACATATGGTGTTAGAAAATAATCTCCGTATGATCGGGGAAATAGATAAAGAATTTGCGTCACGAGTCACATTGTTTATGTTTGTAAAATGAAAAACAAAATCGAAAAAAGATCACTTTTTGAATGTAATTTGATTTTGAAAAAAGTATTAAGAGGTTTGCGTTAATAACAGTTTAACATTGATTGAACATGCATGGTAGCAAGTGATATAATTGTTCCATGTACGTATTGTGTATATTAGGACGATGAACATGTAAGTTCAAGTCTTACGAATAAACTTATTTTCTGTTCTGTTCTGTTCTATGATAAAGGCCCATTTAGGAATTACGTGGGCCATTGAAAGCTCATCAAACATGTCTTAGTTACAATCAACATTTTTGGATTCTTTTCTTTATTTGCTTTATCTAATTACCTTGATCCTTAACATAGCAGTATGATTCTCTTTCCACTAGGATCTATAGTTAACAATACCGTGAAATTAACAAGATGGATTATTTTGCAATGCATAAGGAAAGAAATTGAATAAGTGTGTGGAGAGAGTTTTGAATTAATTTTAAGTGAAGTAATACATTTTATAATATGATCGACGTCGCGGGAGTAAAATAACACCGTTGAATACTTTTGATATTAAACGGGTGCTATTACACTAGTGGAATAACTACGCAAATGAGCCTAGAGCGAATAGCAACGCTATTTTGTAGCCGCAAAAATGACGTCATAATGTATATATTGTGACGTCAGTTTTTAACAGCGTTATAAGTTTCGCGGAAAATTAGAATGTTAAATTTCAAGAATTTTGACGATTTTCGCAAAAATTTGGGTCATATTATAAATAGAATATAAAACTTGTGCTCATAAAATACAGAATTTTTTTTAACTCGTCATCTATAAACAGATAAAAACTCGGCGCAGCCTCGTTTTTATCTTTTTATAGATGGCTCGTATAATAAATTTAGTATTCCATGACCACTCATTCAATATCCTCTATTTATTAACACCCCCTTAAATAAATGAACTAATTTTTGCGAATTTTTGTGTCTTCATGGTCAAATAAGATCCTTTAAAATCCGCACCAGTCAATAAGATAGTAGAAGGGCTTGTTCGATTTGAATAAAAGGGTGACGGTATATTTGACCGCTTTCGGAGCGTTTTGGAATGATTTGAGTGCATGTTTAGAGTGAATGAATTGAGCGATGTGCGAGTAATTTGGAATGGGTTTGAACGAAATGAGTCACAATTTCAGAATGTTATTAGCTGGATCTTGTATTAGAAATAGTTTGAAGGGTCTCAGACTTTGTAAGATTATATAATTCAAACCTAGAGCCTAAACCTAGCCGTGAACTGAGTGTTTAAAATAACACTCCATACAAAAAGCTTGACGATACCCTAATAACTTCGTTGTTCGATGAATGTATACATATGTTAAGTTTTTGAGTTTTTTTTTTTTTATAGAATTCGTTATTTCAGTATATTATACATAACAAAAGGTCGATGTAAACGACATTTCAACTGAAATTGTTATAATAAATCATTTACTTTTAATAATGTGAAGAGAAATTATTATCGATGAATACCAAACATTTGGCGTAATACTTCTGTACTTAACAAATATCCAAGATTCATAAAACGCTTAAAACACTCAAGAAGAAAGCAAATAAAAAAGGCTTCTTATCTGTGTAATTAGTTGTTCACAAACAAAAAAGAATACTTTTTTCCAAT
The DNA here is from genome assembly GCA_948146395.1 of Fragum whitleyi. NCBI lineage: Eukaryota > Metazoa > Mollusca > Bivalvia > Cardiida > Cardiidae > Fragum > Fragum whitleyi. The sequence goes on from OX411555.1 coordinate 37,109,612, forward strand.
TTCAAATGTAACAAAAACAGGGACAATTTTAATTACCTGTTGAAATTAGTTTGTTGCCGTTATAGAACAAACGTAGCTACATGAACTCTATCATTCTTTGTTATTCTTAATCATATTGTCAGTGGAATACCTAAATAACTTGAATAACTGAACGCATTGAGAGATATTAACCCTATGTCTTACATCGTGGGAGTGAAAAAAAACCCTGTTGAATCTTTTGATATCACATGGGTGCTATTACACGTGTGTAATACAGGTAAGGAAGTTCGCTCCTGAGAAATTTGGTTCATTGCACAACAGGAACTTCCGTCTACTTTGGTTCTATGGACTCGTCCACGCCGAATAGTTTTCATAAATAATTCACCGAAAAAAATGGCAAAATATCACAAAAATCAAGTTTTTGGGATTCTATCAAACACAGTACAAAACATTTGATTTCACTATTTCCGCAAAATTTTTGCTTTAGTTCGTAACATCCTGTATTAGAAAAACAAAATAGCTGTGTTGATTTAAATGCGAACTAAAGCAATAACACGCGTTCCTTTTTTTTTTTTTTTTTAATACTTTTTCTTGTAATGATTTTAAAAATTACATTTTTTTATTACGATCCCTTTAATCAAAGAAAAGGTCAAAATATCGCAAAACCCAACTCATTGACACCATATTCTATTTTTATTTCCAGAATCGTCATCATGTCTAAATTTTAATGAGAAAATATAAACTGGACTGTATTACTATTTCTATATTGTTTGCATTTGCGTTGAACTAAGAGAAAAAAGTTTGACCATTATTTGTTTTGAAATTATTGTTTCTCTACATACATTTGAATATAAACGTTTTATCTAAATATCACTTGATTAATTTGATTTTTTTGTAAAATACAAGAGTTTTATCTTCCTCAAATCCATAGACACGCTTTTATTTTCAAATACAGATTGAAGGCGTCTTTTTACATACATTTTTCACAATCAAGAATAGTAGACACCAACCAATTAAGCGAACTCCCTTAAGCCTAGTTTACATTTGCCACGGTCGCTGTACGACATTGCAGCATTCAATGTTTTGTATGATACTTTTGACATCGTACGATTTTATTTTCTACGGAGTATGTGTTCACAAAATCATGCGTGTCCGTACATGTTTTAATAAAATCTCACAAAAATATTTGAGGCGCCCATGCGGCGAACGCAAGATGATCGGAGACCGTACGATTTGTCAACTATTTACACCATAAACCGTGCGGTCGCCGTACGATCAACGTACGGTACACGCGCGGGGACCGTAGGATGATCCCATAAGCCTTGTTTACATTAAGCTGCTTTCGGAGCCCGTACGACGCCAGTAACTCGCCGTAACCCAAAATTCGCGCGGCGCACGTGTGGCGGTACGGTGTCCTTGCGTCCATCGCACGGTTTTACGGGCGCCGTGGCTCCATACGATTTGGTATAAAAAGAATAGTTTTACCAGTTTTTTAAAAAACCCAAGACCGCACGGAGACCGTAGCCCGTAGACTCGTCGTAGAGTCATCGCACGATCGCCGCACGGACATCGCACGGCCGCCGTGCGACATTTTGGGTATAAGTCTTTTACGGATCATCCTGCGGTCCTCGCACTGGTACCAAACAATTATCGCACGGCACGATTTACAGTGTAAATAGTAGACAAATCGCACTGTCTCCATGCGGGGTTCGCACGATTATCTTGCGATAGCCGCAGGGGTACCTCAATGATTCCTGTGACAGTTTTATGAAAAGCATTTTGGAAACTGCGAGATTTTGTGAACTCATATACTGTAGAAAATAAGATTGTATGATGTCAAAACAATCATAAAGAAATCGCAGAAAGCGATATCGTACGGCGACCGTGGAAAATCTTAATCAGGCTTTAAAAACTTATAGGCAAAATATCGCACGGTGCGATGTCCGTGCGGCTATCGTGCGATGCCTATACGCCGAGCCTACGGGCTACAGTCTCCGCGAGGTCTTGCGATTCTTCAAAACTTGTATAGCTTTTTTTATACAAAATCGCAAGGGTCCATGGTACTCGCAGAACCTTGGGCTGATCACACGGACAACTTATGAGGTCGCACGGGCACCGCACGGTTTAGAGATACGATTAGACTACATATCTGCGCAGGCTGAGCAGGGGCGGAACCTTTGGAATCTTAGCCCTTTCCTAATTTTAGAACGACCAAATTACCTTTTAATATAACTATATCCTGCATGTATATGACCAGTGGTGGCGCTATGTTGTGTCCAATTCCTTTTTAAAATGATTTAATATTATTGGATTCCATCAATTTTCGCGCATTTGATTGGCTGAAAATTTGGTTTAAATCCGCAATGAAAACAATTTTGAGTACGCAGCTATTTTCAAGCTTGCGCGCAAAGTAGTCCCGCAATAAATAAGTTTAATATTGGAGAACCTTTTTTTGTAATTTTTGCTTTTTGATATCAAAATTATAAGAAATGAAGAGTATTTTTTTTATTTAATTGTGGTATGAAACAAATAAAACCCTCTTCACTCTCATGTATGAATCCGCTTCGAGTATTCATACAGTGTGATGAGTTTTTTTTTAAATTTCATATCTCAATGAAATTGAAAAATACTCATCTCTCAAGTATTTATGTTACAGAGATCCCAGATGGCCATTATTTTGCCTGACATGTCACATAATTATGTAAAAGGACTTTTCCTTTTACAACTGATATCATCTTTTTTCCGAATGAATCCTTTCTTGTTTTTCAAAATTTTGGACCTGTCCAAATTCAAAGGTTTTGCAGACGAAAATTTAAAGTGGATTAAATTTGAAAAATAACCATTCAGTAGGGTAGAAAAAAATGTGAAAAAAGAAGAAATTGCTTGTCAGAAGCAATTTCTTCTTTTTTCACAATGTTTTCTCAATCATAAAATCAAAGGCATGTAAAAAGCAGAGATTAAACAGCAAAAGGTTAAATAAATCGGAACGTCCACTCCATGAACACCCCCGAATAACCAAGAACTTTGATTTAATGATAAATACCTTTTTCTATACATGTCCATCTAATTTTCTACCTTCTGATTCGCTGAAAATTTTATTTTATTCCTAAATGCACACTATTATGAGTACGGAGCTATTTGGAAGCTTGCGCACAAAGAAATCTTAGCTTATTCAGACAGTGCGATTAGGTTTTTAGTCTCAAACCTAAATGAAATTAATCAATATCCTCTTCATCTCTTAAATTGATATATGAAAAATATTTATTTGGAATTACTAGGGGATATCAAAAAGTTCTGAGACAATTGCGATAACTTTTTTTATCATTCGTCAGATTTGGATGAGACTGTGGGTAATTATTCGGGTGGATGTATGTGCTTATTCAACAAGCAAGCAACCAAATAAGAGAACGCGTCCGTTAAGGAACCGTCACTATGGAAACCGTTCGATGCGCTTTCGGGGCATTTTAAGTCTTAAACCCATTTTTTTGATAGGAATTCCAGCAAAACGCGTAATACATAAGATATTCAAAAAATTCAAATTGTATCGAAATAATAATTCAATGGAAGTTTGTTTGTTTTTTACTTCAGTAGGTGTACGTCCAATGTATTTAAAATAAATCACAACTAGAATCTAAACGGTTTCATTTTTTAAGGCGGATTACCTAACTTTATTGTTTTTCTATTACAGACAACAATCGTTTGCAAATAGATTAAAATCATATAAGAGTTGTCTCTCTTCATACAAGAAGTGTGGAACATTCACCTTACCTAAGACAAAAAATTCAATATCGCGTACGTTATACAGAGGAATGCAAAACAAGGAATCCGCAAACTTTTACTGCTACCAAAGCTTTAATATACGATGTAAGCGTTAAAATGTTTTAAATGAAGGAAACAGACTTTTTCACATGCCACAAGAGGTAAAACATGTCCACGATGAACATTTATAATCAGAGAGACAGGGAGAATATCCTTACAAAAGTTGATCTTCGTCCTCCAAGTCCAATAACGTTCTGGAAATCGCCGTACGCTCGAGACAGACAAAGTCTTTTCAAAAACAGAAATCTTCCAAGGTCATTCGTGCGACCAAAGGTGTCCGTGACTCCTACAAAGTACGATCAACGAGTGCAGTCGCCTGAAAGCAACGTAGTCATCAAAAGTATTTTGAAACAGTCCGGAAATAAAGAATCTTTATTGGATCCTAAGCCGAGGTATGAAGAAGAAACACCGCGTATTCTTTACGCCAAACCAAATCTGATAACGACCGGAACTGGATCTGGGCGTCCTCATGGTGTAACGGACCGCTCAAAATCTGCCGAGAAGCGAGTTAAATTTGATCGTCTGCCAAAACCAACTTCAGCAGCCGATATATCACTTCGCGCCTCTGCTTCTGGATCTTTTCGTGGAGGAAAAAAACTGAACAGTAGACGGAATATTGTAGGGATAAGACAACTTGGATCTAGTTTATTAAACTACAGGACACCTGCAAAGTATTCTACCGTTGTTTCATTAAGTGGTGGTGAAACTCAAATCAAGTTTCAAATCGATGAGTTCATTAAGAAACTTCGTATGTCTGAAGGAAACAAACTTGCCAAGATGACCGGCAACAAAGATTCACTTAATGTGACAGCTTCTAAATTAAGAAAGACGCAGTCTCTTGCAAACAATAGGTATTCCCACGACTGGAAAGAGTTTGACTTGGATAACAGTGCTTTACAATGTGGCAGTGATTCCGATACGGCTAAAAGTTACGCTGAATTACCAACTAAAACTGGAACTAAAGATAAACAAGCAGATGGGAGACAATCAGACACAGATAGTCTGTCTTCAACAACATTGAGTTTCAATGACAAAACTACACTGTTAAAGCGGAAATCAAATGCAATTTTAAGCACCAAATATAGACATATTACAATGAATGAAGCTAACCTGCACAAATATGACGATAAATATCAAAGCCTAGTTCTAGGACGCGATACAATGCATCTTGATAGTGCTGTTGGTGGCAAAAATAGGCTTTCATTTTGTAATACACAAAAGGCAAGCGACATAATTGGTTGGCTAGCCGATGTTGAGAATGCTAAAGTAGAATAATTAGTAATTTACAAAACAAAACATGTTCATACACTGGTAGAATTTAAAAGCTTTCTTATTTTTTTTTCTTTTGTCAAGCAATAAAAAAAATATCATCCGCATATCAAAATTCTATCACTAATTGACGTTTAAATCGTAATTCAAAGTGGGGTGAGAATCTGGAGCACTGAAAGAATGTAGAGGTGGTTTAACCCTTTGCTGTTTAATCCCTGCTTTTTACGTGCCTTTGATTTTATGATTGAGAAAACATTGTGAAAACAGAAGAAATTGCTTCTGATAAGCAATTTCTTCTTTTTCCACACTATTTTCTACCCTAAAGGATGGTTATTTTTCAAATTAAATCCACTTTAAATTTTCGTCTGCAAAAACCTTTGAATTTGGATAAGTCCAAAATTTTGTAAAACAGTAAAGGGTTAATAACGTTAAGCCGCATTTAAACAAACTGGAAGAGTACTTGGAAATGAAATAGGACATAATTACATCATGATCCAATCCCGTTTTATTGCCATAGAGGTTCAACGTTCTTACGAAAATCTGAATGTTTATATCCACGAAACTGTTCACACAAAAATGCGATTGCGGTAAAGACTTGTTTATTGTGAAAACTGTCAAACCTGCACACATTTTGTTAAAGGGGTGTAATAACACATGACTATCCCCTTCATTTCGAACTCAACGTAAGCATGAAAGATATTCTATTACCTTCCTTTTAAATGTTCAAAATTCGGTCATCCCTTTCATTAAAATTTATTCTTATTAATTCAAATATTATTCCATTTATATTTGTATGTAGAGGTCGCGCATGATATTCGTACCTGTTATCGTTACAGTTTACGTCGGTTATATTATAGAGTAGTTTTAGCAAATAGTTGCACTAAACTGTACAGAATTATTTTGATCACAATGAAAGATTTGTTAGACCTTTTCTTTAAATGTTCAAAATTCTGTTATTGATAAAAAAAAGTCTTTATATCATCTTGACTCGCATTTTATTTTAGAAAACGTCAATAAAATTCATTTCATACTAAAGGAAACCGTGAGACACAAAAAAGATGACACTGTACAAAATCAAATTAGTTTTTATGATATTCGCTGGTGAGTAGTACATCCACTTTCCCAAAACTTTAAAAGACGCTTTGCATCTGTTTCTTACCCTGTACATACGCTTTGCATACGCCCTGTCCGTTGAGCGTCCGTCCATTTTGAATTCATCCGCACAAAACTTGAAGAGCGGATAAATTTCCCGCTATGTACGATGTAAATGCGAAACAATACGAGAAACAAACGCTACGTATCCGATACCATCCGTTATACATCCGCTGTATCCTTAATCTATCCGTTAGGCGTCCTCGATACTCCAAACCGGTTTGGTTGAAAACGTGCAGAGGGCGGAATTATCGAGTAAACGAAAGGTTTATAAAAGGGAAGTAACGAGGATATGTAAGTATGTTAGCGTATGCATCACGTAAAATTTTATAATCCGCGCTCTATCCATTTTGTTTCCTCTCAGCATACGCGTTGTATACGGCCAATGCCTTGTGTATCCGCTCCTTTCGCTATTCAAATACGTCATAATTATACCTGGTACAGTTAACAACAACATGAAATTGACAAAATGAATGATTTTGGAATGATTTAGGAATGAAATTGAATGAGTGTGTGGAGCGAGTTTAGACGGAATTTAATGGGAGGTTTTCCAATATCACAATTTTTTTCAGGATGAAAAAAAAAATGCGATATTAATTACCCCCTTTTAAATAAATATGCATATAAGTTCATTAGATAGCTTCTTATTTCTTCAAGAACGTATTAGACGCTTATAATTTGAAATATGTCAGTGAAATCGCACTTTTTCTCTATACAAATTTATTTTGAACGACGTTGTTGATTCTATATTTTTCAATGGGTTTGAGCTTTATTGAATGGTTTGAGTGAATGTTTGGAAGATATGAATAGAGCGCTGAATGAGCGATTTAGAATGGTTTTGATTGAAGTAAATGTCAATTTCACGATGTGACTATCTGTAACATCTTCTGAGCTGTCATCCGCTCCTATTCGAAAGGTGAACATCCACTCAACATCTCGGCCACATCCTTTATGCGACCGGTATTTTCCGTTCTGTTTTCGCAAATTTTTGCCACATTTATCAGTTTTCATCAAGCGTATGAGAACGGATGGAAAGTTCACTCTTCCGCCGTGTCCGTTTAGCATACGTTTTGTGACCGTTTCGCAGAGGGACCGGGCCTTTATTTTGAATTAGTTTATTTTTAGTTGTCGGTCCAACTTATTAGTATTTCTATCATTATAATAATCATTTCATTATTATTGTTATGATGTATATTTACTATTATTGCATAAAAAGATAGATTACTGTATAAATTCAAGCAAAAATTGCGAAAAAATTCATAGAAACTATATAAAGCCAGTTACAAACCTACTTACAATTTCGTCATGCGTTACACCGTCCATCTTGTTTATTCCGACGTTGCTTGAAAATTTTGACTTCACACAATTTAATGCGGGATAAAGGGCAACTTCTTTAGGTAAGCTCTATAATAATGTTGGACATGAATAATTTTCACGCATTTCACTAATCAATGTGTACAGTCTTCTAGAACTAACTTAAGTAGTATTTTAAACAGAATGCATAAAATATCCTTTTATGACAAACTAATATTGCAGAAAAAATATAAGAATCATTTAAATAGATTTAAGTGTAAAAGCCAAAATCGCGGATTTGAAGTTAAAAATGCCGGGCGTGAACGACACGTGAATTGACTGATTAATCCACGTTTTCTCCCGTTAATACCCGGGTTTTGTCCGTTAACGCATGTCTTTAACGACCCGGAGACATACATTTTAAGCGATAATATCCGTTAAATTCGATTTTTTGAAGTTTCATCAATACATCTGTGTTTTTGTTGATTTCGACGTTACACCAAAACCATCGTTACTATGCTAATTTGGCGACAAGTATCGTTCAATAAGGTATTGTAAAATATTTCAAATTGAGGTTTATTGTAAAATATAGACTTCAGAAGTATTCAGTGTAAATGTGATATTATGAATGTGAAAATCGCTTATTTTTTCACCAGTTGAAATTTGAACATTTGACACGACGTTGAAATATGCTTTGATTTGTGATATCTTCGCGGAATCGATTTTTTCCAAAGATCTAATATAACTTTTATTTTTAAAAATCTTTTTTAGAATGGTTTGGCAGCAACAAAGGCCACCGGACAAATTATCGGGAAAAAATCTACATTTACAGTTACTGCATTCGGAACATCGCTCGGTCTTTTCCGTAAACTGAAAAGTACCTCGGACGTAAGTGTAGTAATTTTGGGTCATTTTTAGGTAATTCGGCTCCAGGTGGTACTTTGGTTAATACGCATGAAGAAAATCACATTTTGTTAATTCTTTCCGATCGTCTTTTGAGATCTTTTAGGCATATTATAATTTGATGACAAAACGCAGTTTTGTTATCGAATTATAGTATGCCCATTTTTATTCTTTCGTTGATTTTGTTTTATGCAACGTCATCCTTAGCGGGATCGTTCATGTTTGTGACGTCATATAAACCCACGTGCGAAATGACGCGCTTTCATGACTGCGCCGGTATTATTCCCGAGGTCTATTCCGAAGAATCTCCGAAGGTTCCCGATTGCAGTTACTGCACTCGAAAACAGCAATGCAGAAGGCGTAAACATTTTATACGTTTCACCCTTATTGCTTTTCTTACACATATATCTTCGTAATAATCAAAGCTCAACCAAAGGCGCCTTTTACGCAGCAAATATCATTTCGGGATAAAGATCGGTTTATTATTGCCAAAAATATGGATAATTACTGAAAGAATTTTTAGGGGACCATCCCCTTGATCAAGTCATGACGTCAACTGTACGTAATGAAATCCCTTTTTATGACTGACGTATGAAAGTCGATATTTTCAAGTTTAGTTGAATTGTATAAGCCAAGATTTGCAGGAATTATAAAACTCGGACCTGCAATAACCTGCTTAATGTCCGCAGTTACCTATACGTGTTTACTAGCGGGGTTTTTTATCATTATTTTTTTCCGTCAAAAGTAAGACATGAATGATGCTCAGTGATGTTTTTATCGATATCAAACAATAGAGATAATTCAAAAACCATTTCTAAACGTAACCTTATGACGTTCGGATGAAATTTGTTGTCATTTAAAAAGATCTGTAAAAGGAAAGTGGGTCATGCAATGTCAATGTTTATTTGCGACAAACCAAATGACAAGAAAAACACTAGTGGCAGAAACTAAAGTCAATTCCAACATTTCCCAGATATACACACCGTATTCAATATGTCCATGCGGTATCAGCCTGATTAAATGTCATATAAAAAGTATGCTTTTTTTAAGATTGCGATACACTTAAGTGTTTATTCGGAATGAGAGTAATCCAAAATGCCTGTGAGAAAAAAATAAGAACTTATGATGAAAAGAAAGCTAGTTTGATGACAAATTTCTTTCAAATAGAAACTTTTGTGTAGCTAAGTTGGCTGACTTCTTTGTGACGCTATTTAAACTTTTTGCGTTCAGTGTATATATATAGTTAACCTTCTTTTTACTGATACGAGGGATATACATGTGTATAGATGTCACATTTTTTGGCTCAATTGTTTTGATACTTGGTCAGAATGTTTTTCTCCATTCAATCTCGGTCAAATTGAAAAATGATCAATGGGGTAATAAATGAGGTCAAGAGTTCAAATTTTAGAAAAAAATTGTTTTCACCCTAGATGCCAGGTTTTGGCTCAAATGCCCTGAAACTTGATCAGAATGTGTGTCTATGTTACATCTCGAACGAGTTTGAAATTTGGTCTAGGAGGGTCACAAATGAAGCTAAGAGGTCAAATTTTAGAAAAACCTTGTTTTCACTCTAGACCACATTATTATCTAAAACTTGTTAAACTTGGTCAGAGATTTTGTTACGTCTAAAAGAAGGGTCATAATTAGGTCAATGGTTCAAATTTTGCAAAACCATGATGCACTCTTTAGGCAACATTTGTGGTCCTTTAAATGGAAAGTTTATCTTCTTCATATCTTGGACTTGTTTGAAATTTAGTCAAGCCAGTCATGAATTTAACCCTTGTCATGCTGAACCCGGAACATTCCTGTTTTGACAGGAGGTATAGACAAGGATCAGTCTGCACCTATGTGCAGTCTGATTTTAGTCACACTACCTGTCCATCCCCATTCAAGGCAGAGTTATTAATGAATTTAATCTTCAAAAAGATAGATTATCTACACCCTTGGAGTCTATGGCTTTCAGTACTTTGATATGAGTGCAATTCTGAAAGAGGAGTTTAATTCAGCATGACAAGGGTTAAAATCTGAAGTTTTGCAGCATTTGTCAGCAATGTCCGAAGTGAGCGCTTATTTGACAATTTCCCTCTTGTTTTCATTTTTACAGGCAGTTGACGTTAACTGCCGTCGTCAAGTTATTTGGATATAGGTAAGATAATTTTTTAAAGGAGAAATACAACCATGGCTAACAACAAGTCTGTCGTTTGCGAAAAATAAAACTGCGGGCTCGATAATGTCAGAGCAATTTGCTTGAAAAAATATCTTTTCACATTTATTAAGATCTGCAGTCATTTTATAGATAGCCTTTTCGAACTGAGCGGATATGTAAAAGTTCATTTCGGAATCAATGCTGATGCCGTTAGCCCCTCCCATCTTGAAGAAGTTCAATGGGGTGATGTCTTGGCCATCGGAAGAAAAACATTTTACTGTGTCCGAGTGGTATGAAGATAAAAGAAAACGCTTAAATATAGGCTGAAAGCATATGTATGCAAAAGTACTGCCTGTATCAAAATGAGTGTCGAAACAATGCAATATATTCCCTTCCATATCCAGTGTAATGACGTATATCGTCCGTAAATTCGTACGAGTAGTGTTCATTACCGCAACAAAGAGATTCCCGTCATGGCTGTCTATACCGTATCCTTCCCCGTCTGTTTTTATTCTTCGTATCACAACAGCAGGTTTATCTGTTAAATCGATCAGAAGAATTTGATGGGCGTATGGGCATGTTAGGGCCAGAAGAGTCTGAATCGAGTCAACACCACTAGTATCAGTCTCTAGAGGTTTTGTGATGCCGGCGACATCCCACGGCTTTGTAGAGATAGAAATATAGCGTTGCAGACGCCGAGTCCGCCATGTGAAAATTTTAAGACAATTGTTAAAAGAATCAGCAGCAATAACATCTTCATTGATTTTACACACACCATTTATATCGCAATCTTCGTGATCAAACTCATGTTTTACATATACTCGGTCAAATAAGTAGTAAAAATGCCTATCTAACCATGTGTCAGCTTCCGAATGGCTTAGGTTATATAATTCTTTATTCAATGGTTGTGTTATTCCCTTCTTGTGTATCTTATCTTCCCGTTCAACACAGTCGTGCCAATCTTTACAAGGGCCGATGCACTTTGCACAAACATATTTACAACACGTAAAACATAGAAAATTTCCAGGTTGTTTCGTCGCATTATTTTACAAACACATGTCACACGTGGAAAAAGTTTTGATTACTTCATCAGAAGTTTCAAGCGCTCCGACAACAGTTCGTTCAGTAACGAATGCATCACCTTCAGACATAGCTTGATAAAAACTTAATCAGTCTTCGCCTTGTGTTCTTGTAAGTTTTGCCACTTTATGTTCAATTTCCTTTTTCATGCTTATTGAAATGAATAGGAGTCACGACCTTCAAAAAGGATTTAACATGCAATTCAGTCAAAACTAATTTATTCCGCGAATTCTATTTTTGGAGCACCTCTTTTTCTCGCGTTTCTTGAAAATTCAATTCACTGGGAAAGGAGAATACATTGTATTTTTAAGTGCGCATAAAGTTTCAAAGGTTTAAGGTTTTGCCATATTCTATTAGACGAAATACGTACATTATAGTTCCCTCAAAATATAGTTACCGATCTTATATACAGAATGAGCACCATAAATTAAAAATTGCTGTGGTCTGATTTTCGGTTCTATATCAAACGGTTTTCGTCTGACTCAGCTAAAAGTATTACACGCTTCACTTCGCCATGTGCAGTTCTTTTGTGTCGTTTAATAATGATAGTGCACAATTAATGGATCATATTGCAGATCGTGAAAAAATAGTAAAAGAATCTTAAATCATAGCTGTGTTTGTTTGATTAACGTCAGTGTGGAATTCATGTTTAAGATCTTCATGTTAACCTTGAATAGTCCAATACCAGACAAGACGAAAATTTCTTCAAAAATATTTGCAAACAGTTGAGAACATCGTGAAATTGACAAGGTGACCGATTTTGAATATTTTTGGAATTAATTCAATGATAGGAATGAGAAGGAAATTCAAAAGAGGAAATAAAATATCGCCAATTCTGTACCAATTGGACAAAATTATCAATACTTCATTACTTCCCTTACGAAGTTATATTTTATTATTTTTTATAAAACAATTCGAGACTCTTTCCGGACGCGGACAAACTAGCGAATAAAAAAAGGAATGATTTTTCATTTGAATGTAATTTTGAAACGGTTATTTGGCGTTTTCAAATGATATCGTAGCGATGTTATGTTTAAAAATCACCCAGCCAAGTTTTCTCGTAAGATCTTGTGTCCATCTTCTTCTTCCTAGTAAAGAGCCAGAATCCTAATGGACGTCAAGGCTCTATAAAACTGAAACATGCAAATGTGAAGGTAATCCAGCCGTCCTCAACGTAGCTTATTTACATGTAGAAAAGAATTTTAGTAAAATTTTAAATCTTTTTACAATCTGTTGTAGACAGTTAGTGGGTGGTGGTACTGGAAGACAGACTCCCGCGGAATTCATCTATTGTTTCCGCTTCAGTGGCTGTAGATGGTAGTTTGTTCCAGCCGCTGACTGTTCTTGGGAAGAAAGAGGTTTTATGGACTTCGCTTGTGGTTTGATCTTGGTAGAACTTATGACATCCACGTGTTCTACTGTCTCCACGGCGTAGATACTTCTCCTTCTTCACATCGACTAGCCCCCTCTCAATCTTGTATAGGATGGTGAGTCTGTTCATTGTGCGTCTCTGTTGGAGTGTTTCCAAGCCTAGGTCTTGTTACATTTTTGGTTACACATCCTGGAGTCCTTGACCTGTAGTCATTGTTGACAAATCCGGCCGCTCTCCTTTGGATCTATTCCAGGGGTTGGATGTTAGACTGGGTTGTTGGGTCCCAGACAGAATAAGCATATTCAAGGACAGGTCGAACTAAGGCTGTATAACTGGCTGCTTTGACTGGTTTGGTGCAGTCCATAGGGTTCCTCTTGATAAAACCAAGAGTCCTGTTTCCTTTTGCCACTTTACTTTTGATGTGGGTGTTCCAGGTGAGGTCACTGGAAAGTGTAACTTTGTAAAGACGTGAGTTAATATGCAAGGACAATTCAACTCTTAGAAAGGAAAGCCTGCGTAAACAAACAACATTAATATTTAATAGTAGAAACAAGACATGTAAAACTATACAACATACATGCAAAACAGAAAGAGAGTAGGCTAGAAGAGAAAAAAGACAGAAAGTAGAATGCACAAATGTCACTCGTCTATTTTCTTAAATGTATATCCTAACACCTTCATAGCAGTTAATTCTGTTTTTGACGTTTCTGCTTTACCGACTTGTAGACAATAAACATTTGTTTGGGTTTAACTGGCTTCTCATAATTGTCAGTTGAATTATACTCTATTTTATGAACTTAAGTATGACACCCACTAATTCACTCTCGGCGTACACCAAAAACTGACTTCTCGACGTACACTTTTTGTTTATCTTACAAATTCGTAGATACGTGCTGATAAATAGATCGTTTCACCTTCTCTATCTCGTAAAGGTGTCTGCTAATGTAGTAAACACTTGTAACCGTTTGGCGCTAGTTTTTTGCAGACAGTACCGACGTAACATCAGACAGATCATAGACAGTTGTATACAGCATTTGTACCGACGTAACATCTGACAGAACATAGACAGTTGTATACAGCATTTGTAACATACATCGCAGTACTAAAAAGCCATTCAGGAGAGGCGAGGACAACTGCAAATTTAAGACAGTTGTTAAAGCAAACTAAACTTGACGTGCAATAAACACATGCTTCAAACAGTTTCGACAATGATAGCAACTAAAGACATTAAGCGAAGCATCATTTACAACAATAAGCAATAACAAAATTCAAGCATTACAAAATCTCCATGCATTAAAGTTTGAAAATATATGCAAGCAGTCGAAAAGCAGCTTATTTTTAGCATAGGATAAATGTTGCAACAATTAAACATTTAACAATAACAACACTCACCTTTCAAACATCAATTAATGAAAAGACAAACTTCTCATCTCTTCACATATAAAATCCTTAAATCCCCAAAACACATCTATACACTGCAAAATCTACATGACTACTGACCACAAGTTTACACAATGCAGTAAATTATACCGTGAACAATCGCTCATCAATACACTTTACTGATTGAAAATACATGCTAACCCTTTGCATTAAATAAATTTGCTACAAACTCCTACGTATTTACCATTCTCTTCAGCAGATAGTATATGCGAGTGGAGAATGTAGTTGGATTGGGTGGCTTTCTTGTTCTTAGGTGTCATACGGATTATATTACACTTGCTGGCATTGAAACTCATCAGCCAATCCTTCTCCCATTGTTCAAGGGCTTGTAGATCCACTTGTAGTTGTTCTCTGTATTCAGGCATTTTTACCATTCTATATAAGAGACTGTCATCTGCAAAGAGGCGAACCTTTGAGTTAGCACTTTCTGGCATGTCTTTTATGTATGTAAGGAATAGCAGAAGTCCCAATACCGTTCCCTGTGGGACACCAGAAAGCACATCCATTGTTAGGTGCTCCAGCCTTCGCGACATAATTTGGCTTCCTCGCAGACAGAAATATTTTCAAATTATTGAATATGAGCGATTTAATTACACGGCCTTCTTTGATTAAGTCTTTTATAATTTGCAGTTAAATTGTTCTAGCTCATTCTATGAGTGATTCACAGAATGGCACTCGATTGCAGCTTGATTATATAGCAAATTACTCCTACTAAAGAACCGGTCCCCCAAAGTCGGGTTAAAAAAAACTTGGTCGCATTGTACAATGCTCTGCATATACTTTTTGCTAGAAATGCTGGCCTAACTTCCTTTTTCAACAGGACAACGCCTGCTCGTATATGCCTGCAAGAAGAAAGTCACTGCAATGGACTGGGCTTCCTGATCCCCCGATTTATCATCCAAAGAATATCTTTGGGATCTTCTTGGTCGGCGTCTACGTGATGAGTATCAGAATCAAGCGGCAAAATTGGATAAACTTAGAAGACGATTAAGGGTTCGCCGCAAATATAAATGGTGGCCATTTGTATTTTTGGCCAAAATTTTATATGAAAAATTATGGCTTTTCTTTATGCAAAGTCAACTGAATATGTTATAAAATGTATTAAAAAGGGGAAATGAAGATGTTTTTGATAAAAATATTTGCAAAGAATGCTTTTATAGCTGAAAACAGAGTTCCACATTGCACTTTCGCATTTGCATCCATTTG
This sequence comes from Fragum whitleyi, assembly GCA_948146395.1. NCBI lineage: Eukaryota > Metazoa > Mollusca > Bivalvia > Cardiida > Cardiidae > Fragum > Fragum whitleyi. The sequence goes on from OX411555.1 coordinate 37,125,271, forward strand.
AAAAATGTACCGATGCATTTGGGACAAAAACTTGCAGACGTCAACTGGAATATCCAGAGTACAATCAACGAGGCTTACTTTTGGCTAAAATGCCTGTGGGAAAGATATTTCAGCGTTGAAAGACACGTGTTTATTTTCAAGGAAACATGGCAGCCTTTTTTTACAACAACAAAACATGTAAACAAAGATGTTTTAAGGAATTGCAACGATCGTATTCCTTGAAAGCCAAAGGTGACCGTCCATTATCACTCTTGGGCATTTCTACTTTAAAAATGAAACTAAATTTACCTTGATTTCTACTTAGAAATCCTTGCTATTGTTCTGTTTTTCTCAGCTGTCAAATAAAAAAACTGCCGTGGGAAATTTGTTATGAACCGCTTCACCGAAAAGGAGATAAAAATATCACTCCTCTATAAAAAATAGAGTGGGACCTTTCATACTTATTTGAGAGCAAGTTAAAACGGCCTGAAGTCAAAACGGCCCAAAGTCAAAACGACCCCAAATTCGCTAAAACCAGTCAATACCAAGTCAAAACTTTTACTCATTTCGTCAAAAAAGCAAAAATTAATTTTTTTATGTCATATAAGAATATATACAATTAATGGCTCGATTTATACATTTTATACATCTTTTTTTTTAATAAGATCACAAACTAAATAGCTTTATTTTTTGGTTTATTTCAATACAAATACACCTCAATTTACTTGTTTCGGTCTCTCACATTACATCTATAAAGGTTTGTTTCAAATTAAAGACCAATACCCTTATTCATATAAATGTGTTATTATTATAGTCCGATTGACTTGTATAAGGACCGGCGTTTTCACCAATTACACAAAAATACGTTAGTAAAATCTTTTGTATGTAGTAATATCTTAATTTTAGCTTAATCCAAATTAATTTTAGACTATAAAATGGTTCCAGAATGATGTTTTTGTCTACTTAGTAAATGATAATTTTTCGCATTTTCCACTCTTAAGGCTGCTAAGTAGTAAGAATATGTACACATATACTAAAAAATTGTGTTTTTATACTAAAATTTGACACAATAAATGACCAATTTTCTTTTGTTGGATATGCGTATTTTCATATCGACGGTACTCAATTTTAAACTAAAATATTACGTATTTTTTACCGTTCATAACTCGCTATTTACTTGTTATATCTCGTGAAAAACGCAACGATTTCGTTAAATAATCCATGATTTGATTGGTCCGAATTAGAGAGTACAGGGTTCATCCATGAAAAGATATAGGCGATTATCAATATCTTGTCAAAAGGTTCACGAACAAAGACAGGACACACTCATTCTAATATACTTTACGAGTGAATTACTCAAACATAATTAATTTTATAGAAATACTCGAGATTAAATATAAAAAAAAAACACACAAAAAACGGCTCCTTTAAAATTATCATCTTTTGATTCGATGCAAATTGGTACCTATTTTGAGAAAGACAATTCACTTTTCCCTTATTATAGAAACAATAAGTTGTAATAGGCCAGGAGTTTCATGTAGACGGACAGACAAAATCATTATTTTACTTTCAAAAATCCTGAAAACATATTTTTCATGGTAATAGATTGAAAAAAAGATATTATGATAAGCAAAATTTGCGCTTGAAAATTACTTTTAATTATATTGTATCATTGTTATTGAGTTCAAAAGACAATCCAAGTGTGGGTGGCCCTTTTTTGACGTTTCGTTTGCGAAATCTACCACTTTAATTCAAACACGAATAAAATATTGGGATTTCATACATCAGAATGAAAATATGACTTCTTTAATTGAGCTTAAGCCTTTGAGTAATTTCAATTGAACAAAGGAGATACCATCACAAGCTCTATTGTGAAATTTTGCCCTACTATTAACAAGGAATTGTGAAGAACATGTTGATAATAATGTGGTCATAATCATACTTTATATTTTGCAGCAAATCGCATCAAGAAAGACTGTGACACCAATATTTATATTGGTGAAATGAATCAAAGTCAAATTTACTACACTACACTTCTTTAATAAACGTTTAACTAAATTTTGTCTGTCTTCTTATCTTCCAAAGAAGTCTCTCCCCGCTCACCGCTCTGTGGGCGCCTTTATATACCTCTTGTATGTATACATTCCTAACAGAACAAGGTCACCTGATCTACCCACACATTGGCATGATGCCCAGCGGCTCGCTATCTGTTGTAAATAGTTTATGACCGAATAATCAGACCACATTCAAAGACAGGTATGGTTGAGTCATTCAAAAAGGAGGCTCGCAGAGATTAAATGTTTTACATATCTAATTGGTATATTCTCTATAACGCCAGAAATTTATTTAGAGAGTACAGGTTTAAAAGGGTGAGGCAATTCAAAAACGTTAATTTGTACTTTTTCAAAATGGAAAAAAGTAACACTTAATTTCGTTAATGTTTCCTATTTTCTTCTGTATAATCGAAGGACACTTAATACAACTCCCTGGAGGACACCTTTTCCGTATGATAATATATGCACTCTAAATATATACTCTGTACTCTTTTTATAAAAAAACTTTATTAACAATAGGTTTATATAAATTCTGTACTCTTTTTATAAAACACTTTATTAACAACAGGTTTTTTAGGATTAAATTGACTGTTATCAAATGTCATCTTATTATCCGGTATTTCAAGCGTTTAAGCCTGTTGTCTTGATTATAAATAATGTTTGAAAATGCAGTAATAAATTATCTTTTATCAAAACCGTTTTCCGCTTGACAAACGAAGAGCTAAGTTTTGGGGATTAGAAACTATGCGTTTTATTAATTTTGAGAGGGAAATTGAGAGAGAAAGAAGAATAGAGGAGAGAGTCAAGTTTCTTCAAAATTATAATAATTACTAATCTGAATATCAAGAGTCAACCTTATCAAAAAAAATCTGCGTAGAAACTGTGTATTCAAAATCTTTAGCATATGATACTTTATTTATTAAGCTCCAATAAAAACCATGAAAGTCATAAATTCCGTTCTTTCCCTTTCTTCAGTTTAAACACGCTACGCTCGTACGTGAGATGACCAATCAAAGGCCTCAATACATTTTGACCAATGAAACGAGAGGAAGCAACGGACCAATGGTGTCCATGCTTACTTTAGGATCTAGTATCGATAAATGAGGACAGGCTAGCCAGTCTAAATTAAGATGGGCCTACTTTTTGCACAAGAACAAAAACCAGAAGTGTAGTTGGGTTTTTCCGCGAAAAGGTGAAAATCGAAGAAAACCTGGAAAATCAAAAGCTTAATCGGTAGATCAAGGTAGTTTTTGCCATTTTTCTGTTCATTACATCATTCCTTATATGCAGGCAGAAGGAAACGCCAAAAAATTTGAGTTAAACCAATAAAATCAGCCAATTTTGTTAATTTACGCTAAACGAAGATTTCACGTGATGTTTTTACAACAGAAATCTTTCAAATAATCTTACCTATGGAGACCAAAAGGAACCATACGTATTTCCACTATATTTTGATGGGTATTTTTTATTTATTTTGCAAATATCAATCAAAAATGAAAGTTAATCATATAGTTTTGATATTCATCTTCCTCTTTAAAGTGAAATTTAATGGTCCGGACGCACAGGTAACAGGTAAAAATCAAGTCAACAACTTGAAATGTTCAGACATAGTATTAACTTGGTCACCATATGTTATGAAGCGGTCTACTTTCTTTTTATGAATGAAATATCATTTGGCGTGGGAATAGTAAATGTAAACAAACTCTATGTCTGCCATTTGTAAATTATTTTTCTGGAGTTGGTCATTTTCTGATGCAAAATGTGAGTTATGTGAAATGTTTATGCAAAATTTAAGCCTCCTTCATTGTTCTTTAGCTTTTCCTCTACATGTAGACATTTCTTGTTTTATCTATTATGCAACTGAATCTTTAGTTGAACGCAAATAGAAAATGTTGTAAATGTGTCATATTTTCATGCTTTAAAGACACTTTTTGATATTTTTTTCTACATATCCAAACTATTTTGCATTCTTTAGTAATATTTTAAAGCTACTATATCAGTTTTGGTCCAATAGATTACTTTGTATGAGTTTTTAATTTCATGTCCATTGACTCAGTTTCTGTGAATTCAAATCGCGGTAAACCCTTAAGTGAACAGTTGCAACGAATTACCAACCCTGCGATCAGGATCACAACACGGTCCAGACAGTTGCCATTTATATCACGCTTGTCACGTGTACTTGCGTGCAAAGCGGGGGATAATTGACAAACTGTTTGTACATTTTTATCATCCTGAACGCAGGGCAGGCATGAGCTTCGTGCATGAGCACGTTCACAACGAGCACCCAAATATTTACGGGTGCACCAATATTGTTTATGAGTGCACCATTATTATGTGCGGGTGCTTCCATATTATTCACAGATGCAAGTATTTTTTAAGCGAACATAACTTACGGTACAGTTTCGACCCAAAATGGTTTTCAAAAGTACAACAAAATACAGTCAACAACAACGTGAAATTGACAAGGTGAATGATTTTGGAATGATTTAGGAATGAAATTGAATGAGTGTGTGGAGCGAGATTTGAAGGAATTTAATGGGGGGTAATCCAATATCACATTTTTTCATGGTGGACAAAATTTGCGATATTGATTACCTCCCTTTTATATAAATATGCATACAAGTCCTATAGATAGCTTCCTATTTCTTCAAGAACCTATTAAATGCTTATAATTTAAATTATGTCAGTGAAATCGCGATTTTTCTTTATACAAATTTATTTTGAATCACATTGTTGATTCTATATTTTTCAATGGGTTTGAGCGTTATTGAATAGTTTGAGTGAATGTTTGGAAGTAAGGAATTGAGCGCTGAATGAGCGGTTTAGAATGGTTTTGATTGAAGTAAATGTCAATTTCACGATTTAACTAACTGTAGCATATAGTCCATGGGCCAGGAGGGGTCACCATGCACCCCCCTAAGGGCTCTCCGAGAGTGGTATGGAAATGTTCATAGGACCTCCCTGAGTGAGAATCAAGATGTTAACAGGTGGTAATTTGGGTCCCGACTGCCATTCCGAGTGGTTTTCTACATGGCAGCCAAGAATAAATACATTTTACCTTTGGTACACTATGTAGGGATTTTTTCATTTGAAATAATTTTTGAGAGTCCAAAACATGTATATTTTGCGTTCTGGTAAAACCCTTCATGACTTAAAATGATTTTGAAGGTCCCAACTTCCGAAATGGGAGATGGCAGCCAGTTCTCGATGAGAATTTTGTTATTTTTTCGATGAATGCCATGAGATAAAAGTGTTCACCATGTACTACACCATAGATCATATTGCAAAGTGCTATGATTTTGTTGAAATGACCTTCCGGAGTTCAAATCAAGTTGTTAACAGTCGAAATTTGGGGTCCTGACTGCTCTTCTCTGTGTTTTTCTAAATGACAGCCACTAAAAATACAAATTAACAAGGAGACTCTATACGGATAATACTTGACTTTAAATCATATTTAAAGACAAAACGTGTATATTTTGCGTTCTTGGAACGATATCGATTAGTTAAAAATAATTAAATTTCCAAATATGCTTGATGAGAGATGGCAGCCAGTTTAAGATAGACATTTTGCTATTTTCTGTTGCATTCTATGTAAGATGAAGGGTCACCATATTCTTTGCCAAAAATCCTCTCTGATTGTGCCATTAGATTTTTAATGCAAAATCCCCGAATTTGATTCAAGTTGTTTCGGGTCCCGTCAGCCTTTTTTTTTGGGGGGGGGGGCTCTAAATGGCAGCCCATGCAAATACAAGTAAATAAATTGGAACAAATTGTATACGAGCAACCTTTATTCTTTGAACATATATATTTGGTGTTCTGGCTACAAACTGAAAAAAACTAAAGTCTATTTGAAGAAAAATCTTCCTGAATGGTAGATGGCAGCTAATCTTGATAATGAAATTTGCCAATTTATGTTGTAGATAATAAGACAAGAGGAGACGAACCATCCCTTTTGAGATTGCAAAGGAATGTTTAACCGACCTCACTGAGTAAGAATAAAAAAAGCGCTAATCGATATTTTGTGTCCCGACTGCTTTTACAGGCATTTTCTAGATGGCAGCCAAGAAGATGCTTGAATTATATTAGAATCCCTCTGCAAACATTGCTTCACATTTAGACTCATTTTAAGGACCAGACACCTATATTTAGTGTTTTAGCTACCGTTATATCAGTTAATGTCGAAATTGAAACCTCAAAATACTGAATTTTAAACATGATTTCATTAGGGGGGGGGGAGAGGAGGTCTGGAAAAAAAAAAATAATTGTTCACTAGACCCTCCGAGATAGAATCTTTTCTAAATATTAATATCTGTATCTTCGGTTTCACCTGCTAATTAAGGTTTTCAAACTGAAAGGGAAAAATATTTGATTTTTTGAAATGTTCTTCTTTGTTATTTAGGGCTAATTTGATGTTCCCGAAATTCTAAAATCGAGATGGCAGCCATATATTTATATGAATATTCCATATTTATTCAATTCAAGGTAGGAATAATTGAAAAGAATCCCAAATAAAACCACCAATTTTGATTATTTCAATATTTAAAATTTCTTAAATCTGTTTAATGCATATTCCTCTTGAAGGGCTCAGCAGTGCTAATCCCTACGTAGCTGATACATTTAGGAATTCATACATGATTTTTTAGGACGTTTTACCTAGCATTAATTTACTTGATTTTTCAAAAAACATGGCCGCCATTTGACCATATGGAAGTTTTCCTATATCGGATAATTCCAAAATATAACTTTATTATTGTATGGAAATGAAATTCTGGATTTATTTTGTTTTAAATAAAAAAAACGAGTCCTGTTTGACAAAATAAACGCCTTACTAAAACATTCTTAGAACGAATGAATACCCTTTTGTAACGCAGCATTATATATGGACAAACGTTGAATATAATTATGCTCATATTTATATCATGAAGTATACTTGAAAAGTGTCATCAAAAAACAACCCTTAAAGATAGTGACTATTTAGCATAGACAATTATGTGCTTTGATTGCATGATCAGGAGCATTATGTGAAACCTTCTTACAAATCTATCAATATCTTGATGAAATCCATACATTGATGTAGAAGGTCTAACGTTTACAAGACGATTGATAAAAATGCAGCTTTTTCGTGATTTGGAGTAAATCCATCTTACTGAGTTGATAAGCACACAAAGTCACATGATGAGGAACATTCTGTGAAAGTTTCATGCAAACCTATCCTTAAATGTAAGACGATTGTGTTGATAAGAAATTTTACATTAAGCCCCCTTTTCCCGTTACTCGGCATAATATCAGCAATCATCGACAAAATGATTTTTGTCATATTCTATGAAAGTTTCCTGAAAATATGTCTTTAAATGAAGGAAATGTTTTGTGGTCAAAAAACACTGTGTACTTGACACTAGGTCTAGTCTAAATCATTCTGAATCATTAACTCAGCGTTCCATTCATGGAATTTTTGAAACACTGACTCAAAATGCTCCAAAATCATTTAAACAGCATTCAATCGACCAAAACTACTCCGAAATCATTCAACATTTTCCAATCATTCAATAATTCCATTAGCTGGAGTGAATTTGGAAGCATCTGATTGGTCCTTGAAGAAGTACATATCTTCTAATAGAACAATACGATATTATATTGTATAATTATTCTCAGGTTCGATAAGAAACAAACCATTCAAAAGTCACTTATGCTTCTAACCTTTGTCAATTTCACGATGTTCTTAATCGATACAAGAAATTAGCTAACCTATGTATAAACACACAGACTGACAGATGGAGAAAATGATACCAATATGCATCCATATTGGCAGTAACATGTACACATAAAGATAGTTTTACAGAAATAAGATGAATTCAAATTATGACCTGACTTCCATCTCACATTTCAAATTTCATTTCATCATGTATTTTCTCGGAGGCCTTTTGAAATAACCCTATTCCTTCAGGTGAAACGAAAGAGACAGAATATTGATATCAGGTATATATGGTGAACAACTTGATACCCCCCTTCCACAGGAGTGACATGCCCAACCAACAAGTTTCAGATCCTATAACAGTTAAATAAGCAAAATTATATGCTTCCATCTTCATTTCAGTATGTTTGGTTTTTAAATTAGACACTAAATTAAAGAAATGATATGATATAAACTAAACTTAGATGATTTGGTCCTGAAAATAATATGAGAAATAGAACAATGTTTGCAAAGGGATTCTTATGTAATCTTTACTTTTTCTTGGCTGCCATCTAGAAAAACATCTGGAAAGGCAGTCGGAACACCAAAAATATCGATTGATACGTTTTTGATACTCACTGAGTAATATCGGTTAACTTTTCCTTTGTCTTATCAGTGATGGCTTTTTTGATGATGATGGACTGAAAAAAACTACAGGCAAACTTCATATTCAAAACTGGCTGCCATCTACCATCCAGGATGTTTGATCTTCAAAAAGACATTAACTTTTTCAGCATGTAGCAAGAACATTCAATATTATGTTTCGGTCTTAAAGATTATTAAAAAAAGGGTTGCTCGTATACAAGTTGTTCCAACTCATTTACTTCTATTTGCATTGGCTGTCATTTAGAAAAACACCCCAAAAAGGCATTCGGAGCTCAAAACGTCTACTGTAAACAACTTGCTTTTACCTTGGGAAGGTTGAATTAACAAATTTTCGGAAAAATCAGGGAGAATTGTATGGCAAAGTACATGGTGACCCCTCGTCTTTCACAGATTGCAACAAAAAATAACAAAATTCCTATCCTAAACTGGCTGCCATCTCTAATAGAGGGTGACTGGATATCCAAATTAACATAAGCTAATAGATTTTGTACCAAGAATATAAAAATACACGAATTGGTCTTTAAATATGATTTAAAATCAAGTGATATTCGTATGGTGTCTCCTGGTTAATTTGTATTTTTAGTGGCTGTCATTTAGAAAAACACAGAGAAGAGCAGACAGGACCCCAAATTTCGACTGTTAACAACTTGATTTGAACTCCGGAAGGTCATTTCAACAAAATCATAGCACTTTGCAATATGATCTATGGTGTAGTACATGGTGAACACTTTTATCTCATGGCATTCATCGAAAACATACCAAAATTCTTATCGAGAACTGGCTGCCATCTCCCATTTCGGAATTTGGGATCTTCCAAATCATTTTAAGTCATGAAGGGTTTTACCAGAACGCAAAATATACATGTTTTAGACTCTCAAAAATTATTTCAAATGAAGAAAATCCCTACATAGTGAACCAAAGGTAAAATGTATTTAATCTTGGCTGCCATGTAGAAAACCACTCGGAATGGCAGTCGGGACCCACATTACCATCTGTTAACATCTTTATTCTCCTTCAGGGAGGTCCTATGAACATTTCCATACCACTCTCGGAGAGCCCTTAGGGGGGTGCGTGGTTACCCCTCCTGGCCCACGGACTAATAACGCCGTTTGACCAGTAAAGCTAAATATCAGAGGTAGGCAACTTCTTTCCGGGCCCCCTTGAATATCTGGGGTTAAAGTGGAATGCACATTTTTCGTAAATACATTTGGAAACAACAATTTCTGGACAAAAACAAAACAGAACAAGACAGGCGTAGTGCTGGAATTGAAACGCAGGGACCAGTTTCATCAAAACACTGAAGACGGATTTTTGTCTTACCGATGAATTACCACAACTTTAAGACAAAAATCACGCATCACCAATCCATCAATACAATCAGTAAAGTGATTGTTCTTGTTAGCGTTTCGAAAGTCATCATTAAGATAAAAATACGTCTAAAAATTTTTGATGAAACTGGCCTCGGGACATTCACTGCACCAATTTTCTTCATTATTTTGTTAAACTAGTTTCATCACGGCGTTATTCAACCAAGTTTGTTGCTGTTTCTATACGGTAGAAAGCTCTTGTCAGAAGAAATATGTGTGACATATTAAGGCTCTATCGCTTACAAAAGTTATTGCGACTGTTAGGGATTTTGTAGTTGGACTGACAGACTAACAAACAAACACACTGGTAAAAAGTGATATGCCTCCGATATATCAATGTGGAGGTATAAAAGATCCCAACGGTGTTGAATACCTTGGCTTTGCACTCGTAAAATTATTTTAGTTTAACCCTATTTATTTTACATCGATTGGGAAACAAGTTCCTAGAACTTAGGTTAATCCCTCTCAATTCTGCTTCCTTGGAAATACACCAGTACTCGCGCCGAAGGTGTGGGCCAATGGAAGAACCAAGATCGATAGCCGCTTCCGGGAATCGAACTCAGGACCTTTTGGTCAAGAGGCCGATACTCAACCTCTAGACTACGGACACCACAAAATTATTTTCGATATGCTATAATTGGTTGACTTCTATTAGATCTATTTAACATATACGTGTATTTCTTTAATGCTTTTTGGTGGTTTTTCGAGGAATAACGGTGGATTATCACTTGATAATCTCACCGCAAAAGCAGTGAAAATATCAAAAACTTATGTCCTGCTTTTGTGCATTTCACCCTATCTGACGTCATCTATGCGGGGCGAAATAAGTGACGTCACAATGAACGTTGCATAGCAATCACGCGCAAAATGACGCGCTTTACGAAAATATGTCCTAGAAATGTCACATTTTGTCTTCTTTTTGCATTAAAGAAATAGAATAATCGTTTGTTTTTCGTGTAAGATCGATTTATATTTCAATTCGTGAACAACAAAAACTCTATTTTCACTCGTGGCTCTGCCACTCGTGAAAATATAGCTTTTGTTGTTCACCCAATGAAATACAAATCGATCTTACACTGAAACAAACGATTATCCTCTATGTAATTTTGACCCGTTACAAGAAAAGGAACTATCTGGGAACTACGTAAAATGATTATTTGAAACTGAAGTTTGTTCTAAAACATGTCAATCAGAGGTCGCATTTCGAAACCTCTTCCACAAGCAGGTAGATTCTAGATTCAGAAATTCCGCAAAGTGAGAAAGAATCCGGCCCTTGTCAGCCTGCCCAGTCTGACCATGGTCGACACCTGACGGGCTATTCAAAAGGTCCCTTTCCGCGTGACGGGTCACAATTATGGTATATAATGTATATGAATTATCTACTTAGCTCTCGGTCGCATTTGTAAAATAGGCTAAGGTCAAAGAAGGCAACCACCAAAAAGTTTTTAGATGACATACCAATAATACGCCTTTCCTTTGCTTTCCGTCATGGACTCTCAGTTCACATTTGTGACCCATCACGCGAAAAAGGACCATCTGTGTCGACTGCGCAGACTGACTAAGGTCGAAACTTTTTGCACCGTGCTTATTTTCTGAATCTAAAATGATTGATCTACCTTCCGGTGAAAGAATTTTTGAAATTCGACTTGTGGCTGACCCATCGTTGATCAGATCTCTTATTCAATAATTTTATAGAATTCCCGGATGGTCCCTTTCCGCCTAGTGCGTCACAAATTTATAGTTCGTGTAGAGGGGAAAAGGGGGTTTGGGAATCAACACGAAATTTTAACGATTTGAACTTTGGCAAATATTCAAAGTATGGTAATTATGTGCTTTAGTTACGATGTTATGATCATTCACAAACAAAAAATTAGAGAAATGATTTATTTTGCAATAGGCACTTACGTAATAAGCGTAGTGGGAGTTACGCCCTTGTCTAGGCTCGCATAAATCGTTTACTTACTGTTCCAAGTCGCGCCCAGCGAAAACTATGTCACTTGCTTTCTGAAAAGAAAAAAGAAAGACTTCTTTCCACCAGCGGTGAACCTTATAGAAGATCCACATTTTTTTAAAAGAGGTTTCAAACCACGTGAAATTATATCGTAATCATTTTTTGTCGCCGAGTTTATGACATTAAGCGTGTATTTTTTTATTTCCATTTATTCATCGTCGCTTACGTAGCATTAGCCCATGTGAGCCGCGCCCCCGGGAGACGGTTAACGTCTCACCCGAAAGACATTAAGATTGATAGTGTGCGAGCCCGAGAATATTGGGCGTAAATGTCAAGCCATATGTTTCATATAATAACCACTACGACAAATAGTTGCCTTTGAAACAATTGCCTGTCGAAATCACTTTACATTTAAATGACGTTCAATCGTTATTCTTTAATTCTGGTAGTATTCCGCCATATAGTAGGTATGCACATTGGTTCATTTCATCGCTGTTCCCGCCTTTACAATATTAGGACCTAAGAAAATTCTGTGTCAGGTCAAGCAAGGGTAAATGATAATCCATGATAATGGATAGATCAGACTGGATAATTAACCAAACAATGGGCTTTACACCTAGTTCTGATCTTTTCTCATTGAAAATACAAGACCCTTTATACTGCTGATATCACCCTTCAACTTGAACCATCAATTGCTTCAATCAACGAATTATGAAATCCCATGTTGAGAAATGCGTTGGATAGTAATTTTAATTTGCACTGAATTTTTCCTCCAATTTCATTTTACATACGAATGGTGAACAAATTTTGTTCATTCTTCGCGCCTTTGAATGTCTGAGCTTTAATCGAGCATTCTTTAAATACTTCAAACTATTAATCTATTTCATTTTATATTCAAACGATCACAAGATACCAAATTTCTGCAAAGAACTATATTACGTTTTTAAGTTTAGAAAACAACAACAACAAACGACAGAGAGTTTTGGGGTATAAGCAAAATCAGTTGTTACATGCAATAATTTCAAGCAATATGTCTTAAGTTGGTTATCAAGCTATTATCTGAAACGTTTCAGATAACGGAATTAACACCGGCGAACCCAAGGTTTCAATTAAGGGGGTTCGGTGTCGGCATAAACCGTGAGTTATAAGTCCCAAAGTATCCGTATGTATATAGATAGGGACACTTTGTGCCTAATTGCTCAGATTCTGCACATCAGGTATCTTTTATTTGTAGAAGTTGTTCCTGTGAAACGATCGCTACAAAAAGAGGTTCGTTTTTCTTGTGTCGCAAAGTTTTGATTGAATTTTTCAACTAGAGTGAAGAAAAAATGAAACAGAGAGGGTTCGTTCGAACTCACTCTGGATCCGCCACTGTAGTGACAACATATGAAATGTTATAGATGCTTTCTTCAAGCTTGGACTGTCGCTTTTAGAGAATGCTTAAGTTATTTTACCAATAATTTGATTTGGCTAAGGGTTTAATCTCTTGTTTGACCAAACACTGATTAATGATGGCCATTAATTCGGTAATCACTGGTAATGGGTTTCTAAATCATTAGTAGAACACATTGGTAGGTAATTATCGAGTAGACATCTCTGTCTGATCTCAAACTACTCTCATCAATTAAATGGTGAATTATTATATAGTACAAATAATCAACAGAATATTGAAATTCTCGTAGTTGACTTTCATACATCTACTAATGTGTATCACTCATTCAGCATATTTCATCTGGATTTTTTTGCCTCGTATTTAAGGTAAGGCTTTTTATTTATTTATTTTCTCCTTTTTTTTTGCATTAAAAGAACCGAACTTTCATAAACTTACATGTAGTTTATCGTTACTGGTCATTATCCAAATTTAAAGATACTGAAGCGTTTCATATAAATTTATTAAGTTATAAAAAATCTGCCAAGAGTAGCTCAAAGAGAACTTAGGTAATATTCCTGAAATAATTATTCATTTTTTTCATATCCCATATCATTTATCCATTTTATTATCATTTTTCTATTTAATAAATACATAATTATCATTACTTTTCCTTACGTGCTTATATTGATGAGTAAATCTAACTCATTTAACTAACTATGTCTCTGATCCTAATCAAATCCAAATAAAAAAGTATGGATAAAACAAGAATTTAACAGAATTTTCATTCCTCTTTACACCATTTACCGTCGGTCACTGAAAACCTATTAATGTGCATAAATGAGTAAACAACATGTATAATCGTTGCACTATATATTTCCTTTTTATTTTTTAAAGAAATCGTGTGTTTAGTCATAAAGTATAAATGAATATAAAATCATACATCTTTTTGCAGAAAAATAAACTACAACAAAGATATATTTTCTTTTAATCAATTCTTATTGAACGAATACAGACCTCTGTTTGCAATCTTTTAAAATATGAAATTAAAAGACACTGATATGGATAGAAAATAAATTGAACTAGGTTGTGTTTGAATGAAGGCCGTCTTTGAAAATATTTGGTCTCTTGGATTCGATCTCATGCAAAAGTTCTTTTTTGCGAAATTCGTTAGAGTCCTAAAAATACGACGAATGGGAAATGGATATAAGTACAAACAGTATCAACTAAGTACCTTTCACACGTTCGTTGAATGGCCAGTAGCCGGAAGCGGGCACGTGTCATAATCTTGTGCTATGATGCCAATATCGTTAGGTGTCAAAGGTCACATCCTGTGTATTATTGGTTTAATCATTTCTAATAATATATGTTACATTAGTAACCATTTCAACATTTACTTGCCACCTAAATGTTATACGGAACAGTAATTGTTGATTTCTAATGTTAACGTGCACATTTTTGGGAGAATTTTATTAACATATATTTTACGATATTTCAAATACGTGCTGATGGTTACAGAGTACATATACAAGAGGGAAGGTATGCGATAATTTTTATTTTGAATTGTGTAACCTTTACTTAGCATTTAACTATTTAATAAATATCGTATTTTCTTTCTTCCAAATATTGTAGCTACAGCCTGTATTCAAGCTGTAGGTGCGAGGTTTGAAAGAAAAAACGACAAAATATGGCCTTATGAACTATTTTTTTAGTGGGCGATTAAATATATAATACGTACTTAGTGTTTTGTATGAATATAAACATCTAACAAGGTTGTGAGAATTGATTATTGTCGAGGCTCTGCCGAGACAATTATCAATTCTCACAACCGAGTTAGATATTTTTTCATACAATACACTCAGTACGTATTATATTTATCTTATAACCTCCATTTGTCTTGTTTTCGTTGAAGTTTCTAACTGACATGCTTCTTAAAAATAACCGCATTATGTCATTGTTCTAAAAATAACTATGTGATATCATAAAAAATATCATACGGGATGTTATCATACGGATATTTGTATATTTATAAGATAAAATGATGTATCTACAGCTTGATATAAAAGCTGTTATTTGCATTTTTTTGTTCTCATTTTCGTGGTTATGCAAAAGTACATCTTTTCCACTAAAAAACGTAGATATATGAATGCTTATTTAAGTATTTACTATATCAGATCAAAAAAGCATTTATTTGTAGCAAAAATTCAAAGCATTGATAATATAGAAATCATACGTGATGTATTTTCTTTTTGAAAGGAAATTTATGATGTCCAATGATTATCGTAAATATACCAAAGCCTGGAAGGAAACATTCTGTCATAATTCTAAAAGGCAAAACATAACAAATGAATTACTTCAATGATCAATGTTGTAAACTAATAAAACCGAATTGACCAAGTGAGAGATACGAGGTTGTAAAATGTCGTATGTGCAAAATGAATATCTGAAAACTCTTTCAAATCTTGTCAAAGATCCGACAAAAGATAGCAGTCTTGAAAAGCCCTACGTTCAACATGAACACGGTTACAACTTTTCTGTTTTACAAAATTTTGGACCTGTCCAAATTCAAAGGTTTTGCAGACGAAAATTTAAAGTGCATTTAATTTGAAAAATAACCATTCAGTAGGGTAGAAAATAGTGTGGAATAAGAAGAAATCGCTTGTCAGAAGCAATTTCTTCTTATTTAACAATGTTTTCTCAATCATAAAATCATCGGCACGTAAAAAGCAGGGATTAAACAGGAAAGGGTTAATAAAAATATACTTTGCTTTACACGTGCAATTGCGTGCAAAGTGGAGAATAATTATGAATCGCTCATGAACGTGTTTTTGTCATTCTAAAATCAAGTAAATTTTTTAAGTATAGTGCGGTTTTATTGACTTGAATCTGACCCCTATTATTTAGATGCATAAAAATCTTATTATTCCTTCTCGGCGTTGCACGTGCATTTATAGGAATGAATAACAGACGGTATTGAATGTACATTTTGTTAATTGATAAAATATGTCGATAATTGTTATTTAAGCATTTTTTCTACAAAGGTCAAAGTCGGGTCAAATTAACCAAGGTAAAATTCGTCACGGACCGAGAAAAATATGCTATTCAAGAAAACTCTAATCCGCCTTCAAGATACGCGCGTGAAAGGGCGCGGGACTTTCTTTGATAACGTAAAATAATTAAATATTGGTTGTGTCTATCAAGATTTATGCACTCCGATTGGCTAAAAATGTTTTTAGTTCTAAATGGTAACAACTTTGAGTATACAGCTTTTACCACTGCACAAACTAGTGCAAAAAGAAATCTGCATTATAATGATAAAAAATTCACCTTTTTAGCCTGATTATGTTAGATTATAAGGTGTGAAGAGATTATAAGTTGATTTCATGGAGGTATTGAACTAAAAACCTTATCACACACATGCATGAACCTACTTTTCGTATTCATACAGAGTGGTTAGGTTTTTAGTTTCAAACCTCCACGAAATCACCAAATACTCGTTTCATCTCTTCATTGAATCTACATTCCATTTATCAATTCAGATTTATATAAATTGTGCTTCTAATCAAAATTGGTTGAGTTGGAGTTTGACGTTGTATGTTTGAAATTGGTATATATTTGATCTCATTCGTTTATCCAGAAAAAACATGCCTAAATGGTGTCAATGGATAATTACAGCTGTTTTACCTGATTTATACAAACCGATTGATAATCGTAGACCTATGTGAGATAGCAGCTGGAGGCTAGGAAAGAATGTGGTGGTTGTACTGGTGAGAGAAATACCAGGAATCCATTATTAGGTGCTCCAGCCGCCACGATATGACTGAGATAATGTTGAAAGCGGCGTTAAACTCCATTCAATCAATCAATCAATTATACTAAACGAATAATTTTAAACCAATCCATCGTCACAGAATATAAACCGTAAATGAATTCGAGTTCCACTTGAAAAGAGACTTCAAAATGTTTTGTAGACAACAACGAGAAAAAGAGAAAAAAATACTTGGAGCAACAATTTTCCTTTTCCTCGTTGTTTTCCCTTTTTATTGCCTTACGTGCATAAAAACCGGTTTGTGCGTGCATTAAAAATCGGTTTGTGGGAAAGTGACAACATAAACAGGTTCAAAGCATCTTAACCTTTTTGGAAAGGACACATCTTCTATTTTTCTTTATGAAAAATATTATTTGAAGTTTATTAAACATTTGTTTAATCGTTTAAGCAGGCCTTCCTGGATAATGGATCATTTAGTTCAAATACGTTTTACCTTGAGATTCAATATCGATACCTTGTCTTACAAAAAATATCCGTTCCCCGAATCTTTTTGTTCCTTTCGGCTATGATAGCATAATTATTCTGCAATTACTTTCATATTACATTGACAAACATGTTTGTTGACATAAAAATATGTTATCTTAACTTATCTTATCATGTTATCTTCTCATGCCTGGATAAAATCTACAAAAATAATCTTCAGAATTATTATATAAAATCAAACATGTAATAAATTTATCATTTTTACAATATTGAATCTCAAGGTAATATGCCGATGTAATGAAAATTCATGTCAACAAATCAGTCACTATACATTTAGATAGTGTCGTCGGTATATGCTTGTTGACTGAAAGAGAAATTCATTTTCACTTGGATGCTAAAGGATACAGTGCGTATAATTTTATTTTTCTTTAAATGCGTGTATTTTTTTTTTCATTATTTATTTGGAGTACATATAAATAAGTCTTGTTATGTTTTTTGTTTTGTTATTTTCGTCTTCATATCTGTTCATTTAGGTCCATCTATTTATGGGCGATAATTGTTTCAGTGAACTTAATCAAAACTTAAACCAGCTCTCTACATCGAATGAGACCGTTTTGCGTACATTTATTGTAACCACAAGTTAACTGTAGTTAAAAGGGTTTAGTAAAATCCGGATACTGTTGGCATAGCATTTGAGTAGATTGTGACAAAATCGACACTGATCCGATTGCAGCTTTCCACAGGCTAGACTGAAAAGGATCTTTAATCTCTATTTCGTTTTGACTTAATTCACGAACTTGTGTGTACGTTTGTTGGGCGGGATTCGGGGTGGGGGTGGTTGGGTATCCATTTTAATGCTTAATTGACCAAGGCTTCGTTATACCTGCCTATGAATACTAAAAATTTTCATAACTGGCTCATTTTCGTTTGAATTTTTCAGTGATTCCGGGATTGTGTATCATTATAATCGATGTATCGGTCTGGCAAAAATGAACAATTCTGATTGCGCTCTGGCTTACCGTGGTAAAAAAAATCCGCCTTTGGATGATTTTCTTATAATCATGAAAATATGTACACGTCTTTGTTATAAATTCGAAATGGGACATCTAGTTGACCTCAGCTGGGCCCCAACACTCGACAAGGTGCCATCTGGGAATTCCATGAAATAAATATTTGAAAACAAATTGGTTCTAGTACAGGTCAACTCAAGGTCGCATTTTATAAATTCTTTCGCAGGAGGGTAGAATGATCATTCTAGACTTAGAGAATTATCAAAGTGCGAAAAGTTACGACCCTAGTCAGTCTGCGAAGTACGCGCAGTGCGACTAGGGCCGCTACTTCACGCACTACCTAGATGGTCCCATTTCACGTGACTGGCCCTATTTTATTAAGTTCCAAAATTGTACATTTTGTATCGGGACATGAATAATTTATGATTTTCTCATTTTATTTCAGACTAAGAAACGTTAGTACTAACTTGCATTTGATTCTGAAAGCTACAGATTAATATCGCATAGCCTGTGAACATAGAAGAACAAAAGAGCTGACTGACTGTCGTTGTCGGTGTCGGTGACGAGATGGATTTAAAGGTGGAGTGTAGTGACTGCAAGAAGAAATTCCAGTTTGAGGAGTCCCTGGTTGTCCACCATACCGTCTGTAAGAAACACCACGAGTCCAAGTCGAGACGACCGTATTCTTGTGAACAATGTGGGAAAACATTCAAATCTATGGTAAGTTGATAAACAATATATCTTCTTCTTCTTCTTCTTCTTCTTCTTTTTCTCCTTCTTCTTCTTCTCCTTCTTCTTCTTCTTCTTCTTCTTCTTCTTCCTCTTCTTCTTCTTCTTCTTCTTCTTCTTCTTCTTCTTCTTCTTCTTCTTCTTCTTCTTCTTCTTCCTCTTGTTCTTCTTCTTCTTCTTCCTCTTCTTCTTGTTCTTCTTGTTCTTGTTCTTGTTCTTCTTCTTCTTCTTCTTCTTCTTCTTCTTCTTCTTCTTCTTCTTCTTCTTCTTCTTCTTCTTCTTCTTCTTCTTCTTCTTCTTCTTCTTCTTTTTCTTTTTCTATTGAATTTCGATGTGTTGTTGATTAATGTACTAGTAATGAATCGAACTACTGTTTCTCATAAATGGCACTTGTGTGTGGGGGGGGGGGGGCTTTAGGGCCTGTTTTACTGAACATATTACTATCATTTTTTGCGTTAGTCAAAAGTTAAAGTCGCTTAAAGTAACTAAATATTGAATTCTGCCATGCTTCATCTCCCTGGAATCGTCTTCAAAAGACGATTCCATTGAAATATTGCAAGGCAGTTTCTAACGATTAATGAAAACACCAGGTACGATTTGTGATTATGTCTTACGATTATTTACATCTTGTTGTTGATGTACATCCCCTGCAAGAAATTAAGGTTGCAGGGACATATCGTCGATGTGCGACCAGAATGCATATACAGTTAGTAAATTCGTGAAATTGACTCTTGTTCCGATCAAAAGCATTCTTAGTCATTCATTCAACGCTCCGTTCATACATTCTCAACATTGACTAAAACCATTAAACAAAGTTCCAAAATCACTGAAAATACTAGATCAACAACAAATTCAAAGCACTTTACTTTTTTGGAATCCGATTTTAGAACTTTTATGCATATTTTATTAAAGTTTACTTAGTTCATCTTGAACAAAAGTAGCGATATTGGATTATCTCCATTTAATCTAATTCAAACCTCACTCCTCTCGCTCATTCAGTTTTATTTCAGAACCATTCCGATATCATTTTGCTAATCAATTTTACGATTATCTTATCTGTATTCAGCTTGGTTAAAGCTAAATCTACGAACTTTTGGTCGTCGTTTCAAGACATAGCCATTCCGTATAAAGAAAACCGTTGATAAAATTATTTCTATCTATTTCAGACAAGTCTTCGAAATCACGCCAGGACCCATAACGACTATTTCGATATTACGAAGGACCTGTTTGACCAGTCCACAAGATCCGGATGGGACAGCACAATGAACATACTTGAATCCACGCGGTCATCCGAGGCCGACTTGAGTACCATAAACAGATCACTTGACATTTCCGCGGTTATGTGTACTGACAGTATCACAAACGTCACATTTACTTGTGCTACAAGAACCGCAAATACACCGTCTGACGTCAATACAAAGTTCAACGCAGATACAACGCTCACTGAAATCGTCACTGAACCGCAAGTAGCGACGTCAACAACGTTTTCTGTCAACAAGCATTCATGTGATACCCATAAAGCCGCCGATACCACCAGAATCGTCGATGCCATTAGAGTTGACGAAACACCACTTAAGGACATTACTATAACTCCAACACACACAACAACATTTACAGTGGAGAACCAATCTAATAAGACATATGTTTCCGATAAGAAAGACTCAGATTCCGGTGTTGATAGTAAACGTGATGTGGGTTTAGATAAAACATACGTTTGGGAGGGAGGCAAACGATTGTCTACTGACAGAACTTATCTAGTACAATCACCAAACCAAGATGAAACGATAACAGAATCTGGTAATGTACCAATCAATACAACTCACGTGATCTCACACCACGTGACAACAGACAAGAATGGCGAGTCCAAGAGAAGAAGTGGTATTCCCGTGTCTGTACTCTGTAAAAACACTCCAGCAACCACAGCAATTACAAGACAACAGAATCGACCAAGTCCATCCATCAAGTCTATCAGAACTTTAAAAAGCTCGAGAAGTAGATCCAGAACACCAGTCAAGGGCAACAAAAAGACCCACAATCCAAGTAAAACCGCAACATCAAAATCCAGAAGTCGAACTCCGGTACGAACAAAACGGACTTCGAAGTACGCCGTACGTATTACCGGATTTAATGGTGCGGACTATATGAGAGCGGACTCCCCATTCAGACTGACACCATTGTCTCCGAAGGTAACTCCGGGTAGCAAGAAGAAACCAACTACAGACTCAACCAGTATCAAATGTCCGAAGTGTGGGAAGGTGTTCCTTGATCAAGACCAGTTCGACATCCATTACGTCATACACGTGAGGGATACCCCTGTCAAATGTGGAATTCCTACAGATACATACAAGAAGAACAATCGAAAGTTACAGGTTAGTTGAGTTTTAATTTACCTTTTGTAGATCTCTCTATATTAAAAATTCAAATTGAGAGACGTGAAAAAGATTTTTGTTTTGTAAGGCTAAGTATGGAACAAAAGAAAAATAAACAAATAAAACAAAAAAGCGTATTTAAAGTGTGGTTACTGTTTTTGTTTATTTTTATTAATAACTCACTAAAAAGAAATGTGATCTCTTCACCTTTTATTATCATGTATTTGATTAGTTTAAAAAAATGAATGTGTTTTGAAAGGATTTCGAAAAAAAATCCTTGGATCAATACGTGTCGAAAGATTTACATTTTGAAAGCGGTACTTAATTGAAAGTAATTCATGCATCATCATATAAACTCATTCACTATCTTTAATTGCATTCTTAATTTCTGATTTCAGTTTGGAACGCCAGACAAGAGTGTTATGACCTTACAGAAACCAACAACAAATCACGTGTGTCCACATTGTCAGCGAGCTTATCAGTCTGAACGATTCCTCCAGTCCCACATGAAAATCCACTTTATTGATGTCCCATTCGCCTGCAGTCAATGTGACAAGCGATTCAAATATCAACAAAGTCTCCGAGCACACGCCATTACTCACGTGGGAGAAGAAGCGAAAGGAAAAATAAGTACCCAATCGACAAAATCATCTGAATGTAACAAAAGGAACTCTATCCAACTAAAGGACGTTCTGGGAGACTTAAAGCTTCCTGAAAACCTGTTTGGAAGTATGGACGATGATGTGTCCCTTAGAGCTATACTGGACGCCCCGTTCACTTGTAACTCGTGTTCCTACAAGACAAACCAGCCGAATGATCTGTTAAAACACATGCAGACCCATTCCAGACCAAGACCTTTCAAGTGTTCGGAATGCGATAAATCTTACAAAACAAGATCGAACCTAGAACTTCATAGCAAAGTGCACATGATCGGAAAAATCAAGACTCTGCTGAAAGACAGAAGAAACTCTATTGTCCCGAGAGTGTTAGGACAATCTAGTGCAAATGTATAACAGCTACATGAAAGACATACAGATTTGTTAAGAAAAGTATATAGTATACAAAATGCGTTAATTTTTTCATCTTTGATTAGTGTTTAATCACTGTTGAAAAAAAATCTCAAAGTTCATGATTAGTAGTAGCACAAGTTGTGATTCAAAAACGGTGACAAACATTTTGAATTTGATAATATATCGATGGCTCGGCGCGAAACAGTTGTAACTCCCTATAAACATATAGGGAGTTACAACTGTTTCGCGCTGAGCCATCGATATGTCGCTTCGCACGTATATGTACGCGCAAAGCCGGGTATCTTTTCTAAATCGTTTCTCATAAAAGCACGATAAAGATACATGGTTTTGGAAAAATATCTCTAAATAACTCGTTCATGTGTATTATGCATATATAATTGTATATAATGTACGTATTGTATTTATAAAAAAATATATTTATAAAGAAATAAAAGCTATTTATACAAAATGTTGTTGCTTAACCCGTTAGATATAGTCCTGATTGGGACGTGAAGAATAAGTACATATGCATGTATTCCTTGATTTTTGAAAGATATTGTAAAAAGAACAAGTCGATGTCCCAGTATTAATCATTGAATCTGTATTTATGATATTAAGGTATTGGACCCGTAATAGTACCGCAACGTTTCGGAAGTAAAGAACTTAAACAGTGTTAACCGAGGTTTCCTAAAAACCTCGGTCGACATTATGAATGATCATAAGTTCCGAAATGTTGTGGAACAATAACAGATCCACTACCTTAAGGTCCCCCATCAACGAAGAACTGTCTCAGACTGGTACATCTGGGGGGCTTGTGTGGACTGATTAGTCCATTAGAGACACAAACAGAAAAGTTCGTATATTTTATTATAGAGAGGTGAAGAAAAATCGCTAAATTTATCCAATTGGTCGAAATTTATAATATTTCGTTACCCCCCCTTTTTTTTCATTCAAAAGTCGTTCTATTTCTAGATTATTGCGAAATCAATCTCCCTGTCAATTTCACGATGTTACCAACTTTATTTATAAAAATAGATTGCTTACAAAAAGAGGTCAATCGGATGTCGAGTTTCATGAGAAATTATTCAAAGGATAAAAAGTTTCGCCTCTCATTAGCCCAGTACTCTAATACGCCTGTGCAGTGCGCATAGGCTGACCATGGACCCGTTTTACTAAGCTTCTTACGAAAAAAATAATCATAGGTCTGAATCAAAAATGGTACCTGGTGTTTTCAATCGTTATTAAATCCCGCCTTGCAATATTTCATTTTTTCAATCGTTGTTAAATCCCGCCTTGCAATATTTCATTTGAATCGTCTTTAGAAGACGATTCCAATGAGATGATGCATGGCAGAATTCCATATTTACTACTGTAGAAGCAACTTTAATTTTTACTAACGCAAAAAATGATCGTAAGATGTTTAGTAAAACAGGCCCCAGGCACATTGCTTTATGCACAACCCAGATATCCCCTTAAGCTTTTCGCCTGGGGGGGGGGGCATTCTTATCCCCTATACACCGCTTTGTTTCAGTTAAGAACACCGTGAAATTGACTAGATAAATCATATTTGAATGGCTTTGGAATGAAATTGAATGAGCGAGGGGAGTGAGTTATGAATTAAAGTAAAAGGGGGTAATCCAGTATCGCTAATTTTGTTCAAAAGAACAAAATTGGAGACATGCATTGCCTATCTTTAAAGTTATATAAATGGCTTTTAATGTCTTTCAACAACGATAAGACGCTTCTAAAATCAATAAAGTCAATGAAATCATGGATTTTTCCTTCCATTTTTTTTGTTTTGATTTTAGTTGTTGGTCTAGTACTTATGGTGATTTTTGGACGTTTTTGAATGGTTTAAGTGTCTTTTATGAATAAACCACAGGTGCTATTGTCATGGCGATGTGTCCGCGTCATGCGTCCGCCTGCATGCAGTGCGTGGCCTTTTTCCGATCGTTCAAGTTGACCTTAAAATGTTCCCATTAGAAACGTATGCTAATGACAATTAACGTTCGTGCGAGAGATCTTTAAGTGAACCCCTACCACGATTGTCCAAGAAATCAATATTGATGAAGAACAGGTCGTTTTCAATATATGGCAAAAAGCGACTCTTCTAAGAGACGAAGGCAATGTTTATTGATTTCATTGAGTAATGAAACTAAAATTTTAATCGAACTGTATGGATACGCGAAGTAATTCAGATATAAGTGTGATTAGATTTTTAGTTTCCTACCTGCATAAAGCAACAAATTTTATTTTCATTTCTTATAGTTTGAAATTATGAAGCAAAACAGTAAAGAGTTTCCAACAATATGTGTACTACTAAGCGCGCAAACTTACCAAAGTAGCTGGAAACTCAAACAAATGTTTTCATTGATTATTCACACAAATTTTCCAAAAGACACGGACCGAGTTTGGTCTTGAATTTATTCAAACGCTAACTATAAATCATAAATCCCTCAGGTAGAATTCGGAAAGAAATCACACTTCGGTTGTGTGTGTGTGTGTGGGGGGGGGGGGGGTCTTGTTTCTGAGTAGTTTAATCGTTTCAATCGACGTTAAGAAGCTGACGTCACTTAACGTTACGGACTTATCCGGAAAAAAATCTTTTTTACCGAACGTAAAAAGCCGACGTCGTCGCTATGGAATTGCATTGTCTAAGTGAACTCTTTGACAACGCATAAACTGTGAATATTTTCCTTGTGAATTAAATGATGTTATTAAGGAATGGGAAATAGATGTTGTAAAACAAAAAGTACAGATTCAATACCAGCTCAGTCGGAGCCAATAACAGCTCGGCATCGGTTATTTAGGGCTTTAGGGTGTGGAAAATTTGTAGCCTCTGTTGCTGTTGATAATGGAATTAACAAACGAATTGAAGAACTAACGCAACCCAAAGAAACTAAAGATGTTAGAGGTGAGTGCAGATTTATGACCTGTGTATAATTATGCCAAATAGTCTAAAATAGAACTTAGAACTTCCTTCTATTTAATCCATATCTATATTTTCGTTTTACTTTATGTCCACAGTATACATGCAGGCATTGTACGAACTTAAAGAACGGCGAGTTTAGTATCAGTTAACCCTTTGCTGTTTAATCCCTGCTTTTTTTTTTTTTTTTTTTTTTTTTAATTTTCGTTTTACTTTATGTCCACAGTATACATGCAGGCATTGTACGAACTTAAAGAACGGCGAGTTTAGTATCAGTTAACCCTTTGCTGTTTAATCCCTGCTTTTTACATGCCTGTGATTTTATAATTGAGAAAACATTGTGAAAAAAAGAAGAAATTGCTTCTGACAAGCAATTTCTTCTTTTCCACACTATTTTCTGCCCTTCTGATTGGTTATTTTTCAAATTAAATCCACTTTATATTTTCGTCTGCAAAACCTTTGAATTTGGACAGGTCCAAAATTTTGTTAAACAGGAAAGGGTAAATCTTTATATTTATTTTCATTTTTTTTTCGTACAAAATATCACAGTTCAGAAACACCATATTTTGTGTTTTCAAATGAGAATTTTAATTATTTTAAATCTTCTTCACGCTAACACTTTTCAGTAGAGTATTTTAACTATTACTATGTAGACTTTATGATTTGTGATTACCTTATTTTTGGTGCGAAATTTGCAGATTTTGACAAGACAATTGCTATTTAATATTTACGGATTATGTTATTGAACCTTGAAACGTCGTAAGGAAAAAAAATGTCCATAGCAAACAATTTAGTCTTTTACTGTAAGTTTTTTCACACTAATTTGATAAGTACATTCTTAAGTTATGACAGATGACAGTAAAAAGAATATGTGATTTGCATTTAGGCCCCTACATGTATTTTTATATATATATATATATATTTCTTATTCATTTTTTTTTTCAAATTTGCTGCCGAAATTTATCTCAAACATGCATATTCTTCCGATTTCGTTTATCGCGACACACTTTAGTTTATGGTTTCGTCTACTTTTTGGCTGTTCTGTTGGGACGAAAAATTTATGTACATGTATCACTTCATACGTAAAATTGTGAGCGCGCAACTAGTACTAGCGCAAAATGCTGGTTCAGAAAGGATTGGCTAGACGCCTGTTCCTTCCCTTGATGATAGTTATGTCAAAAATGATGAGAATAAATTTCTTCAATTCATTGAAGTATGAATCGAAAGACATAATAACGGTTATTTATAAATCCGCTTTTAGTTGCGTGCCTTTACAATTGAAAAGTGCCTAAGTATCTTTATCCCTTAAGTAAAGGTTGCTTTCGTTCTTGGTTTTTCGTATATAAGAAACATCTTTTTCAAATTGAGGATTTTAAATTATGTAAAACATTTGACTTTTTTGGATGTCTTGAAATGCTAATTAAACCGCACAGATAATAGTGTGTGATCGCGCGAAAAGAGACCCATTTGGTAGCGCGTTAAGTGCTGATTCTTGTCAGACTGTGCGGATCGCGCAGGTTGACGTAAGTCGGAACTGTTTGCACTTGGCTGATTTTCAAAATTTATAATGATCATTTAACCCTCCTATATAAGAAATTTTGAACTTCGAGCTACGGATTACATCTTATTTGACCAATCTTTTTTCAATATCTAGTCCAGATGGTCCAGGCGTCAATGCGTGACATCTCAAGCAATTTTCACTAATATTAGCGTGCATCACAGCTATTAAACCGTCCGGAAAGTCACGTGTCGCACAAAAAACTCATTGATTGTCTAAGACTGTTTGAGAAAAATAGTTATGTACGTGTTGTAAAGAATTGTAAACTTACATTTGATGCAATAATTATACGTTATACCAGTCAAAACTAGACTGAATTGAAACGCCCTCCTACGTGCTTTTCCATAACAAAATGTCATTTTCGAACAAAGAGTAGTAGCTCTGAGGAAAGTCAATGGACCGTAACCAAAATAGGCATGCAAATGTCTACTATACATACAGATCATACCTGTAAAGTTTGAATGGAATCCGTCCCTTTATTGCTGAGAAATTGATCGGACACGAAAAAGCTACAGACGGACAAACAAGTTGTCTTATATTTACTCCACAACATCTTTCTCCTTTTTAGCTCACCTGAGCACGGAGTGCTCAAGGTGAGCTATTGTGGATTGGTGGATGTCCGTCGTCCGTAGTCAACATATGCATTGTATGCACTCTATACGCCACATTTTTTGTCCGATCAACCTGAAAGTTGGCCAGAATGATTGTTTTGATGAAATCTCGAACGAGTTCGAAATTGGGTCAACTGGGGTAAAAAACTAGGTCACGGGATCAAATCTTAATAATATCGTGTATGCACTCTAGAGGCAACATTTTTGCCTGATCAACCTGAAATTTGATCAGAATAATTGTCTTGATGAAATCTTGACTATTCGAAATTGGGTCAACTGGGACAAAAACTAGGTCATAGGGTCAAATCTTAGGAAAACCTTGCATGCACTCTAGAGGCAACAATTTTTTGCCCGATCAACCTAAAATTTGATCAGAATGATTGAATTGATGCAATTTTGGATGAGTCTGAAATTGGATCTACTTGGGTCAAAAACTAGGTCACTGAGTCAAATCATAGAAAAACCTTGAAAGTCTACCTGAGAATTGTAAAAAAAGGAATCTCTAGTTGTCTAGACGCAACAGCATGGTTTAACTTAGTGATATTCATTCATCATTCTTTTTCCAAACCTACTTTTAAAAAAATAAGACAGTACATTCAGGTGAGCGATTTAGGGCCACTATGGACATCTTGTTTAGAGGTGGGATGGGATGGGTTTTAAAAAAAAAACACTTAAAATTGAAATGCGTGGGGGAAAAGGGATGAACGCTGTGTATAAAAGGACGTGTATATTCTTTTAGAGTGGTTAGTGAAATTTTAAGTCCAATATCCAAATACGCAAACATTGGAACTTAAGATAAAGCGCCCCCAGACTATTAATTAAATAATTTATACGATAAGTAAACATATCAGTATCGGTGGAGATTCGACTAGCGATTACTACGCTTTTTTTATAATCTAATTTATACAAATCTATTCTATTTACAGCTACGTCAAATTTGTTTCTTCGAATGAGCATCTCTGACTTAATGAGACGAGACAAAGATGCGTTCTTCTCCACAAGTTCCTTGATTGATATGCTCAATGATGAGACGGGATACCCTTCAGAAGCCAATCGGATGAAAGAAATCGACGAACAGCATGGCGAGAATATAATAGTTGTAGAACCCGTGGTAGAACAGGGTAGTCAAAACTCCACAAACTCTGATGTAGATGCTCCTAAAGCTGACTACCTGGAGGAACAAAAGCAAAATTACTATGAAAGCGAGGTATCTGAAGAGAAAGACATGGATGGCACAGCAGAAATTATTGACACAAAACTGAGCGAAGACAAGAATAGGGATGAACATGAAATCGAGAACGACGAATCTTACTGCGAAAGCACACAGCGCCGTATTGGAAATCAAAATATCGTATTTGGTGAGGTCAATAAAGATGGAGAAATGTTTGAAAAATTAGCAAACGCAACAGCCAGTGGTTCTAACATTTTTACAGGAGACTCTGTTTTGCTAAACAGACCCCTTAGTCCAGAATTCTTTTCAGTAACTCAGGACAATTTGTACAAAGATTTTGGAGACAACGACACAGTGGGGGAGATTGAAGAAGATATAATTGAAGAAAATGCTGATGATGACCAACAATTTAATGACCAAGAAAGATCATGTGACAATGATGCAAATAAAATATCTTTCATAGGGAAGGGCGAAGTTAGTTTAAAACTATATGATATACAAGCAGCCATATCAAGACTAGCTTATCTCAATGAGGGATTAGATCCAATAGCTGAAACAAATGATATCACTTGCGAAACCAATGGCGACAAAGAAACAGTAAACACAGAGAAAATATATCAAAGTCCGGGTGAATTAACATCCGGATTAGGACAACCAAACCAAAGAATAGAAGATGATTTGAAGAAACAGTTTGATACAATTCCTCAAATCATCGTATCTAGCTATGTAGGTCTGGAGGAGAATGAGTCCAAAGCCTCAAACATCAGTGACTTTCAACAGGGCTGCGTCAGTGCGATAGACGCCGAAAGAATTGAAGAGAATAGCGTTAATGCATTCTATACCAGCACTCGAAGAAAGTCTGACTGTATTCCGAGTCCAAAAGAGGACCACTTAGTTAAGGAAATGAAACCTTCTGCATCTGAACCAACTGTAGAAGTAGAGCGAGAACAAGAACATGACGATGAAACGAAGAGTTGTCCAATACTCAGTGAATCTGTAGATCAAAGTTCGTCTCTGTCATCAATTAAGAGTAACATCTCTCTAGCGACTGCTTCCTCGTTGGAGATTCTCAAATCTCACAATTCTAGAAATGACTGTGTGATGTCTGTGTATGTTAGACCAGCAATCCCAACTGATGAGCCCAGAAAAATAGACATTCGAGCTACATCGAAACAAGTTAAAGATGGCACTGCGACGAAACACGTGAAACTGTTACAATATATTCATATACCACCTAAGCTTCATGGACCTATTCTGGCGAAGTCAAGGGTTTCTAAAGGACACCTATACAAAACCCCTTCTGTTGCCATACACGATGAAAATTGTAATTTTAGATGGACACAGACCAAAGGTAAACATAGTACATATTTTCTTATTTTCATTTCTGACCCGTCATGCGAAAAAAAGATATTTGGGAAAGAGATTGAATCCCAAAAGGGGGTAGGATTTCAAAAGGAATACTATCGAAAGGAATAATGGTCGTTCTAGTTACAGGAAATTGCCACAAATAAATCAATATGAGACTGTGTGTGACATTTCCAACAATTTCAAAAGTGCGCAACGTTGAGACTAAGATCAGACTGTGCGGCCACATAATTATTCTGATCAGAGTCTTAACTATGTGCTCAATAGTTGGCTACTGACCTAAAATCGCTTTCACAACCCAAAATTCATTTTAATGCACTGTGTAATTGGTCAGGCTACTCCACATCTTTCCAACACACACTCATGAAATTGTTGGACATGTCACGCACTGTATGCTCATATGTCCTTTTACGGCTCTCACTTCTTCGGCGGCAAAAAACTCGCAGTTATCAATATACCTGTAATTCCTCTCGGATTTCAATGAAATTTATAATCCAAAAGCAGTTTTTCTCGGTAGGCCTACGACTCGATCTGATGATCAAGTGCTTGTACATAACCTGCTAAAAGTAATTTACGGGTAATTTTCGCAAGTATTTTTGAGTTGCGTTAACTAAAATACGCTCATCGGATTTACACACCTATATGTTTATGTACAAAAAAAATAATTTCGTCATAGTCATTCGTTTGAAATGTTGAAAACATTGCTGTTAAATTAGCGCCGTGTACAGTTAGGATTACCGTGAAATTGACATAATAGACAAAAATACCGATAATTTAACTATTATTTTAACTATTAATTTATCGAACTATCCTAGTTTTGGCTTTTCAAGGACATATCAGACGATTAAAAATCAACACCAGCCGATGCAATCGATGCAATCGTGGAATTATTTGGTCGATTTGATTAACATGATAATTATTTTTGAAAGATTTCGAAGCATTTTTCAACAATTTCGGAGCGTTTTGGGGTCGATTGGAATGTTTTTTGTTTTGTTTTTTTAAATGAATGATTGGAGCGCTGAGCGTGTGATATTGAATTGTATTGATCTAGATGAGAGTAAATATCAAGACGTGGTTAATTGCAACTTCATTTTTGTAATTTTAGGACCCAGGGACCTTGTACAGCCGAGCAAAGTTCCAACGTTTCACGAACCTACAGCTAAAACTCCGAACTCGAGAGAACGACTAGGCTTAGAAAAGCTACAGAAATACAAGATACGGGTTCAGTGTAAAGCCATAGAAAGAATCAAAATAGATGCGGATGGTAAGAACAAATCATTTAAGCCTGTGCGTGACATTTCCAACAATTTGACGTGTGCGCGAGGAACTAACATTGAGCAGCATTGATAGCCAAGCAGTGTAATCAGACGATTGCTTGACTGTCTCTAGATACTTTTAGACCTTATCTATCTATAAAACGCAAAGAAAAGACATTGGACAGACTGTGCATATGCACAGACTGGCCAGAGTCTTTGCTTGGCGTACATTTGAAATTTTTGAAAATGTCACTCACATGCTCATTTAAAACTGACATTTCCAACAATTTCGCATGTGTGCAGTATGCAAGGGCGTAACTCCCATTAAGCAATTTACACAAGTGCGTAAAAGAAATAATCCTCTGTTGGAAAATATCGTTGATGAATGATCATAACATCGAAACAACAGCTTATTCAAGCTGTAGTTACGATGTTTTGATTATTCATCTGCGTTCAAATCATAAAAAGAGAACGGACGGAGGGCATTCATTTTTTCTCACAATCTTGGTTGCCTTTATCCTATACATTCTTAAGCTGTCGCCTTCTGAGACTGCGTATAAATTTCAAAGTCCTAGATACGCCTATGAGTATGTGCTGTCTCACAGTCGGATCAGAGTCTTCACTGAGCCCCTGTATATAGAAATTAAATCACAGGTTACACAAGACTTTCAGAAATTGTTTGCATTATGCACCATCATCTCAATGCCTTTGCACCACCTTTGGGTTGTCTCAATGTTTAGTTTGTCGAGCACAGGTTATCGTTTCAATATGATTGCGTCGACACAAAAAAGCATTTATGGTGTTGAAACTTATTATGATTGCATTCGTGCCATTTATATATGAACGCCTTTTTAAGATCTAAGAAAGCCCCCATAAATGCAGATATTCCAATGTCGAAAAATTCATTATCAATTAGAAAAAAATGTCTTAAATGATAAATTCAACGTTTTTTTCTTTTTTTTTTTTTTTATAGAATTTTGATTAAATTGGAAAGGTCTGCGTTTTCCTGGAATTGATTGCCGTCGCCCATAGTGATTTCATGCGTCCCATTTTCCTTTGTACAGAATTTCCCGGAATTCTTCCCCCGAAAATTCGAGACCGATTTAGACAGAAAGTGGATCAAAAGAAACACATCAACTAAACAAAGCATTGTATCCTGTTTCGGAACTCTGTTAAACCCCATTTAAAAAAAAAAAAAAGAGGTTGGACCAAACAAGGGGTGGTAAGTTATCAAATTCCGAATATGATTGTATATGTTTATATATTGTCAATGTATATCGAGGTATCAACGAAACACTGTTGCAAGTGACTATATGTTTATGAGCACTTTCAACAGTGTTGCGTCGATTGCTTGACATCAAGCTATGTAAATTGAAAACGTGATGAGTTGTGAATGATTTTGGAATGAAATCGAATGAGTGCAATGAGTGAGTTATGAGTGAAATTCAATGGAGGTAATACACTATCCAAATTGGACGAAATTGGCGATACTTATTACCCCAACCCCCTCCAATAAATATACTTATCCTATATTTGTGTGTCTTCATGGACAAATCAGATGCTTAAAAATCAAAACCAGCTAATACATTGTGGCATTATTCGATCACTTTTTATTGAAATGTTGACCAATTTAATCGATTTCGAAGCGTTTTTGAACAATTTCGGGGCGTGTTTGAGAGATTGGAATGAGCGTTTGGAATGATTCATTATATCACTGAGCGAGTGATTTTTAATGGTTTTGATCGAAAGGAGTGTCAATTTGTGCCATGTGATTAACTGTTATAGTAACGGATCTGTAGTCTCTGTTCATAGATGTAGAATATTTTCGATGTATTTGCGTTATTGTCCATGCTGTGCAACGTCTAACCATCACTTATACGCGAATTTGTTGGAATTGTCACACAAAGACTCAATTTACTTCGCAAGAGAGGTCTCAGTTTGTGAATAAGTTTGTGAAAGATCATGATTTCCGAAATTTTGCGGACCTGCATGCATTACGAATCCGCTCCCTTTATTCCAACAGAACATTAGGGTAGTGGTCCCGTAACTGTTGCGGAACGTTTCGGAGCTCATGATCTTTAACAATGTTGACCGAGATTTCCTAATGAAAATCATTAGGAAACCTCGGTTAACACTGTCAAAGTTCATTACTTCCGAAACGTTGCGGAAATACTATGGGTCCGCTACCTTAAGTACACTGTCAAAGCTCTTCAGTCAAGATGCAAAGTTAACGATCAGGAAACGCCCAAGGGAATGGAGCACCTTGAAAATGATACAGTGCTCTACACGTTGACTAACATCCAAAGCGGTGTACAATTTTTAAACTTTCGCGATCTTGTTTGTATCCAGGCTTCAATCTAATAATTAAAACAAGCAACATTATTTCATTCCGATGAAAATTTACTTTACTCGCATTTACCTCGGGACACGAACGAAAACTGTACAGAAAATAACAAAACATTTTCACATTATTTCCTACTTTCAGTTATTATAGAACCTACAATAATGATGATTCCAGAGTTCAATTCTTGAAAGACAAAGACATAGAAGAGAGCACAACATAAATACTAACATACCATAAATTCCAGATGCGATCAGAGACTATACTTTACACTCAAAAGTATTCATAGACTCGTATAGAATACAGATCATGAAGATACACAAAGATGTATATGGAAGATTAAATGTACGATTATAGATCATGGGGGGGGCATCGAAAGATACCAGTTGATGCATCAAATATGCGAAAACAGACTCGAACGGAACTCCTGGGTGTGCAAGGAAACATCTATAGATCAGTAGAAGACACATAAAGGTGCCAATTGACGTGTTAATGAACGATCATAGATCAGAAAGATGTGACAAAGGTTCATTGGCGGTAAACATACCATTATCGATATTGGATGACATAGATACCCGTGAAAGGGTAAATAGAACTTTTGAAGTGAAAAAATAGGAATATAGATCGGCAAAGACATTCGGATGTTAATAGACGGACAAATATACAAAACTAATATAGGTCATGGAAGGCATAAAAAGATGCCCATGGGAGATAAATATACCGATTTAGGCCATGGAAGGTATACAAAATTATTTATTGACAGACAAGCACACTTATAAAGGTCGTGGAAGGTATAAGAATATGCTTATGGAAAGATAAATGTACCAATAAAGTTTGTGGATGGTAGCAAAGATACTTATGGACAGAATTATTTCTATAAATATTCATATTGTGGCATGTAAAGAAAAATGTTTATAGACAGATAAATATACGTACATTTACGGTGATATGTAATGGAATGTATGAAACTATGCTTATAGACAGACAAATACTTGTTTATTTATAAAGATCGTGGAAGACATACAAGGATGTTTATTGACAGATAAGTATACTAATATAGGCCATGGAAGGTATTAACTTTGATTATTGACAGATAAATAAACTAATATAGGATGTGGCAGGCATGCATTTATAGATTGATAAATATACGAATACAGTTCAAGAAAGACATGAAAATCTGCTTTTGGACAGATAAATATACTAATAATGGCCATGGAAGGTAAACAGATACATATTGACTAGTAAACATCCAAAAATATATCATATCATATATCTAAAAATACCCATGGGCGGGTAAAAGACTGAAATTATGAAATAACATAATGGAAGGCATACAGAGATGAGTTTGGATGACTAACAATACAAATACAGATTATGGCAAACATACATGGATGAGTAGATGTCCGATTATAGATCATAGATGTCTACAAAAGTACTCATGGACGGGGTGACTGCGAATTCAGATCATAGAAGAAATTAGTCAGAGATACATGTACTTTAATACTTCTATTGATCCAGAGACATATCAGCAAACATTATGGAAAACATATAAAGATTACAGGAACTTCAAATTATCACTTATGTGGGTAAAGAAATAAGAATTTATCTTTCAAGGGTTTATGGTATTAGTATTTGATAATGAAACCATTTTTTTTGAGAAAAATAGTGTTATCGATAAAAGTACAGTAAATAAAATACTATTTGAAACAATACGTGTTTGTTGAACACCAATGCCCCTGCTACTGCCATTTTTTAACAGAGGTTTGATATATGAAAATGTAGATTCTTCGTCATTTGACTTTCTTAAAATGCTGCTTCATACCACTTTTGAATAGTTAGTGTCTTTACCAATCAAGAGTCAAAGCCGAATGTAATGTTTTCATCATAAATGAGTCATTTACCAAATGACCTTGACATTGTAATGCATGTGCCTGTATTGTCACAAGCAATACACTTATAAAAAATCAAAGCTCTATGACTTACCAAATCAAGTTATGGGCAATGATAATTCTAATTTTACAAAAACTGACCTTGGAAAATGACCCTGGGCTTGACTCATGACTTTGAACTTTGTAACAAATGAAAGGTCTTGTCTCAAGGAATAATCAAATGAAATATAAAGTCTTTTTGACTTACCAATCAAAAGTAATATCTTGATGTTGACCTTGATTGATACTCTTGACTTTGCTGTGCATGGGAAGATCTTGTCACAAGCAATGTACTTATATACCATTCACAACTTATTGGCATTGTTAAAGTTTTAATTTTACATCAATTTGACCTTGAAGAGCGATCCTGACCTTTACTGATTAGGTAGAAGTTGGTACCAACAAAACAGTCTTGTCTCCAGCAATAATCATGTGAAATATGAAGAATCTATCACTTACCATTCAAAAATCATGGCCAATGATAAAGTTTTTTTGACAAACGGACAAAGAAAGTAACAAACAGACAGGACAAAAACAATATGCCCCCAATATACGACGATATTTGTCATTCACATGAATTTGTGAGTCACTACACCTATGAAGATTCTTCTTAATCGTCTGGATAATTTTACACACCTTGCTTTGATGTTAAGCTGATACGGTCACTTACAGTAATTTGTAGTCGATACCAGATTGTCCATTCCTGTGTTCAGAATGACAAGAGGGCCATAGTGGCCCTTAATCGCTCACCTGAATGAACTGTCTAAAATTTTCAAAAGAAGAATGAGAAATAGAATGATGAATGACTGAGCTAAACAAAGCTGTTGCTTCTATACAACTTGAGAATCCCTTTTTTACAATTTTAAGGATGACTAACAAGGATTTTTATAATTGATTTCGTGACCTATTTTTTAACCCCAGATGACCCAATTTTGATCTCATCCGAGATTTCATCTAGACAATCATTCTGACCAAATTTCAGGTTGATTGGCCAAAAATTGTGGCCTTTAGAGTGCATACAAGGTATTTCTTAGATTTGACCCAGTGACCTAGTTTTTGACCCCAGTTGACCCAATTTCGAACTTGTCCAAGATTTCATCAAAACAATCATTCTGACCAAAATTCAGGTTGATCTGGCAATAAACGTGGCCACTAGAGTGCCTTCAAGGTTTTTCTTAGATTTGACCCTGTGACCTAGTTTTTGACCCCAGTTGACCCATTTTCGAACTCGTCGGAGATTTCATTACGACAATCATTCTGACCAAAATTCAGGTTGATCCGGCAAAAAATGTGGCCTCTAGAGTGCATACAAGGTTTTTCTTAGATTTGACCCCGTGACCTAGTTTTTGACCCCGGTTAACCCAATTATGAACTCATTCAAGATTTCATCAAGACAATCATTCTGACCAAATCTCAGCTTGATCGGGTAATAAACGGAGCCACAAGAGTGCCTACAAGGTTTTTCTTAGATTTGACCCTGTGACCTAGTTTTTGACCCCGGTTGACCCAATGTCGAACTCGTCCGAGATTTCATCAAGACAATCATTCTGACCAAAATTCAGGTTGATCGGGCAAAAAATGTGGCCTCTAGAGTGCATACAAGGTTTTTCTTAGATTTGACCCTGTGACCTAGTTTTTGGCCCCAGTTGACCCAATTTCGAATTTGCCCGAGATTTCATCAAGACAATCATTCTGACCAAAATTCAGGTTGATCGGGCAAAAAATGTGGCCTCTAGAGTGCATACAAGGTTTTTCTTAGATTTGACCCTGTGACCTAGTTTTTGACCCCGGTTAACCCAATTATGAACTCATTCAAGATATTATCAAGACAATCATTCTGACCAAAATTCAGGTTGATCCGGCAAAAAATGTGGCCTCTAGAGTGCATACAAGTTTTTTCTTACATTGACCCTGTGACCTATTTTTTAACCCCAGATGACCCAATTTTGATCTCATCCGAGATTTCATCTAGACAATCATTCTGACCAAATTTCAGGTTGATTGGCCAAAAATTGTGGCCTTTAGAGTGCATACAAGGTATATCTTAGATTTGACCCAGTGACCTAGTTTTTGACCCCAGTTGACCCAATTTCGAACTTGTCCAAGATTTCATCAAAACAATCATTCTGACCAAAATTCAGGTTGATCTGGCAATAAACGTGGCCACTAGAGTGCCTTCAAGGTTTTTCTTAGATTTGACCCTGTGACCTAGTTTTTGACCCCAGTTGACCCATTTTAGAACTCGTCGGAGATTTCATTACGACAATCATTCTGACCAAAATTCAGGTTGATCGGGCAAAAAATGTGGCCTCTAGAGTGCATACAAGGTTTTTCTTAGATTTGACCCCGTGACCTAGTTTTTGACCCCGGTTAACCCAATTATGAACTCATTCAAGATTTCATCAAGACAATCATTCTGACCAAATCTCAGCTTGATCGGGCAATAAACGGAGCCACAAGAGTGCCTACAAGGTTTTTCTTAGATTTGACCCTGTGACCTAGTTTTTGACCCCGGTTGACCCAATGTCGAACTCGTCCGAGATTTCATCAAGACAATCATTCTGACCAAAATTCAGGTTGATCGGGCAAAAAATGTGGCCTCTAGAGTGCATACAAGGTTTTTCTTAGATTTGACCCTGTGACCTAGTTTTTGGCCCCAGTTGACCCAATTTCGAATTTGCCCGAGATTTCATCAAGACAATCATTCTGACCAAAATTCAGGTTGATAGGGCAAAAAATGTGGCCTCTAGAGTGCCTACAAGGTTTTTCTTAGATTTGACCCCGTGACCTAGTTTTTGACCCAAGTTGACCCAATTTCGAACTCGTCCGAGATTTCATCAAGACAATCATTCTGACCAAAATTCAGGTTGATCTGGCAAAAAATGTGGCCTCTAGAGTGCATACAAGGCAAATGTTGACGACGGACGACGCACGACGGACATCCACCTAACCACAATAGCTCACCATGAGCACTTCGTGCTCAGGTGAGCTAACAAAACAGTACAAAATATTTGAGGACTATACCCAGCTTTGTACCCACACTTGCATGCAAAGTTTGGTATGATTGACAAACAGTTTGCATTATTTTGTCATGCTGAACAGAGGGCAGATTTCAGTAAAAATTGCGTCCACTAGAATTGAATTATTTCTCATTTTTTCTAATTTAGACTTGTTAGAGTCAAAAGAGATTGCTTTTGACAATTAAAAGTGGATTAATTATTAAACTTATTCAAAATATGTGGTAGAAACATTGAGGAAAAAGCCGAAATTAATTGGGGTAATCAATTTCTTCTATTTTTTTCCCCCCAAAAAAGTCACAAGTACAGAGTCCTAGGACTGTAAGAGAATATGTACAGGAAAACAACAACTCTTCAATGATATCGATGGCTCAGCGTGAGAGGGTTGAAACCCCTATAAACATAAAGGGAGTTGCAACTGTTTCACACTGAGCCATCAATATGCAAAAGATATATCAGCACAAGGGATCCTGATTATGATGAACAAGAGCCATGTCGAACATGGCATGGAATGACGGACGGAGACCATTACTATATAATATCCAAAAAATTCTATAAAATTTGTACACAGTCTTGTATTATATGCGCACATGTCATAAGTAATTAAATGGAAAATAAAACAACACACATTATCGAAAAAAACATCTTTTATTACATGTAATGAAATTTGCATACATCCACACAAAAAAAGTTTACAAAGAATATCAAATGATACAACATGATCAGACTCAATTTAACAGTAAATTATTGAATCTATGAAATCTATGAATTTCAGTTATACAACATTCACATATCGTTCAAGAAATAAATCTGCTTTCAAACTTGGATGATAGTGACCTTATAATTGTCAACATAAAAAGCTTGTTATAGTTAAATGTGTATTAAGCTACCACTTATGTAGCAAATAGAAAATGGCTGTTCAAAAGAATAGCAGCTTAGTAATTTTTTTTTTTAAACAACAAAAAAAAAGAAACTTAATTGTGATAAAAAATGTAATTTATAGCAAATTCCTCAATAATCCTATGTTGTTAAAACTCAATTGAATTGGTCTCATCAAGATAATTCTTATTAGTTTTAACATCATTTGCTTCACAAATAATAACTTTAGAAAGTTTAGACCAATAATATCAACTTAATAGACTTGGTCGCTTCTGCAAGATGCACTATACTTTAATTTTGTAAAAGATATTTCCAAACATTACATATTGATTACAAGCAACACATATTTAAATAGATAACTTTGTGGCCTCTCCCCTGGCTGCAAATCCATACATGGAGATCTACACAATTTATTTGTCAAAATCAAACATATTTACACTTAAGTATTAAATTAAGATCATTCTTTACAAGCATCAGGTTCTGACAGTTGCTTGAAGAACATATTTTACAACAAAAGTTTGATATTGAAACATATCACATACATAAATTTGAGCCTGTGCATGACATTTCCAACAATTTCAAATGTGCGCACAAAGACTCTGGCCAGTCTGTGCATCTGCACAGTCTGACCAGGGTCTTTACTGTGCAATTTATAGATATATTTGGTCTCAAAGTGCCTTTAGATAGTCAGGTAATCTTGTAAATGTACTGTGTGATTGTCCAGGCTGCTAAACGTTTCCGCTTCACGAATATGTGAAATTGTCAGAAATGTCATGCATAGGCTTATATAATAATTACAAGCAACTCAAGATAGACTTGTTTTGGTCCACTCATATACAATACCCAACATATCTTTAGAAGATATCACTCAGTCAGATTCCAATTCTCTACAATCACAAATATAAAGCTACACATTAGCAGACCACAATTTTAAACTGGTCCAATTTTAGAGGAATTGCAGACAATTAACTTAGGAAGAACATGTTGTAAACAATACAGAAACTGCTTGTTAAAAGCTTTTTTGAGAATATTTTCTCCAGGGTTTTTCATCAGGGGTGCTCAAGAAAAGGGATTGTGTATAGAGGGGTTAAAGTCTTTTAAACAGACTGGTATGTTATTTGCAATACTAGATATAAAAGGGATTGAACCGTTTGCATAATTTATAACATTGGTCAAATCAATCAGTCTGTCAATCTTATTGATAGTTCATTTAAAGCAATTTGCAATGTTGAGACCTGTACATGTTCCTCAAATATATATGTTGATGGGTAACTAAAGTGTTGCATAGAACAGATTTACTTTCTGTATTTCATCTCATTTGGAACATCACTCGGCCATTTCCGTAAACTGCAACAGACCTAGGATGTATGTAAGGCGAATGGGTATGTAACAAAATTGTACCTTTTGTTAGGCGGAAACACTATCTAAGAAAAGCTAGCGTGGAAACAACCGGCGCTATCTATAGACTTACATTTATAACAGTAAATAACAGCAGTAAAATCTTAATTTTTGAGAATGGTAATCATTCTCAAAAATTAAGATTTTTCAGCTGTTATTTAAGAATATCAAGATATTTATATAAGGATACCATGGTTTTATGTTAGTAACTTAAACAAGTGGCTTTGGCAAAGTCAATTGCTTTCACTCAAGTTTTGAGGGCTAACGCCATTTTAACTGATGTCATCGAGTTTTTCCACGGTTTTCCTGTAGTTTTTAAAAATAGTCCATCTATGTACATCAGAGGTTGATTGTGAGATTGGCTGAGTGGTATTCTGAATGTGTTTCATCTCTGATCATATATTTTGCAAAATAACGGTGTTTGAGCTAACATCTCTAGTGTTTAGTCAGAGTTCAGATAGTGCGGACAGCTGTCTCCCTATGAATGAGTCATTTTTTATATCACACTTTTTCTTTCCTCCCTATTTTGGAATCCTCTTGAGTTCATGAGCCACCCATGTGGCAAACGAGAGTAAAGCAACCGATCCTGATTGATGTGTGGCTGCTAGCTCTGTTGGTACATAGGTTAATAATGTGGTCACTCCTAGGGCTCCCTGTAATACAAATATTAGGTTTTCAGCATATTGTCAATGTAATTCTAAAACCTAGTTATGAGGTTTTTTGATAACGACAATGATATAAACTTCACAGTATAAAGACAGTGAGAAAATTGTGACTTTAAATATCACTTAAATACTCAAAGAAATATGGAAGGTTCAGTGTCGAAAATATAAAAGAATATTTTGGGAATAAATTAAATCGATATGAAAATTTATAGAAATGTTTGCTCTTTTGATGAAGAATATATATATTAATTTTCAAGCAAATGGCTTTAACAATAAAGACAACAACAACGCTCAAACTGACGCAAAGGCATAAGCAATACCTTGGGTATTCTCGGAAAACAGCTGAGCTAAAAACCTTATCTCACTGTACTACATGGGTAGCAGATACACTCTGATATAAATCTTTTCAACCTGATTTAGTTTTAAACCAGAAAATGAATACTGACTCGCAACCTGTGTATTCTGTGCTTTCAGTATTAAGATTTTATACAATTTGACATGGCTTTTATTCAGCTTGAGCACTATCTTAAAGTTTATACCTGAAGTAAAGCCATTCCAAACAGACAATGTATTGCCATTTTGACTCTTCTAGGTAGAGGGTGTTTCTGGGCCAAAAACCAAAATGCTCCTATTAGGACAATGGTACTCTCTGCCTGTATGTAAATGAAACATAAAAACATTGTATTCAATGGCTTATATAGAGGATACTTGTTTGTTTCAGTCTAATATCAATAATTGTGTGACATTTCAAACAATTTGAATGTTTGTAAGTTAATAACATTGAGTAGCATTGACAGCCACACATTGTAGATACAAAGTTACCTGATGGTCTGAAGATACTTTGAGACCTTATCTATCTATCTTAAGTACATAGTGAAGACTCTGGTCAGACTGTGCAGATGCACAGGCTGGTCAGATTCTTTGCTATGTGCATATTTGAAATTGTTGGAAATCTCATGCACCAGCTCAATTTATCTTTCATTGAGTGAGCATTAAAAGCTATATTTTCATGAGTGGCTTTGCCACAGGTGAAAATGCAAATTTTGTTGTTCACAAAATAAAAGATAATTCAATCTTACAAGAAAACACAATCTTACAAGAAAAATAACAATTATACTATTTCTTTCATGCTAAAAGAAGAGGAAATGAGAAAACTTTAGGACAAATTTTCTTCCAGTGTGTCATTTAGCACAAGCTTAATAAGGATTGATTGATTGATTGATTGAATGGAGTTTAACGCCACTTTCAACATTTTTTCAGTTTCATAGCGGCTGCTGGAGCACCTAACAGGGGGTTCCTAGTATTTCTCTCACCAGTACCACCATCACATCCTTTCCTAGCCTCCAGCTGCTATCTCACATAGGTCTATGATTATCAACCCATTGGTGATAGACAAATAGTCCAAAAGAATGAGTGCCACCGTTGGGGATGGAACCTGGGACCTCTAGATTGACAGTCCAATGCGCTACCAACTGCTTTGACGGCGGCAGTTTATTAAGGAATGTCATGACATCATGTGTTTATTTGGATCTACAGAGATGTTGAAAAGGGTGAAATGAACAAAAACATGGTATAATTTTTTGGCAATTTCAGTGAGATTATCAAGTGATTATCAACCATTATTTCTCAATTTACAAAGCATTCTACAAAAACCAGATCAAACAATTTTCTGACTTTCAGCCATCAAAACACAATACCCAGGTTTACATTGATTTTGAATTTCAGATTTTCCTTTAGAAGTCAAACTTATATTCAATCCGCAAGTTCTGATCATTTTGTACCAAATGCCATACATATTCATTAGTATGCTATGTTAATCAATAGAAATTGTTGAGTTATTTGAAATGAACTTTCTAAAAGGATTTAACTCATTCTCAGATTTAATCAGGTATTTCTTTTATACCATAGTATACAATTTTTTTTGTAACAAGCTACTTTACTATAAAACAACATGATAGTTATATGAAATACTTAAGAGAATTTTTTCAGAAAAGAATAAATCTTCTTAAGATAGCAGATGTGTAATAGTTCCGCAACATTTTGGAACTCATGATCTTTCACAATGTTAACCGAGGTTTCCTAATGAAAAT
This sequence comes from Fragum whitleyi, assembly GCA_948146395.1. Classification (NCBI taxonomy): domain Eukaryota; kingdom Metazoa; phylum Mollusca; class Bivalvia; order Cardiida; family Cardiidae; genus Fragum; species Fragum whitleyi. The sequence goes on from OX411555.1 coordinate 37,168,906, forward strand.
CATTAGGAAACCTTGGTTAACACTGTTAAAGTTCATTACATACGAGACGCTGCAAAACTTTTACGGGTCCACTACCTTAAATGATATGTAAAAATAGTTTTACCAAATGTCTGTGGTTGAACTGGACGGTTGTTGCATTTTCGAACACATTTTTCCATTTAGGGCTGATTGCCATGATATCACTTGGTATCCACCTGTCAGCCATTTTGGGCCAGGAGTTATATGTGAGACCTGCATCTAGACCAGCCACAAATGCTCCTGAAAATGTCAAATTATGAAATAATTATATTTTTGCATTGATGTGTCCTTGAATAAAGTCTGATGGAGGAGGAGTTATATGCAAAATCTGAGGCCCCTGTAGAGAGAAATTGAGCAAAACTTTAAGTTTGTGATCTGTTCAGCAGAGACAATGAGTTTTTAATTAAGGGAGTTTGCTCCTGAGAAATTTGATTCATTGTGCAAAAGAAACTTCTGGCTACCCTGGTACTACGTACTTGTTCACCCTCAAAAGTTTCAATGATTAAAGGATAAAATAGCACAATATCACAAAATGAAATATTTGATTCCAACATTTCGGTAAAATAATTGCTAGATACCATATAAATCAACACAGCTTTTTTTATTGTCTTACACAGGATGTGATGTCTACATGTAAAAATACAGATCCTTTAATTTGCAGCCCAATCGTTGTTCAGTATGGAGTTGGTTTATTCATGATGGTTCATTAATCTAGTTTGGCGACTAGACTAACAGGCATCAGGAATACCCACTTATCAAATAACATCAACAGGCTACCCATTCTTTGAGGCCAATTGTTTCATGAATCTTAAGTGTGACTTTAAAGTAGTTGTGAGAAATAGAGTCTATTTCTTGAATTTCGTTTGAGAAGCTGATCTAATCCTTGTCTTGAATCACAAAGGCTTGCTTGATGCCAATCCATATCAACTTGCAGAAGGCTCGTGCTGGCACTTTAAATTGAGTAGTCATTGACCCCTAATCCTGAAAATTCCAGGTGTCAAAACAGATTTGAAAGGGGTCAAAACAGCTGAAAGATAAAATCATTAGGTTTTTTCAGAATCAAGAGTCAAATGACCTTTTCTTGTACAGAAATGAAGAAATAAATTAATTTGTGAAACTTAAGAAATCATACAAGATACATCATTGAAACTTTGAGTGACAAATCCCAATTTTGACCCTTAGAAATTTCTTTAAAGGGGGTCAAGATGATCCCCTTGTGAAAACTTTTAAGGGTCAGAATAAGGTATACCGAAATTATTGGGAGTCAAAACCTTGGTTAAAGGGTCAAACACGAGCCCTATTGCCTCAATGAAAAACAGGAGATTATTTACACACAAATCACACACTTACCTGATAAAGCTGTCAGAAACACAACACCCATCAGACCATGTGACATCTTACTTAACCTGGCAGCTTGAGGGAAACTAACAGCCTGTCAAAGAATATTGTACACAATAGCATAAAATGCATATATAAAACGAGAGCTTTGCAGAGCGGTGCATATATGCCAGAAACTGATTTTTGTCCAATTCAAGGGCAGATAATTCAAGATTTCTCAGGAATGACTGGAGTGCTTTGGATTTCAAAGGTCTTATGCACCACTAGACATCATAAGGAGTAATTGCGCCAATTTCAGCTCATTTCCATTGATAGTTAAGGAGGAGTTGCACACACAACAAATTGCTAACAGAAGGAAAGACAGACAAATGGACGGAAGACAACCATGCAATAACATAATACAACCCTTTGGGCATATAATAAGATATTACAAAGAACTTTATTTGCAATAAAATTTCACAAACAATTTGTGAAAAGAGCAACCGAAGGAACATTTCTTTCAAATTTGGTTGAAACTGCCTGTTGGTTACTGAGGAGATGATGTTTAAATAATTTGGGGTCAAGATAAGCCACACTCTGCCATGCCAATATCTTGGAGTGAATCAAAATTTTGAAAAGGATCAACTATGAAATGTTTCTTGAAGTTTGATTTCTGCCAATAGGTTACTGAGGAGAAGTTAAAAGATTTTGGTCTAGATAAGCACCATCATTCAACTCCCATATTTGGAGCGCAATAAAAAATCAAAGAGGGGCACTAAAGAAATATTCTGGCAAAATTTTATTGAAATTGGCCAAACAGTTCAAGAGAAGTTTAAAGACTCCAGGGTCAAAATAAGCCCTTCCTGACACAACCATATTTGGGGGTCAAACATAATTTCAAAGGGTCATTTATTTAAGGAACATGTCTGCCAAGTTAAGTTGTTAAGTGCCCTTTGATAACTGAGGGATGGTATTTTATGGGGGGGGGGGTAGTAGTTATTAGTATTTGAAAAGGATTTACAAGCAATGTGGATAACAAGAGAGCAAATCCAAAGTGTGACACAAGTCTATTGCAACTAGCTCTTAAAAGGTCAGGGTAAATCTACTGTAAGTGCCTGTAGATCTATAGGCACTTACAATAGTTTTGGGCTGACCGATTGACATACTTTAATCTCAGGTAAAAGTAGAGAAAATCCATTCAATGAGGAAAATGTGTATAAGAAGAGGGCAGATTCAAGTCTGTGATGCAAGTCTGTTCCAACTAGCACTTTAAAGGTCAGGGCAAAACTATTGTAGGTCTCTATAGATCTATAGGCACTTACAAAAGTTTTGGGGCTGACTCATCAACATACCTTACCTTACCTCAAGTAACAGTAGAGACAATCCATTCCACAAGAACAGTGTGTATAACAAGAGGGAAGATCTCATATGGGATACAACTTAATTTGAACTTACACATCAAGAGGTCAGCCCGAAACTATTGTTAGTCCCTATAGATCTATAGGCATTTAAAATTGTTCTGGGCTGACCCAACGACATATATTAACTTCAGGTAACAGTAGAGACAATCTATTCCACAAGAACAATGTGTTAAAGAAAAGGGCAGATTTCAGATGTGATGCAAGTCTGTTTTAACTAGCACATCAAAGTTCAGGGTGAAACTTCTGTAAGTGCATGTAGATCTATAGGCACTTACAACAATTTTGTGGTCGACTCATGAACATACCTTAACCTCGGGTAACAGTAGAAACAATCAATTCCTAAAGAACAATGTATTTAACAAGAGGGCAGAACCCAGATGGAACACAACTTTATCTATACTTACACATTGAGGTGTCAGGGCAAAACTATTTGTAAGTGCCTATAGATCTATAGGCACTTACAACAATTTTGTGGCCGACACATACACATACCTTAACTTCAGGTAACAGTAGAGACAATCCATTCCACAAGAACAATGTGTATAATAAGAGGGCGGATCCCAGATGTGATGCAAGTCTGTACTGACTGACACGGGGGATATCTGTTGATTCTGGTTTGTCTTCTAGTCCACTCTTTACCATATACCAACCCAAAAATCCCTAAAATTATAAAACCTTTCCTTTTTAAATGAGATATTCAAACAGAATAAAAATCTCAAGATTTGAGCTTACTTGCTCACAAAAAAAATGAATGAATAGATATTGCATTTTCTTCACTAAAGACAATGTTTTCTCCACTTTGATACAAGCAAAAGGATGGCTTTTCTCCCAAATCTTTTTAGTACTTATCAAGATTTGCTCTGGTACTTGTATTTACTTGTCCACAACCAAGTGGTACTTGCCCGCAAGTGGAAAAGGCCGTGTCAGACAAGTCAGGCACGAGAATTCCACACCTATGATTAAATGTGCTGGCTAAGATTAGACCATAACTTTTTTTTGGTCCTTTGAATCCAGGTTTGTAGTATTGAGAGCCATTCATATTCAGTAATTGTTTGAGAGTGTTTTTTTTTAAAAAAATATGTTTCATTATCAAAGCAAGCCCATTTCTTATCATGGGTCATATGCTGAATAATAGACAAGAACATGCACTATAACTCACCTGAAATCCAATTAGCCCAGCAAATAGAGCCAGTCTAGGCTTCAATGCCCTTGAGATGTATCCCTTCTTGAGAAAATATAGTGCTGGTAGAGCAAACACAAGTCCAACACCACGACCCCACATTCTGTGACCCCACTCCATATAATAGATGAATTTGAAATCTTTTAAAGTCATTTCTCTTTCCTTGTTGACACTGCAAAAAGAAACAAGAGATGTTTGTAAAAGATCTATGCCCCCCATAAGGGCAGCTTAATTGCCTATTCTTTGTTAATCAACGAGGGATAACAACTCAAAAAAATATGATGAGTAGAGTTATGGTTCTTGTGCACTGCAATTCTCCTCAATGAGATAATATGAACCTCAAACATCTGAAAATAAATTTGACCTATCAAAGCAAGTCATGACAACCAAAAATGATGTTTTGTAAGTTTTCATTTTCACTGTTTTATCCCCTACAAAACTATTTTGAAACCTTATCTTTTCTTTGGTCAAAGGTTCAAAAAGTCCTTAACTTGAAAGGTTAAGGCACAAAAAAAGCCCTGGAAAAACATTAAAGATTGTTAGCAAGGCAAAATGTCTAAATTTTTGTAATTTCAAACGCATGTATTATTTAATTGTTAGAAACACATACAGTAAAACCCCTCTATTAAGACCACCTGAGGTACTTTTTGAAAGTGGTCTTAATAGCGGGGTGGTCTTAATTCTGAGGTTTGGTCGGATGCGTTCAAACTTCCTAGACTAAATATTGCTACTAGAAGAGACTGTAATTCAGTTTATTTTATAATGATTTAAACTATATCGTGTTTTTTTACGATTACGTAATTAAAATCTTTAAATTGCATTTACATGTAAAACTTTTGTTGTTGTTGTTGTTGCTGCTGTTGTTGTTTCAAGTCAATCTAGATTGTTGATTTCCAAAAGGGAGAAATTGATTCTTTGAAATTGCTCATTTCAATGATACAAATCTTCTTCAATTTGAGCGTATAAACTAAGCTAGATTCTTAATGCTTATGTAAAAACTAGTCCAACAAAGGCCCTATTATAGAAGAGACTTTTCTGCTGCAAAAAATTGTCTTAAATTTTTTGTTTTGCTTTCAATTCATAACTTATGACTTCTTTTTCCCTTCCCAAAACTCTCAGTGAGGAGGTAAAAACGAAACCTATCCATCATAAGCAAATTTACAATCGGTCAGCAGATCGCCGAAAACGATTTCCTGTATGTTTTCATAATTAGCATTACTTTCGGTTTCTTTACTCCAGTTAACCAGGTAACATCATTAATTGACAGACAAATGCAGTGTATCAAAACAATTGACCACTTAAAGTTGTTTGTTTGAAAATAGCACCAAAACACAATAGAGGTTTAATCACGATATCGAAAAATTCGATAATCCATTGTTGATCCATTCGTACACAATTAGTGTCGTACTTACTAAGCGTGAAATTCGGATGGTCGATCCGGAGGTGTGAAGTTACTGGTCTTTTTAGCGAGGTTCGTAATAGTGTATAATACGACGTTTGTACTGAAATTAGTGGTCGTAATTCGGAATAGCGGAGTGCTCGCATTAGAGGGGTTCGCGACCATTAAGATAAAGAACAAATAATTCAGTTCTGGCGAAAATCGTTCGTAATAGCGGGGTGCCCGTTTTTCCGGGGTGGTCGGAAGGAGGGGTTTTACTGTACATTACTCCTATGATGAATCTAGGGAAACTTGAAATAACAAATTATGATATGACCTACATCACAGGAGTGAAATATCCCCATCAAATATTCTGGATACTACAAGGATGTTATCACAGTAGTGGAATAACTATGCAAATGAGCTAAGAATGTATAGCAATATTGTATTTTAGTTGTGAAAATGACATTGTCGTGCATTTGCTGACATCAATCACAAACTGCTTTATATGTTTTGCAGACTAACATGGATAGCTAAAATTCAGGAGCCTTCTTAATTTATTGCAAAATTTTAGGTCATACATAGCATATCAAATTTGTGATCATAGATTACTGAAGCCTCGTTTTTATCTGTCTATAGATAACACATTTAATAAATTTGGTTTTCAACGACCAATCATTCAATATCCTCTAAACAAGAAATGTCACTCACTATTTATATTCAGGGTATTCCTTATATCTTTCAAACTCTGCTACCCACTCTTCTTCTGACGATGGAGGTTTCATATCCTTTAGCAATTTCCAGTCAACCATAGACAAGCCAGACTCTGTCAATCTAAATTTATAAACTATCTTAATTAATCTACAAGTAAACTTTTCATAACTTAAAGATTAACATGAACAGTTACATCATTAAAATTTAAGATCTTTAAAAGAGTTAAAAAAACAAACAACTACATTACTTTCCTCAAATGCTTCTTAACATTGGTCTTTTTTTTAAAGAATTTCTGGTGATTCTGGGTATTCCAAAAGATTGCAAAATTGCAGAATTATATCATATTAAACCCAGAAAAATGATTTTAGTTTTTACTTGCAAAAACAAGAACCCTTGGTTGACCCTTAAAGCAGAATTTTGATTCTCAAAAATCTGGAAATATTTTGTTTTGGTGTTCAAAAATTTTGGCTATTGAGACATCATGTTCATTGTTTTTCAGCTATGTATCTTCCTCAGTCAAATATTCACAAATCATTTTTAGGTCAATTAATTCCACCATTTCTGAAAAGGAATCTATCTAAATATAAATCAACAGGAACAATCTTCATTGCTTAAATTGATTTGTTTATAATTACACATGTGTCAACCATTCTGTCTTTATATTCCCTACACAGTCTTAACCCTAATATTTTCACAGACAACTAATCAACAGCTCTCAAATTCCAGCAGCTATCACACTCCCTGCATTATATACAGTCATTCTTTATTGAGCGATCGCATCTATTTAGCAACCATTTATGTTAATAACATGGTTTTCTGAATCCCCTTCTTTAAATCAAAATAAAATTATCTTAAAAGTAGACATTATTGGTTGAAAAATAGTTGTAAATGAATCCTATGTTGTTAAAACTCATGAGAATCATCTCAATGGCTGAATTCTTTTGAGTTTCAACAACACTGGATTAATGAGAAATTACCAATAAAATCCATATTCAATAAAAAAAAATGTCCTTTTTTAAACAAGGTATGCATCAAGAGTCTATTCTTTTTAACAACTGTTTTTGGTGGTCCCTTAAGTGGTTGTTTTATTAACATTTTAACTGTACCTAGTAACACCTCCCAGTATGACGGCTCCCACACACATGCCTGCACAGGCTATTAACCATCGTCCTACAGCCTTCTCTGCGTGTTGTGGTATTGTACCAGCTGCTGTACCAGCCGCAGCTGTAGTCGTCTGTCTGATGGCTGTCTTTATACTGTTAAGAGCTGCTCTGTTCTGTAACATAATGAAAACAGCTACTCATACTACAGTATTCAATATACATAATGCATCAAAAAGACATGAAAAACTATTGCAAGTTCTTATACATGTATGCTTATTGTGAACTTATAAAGATTTTTGCACTGACACATTATATCTATGCTTATTCATGGCTTGTGACCCTTAAACTAGGGTTTTGACCCCATAAGTCTGAAGATATCTCAATTTGACCCCTAGAGATTTCTCCCAAGGGGATCATTTGACCCCCTCGATAGGATTTACTAAGGGTCAAAACATGGTTTAATAGCGTAAGTTTTCACAAATACTTTCATAAGTTCTACAAATTAATTACTTGTTGCATATCATTATAAGAGGCAGTTTTAGTGACTCTTCAATATGCAAAATTCTACTAATGATTTGCTTTTTGTGTCGTTTTGACCCCTTTAAATTCAGATTTGACCCCCAGAATTTCTGAGATGAGAAGTCAATGACTCCCCAATATCAAACACTAACACAAGCCCTACTTATAGGTATTATATGGAGAGTGTGATGCTGTTTGGGCCTGAGAATATACTATATATTAATTTGTGACTGCACAGTTGATTTCTGGAGGAAAACTGTATCAGAATAAGATTCTTTTTTAATCTATAGAGTGACACAAAAAAGATATATTTTCGCCAGTGGCAAACCCACAATAGAAAATATACCCTCTTGAGAGAATTTCAAAGGGTCAAAGTACAGAGGATATTAAACAAGAGGGCCATTGGCCCTAAAGCGCTCACCTGATGCATGGCTAAACAAAAGTCAAAGAGATCAAGAAGAAAACATTTCAGTTAAAAATGTTGCCTCTAAAGAACTAAAAAACGTTTTTGACCCTCTATCAAACTTGTGTAAGATTTCAAGGCAATTTCAAACTTGACCTAGGTTTCATACAAACATATTGACCAAGTTTCAAGATATTTGAGTAAACATGTTTTCTTATTTTTAAGATTTGACCCCAATTTTGATCCCACTTGACCCAATTTTGAACATGACTGAGATTTGATGGAGACAAACATGTTTCAAGACATTTGGACCAAAGATGTGGCCTCAGGAGTGCACGCAATGTTTTTCTAAGATTTGACCCAGTGACCCCATTTTTGACCCCACTTGAATTTTGAACATGACCGAGATTTGAAGGAGACAAACATTCTGACCAAGTTTCAAGACATTTGGACCAAATATATGACCTCTAGAGTACACACAAGGTTTTTCCAAGATTTGAACCCTTGACCGACCCCACTTGACCCAATTTGAACTTGACCGAGATTTGGTGGAGATATACATTCTGACCAAGTTTCAATACAATTGAGCCAAAAATGTGTCCTCTAGAGTGCATACAAGGTTTTTCTAAGATTTGACCCCTTGACCCCATTTTTGACCCACTTGACCCAATTTTGAAATTGACCGAGATTTGATGGAGACAAATATTGTGACATGATGTTTCAAGACATTTGGGCCAATAATGTGGCCTCTAAAGAGGGAACAATGTTGTTCTAAGATTTGACCCCTTGACCCCATTTTTGACCCCACTTGACCCAATTTCAAACCTGGCTGAGATTTGATGGAGACAAAAATTCTGACCAAGTTTCAAGACATATGGACCAAAAAATATGGCCTCTAGAGCGCACAAAAGGTTTTTCAAGATTTGACCCCTTGGCCCCATTTTTGACCCCACTTGACCCAATTTCAAACTTGACCGAGATTTGATTGAGACAAACATTCTGACCAAGTTTCAAGACATTTGGACCAAACATATAGCCTCTAGAGTGCACACAAGGTTTTTCTTAGATTTGACCCTTTGACCCCATTCTTGACTCCACTTGACCCATTTTTAAACTTAACCAAGATTCGATGGAGACAATTATTGTGACCAAGTTTCAAGACATATGGACCAAAAAATATGGCCTCTAGATTGCACACAAGGTTTTTCAAGATTTGACCCCTTGGCCCCATTTTTGACCCCACTTGACCCAATTTCAAACTTGACCGAGATTTGATTGAGACAAACATTCTGACCAAGTTTCAAGACATTTGGACCAAACATATAGCCTCTAGAGTGCACACAAGGTTTTTCTTAGATTTGACCCTTTGACCCCATTCTTGACCCCACTTGACCCATTTTCAAACTTGACTGAGATTCGATGGAGACAATTATTGTGACCAAGTTTCAAGACATTTAGGCCAAAAGTATGGCCTTTAGAGTGCACACAAGGTTTTTCTAAGATTTGACCCCTTGACCCCATTTTTGACCCCACTTGACCCAATTTCAAACTAGACCGAGGTTTGACGGAGACAAACATTCTGACCAAGTTTCAAGACGTTTGGACAAAAATATGGCCTCTAGAGTGCAAACAAGGTTTTTTCTTAGAATTGACCCTTTGACCCCATTTTTGACCCCACTTGACCCAATTTCAAACTTGACTGAGATTTGATGGAGACAAACATTCTGACCAAGTTTCAAGACATTTGGGCCAAAAATATGGCCTCTAGAGCGCACACAAGGTTTTTCTAAGATTTGACCCCTTGACCCCATTTTTGACCCCACTTGAGCCAATTTCGAACTTGGCCGAGATTTGATGGAGACAAACATTCTGACCAAGTTTCAAGACATTCGGGCCAAAAATATGGCCTCTAGAGTGCACACAAGGTTTTTCTAAGATTTGACCCCTTGACCCCATTTTTGACCCCACTTGACCAAATTTCGAACTTGACCGAGATTTGATGGAGACAAACATTCTGACCAAGTTTCAAGACATTTGGGCCAAAAATGTGGCCTCTAGAGTGCACACAAGGTAAAGTTTGACGACGGACAACGGACGACGGACGACGGACGCCGGACAGCAGCCCATCACAATAGCTCACCTTGAGCACTTCGTGCTCAGGTGAGCTAATGAGTGATCATGAAATGCCAAACTTACTAAATAAGTCATCTATAACAAGAGGGCCATAGTGGCCCTTAATCGCTCACCTGAATGAACTGTCTAAAATTTTCAAATGTAGAAATAGAATGATGAATGACTGAGCTATACAAAGCTGTTGCTTCAATAAAAATTGAGAATCCTTTTTTTACATTTTTAAGGTTGATTTACAAGGATTTTTATAATTGATTTTGTGACCTAGTTTTTGACCTCAGATGACCAAATTTCAAACTCGTCCGAGATTTCATCTAGACAATCAATTAGACCACATTTCAGGTTGATTGGCCAAAAATGTGGCCTCTAGAGTGCAAACAAGGTTTTTCTTAGATTTGACCCTATGACCTAGTTTTTGACCCCATATGACCTAATTTCAAACTTATCCGAGATTTCATCAAGACAATCATTCTGGCAAAATTTCAGGTTGATCAAGCAAAAAATGTGGCCTCTAGAGTGTATACAAGGTTTTTCTTAGATTTGACCCTGTGACCTAGTTTTTGACCCCACTTGACCCAAGTGTGAACTCATCTGAGATTTCATCTAGACAATCATTCTGACCAAAATTCAGGTTGATTGGGCAAAAAATGTGGCCTCTAGAGTGATAACAAAGTTTTTCTAACATTTGACCCTGTGACCTAGTTTTTTACCCCAGTTGACCCAAATTTGAACTCATTTGAGATTTCATCAAGACAATCATTCTGACCAAATTTCAGGTTGATTGGGCAATAAACATGGCGAATAGAGTGCCTATAAAGTTTTACTAAGATTTGACCCTGTGACCTAGTTTTTGACCCCAGTTGACCCAATTTCGAACTCTTCCGAGATTTTATCAAGATAATCATTCCAACCAAAATTCAGGTTGATTGGGGAAAAAATGTGGCCTCTAGAGTGCATACAAGATTTTTCTTAGATTTGACCCTGTGACCTAGTTTTTTGACCCCAGTTGACCCAATTTTGAACTCGTCCGAGATTTTATCAAGACAATCATTCTGACCAAAATTCATGTTGATCGGGCAAAATATGTGGCCTCTAGAGTGCATACTAGGTTTTTCTTAGATTTGACCCCGTGACCTAGTTTTTGACCCCAGTTGACCTAATTTCGAACTTGTCAGAGATTTCATTTAGACAATCATTCTGACCAAAATTCATGTTAATCGGGCGAAAAATATGGCCTCTAGAGTGCACACTAGGTTTTTCTTAGATTTGACCCTGTGACCTAGTTTTTGACCCCAGTTGACCCAATTTTGAACTCGTCTGAGATTTCATCAAGACAATTATTCTGACCAAAGTTCAGGTTGATTAAGCAAAAAATGTGGCCTCAAGAGTTCCTACAAGGTTTTTCTAAGATTTGACCCTGTGACCTAGATTTTGACCCCAGTTGACCCAAATTTGAACTTGTCCAAAATTTCATCAAGATAATCATTCTGACCAATTTTCAGGTTGATTGGGCAATAAACGTGGCCACTAGAGTGCATACAAGGTTTTTCTTAGATTTGACCCTGTGACCTAGTTTTTGACCCCAGTTGACCCAATTTCGAAGTTGTCCGAGATTTTATCAAGACAATCATTCTGACCAATTTTCAGGTTGATTGGGCAATAAACGTGGCCACTAGAGTGCATACAAGGTTTTTCTTAGATTTGACCCTGTGACCTAGTTTTTGACCCCAGTTGACCCAATTTCGAACTCGTCCGAGATTTCATCAAGACAATCATTCTGACAAAAATTCAGGTTGATCGGACAAAAAATGTGGTCTCTAGAGTGCATACAAGGCAAATGTTGACGACGGACGTCGCACGACGGACGACGCACGACGGACATCCACCTAACCACAATAGCTCACCTTGAGCACTTCGTGCTCAGGTGAGCTAAAAAGATATAAGGCTTAGTCAAAATTTTTTATCTGTTGTAGATAACAAGATTAATAAATTTAATACTTAATTGATATAAATTCAATATTCTATTTATAATATATATGACACAAATATCTGCTATAAATCAACTGAATTCTTGTCAACATGTCAAACATGAACCCTATTCAATCAATATCCTCTTTGTTCAGGGCTTGTGCTAGCTTTTTGGGGTCAAAACAAATTTTTACTACAAGAAGTGCAATTCATGAAAAGAATTTTGCAGGCAACCATGTCAATTGACCTTTTCAGTTCTATTTGTAAAAGTTAAGATATACATCCACCAAACATCATTGAAAATCTGAGGAAAAATGGAGACCAGTTTTGATTCTTAGGAATTTCTCTCAAGGGGGTCATTTTGACTCCCTTGAGAGAAAATCTTAAGGATTTAAATAAAATATGTTTTCAGATCTTTGGGGGTCAACATCATGGTTTACGTGTCACAAACGAGGCCAGACTGATATTGTTACCTGGTGTCCTAATAAATGTTGTCTAGCAGCAGCTAGCTGACTGTAGGACACTCTTGCTCCTTGAAAACAGTTCTGAAACTTCCAGCAACATGTCTGGGGCTGAAAATGAAAGAAAAAAAATACTAAAGAACCAAATTCATGCCAAAATCGGTCTTTCAGACACAGATGTGCAGGCATCTATGTCACCCCTAAAATACAATTTGAGGACTAATACAAGATGGTAGGTGTTAAAGAAAATATCCAGGGTATACCTCATAACCTGATCTATCTAGAGTGTTGTCATAGGCTGAATTAGTCCCCAAAATGCCTAAATTGTATTTTAGGGGTGAAATAGTAGGCCTTTTTTATACTGTTTTGGGGGCCGAAATTCAGCCCCACTCCCCTTATAAGATTATGTATCCTCGAGACACCAGTTTTGACGCACATAAGCAAAAAATAAGAAATTTTCAATAGGAAAAGAAAATATATTAATACTCTTCAGTGAAAACATGCAACAGGTTAATTTGACTTTAAATCACTGTTAAAATATAGATTTTGTCTATTCTTCTTATTGAAATAGATGCAAAAAATTCCCATCCATTTTGCATGGACTTAATTTGACAGACACCTATTTTGACGCCCTAGATAATACAGTTTTTTTATTTCATTATTGTGAATGAAATACCAAGCTGAAATTATTATCTTATAATTATACTGAACGCAAAAAGTTTAGTCGCACTTATAGAAACGTCGCAAAGAAGTCGAACAATTAAGCTGAACGAAAGTTTTAACATGAAATATACATGTCATCCAACTTGCTTTCTTTTGATAGTAGGTTTTTATTTTTTCTTGCATACATACGTGTCTAGTGATGTTTACGTGAATTTAACGTACTTGGTCGATATGTTGGTGTAGCAAAATGGCTTAAGATTCTTTTTTGTCTCATTTGATTTCTCTGATTCCCAGTTAACATTAAACATTTAAATGTTACGCATCCTTCGCAGAAGAGCAAACTTTTGAGACGACGTTAAATTAGTCCAGCAGTGCATTGACATATCTCATACGGTGTACATATCTGGGAAATGTTGAAATAGACTTTACTTTCTGTCACAAGTGTTATATCGACATGAGATTTGTTGCAAATAAACATTGACACCACAAGGGCCACTTTCCTTTAACAAATCTCATTTAACGACAATAAAATTGCACACGAACGTCATGACGTTACGCTACGCAATGGCATATTTTTGATATCCAGATTGATTTCAATCGATTAAACAACTCTGTGCACCATTCATGCCTTGCATTATCATTAATGGAAACCAACTAAAAGAAAAATTACCATGGACATGTTAAATCAACGTCCCCATGGCCGTCAAAAGAACGTGAGTGATCACTGAACTGGAAATGGGCAATAACTCAATTTCTTGGGTTAAGAAGAAGCAGGCCCTACTGTTTTTGTCCCTGATAGACAATATTTTACGAAAATTGTCACTCATTAAACAATAACTGCATTTTGGTGGGTATGGCGAAGCAATGGTGCTGTTGAGCGGGTGCATGGAATTACCAAATTATTCAATCATTACCAAATTAAATCAAACTATTACCAAATTAATCCTATAACCATGATTGTTATTAGCTTTAAAGTTGTTTTGAATAAAAACTATTTGATAATGATTACTAATTATGTTAAATACTTACAATAAAATTGTGAAAATCAACCTACAACAAGATTTCTCATTAATTTGGTATACAGGATTATCCATTATGAGAAAACCATTGACTGCATTACCAAAGTGAAACAATTACCAAATTATTGTGAAAATCAACCTTTTACAAGATTTCTCATTAATTTGGTTTACCGGATTATCCATTGTGAGAAAACATTGACTGCATCAGCAAAGATAGACTATTACCAAATTATTTTGAAAATCAACATATTCGGAGATTTCTCATTAATTTGGTGCACAGGATTCTCCGTTATGAGAAAACATTAGCATAGTGAGACAATTACCAAATTAATGTGCAAATCAACATATTCCAAGATTTGTCATTTATTAACTTGGTATACTGGATAATCAACTATGCGAAAACATGAGAACCATGAACTGCACTAGCTAGGTTAGATTATTACAATAATGACTGAAAATTAACTCATTACCAAATTTCTCAATAGTTCTGTATTCTGGTACCTGGATTTTCCAAATATGTTGTCAAGATACACCAATAATCACTACAAATCATTTATTCATTTGATAATTTTGCATTCTTAATTCAAAAAGAACAGGGCTTACTCTGGGTCAAAATTTCTTTTAGCCAACACTTTAGCCAATTGAAATTTTTTTAGCCAATTTTTGGGTCTTTTAGCCAATCTTTAGTCAGAAAAGGGCAGGAATAACATATAAGGAATCTCTACTTTTTTAAGTTTATTTATTTATATATAATAAAATATGTATATCAAATAGTAAATCCAACATTTCAGCACTAGAAAAACATTTTTGATACTGTACATTTATAAACTTTCAAAGGTTGCTTAATACTACTTTTTGAAGACAGAATCAAATAATTTTGATGTTTTACCTAGTATTTTCCTATACTTCTTTTCAGCCCAGACCTCTAACTCTCTTAAAAATCAAATTTCTCTAGGTCAGGGCCATTTATAGACAGACTCATGAGATTTTCCAAATTTTGTGGGTTGATAGTGTTTTTAACAGATTTTGTTAGCTGAACCCATGTTCACAATCAGCCGTAGAAACTGGTGCAATGAGCAATCTTTGAGCAAGTTCACAACAAGCCGGAAATGTCTCTGTTTCATAATGCCAAGTTAGGGCATGTTTTATGTCAACCACAGACTAACTTACAATTGAAAAGGGATTTCTAGAAAATTTTGAAAATGAATTTAATTCTTGTTTTGTGCCCTCAAACCCAAAAGAGACCAAATACCCAAAAATTGTATCAATATCAGCAGAAATATCTGAGTCTTTTAGTACTGGGATATTTTTGTGAAGGATGTCAAAATAGCTGTGTCTTCCGTGTCCGAAAATGTAGCCATTAAACTTTTGATCAAATTCAATTAACGTAATCCACCTTAAATTTCCATTGCCGAACGAATCTCAGCTAATCACCCAATTAAAGGATGATAAAGCACTAAACCAATAAATCAAACTGTTAAATCAACGTAAATCCTGACTGCATCGTAAACAATTAGTATGCTGTCTGCTAATCGCGTGTTTTCCGATAAAGGTTATCTTCACACTGTAAAAGTGCATGTAACGGCTGACTGAACACGATTAATGTGTATTACTATTTGTCTCGCTGGACAGCTGATTTAACTGATTTTACCCTTTTTAACCCTTTAGTCAACATTTTCGCCAATTGGAATTTTCTTTAGCCAATTTCTTGAAATTTTCGCCATTGGCTAAATTGGCTAACGGCAGCGTAGCCCCTGAAAGAATTTAAATAAAATTTTGTTAAACCCCTTAATTATCATGAATTTAGGATTAATTTGGTAATAGTTTGGTTTAATTTGGTAATCATTGAATAATTTGGTAATTCCATGGACCGCTGTTGAGCTATCAGAAATATCCCATACTCTAACCAACTTCTTGTTTATCACGCTGAGATACCCTAAATTAATATTGATGACAAAAATTATTTTGAATGTGTTAAAAAACAGAAGGCCGTCCGTTGTTAAAACTGTGTGACTTTACCATTCTACCGGTCTGTAGACAATCATATCGTTAACTTACGACTGACCAGTTTCATCTAACAATTCAAAATCATTGCATTCAGGCAGGAAATTGAATAGAATTTTATCAAATCCTTTGTGAAAGATTAATCACATCTTGAAATATATCCCATCGAAAACGGAACGACTAAACTTTTTGCGCTCAGTATACTTAATTTTGAAATATAAATTACTTTGAATAAGTATAAATAACATGATATTTTTATAACTTTTATTTTCGTATAAATGGGGGTAAAATAACATAATTTCTTGATACTCAGTTACTCACCTTTGATAGTGTGCTCTGAAGGCTCTTTTGAAAACACGAAATTCTACCCATAAAGTTCTGCATTCTTTTAGAAATTCTGTTTTTGATACAAAAAGCGAAATTTTGTTATGCAAGTTGCGGTCAAACTCGGTTACGAAACTCGACTCTAGACGCTTGAAAGTAAATAAGAAATCGCTTTAATGACCAGGAACAAATTTCATTTCCGGTTGAAAGAAGGTATCACTCCTGTCGAGATAGAACCTTACCGTCAATAGGTATTTTGCCGTAATTTTGCGGCCTTTTAATCAAAATGACATTTGCATAGAACGTCTGATAGGTTATAGAAAAAAAGAACACATTAATGTAAAGCAATACACCGAGGGGCTTAATAAAAGCAAAAATAGAAATAATAAAGAAAATAAATACCTATAAAAATGAAGGTTTATTTCTTCTTCGACGGAAAGATTCAGCGAAGCGTTCTGGATTCAAAATTGTTTGTAACCTAGCTCTGACTGAAATTAATAGAAATTATGGTCTATTTAATGAAGGACGCCCAGACTTATGTACTGTTTTACAACGTGAAGGCAGAGGTACGACTGAAAATTGGTAAAGCGACTGAGATTTGACTTCTGCATATAGACTGGTCTTACTTTCGACTCATGTACGAAGCCTTTTATGATAGTCGACAGTGAGACCAGTCTATTCTGAATATCGCTTATTTCGCCCAAATTGGACGTTATTATCGATATTGTATTTCCTCCGAATCCCGATTCCGATTCCTCAGAATCTGATTCAGAAGTTTGTCATAGAGATCACAAAAACACGCCACCTACTTACAGCTATGAATGGGTAGTTTCTAATTAAGAGTCTAAACGGTTTTATTCCAATCATGACTCTAACAATCCCTTCAAATCTGTCATAGCAAACCAAATAAGTAAATAGATCGATTTCTAAGTGAAAATTTACTTGAAAACGAGTTTAAATATAAAGACGAGCTCTACTGAAATGCAAGATGTCGGAGAGTAACACTTTATACAGGGGTTTGGAAATACGACTTTTCTCCATATGTCCAAGGAAAAGTCAAAGTCAATTTCCTACTTGTCTATGTTCAAAATGAACTTACCCACAGAGATATAAACTGATCAATATTGAGTAAAGCATTGATTTTTAATGAAGAGAATGTTGTTACCAAGCATTTCTTCATTAGAGACAATGTCCCCCCCCCCCGAAACAATAGGATGACTTTTCTCCTTTTAGTACTGTATCAAGATTTGCTCTGGTATTTACATGTTCACGGACAAGTGACCAAGATAAATGTACTTGAACGCGAGTGGAAAAACTCGTGTGGTCCATGGGAATTCCACACCCCTTTTATCTTTGAATAAGTTCACGATATGGTTTGGATCTACTTAACTCTGGCCGTTTGTTAGGACTGGTTGTTATTTTTCAGAAGTAGAAGTATTTATCTCAAATACGATTACTGCTACTAAACCTTGGGTTGTTTGAAACAAAATTTTATACATAATTATTTTGCTAGCGTAATGACTTAACACGATTACTACCAACAGATATTTCATCTCTGTGATTCAATAATTCGATTACTGATACTAGACAATCTTGTCTCTTGTCTGGCCATCCATCACTTATAACCATTTTTAATGTTTGAAACTGTATATCTCCCCAGTTAACCTCACTTGTGACTTATTGTCAATAGTCATTACTGTGAATGCGTATGCCCATCCACAATCCCAAACCTCCACCCCTATATAACTCCGGACCGTGATGTATCATCAGCATTGTTTCTTAACAAGGTATCTGATATCGGAATATTTTCCTACAAACATGTGCTTATTCTAATTCCAAATTTTGAATTAAAGGTAACATTTTGTTAAGTCACGACGGGGCACAATCACCATATGGGGCAAATTTCTGGTTACTTAACCTGAGCACACATGCTGTCAACCCGATCAACATTAAACCAAGAAATTATTAAACTCCTCCTACAATTTTGCTCAAAACATGATTAAACTTTGTACAAATATTTATTCCTTGATTAAGTATTGCGATGTGCCATATAAAAGTCTGAACAACTGGTTGAAGAATTATCCCATTAAGCTGGGACATTATTACACCTTTTTTTCATATTTGTAAATTAGTAATTTTGAATCGCAATTCTATATAGCCCTGCGTTCAGGATGACAAAACGGTAAAAAATTTTGCCAATGATACCTCGCTTTGCACGTAAGTGCACGTGTAAAGCGGGGTATAATTGGCAAACTTTTTCGTATGGTTTACATGAATAGCCATGAAACATTACAGAAATAGCGTCCATGTATCGGAGTTGAGCTAAACGTGAACTTTCTTTTTCTCCTGATTGAAGAATTGTCACAGCTTGAACTTTAATATTTTTTCCTCATTTTTATACATTTTCAGATAATTTTTTAAGCGAACTCTTGCCATAGTTTGATTTTAGATTTATCTAAAAGATCTAGTAGAGATACTTAAGTTAAAAAAAAAATCGTGCCAAACCGGACAAAAGTTGCATTTGTTAGGTCTAATAGCCAAAGGACGCTGATGCTTCGCCATATAAGCACTGTGTCCGTCGTGCGCCCATTATTTTGCGTATCTGTTCATAATCTTTTCTCTTTAAACAATAATCAACTTTTAAACTACTAGAAAAATTTAAACTGAATTTTTACAGGAATGATTGGTGGATGATTCG
Source organism: Fragum whitleyi (assembly GCA_948146395.1). Lineage (NCBI taxonomy): Eukaryota > Metazoa > Mollusca > Bivalvia > Cardiida > Cardiidae > Fragum > Fragum whitleyi. The sequence continues at coordinate 37,188,226 of OX411555.1, forward strand.
CTGTCAGATGAAAAACCTGCCTTTAATGAGCGGAGACCTTCCATGAATGATGTATTTGAATTTCTAAAATTATTTTCGAACAACCTTACTCCTGGGTTATAATCAAACTTCCCAGTAATTTACCACTTAGTGACATATAGACTGCTATACTTATATTGACTGGATGATAATTATGCCTTTTATTGGCTAAGGTCATTTCCATATACGCGATATTATTTGAAAATCGTTTTCTTAGAACACTACTTTGTTATGATGCAAAATTGGATGCACACAGGTCGAGCTTAAATGAATGATCACAAGAACCTGATATGAGCAAACTTTTTTAAGGTAAATCGAATGAAGCTTAACACCAAATTTCTAGCTGTCTACCTACCATCTAGTTTCAGATAAATAGGTATGGTTTCAGAAAAGCAGATTTTGGTAGATTTTCACTCTTTGTTTCTATGAAAACAGGATGCGCTTTGGCGGAGCCCAAAATGACCCAAGGGTCATGATATCTAGGTCAACTAGATGATGCTTCATACCAAATATGAAAGATGTGTGCCTTCTAGTTTCAGAGGTTTTTATAGATTGACATTTTTTTCACCTTTTTGTTGTCGTAATAACCAGAGTTAAGGGGGATTTCGATTATTTGAACAACTTTGGTAGAGTTTGACCAAAGGTCATCCCCGCTAAGTTTCATCAAGATCGGTAAGGTTATGTTTAAAGAAATTGTGGACAACGGACATTGGTTAATCACAATAGCTCATCTTGAGCACTTTGTGCTCAGGCGAGCCAAAAACTGCCGAAATACAAAAAAAGCGCCATTTGATACTAATGGTTTTGTCTCTGTGACCAATATAGAGCGAATGTTGGTCGGATTGTGGAATTATGGTGAAGAACCGTGTGAAGTGCATTGTCACCAAATAAGAGCCACCAAAGTTCGATTAAGCTCCCCGAGTAAGTACATCGTACTAAAAGCATGGTAAAAATATAAATATATAATACATACTTAGTGTATTATATGAAAAAAAATATCTAACGAGGTTGGGAGAATTGATCATTGTCGAGGCTCTGCCGAGACAATTGTCAATTCTCACAACCGAGTTTGATATTTTTTTCATACAATACACTAAGAATGTATTATATTTATCTTATAACCTCTTTTTGTCTTGTTTTCGTCGATGTTTCTTACCGAAATGCAAGTTTCTAAAAATAACTGTATGATATTATTGTTCTAAAAATAACTATGTGATATCATAAAAAATATCATACGGGTTGTTATCACACAGATATTTGTATAGTTATAAGATAAAGTCTAAATAATGAAAAAGAAAAATCCACGACATATTCTTTGTAAGTAGCTTAAAAATACACATGTGAAATATGAAGTCTCTGTCGCTGACCATTCAGAAGGTATATGGAATGTCCATATGCAAATCTAGTTTTCTTTATTGATTCAGATAAGCATTTTTCTAGGTCTACTGACCGAAGGTCAGAAGACCCATAGCGATGGTGTGTTTTTGCGTTCGTTGGTAAACGTTTTATTTTAATCGCGATAGGGTCCACAGTTTTCACCCACTTTGCTACAAACATGCACAGACTGATTGTACCATTTTAAGGGAAGTTTCTTTCGAAAATAGATCAGGTCCGTCTTGTATAGCGGAAATGAGGGCCATGTGGAATTTTGCGACAGTGTCTACAGTTTTCATTCGATTTGCTTCAAACTCGTGTAGCATGATAGTACAAAGTTTGCATATGGATTATTTCTCTCAATGATGGTTCAGATCTCTCAAGTATCACAAGTAAAGGGGCCCTGTAGCATCTTGATTAAAGAATACTTGTAATCTCGACAAAGTCCACTTTTCATCGGATTTTCAAACTATACAGAAAATGATTGCACCAAGATAAGAATAGCTACTTATAAAGTTGGCTCACATACGTGAAGTGTCCAATGGAAAGGGGCCTAATGGAATTTTGATGAAAATATCATTGCAATAGAGTCCGCAGAATGATTCTCCCAATATAAGGATCTTTCTTTTCAAAAAAGGTCAGGTCCCTCTAGTTTCACAGGAAAAAGTCTATGAAAATTTGTTTAAAATATCCTTATTATAGTTATAGAGTGTACCGTTTTAATCTGGTGTGCTCCAAACTTTCACAAAATGAAAAAAATCCTTTTGAAAATGGGTCAGGTGGATAGGACCCTTATGGAAATTTGATAGTTATCCCTGCACTTGACCTTTGACTGAATTAAGAGAGATAGTCTTTAAACAACGTGTTTATATCTTATACAGCCTTTCTTGCCATATACTTTGTGTGAGCCGCTAGAGCGTCTAAGGCCATCATGGACCTCTAGTTCTATTTTTCAAGGAAATGAACTGCATTAAAAATCAAACTTCTTAGATCACTTCAAAAATATAATTTTCAATCTCATCTGTTTTTTTATTGGGAAAATAGGAGGTATAGGGTAAGATCAGACTGCACATATTCAAAGGCCTATCTTTTTCTTCAACTTCCAAAAAAGAAGTAGTATTCTGGATTCAGAATGACAAGGGTTCAAGAAAAGAGAAAAGAAAAAGTATGCTTTTCTTCATTTTTAATTAGATAACAGACAATAAATACTTCTTCATAATGGTTGTGCTAAATTAAGTCCCAACGCATTCATAGATCGTTTCAATATGTTTAAGAACAGATTACACACATGACATTTCAACCATTCCTCTTCATCATAACATCAATTTGTTTAATAAATTGTCATTTCAAGGTCAGTACAAAACTATTGTGAGTGCCTTTTAATATATGTGACCTGTTAGGCGTAAAGGGGCCATCTGGGAACTCTACAAAATGAATATTTGAAAAAGACATTGGGTCCAGCATAGGTCAACCAGAGGTCGTATTCCAATAATTCTTTCTCTAAATAGTAGATTGATCATTCTAGATACAGAAAATAAGCACATAGGGAAAAGTTTCGACTCTAGTTAGTCTGCACAATTTGCGCAGTCTGACTAGGGTGAACACTTTACACACTACCCATACGGTCCCTTTTTGCACAACAGGTCACATTTATTCACTTCCAATAGTTTTCCAATGATATCCTAAGTCATAAGTATTAAATTGACAAATAAGTATTATTTCATCATAGATCTTTTAAGTAATTAAAACATCAAGCATAAATCAACAAATGTGAACATTTTAACCCTTGTCATGCCAAATAAAACCTTGTTAAAATTGCATTTAAATCAAAGTGCTGATTGTGTGTCAGTATTCAATTTTCAAATGTAATTTAAAACTTTTCAGGTTTTGATAGGAAAATCAGAAAGTAGAGACTAAGAACAGGCTGCACATATATGCAGGCTGATTTTGTCTTTACCCTCTGCCAAAGCAGGAATATTTCAGGTTCAGCATGGAAAGGGTTAATAGATTCTTCTACATATCTTTTGCATTCCATACATGATTATTCATTGAAGACATTGATATTTTAATGTTTGAAATCAGCAAGCAGACAGAAAGTCTTGAATACTTCTGGTAGAATAGGGATGACACTTTCAACAATTATGCAATTGGGAAAGCCAAAATTATGGCTAATCCATGCACTTGCATAGCATGGTCAGAGCCTACCTTTTGTAGATAGTCACATATTCAAACCAGTTACTTTCACTGGATATTACACTGCTTCTATAGTATTTCAGTTGTACCATAGAGACTGCAGCAGATAGCCATGATTTCCTGGAATTTCTCATTCTACTACTTCAACATTCCCAGAGGCTTCAGCTGCTTTTGCTTATAAGACATTCAAAATCACATTTTGGAAGGATACAAATATCAGACAGAAGATACAAACTCAGTGTCTATAAACAATTGGAAAACTATTTTAAATGCCTCACCTAGCTCTCAAAGTGGCTTAGCGTTTATAGTTCACAAAATTAGGAGCTTGTTTGTGAAACTTCCAATTATTTCATATGTGTGCTGAGCAAAGGCTCTGGTCAGACTATGCATTCGCCCAGACTGATCAGAGTCTGTGCCATGCACTCTGTGGATAGTTATACAGTCTCAAAGTATCTTTAGACAGACAGGTAACCTTATAAAGACAAACCTGTCTTAGTGGCCACCTGTATTCAAGCATGCAACCTGTTTATAGCAAGGTTGCTTAAGACAGGTTTGACTGTAAGTGGATTTTGTGGCTGTCAATACTGCTTGCTGTTTGCACCTCAACATGTCATAAGGTTGGAAATGTGACACACAGGCCTATTTCACTTTGCCAGAAATGTTATATATGGCCAAAATAGTGCACTAACCCTAATAATTCAGACACTGTATTGACAGTCAATTTCTGTTCTGAAATTCTTTGACAGTGGAATCAAAACATTTTGATTTGTCCAAATGAGGCTTATTTATATGCAAACATTGCATAGTTTTAATTGGGTCTTCAATCATCAGTGTATGCGTGGACTGGTCTGTTTGAATACTAAGGGTTAATACAGTAACAATATACTTTTTTTTCTTTCATTGAAGGTAACATGAGAATAGTGATACAAAGACATAAGATATAAAGAATTTATCACAATATGCCAAATTATCACAGACTTTTATGTACTGATTAATCAGTACATTAATCAGTTTTTTAAATATATTGAACAAAGTAAAAGAAAGAGGGATATTAGGATTACAGTTGTTCTGCATATTAAGGAATTTGATGGCCAATTTTTTAATGTAACAGCCTTGACTGAGAAGGAAAATTACTTGCCTCACCTTGAACAAGAGTACCATCATCACATTATATACCACTCCAGAAATGAATTACAAGGAGTCCTCTTTCTGTAACATGGCTAAATATAACCTAACCCCAACAATTTTAAAGTTGATAAATGAAATTCATTTTCATGTCATTGATCACATTTTTTTTTTAAGAAAGTCATAAGAAGGTTATGAAACAGAGATATTACGGAGAAAATGCTGCTAAACATTTGCTTCAATAATATGAAGCAAATGTTTAGCAGCATTTTCACCATAATAGAGATATTATCTCAATATCAGAATAGCTATCCCCTTAGAATTTGGCCCAGCTCATAAAACATTGCTTCAATTAGATTGCATATTGTAAATTTATAATCAAGCTAAGCAGTTTAAGTAAACCTCAAAGTTTAAACAGAGACCTAGGAATAATATTTGAGGTATCAATCTTTCATTAAGTTTTTTTTTTTAATCTTATTTAGAAATAGTTTGTTATAACAAATATAGCATATTATGAATGTTTCATAATTCAATGTTCCACTTGTACGAGTGCAGGGAATGTTCTCATTCTAAGTCGTTCCACTTCCGCTCGTAGTACAGCCACTTCTTGAGCTTGAGCTTTGGCCAGATCAACAAGTTTACGTCGATATACAATGTCCTGGTAACGCTTCTCTCTTCCAGCATCTGAACGACGGTCAGCTGTTGAATAAAAGAAAAATCAGTGTGTTGATTTTAAATGAATGATTAAATTTAGAAAACAATCAATACAAAGTTATTCATTAAAATTTTGAAGTTGACCACTATTTTCAAATAAACCTTGCATAGAAAAAGTATTCTTCTTTTAGATAATTTTAGGCTTATAGAGTTGTGATCAAAAGTATCAAAGAAGTGATATGAAACTAAGAAATAGATTGGAAAGCGGGAAACTTAATATATTTTTTTTTAAAAGAGAAGTTTTGAAATTGACAGCCATACCCCTTTGAATTTAATGATAGTAAATATCAAGTATAACAAGAGCACTGCCCACAGATGCCAACCTCTCGGTTGCAGATGCTGGATAATTAAAAAATGTAAGTTGAAAAAGGGGCAAAACTTTCACAAAAAAGCTTTAAGTTATTTCCCTTGATAGTCTTGATAGGTTGTGTGATGATGAACACACATACCAAGTTTCATAAAGATATTCTAAATAACAACAGAGATATGACCAAGGTTAAAGTTTGTCAGGCCAATGCTGCCACAAACCTAGCCAAGTTAATCACAAGTTTTCTTCGAAAACAAGGAATCAATCATAAACCCTATACTGCTGATTTTAAATTTTGTTTCAAAACTGAAAATTTTTTATACATTTCAGTCTATCTGGCATAAGTTTTTCCTGCAACAATTTTAAAGAAAAGCAGATGATGTAGGCAAAGACCAGACTGCAGTCTATGATCTTAGTCTATACTGTCTGCCAAAGCCTTGTTTTCAACAGAAAAATATCATAAACTGTAGGGTTTAAGGTAGTGGTAATAGCTCCCCAAGGTTTTGGAAGAAATGAAGTTTAACAGTGTTAACTGAGGTTTCCAAATGATTTCATAAGGAAATCTCAGTTGACATCATTAAAGTATACGGAACATTGCATAACTATTATGGGTCTACAACGGTAAGCATTTATTTTAACATACCGTTGACTTCCTCTATATGTTTCCTTTCATGAACAGAGACATTCAGATCTTCTAATTCTTTAAGGAGTTGTTCATTATCATTTTCTTTCTGTTTTATAGTCTTATCTAGGTCTTTTAGTGTCTTTTTCTTTTCATCCAATGTTTTTTCATGAATCTAAAAAAGAAAATTACCTGATAAGAAGGGTACATGATAAGAAGACTGCATGCACATAATTAAAATCAATCTGGTTATAGTGGAGTTATTGGAGAAAGTGCTTTAGAGAATTTCTATGATAAATGTCTTTTTTCCCAAAATTTCAAGATTACATGTCAAGGGGATAGATAGCACACCACTATTGTAAGTGCCTTCAAATATATGGTCAATTTCAAGAGTGTTGAACTGACCCCTTGATGTAGCTTGTCTTGCAAAAACAGTGAAGTACAATGAACAAAATGAAGTACAGGGTAGAATTTAAGTAATTTCTCCTGGTCTCCAGACTTCACCAGCTAGGGACAATATATTTGCTAGTGGTATAACTCTTGTCATGATGAATTAAAACCTTTTCAATTTGCATTTAAATCAAATTGCTGAAAGCACCAAATACAGTAATTGTGAGTCAGTATTCATTTGTAGAATATGTCATTTAAACTTTTCTATTTTAAAAAGTAAATTCAGTTGGTGTTGACTAAGATCAGAATGAATATATGAGCAAGCTGATCTTTTTCTATATCTCCTGCCAAATCAGGATTAATATGTGCTCCGCAATGACAAGGGTTGATAGAGAATGGCCGTTATACCACTGTAAAAGATTCTTAGGTATATACTGTCTTTAACCTAAAAGTATAAATAGCTTTTCAATTATTTATTTTACAGCCCTTTGCACAAAAGATCACATACCCCTTGTATTTTGATCAAGCTGTAATTATAAAGTATTAATAAGAATTATTCGGTGATTTTGTTTGATAAGAATCGAAAGAATAGGACTGCTTTCTTTCACAAAATAAAATTTTGATTAAGGAAAATTGTAATAGAACCATAAAACAGACAACTGCAAGCTTGGTTTCTATTATTAAAAACTTTGAAACAAAAAATACAAATCTATTTCCTTCTTTGAGTTGAACAGCCCTGTGTGCAGGGTAAAAACGCCTGCAAAATAATTTAAAAAATATGCCCTGCTTTGCAAACGGCATCATATTAATAGTTTGAAAAATCTGCATGCAGGGTAGACCTCAGTAAAGAATTGATTCATAAACAGCAGTCAGTAAAATATTTACCCTTTTCTGTGTTAATATTGTTTGCTCGAGTTTTCCTATTTCTTCTGATTTTCTGCCCTCATAATCTGGTGAATTCAAGAACTGAAATGTATAAAGATATAGTTTAACTCACAAATATCTTCCTGTGACCCTCTTATAGTTAAGCTTGGTGAAAAAGATAAACATGTATTGAAAATTTACACACATTATTTAACTCTAATCATTTCAACCTTGTTTTAAGGAGTGGGGATCTTTTCCAAATCAGCGAATATTTAAAAAGAAATAATATCATGCCAAGTTTTTCAAACCTTCAATTCAACTTTCAATTTTTGCCACAATTATTTTTTTAATTGAGAACACATTAATTTCATTATAAATGATTGATTCAAGCACATATAGACTGTGCTTCAAACATCAAGGCCCAGAGAATCTTTGTATAGACAATGATGCAAAACAAATTTCTTCCACGATCAGAACTTTTGGGGGCTCCAGTCTACATTGTTTTAAGTACCCTTATAAATATAGGGGCATACAACAGTATGTGTTGTGCCCTCAAAAAGAGCAATAATTTCAGAACATTTATTGAGCAAGTGCGAAGCATTTCCAACAATTTCACATGTGTGCATAGCGAAGGCTCTGGCCAGCCTGTGCATCCACACAGGCTGGCCAGAGTCTTCACCATGCACTTTGTAGATGGACAAGGTCTTAATCCCTCTTCAGGCGTTCAGCAAATATTCTCATTCCATTATGTTGCTGTCCAGATAGCTAAATGTCTCTTTATCACACACACATGAAATTGTTGGAAATGTCATGCACAGGCCTAATTTTGTTGCTGTCTGTGACAAAATAAGCCCTCCTTACCAACTGAATTTCTCTTGTAACTTTCATAAATTGTATATCCTTCATTCTGTTTTGTAAATCTTCCATTTGCATCAACATCTTCTTGTGTTCCCTGGGGAAAAATGACAAACAAAATGTAGATTTGATGCACTGAAAAATCTTATAACTATGCAGATATTTTTAAACACTATTAAAATATTGATTGGCAACAGGGAAGCAAAGTTTCATATTAATTATAATTTTTCTTTTTCTTTTTCGAGTCTTCAGGGTTGAATAAGATATTAGTGAATTCAAATTTTAAGGAGAAAGAAATATTTCTTTTATATCAATACTTAACTTAGATTTAGGGATTTCCATGAATTCTTGTGTTAATTTGGTCACTTATTTTGATTGGGTAAATGAAACTCTCATTAATAAGAGCAATTAACAGTACATTACACCTAAAGAATTTCCCTATTCTTGTCATAATTTAATTTTCATTTTTATCATCAATTTTAACCATTAAGTTCATCCCATTAGGCATTGGACCAGTAGGCCAGACAAATGTACTTGATATTAATAGTTTAGGAGAAATAATGAAACATTTTTTCCATTCAATTCAGATTTTTATGTAAAATTCTAGTCATATTTTTGTTTCAATTCACTTTGAATAGTCAAGTAAACTGATTTACTTTTTAGTTTCATACATCAAAAAAAGAAAATATTTTTTCAACTCTTATGTACTCTCAATAAACCATAATAGTTTGATGATTTGAAATTAGAAAAAGTATACATACCACTCTAGCTGTATAATTCCTTTCCTGAAATCTTTACTTTCTACCATACTAGCTATCTTACTTTCACCTAATTGCTGAAATTGATTGAAAGAAAAATCATGTAAAAATAAATTCTTCTGGTGCTTTTTCCTTGCATTTGAAACACTGCAATACAAAACAGTTTCTGTTCCATGTGCCATACTTTTGAGCAAAACTAGATGTGAAATGGTAAATGCAACCATACAACCACTACCAGTTCCTTTCAATGAAAAGACTTTCAACAATGTTTCACTAAACAATATGTGAGTCCTTGGGCCTGTTTTACTAAGCATCTTACTATCATTTTTGGCTTAAGTAAAAAAAAATTAAGTTGCTTCTAAAGACAATTCCATTGAGGTATTGCAAGTCAGAATCTAACAATGAATGAAAACACTAGGTATAATTTGTGATTTTGATATCTATCAAAGACCACAAATTTAAAAACCAACATATTTTTTTTACAGTTCAAAATAGGGCTAAAGGAATTTATCTCACCTTATAAATTCATTCAATCCATTCCTACAGAATCAAATTTTTTGATGCCCACTGAGGACAAGCATCAGAAAACCTTTTTGACAATTGCTTATAACAAAGAGGATAAATATATGAGTGGCAGAGCTAATAGTGAAAATAATGCTTTTGTTGTTCACAAAATATATATTAATCCATCTTACTGGAAAATACAAACATTATTGTTCTATATTTTCAAATGCTAAAATGGGGCAGAACATGAAATTTTGAGACAAATTTTCTCAAAGCATAGTCATATTTCATGTGAATACTATGTATCTTCATGATACTACTTGTTTATCTGGCTTCCCTTAGATAACATCAAAAAGGATGAAATGAATAAAAACAGTGTATAATTTTTGTTAATTTCACAGGTTTAGCAGTTAGTGTATCAAATTATATTCTACCACTATTTCTCAATAAATCACCAAAGTGCAGGAAAGAAAAGTATTACCTTCATTCTCCATGAAATTTGTTTTCCCAAGAGAATTTTTTTTTAAATTTCACCCATTAAAAATTGTTATCTGCAACATCTTAAAGTTTGATAATGCTAAAATGATTGTATGGTAAGAAGTTAAATAGTAGGTGATACCTTAATATTTTGGTTGAGATCTTCAACTACACTACGATGTAACAAAGCACTGTCTTTATAATCATGGATAAATGACCCTGCATAGACCTCTACTTGACCTTGTTTTAGTAACAACTGTACTTCAAGGTTAAGGTTGAATCTGGTATGGTCCTCATGAAGCCTGAAATTAATGTGAAGAAAATCTGATTAAGGTAGTTGACCTGTAATAGCTTTGCAATGTTTTGGAAGTAATCATTTTGACAGTGTTAACTGAGGTTTCCTAACAAGAGCACCGCCTACGGGTGCCTACGATTAGGTGTCGAGTGCTGGATAGTGGGAAAAAATCTAAGTCGAAAAAGGGGCATAATTTGCACAAAATGCATCTAGAGTTCCCCCCTTAATAGTATAGGTTGCTCTTTTGGTGGTGAACATGTGTGCCAAGTTTCAAGTGAATGCCTTCAGTAGAACCAGAGATATAACAAAATGTCAAAGTTTACGCACGACGACGACAACGACGACGACACGGAGGCTATAGCAATACCTCAGGTTTTCTCCAAAAACAGCCGAGCTAATAATTATCATTTAGATACCTCAGTCAAAGTGGTAATACATCATAGTTCTGAAATATTGCAGGACTATTACAGGTCTGCTGTCTTAAAATGTTGTACTGTCTTGCTCAAAGGAATTATACAAGACAGGATATAAGGAATCATTCAAATAAACAAAAAGCAAATGGAACTAGAATGCAGCATATTGATGCTATTTTGAAGGTGATGGTTAGTGAACGTTTATAACTTGTTAATTGGGTTGCAATTCTGAAAAACAAGAGGGCCATAGTGGCCCTTATTCGCTCACCTGAATGAACTGTCTAAAATTTTCAAAAGTAGTATTAGAAATAGAATGATGAATGACTACGCTAAACAATGCTATTTCTTCTTTACAACTTGAGAATCCTTTTTTTACAATTTTCAGGTTGACTTACAACAATTTCTATGATTTGACTCTTTGACCTAGTTTGTGATCCCAGATGACCCAATTTCATACTCATGAAAAATTGCACCAATTCAATCATTCTGACAAAATAACAGGTTTATCGGGCAAAAATTTGGCCTCTGGAGTGCATACAAGGTTTTTCTAAGCTTTGACCCTGTGACCTAGTTTTTGACCCCACTTGACCCAATTTTAAACTCATCCAAGATTTCATCAAGACAATCATTCTGACCTAATTTCAGGTTGAAAGGGCAAAAAATGTGGCCTCTAGAGTGCATACAAGGTTTTTCTAAGATTTGACCCTGTGACCTAGTTTTTGACCCCACTTGACCCAATTTCGAACTCGTCCAAGATTTTATGAAGACAATCATTCTGACCAAAATTCAGGTTAAACAGGCAAAAAATTTGGCCTCTGGAGTGCATACAAGGTTTTTCTAAGATTTGACCCTGTGACCTAGTTTTTTACCCCACTTGACCCAATTTTGAACTCGTCCGAGATTTCATCAAGACAAACATTCTGACAAAATAACAAGTTTAATGGGCAAGAAATGTGGCCTCTAGAGTGCATACAAGGTTTTTCTAAGATTTGACCCTGTGACCTAGTTTTTGACCCCACTTGACCCAATTTCAAACTTATCCAAGATTATATCAAAACAATCATTCTGACCAAAATTCAGGTTGATTGGGCAAAAAAATATGGCCTCTAGAGTGCATACAAGGTTTTTCTAAGATTTGACCCTGTGACCTAGTTTTTGACCCCACTTGACCCAATTTCAAACTAATCCAAGATTATATCAAGACAATAATTCTGACCAAAATTCAGGTTGAAAGGGCAAACGATGTGGCCTCTAGAGTGCATACAAGGTTTTTCTAAGATTTGACCCTGTGACCTAGTTTTTGACCCCACTTGACCCAATTTCGAACTCGTCAGAGATTTTATCAAGACAATCATTCTGACCAAATTTCAGGTTGATTGGGCAAAAAATGTGGCCTCTAGAGTGCATACAAGGTAAATGTTGACGACACAAGACACACGACGGACATCCACCTAACCACAATAGCTCACCTTGAGCACTTCATGCTCAGGTGAGCTAAAAATAGAGACATCACTCTGTGCTCTTTTGATAATGAAAACATTTGCAAAGTTTAAATTATATGAGCCTGTGTGTGACATTTCCAACAACTTGAAATGTAAGCCAAACAAAGACTCTGACTAGCCTATGCATCCGCACAGTCTGACCAGAGTCTCCACTGAGCACTCTTTAGATTGATAGAGTCACAATGTATCTCTAGACAATCAAACAATCTTCACACAAATGTTAAACTGTTGGAAATGTCACACACTGGCTCATAAATCTTCAATAACACGAGAGATTTGATGAAGGCTAGTTTTTCATGCCAACAATGCCTACGTCAAGAACACTACCAAATGCTGTGGTTATCACAAAACTAATACATTTTGGTCTAAACATACAAATTAAAAATTGAAACACTTTGAGACAAACACTTGTTGGTATAAAGATATGATTAATTATTGATAAATGAGAAGAGCTTCTTACTTATTAATTTGATCCAGAATTCCTTCAATTTCGCTTTTTAATATATCATCTTCTTCCATTCTTCTCTGCATAAATGCATTCATCTCTGCTAGCACTTGGGCTTTCACTTTTAACTGAAAAAGTATAAATCTTTCCTCATCGACTCTTGTCATTCTAAATGTAAATCTTGGCAAAATTGTATGAAAATGAAATAGCTGAAAACACTAATTGTGAATCTGTATTTATTCTGTATTTATTATGAAAATAAACTTTTGAAACTATTATGGACAAAGAAGAAATATTAGGTGGTATATGTTTAGACAAAGATCAGATGGCACATATGTGCAGACTGATCTTTGTTTATACCTAGTGCAAAAGCAGGAATATTGTAGGTAAGGGATGACAAAGGTTAATTAAGGGTTCGAAATAAAGCAACTTTTTCAATAATTATAGTTTTGAAACTTCTAATCTTAAAATGAAACTGTTTGCATGTACAGTATAGTTCTTTGTGAAAATCAATTATGATTAAAATACTCGAACTGAGAATCAAATATACCGTAATGATAACAATATTCTTAACCCTTGTTTTGCTGTATAAAATATATCAAAATTGCATAGAAATATAAGTTCTGAAAAAAACTGAATTCCATAATTGGGAGTCAGTATTAATTTCAAAAATATCATTTATAAACATTTCTGGGTGAAAAATGAAACTCAGGTGGTGTTGACTAGGATCAGACTGCACATATGTGCAGCCAGATCTTTGTCTATACCCCCTGCCAAAGAAGGAATATTCCGATTCAGCAAGACAGGGGTTAAAAGAAGTACTAGTTCTTGTAAGGCACAATCTTTTTAGTAGTCCTTATTCAAGCAAACATACATGTCAATATCAGTTAACAAAGAATTCAGATAAGATACCTCAAGTTAATAAATTAAGTATATAATGTAATTGAGATCATTGCCTGAGAGTTTTCAGTGGGGAATAGAAATGATAAGGGTAAGGCCACATGGACAGTGAACTATGCTCAACAGACCAAAGAAAAAGCTGCCATGTGTTCAGGATAACAAAATGTCGCAAACAGTTTTATACCCCTTTTTGCTTTGCATGGTCACTTGCATGCAATGCAGGGTATAATAAATTTGCAAAACAGTTTGCCATGTATATATGTTAACCTGAATGTTGGTCAGATATTAATACACTGATTGATTGATTGAATGGAGTTTAATGCCGCTTTCAACATTATTTCAGCTTTATCGTGGCGGCTGGAGCACCAAGCAATGGATTCCTGGTATTTCTCTCACCAGTACAACCATCAATCCCTCCTAGCCTCCAGCTACTGTCTCACATAGGTCTACGCTTATCAACCCATTTGTGAGAGACAATAGTCGGAAAGAATGAGTGCCACCATCGGTGATTGAACCTGGGACCTTTAGACAGTTCGACGCACTACCAACTGCGCTATGGCAGATATTGATACAACTGATGTGTTTTCTTATGAAAGGTAGTTCTTTGGCACCATGAAATTATCTTTTGTTATAACTGATATAGTATTTTAACCAATACCCTAAGCAAATTCTTAAAATTTATCTATTTGCAGCCTTATTTTAGCACAGCATTTCCCTTACCATATTTTCATTATCCACCTTCTGTCGTCTATACATGCACAGCCTCTGCCAGATCTGTGGCTCCAGACCCTCAGGACAGTTTGTGTCTTTGTCCAGTTCATCCATCGCATTATCTGTGTATTGTTTAGCCTGGGCATTCTGTCTTGCAGTGGAGGGACGGTCTGCAAATGGGTTGGGTAAAGCAGAGTCTCCTTCAGATTTTGGCAGTTTAAGGGCCCTGTAAATTAAAAAGTTTCACCAAATGCTACTTTTTAACTTGTATGTCCCTTATGATAGTAAATCTCTAGGGTTGTGTTTTTTTCTAATGCATTCAACACAATAGATCTATGAAAGAAAAATATCAATTATTTTTTGGCAAGTACATGTATAACCTGCAATAAATCTTTCATATAAAAGTCATTTATCAAATTTCATTTTCGACAGTGATTATTACATTTTTCAGATCATAAGATGTTTACATCATTTTAAAGTAGCCTTCAAAAAGGTATATCAAAGAATGTTTTACAGGGTTAGCAATAAACTATTGAAATTATAGTATGAATAAAATGACTTTAAAGGTATCAAAATTACAAGAAAACAGACAACACTGCTGTTCTTAATTAAATGTACTTTGTTCACAAGCCACAATACTATACATTGTGAAGATAAATTTGGACTTATGTTTGCGTATGCCTAACTAGGATTTTAAAATTAACAGGCACAAAATTGATAACTACCAAAAAATATATAGGCCCTAGGGATATTCAATCAACCTGTCGTCTATCTGCTCCTTATTGCAAGAAATGGAGGACATAGCAAGGGGTCCCAAGGGATAATTCTAATGATTTCAAAATTGATAGATGGTCACTACATTATAACTTAAGCTTGACAAAGCTGTAGTTGTGATGTTGTGGTCATTCATCAACTAGATCTATTTTGTTTGACAACTTGAGTAATGTGCGTTCTGGTAGTTACACCCTTGATTTAAAAATACTTTTTTTTTCATACACTAGAAGAATACCACACTACATGTCACACTGATTAACAGATGCAAAATTTTCTATTTTCCATTTTTATAGAGATTTGATTATTTTGATAAGGTGCATGTTTTTACACTTAATAATTAATACAAAATAATAAATATATTAAAATAGTAAAAAAATAATTAAAAAGAAATACCGGTGAGTCATCATTTAGAACAGCTGCACAACTTAAGTCTTCATAAAGTTTATTGTGTGCACCCCTTTACGAAATGTTTATGTTCACTTTAACTATCATTTCTATTTTAAATGACATGGACAAAATAGTCTGGAAAGCTCACCCAACAGTAGCCAATTTGTGACGATAATAAAAAACTATTGCAAATCTGCATGATTTGAAAAGGCTAAACAATACAAGTCACAATACAGCTACCAATAACTTTGTTTACATGAGGGATTTTAAAGTACAATAATACTTTATCTTCTCTATACCTCTTTACATTTTGATGAAAGAATGAAAAGGCTGATGCTGTTCCCAATTTAGATACAATCTGTTGTCTGAGAACAAAAGTGATACACATTAAATTAGACAAAGTCACAATTTTTCTTCTGTCTATAAAAAAGTCTATTACACTAAAGATATTAAAAAATCTTTACATTTGAAGACTAGTGTCAAAAGAATCATATTCAACCATCTCTTTAGATTTAAAGAATTGATTAATTGCTTTAAACCATATTGAATGAATTAGCAAACAAATATAATTAATTCAAATATTTCTTTTTTTTTTCAAAAAAAGTGAAATGATTAACAAAATTGAACTGACACTTTGTTGTGGAGAAAATACTTGAAAATGTGAGAACATAAAGATGGATCAGCACAAAACTAGAAGTATCTTTACTTTTAAAGGCACTAATTATTTTAGTTGTAAACTGAACACTAGAAATATCTTAAGGTAGTGGAACCGTAATAGTTCCGCAACATTTCGGCCCTCATGAACATTCACAATGTCAACCAAGGTTTCCTAATGAAAATCATAAGGAAACCTTGGTTAACACTGTTGAAGTTCATTACTGTTGAAATGTTGGTGATCTATTACGAGTACACTACCTTAAATAGAAGACTTAAAGTCAAACGCTTTTACTCTGAATAACTTACATGGACCTTACATGATTATCTTACATGATTATGATTTATCATCAAAACCATGATTAACACCAGGAAAGCAGATATTGTCAAAAACCTAAACTGCACTAATGGCAGTCAATATTTCGGAATTCATAGTCAAAATTGTGATAAAATTCAAACATTGAAAATACTTAAATTGAAAGTGAAATACAACAGGCATTCAAAGTACAAATCTGTGAACTTAAAATTCATTCAAAACTGAATAAGCAAGAGGTGGTCAATAATTGTCTAAAGACAATGTATGTAACACTTTTTCCATTCACCAACATTCATGTGCATGTATTACAATATGATCATTTTTATGGCAGAAATCAAGCATAAAAATTTAATCTAAACATTAAATCCTGATCAATATTAAAATTTCTTTAGTTATTTTCAAGGGTCTTTCATAGGCATTATAACAGATGTAATATTCATATTTTTTTTATCCGTTGGTAATAACCTTAAAGTTTCTGTGAAATTAACAACAGCC
Organism: Fragum whitleyi; assembly: GCA_948146395.1. Classification (NCBI taxonomy): domain Eukaryota; kingdom Metazoa; phylum Mollusca; class Bivalvia; order Cardiida; family Cardiidae; genus Fragum; species Fragum whitleyi. The sequence goes on from OX411555.1 coordinate 37,205,319, forward strand.
ATACAATACACTTTTGTACCTGAGTATAGGGTTTATATTTTCACGATTAAATACAGAAAATGCAGATAATCCGTGAAATCGCTGTAACATCATTCTCCTTAAAATCAATCATAAATAACAACTGTAGATCAATGCAAATGAAATCAAAGACAACATCAATTCAAGACATTCCGATGGCTCAGCATGAAACAGTTGTAACTGCCTATTAACATATAGGCAGTTACAACTGTTTTGCGCTGAGCCATCAATTTGTCATTTCAGTGTAATTATATCTCAATACTAAATATTTAGGTTGTTCATTGTCACAAGATACACTGCTGGATGTCCAAGTATGAAAAACAACAAAGGGAAATAACTACTTCATAATCATGAGAGAAATGTAACTGCCAAGTTTCAAGTCAATTGGACATAAGTTGACAGACTTATCCTCTTGATGCCACAGGTTATAACATAATACATCTTGTCTTTCAACAGGCGGTAAAAAGGTATTCGGCTTTACTTGGTCCAAATAATTAATAAGAATTTAAGTAAGAAATATCATTATTAAAGCTTATACCTTTAAAATTAAGTACTTCAAATATGTGATGCAATATTTACTTAAACAACCAGGAGTTTCCTGATACATGTAGTTTGAAGGTGCCGGCATTATGATAATAGAACACCTTGACATTATGACAGCTGCATGATTCTGTGACTCAATAACCAAATATTTTCTTAAAGTTCAGGCTAAAGCAAGATTAAGATTATTAATCCTTATCAAGATGAACAAGGAATGTTCCTGCATGAAAATGTGTGGTCTGATTTTAGTCTACATCAATTATTTTTCCCCTTTCACAGCAGAGTGGTTTACGAAAATTGATTTTCAAAAGATAGGTAGGTTGCCCAATACTCTTGGATTCAAGTGCTTTCAGAACTTTGATTTCATTAAAATTTGCCAAAGGCCAGCATGACAAATGGTTAAATTCGATCAACTGGATGTTGTTATTAATAAAATATTCCTTTTTGGGACAAGTCTATTAGTGTTGAGTTTGAATATTGTCCACCATACCTTGGCCTTCGTCTGAAGATCTTATACAGTTGATCTTGCATGACTGCAGACACATCATTGAACTCTCTCTTAAACGCCTTGTCCATCACTTTATCCTCAGCTATCAGGATATCATACTGCTCTCTGAAAGCTTCCACATTCTTTCTGGTCTCAACAACAGCTTGAGATGCCAGGGTCTGAAAAGATAGTTAAAATTGAATCCTATATCTTTCAATTTGTTACAGATTAAGAACAAAATGTGCTTATAAAACAAGAGTGCCCCTGAAAGAACATTGTTTTTCTTATTTCAAATTTGACCTTGACACAGATGATCTTGACATTGTCACATGACTTTGGTGTCTGCAGATTCCTATCAATGAGATGTTTCATCATGCCAAATATAAGCATTGTTTCTTGAATAGGCTGGAAGTAATTGCCAATCTAAGGATTTTTGGTTAAGTTTTGCAGACAGACCAACTAACAGACAAACAAACTGACAGACAATAGTAACACAATATGCCCTCGCTCTTATTTATACAGGGACATAAAAATTAGGACTTTTGCAAATTTCTTACATGTTTATTAGTATAATAATAAATATGAACCACTATCAGATTGTAATAAAGTTGAGGATACTCAATAATATGTGGTGTCTACTAAATTCATTGTCCCCTACTAGCATTTTTTCCTCATGATATTAAATTATAAGAGATGAGGATCATATTTGTTGATTTCATAGAGGTATGAAACTAAAAACCTAATCACACTCATGTATGAATCAGCTTCGCGTATTCATACTGTGATGAGGTTTTCAGTTTCATACCTCAATGAAATCAATTCCTTGTCTTATGCAAGTGTAAGTTGACATTCTAAATGGCGGCAAAGCTTGCTTCATAAGATTTCGTTTTCTAGACTCTGTTAAGATCAACTTGTCTCAAGTCAAACTAAACCCCATGACAGATCCTATATTTCACTGTTAAAATTTTTAATATGTTTTGATATTTTTATGAATTCACTTATTTTTCATTGACTATTTTCATGATAAGAATTTATCATTAAACTGCTTAAGGGAAATAACTTGAATTTAATGGTAAATGGTATCAAAGGTTGACTATCTAACAAACCTTCATGTGTTTTTTATGCTCCAACAGACGATTCAGTTCCTGATCACGGATCTCCAATTCCTCCTCCACTAGTAGAGAGTAGCGTAGACGCAGAATCTTAAGCTCCTCCTGATAGATTACCATCATTACTTTGATCTTCTTCATGAACACCTGGTTCAGAATCTCGTCAAACGATGCCATACCTTCCTGAATGACTGTCTGGTTCTTACGGAGCTCAGTCTCTAATTGCTGGAAAAACACAAGGTTCATTTACAATTTGTTTGAATCGGATTTAATGCTCCTTTCAACTGTATTGCAGTTTTATTTGGTGGCTGTTGCACCTACCCATAGTTTGCTGTCAGTTCTCCCACCAGTACAACCACAACATTTTATCCAAGTCACCCATTACCCGTTTAGAATAGTAGCTGCATATGTATAATGCCTCAAAAAGCAGTTCTCAACCATAACCATAAATGATTAAATAAAAGGTTTTTCATTCAGCATAGCAATGGCTAATTTGAACCTATGCTTATTTAAGACAAATAAGAACTGGTAAATTATGTTAATTAGGTTTTACAATTTCAGCAAATAAAAACCAAACAACATAGATTCTTGATTATACTAATTTATTTTAGTTAGATTGCAACCAAAGCTTAAGCATATAGAGTGTTTTTGAACACTCAGTCCAGATGATAGACTCTATGAGGAAGTCAAATGAAAATATACTGGTTTTCTCTACTGACTTATGGATTGTACACTTAGCAATGCTTAAATTGGTGTTTTTAAGAGTTGTGACCCATCATGCGAAAAGGGACCATCTGGAAAATGCCAACGGTATCGATGCTGGTCAGACTGCGCGATCTGTGTAGTCTGACCAGAGTCAGACCTTTTGGCAAATAACACATTGTCTGAATCTGGAATGATTATTCTACTTTCCTGTGCAATTTTTTCCAAATTTTGCCTGATGGTTGACCTACGCTGAATCTATTTCTTTTTCCAAATATTTATTTTACAGAGTTCCTAAATAGTCCTTTTTCCCATGACAGATCACAGCTTAAATGTAAACCTTACCTTTCTGTATTTCTCTCTTTCTTCATTTAACTCTTTTACACGTTTTTCATATTCTTTTGCAATTTTTTGTTCATCCTCTGACCATTCATCTTCAACCTTTTGAGTCATGAAAGCTGGTTTTGGAATGTCCTGTGAAAAATGAATACAAGGGCATCATGTTAACATGTAAGTGTTGAAGGTAGAAAAGATGGTTGGTCACAAATTACAAACATGCAAGTCAAGAACACATATCCAGCCTCCAGTCTAAGATGAAAATGTTCTTAACATTTAAGTAATGTAACCCTAATTGTATATCACTTATTACAGGGGGAAGGGTCCCACAATATTTTGTGCCACAGAGTCTGTATGGTTTCATTTCAAATTGTATCAACTTTTTAATGTCCACTGCAAACTCTCTGTCATTGAATCAGTTTAAAATTTGAACAAAATTACTGCATATTGATGCCTACATGCTTGATGAATGTTATGTGCTAGTTAGTGAAATGGTGATAAATCCCTAAACGTATGCTTAAATGTTATAGTTCAACAATATCAAAGTTATTGACAATACCAAAACCAAGCCAACAGCATTTCCTTAGTTTTTCTATTGTAAAAATGGAAAAGGGATTAATATATAGAGGATAATAATTTATTTAAGACTAAGATCAATTTATATTTCATTTCATGAATAACAAAAGCTACATTTTCACCAGTGGCAGAGCCACAAGTGAAAATATTGCTTTTGTTGTTCATGAAATGAAATATAAATCAATTATACTTAAAAAAAAGGATTATTCTATTTCTTTAATGCATAAATGAGACTATTTATGAAGATTTTAGGACATATGTCCTTATAGGGTGTCATTTTGCATGTGATTTCTATGCAACATTCAAGATGACATCACTTATTGGGCGCCGCTAAGATGATGTCATAGGGTGAAATGAACCAAAGCATTTTTTGATAGTTTCACTGGTCAGAGGGTGAGTGTATCAAAATGATAATCCAGGTTGTTCCTTGATAAACCATCAAAAAGTATTAAATATACTACCTTTTTCAGTTCATCCTCTTTCTTTATTTCCAACACACCTCCCATCATATCATTTAAGGCCCTTTCACGTGCATTGTCTCCCCTTTCACGTGCTCGACGTTCTTCTTCCTCCTTTTGTTTCTTTTCAAGAGCTTTTCTTTGCTCTGGAGTGTAGTACTTTTCAACAGTCACCTGTAAGAAACATATCATTGTAAATATTTTATCTCCATTTTTCATTACAGTAAAACTTGTTATAAGTGACCACTAATGGGACAAATTTCAGTACTTTGATTGTAATTTATTTGTGTCAAAATTTTATTTAACATCACTAGGGTTAAGGTAACTGCAAATACATCACATTTTTTTTTACACATATCACACATTAAGCACCTAGATATAAACTAGTATATCTCTATAGAGAACAACCACAACATCTTTTTGAGTCCTCAGCTGCCTGTTACATATACAATAAATGCATAAGTCATTGTCTGCACAAATCAGACAGACTGACAGACTAACAGATTGTCAAACAGATGAACTGATGCAAATAGCCTGGGCTGTCATTGTAACAGCTGTCTCCCTTATCACAAGTGGACTCAACAAAAATATGTATCTTTATAATATGACCTAGGTCGTGTGAGTGAAATAACCGCGTTGAATATTACACGTGTGTTATTACACTAGTAGAATAGCTATGCAAATGAGCTAAGAAGGTTATATTTTCATTGTGAAAATGGTGTCATAATGCATTTGCTGACATCATTGTGCAAACGCTGTTATATGTTCCACGGAAAAAATTGTTTTTTCTAATTTCTGGAAATTCCTTGCTTTATGGAAAAAAATTAGGTTATATTATGAATAGTCTCAATATCGAATTTGTGCTCAGAAAAAAAGCAAATTAATTAAACTCATCATGTAAGATTTGCACCATTGCACAGCCTCGTTTTTATCTCTTTAACATGGCTCGTTTAATAAATTTGATATTCAATGACAATTCATTCAATATGCTCTATTTACCTCACTGTCTTCAACTGTCAATAGGGTTTCAGGTTTTTCAGCAATACCAAGGGTTGGTTCGATAACTTCTTCTGCTACCTCTAAATCTGCAATGATCTTTCTCAATCTCTTATTCTTCTCTTTTATCTTGGAGATTTCTTGTTCCTTCTTCACAAACAACTCATCAAAGTCTTTGTTGAAAACCTGCTTTATTCTGTAGATTGCATCCTGAAAATTAATGAACGATCATAGAGCATTGACTGTGGCTATTGCCTAGTGGTAAATGCACTTGACCCATGACCTGGAGTTCTGTGGTTTGAGCCTCACCCTTGCCAGGTTGTGTTTATGGGCTAAATACTTAATTATCTAAGCCAGCCCCAGTTCACCCAGCAGTAGAATTGGTAAGCAGTGGGTTTAAACCACTTCCTCTCTCTCAGGGAGTGAGAATATCAGGATTGAAGCTTTTGTCGCAATCAAACTTAAATAAATTAGTATAAACTAAGCATAAGAGATACAGATAGAGAGTTGAGTATTTTCGGATTTTAAATTCAAATAATTTATATGAATATGTGAAAAACCCCTACATTGTGTATACTCATTTGAATTTTTTCATCAAAACATTCGAATGAGAACCTAAAACATAGCGCTTCATTGAGAAATATAGATTTAACAATGTTGTTATCCAGGGGTGTGGAAATTAGGGTTTCTCAACTCAAGGACAAGTAAAAGCCAATTTCTCACTCGTCCAGGATCAAAATGATCTTGTCAACAAAAAAGTGGATAGTAAGTTATTGAGAAAGCATTGTTTCTAATTAAGACAAGATGTGTTTGTGAAACACAATGCCCCATAACAGCATTTTTTTCAAAATGTTGACCTTGACAGATTACCTTGACCTTTTAGCATGACCTTGAACTTGATACCTATAGATGTACATCACTGAGATCTTTCATCATGCCAACTATGAGACAGGGTATCTATAATAAGCTTGAATAAACTTAACAATGAAAGTTTTTTGGTTATGTTTTTAAAAAGTTTGACCTTGAGAGATGACCTTGATCTTGTCACATGACCTTGACTTTAGAACCAGCAGATGCGGATCATTGAGATCTATCATCATGCAAAATATTAGCCTTATATCTTGAATAGGCTTGAAAATATTGGCAATGTTAAGTTTTTTGTTAACTTTTTGACAGACAGACGGACAACAGTAAAACAATATGCCCCATATCTTTCGATACGGAGGCATAAAAATGCTGTAACCCAGCCTTTTCTTCTTCAAAAAGAATGTTTTCTATCCTTTGACACAAACATTAGTATGATAGGATGACAATTCTCCTAGAACTATTTAAGGCCATTCAAAGATTTGCTCTGGGTATTTACTTGTCCATGGACAATTGGCCTAAAAAATGCACTCATCAGCAAGTAGAAAAGTCTGTGTCAAACAAATTCCACACCCCTGTGTTATCCGATCTTATCACTATATTTGCTCTTGTCAACAACCATGTGTTTTGCCCATATCAGAACACTGCTAATACATGTCCTAGAATTATGATTAGCGGTAACTGTTGCACATGTATACATATAATTCAGCTCTACAAAATAACTGTCTCATAATTTTGATAAAACCAATACAAAGAAATATAAAAAAGAAATTGTCTGAACCCATTATAAGCATACAAAATATGCAAAGTTAACAGAAGTTGCAGGTGAGAATTTCAAACATCTGAAATTTTTGCCGCTCTTGGATGAAAAAAACATTGTGTTAAATGTAGAAATAATGAGCATGAAATTTTGGAATTGCGTGGTAAATGACTATACGAGAAAGAAAAGCTGCCTAAGAATTGTATTTAAGACATTAAGTTAGAAGTAATGAATGATTTTGGACAAGAGACGCCGAAACCTTTGAAAACAATTCAATTTTTATGGAAACTGTATATCAATAACAACATCTTTTTCATTGAAATATAATTAAGACCCAAAACTTTGTTTAAAATCCCTTCATATTTAATTTTTTGGTAGGGTGCCTCTGATATATGATATTACCTCTAGTAGGACAATTTGTGATATCTTCTGTTCCCGAGTATGCAGCTCAAACTGACTGTAGAACAAGTCACTTCCTCCTCCATATTGAGCTCCTGTGTAAAACAATAAATCATGTATTAATCCTTACTTTTAAACATCAGCAATTAGATCAATTACCACAAATATAATGTATTATGGTCACAATAAAGATATATAAAACAACATAAATTTGACTTTAACTATATTTATTATTTTCTTGTTTAGAATGTATTTCAAACCTTTCATATCAATGTTCTTGATAAAACATGACGCTTGTATTAACAGAAATTATTTAAGGCTATCATTTTGTCACTTTGCAAACCATCGTTAATTTTAGGCTATGACTTTTGACTTGCATTTTTCATATCAAGAGTGTTCGAGATTTGAAAGAAAAAGACTTTGACATTTACCTTCAACATAATTTGCAAATATAATACAATAGGAAACAACAGTTGCGATTTTGTTTTGAAACCCATTTGTGTATGACCTTTGATCCTGATAAGCTTTTTGAATCAAAACCATGACCTTGCATTGAGGCATATATCAGTAAACTTGTTCCATATTAACAAATGCCTTATGGAGAACGAATTTATGATGTTGCTTTAATATCCATTCATAAACGAAATAGCTTTGCTAAAGATGAATTCAATTTGAACATTTGACCTTGCTCTGTAATCTTGTAGCTCTCAGAAAATTTGTTTGCAAAACAATAGAGAATTATCATACTAAATCAATCACTTGGACAATTTCAGTGTTTCAGTGACATCTTGTCTGTGGTTCCTTAAAGGTGAACTCACCAGAAAGCAAATTTTCTCTAAGAAGATTAAAGCTACAGATACTTTGAAACATTTACTTATCTTTTAAATATATCTAAATAACAACCTAAGATTATTTGCAAACTATATAAACTATAATAAAAGGTATTCTAAAGACAGTAATGTTAGATTGCAAGATCTACTAAAGGATTGTAATTTATCAAATAGATATAATATCCCTTTTTAAATGCATTACAAAATATGTTAATCTTACTCAGGCTAGGATTGGGACCATAACCCTGTTACACAAACTTCAGCAGATTTTTTGTTTTAATAAAGAACCTTTACAAGTAACAAACACCATATGACAACCCTGAAAAAGTTTTCATTTGAACATTAAAAATGAATAATGTTATAGGTTGTTGGGGAATAGTGGAAATATGAAAAGAGAGAAAATTTTATTTTAGCCCAATTATCTACTGATGCAAAACTATTAGAAAGAATATAACCTATTGTTTCCCTCAAATGAAATCTAGTACCCATTCGGAACATCACTCGGCCATTTCTGTAGACTGCAACAGACCTCGCATGTATGTAAGGCAGATGGATATGTAACAAAATTGTGCCTTTTGTTAGGCAGAAAAAGTGTAAGAAAAACTAGCGCGGAAACAACTGGCACTATCTTTAGATTTCATGATATCTTTTACAGAAAATCATGGCTGAAAAATCTTAATTTTTCAGAATGACAAATTATTCTCAAAAATTAAGATTTTTCAGCAGTAATTTTTCGAATCTAAAGATATTCATATAAGAATACGATGGTTTCACGTCAGTGACTTAAACAAGTATCATTGGCGATGTTGAATGTTTTCACTCAAAGTTTCGAGGCCTAACGCCATTTAAACTGACATCATCAAGTTTTCAAAGGATTTCCCATATTTTTTAAAAATAGTCTGTGTATGTACATCCGAGGTTGATTGTGAGATTGGCTGAGTGGTGTTCCCAATGATCTAGTACCATGATTTTTTTATTGTGACTTAACCATGCTAACAGGACTTCTATTCTATCAATTTAAGATCAACGTAATCAGCATGGGGGGGGGGGGGGGGGGATTCAAGGCATTTTTCTCTTTTCTTGTTTGCTTAATACCCAAACAAAGTTTTTAAGAGATAAGAGATTGAGTCCTTTAGCATGGTTATAGTCACAATTACTTATCATCTACAAGTAGAAATAACAACAGAAGAATCATCAGAATTGGTGATTAAGTTCTCAATTCATCTTTAAAAACTGATATAAATAAAAATAAGAGATTTGGTATTTATCATATTTGGCCCATCACGTCAAAAGGGACCATCTAGGTAGTGCGTAAAGTGTCAATCCTAGTCAGACTGCGCAGACTGACTAGGGTTGAAACTTTTTGCACTGTGATTATTTTCTGAAACCAGAATGATCAATCTACCTTCCAGTGAAAGAATTTTTGAAATGCAACTTATCATTGACCTATGCTGGATTAAATCTCTTTTTCAATAATTCATTTTATAGAATTCCCAAATAGTTCCTTTTTGCGTGATGGGTCACATACTTTTCTACCTTTTTCATGAAGTGAAAACTTTACAATGTCAAAATTTGTATGAAAACCAAAAACTAAATTCACTTGTATTTAATTTTTAATCTAATGTTCAATGTTTTAAAGATCTCAATACACAACAATGACAGTGAAAATTAGAATTGCTTTGTATACTTTATAAATTCTTCTGTTGTTCATTAAATAGGAAAAGTTAAAAAAATATTTTCAAATGCAACCTAATAGATTGACAAAAAATTTAACTCTTATGCTGTTCATTGGATTAAATAAAACACTTTTGAATTCAGCAATCCAGTCTAAAACATGTCAACTCAATAAGTTGTGTATTAAGTTAAAGCTTACTCAAATGCAAATATAAAGTTCATCAACCCTTTTTTTTCTATGATCACTGACTTCTTTAAATGAGCTTTCACTGACAGACAGTTCAATACTGTACAAAGAACTCAAATGTAGGCAAGACATTTTGAGAGAATCCTAAAGTCATCTTGCAAACCTTAGTTTTAACTCATCTCTGTTCCTTATATTTGTAGAGAAAAAAAGTGAACTGGTGTAAGGATGGCCTTTAGCCCTGCATTTAGGAAGGCAAAATGATGCAAACAGTTTGCAAATTATACCCCACTTTGCATATGCACTTGCATGTAAAGCACAGTTTTATTTGCAAACGGTTTGCACCCCTTTGTCATTCTGATGGTCTGACATTCGTTTAATGTTGTGGTAAGAAATCTTGTGTCTACACAAAACAATATAATTCGAACATTACTCAACTTTGAAAACAAAATGAAATTCATAGTAAAAACAAATATAAGCTAGGTTGCATTTGATATTTACATAGTGTCTTTTCAAGACAAAATATCATGCATCTAAAAGCAGGGTTAAATGCAATACATGCAGATATAGATTGCATACAAAAATACATGTACAGTAAAAGTTGTTAAACTCTAAAATATCTATTCCATGTATTTTATTTTTCAAATATTACCATAATTAAAGGTACAATATCACTTTCAAAAAATTATTTTCATGAAACACTGTGTTCACATTAAAGATTCAAATAATTTGTACAATTTCATTGATGGGTGATTGCATATAAGAATTTGTTTGGATAAGTATCTTAAAACTAATCTAAGCATGATTTTAGATACATTTATAACCTTCACATATCAAGATGTGGAACATGTAAAATACTCTTATCAAAGGAATCATATGTCTAAAAAATGCCTTAGGACAGAAAATAAATTTTTATCTAAGACATATTCAATAACCAATGGTCCCAATGTGCACATTCTTTTAATAACATCTTTTATGTAAAGTAAAAAGTAGGTAATTGCTGTCTGTTCAGAAAGAACACATTCAATATCTGTTTTTCCACAGCCAAAATCTTCTAAGAATTTACCATCTGTAACCTGTGTTTTATTACAATCAAATTGCATTGAAACATCTATTAAGTAATCTGAATATTTGCACAATGGGACAATTTGCCTTATTCTTAAATTCCGACACCATGCATTAATCTAGGTTCAGGGATATATAGTAAAAATAGAGATATATATGAAAATAGATTATTCAAATATATATACTGTACCCAAAATGTCTGGTATAGACACATTGTATCCTGTTTGTAAATAATATGTCAAATAATTATGAAGGAGCATTATTGTTTGAGTCAAAACAACATACCTTTGTATGCTTTTATTTCTAAGTTTGTTTACCTCTAAAGAAGTACACATACTACTTTTTGATAATTAAACTTGATTTGAAAGAAATTACAAAGCTAAATATATAAACAAGTTTCAATATTTTTCTACCCTCATAAGGGTAAACTGCTGAAAATAATTTAATAAATTTGATATGGCATGTTGAACATCAAAATAAATGATAATCTTTCCCAAAATGTTTTTCTTGTTGTTTTTGATGAATTGACCTGATGAGGAGGACAATTGTGTTTGTAATTGTAATAGTGATGAAATGATGATATATCAAAGTTAACAAACTGATATGAGATTAATTTATAAACAGAAATAAATAATTTTAGTAGTTAAACCTGTGCATTAAATTTTGTGTCATATATCAATTAACAGCAAATAAATATAAAGTTTATTCATTTTTTTTTATTTATTTTGTCTTTCTTATCTTTTGAATAAAAGTTATTACAAAAAACGATATTTTGAATTTGTCGATGAAATATCTTATTTCAAGTTAATCATAGATTAACTTATTTTCAATGAGTGTTCAAACAGAAAGAACCAACCTTTTAGCAAGACACATTTTTAAAAAGTTTCATTTTCTCTTTTGTTCTTACAAATGTGAAAATTAGCAATAAATGTGTTAAGGACAAGTATACTTTATTGAACTCATCCATTCTTTCACGTATATGTGACTCTTCAGGCAAAAAGGGACCATCTTGGAAATTCATAAAATAATTTAAATATTTGAAAAAGAGATTGTTTCTAGAACATGCAAACTAGATTTCCCATTTTAAAAAATTCTTTTATTTGAAGGTAGATTAATTATTCTTTATTCAGAAAATTAGAAAGGTGCAAAAAGTTTTGACCCTTGTCAGTCTGCGCATCCAGCGCAGTCTGGCTAGGGTCAACTTTTTACGCACTACCCAGATGGTCCCTTTTTGTGTGATGGGTCACATATGTTAACATACAAATAATCAGCTATCTCAAATGCCAACAAGTGAACTCAATTGTTTCAGAGTTATAATACAATATATTTGCTTCATTTTTTCATTTCATTTTTTTATGAAAATTTTTGTTTATGAAAGAATGGGTGAACTATTAATCAAATAGGGACATTGAATGATATATTTTTTGGATGTGAAGTATTGTGGCTTTACCTATCAAGTCAGATTCTTAATTAATATGAAATAGTAAAAAAGAAAGGTTACAACTATATCAACAAGATGTGTTTGAAACACAAATGCACCAGAAATGGCATTTTGTAAAACTTTGACCTTGACAGATGATCTTGACTTTGTTACATGACCTTAACCTTGGTATCTGTAGATGCGCTTTATTGAGATCTATTATCTAACCAAATATGATCATTATATCTTGAATAATCTTTAGGCAATCGGCAATGTTAAGTTTTTTGGTTAAGTTTTGAAGACAGACTGACTGACAGAAAGATAGATGGACAGCGGTAAAACAATATGACAGAGGCATAAAAATTATCAACTGTTCCGGACTCTAGAACAGTTAGAGCTTGAGGTAGTAGACCCAGAATAGTTCCTAAACATTTCAGAACTCATGATCTTTCACAGTGTTCACCAAGGTTATCTAATGAAATAATTAGGAAATCTCAGTTAATACTGTTAAAGCTCTTTACTTCCAAAACTTTGCAGGTCCACTACCTTAATACAAATGGTTCATATACAGTAGAACAGGAATTAAGGGACAAATTATTGGGCCGCCAAAAAACGGTCATTAAAGATAGTGGTCGCTTATTACATGTTTCTTCTAAAGATTAGAAATCATTTTGATTGAATATGTACATTATTGCATATTTCTCCATAATCAGAAATCCTATTTTGTTAAACCTCAATAAAATTGTAACTTTGAGACAAAACTAATTAATTTTAACAACATATTATTCATTAAACATACTTTTCAGGCAAATAATGCTTTGTGACTCCTCAAAAGTTTCATGAACATGACTAAATTGTATATCATTCTTTAACTACATTCTAAAAATGTTAATTCAAAAAAGCAAAAAAGCTGCATGATCTTCTATATAGCAAAGTAAATTAACCAATAAAAAATGATTTAATATCATTTGTTTCCATCAATTTTTGTGCATTCTGATTGGCTGAAAAATAGGTTTTATTCCATAACAAATACTGTCTTATTGGGATATTCTTCTTTTTTTGTTTCGCATTATCATACAGTGTAATTAGGTTTTAAGTCTCATACTTAGATGAAATTAAAAAATACTCTTATATCTCTTAAGAAAAATAGAAGAAAATGGTCCATATACACAAATGTTACAGGGGACAATTTCATAGAGACCAAAATTTCAAATGTTTTTGTCTTTGTGGATACAAAAACATCATGAGAAATTAAGAATGTTAAAAGTCAATTTCCTTATTTCCAAAATAAGATGACCGAGAGTGTATTTGTTTTTGTTTTTTGAGGGGCATTCAGGAAAAGCCAAATCACAAGGGTATTTATTAACTTTAGCGATATAATAAAGCAAGTATACAAAACCAATACAAATAATTTCAGTGCTGATAATTCTTCTCTAAATTGTGATAAAGCAAATCCAAGATATTAAAAAAAGTTTAAGCAATTGATGTCAGTAAATACAATTTTCTTTCTGTTCAAAAATGATAATATTTGATAAAACAAATATCGATGGCTCAGTGCAAAACAGTTTTAACTCCCTATATGTTTATAGGGAGTTACAACTGTTTCACGCTTAGCCATCGATATGTTGATCCTCATGTATAGGTATATTCGGTACCTATTTACAGGTGATTTTGGGCAGGTATGCTCACCTCAACCTGAGATTATAAAACTTTATTTGGTCTCAACAGAGAAATTTACTAATACTTTGAATTTGACTAGATGTTGTATCTAAACTTTGACTGTACAATAAATATAACAGTCAACACTTTTCTTATAATTTCTTTTATTTTCAAGTATTTGCTTCTACATTACAGAAAAATCAATGTTGCTATCTGTAGATAAAGTTTGAGACAATTATCAGCAGACCATTAGAAAAAGTTTTATAATCTTGGGCCCTGGTGGCAAGGTTTCACCTTCTATTGAGACAATAATATGTCACAATTCAATTCTTCTGAGCAAACTTTTCTTTTTTCAAAATTGATCAAGTTATTCATATATGGACATAATTGAATGGCTTCATAATGGTAGACACACCTTTCTAATATGTGACCTGCACACAAAAAGGGACCATCTGGGTAGTGTGTAAAGTGTCGACCCTAGTCAGACTGTGCAGATTGCGCAGACTGACTAGGGTCCAATCTTTTCGCACTTTGCTTATTTTCTGAATCTAGAATGGATAATCTACCTTCCAGTGAAAGAATTTTTGAAATGCGACCTCCAGTTGATCTATGCTGGACCAGATCTCTTTTTCAAACATTTATTCTACAGATTGTCCCTTTTCACGTGACAGGTCACATATGATAAATGAGCCTGTTTCAGTTAACTGCCACAGTGAAACAAAGATTTGTAACAATTTTCATCACAAAAAAATGAGAACTGCAGAGCTGCAGATAAAGGGGGTATTTTTTTAATTTTAGATAAATGTATTCGAATAATAGTAGTGTACTATTCAAATGACTACCCCCAACATAAAGTTTCATTGAGAAATAAAGATATAAGACTGGCTTTATCTCCTTTTACTGTTGGCAATCAGATTACAGACTGCTTTTACTGAGATCTGTGAGCAATTCAGCCTGACATTAACCTATCAGTAAGCACTAATTATCATAATGAATTAAAAAAAAAAAAAGATTACAATATAATAAAAGCTTCCACAATTAGTCAATTTCTGCTGAACAAAATTTCTGTTTATGTTTAAATTAAGCATATAAAAATGACTTAACTCCTAACACAAAAGATCAAACCTTTTCACATAAGTGACCCAAATTGCCACATAAGTGACCCAAATCCCCACATAAGTGACCTACCTAAACTTCCAGTGGTTGAAGGCTGTTCTTTACCATCATCGTCTTCACCTTCTCCTAATTCATCATCCTATAAATGAAATAAAGTGAGAATCATAGAACATGTACACTGTTTTATGTATGTGTATAACATTAACCCTTGTCATGCTGAATAAATTTTGGCTAAAAATTGTCATCAAAATCAAAGGGCAAAAAGCACTGAAAGTACCAAATGTAGGTCAAATTTTACTTGAAAAACCAAATCTATTGACAATTCTTGTTTGAAAGTGAGAAACAGGTGGTGTAGACTAACATCAGGCTGCACATTTGTGCAGGCTGATGTTTGTCTATAGCTCCTGCTTAAGCAGGAATATTTTTTTCTGTTGATTAAAAAAAGATTCAATTTTCCCATACAGTTCAGACTATCAAATTGGCTGGTATTCTTTGATATGCAAAGATCTGTTTCTTTGAAACAATGAATTACTAATTCTGAAAGATACAGGAATGTCTTCTATTTCAATTAGATTCTTAAAAACATAAGAAATTATATTTTTCCACTTTAACAAGAAATCTTGTAAGAAGATTAAAGTTAACATACCATTATTTTTTTAAAAATGTGCGGTACATGACAGTAATATACTTACTGGGTAATGGTAATTTTGAAGAGCAACTAAATGTATAAACTGCATGTAACACTTAAGTAACAGTAAATAATGCAATATGTTAGCATTCACAACAAATCAAATCCCATAAAATTTGAAATTAAAAACTAAAGGTATATTACCAAAATATTTAAGATCAGAATATTCTGATCCTTAAAATGAAAGTATAAATTCTTTTAAACATTTCCTCTTTCATAAGATGGGACTTAGTTAGTTTATGATTTAATATTTAACCAATTTTCTGAAATAACATTGTGTAAATGAAGATATACAATTAGAGGGGTCTGTGCAATACCATTGTAAGTGCATATATAGGCACTTACAATAGTGTTGCATTGACCCCTCGACATACATTTTATATATTTAAATATATCTATACAAATTATTTGATAAGTGATAACTGAAGCATATAAACAGTGACCACAATGAGACATAGGTTTACCGTTAGTGTACTCATAATTGTACTCATTAGTGCTTGACTCTGGGTTGAAATATCCTCCAATACCATAGACTCTATCTTTAATATAGTATATAAATAGTGATCACATTGAGACACAAGTTTACTGTTAGTGTACTCATAATTGTACTCATTAGTGCTTGACTCTGGGTTGAAATATCCTCCAATACCATAGACTCAATCTTTAATATATAGCAGATAAACAAACCTAGTTTGGATGATGTTTCATGTTCAAAACAGTGATGATCCAAAATATATGCAAAAAGCTGGGTGTAAAAATCAGATAGACCAATATCTAGTCCTCCGTTTTCTTTTTTTCCCAGTCCTGTTTGCAAAACTTCTTTTTAGAAAAATAAAGAGGCCAAAGTTGCAGGAAAGCAAAGCCAGTTTTACTATTACTGTTACATTTTTTGAATTTTATTAAATTCTGTAAATCAATTTTAGATCTTAACCCTTGTCATGCCGAATAAATTATGGCTTAAAATATTCATCAAAATCAAAGGGTAAAAAGCACAGATAGTACCAACTGTATCAATTTTTATTTGAAAAACTAAATCTATTGACTATTCTGGTTTGAAAGTGAGAAACAGGTTGTGTAGACAAACATCAGACTGCACATATGTGCAGATTGATGTTTGTCTATAGCTCCTGCCAAAGCAGGAATATTCCAGGTTCAGCATGACAAGAGTTAATAAACGATAACATAACTAACTAGAGTATCAGACCTCTATTCAAATAACTGATTTCAACAAAACAGTAACTTGATCTTACATGAAATTTTAATCTTTGTTGTTGAAGCATACTAATGAACATCTATCACAAATATACAGGGAAAAAAATATTCATGGTACAGTATATACAGGGTTTGATGATGTAAAGGTAGTTGAAGCCATGTAGTATGTATTCTGCGTCATTATTCACCTCGCAAGGCCTGTCTTAGCCATGATGTAATATGGCAGCTTTACTTTTCAATATATTAGATTCATTTGAAAGCATGTTAGCAGTTGTTTACATTATTATCATGCTTGGCAAAAGTGAACTCATTTATAGTCCGTTTGACTTCTATATGGACCAACATTTCGCCGAAAATCTCAGAAATTAATTAATGAAACGCATATTTTTCTTGTCATATCATTTTTTACAGCTAATACCATGACGAATTTTGTTTTTCAGAATTTTTGAATGTAAAATAATGATTTTGTCCGTCCGTCTACATGTTAACTTTCAGCATTTCATACCTACTTGTTACTGTATTAAACAGAACAGCGAATTGTAATACCAAAAATAGTACTGATTTGCATAGGGGCCGAGTCAAAAAAGAAAGATTTTAAATGAATTGTATTACTATAAAATCGAGTTTTTCAATATAATTAAGTTTGTCTAAGATTTTTGCTACCGTTGGATATCAAATCTGTGTATATTCTCTCTTTCTTCAGAAACTGTTTGACCAGATAATTGATTATTGATTTTATTCATTCTGAGATGAACCCTATATTTACATGTTAAAACCAATCAAAAAGCATTATTAAACGAAGTAGTTGGGAATTTCACGAGGAAAACTTGATGAAAAGGCGAGTACTAACGGTAAAAATCACGTGTTATTTAAGTTTAAGATGACATGACCGTCGATATGCTAATTAGCATGTCCAAATAAGGAACAATTGAAATTTCATCTGTCAAAAGTTTAGTATAAAACCACGTGTTTTTACTATTTATTTTGACATTTTCTTACTATTGAACAGCCGCCATCACCCCTCGTATTTAAGAACGGATAATGCAAAAATATTAACATTAACTAGATAGACAAAATCATTATTTTGAAATCATTTTATTTTCAAAAAATATTTTTTGGAATGGTATTAAGCTGAATTTAAGATTTTACTACATACAAATCCTTTATTCAAACGCAATTTTATGTAATTGATGAAAAGGTTGGTCCATATAGAAGTCAAACGGACTATACTTGTACTTTACCAATTTGTAGTCATTTCAGCCTGTTTGCAAATTAAACCCTGCTTTCATGTGAGTGCACATGCAAAGCAAAGCATAATTTGCAAAACAGTTTGCCATATTTTTTTAATTTTGGATGCAGGGCAGGGCTAGGAAGTAAAGTGGATAGACAAAGTGGTTGGCTTTAATACATTTGAGGCCGTATGACATTTCTACTGTGTTTCACCTGTGCATGAGGCACAGACATTGAGCAGTATGGTCAACTGTCCCATAATGTTATGTGAGTGTTCACTGATTGACTGAAGATAATCTCAGTTTCACTTCCCATAAACCCTTGATGGGCCCCACAGAGAGAGATAACGCAGCAATCCAGCAGCCAGTAATCAGAACGAGGCGTCCTTCAGCCAGCATCAACACGTGTTTTTTGTGGATCAGGAAATTAATTAATTATAGTTTATGGACTTAGCAATTTCTGCTGTTGTAAGTACGATTAAATTCTCACGCGAAGATTTAAATTTCACAGCGTTTTTTAATACGAATTAATAGCGCAATTTATTCATTTTATTAAAAAATTAAGATTTAAAATTAAGCTGGATCCCTTCTTCGGAGTACCTACAATGCGGTCGCGATTATAAGATAGAGAAATAGCTGGACATCTACTGCATTAACATTTAAAACGGTCGAGAAAATCGGAACAGGTTTGTTTTATGTCGGGATGACGGAGAAAGTACAAATCATTACGGTCACGGTCTCGGACATAAAATGTCCAAGGGGATGATGCGTTATCCCCTGGGGTCTTGGAAGTGTTGCGGTGCAATATTTTTCCATATATCCAATGGTTCAAAACCGAGAAATTCGGGTTTTAAGACCATATATGAAGAATCGGCGCACGCCAATGATATGATTCTTTGAGACCATCGTCGCTACAACGGTAGTTAGAAATTGAAGAATCGGCCGACAGGCCACTGATATGGTTCTTTGTGACCGTCGTCACTACATCGGTAGTGAAAAATAGAAGAATCGGCCGATAGGCCACTGATATGATTCTTTGGGACCGTTGCCACTACATCGGTAGTGAAAATTGAAGAATCGGCCTACAAGCCACTGATATGATTCTTTGTGACCGTCGTCACTACATCGGTAGCGAAAAATTGAAGAATCAGCCAACAAGCCACTGATATGATTCTTTGTGACCGTCGTCACTACATCGATAGTAAAAAATTGAAGAATCGGCCGACAAGCCACTGAGATGATTCTTTGTGACCGTCGTCACTACATCGGTAGTGAAGAATTGAAGAATCGGCCGACAAGCCACTGATATGATTCTTTGTGACCGTCGTCACTACACCGGTAATGAAAATTAAAGAATCGGCCAACAGGCCACTGATATGATTCTTTGTGACCGTCGTCACTACATCGGTAGTGAAAAATTGAAGAAGCGGCCGACAAGCCACTGATATGATTCTTTGTGACCGTCATCACAACATCGGCGTCAGAAACCATTTTTTAAGAATCGGCCGACAGGCCACTGATATGATTCTGTTTGACTGCCGTCACTACACCGGTAGTGAAAAAACTGAGAAGCGACCAAGAAAACACGGATTTAATTCTTCGGATCGTCGTGGCTACATTGGTAGTGTGAAATTCTCAGTAGGCGCGGATTGCGCAGAATCGACACAAACCACTAATATGATTACTTGTAACTTGGTCGTTCGGAAACCGTTCAAAATACGGAACCGCTTGTCTTTTACAAAGGAAGACCTGGCTTTGTCATTTAACATGGCATAAGACTTATATTAGGACTTAGTAGATATAAAGTTAAAAACTTGCTCGGAGGTAGCTTTTTTCCGTCCGCCACTTAGTTGACTAGCTGTCGAATTCTTTACAGTTAAGTTCCCATGGGAAGATGGACTCAAGAACCATCATTATCATAAACAAATCAAGATAATATCGAGATTCCTAGGGATGACAGGCCCCTGTTTACTTAATTTATTGATTTCTCATGGGAAAGTTTTGGTTATGCAGTACACCTGTCCAGGGCCGCTGGGTTTTTTGGGATCCCGACTAACTCTTCGCACGTGTTCTCGATAAGAAAGAAATTGTGTTTATGATATTGATTGGTTTTTAAAGAATTTTAAATTCTCTGTGTAATGGATAACACGTTTCGGGAGAAATAGGATATTGAACAATCAGGGTGAGTAAAGTATATTGTTTTTCGATTTTATTACAGAACCATAAATTCTGAGAAAAACGAAATCCCCGCTTTGAGCCCCGTGGAAAAGAGGGTGAAGAGGCTATTTTTAGCCAGCGGGAAAAGCGAATGACCGAGTTTTCTGGCATTGCCAAAACAGCCGGGGAGTTGTCATGTGAAATAGAAGGCCTCAGATCGGAGGTAAACAAAATGAAAGCGACCGAAAATATGCTAGGCACTTCTAAAAGAAAGCGACAGGAAAGCGTGTCCGACGACGACGAGGAAAGAAACAATAACGAAGCATTGATTGACATTGACACCTACGTGGCCCCGGACAACAATGCACTGACTGAGTCAGATAATTCCCAATGATTTCGACGAGTTCTTCACTGAAGAACAAGAAGTGGGTCCAGAAATTGTCTCCAAACTGGCAGACATTGTCAATAGAACGATCCGACTCAAAGGATCAGCCGAAAAAATAAAGGACCTTAAACAGATACACAAACGGCCTGTCAACGCTAAATGGCTGCAGATGCCAAAATTGAAGAATGCATCTGGCGTCAATAACCTCCTCAAACAAAATTTTCTGATCTTGCTTCACAAAAGTCCCTTGGTATTTTGACACAAGTAGCTGTTCCTCTGGTAAAAGCTTTAGGAATGGCACAAAAAGCAGATCCAAAGTTGAGATTATTGATCACGGACACCTTCAAACTACTCGCCGACGGAATCCAAACTACCAATCAGACCAGACGAGAAAGAGTGAAAAGAGATTTGGATAACCGTTTAAAGTCCATGGCAAATAGGGGGATGTCAGCCAGCAAATTATTTGGGGAGAATCTGCCGGAAGCAGTAAAATCTCTCACAGATTCAAAACTCCCAGACAAATAAAGATTCCTAGCTCATATTACTTTAACCTACAAGAAAATAATCAAATTAATGTAGAAATTAACAAGTTCTTAGAATCAAAAATAATTGAACCAGTGGAAAATCATAGTGAGCAGAACGAGTATATATCTAACATTTTTTACAGAGAAAAGAGTAATGGAAATATTCGACTTATTTCAAATCTTAAAAGTTTTAATGAACAATTTATTTCTCCTATTCATTTCAAAATGGAAACTTTGCAATCAGCTGTATCTTCTATGAGAAAAAATTGTTGGTTTGCATCTGTTGATTTGACAGATGCATTTTAATTAATACAAGTAGCAAAGGAAGATCGTAAATATCCCAGGTTCTGGTATGAGGGTAAAAAATATGAATACTGCGCGCTCATGATGGGTTTAAGTTCAAGTCCTCGGGTTTGCTCAAAAATTCTTAAACCAGTATTTGCAACCCTAAGATCACAAGATCATGTAAGTTCGGCCTATATAGATGGTTCATGTTTACAAAGCTCAACATATGAAAAATGCAAACAAAATATTTTAGATACTGTAAAGCTACTAGATATTTTGGGATTGACAATAGACTTAGAAATATCAGTGCTTATACCCTGCCAAAAAATAATATATCTTGGTTTTGTCCTTTGCTCTATTTCAATGACAATATCCCTTACAGAGGAGAGAAAAATAGAACTTGTCTCTCTTTGTAAAAAGTTTATACTGAAAAGAAGATCAACAATTTGACTGTTCTCAAAATTAGTCGGCAAACTAGTGGCTGCAGAGCCAGGGGTTGAATATGTCACTTTAAATATAAGGCCCCTGAGAAAGAGAGAGACAAATACTTGACAGTCAATAAAGGAAATTTTGATAGACATGAAAATTATTCAGTCATGTCACCTTTCTTTAAATTGGTGGATAAAAATGTTCAGGACAGCTACAAATTGATCTCACATGGAAAACCAAAATTGGTCATTTACACTGATTCCTCAATGGTAGGTTGGGGGGGCTATTGTGAGACTGATGGTAGGAAAACTAGAGGAAAATGGTCAATAGAAGAACAGGATTCTCACATAAACATTTCAGAATTAAAGGCATGTCAATTGACTTTAATGGCATTGTGTCAGAACACCAGTAAAACTCATATCAAGGTCTATATGGACAATACTACTAGTGTTTCTTACATATCAAAATTTGGGGGGGAAAAGATGGAATTAAATAATATTGCCCGATCAATTTGGAACTGGGGCATTGAAAGACAAATTAATCTGACAGCTGCTCATGTGGCTGGGTCCTGCAATAAAGAAGCCGACTGGCTTTCGTGCAAATGCAATGATGACCTTGAATGGTCCCTAGATAAGTCAATTTATGTCAAGATAAAAAACATTTATCCTTACATGACTGTGGATCTTTTTGTTTCTAGAATAAACAACAAAATTGATCAATACTGCACAAGGTACCCTGACTTTCAAGCATGGAAGATTGATGCATTTAGTTATTGTTGGGAAAAAAAAAAAAAAAAAAAAAAAAAAAAAAAAAAAAATTTTCTATATGTTCCCTCCTTTCAGTCTGATTACAAGAATTCTACAAAAAGTGGAAGAAGACCAAGCCACAGGAGTACTCATAGCCCCTCTGTAGCCAACTCAGTGTTGGTGGCCCAGCCTTCTACATCTTATATGGGGACCATGCCACCTACCCCCACCAACACAGACAATCCTGTCATTGCCTTACAAACTTCATCTACAACATCCCCTCAAAAAATTGAGGCTAGGTGTTTTTCCTATATCGGGAAGGTACTCAAGGCACAAGGAGTACCTACAAAAGCTCGGGAACTTATCCTTCAATCTTGGCATAAATCAACAAAGTTGCATTACAACCGATATGTTGAACAATGGATACATTTCTGTGGGAAATGCCATGATCTCACTCAAGCAAATATAAACCTAATTCCAAAATTTCTTTCACAATTGTTTGAAAAGGGGACTCGTTATAGTGCTCTGAATACATAGATCTGCTCTTAGTACTTTTATTAAACTTTGTAGTAATACAGATATCCATGATAATGGACACATTTCAAGATTTATGAAAGGATGCTTTAAGTTAAGACCAACTTTACCCAAATATACAGTTATTTGGCATGTTGACATTGTACTACGATTTCTTCGACAACAAAATTGTGTCACACTATTACAACTATCACAAAAATTATGTATGTTGTACTTATTAGTAACAGCTCAACGCTGTCAAACTTTACACTTGTTAGATTTGAATGATGTAAAATTTGATTATGATAAGAATCAAGTGACGATTCAAAATAGTTATGTTCTTAAGCGATCAAGACCAGGTTTTCAGCTACAAACAGTCAATTTAGTTAAATTCTCTGTGGAAAAGTTATGTTTTGTTAAGTGTTTAGAGGAATATTTACTAAGGACAGAACCTCTAAGACAAACAAGAGGTTAATTATTAGTACAATGAGCCCTCATAAAGGGGTTTCTCGCAGTACAATTAGTCGCTGGATAAAATCGGTTATGCAAAAAAGCTGCATTAGGGAATAACTATGCTCCTCACAGTACTAAGGCTGCCGCTACATCAAGGGCAAAACAAACAGGGGTGGATCTGGGTACCACCATAAAGACTGCAGGCTGGTCAAATGCTAAAACATTCGCCCGCTTTTATGACAAAGTCATTGGAAACCCAGCAACAGTTCAAAAGGCAGTAATGGCGGGAAATTAATGGCATGTGATTGTTGTACAGATGTATGTTCTTTTATATGATTTCTACTGATGATGCTGTCTAAAGCTTGTGTAAATAAATATTAAAAACATCATTGGTTAGTTAAAATTGTAATTTCAAAATACAAGCTCTCAAATCTCTGTGGGGCCCATCAAGGGTTTATGGGAAGTGAAATTGAAAAATTAACCAAGACTTACCTTCGAAGATGGGAAGTTGAAGGTTGATTCCAATTTCACTGACCATAAACTCCTTGAGGGCTCACACACCCTCCCTAAACCCACCCAATGGGGAAAGTATTTCGAAATTATCAATAGATGTAATTACTTCTAAGCTCAATAAGTGAAATTATCAATATATGAAATAAATGACAACCAAGTTTGATAATAATATTGCGGAACTTGGATTCGTTTATCTCTAAAACCTGATTACTGGCTGCTGGATTGCTGCGTTATCTCTCTCTGTGTGAGCCCTCAAGGAGTTTATGGTCAGTGAAATTGGAATCAACCTTCAACTTCCCATCTTCGAAGGTAAGTCTTGGTTAATTTTTCAATCATTTTCTACAGCTAGTAACATCTTGAAATTTACAACCACATCAATCAATAAGATCTTAAAGCCTCTGATTGGTGAAGACACTCAAATTTGAAGTTATATAGACTTTTTTAAAGCATGGTAATAAATCATTGCTAATTTTGATCAACTTGGACAATACTTGTGATATTGTATTATCTCCCTTTAATTTCATTCAGTACTCAAGCAACACACTTATTCAATATATACGGAAACTATTCAAAATCATTCAACTTGTCAATTTCATGATGCTGTTAACTGTTTATACATAGCACAACTAGAAGGTTCTGATCAAGCTGTGCAGGTACACAGACTGATCTAAGTCTGACAGCCGTGCACATGTATGTGAAATAGTTGGAAATGTCACACACAGCCCCATTCTTAAAAAACAACATGTACAATTTCATAAGTCCAGGATTGTTTTGGAAAGAGAGGGCTGACAGCATATCTCACTGCGAAGATATTTCTCCACCCATATTTGTCAGCCAATTGTTGATGTTGTAATGAAGTTACATAAAGCTGCATGAAAAATAGATATACTTTAAAGCTACATTTTGTCTTCGTTTTTGAGTTCTAAGTCCATTTTGTTTGTTTGTTTATTTTGGGTTAAAAAACACTTTTTAAAATTATTGCAGTTATATTGCAGTGGCAGGTGGAAAAACCAATGATTTCTTGTCCTTTCTCACACCATTACAACCACAATATTTCTATGGCTCAGTGCAAAAAAGTTGTAACTGCCTATAAACATATAGGCAGTTACAACTATTTTCATCCCTGAGCCATCAATTTCATCCCAGCCACCAACTGCTCATCCAACTTAGGCGTGCTACTTATTTATGCCCAATAGTGGATGACAAATGACTTGTATCACATTGACTTTTGTCAAATGTCAGATGAAAGTTTGCCAAGCCAGGGTTCAAAATCATGACTCCAGGCTTGACAGCCCAATGTATTGCCAGAGCTAACTATATAGCCTTGCTTGGCTTTGACCTTGGGCAAAGGTATTTTTAGCTAAGAAGATATAGCACATACTACAACAGCACCAATTAATTTCTTTTGACAGTAAAATTAATGTATGTGTACTTTATTCTATAGATAACCTAGTAAATCATATGTCTGTTTTTATCTTCTATCGTGATCCTCTTTAAAACAGTAACAGTTTCGATGCAGGGCATTTTCACCCTATCTCATGTCAAATAGGACATAGGTAACCTTTTTTTCTAAAATCAATGGCTCAGGGCAAAAAAGTTGTTGATTTTATTGATTGAATGGAATTTAACGCCACTTTCAACATTTTTTCAGTTATATCACGGCGGCTGGAGCACCTAACAATGGTTTCCTGGTATTTCTCTCACCAGAACAACCACCACATCCATTCCTAGCCTCCAGCTGCTATCTCACATAGGTCTACGATTATCAACCCATTGGTGAGAGACAAATACAAAACAGTTGTAACTGTCTATATGTTTAGAGGCAGTTACAACTGTTTGCATCTCAGTCATTGTGATGTGCTCACTTCTTATATATTTACAGAATCTACATAACCATTTAAAGATTAACAAGGCTTGTGCTACAGTTTGCAATTGATCAGTCATTGACTCCAAAATTATGACATTCTGGGGGTCAAAAGGTGTGAACAGAAAAGTCAAATTGTTTGTAGAATTTTCAGTGTTTCAGCATGAATTAACCTTTTATTGTAATAATATATAGGGGAAAATCAATCAGTAGAATTATAAATAGTATATAAAATACATCATTGAAAATTTGAGCGATAAAACCCAGTTGAGATTTTTCGAATTTTCTCTCAAGGGGGTCAAAAATGATTTTTGACCCCCCTTGGGAGTAATTTCTAAGGATCAAAATAGGATATTTTCAGACCTTTGAGAGTCAAAACCCTGATATAAGGGTCAAATACAAGCCCTGGATTAAGGATGTACATACTATCATAAAATTCAAATTGTTACTTACAGCTGTAGTAGGGGCAGGTTTCTGTACTTGTTCTATCATTTCTTTACGAGCCTAGAATATATTAGTACATGTCACACTGTTAGTTAACCCTTGTCATGCTGAACCCGGAATATTCCTGCTTTGGCAGGAGCTATAGACAAACATCAGCCTGCACATATGTGCAGTCTGATGTTAGTCTACACCACCTGGGTCTCACTTTCAAACCAGAATTGTCAATAGATTTGGTTTTTCAAATAAAAATTGACCTAAAGTTGGTACTCTTAGTACTTTTCCCCTTTGATTTTGATGAAAATTTGTTTGGCCAAACTTTATTCAGCATGACAAGGGTTAAAGCATTATTTTGGATACACATGCAGAAACAAAATCACATCCTTATGTAAGTATAATTATTTCACACAAAACGAACATTTTACATAAAATTTCATTGACATGCAGTTTAATAGGTTTTGCAAAAGAAAAATAATTAGTGCATCATTTCTTATGGGTTCCATTTGTGGACTACACATAGTTTAAGGTTTTGTGTCTTCTTAAAGCAACATAAACTGTCTTGAAGTGGTCCACCCCTAGTGAAAAAAATTGAGATTAATGTGACTCCTGTTTTCTTTCTTTTTTTTTTCAAATTATGTATTTTTCTTTCTACGTTGCTAATAGAATATAATGATGTCACATTTTAATCAATTACTATGTCATGGAAGTTATTAAATGTTGTAAGTGCCTACTAATACAAAGATGACATAAAACACAGAATTGTTTGGTCAATTAGTGGTGGACTACCTTAAGAAAAGTTTCCGACTGATTCCACTGTTTCCATTAGATCAGTATGCTATAGTAAAGCTGAATAAAATCCATTACATAATAACATTTAACTCAAAAGAACAAGAAGCACTAAAATTAACTTAATGGTTTGTTTCTACCCCTTTTTTGTCTCTTTTTAGAAAAGGACACTTAGCTAAGGTATACTTAGACAAGAATAAGACTCTTTTTAAACCATTCTAGTTTAAAAGGCAAGACAGGTGGTGTAGGCTAAGATCAGACTACACATGTGTGTAGGCTGATCTTTGTCTATAACACTTGCAAAAGGAGGAATACTCCTATTTCAGCATAACAAGGGTTAAATGTAACACAATCATTTCATAGAGGCCATTTGAAGGGCTCAGTGCAAGACTGTGCAAGACTGTACTAAGTTTCTATAAAATGCATAGACATTTAATACAGTCATGCTTTTAACCCTTGATTTGTGCTCATGATCTTTAATTCTGAGAAGATAAAAGTTTTACATACAAACTCAAATGTTATGTTTCTTTAAGCAAAAATAACTGTTTTCCAAAAAATTAAAACGTGATTAGGTGTTTTTGATGATCTCAAATCCTATTTCTAACTATAATGTGAATCAATAGCAGAACATTCTGTGACATACATGATACAGTATCAAACCAACACCAATTTTACACTAACTAAGAGCTTGTCCATAGTTTCATATTAAAGAACAAGAGGACCCTGAGGGCCCTAAATCGCTCACCTGATATTTCAAGTAAATTATCATTAAGACTCCATTTCCTATGATATGGCATGAACCTTCCCATTTTCAACAGAGTTCATTCTTGTGACCTGGCAAACATTTTGATCAAGTATCATGAAGATTGGATTTTATTTGTGGCGTTTGGAGCTCTTACGAGAAAATTGTCATTAAGGCCCCTTTTCCCGTGATATGGCACATATACTTCCCATTTTCAAATGAGTTCATCCGCATGAAATAACAAACATTCTGACAAATTTTCATGATGATTGGACCATATTTGTGGCTTCTAGAGAGTAAACAAAAATTTGTCATTAAGGCCCCTTTTCCCGTGAAATGGCACGGATCCTTCCCATTTTCAATAGACTTCATCCTCATGACCTAACAAAGATTCTGACCAAGTTTCATGAAGATTGGAAAGTATTTGTGGCTTCTAGAGTGAAAACAAGAAATTTGTCATTAAGGCCCCTTTTCCCGTGATATGGCATGGATCCTTTCCATTTGAGCAAATTTCATAAGGGACCACCCAAGGAATATTTCTGCCAAGTTTGGTTGATTTTAACCAATAAGTTTAGGAGGAGATGTCATTTAAAGATATTGTTGACAAAATTGTCATTAAGGCGGCTTTTTCTGTGAAATGGCACGGATCCTTCCCATTTTCAATAGCCTTCATCCTCATGACCTAACAAACATTCTGACCAAGTTTCATGAAGATTGGCCGTATTTGTGGCTTCTAGAGTGAAAACAAGAAATTTGTCATTTAGGCCCCTTTTCCCGTGATATGGCACTGATCCTTTCCATTTGAGCAATTTTGATAAGGGACCACCCAAGGAGTATTTCTGCCAAGTTTGGTTGATTTTAATCCATAAGTTTAGGAGGAGATGTCATTTAAAGATATTGTTGACAAAATTGTCATTAAGGCGGCTTTTTCTGTGAAATGGCGGGATCCTTCCCATTTTCAAAACCTTCATCCTCATGACCTAACAAACATTCTGACCAAGTTTCATGAAGATTGGACCGTATTTGTGGCTTCTAGAGTGAAAACAAGAAATTTGTCATTAAGGCCCCTTTTCCTGTGATATGGCACGGATCCTTTCCATTTGAGCAATTTTCATAAGGGACCACCCAAGGAATATTTCTGCCAAGTTTGGTTGATTTTAACCCATAAGTTTAGGAGGAGATGTCGTTTAAAGATATTGTTGACAAAATTGTCATTAAGGCAGCTTTTTCTGTGAAATGGCGGGATCCTTCCCATTTTCAAAAGACTTCATCCTCATGACCTAACAAACATTCTGACCAAGTTTCATGAAGATTGGACCGTATTTGTGGCTTCTAAAGTGAAAACAAGAAATTTGTCATTAAGGCCCCTTTTCCCGTGATATGGCACGGATCCTTTCCATTTGAGCAATTTTCATAAGAGACCCCCCAAGGAATATTTCTGCCAAGTTTGGTTGATTTTAACCCATAAGTTTAGGAGGAGATGTCGTTTAAAGATATTGTTGACAAAATTGTCATTAAGGCGGCTTTTTCTGTGAAATGGCACGGATCCTTCCCATTTTCAATAGACTTCATCCTCATGACCTAACAAACATTCTGACCAAGTTTCATGAAGATTGGCCGTATTTGTGGCTTCTAGAGTGAAAACAAGAAATTTGTCATTAAGGCCCCTTTTCCCGTGATATGGCACGGATCCTTTCCATTTGAGCAATTTTGATAAGGGACCACCCAAGCAATATTTCTGCCAAGTTTGGTTGATTTTGACCCATAAGTTTAGGAGGAGATGTCGTTTAAAGAAAAAGTTGACGCCGTGACGGACAGACGGACAGATGGACAGACGGACGCCGGACAACGATCGATCACAATAGCTCCCTTGAGCACTTCGTGCTCAGGTGAGCTAACAAAAGGTCAGTCTGAAATTAATGGTGGACCAATTCAAGGCTGTTAGAAGAAGTGTCAGTAAATGACCAGGCTAAATTTCAATGGCTCAGCATGAAACAGTTGTAACTGCCTATAAAATTATAGGCAAAATTATAGCCAGTTACAACTGTTTTGTGCTGAGCAATCAATGTATAATGTAGTGTAGCAAGACCGATTGAAATATTTATAAGTACGTCAAATCAGAATATCTTTTGATATTATATTCCTTAAGTTGTCCACATATTAAGTCTTTCAGTTGGTTATCTTTTTTTCCAATTTTACCAGACCTGCATTCAGCATGACAAAACAGTGCAAACTGTTTGCTTATTATAACTCACTTTGCAAGCAAGTGCACTTGCAAAGCAGGGTATAATAAGCAAATAGTTTGGACCATTTGGTCATCCTTTGTCACCCTGAACAGTAGGGCTGTTTCACTGATATAATATCGAATCTTATCAATAAATTGGTAGCAAAATATTTTTGACTTATACAGATTGCACTGTATTTCTAATCCAATGAAAGTAAAAAACGTGTTTTGAATAGTTAATCAAGATTTTAGTATTATTCATGACAAGAAAAGCTCTTTTTTAAGCATTTCCCAAATAAAGTGAATTCAAGAAAAGTTTCATTTACTCCTAAAGTATACCTATACTGTATTAACCCTTTTCATGCTGAATAAATTTTGGCTAAAAATTTTCATCAAAATCACAGGGCAAAAAGCATTGAAAGTACTAACTGTAAGGTCAATTTTTATTTGAAAGACTAAATCAAGTGACAATTCTGGTAGATATGTGCAGGCTGATCTTTGTCTATAGCTCCGGCCAAAGGAGGAATATTACTGGTTCAGCATGACATGGGTTAAAATTTGTTTGAACATAGCTACATAAAAACAAACTAAAACTGATCTTGGTGTTCAAATATTTGAAAATTTTTGTTTAAGTATTGAAATTTGTGATTCCTTAAATAGGTTTACTTTTTCTTATTTATACGAATTATACATATTTGGGAAATGTTAGCACTCATCTGACTATCTAAAATATTGTGTAACAGATTGAGTATGTTCACACAGATTGAGTATGCTCAATATGATGCTTGCAATAAAAACTTATAACACTTTACTACGGGTAAATTTCTTACATCAATCTATCACACAACATCTTTGTTACTGGCCTGTATGTTTTAACTATATTCAAGATGAAAAATGAGTACCCTTTTGCAAGTAGCCAGGAAAAGGAGCATGCTACTTGTTTTTATGCAGATAATTTGACAATTTTATGGCTCAGCACATAACAGTTCTAACTGACAATAAAAATAATGGTAGTTACAACTGTTTCCTGCTGAGCAATCTACATGCTTTAAGAGACTCTCCGTTGAAATGCTATGAGAATGAAATAGAACTTAACACTTTTAACCCTTGTCATGCTGAAGAAATTTTGGCTAAAAATTTTCATCAAATCAAAGGGCAAAAAGCACTGAAAGTTCCAACTGTTGCTCAATTTTTATTTGAAAAAAAGTAAATCTATTGACGATTCTGGTTGAAAGTGAGAAACAGGTGGTATAGACTAACATCAGACGGCACATATGTGCAGGCTGATGTTTGTCTATAGCTCCTGCCAAAGCAGGAATATTCCATGTTCAGCATGACAAGGGTTAATTAGATTACTATAGTTTGCACATACAGGCCTTTCTAACTATCCTGAATATGAAATATACATTCACAAAACACACCTGTGAAAGAAAATTATATTAATTTTAGTAGCTAGCATGTCAAACAGTTCTAGAAAAACAAAGTTCTTGTTGAACAGACAGACAGACAGTAACAAGCAATATTTTAGCATGTAAGTCACAACAGATTCAGCAAAATGCTTGGCAATAATTGTTTTTAATTTGTTTCTAGACTAAGTAACCTTTCGTTTGTTAAAAAAAAATGAAGTTAAACTTCCAATGAGTTTTTAATAAAGACATATTTCTTTACTGAGTAAACTTGAATTTACAAGGCTAGTATGTATCTCCGAAAGGCTGTGTGAATCATGCACATCACCATTTGAGTTAAATATTGATCTTCTTAAAAAATTGGAAATATTTTCTAATGATTTAGGAGCATTTTTGATCAATTTGGGTGAGTGTTTGGAATGGATGAATGGAGCGCTGAGTGAATGATTTAGAATGATTTTGATCGGAATGACTATCAATTTTATGATGTTTTTAACTCTAGTCTATATCTAGCATTTGGCTGAATCTGTTTATTATTAATCGGCAGATAGAGACAAGACTTTAACAGATTCTAGTCAGTTCAAACTGACTCCTGTTCTAAACATTCCTATACCTTCTTTTTACCACCAGTTGTCGTGGTGGTAGATGGTGGTAAAATTCTATCCTCCATTGCCTGTCAGAAATCATCAATACTTGTTATAATAGCAATTAAAATACTGTTTTATAAAACTTTTCTAGGTGATTGTCTAAATGATATTTTTAATATGTTCACTAAACAATTCTAACTGTGCAACTATCTTTATAGTGCCTATAGAATAAGCTTATGAAGCCATTAGAACAAACTCATACAATTGAAACCACTCCAAGATTTATAATATACTACGGTCAATATCGCTTGAGCGACCACTATTAAGCGACCACATTTATTAAGTGACCATCGTAAAAAGTCCATTCAGTTTCACTGTTAGGGATATCTCTGAAAAGGCGACATTCTTAAGCGAAATTATTATTGAATTTTATGACGTTAAAACCAATTAGAATCATCTCAATTAGAGGATTCTTATCGGTTCAAACATCATATGGTTAGAAAGAATATTAAATTGTGCTAGAACACTAATATCAGACATTATCCAGGATGTTATAAATGCTGTGAATTGAAGCAAACTACCCATTTGCAGCTCTTTCTAGATAAGTGCAATGGCTGATATGCCTGATATATCTCAAATATTTTTTTCTCTTTCTAAATAATATTCCCAATGTAAAATATATGACTCCTTACTTTTACAATGGACTTGTGGTTTCATAAGCTGCGAGTCTGCTAGACTGCTAAATCAAGGCAAGAATCAAACCTTGTCAAGAGAGTCCAAAAATTGAGTACAAATAAAACCACTTACAGCTGCCTCTGCTATCTCAATTTTCCTCCTCTTTGTTATCGTCTCTAAGAGCTTGATTGTAGCTTGAGCTCGTTGTCTCATTGGAAAGTTGGACACTTCAAGGTTGGAGTTAAAAGCCTGTAGAATATAAATGGTGTATCTGTTAAGATTGGATAGAAGCTACGAATATTGTTAAGTGACTACTAATTGGGAAGTCAAGCTTTGCTTAGGGTGCTGGATAATAACAAGATAAAGGCTGACCTGGGATACATTTTTTACAAAGAGCCCTGCAACAGAATGCCATGCTTGGCTGCTAACATTAAAAAGCCTAAGTGAAAAAGGATGCAAGAAAAATGCATTTAGAGTTATCCCATTAAAGGTATATATTGCCCTTAGACTGCTTGCTAAGTTTCAATAAAAACATCTCCAAAAACAAGAGCACCCCCTATTGGTGCAAGGCTCCGCTGCAGATGCTGAAAAATAGAAAAAAATCAAAGTCCAAAAAAGGAGCATAACTCTTACAAAATCTTTCCAAAGTTACCCCCTTGATAATCTTGGTAGCTCATGTGAACACACATGAAAAGTTACATGCAGATATCTTCAA
Source organism: Fragum whitleyi (assembly GCA_948146395.1). Taxonomy (NCBI): domain Eukaryota; kingdom Metazoa; phylum Mollusca; class Bivalvia; order Cardiida; family Cardiidae; genus Fragum; species Fragum whitleyi. The sequence continues at coordinate 37,239,086 of OX411555.1, forward strand.
TAACAAGAAAGATATGACTGAGGTTAAAGTAAGTTTATCACGCCAACGCCAACGCCAAAGTGACCAATGCCAAGGTGATCATTATACCTCAAATTTTCTCTTAAAACAGCAGAGCTTATAAGGGAGATATTACCAAGGTCACTGCATAGTGACAGAAATATTGTTGAAACCCAGTACAATCTATTACATGTACTTACCTGCACTGCTCTTCCTTTTACCACCATATCATCCCAACATTCTCTCTTGATCATCTCCTTCAAGTACATCTTGGCAAGGTTTTCAAACTCGATTTCCTCCCTCACCTAGTGAAATAGAGAATAATATGAGCCTGTGAGTGACATTTCCTACAATTTGACACATCTGTCAGTTGCAAACTTTGAGCAGCCTAGACAGCCACATAATGCAATTAGAAGATTGCCTTTGTCTGTCTAAAGACACATTGAAGCCCTTTTCTATCCACAAAGCAAAAAGTGAAGACTCTGGCCAGACTGTGCAGCTGCACAGGCTGGCCAGAGTCTTTGCTTAGAGCATATTTTAGATTGTTGGAAATGTCACGCACAGGCTCATATGTCAGTGGCTTAAAATATCAATATTATCTGGTTGAGGTTGTGATATCGATCATGACTAGGCTTTGCCGAGTCGTGATAATTTCTCTCAGCCCAGACTAGATGACATTGATTATTTTTCAGTGCTTCATTATGATAAACCTTTAAAAATCAAAGAAAATCAGGTGAAATTGCACAAAAATTGTTTCTAAGAATAGACTGCCTGATATCATCTTGTGCTATCATGCAAGTGATATCTGGTCAATACAGGTTTCATTGCATGATAAGGATGGTTATAGCTCTGTGAGTTAAATTTCAATTTGATATATCTCCAATGTAGAGACTCTGTGGCTGCACAGGCAGATGTGGGGCTTCACTGCATGCTCTGTAGGTAAATTGAGGGTTCAATATAACACAGTTGTAACTATCTTTTAGCATAAAGGCAGTTACAACTGTTTTGTACCGAGCTGACAAAATGCTGACTCAAATTTTTTGTAAATTCCTAGGATGTTTTCTTGATGTTTTGCCTGGCTATCTGGCTGCTAATTGTATGTGCATCTCAGAAACATGTAGTGGATATTGATGCAGGTAGCTCTTATATATCATGTATTTTATGTGCCATGGAAATCATAAATCAAAGACGAAATTTAGAAGACATACAGCAATAAGGTATGATCCAATTGGAATACTGAAGATATAGAATATCACTTCCAAACATCTCTTCTAGTTTGTGATTAAATCTCAACTACCAATAGGTAGAATAAGGTTAGGAAAAAAACGTTTATTAAGCATTGCAAGTTAAACTGCAAAAAAAAATCTCATTGCAACTTAAGAGCATCATTCATTAATCAGAACAAGAGCACTTCCTACTAGTACTTATGCCCAGCTGCTTGGTGTTTGATGGTAAACAAAATAATGAAGTAAATAAGGGGCATAATTCACACCAAATTCATGTAGAATTATTCCAATTGATATAACATGTTGCTCTTTTGATATCGAATATGTGTGACAAGTTTCAATTGATTGCCTTTCATAATACCAGAGATATCACAAGACTATATTAGATAAACCTCTGATTTTTTCTAAACACAGTCAAGCTAAAAAACAAAATAATTACCCTTTCCACTTCCTGGTCTGCTTCAGCTTGCAGCCTCATCTGTTCCTCAATGTCAAGGTCAAACTCATGTCTATCCAGCTGTTCAATCTCAGGTAGTGTCTCATTCTTCTTAAGCATACTTTGTAACTGAAAGAATAATTGTTTTATAAAATCTAGACATATTTGTTACAGCTGCACTAATCTTTTGACTTTTTATGTCTAATTCTAAGAAATAAAAAGTTTCATTGCATTTTGATACCAGTTATTTATGGTAATTTATAATAGGAACAAAGGAAATGGCTGTTTTGGTACAGAAAACAAAGGAAATCATGCGAGAATAAAAGACTGGGACAGGGGTTTAGAAATACAGAGTTTCCTTTCTTTTCCCTGGACAAGTAAAAGCTGATTTCTCATTTGTCCAGGATCAAAATTTACTTGTCCACAAAAAAGTTGGAAGATAAATTTTGATAAAATATTGTTTTTAATTAAGAAAATGCTGTAACCCATCATTTTCTTCAATAGAGACAATGTTTTCTTCCCTTTGATGCAAACAAAAGAATGACTTTTCTCCTAGATCCGTTTAGTTCTGTATTAAGATTTGCTGTGGTATTTACTTGTCCACAGACAAGTGGTCTAGAAAAATGTGCTTGTCTGCAAGTAGAAAAGCCTGTGTTGGACAAGTTGGGCATGGGAATTCCACACCCCTGGACTGAAAGATATTTCCATTTTGATCAAGTAAGATCTAAATGCAAAACTTTTTTAATGTTGCCTACGTCTTACAATTTGGACCAGTCTAATATTTTGAAAAGTGGTTATTGTCTAAAAAACTGCACTTACAGTTCTCCTCATGTCTCTAATAGATTCTCTTAACTTTCTCTTTGTATCAGCATACTGTCTGTCTTCTTCTTTAAACGACTGAAATATACATGAGTCATATGATAAACCATGACCAAATCTTCATTAAATGACTGAAATATACTCATGTCACATGACAAAACATAATGATAAGCGTTGGGCAATCAGTTTAAAATAACAATCAATAAGCAGTTTTTAATTGGAAGAGTAAATCAACTAATGATCGATTGTACAATTGTTTGCTTAGAAATTAATACAGCGCTCCCAGTATCATCCTTAGAAGAATGTGAAAGTTAAATTAAAACTCATGACCTAATCACTCATTCTGCAGACTTTCTTCAACTCCATGGCTCCATGGCTCAGTGTGAAACAGTTGTAACTGCCTATAAAAATATAGTTACAACTGTTTCATGCTAAGTCATTAAACTGATGTCAGTTTTGAAAAAATAAATATATAAGGGATTTCATTATGTGTAAGGACCTGATCATGATGAATCGATTGTGAAATTTCTTAGTCGATTATCACAATTAGAAGCCAAAACAAACTGATTATCAAAAAATTACCAAAATGACTTATGAATTGGTCAAATTGAAAAATAAAGAAAATGAGGAAGATATTTTACAAACATGGCTGCAGTTACTGACATGAGCCAGAGCGTGACATTTCCAACAACTTGATATGTGCATGCAAGGTCAACATGAACCAAGCTTGACTGCCAAATGATATAATGAGAGGTTTGCCTGACTTTCTACAGACACTTTTGGGACTTATCTTTCTACAAAGCGCAAAGTGAAGACCCTGGTCAGACTGTGCAGATGCACAGGCTGGCCTGAGTCTTTGCCTGGCGTATATTTGAAATTTGAAATTGTTAGATATGTCACGCACAGGCTCATATATCTCTCCAAGTTTCAATAAATTGGTAGGGTTTGATTCTTAAACATTCTCTTATTTTCTTGCATCCTTACTTATCAGTTTTGTTTGGAAAGAATGTCATTATTTCATATATTGCTAAGAGTATCTTAATATACAGCAAATATATCAACTTATTTAAACCAACTTTAAACCATTTTTACTCATTTATAGACATATTTATTACATTGATGTGAGTAAACATTAAGAAAAGTATCTTTATTTGAAGTATATGATAAAGACTTTGACATATCTTTTCTAGCAATGGTGTAACTACAACTCACTATACATATACATGTTACAAATTTCTTTAATAAATTCACTATATGATTTTACATTACAACAGTACAAGATCATTTCACAAAACAGCAATCTACCTTATGAACATGTTTAAAAGTGTCAATTCATTCAAAAAACTTTATTATATAAGCCGCCAATATTAACCTGGAATATTTGCATATCAAGGGTTCAGTGCAAGACTGTACTAAGTGTATATAAATTGTATACACACTTAGTACAGTCCTGTGCTAAACCCTCGATATGTTATGCCCCTGCCTTGTCGATATTTTCTTAGGACTCTCATCTTACAAAGATTGCATGAATAGAGGTTAATGAATGAGTGGTCATGGAATACTAAATTCATTAAACAAGTCATCTATAAACAGATAAAAACGAGGCTGTGCCGAGCTTTTATCTGTTTATAGATGACTAGTCTAATAAATTCTGTATTTTATGAGCACAAATTCTATATTTTATTTACAGTATGATCCAAATTTTTGCGAAAAATTGTAAAAATTCTTGAAATTCAACATTTCAATCTTCCGCAAAACTTATAACACTGCTGAAAACTGACGTCACAATTTTAACATTATGACATCATTTCACGGCTACATAAAAGCGTAACTATTCGCTTTGAGCTCATTTGAAAAGTTATTCCACTAGTGTTATTACACCCGTGTAATATCAAAAATATTCAACGGGTTTATTTCATTCCTGCAATGTCGGTCATATCATAAAAAATATGTTTGTCTTTTGTTAAAAGTTATTAGCATTCTAAACTTAAAAAGGCCTAAAAACAAATTCTGAGCCGCTTTAATTCATTGCTTTATCTCATAGTAAAGGAATTACATTCAAATATAATATTCAGCACAGTTACAATATTTCACATTTCTTATACATGTTACAAACATAAACATATGTTTTAACATGGTTTGACAAAAGTATTTTTTTATTTCTGTGAACATAACATAAACAATAGTTTGACATTACTTCACATATGTTGTGCTTGATTACTTACTAAGTCAAAATAGTCTTGAGATATATTGTGTGGGTTCTACATGAATAGTTTATTAAGTATTGATTTAGCAAAAATTCATTTTGGTAAAAGGAACAACCTATGTGAATGTATATTATAAAAGAAAATATGTGTAAATATTAGATTATTATTATGTGTAGACATTTGTCTTAACACAATATTGCAAGATCAACAATGTTTCAAAGTCCATAAATTATCTTTTCTGAAGTTATAATTCATTGGTTTCAAAAACTAAATGCCAGCTATCAATCACCAACTAAAGTTAAGTGTTTGACTTCAAATTGATTCCATTACAAATGTCTTAACTTCCATATATCCATGAAGCCAGATAATAGTCTTCACTTCACTCAAACATATCAAGGGTTCAGTGCAAGACTGTACTAAGTGTATATACAATGTATATACACTTAGTACAGCCTTGCACTTAACCCTTGATATGAATTCTATATACATTGTTTGTACATCTAGACTAATTGGTGACTTGATTTGATTTGACCATTTGCTAAATTGTTGGAATACTCCTACCTAGCCTCTTACAAGATACAAGATACAAGATACAAAACTTTATTTATAGTCGGTTTTGTGATAACATATTAACATTAGCGATGTATCCACCATTTTCCGACTTATTTTCTCTTGTTAATAATATTTTGCTGTTGCTTAGCCTAATAAAACAAACATGCCTACCTCTAACTCCTGTACTTGAAGCCATGTAGAGTCATGTGCTGGTGTTGGTGTTGGAGTTCTGTAGATCTCATCTCTTGACAGGGCCTCTTCTCTCTTGGCTTTCTCCTAAAACACACAAACACTGACTAGTTTCAAAAATTGTACGACACCAAATTAGACATTTTCTTAAATACTTTTTGGTGGACTATCAAGAATTCACTATAAATTATTTGATATACCTACCACCTAACCAGTGAAATGATCAAAAACTTATAACACACTTTTGTTCATTTAATCCTTCTATGTTATCTAAGCAGAGCCCAATAAGTGATGTCATCATGAATGATGCATAGCAATCACATGCAAAATGATGACCTTTTAAAATAAATTGTCCTAAATTTTTAACACCTTCTCTTATTTGTGCATTAAAGAAAGAGAATATTTTTTGAAGCAAAATCTATTCATATTTCATTGAGTGAACAATAAAAGTAATATTTAAGCTCATGGCTCCACCACTAATGAAAAAAACAACAACTTTTTGTTATTCTATCAATGAAATATAAATTGATTTTACACTGTAACAAAAGATTACCCTGTTTTTGGTTCATGATGATAAGACAGTTTTAAATGAAATTTCATCCTCATGAAAAAATTTAAGGAAAACAAGAGACGGTAAACTATCATTCTTACAATATCTTCCCTACTCTGGGGTGCCTTATCAGTATCAGATCTAGAGGCCTGGCTTGGTGACCAGTCTGGCATCTCTTGTAGACTCTCTTCTTCCTCCTTCTGGGACGACATCAGCTTGGACTTCTTGGCTCGGGCTGCTTCCATAGCTGATTTAGCCTTCCCTACACCAGTTGGGGTGTAACTGTAAAGGGAATGTATGTTGAATTTGTTGAATTTCGCAGGTGTGTACTATGAAGGTTTAAGAAACAAATTCATATTTAAGGGGTGAAGCACAAATCTTTTATAAGTGCCTATACATGTATAGGCACTTACAGTAGTTTTATACTGACCCCTTGATGTAACCCAAATTGTTACAGGTATAATCTAAAGTACTGCCTACGGATGCCTATGATCGACTGTTTAGCGTTTGATAGTGGGTAAAAATCTAAGTTGAGAAAAGGACTAAACTCACACAAAATGTATCTAGAGTTATCCCCCTTTATGGTATAGGTTGCTCTTTTGATAGTTAACATACAAGGGTTGATCCAGAAATTCATAAAAATGAGGTTATTAAACTTTAGGATACTTCACTTTCAAAATAAAGTTTATACATTCATTTTATGCAAAATCCGTGTAATAAACTTGGAAATTTTTGAAATTGTAAGTTATATAGCGGCTGCAAAGTGACTGATCTAAGACATAGACCCGGCATGCCCCATGTGCCTCAGTTGTTCTCAAAAACACAGACAAGGTTAAAAAAAAAAAAAGAATAAAGAAAATGATTTTAACCAATAGTATTATGGACCTGAAATTGATTGCTTCATCTAATTCCTTTTAAAATTTTACAAACAAAAAATACATGTTTCAGTCACATTTAATTCAAAGTGAAACCAGAAACTATTCTAATCCATTGAAACCAGATAGAGCTTTACTAAGGATCATGAGGGTAGAATATCCCATCAATAGAACAAAAGGGCATGAATTTCATTCTCTATAAAAGCTTGAAATCTTGGGCCTTCCTATAGCATAAGGTCAGCATAATGACTGGGGATCAAAGGCCTCAACTTTACAAAATCATGTGGTAATCAATTCAATGCTAAATTAAACAAAATGTTAGGTAAACAGGAAAATAGCTTTGCAGCTTGCAAAAAAAATGAAAAAAGTTTGTATCCACTCAATAGCAAAGATAAATTTTAGCTCCATATTAGTTCAACAAACTGTTGCCACTTAAACTAGTGAATTTGGATTCAGGAAAGATTTATTATAATAAAGCAGCATCCTTCTTCAAGTTGGTTTGACACCAATTTTAGATATTTACAAAATTAGCAAGTCATCTAGTCTGCAAACATCAGTAGTTCGAAAAGTAATATGAGGGGTCAGTGCTATTCTGTTTTGAGTGTCTATATATTTAAAGGCACTTGCCATTATTTTGCACTGACCCTTCCAATTATATCTGAAAGAAAACTCTTCTTTTATCTTTCAAGCAGTTGGCAGCCATGTTATGCTGAACAACAGACCATTTAGCAACAGTATTTTTGCATATTCTAATACTTGTCTAATTTAAGAAGCTATTAAGCAATGCAAAAGCAGGGGAGGGGGGGGGGAATCAAAATCTTTTTGCTAAAGCATCACTTAAGCAAAGCACTCAACAATATAAGCTTCCTGTGAAGGACATAAAAGGTTTAGAAGCCATTCATGTATTACGGTATTCAAATTTTCTATTTAATCTTTTTCTTTCATACTAAATCATAACCGCATTTAAAAGAAAAAGTGCAAAGCTTTAAATGAGCATGAATTTATGAGGAATAAAAAAAAAAACAGTTTCTTTCAAACATTGCTTCAATCTCATACTGCAATCATAATGTTAGCTCTGCATTCATATGATAAGTACCAGTTTTAAGAAAATTAAGTTTGTTTTACAAAATATTATTTAGTAGATGTTTAAAAAGATTAGTACATTATTTTTTGAAAAGTCAAAATTGATTATAAGAAAGTTTTTAAAACTCTTTTTAAAGCAGCATGTCTTACCTAGCATCTTCTTGCTTAGTATGACTAATAAAATATTAAATGATCAATGAACTATCATCATAAAATGAAATGAAATGAGCCTGTGCATGAGATTTCCAACAATTTCAAATATGCGCAAAGCAAAACCTCTGACCAGCCTGTGCAACTGTACAGTCTGATCAGAGTCTTCACTATGCACTTAGTAGATAGATAAGGTCTCAATGTATCTGTAGACAATAAGATTACTTTAAATATACAGTATGTGGCTGTCCATACTGCTCAATGTTTACACCTTATGATCATTTCAAATTGTTGTAAATGTCACACACAGGCTCAAATGATTTTGAATTAAGAGAAAATATTTCTACAAAACAGCTGTACACATACAAAAGTGACATTTGGTTTAAACCTATTTATTTTAAATCAATTGGGAAACAAATTAGTACACTTAGAATAATCCCTCTTGATTCTCTTTCCTGGAAAATTCACAGTAAGGGCGCCAAATGTATCGACCTATGAAATTTTTTAGATTACAAGATAGACAACCACTCCCAGGTATCAAACTCAGGACCTTTGGATCATGAGGCCTAAGCTCTACCTCTAGACTGCGGACCCCACACTCTAATGTGAAAAGCAAATGTAAGAGGTATTCAATCTATTGAAAGAAGCTGTAGTTATGAGGTTTTGGTCACTTGTCAATGATACAGTTTTATATGAACTGGTTCAAAAAGTTATTTAAGCGATGAAGCAAAACATAAAAGAAAGTAAAATACACAATTATATATCAGTTGTGGGAGACCAAAATATTGCCAAAACAGCTTTGTTCATGACCAGTTCTAATGAATGTCATTTGTTTATCTATCACTTAAAAGTTGTGGTTTAAAAAATAAAACTCAAACTCACTTCCAATTGTAACATGTAAGAACCCCATCAAAACCAGTGGTAAAGATGTGTTGACTGTCTTCAGTAAAGGCCATTGTCTTTACACCTCCTGTTCTGTAGTCATGGGGAGATATGGACACTGTACGATCCTGCAACATTTATTATTTAATGCAAGCAGTTTTTATACGACATATTTTGAAGCATGTTTTATCATATTTATGTCTTTATTCTATAGTTCTCAAGCACCTGTACAGGCCCATACATTCTTTTAGCTACCAGACTTCCAAACGATCTTTTCTTATAAAAGTTAACATTTCATTCTTGGGAAACAGTAAATACTTTTTCATTTGCTTTTAAAATACTTCATCTGATGAAAAAGACCAATATTATTATTAGTATCATTATTTTTTCTCTTTTCATTCTACCCCTATCACTTTAGACTAGTCTAAAATAAGCTGGTTGAAAGCATTGTAATGACCAGAAAAAAATAAAAGTTAAAAAAAGTTAAAGTTATAGTCTGATTCTATGCCAGGTATATTCAACTAACTTCACACTTTAACCCCAAATCATAGAATTGCAAGTCAGCTGTTAACATACCGCACACATTGGCAGCCACAGCACTTAGGCCTGCATTCTCACAGGTACCCATTTATATACCTGGGTGGAGAGTAGCAATGTTGAGTTTATTTTTGCTAAGAAAATTTTTAAAGGACCGTTCAGGACCCATCTCGGGACCTTTAGATCCAAAAGCCACCGTCCTAACCACTAGATCATGAACTCTGCAAATTTGGTAAAAAAAGAATAGTTGTAACAGTAACTATTGTAGGCAGTTACAATAATTTGGTGCTCACAGCCATTATTTTGTCATCTTACTAACCATCTGACCAATTGTTCTCAACATGACAGATCCATCAGCCCCATAGGTTGCCAACCATTTATGATGGGGTGACAACAGGACACGCCCACCTGGTAATTGATGGCCTGGGAACTCAGACTGAGCCTCTAGAGTAAATGTGTCATCCTGAAATTGAAAGACAAACATGTTACATTTTTAATTACTTCCTGAAAAAAGTCAATTTAAGGATTCTGTGATTTCATACTTGAGAAAATATTTTGGAAAAGAAGAAATTGATTCAAGCAATTTCTCTTTTTCCTACAATAATTTCTTACACAAAGGATGACTACTTTTTATACATACTATTTATTCACTTTTTACTGTTGTCAACAACCTCTTTTGAGCAATGGGAAAAAAATAAAATAATATTTCCTTCTATTTTCTGTATAAAGTATAATTTTAGAGTTTAGGAATGATATCAACAAGGTTACATGCTTGGATTGGGAAAAGTAAGTCCTTGAGTGCTGCATGAGAAATATCAATGGGGATAAAAAAAACTTTATTTCCTTAAAAAAACATATGCTGTAGGTACTAGGTTTTACTTTTAGATTACTGGGTAAAATCAATATCAATTGCAAAGGATTTCAAAGACATAAAAGGATTTTTTCAATAATGATTTTGAAATCAATCTTGATCCTTATTTTGTAAAATCCTTGTTTAAAGAATGTTCATGATTGCAAGATTATTTCAATATAATATAAGCAATATCAATATAGTCTACAAAAATGTTCATCTAAGTTTAATACTAAATGCCATATATTCTTTAATTGAAATTCAAAAAACAAGGGGTTTATGCAACACTATTGTAATTGCCTATATATCTATAGGCAATTACAATAGTTTTGTACTAACCCATTGAACACATATAGATTTTGACTCAAACAACACTTCTCCTTGCTCAAATACATTTCCCAGAATAAGGATACAATTCTTCAATCAAAATAATGACTAAATTATGATTCCCTTGGTTCTATCTATTAACTAATTGTTATAACGTATACACAATTACTGAAGCAAATGATTTCTTCATGTCATTTATCCACTTCAATGAAAATTGATATAGTTCAATTATTCAATTCAATCATTTTGTAAAGAAGCAGGTTTGAAACCAATAGGCTGCATAAATATAAAGAACAAGCCCTCATATACAATAAACTTTTCTACATGGCACTATTTCTAACTTATGCTAACTTATGACTGTAAGAAAAAAATCTTGCAATTATTCCTTGAGCATCATTTTTAGTATCAGTATTTTTCTAAAAGGACTCAATGATATTTAAATAAGATAACTAGTCATGATGTGAGACAGGAAGGCCAGCAATTTGTATTATTTTGTTTCTAAGGTTATTTATCATTATATCCTTACATTGCTTATGTATTATCTTTATTTAATGCTTAATTTTCAAAATGTAAGTAGACGGTCAAGAATAAGCAAACTGTAAAGTGTGTAAATGTACAGTGTTTTTTTTATTGTTTTCCTTTTTCCCACAATACTTCGCTTACAACATAAAGCAAAATGTACACATTTGATAACTATTGTGCTATATGTACTATACATCTTACCGTATCAGGAAGTAAAAGTTTAGATGCATAATCTGACCCCATCACCTGGGTTTATAGAAGTTAAAGTATTTACAACAAAGGAAAAATGGCAACACATTAGAGTTACAGAAAAAGAAGATAATCATACAATATAAAAGGTTAAAGAATAGGGTATTCATACAATATAAAATGAAAGAATAATCTTGTTCAAAATGAAATAATACAGCATAGGAGTAAATCTTGATATGACAAAAAGATAACATAATGTTTTAGTTGTAGCTGTCTTTATGTTTAAAGGCTGTTACAACTGTATAGCATTGAGGCACTGAAATGCTTTAATGCTGATATAGATAATCTGATTTAATAGTATAGGAAATCAGGATGGTATATATTGTATTTGTAAAGCTACAACAAAGAGAAATTGGGGAGGAGAGAATATTATAGCTTTATAATATGACCCTGTGCGTGACATTTCCAACAATTTCACTCAATTGTGCACAGTATTAATGTTGATTGAATGGAGTTTACGCCGCTTTCAACTTTTTTCAGTTATGTAGTGGCGGCTGGAGCACCTAACAATGGTATTTCTCTCACCAGTACAACCGCCACATCCTTTCCTAGCCTCCAGCTGCTATCTCACATAGGTTTACATTTATCAACCCATTGGTGAGAGAAAAAAAGTCGGAAAGAATGAGTGCTGCAACCGGGGATCAAACCCGGGACCTCTAGATTGACAGTCGGATGCGCTACCAACTGCACTGTGATGGCAGCTAGGCTCAGTATTAAGACTGAGGTCAGCCTTTGTGTTGGCACAGTCTGACCAAAACTTTCACTACACACCTAATAGATGGCTATGTCCCTAGTCTCTGTTTACATTCAGAAAGTTTTCAATACAATATGTTGCTGTTCAGGCTACTCAATGTCTATCCATCACACACACACACATACCATATTTATCCTCATAAATGCTCCTGGGTGCTTTTCAAACGTTGAAAGGGAATTTTTACTTAGCAACCAATTATTTAAGCAAAATTTCTATCAAATTGCTGTCTTATTGATTTTTCTCCTTTGATTTGAGAATAATTTCCTCTAAACAATCATTTAAATGATTGTTTAGAGGAAATTTACCTCAAAATATAGAAAAAGACTCACAAAATAATTAAAAATTCAAGTGGTTTTAATCATGTGAAGCAAGTCTTCTTAGTAGAAAGTGTAGGGGGAGCTACTATTAGGGAGAGCCATTAGAGGAAATACAGTGAAATTGCTGGAAATGTCTCACACAGGTTATTATTTGATGAACATGAAATTACCTTTTGATTGTATGGTAAATCTTCCGGCGGAGGAATGGTATGTTGATGGACACATTTATTGTTCTGTGCCAGTGTGTAGACAGTCTTGTTCTGCGATACAGCCACACCGAAAGACGGGACACCGAGTTTGACCTGAATCTTCTTCACCGATTTATCTTTAAAATCATATTTAAGACTGTGACAGTTGTATCTTAATTCTGAAAAAAATTCATGAAAAACTATAACAATTAAAAATGTAAATTATCATCTTTTGATTTCTCAAATTATACATACAGGAATTCAATTACAAATATTGAAAGGGTGACAGCCAAACAGTAAAAGTCTACAATGAGTGGGCAGAGGAAAACCATTGTAAGTGCCTATACAATTATAAGCACTTACAATTGTTTTCAGCTGACCACTCGATACTTTGTACCAATAAGTGTGCTCAGTTAGGTAAAAAGACTAGCAGAGACCCAGTTGCCTATGACCCCTAGATGTTTTTGAAAAATGACTATACCTCCAATGTTGAATATTGGATGTCAGGAGGCTAGGCCCCTAGTTTAAAATTGTTAATCATTTTCCTGTCAGTCATTTTCGTACATGTAAATGTTAAAAACATTTTGGATGTGAGTGTTTCATTTGTTGATCTGTTGTATCATTTATAAAAACATAGAATTTGCAAGAATGTTTATGTCATCAGTGAATTAACACAAGATTTATTTTAGATTCAAAATGATAGATAAAATAAATTTCAAAATGGTCTTAATCATTTGATAGCTTTCATTAACATTATTTCTAGGACAAAACGCACCAAAAATATTAGGCTCTGTCTTCAACTTTAATTTCCTTTGAAATCTACCACTTAATTGCCATTTGATTTACTTGTTCAATAACAGAAATGTATTGCCATTCAGTTAAATTTCTTAATTATAAACAAAGTTACTTCTTATTATTTTGAACTACAACAACTTACCTTGTTTCATTCTCCACAGGAATGAAAGTTTGTAATATAAAAAATACTTGAAACAGTTAGTTCCAAATTAAACATTATATTATGCAAATTCCTTTTAATAATTGCCTACATTGCTCTTTGAAAGATATCAAATAAATGTTTAAGGAAAAAGGAGCTCACCATCATTTTATTATCAATCTAAAACACAGCTATTTTTTGTCTTTTTTCTCTGTGTCTGTATGTGTTGTTTTTTTACTCATAAATGTTAAAATTTATAGAACCCACACTGGTTAATCCAATTACACAAACAGTTTTTCACATGAATTATGATTCAAGTACCAATACAATTAAGATACACCTTGAAAAATTAAAACCATAGTGAAATAAAAATATGAGTCGTATATATATTGTTCAAATCATTGTTGGTTGTAATTAATGTAAAAATAATCATTGCTTGACTTTTTCAACAATTTCAAATAAGTGTGTGCGTATCATTTAAAAAATTTCTCATGTGTTCACACAAACTAAAAAGAGTCTTCACTTTGCACTATGCAGGTAGTTAAGGTCTTGACCCTTCTTCAGGTAATCAACAAATAATGAAAACATTGTATGGATGAATATACTGCCATGCATTCAGGATGACAAAATGTTATGAAACTTTTCTTAAATAATACCCTGCTTTGCATGCAGTGCACATGCAAAGCAGGGTATCATTTGCAAACTGTTTTCATCCTGAACACAGGACAGACAGACAGTCTGTCTGTCTGTCCTGAACACAGGTTTGGTCAATTGTTGTACCTCAACCAAATGTGATTGAGGTACTTATTTTGAGCAATGAGGAAGACCACACAGTGCAAAATAGAGAAGAGCTAATGATATACAGTAAAATCTCGGTAATTCGTATCTCAAGGGACCGGGACAATTTATACGAACTAAACGTAGTACGAACCAACCAATTTCACACGGTCGGTAGTTTATTGATGGCTCAGATCAAACATGATTTTAAGGTACCCTATATTTGTGGCTTTATTCTAAGGTTCTATGGAATATGTTTTAAATCAAGTTCTAACGAGACCCTTTTGAGGGTAAGGACGCGACAAATCTCACTTGAACTATGATCATCTTTCGTTTCGTCCATATTTAAATCCTAAATACATGTAAAGTAGTGTCGGCAGTTATTTACATGCCAATTATTAACAACATCAGAGTGTTTTCCCTTTGGATCAAATCACATTGAGTACTCATTCAGTGGACGATGAAATTTCGGCATTATGATGAATCTGTGTGAAAAACACGTTGACATTCAAGTCTACGAAGATTTGCACTTTCATTTATGCATCATCAGTACGAGAAATACCTGATGAAATACATTAAGTAATGTCACTGATTTATCCTTTATTCGATTAAATATGCCAAAAATTACAAATTAAACAATGCCTGTAAATATTGATGCAAAACAATAACTTCGATTAATACCAATCAACAGGTGTGAAAATCAAGGTATATGTCTATTGTTACACCTAGGACAACTATTGATCGTACAATTCACACCTACGTGTGCTATTTGGAATCTCTCGGGACTTCATACTGGCTACGAACTACGAACCACAGGCGTACGAATTACTCGGAGCCTTCTTACAAAGATAAAGAAGGAAGAAAATCAGGGCCAAAGAATGTATACGAACCAACACATACCTACGAACCACCGGCGTGCGAACAACTGAGATTTTACTGTAGTAAGAGGCTTTTTAGCCCAGGCTTATAAATATTAGCCATCAGCCAGCCCTGCTTCAAGGATATGAAAGCACTTGCCACAATCAGTTTTTATACCAATTTGTCTATTGTGAATGCACTGCAGTGCTTTCCAAAAGAGAAAAGCAACTTGCTTCAAATTTCATACCAACCAATACCATCATAAAATATATTTTATTTATTAGATAAAGTAAAATGGATTCGATATACATATAGATTCCATCCTTCAGATGATTCAATATCCAAACAAAAAAATTCAAGGGATTTTCTTTAAATTAGATCATACTGTTGCCATTTTTATTTGCTAATCTAGTTTGTGAGTTTACCTACCAATTATTGCAAGCTTCTCAACAAGCACATTGTTTACGATAGGAAAGCAGGCAAGCACTTGCTAACATGTACAGGTGCTTTCCATTCCTGAACCTTACCTTTCATTATTTCCTCTGTAATTTCAAAGTATGTGAGATAGTTTGCTCCACTTCGTTTGTTAGTAGATGTATTGTGAGTAACGACAACATGAACGGTTGAACCATCTGTATATGAAGATAAGGACTGCACAGTTCCAGTAAAACCTGGTTAAAGAAAACATTCAGGTTTAAGTCTTAGGTCTAACAGCAATAACCAACTTCTTGTAATTAAAACTTAATTGTTTTCTTTTTCAGATTAAATGCCCTGGTACTTTGAAAAAAATGCAAAAACATACATGTTTGACTTCCAATCTGCACTCAAATAATTTGAAATACATTTGTTAAAAAGAGATAAAATCATTCAACAGATATTCATAATTTTTCACTATAGAACAAACAGCACAAAAAAGCATTTTACAAAACAACAGCATTACAACATGAGCACCTATGGGTGCCTACGCTCAGCGGTTGAGGGCTAGGTAGTGGATGAAAAATTAAAGTCTAAAAGGGGCAAAATTTGCGCAAAATGTATCTAGAGATATTCTCTTTGATAGTATAGGTTCCCCCTTTTGATAGAGATAATGTGTTCCAAATGCCAAGTGAATTCTTTAAGTATAACCAGAGATATCATAAAATGTCAAAGTTTTGGTATGACAACTAAGAAAGCGATAATGACAACTAGACCCAGGCTATAGAAATACATTCTGGTTTTCTCTGAAAACAGCCTAGCTAAAAAGCAGCATCAAATAGCAGAATAAAGATATCACATCATATTTTCTAATAAGGAAAAAGACTGACTGAATTGGCCTCAAAAGTAAAAAACTAATTTTGTACTTAATTTTCTTATGTGTAGGCAAAAGATTCATGATTATCCAATAAAAATATCATCTTAGTAAATAGTCACTCATAACATTAAATATCCAGTCTAATTTCGTCTCTAGTCGGTATGACAGATCATTAATAAGCTAAGCAAGTGATATTGATGCTTATCAAGCTCTTTCTGTGACAAAAGCTGAAAAAAAGCCCCTGCTTTGTGAACAAACAGTTATTGATACATTATCTAACTCGCCTTTTTCCCTGCGTCTTCTACGGCCTTGTTTAATATTGCAGACTTGGAAAAAGAAAAATTCAATATTTGGAAATTTGGTATCACACCCCAAGAAAATTAAAACTTTACACTTTCTGGTAGCAAAATATGTGGTTTCCTGTGCACTTGTTTGTTTTTAGCATTTAAAATGAGAATTGCCTTATACACATATTGCATTATAGGTTAATAGAGTTAGTTTGACTTTAGACCAAGTTAAGTAATGAATACAGATATTATTTAATCATAGGTTATGTTCTCTCTGAGTCAACAGCTGAAAAATAAATATATAATATATAATCACACAATGACAAGGCCAATTCCAGAAACTATTTGACATATATTTGACAAATTGTTAATATGCAGTTTTAAACAGAAGTATACAAAAGACTTAAAGAAAACCAAATACATGTACATATTTCAGAACCATTTTGTCTAAACATTTTATGATATTTTTTTGCGCAAGTCAGAAATTAAAGTTGCTTTTACAGTAGTAAATATGGAATACTGCGATGCATCATCTCACTAAGATGATTCCAATGAGATATTGCAAGGTAGAATCTAACAATAAATGAAAACACCAGGTACAATTTGTGATTTTGACTTACAATCAATTTTTTTCGTGAGAAGTTAAGTAAAACGGGCCCATTGGTTGTAAATTGCCTGTATTAGAAGATTTAAGCCATTCTTATTAACCCTTGTCATGCTGAATAAAACCTTGGCAAAATGCATTAAAATTCAAATACTGAAAGCACTGGGTGCACTTATTGTGAGTTGTTATTTATTTCAAAAATAAACTTACAAAAATTTATCATTCAAAAAGGAGGATCAGGTCGTATAAATTAAGATCAGACAGCACAAACATGCAGACTGATCTTTGTCTATACCTCCTGCAAAATCAGGAATATTCTATGTTTAACATGACAATGGTTAAAGGATATCCAAATATGACAAACTTTCAACTAAAACCCCTTATCTTTACATTGTTACATTAGTAGCCCATAAGGATAGTCAGAGTCAAGTGTAAGAAAGGATAAACAAATTGATCTACATCTTCAAAGTAAAATTCTAAGAAATTTTTATCAATTTCCTGCATGAAACAAGATTTGTCACAGAGCTAACGTATACCACCCACAGGCACTTTTTTCCATGTCTGTAAACAGTTTTAGGACAAAGTTCAATTGTGACCTTGACATTTTGTGACCCAAAAACGATGGGCAAATCCCATTGGTTAAAGGCAATGATAGTATTGAGTTTCATAGTTCTAGGTAACTTCCTTCTTGAGTTACAGTCCGGATTGAAAAAGTTTTTTGGACAAACTGACAGACAGATAGACAGACAGAGGGTGTGAAACCAGTACTTCAATGTAAGGGGTATAACAAACTAAAAAAATCTAATTTTCTAAAGGTGCTTTAGAAAAATTCTACTAAAAATTCATGCATAAAATGTAGATGATATTCTTCTTAAAATAAAATACATGTAATCTTGAATTTCGATATAATTGCAGCGTTTTTTCCTCTGTGAAAGAGCTACATCTGATAGGTGCTTGGTTAAATTTGGATTTAAGAATTTCAAAAAGAGCGCTTAAATGTACACCACATTTATCAGCTCTAGGAACAAGCACTTTAGATATCAATAGAATATTACTAGAAATACTCATCTTTATTCTTTAACCTTTCACAATCAACACTCAGAAATGACTCTATATCTCTTTTAATGGTTAACAGTTAAACAAAGAGATGATTGTAGAAAATAAAGAACAAGAGTTGTCCGCGGACAACGTAGCTCGCCCAAACAGCTGCTTGTCACAAACAGTGCTTGACCAAAGACCGAAGTTCAAAGTGGTTTCTTTCAATGTTAAAGTCCATTATCTAATATATATCTGTTTGAGTAGTAATTAAGAAATATAAAAACTTTTTTGTTTTAATTGCATGTATAAGGTTAGGGTAAAGTGAAAGCCTACAAGCAGATGAGGTTACCAATGGAATTTCTTTGTATCAAACATGATGTTTTTCTTTAAAATTTTTCTAAGTCCACAAAAGGTCAAGATCAAGGTCAAATTGTGAAGGACCTTGGTCTCTGTAGAAGCCTATCACCTAGTGAGTATGCATATGAAGTAGTAATGTCCCTGAGTAAAGCATTTAGAAAATATAAGCAAGGTTAAATTTTTGGTTAAAGTTTTTCAGTTTAAGTTTTTCCAAGTCCATAAAAGGTCAAGGTCAAATTGTCAAGGCCCTTAGTTTCTGGTGAAAGCCTTTCATCTGGTGACTATGTATATGAAGTAATGATGTCCCTAGGTTAAAGCATTCAGAAAATATAAACAAGGTTAAAGTTTTTGGTAAAAGAATTTCGGTTAAAGTATTTCTAAGTTCATAAAAGGTCAAGGTCAAATTATCAAGGACCTTGATCTCTCACAAAAGCCTATCACCTTATGAGTATGTATATGAAGTGATGATGTCCCTAGGTTAAAGCATTCAGAAAATAATAAGCAAGGTTAAAGTTTTTGGTTAAAGTTTTCAGTTAAAGTTTTTCTAAGTCCACAAATGGTAAAGGTCAAGGTCAAATTGTAAAGGACCTTGGTCTCTGGTGAAAGCCCATCACCTGGTGAGTATATATATGAAGCTATGATGTCCCTAGGTTAGAGCATTAAAAAAATATATGCAAGGTTAAAGTTTTTGGTTAAAGTTTTTTGGTTAAAGTTTTTCTAAGTCCACAAAGGGTCAAGGTCAAGGTCAAATTGTAAAGGACCTTTGTCGATGGTGAAAGCCTATCACCTAATGAGTGTGCATATGAAGTAATGATGTCTCTAGTTTAAAGCTTACAGAAAATATAAGCAAGGTTAAAGTTTTTTTGGTTAAAGTTTTTGGTTAAAGTGTTTTTAAAAGGGTCAAGGTCACAGTCTAAAGGTCATTTTGACATGGATGTTGGTCTCAAATGAAAGCCTATGCACTAATGAGTGTTTCTGTAAAAAATAAAGCCTCTAGGATAAATATTGATAGAAATAAAAAACTTTCACCTAATGCGGACACGACACCAACGCCGAAGCTGACGCCGACATCCGAGGGTATGACAATAGCTCTTCCGAGACTTTCGTCCCGGGCGAGCTAAAAAGCAGTCTTTGTTAAATCAAGATGTCCCACTGAAAGAGGGAATGATTCCAATTTCCAAATGTAAATCTTCTTTAATGCTTTTTGGTGGTTTATCAAAAAATAACGGTAGATTACTTTACGTTATCAGAGCCCAATAAACCAATGTTAATGACGTCATAATTTTGCCTAGTAATCAATCGCAAATGACGCACTTGAGTAAATTTGTACCAAAATTTTCATATTTTGTCCTGATTTTTGGCATTAAAGTAAAAGAATAATTGTTTGCTTTTCCTATAAGATCAATTAATCTTTCATTTTGTGAACAACAAAAGCTATATTTTCATCATAAAAATATAGCTTTTGTTGTTAACTCAATGAAAGAAAAAATGATTATACACTGAAACATACAATTATCCTCTATCTAAGTCATGCATCAAATCCTATATTGTAGACAATTCAAATGAGTACATGCAATAAAGAATTTGGATTTGAATAACTGATAGAAATTGTCATCACTCCCTCTATTAAATTAACCATTTAAACTAAAAAAAACAGTAAGATAATAAACCGAAAACCAATATAAATGCCACCAAAAATACACATAAAGATCACCTTCTTTCATGGTCTCTGAAAAGGGGGATAATAAAGAGTTTTATTCACAAAAAAATTATTTGCTACTTGGTATCTTCAATTGTCTGGATAAGAAGAATCATAAAAAGCAATACTTTATTCCTTAACCAAACAGCAGCATTTCAGATAGAGTTTTAGTTAAAAGAATTTAAAGAGACAACCATTTAAAGTTTGTTCCTAAAGGTCAATGCCATCTTCAGGAAAGTTTCAACATATAAAACCCTTTATTCATGTGGTCATTTTATAGATTTTAGTGCAGTGTTTTTGCGGAGCTTTGTATATTTAATTGTAATAAAAAGTATAGCAGTTTTTCCTGAATCTACCAAAGGTTTCTCACACTGGTACAAACTACAACATTTCATTTGAGCCACCTGTGACCAGCTTTTCATTCCAATTATATATATAGATGTATCATTTGCCCTATAAGAGACAAATTATGCTTGTAAGATGGACTTTTATCATATTGAGGGGTTAGTGCAAGACTACTGTAAGTGCCTATATATTTATAGGCACTTACAAAAGTATTTCACTGACCCCATGATTAGTTGGAATAAGGGCAAGGCATGTTGCTGAATAAACCTTTTCTGACCCAAGATTCCTTACTTATTCAAAGATTTGTTTAGTTAAAAAACCCTAACCCTTTTCATTGTATATTATAAATGTATATATCTAGAGTTCATTGCAAGACTGTACTAATTGTATATACAATCTATATACACTTGGCTCGGTCTTGCATTGAACCCTTGATTAATTTCTTCGAATTGATTTCATTTATATCATCAACTCTACTATAAACTAACACATATCAAGGGGTCAGTACATCACTATTGTAAGTGCCTATAAATATATAGGCACTTACAATAGTCTTGCACTAACCCCTCAATATGTACAGGCTGATCTACACCTCCTGTCATACTGGGAATATTTAAAGTTCAGTATGACAAGGGTTAATTACCTGTATGTGCTATAGGTTTGAACTTCTGTGACGCCCTACCATCCACCACAAACACGTGTCCTGTCTCTGATGCTGTTAGAAGGTATCTGCCATCCCCATCATAGCTAAAATTAAACAAATTTCATTCATAACTTTACATAAAATATTTAGTAGATTTCTACTTTTCAAATGTATGGAATTACAGTCATACTGAGTCATGCAGGAGAACAGCGATTTCAATGTACAAGTCCAGGCAGGCAAATTTGAATAATTAACATCGAAAGTATTTTATCCCAAATTTCAGGGGCCCTGCACCAAAATCTTAATCCAGAGTCTATGGGCTATAGGTCCTCTGTTAGTTTCTTTTCCCCTGGAGAGAAAAAAAAATGCTCAGTAAAAGTATCAGTTGGAGCTAGCAACTATTCCATCTCTTACCATATGTACTGTTTTTAAAAGCTATGTTTTGTTCAGAAGCTTAAAGGGTAAATCGGTTAAAATTATAAATTCATGCACAATAAAAACCTTGGCAAAACTTGCCTTAAATCAAAATGCTGAAAGCACTGGATACGCTACTGAGTATGAATCATTGTCCATTTTGACAACATAACTTTTAAACTGTTCTTGTTAACAAAGGAAAATCAGGTAGTTTAGACAAAGATCAGGCTGCACACCTGTGCAGGCTGATCTTTTTTATAATTTCTGACAAAGCAAGAGCATATTAGTTTCAGCATGAAAAAGTTTAAATTTCAATGGCCTACTTACACCAGGTGAGCGACTGGTCCTTCAAACACCCTTACACGTTCCACAGCTCTCGGTGCCTCAGGGTTACTTAGATCCAGGTATATCACATGACCACTGACGGTACCAACAGCACACACATGTAACAACGGGCTCACAGCCACTGATACAACCTATAATACAGAGCTCTAGGTAGAGAAAAGGAGTTCACTTTCAAATCTAGATTGTTGTCACAAGACAAGCCCACTTTTGACCATAGCTCCCAATAAGCCTTTTTAAACATATGACATTGTGTTGTGACCTTGACCTTGCATTTCCTGAAAATTTCTTCTAAATAGCACATCTTCTCATGATGATGAATAATTTTGAGAAATTATTTCCAAATTAATCCATAAGTGTAGGAGTAATTGTTTGGACAAATTTTGAATGAATGAGCAACTTATTGACTGTCTATCAGACGGACTGTTGTACACAATAATGCACATACACAAAGCTACACAACTATGTCTTGCTTACTGCAGTGGGTTCAACTATAAAAAAGAGATGTTTGCAAAACATTTATGGCCCCTATAAGAGCAGGTCAATGGCATATTTTTTGTCACCAAACAAAGGGCAATATCTAAAAAAATATCATAAGTAGAGTAATGGTTCTTGTTGCAAGCACTTCTGCTCAAAGAAATGTATCCACCTGTGAATACTGACTTTGTTCCTATAAAGAAGAAAGCATTAAGGTAGTGGACCTGTAATAGTTCAGCTATGTTTAAGAACGCATGACCTTTCACAATGTTATCTGAGGTTTCCTAATGGATTAGGAAACCTCTGTTAATAATGTTCAAGTTCATGACTAACAGAAACTATTATAGGTCCATTACTTTAAAAAGCAACTATCACATAATAGTGACATATCATATAAATTGCAAGTCACCAAAATTATACCATTTATTACAGAATAAGATGATATACTATCAACCTACTTTATAACCATCCCCAATTATTTATGAATGAAACAAATGGTAATTGTCACAAAAAAATGTATGATATTTCCTTCACATGGTTTCTTTTGCATGTGACAATGAAGGTCAATAGCACACATCATACTGTTTGAGAAACATGTCAGTCACATCAGGGCACAAGGTTATAAAACTTTTCTCATTCTCAACTGAGAATTTTCTCAAATTTTGAATTTGATTTGAATTTAAATTTATGAAAATAAAAAGATAATATAAGTTAGTCGTTATTTATAACAACTTATTGATATTACATTTTATGTTTAAACATTAAATGAGTATTAAAACAGAATTATTGCTGTCATCTCGAATTGACATTTGAGAAAATAAAAAGATAATATAAGTTAGTCGTTATTTATAACAACTTATTGATATTACATTTTATGTTTAAACATTAAATGAGTATTAAAACAGAATTATTGCTGTCATCTCGAATTGACATTTGAGAAAATTTTAAATTGAGAATGAGAAAAGTTTGATAACCTTGGCCCTTGACCTACATCCAGGATACAAAAATCATTCGAAAAATATTTTAAAAATGGTTTAAAGACAGTAGCTTAAGGATAGTTTTAACTCTAATTCTCTTTTTTTTTCTTTTTTTTTTCAAATTCAAATTACTAAGATTCTCTAGAATTTTAGATTTTTGTTGTTCACCCCTTTCCTAAACAATGCTATCATTTTACACCCCAAGAAAATAATAAGCTTGGGAAACATTGTTGAAAATGAAGAAATTCTTGTAACAAACAATTTATTTATTTTCAATAATATTTTTTACCTAAAAATTAAGTTCATTTTTACCTTTTTTGTTTCTCAAAATTTTATTCTTGAATGACTAAAGAAGTAGTTTATACAGCTTGAATAAGATATAGTTCAGACAGTTAGGTTGCCTACAATGATTTTTCTTCATTTCAACTCTATGTCAATATATATTGCAAAATTGATGTTTTAACCCTTTTTATGCTGAATATTCCTGCTTTGGTAGGAGCTATAGACAAACATCAGCCTGCACATATGTGCAGTCTGATGCTAGTCTACACCACCTGATTCTCACTTTCAAACCAGAATTGTCAATAGATTTAGTTTTTCAAATAAAAATTGACCTAAAGATGGTACTTTTAGTGCTTTTTGCCCTCTGATTTCGGTGAATATTTTAAGCCAAAATTTATTCAGCATGACAAGGGTTAATATCAGAGGATGTCTTTTGTGACAGAGGTTAAGGGGCAGGGCCAGCGATTTGTTAATTGACAGATCACCATTGTTAATTAAGAAATTACGAGACCAATCAGATCACTCGTCTCGATTAAAATAGAACATTTTTTGATATTGGTCAGGCTCTAGCTTATAAATTTTATGTACTGCTTTTGCAAGCCGTAGCTATAGTATTTAGGCCAACGCCAATTAGTTTGCTTTCTGTTTTATATATCTAGGGGTTAGCCAAAGACTATTGTAAGTGCCTATATATTCATAGGCACTTACAAAAGTGTTGCTTAGTAGATTGATTGATTGATTGAATGGATTTTAGCAGCACTTTCAACATTATTTCACTTATATTGCGGCGGCTGAAGCACCTAACAATGGTTTCCTAGTATTTCTCTCACCAGTACAACCACCACATCCTTTCCTAACCTCCAGCTACTATCTCACATAGGTCTACAATTATCAACCCATTGGTGAGAGACAAATATATTTTAGTAGACAAATGTAAATGTCAGATAAAAACCAGCCATTTTAGTTGACCTACCTGTACACCAACTGCATAGGATGAGATCAGAAACCCATTGGACACTGACCAGACCTGAACTTCACCATCCTCTCTGCAAGTCTGAAAAGTAAAAATAAAATACAGTAAGGAGCCACCAAAAAGTGGTCGTTTATCGAAATGGTCGCTTAATGCAAACTATCTTGATAAATGTAATAGTTCATTTTGATGACATTTAAAGATTGTCGGTAAAGTCGTACCGAATCCTATGATGTTCAAGCCCATTTGAATCTATGATTCTAATGGGGTCCAACAGCATAAGATTCAAGAATAACCAATTTTTTGTTAAGTATGTCCTCTTTTACACAGGTTTTGCTTACAGTTTAAGGGACTTTTTATGGTGGTCACTTAATTAAATTGTTCACTTAATAGACATGGTCAACTGTATGTATTCTCAACCCATTCCAATATGACAATTTTTGATATATAAAATAATTTTTGAGGAAAAGGCTCATGGAAAAATTTGGAAAGTGAAGAAAATCCTTATTTCTAGCAATTTCTTCATTTTCAACAACATTTTTAAATAACTACATCTTTTCCTGAAGGGAATATTGGGTACAAGAAAGTTATATGGGACCAAAGAATTTATTTGTAGAAAATTAAGAGCAAATTCTGAATTCTAGAGCTACTTTAAAAGTTAAAAAACAGGTTACCTGTGTCTTTTTAAAATATACGTAATATCTTTGTTGCCAGAAATGTAGCAATTGCTAACTGTAACTGACCACACAGTTAGCAACCAATACCAATAATATGGCCGTGATGCTGGTCTTGTAACAGTTTTTAGTTCTCAGTTATACCAGATATATATGTGAACGGTCACGTGAAAAGGGACCATCTGGGTAGTGCGTAAATTGTCATTCTTAGTCAGACTGCCTTGACTGCGCAGACTGGCTAGGGTCGAAACTTTTTGGACTGTGCTTATTTTCTAAATCTAGAATGATCAATCTACCTTCCAGTGAAAGAATTTTTGAAAAGCAGCTCCTTGTTAACCTATGCTGGATCAAATCCCTTTTTCAATTAATCAGTTTACAGAATTCCCAGACAGTCCCTTTTCGTGTGATGGGATATTTATAATACTAACTATAACTTACCACACAGTGTTCACTACCAGGTAAACAACCAATACCAATAATATGGCCATGATGCAGGTCTTGTATCAGTTTTAAGTTCTCAGGTATACCGGATTAATATCTATATAAGACTAACTATAACTTACCAGACAGTGTTCACTACCAGGTAAACAACCAATACCAATAATATGGCCATGATGCAGGTCTTGTATCAGTTTTAAGTTCTCAGGTATACCGGATTAATATCTATATAAGACTAACTATAACTTACCAGACAGTGTTCACTACCAGGTAAACAACCAATACCAATAATATGGCCATGATGTAGGTCTCGAAGCAATTTTAAACTTTCAGGTACTCCAGGCTCATACAAATGTAAGGTTCCCTGTAAATTAGATAATGGAGATTGTGTAATCCTTTCTAAGGTTATTCTTCAATCAACAATTCTACCATTTTTACAATGTTACATATCTGATCTTGTATAAATTGATCTTATTGACTTTCAAATATCCGGGCCCAAGGTTATAAAACTTTTCTCATTCTCAATTCAAAATTTTCTCAAATTTCAATTTGAGATTAAAGCCGTAATTCTGTTTAATACTCATTTTAAGGTATTCATATAAAAGATAATATCAATAAGTTGTTATAAATAGCATCTTCTTAATATGATCTTTTATTTTCATATGTTTATTTAAATTTGAAATTTGAGAAAATTCTCAGTTGAGCCTGAGAAAAGTTATATAACCTCAGGGCCCTGATGGCTAATTTTACTGTTGTCTCAGTCAAAAGTCCATATCCTTTGTTATTGCTGTGTCTAACTAAAAATTAAAATATATTGACCAAAATAATTTTAAACTTCTACTCCCCCTAAAATTAGATTTCTATTCCACAGCTCTTCCCCTATTCACAAGTGAAGGGGGTAGGTGAACAAAGCTTGTTTTCATATTTGTGACCCGTCACGCAAAAAGGGACCATCTGGGAACATTGTAAAATGAATATTTGTAAAAAAGATTGGGTTCAGCATTGGTCAATCAGAGGTCGCATTTCAAAAATTCCTTCACCAGATGGTAGATTAAACATTCTAGATTCAGAAAATAAGCCCATTGCGAAAAGTTTCAACCCCAGTCAGTCTGCACAAACCGCGCAGTCTGACAAGGGTCAAAACTTTACGTACTTTCCAGATGTCGAGGTGGTCCCTTTTTGCATGATGAGTCACATTTATTGGATCAAAAAGATGTTTTCCACAATTTGATATTTGAAAAATAAAAGATCAGTGGAATAAAAGTGTTGACTTACAGTACTTGATCCTAGAGCTAATCTTCTATAGCTGGGTGAAAAGGCGAGACTTGTAATAGGTGCACCAATGTTACATTTCTCAATGATGTTAACCTCATTTGCTTTTACATCAATTAGTCTGATCACACCATCCTGTAAAATAGATTGAATAGAAGATGATCATTTGTTTCAGTGTAAGATTGATTAATATCTTATTGAATGAACAACAAAAGCTATATTTTTTTTTTAAGATTTTTTTTCTTTTAACACATAGCTTTTGTTCTTCACAAAATAAAATATTAATTGATCTTACTCGAAAAATAAACAATTATTTTATTTCTTTGTCACAAAGATATGACAATATGTGAATATCTAAGGACAAAGGGCTAGGTTCACCAACTATACATATTGGCCCTGTAAAATCACGTTTTTTGATTAACAATTTGCCCGCTCTTAATCCACTTTTTTAATTTATATATTTGACCATCTCTAAAATAACGTGTAGAAAAATATTCAAATATTTACCAATTTCTGAAAAAACAGCAATCAAGTTTCCCCTTTTTTAGCGAAAATGTCATTTTTATGGGCAATTTCGTTGTTAAAGCAGCCCCAAAAATATGAAGCCCTTTTTTCGACATCATCATATTTTGCAAACAACTTCTAAATCAAGTTATATTTCTCATAAGACTATTATGGAGGTGTCGAAAATTGGGCTTCATTGTGAAATAAAACCAAATGTCAGCTGATCCTAGCATGCAAGAAGTAAAAATGCGTAACTCCCTACGCCTGAAAATGCGTTTTAATTATTACTGACTTGTATTATCGTTTTATCGAGGGAATTTTAACCACAATGGAACATTGAGAAATACTGCATTCATAAATATTATTTTATTTAATAATGAAATTATTTTATCATTTCCAAAAGAAATATGTGTTTTGTTAATAACAGGGCGTCAACTCAAAATTTTGAAAAATATATAGAAATATAGGACATTTCAGAGTAAAAATATAGGACACAATATAGGACAATACTTATGGCCGCCTCCGTCCAAATAGCCATCCCTTACAATCATTTAATCATTATTTCTTACTAAAAAGTTAATTTTTAAATGGAGATAATGTGAACATTTTAATACAACAGAACACAACCTGTAGACCTTCAATTGCCTGTTAATAGTAGTATACTAAAATCTTTGCTTTGAGCAAATCGCTACTCAAATATACGAGGACTTTGAAAAAAAGAATGTTAAAGGTTTTTCTTAATTTTAGGTCTATCTGTTACCATGGCAAAAAATGTTTTTGTTATGAAATTAAATCCTTTAACAAATTTGCAATAAAAATCCCTGCCAAGTTTCAGCTTGATCAGCTCAGTAGCTAAGGAGAAGATAAATTGTTTTAAGGTTTTCATTACTTTTTGGCATTTCCTTCTACCCTGGCAACCAGAGCTTAGACAGAATTAAAGTCTTTTAACAACTTTAGAGCTTCATCCAAGAAATATCCCTACCAAGTTTAAGCTTGATTGGCCAAGTGCTCAACTTGTGCTCAAGGTGAGCTAAAAAGCATAAATTTAAACAAGAGGACTGATATGGTACTAGTTTGCACACCAGTCTCCTTGACCCCTGGGACACCACAAGAACAAGATTGAGAGCAGTTTATTTGTACCAATATCATAGCCCGAAACTTTTTCATGGAAGATGATAATAGAATAGTTTCTAACTTTATCTTTTATGTAGAAAGGGATGCATACGGGCTGAGCAAATACATATGATCAATTGATCATAGTAGCATGATATAAACTAGCTTGGTTAAAGTCAACTTGATGAAGCTACATACAAAACTGACCCCAAGGCTATATGAATCACTTTGTAGAGGTCTGCCAGCTGGTTTCAAAGAACCATTGAAGATTCTATTTTTCTATGTAAACTGTGATGCACTTGGGCTGGAGCCTAATTTTGACCCTAAGGACATGAAATGAATACAATTGGTAGAGGTCCACTAGCCGATACTACATACCAGATATGAAAGCTGTCTCTCTGCTGATTCGCAGAAGATTTTGGACAATTTTCTCTATTATTTCTGTTATATGGGTTGTGCTCAGGTAGGGCCAAAATATTACCCCAAAGAGGAGAGACATGATAAAAACTAACTTAGTACAAATCCACTAGCTGATGCTACATACCAGAATGAAAGATGTCTGCCTTCTGGTTACACATGAGATTTTCATAGCATTTTATAGATGCCATGGCAACCAGACGTAAGAGCGGATTTCATTTTTTTTTGCACAACTTTGGTAGAGCATAAAACAAGAAGCATTTATACCAAGTTTCATCAAGATTGGCCTACCGATTTAAGAGTAAAAGATAAGGAAACTGTAGACAATAACTCAAGGAAGTCTGATGATCACAGTGGTTTAATCACCTTGAGCACTTCTTCCTCAGGTGAGTTAAAAATGTGTCAACTAAAATTTAAAATCTAGGGTAGCTCATGTTCATTAGCAATTCTTTTACAAATTGGTATCATAAATACAACTATCTCAGTATAGTACAATATTTTGCAGATACTTCAACAGTTTCACTATAAAGGGAGCTGTAGTTGGTGTTTTAATGAACATCTCTTTTTTTCACTATATTATCTGCTGGAAATATAGCAAAGGTGTTCACTATATAGGACACCTTTGAAATATAGGACAATATAGGACAGCCATCAAAATATAGGACAAATATAGGATATAGGACAGAAGTTGACGCCCTGTAATAAGAATCAAATGTGCCTTTCCACATGAAAGGGACGTCACTCGTGTATTTCCATAAATCCGAAACAAACAAAGAAATGTCTGCCAGTCAAGGTTGTTATTTTTAAAGAACCAAAATTATTAAATAGGAACTGAAATAATAATAACTTAACAAACAATAATCAGGAGTTTTGTTGATAATGAACGAACGCGCCTTTCTACACGAAAGGGACGTCACTCGTGATTTTTCCAAGAATCTTAACCGAACAAAGAAAATAAACAAAAGGGTTTTGTTAATATTTTACGTCGATCAGAAACAAGATTTTATTGTCAGAATAAAGAATATACAATTTAAAGAAGAAAAATTGAGATTTATTTTCAATTATTTTCTCTAAGAGTCATCATTATATATTTATAAACACATTTGTACATTTTCAAGACAGTCGGAGGAATAGCGCAGTTGGTAGAACCGCAGAGTTAGAACCCTGTATCTGGGGGTTCGAATCCCACTCGGACCGGTATTTTTTTTCTTCACCTAAAATTTTTTTTTTTCCTTTTATTTGCAATTCTCCCTTTTTTGAAAATCTACTCGATCTTTTAGAGGTAATGAGAGATGAGCTGATTAATAAACTCTACGGACTTTTCAGCTAATGTAACCAGTGTGACTGCCTGCAAACGCTAAGACAGTGATATCCGCTACGCACGTCAGAACACCTGCAAAGTTGAATAACAATTGTCAAACATTTTGCGGACGTAATTATATTGAACGCAGGGCAAATATTCGTCTGTATTTTTACCGTAGAGAAAGAAACCAATGCCAGAGGATCGTATTTAAATGCCTATTTTTTTACTAATGCTATTTTTTCAGGCGGCCTAACACAGACTTCGGCGACGAAAACTGAAATCATTTGATTCATAAAAGAGTTAAGTAAACAATTCTCCAGGTTGAGAGTATTGTGTTATTCTTCATTTTCACATTTTGTAAAACCCCACATATGGCTGTTCTGACTTAAAAAAGATCATAACTACAACTAACTCAATCTGTCGCGCCTTTTAATTATTACCGATTGAGTACTGGTATATCTAAGTTGCGAACTGACAATTGAAAAGATAAATTATGTCGTAAGAAGAAATTATGCGCAACGAAATTATGTAATTGCCTACCTGCAGCGAAAATAAAAAGAACAATCCCGTTTTCCTCAATTTTTTCATCCATAGTGTAGCCACAAAAGACGACTGTAGTATGAATTTATCCTAATAATTGAAAGGGTTTGACATCTCCTGAGACAAGTGTAGCGCGTGCAAGCTCCGAAAACGCTGTCATAAATAGACTTCGGCGTCTTTGATCACCTGTTCAACCCCCGCGTTGAATAAACTGTTCCACGTCCTTTACCTCATTGCGGGACTAAAATGCTAAAATTTAAATGTTTAACGATTACCTTTCTGGTCAGATAACGTAAATATCTCATTAGATTTTTCGTCAGTAGAAAGTCAGTCAATGCATATTCCGATCTTCAGTTAACCTTGTAAATGAATCCAAATTGATCAATCACCGTAATATCGGTATTTGTCACAGGAATTTTATACTTTTTGTTGTAAATATAGGGAAATCTACATCAGAGATCTTGAAGCATTTTATCCCAAATCGGGGGATTGGCGATTATTAACTTTACCGAAATTTTCGAAAATTTGCCCATAAAATGGTCGGTTTTGAGCAATGTTTGGGGGGGGGGAATGGGCCATTACTATAAGAACATGGGCGGTTATGAGAATAAATACGGCATTTTGTGCGTCATTGCATGCACCTTTATAAACCAAACATATGAGGTTGCGTAGTTTAGAAGAAAAGATATAAAAAAAGAATTTGAATGAATGGAAATTCGGGAGCGGGACTGCCTTTCAACAGCTCCGGACAACTTTTTAAATGTATTCACGCGCGATAGATGGATTACATGACATGTACATTTCTTTTGTTAACTTTTTGGCGGGAAGCACGATATTTCGCAGTCAACAGTCAAAATGTTAACGAATTCTCCAACTCTCATTAATTACTACGCCAATTGTTTTTATTAGAAAATGACATATGCGCCTTTTTGCAGATACACTTCTATGATTTAGTGATTGAATGGTTAACGTCTCCCGTTGCTGTATAATTAATTGTACCCACTTCCGAGAGTGTTTCACCCCCATGGTTGCATTTTTTCGAACGACGACGGCATGTAAATTGGACGATTATCTGAAACAGGGGAGAGGGGGTAGACGACTTACGTAATCAACATTATCATATCGAGATCAGAAATGGTCAAAGTGCCCGGAAAATCCGTGTTTGACCGGTTAAATATTTATATCTGTAGCTCGGATATAATTTTTTTACAGGGTTGCAGGGTCAGTCGGTCGATGGTAACCGCCCCTGTTTAGTGTCTAATCAGTGCTTGCCAATTT
This sequence comes from Fragum whitleyi, assembly GCA_948146395.1. Classification (NCBI taxonomy): domain Eukaryota; kingdom Metazoa; phylum Mollusca; class Bivalvia; order Cardiida; family Cardiidae; genus Fragum; species Fragum whitleyi. Next base: position 37,271,630 of record OX411555.1, read on the forward strand.
TTCGATTTTTTTCTCAATGTTTGTGGAAAGCATAATTTTTCAGGGCTGCAAGATTTGATTTTACACATATGGAAGATTACAATCCTTACCACTATACTCAGTTCCAAAAGAAAGTGTGCACTTTTAAAATTAGTATATCTCAAAACTTTCTAAATGTACCGTCACAAAATTTTGCATGACAAACCTCGACACTATTGACCATTGATACTTTGAGAAATAAGGCACACAGAACTCACTGACTTTAGGCTAGTAAAGGATCTTTGATTTTGAGTGATTTGCTTTTGTATCCTACAGTTGATGAATAACTGCTTTGAAATCGCATTCAGTTCAATTCCAGTGCCATACCTTGTAATAAAATCACATCTGAATGGCAATTGTACACCATTAAACAGCGTAGTTGGACGTACAAATTTCGTGTGTGGGCGAAAATTAACCCCGTGCGAAGAAAACTGTCCTTAAAATTAAATGAGCACTCATACTCTAATAAAAAATCGTATGTATTGATTTGAGCTTCCGCTGTTATGTATCATCTAATTTTGGATAACGCATTTGCATCGTTGTATCTGACGTTAATGACCAATCAACGTAGCGATTTCTAACGTCGGCGGAGGTGTGACGTCTAAACGCAAACTCAAACGTCTGTTTGAAAATGGTAGGGAATCCCAAGTCAAATTATGAAATTCCATGGAAGCAAATTTCTTTTTACCAGAAAAGGAATTCTAGGAGGGCAAATCTGAACACCGTATGTGCTGAACAAGTGCCCACAGTATACGCAACTTTTTTTCGAAATCGGATTTCATGCCTCGTTTCTAAAGGGTCATATCTAAAACATGCAATAGATTTTACAAGCAAGAGATCCTCAAACTTAGCAAAAAAAAGGAAAACCAAAACGTGAAACTGCACACTTTCTTTTGGAACTAAGTATATATACCATACGTAATGGCATTTTCACATGTTCTCTAAAGAGCACATTTAAAAACACAGAATTTAGTAGCCATGAGTGAAAATTAAGCTTTTGTTGTTCACTCTATGAAATATCATTCAATCTTACTTTAAAAAGATCGAGTTTACTATTTCCTAAAGGCAAAAAATGAGACTGAATGTGAAAATTTCATGCATTTTTTCTTAAAGTACGTATTTGCACATGATTGCTATACAACGTTCATGGTGACGTCTTTTATTTGACTCCGCTAAGATGACGTCACAAAGGGTAAAATGAACGGAAGTGGGGTATAAGTATTTGATAATTGCACTAGTTAAGCAAAGAGTTTATCAAATGATGTTTTAACGTAATTTTTCAAAAATCAACTGAAAAGGATTAAAGAAACAACAGTAACTCGATACTGGCGCACATCACGACGTGACGTCGTTACTCGTTACGTTACTTATGGTCCAGACCATTAAGAAAATTCGCAACATTTTAGTCAAAAAATCCAATCCACGGACCCCTTTCTTTGCTCCATTTTTGAATAAGGCATATTTTATTCTGCAAAATGAGGAAAAAAACAAAGCATTTTATTGTGAATGATCTCATTGAAGAGATCCTTATATGATCTACAAGTTGCAACTTTAACAACCCAAAAACGTGGAATTCCGTAACCATGGCAACAGTATTCCGTCCATGATCACACTAAGCTCCTTGGATAACGTGTTTTCGTTCATGGATATTAAGATCACATTTGATTTTTATACTTAAATAGTTTTATTTAAGTTTTAAAGCATTAAATGGGAAAAATCTCAATTTTGGAGATAAATTTTGTAGTTGCCATGGCAACAACAATAATCCATTTTCACAGTTTTTAATATCAGGTTTTAACTTTTAAACTTTAGCAGTCTCATTGCAGCTACTTTCGAATAATTATTTTACAGGGCCAATTTTGGCCATTGGTGAACCTTGTCCTTTTCTTAAAGCAGATCATTTTGTATGTGATTGCTATGCAACATTCATGCTGATGTCTCTTTTTGAGCTCTGCTTAGATAACTTCAGATAGAGTGAAATGAATGTAAGCAGCATTTAAGTTTGTGATTATGTATAAAATTTCACTGGTAAGACGGCAAGTTTAATAAATGAAAATCTATCATTATTTCTCAAAACTCCACCTAAAAGCATTAATAAATATTTGTTACATTAACAAGGATGATACCAATATCAAACACTGCCAGGTCTCCTAGTTTTTCCTAAAGTTTTTTTTTTCAGACATAACAAAGGCTAAATATGTGACAGTCTACCAAAAATTATCAATGAATCCAAAATCTTCAATCATTAATTAAGATATAAAAGATAAAACATGAAAGACGTTTTTTTCTTAAATTTACATTAATGTCTTTCTTTTAAATTTGTGTATTCATCCACCCTTACTTAAACATCAATACAATGTATGTTTTTTTAAGTGTCTAAATAGTCCACTTTTTACTTCAAGTAAGAAGGGGGTATATACAGAAACGTAAGGTCCAATACTATTGATCAAAATTGAATGGGGTCTACACCACTTTCAATAATCTTTCAGATAAATTGCGGAGGCTGGAGCACCTAACAATAGATTCCTGGTATTTCTCACACCAGTACTATTATTACATCCTTTCCTGGCCTGCAGCTGCTATGCCGCATAGGTCTTTGATTATCAACCTATTGATGGAAGACCAACAGTCGGAAGAATGAATGCCACTGTCCAATATTGTTGGTTGAATGCCCAAAGATACTCCATACTGTGAATTTAAAGGTTTACTCATTATAATATAGGCTTTCAAAGATTTTTGAAGCCAAATATAGGTTGAAAGTGACCCCAATGAATTTAAACATTCCCTTAAGTGGTGACAAAGTTCAACTTTTCATTCCAAAACTTCTGAGACTAAAACGCCCTGTAAAATGTCCAAAAAACAGAACAATCATAATACATACAGGTCTACATTAGACTAAGGTACTAGTATTAGTAACCTTCAACATAAACAAAAGTAAACAGTGTCTATTTTTCTTTTACATATTCAATGTCAAACAGAAGATGTTATTTGCTTACATCAAGTCTCAATGCAAAAATATTGTAAATGTCCATTTCCCATAAAAGGACTTTATACCTGTTTCATAAGAAAAAATATATCCACTATTTTTATAAATATTTTTTAGGTTGACAAATAAAACTGTTTTGGTTGCTGGCATATGAAATAAATCTAACTTTTTCCAACTATTTTTAGCTAAAAATTGATAACCAGGCATAAGGTAATATTTTGTTGAAGAAAAAAATGTATCTATCTGTGCTAAAAAAAGGATAACGTTTTCTAAACATTTCAAGTGTTTCATAATTAAAAGAAATTTTGTTTGGCTGAACTCTTTCCCATATATTTCCTGATTTGTAAGTAATATTGATATTCTTCTACGGAAATTTTAAATACATGGACCACACAAGAGCATTATCTGCATGGTGCTCTCTTGATAGTAATAATGTAATCGCAGTTTTAATTCTATACCATTTGTTGTGTTTTTTTTCAAATATGTTCAGATAGAAAAATTATCAGGAATAAGAATATTTGGAAAATACTTTTATACAAGAGCTTTCCCATAACATTAAATTTCTATGACAAAAAAGGACAAACAATGACTTATAACATAGATGACATCAGAGGATTTCTTGAAAAAAATAGGCAAGTTAAATATTATCTGCTGTGGGAAGTTGGCAGGAAAGAGGCAATGTGGGTCGCACTTGTAGGGATCAACATCTCAACCTAGTAAAAAAACATGCAGTCAGTCATCTTTTTCGTTAAATATTATCTGCTGCCTACCTTGCCAGCACAATAAAGTCCTCGCTTGTGCATACCAATACAATCCATCCCTCCATCTAATATCATTGATGTCATGTCTTCAGCTAAAATGAACAAATTATAGTAAAATGAACTTCTTACACAGAGTTAAAAACATTGTGAAATTGACACTCATGCTGATCAAATCATTTTTCATCATTCACTAAGTGATCCATTCATTAATTCAAAACATGAACTCAATTCAACAGATTAGAGAGGGTAAAGCCACTCTAAATTCTTCATTTCCAAATGAAACCCTATATTATGGGTACGTATTTGAATTGTCTCTAAAAGACAATTCCAATGGGTACCCACAATATAGGATTTGTCCTGGCATAATTGAAATAATTTAATTTTAAAATCCAAAATACCTCCTCTATGTAGCTCTGCAACCAGACAAAGATATTTTTTTTGTCAACAAATTATTGGAAAACTTACATGTTGATAACAATTTCTTATAGGTTTTTATCCAGCAAGGTAAAGGTTAACAAGAGCACCGCCTATGGGTGCAAAGTTTGGCTGCAGGTGCTGGATAACACAAAAAATAGTCTGGATAGCTCTTGTGATGGTGAACTCACATGCCAAGTTGCATGAAATTTTCTTCAATAATAACAGAGATATGACCAAGGTTAAAAGTTGTCATGCCAGCCCAAAAACCAACACAAACAACACCAAGGTGATCATAATAACTCAGGGTTTTCTCAAAAAACAGCCAAGCTAATAAAGATTAGATGACTTACGTGTTGACTGTAGGTCCACCATGGATGTTCTCTGTATACCAGCACTAGACATCCTTGACCCTGGGGCCTCTGCTGGGGGAGGGGGATAATAAATAACCCGGGCACGACTTGTCTCTCCATCAACCTAGTGTGTAGAATGTTATCAACATTTTAATTTGAACAATCAAGGGGGGGGGGGGGAATCATAAGAGTTTACTGATCCAAGTTAGAGATTTTTTGCAGGTAGTGAATTTCAGAGATATAGAAGATGTGTTTGTAAAACACAAATGACCCCAATAACAGCAACCTTTTCAGAAATTAGACTTTGACAGTTTACCATGACATTATTACATGGTCTTCACCTTGGCATCAGCAGATGTATATCATTCAGAAAATATCATCATGCCAACTTTGGACATTGTATCTTAAATAGGCTTGCAGTACCATCTGAGATTTTACCTCAAAAAGACAAGCTGATCATAAACTAGTAAGCTGCTAATCTGATTGACAGTCTTCTAAATGTACTTTATTCTTATGGATAAAACTTTAGCCATTTTGCTCAAATGTATAAAGAATTAGCAAAAAAAAAGAAAGAAGAAAAAAAAAAGATATATTTGTGAAAAACCAATGCTCCCAAATGGCAAATTGGAATTTTCATATGTTTGACCTTCAAAGATTGCCTAGACCTTTTCATATAACCTTGACTTGGTACCAGCACATGCATATCATTGGAACTTGCATCAATCCGAATATAACCATTTTTCCTTGAAAAGGCTTAGAGAAATTGGCAATATTAGGATTTTTGGCTTAGTTTGGCAGACAGACAGACCCAAATGAAAATATGGACAGGAAAACAGACAGACAGAGGATGGTAAACCAATATGCCTCGATATTATTGATGTGTGGATTTAAGTATAAATACAGAAGGATAAGGGTTAAGACTCTAACCTTTATAAGCTGACCACCAGAACATCCTATATAAACATCACCAATAGGGGTCCAGACTTGTGAGACAGGTTGAACCCTCTCAGTACTATCTTGTATATCATCAAGCCTCTCAGCCATTTCACCAACCAAACCTGCTCTAGCTGCTTTGGGAATTTCCATGGTATATCGGGTCATACGAGTCGAGGCTCGTGTTGGTGATGATAGACCAATATCGTCTTCATCTTCTGCCTCTGGATCAGTTGGCGGAAGACGGACTCGTCTATTTAAAAAAGATTTATATTTTTGTACAATATAAGCAATATCCAGGGCTTTACACAGTTTACAATAATAGCATCCCAGAATCCTGAGGATTTTAGAATATTGGAAGGGATCCCATTAGTTTGATGTATCATGGAATTCATTCAGGATCCAGGTGTGTGGAAATACTTTTCTATGGACAAGTAAAACACCTTTTCAACCTTGTCCAGTTGAATTGATGAATGTGAACTTGTCTGCAAAAAAGAGAATATAATAAATAGAGAAATTAATGTTTTTCAAGAAGAAAATGCTAGAACCCAGCAATTTCTTCATTAAAAAAACATTAATTTCTACCTTTTGAAACAACCATTTGGCTAATTCATCTCTTACCTGTATTAAGTACCATCCCAAGATTTGTCCTCCATCCGCTTGTCTACGGACAAGTGGCAAAGAAAAATGTATTTGACCACAGGGAGAATCAAAGTACTGAAAGTACTGATAAGTTGGAATGCGTTCAAGAGACGGTGACCTCAAGACACTGACGAAGCTGACGCATCCCGCCCACGATCACATAATACGTCTCGTCTTTTGACGGGCGTATATTAATCAATGTATTTCATCAACGAGAGACGCTTAAACCCTTGAATCGCTATACAGGCCTGAATCTGGTGAAAGAAAAATGATAAAAAGGAAGAAATGAGAGAACATAATTCTGCAATAGAAAAAAAGAAAATATATTGGTGGTCACTTTAAATCAATGCACACGCAGATGATATGATTACTATGCGCGAATCGAGGAGAAAGGAGAAATTGTTCACGAGTATTGTAGATATTCCGGTGGGACCTGGGGCCTCTTTCAAGAAGAAAAATGGAACGATTAATCTTATGATTATCGTACCATTATAGTTAAGATGGTCGTAAATGGCTTTCACAAAAAATCTTTGAAAATAATAGACAATTCGACTATTACTTTTTTCTTGTTTTCAATAATAGTACTTAATTTCTTTTATCTGTGAAGCTCTGCGTATGAATGGATCGTATTGTAAAAAATTTTGGTTATCCCATTCTAACGCTTGCAGAGTAAAGTATTTATAATCAATCTTTCATGCTTAAGTTGTCGTTGTTGTGGCAGTGTTTCCATGATGCAGCTGTAATTCGCCAAACCACATTAAAAAGGCAAGGTTAGGAGACTAGGAACATTTTGTGAAAGTTTTATCCAAATCATTCCATAAATGGAGGAGGAGTTGAGTTAACAAGATTTCTTTTAATGAAGGCCTATTTTTCCTTGACACGGGTAATATTCACCAAAACCGTGACATTATGCACTAGGTTAGTTGACAAGGAACATTTTATAAAAACGGTCCATAAATGCGGAGATGCGATTACAAGCTTTTTTTTACATGAAGGCCTCTTTTTCCATGACGCAGTTGAAATTCCCCAAATCGTGACTTTGTGCACTAGGGCATGTCACTAGGAACATTCTGTGAAAGTTTCATCCAAATCGGTCCGTAAATGGGAGAGGAGTTGTGTTCACAATATTTTTTACTCGAAGGCCCCTTTTCCATGTGCGGCCGAAATAACCAAACTGTGACTTTATGCGCTCAGAACATTCTATGAAAAATTCATCCAAATCGGTGCATAAAATAGAGAGGAGTTGCGTTCACAAGATTTTTATATGAAGCCCCCTTTTTCCAAGACGCATGGCGAAATTCACCAAAACGTGACTTTAAGCGCAAAAGCAGGTCACTAGGAATATTCTGTGAAAGTTTCATCCAAATCCAACCAGAAACGTTGTTGTGCTCACAAGAAAAGTGGACTTACGTACGGACGGTCAGATGGACGGACGGGTGGACAGACGGAGAAGATGGTGGCAATATACGAACGCCTCAAGCGGCGTATACAAATGAAATCCGAGAAAATATTATGCTTGCCCAGGCAAAATTGTAAATTTCGCTACTAGCCTTCAGGTGTCGCAAATTTGACCGTAAATTACACGATGCGACATGATTTTATTCGTACGATTGCGATACCATCAAATTTCGGTCGAAGGATTTTCTTGAAAGTGGCTCTGAAGGCAAAGCATGTGCGTATTTTTGCACCATGTGCGTATTTTCGCACAAGTGAATTTATGTCTAAGCAATTTTAAAGAAAATGGGCAAAAGCAGAAAGAGAAGATAAATGTTTGCCTATAGACCTGCAATTTAGAGTGAGTGATCAAAGGTAAATTTTGTATATACAGGTATGACAAAATTGACCTTTGATCACTCACTTAAACTTGTGAATCTATACATTCATCGATCCTTGCTGCGTCCACTATCAAGTGAAATTATCGCACAATTCGGAAATGGGGTTTCGTTTTTTTAGAGAAGTAATGATAAAAGAATACCTACTGGATCGGGTTTTTAATACAGATAAATTATTTGTAGATGTTGCGCGTTTCTAATGATCGTTTACTGAACAATTTGATACAAAACATTTTAACTACATTTGTATTTTTTGAAGTGTGAAATAAGGTCGTTCAGAAAGAGAAACTTAACCTTTAAAAGAAGCTATAACACAATTCTACGAAAAAAAAGTCGCGACATTGCCAAATAAGCAGATCACGTGATTGGCTAGTGCCTTTTGCAAATACCTGACTTTATTGGATTTGACTTATCACATGATTTCCAAATATAGTAATGCAAACATGTGATAATTGTAAATTGCGTATGCAACTTTCAATAAATATCGATTGAAACATAAATTAGCGTGTTAATAATTTACATGAAGCGTTAGTTGTGTGATTGCACAACATTATTACTTCTTGATGAAAGAAACTGTATGTCTATGTCGAGTTGAGATATACAAAATAGGCCGAAGTGTATTCACATCCTGTTCATGTGATATGTGTTATCAAAAAACCCGAAATGAAATTATCTTGTGTTCATTTTGCGGTTCCACATTCCAACTTAAAAAACCTGTGCTGGTTTGTTTGAATGGGTTTAACACCGCTTTCAACAACCTTGCAGTTATATCGCAGCGGTCGGAGCACCTTACAATGGATTCCTGGTATTTTTTTCACCTGTACTACCATTACACTCTTTCCTAGCCTCCGACTGCTATCTCACATAGGTTTACGATTATCTACCCATTGATGAGAGACAAAAGTCGGAAGGGATGAGTGCCGCCACCAGGGATCGAACCCACGACTTCCAGATGGGAAGTCTTATGCCTAACCAACTGCGCTATGGTGGCGGTTCTAAAACCTGTGTTGGACAAGTCGGGAATGGTATTCCACACCCCTGGGATTCTTCTATATCTAATAAAATTTGGATGTCATTTCAATCAAATTCTAATTTTATCAAGCCAAGGTTCTAATTTCCTTTGTTCCTTACGTTTGTAAGGAACAAAAGCAAGTGAGTACCCTTGGCTTTCAAGAATTAGGCAAAGACATTAGAAAATATTAGTAGCCTTTCTTTTTCCTTGCCCTTCCTTAAAGGTTCTGTCCATGCAAATGAAGGCACAGGGAGAAATACCATTGCAATTGAATCGATGCCTTGAGTAAATTTCATAGCAGAATTTGTAAAATCAGCTCGCTGAAAGCACCTGATGCACTAATTGTGAATCAAAATTTGTTTAGAAAAAAAAATAAAATTAAACATTATAGTTCTTGAGCAAAGGCGTGACTAGGATTTTGAAATTTATACACATGCACTCAGAAGGCGACCACCATAGAATTTATAGGATAATAGCGGTATGTGGAATGTGTCAAAAGATGCATTTCCCCTGTCCGCCACCTTTTTCTATGATTTGAGCGTTAGTTAATAATCAAAACATCGTAACTACAGCTTTAATAAGCTGTAGTATTCATGATATTATCTTTCATCAACAACAATTTTAGAGAGAGGATTTATTTCTATTACACACTTCAGTCATGTGTTTAATGGTAGTTAGGCCCTTGTTTAGAAAGGGAAGTCAAGTGATATAATAAAATCAAACTCCACAAATGTGCAGACTGCAGCATCTTTGTCATAACATTCTGTAAAAGTAGAAATATTGCAGTTTCAGCATTACACGGGTCTCACCCTTATTGTGGTGAATGAAATCTGCTTTAAAACTGCATCAAAATAAAAAGGCTGAACAGCACTCTAAGTAATAATGGATCACCAATGTTTCAAAAGTAAATTGTAACTAATAAGATAATTTGGTTTGAAAGAGACAAACAGTTAACAAAGATCAGATTAGACATCCATCCAAACTGATCTTTGTCTTTGTCAAAAAAGATACTTCCTGCTTCAGCATGACAAGGTTCAATTGATATGATAAAATTGTTGTTTTTTTTTTTTACTTATTGTAGTTTTGTTGTATGATTAGTAGAGTATTTTCAATTAAAAATATTCAGTTATTTCATTAATCTATCACTTTATTTCAGTTAAAGATTACTTTTGAAACTATTATGAGAAAGTAGGCAATTCTTTCTGCCAAAAAAATGCAAACAATTTAATCTTACATACACTTTTTCACATATTTGAGACCTACTTCTTCTTCCAAAATTGCACAGTCAAATAATCTAACATATCCCTGCTGTTGCTCATCTAGCCAAATTGACTAGTAGAGCTTTTTACATGTATATATATAATAAAGCTAGTGTAACTCATAATGTGTGTTTAAAGCAAAACTAATGGACAGCATCTAAAAAATAAAAGAAAATAAGGAAACACTGTGCTTGAATGAAGTCATATGAATGATAAAATAAGCTACAGGACACACAGTGAAAATACTTTAACCCTTTCCTGTTTTACAAAATTTTGGACCTGTCCAAATTCAAAGGTTTTGCAGACGAAAATTTAAAGTGCATTTAATTTTTAAAAATAACCATGCAGTAGGGTGGAAAACAGTGTGGAAAAAGTAGAAATTGCTTGTCAGAAGCAATTTCTTCTTTTTTAACAATGTTTTCTCAATCATAAAATCTTAAGCACATAAAAAGCAGGGATTAAACAGCAAAGGGTTAATTAACTTAAATAAGAGCACCACCTACAGGTGCCAATGCTTGGAAGCAATTGCAGAATAAATAATAAATCTAAAAAAGTTTTAAAAAAGGGCATTACCCTTACAAAAATGCTTTCAGAGTTATCTTCCTTGACAGCATGGATAGCCCAAGTAATGGTGAATACATATGCAAAGTTTCATGAAGATATCTTAAATAACAAAAGAGATATAACCAAGGTAAAAGTTTGTCACACCAACCCCTACGCCAACAAGAACAGTGTCAAGGTGATGACAAAACCTTGGGGTTTCACCAAAAATAGCATAGTTTAAAGTGCTGAATAAAAATAAAAATAAAAAGGATTCAGATTTGTATTTGCCTTAATTGTTTTAATGACCAAAATTTAATTTAGATATTGTTTTTGTCTCTTCTACTTTCTTTAAATTTGGAAATATAGAATATTCAGGGAGAAATATCCTATTTACAATACACAACTTGTTTTTCTTCTGATCCATAAAAAGAAAAAAAACTTAAGTTTTTTGAAAAAGTTTGAGTAATAAACAATATGTTTATATCCTACATTTCTTCAAAATCCTATGGAGTAGGTACTCATTTGTCTCCATGAGGCAATTTCAAATAATACCAACAACACAGAGTTTGTGTAATTGTTGTTGAATCATTGATATCTAAACTACAAAATACTCCCTTTATCAGTAGCTCTGATTTTAGAATAATTGATAGTTGCAAACCTTTACTGTTGTCATGACATACAAACAAAATGTTTGTCATTTTCCTTCCATTAATCAAAATGTCAAATATGTTTTCATGAAAACAAGCATTTTGTTTTTGATATTGCAAATTTTGTCGAATTCGATGGCTAGAGTAAATAAGGGCAAATTTTCAAAACAAGAACACTACAAAGGGTGCATTGTGTCATAGAATAACTAATGCCAAAAAAACAACACTTCATTAGCTCCAGAAACAATTACATTTTGATAGCTAAGCAAGAAACAGTTCTAATTGCCAGTTGTAATTGCCATTATAGGCAGTTTTAAGTGTTTCACACTAAGCTAGTAAATTGGTATATTTAAAAATGATATCCTTAAATTTCTGTGCTTTCAAAAGTGTATTTTCTGTGTATTTCAACCCATATTTAAGTCATACTATTATGATTGCCCTCATAAATGAATATAATGCATAGTGATATATTTTTCATCATTTAGAAGCATATATATAACAAAGATGCAAAATTAAACAGACAAAAGTTGACTTAATTTTCTCATTTTTTACAAATTTCAAAAGGCTTGAATTGCTTTTGATTTAAAAACAAATCCGAATTAATTGATATTTTCAAATTGAGTTGATTTTAACATGTCAGTCTTTGTTTTATACACCTTTAGAGACTGACCAGAGTCATGTCTTAGATTGTGTGCCAACAATAAGGTGGTGGATAGTGGATACAAAATAAAGTAAAAACAATGCAGAAAATGAGGCTGGGAGACCACATGTGATCACATAATATATGCCATCTTTAGACACTCAAAAACAGTGACAAAACCTACAAAAGTAATCAGTTGGAGTTATCTCCCTTGATATAATGTTGCTCCTTTTATAGTGAATATATATTGCAAGTTACAATGAGTGTCCTTAGTAGTATCAGAGTTTTTAAAAAAGTTTTTAAAACTTTACTGTTTAATCACTGCTTTTTACGTGCCTGTGATTTTATGATTGAGAAAACATTGTGAAAACATTGTGACAAGCAATTTCTTCTTTTTCCACACTATTTTCTACCCTACTGAATGGTAATTTTTCAAATTAAATCCACATTAAATTTTTGTCTGCAAAACCTTTGACAGGTCCAAAATTTTGTAAAACAGGAAAGGGTTAAACTATGGCAATGACCATGACAATGCAAATAGCAATTCCAAATCTATAGCAATACCTTATATTATCTCAGAAATAGAAGACTTAAAAAATAAAGAACAAAGAGGAACGACCAACCCATTTATCTGGTCCTTGACAGTGTTTCTACAAGTGCTTCATCAACTCACACCATTTACAATACAAAACCAAATTGTACAATAACATGTGATCAGATCTTACCTATTATATGGCCAGTTATATTTACCAAACTGAACTACACTGTTAGTTATTGAATAGACCAAAATATGATATAGTCATACAATAATACTAAATAGTGACTTGAAATTTAAAGATTCAATCCAATTAATCTCATATATCAAGAATATCTGCTAAAGTATGATTCAGAATTTTTTTCTATCTAGATAGAGGATAATCATGCAAATTATAATGCAAAAATAAGATAAATTGTGATTGTGTTTGGCCTATTTTTCTTAAAGTGTGTCATTCTGCGCATAACCACTAGACAATGTCATCATGAAGAAATTAAGATTTGTTTATTAAACTCAGCTAAGATAACATCAGTAGAGTGAAATGAACAAAAGCAGGGTAGTTTTTGATAATTCACTGGTTTGGTGGTGAACTTATCATGTGATATTCTACTTTTATTTCTCAATAAACCACCAAAAAGCATTAAAGAAATATAAATTCATTCATTTTCTAAAATTTAGGAGTTAATGCAGGACTGATTGTCCAAATCTTCATTGGCACTTACAAGAGTTTTCTCCTTAGCTCTAAAAATGACCTTTCGTGTTAAAGGATCCTTTCATTCACAGCATTCTTTCTAATTTAGATAGTTCATGCTAAATAGCTGTAATTTTGTTAGTAAGAATATATTCAAAGCATGCTATCATTAATTTATCTTTTATGATAGCATGCTAAAGTTATTTTGATTTGTTGATTTTTTTAAACAAGTAAGTTCCAACATTTAAACAGCTATATTTGTCATATAATCATCAAATACTGATAAAAGATCTGACAGCAAATTTATTATAAAACTCCATTAGTAATTTTTCAAACTCTCTTAGTAAGTACAAAGTAAGTTCTTGTTCACATATTCATCAAAGTACTCTGAGTTACCAAGAGATGTAAAATTATGCTTCAAACAATCAGGAATAATGTTAGAATTCCTTTTTATTCTTTTTTGTTGAAAAATTATTCATAAAATTCAAGTAGATTGAAATAAAATTGTATCAACATCCCAGAGCTTAATGGCCTAATAGCTTGTAAATTATAAGGCAATTTCCCTTTTTCTCACAATATTTTATACCCCATAGGATGGTTTCATTTCAAATTACACTTCAAATGTCTTTTCATTGCATTCTGTTTACTCTGTCAATTTGTACAAGTTAAAAATTTAGAATAACGGGAAGAGTCTAGCATATAGATAGGACATAGATACTTATGCTCATCAGGTCACAATTTCAAATGGATACTTACGTAGGTTTCATGACATAGTGTGTGTCAGACTGTTCAATTTGTAGCATGGTGACTGTACTGTTAGTTGTTACACATAACTGTCTCCAGTTACCAGGGTTAAACGACATACTAGTGGGAATGTTGGTACTAGAGATGGAGAAGGTAGTCAGTTTGGTGCCATCAACAAAGTTCCTGAAATAATCATAAATCATAAAATAAATCATCTCTTTCTCAGTACAGAACTAGGGAGATAGAAGAAATAGCTCGCAAAAAGTAATTTCTTTTTCTCATATTTTAAGACAAACAATATGGTACCTTTTCAACTTTGCACTGATTCTTTTTTTTATTTTCAAAATCATTTTCCATTCTAACCACTCAATTTTTTTTAGAAAAAACAAGAGCACTGCCTACAGGTGCCTACTCTCGACTGTTGAGTCAAAAAAAAATCTAAGTCAAAAAGGGGCATAATTTGCAAAAAATGCATCTAGAGTTATCCCCCTTCATAGTATAAATTGCTCTTTTGAAGGTGAACATGTGTGCAAATTTTCAAGTGAATGCCAAGTGAAGTAAAACCAGAGATATCACAAAATGTCAAAGTATTTGCATGATGATGACAAAGACGACAACGACACCACGGCTACAGCAATATCTTGGGTTTTCTCTAAAAACAGCTGAGCTAAAAATGGAAAGTGTAAAACATTTTGCATTTACCATATGAAAAGGGGCCATCACAGCAATATAAAATACATATTTAGACTTTTCAAGCTGTGCAGATGGACAGCAGTTGGTTTTTAAAGGGAAAAAACCATATAGGTGCATGATCAAAGTATTTTTAGCGCCTAACAAGAGCCGTCAGAGACGTATTATGCTCCCCGAATAAGGCATTGTCACAAAAACAAGAGCCATGTTGGACATGGACATCCCCTGCCACAAAAGCTAGATAGTAAACTGAAGCCTAATAGATTAAAGATTCTTTTGTACAGTCAGAGATTTACCTAATATCTAAGTATTAAAACTAACAAAGGGCAATAACTCCAAAATTATGCAATCAAGAGTTGTAGTTCTTGTGCACTGCACTTGTCCTCCATGAGATCTATCCACCCATAAAAATTCAAGTTGATAGCTATTATACTCTAGGTGATGTGCTACGAACAATATCTCAGTATCAAAAATAACAAAGGGCAATAACTCCAAAATCATGCAAGCAAGAGTTGTAGTTCTTGTGTATAGCACTTCTCCTCCATGAGATCAATCCACCCATAAAGTTTCAAGTTGATAGCTATCATACTATAGGAGATATGCTCCAGACATAATCTAAGTATCAAAAATAACAAAGAGCAATAACTACAAAATTTTGCAAGCAAGAGTTGTAGTTCTTGTGCACTGCACTTCTCCTCCATAGGATCTATCCACCGATAAAGTTTCAAGTTGATAGCTATTATACTTTGGGAGATATGCTGTGTGGTCAGCTTGCAAGGAATCAAGTAAGGTGTTATCTTATACAGGTAACATAAAGGTAACAAACATTAAACCCCCTTTTTGCATGACATATTTTTAGACACAAATTTCAAATAGTTTATGGTGAAGGGCATCTGATTTGCTACACAAATTTGAAATTTCATCAAATTCTGAGCATAAGAATAGGAGAAATGAAAGAATAGCTGTTATTTTACACGCATATGTAAAGGTAACAAACATTTAGCCCCTTTTTTCAATGATGCATTTTTTTATGTTAATTTCAAATTGGTTATAGTAAAGGGAATCTGATTTGCTACTGAAATTTCACTAAATTCTGTCTGTTAGACTAGGAGAAATATGGGAAAAACTGTCTTTTACCCTAAGTCCCCTTTTCCAGTGACGAGGCCTCCCACCCAAAAACTGTCACAGATGCATCAACACTATATCATAGGAAGTTCACATGGTAAGTTTCATTTGATTTGGCCCAAGGGTTATGGAGAAATAGGTGGGGAGGGAAGGATGGACGGAATAACTGTATTTGACATGCTAAGGTAAAGGTAACAAACATTTAGCCCCCTTTTTTTTATGATATATTTTTTATACGTTTATTTCAAATTGTTTATGGTAAAGGGCATCTGATTTGCTACTCAAATATGAAATTTCACTAAATTCCGACTGTTTGACTAGGAGAAATATGGGAAAAACTGTTTTTTTACCCTAAGTCCCCTTTTCCTGTGACGAGGCCTCAAATCCAAAAACCGCCACAGATGCATCAACACTATATCATAGGAAGATCACATGGTAAGTTTCATTTGATTTTGCCCCAGGGTTATGGAGAAATAGTGGGAACGGATGGATGGACGGACAGACAGAAGGGCGGATGGACTGACGGAATTACCGACGGACCGACAGACAAAGCGGCGGCTATATGCTCTCCCTTCGGGGAGCATAAAAATATATAGGCACTTACAATAGATTTGTGCTGACCCCTTGAACAATTCTTTACAATCTTTAAAAAAGACTAGATCAATTTTCCAATTGTCATTCAGTATACCTACCAGAGAGTTAGTTCAAATTCTGGAATTCCAGACAAGGAACAAAGGTAGTCACTGCTTGAGAAAAATAGTTCTGTATATTCAAGTTTGGCTCCATCTGAAAAATAGTTAATAGATGCATAAAAATGTTTAATCACATACTTTTTTATTCTTCAAATTATTGTTCTTTTATTAAAACTTTCTGTCAATAGCTTGATAAACTTTTCCTTCTTAAACTCCTCTGTTTAACTTGTACCAAGACAGCAAAACTTTAGACAAGAACAATTATGGATAATTTTTAGTGAAACAGCAAAACTAAATTTGAGGAACAGATAACCATTGATCGCAGAAGAGACCAAATTCCTTACACACCTTTTCTTCCAAAAATGAATCATAGTTGATTGAAAAATATGTCACTCAGATGTCAAATTCTTGAAAGTTACCTAAGATTTGTTTGTAAAAAAATAAAGGCATATATCAGAAGGTTCAGGTACTACAGCTGTAAGAACCATTTTAAGTGGTATTTACTGTATAATAGTAGCAATGGGAACGACTATCTGAATATTTAAATATTCGTTTTTCATGCAAATATTCAGTATGATTTTTTAATACAAATATTTGTTTTTTGAGACTCATTTTGAGTTTTTTCCCTTATTTCTGGAAACAGAAGTAAAAGATGCAATAGTTATTTTTATATTTTGAAACGATTTCTCACACATTTCTTTACTTCTTGATAGGTATACTCTATATCCCTATCATCATTCTCAAGCTATCATTATCAAATGAGCCTGTGTGTGACATTTCCAACAATTTACTAGGTGCGTGAGGTGCAAGCATTGTGCAGCATAGAATATCCTTTTCTGTTAATATAAGTGGTCAACAGATACTTTCAGACCTTGTCTATCTATTTAACGCACAGTGAAGACTCTGGTCAGACTTTGCTGATACACAGGCTGGTCAGAGTCTTTGCTTTGTGCGTATTTGAAATAGTTGGAAATCTCACAGACAGGCTCAAATGCAAAGGGACTTGAAAGCAAAGAAACAATTACAAAGGCAGGTAATGAATTGGATGAAAAAACACTTACTTTTCAAAACAGACATTTCTCTGAATGTTGGGTACACAAATACATAAATTTTTGGATCTATGCATTGCTCGGCAACAGCAAAACACCGACTGAGAGTGTGTACAGCAAATGCACCAGCTCCTTCCCCTGGGAAGTTGAATACAGTCTCGGCTCCATCCTCTGCCACAAATTTAACGTTATTGCCACACATGTAGCAGATGACATCCTTGTCGATATAGCTTGCTTTGGAACCATTGTAACCCTGAGCCCAGCTGAAATATTTACAAAAAAAGGATACTAGAGACTGAATTTTGGGAGTCTGTCTAGTTAAAGTAGAAGAGTTGCTAATCCTTGTCATGCTGAATAAAAACTTTGACAAAAATTGCATTCAAATAAAAGTTCTATCAGCACTCAGTACACTTATTCTGGGTCAATACTGCTTTTGAAATATTCTTGTATAACTATTCCAATTTAAAAGAAAAAGAAGGTGGTATAGACAAAGATCAGGCTGCACATATGTGAAGTATGATCCTTACTTATACCTCCAATCAAATCTATTGCATGATTACACCTGCCAAGCGCAATATTTAAGGAGCTATGGGGGACTGGGCCTTTGCGAGTCTTTTTCCCTGTAAAAGTAACTGAGATGGAAAAGATGTGCCCAACATAGAACTAGAACCCACGACTCCCAGAACATTAGCACGGCACTCTGCCAACTGAGCTTACCCGGCACCTGGTCATGAGTCTACCCTATATCCATCACTACTCACCTCCCCCTTTTAACCAATTGGACCCAGCCCCATACCACTCCAAAATGGCTGAACCCAGGATTTTCCGTTTACTTCATACACCGTTGAAGTAACTTAGGGTGGAAAAGATGTGCCCGACATAGAACTCGATTTTTTTGTTTTGTTTTAATGGGTTTTACGTCGCTTTCAACAATTTCGCAGTTATATCGGGACAGCCGGAGCACCTAACAATGGATTCTTGGTATTTCTTTCACCTGTACTACCATTACATCCTTTCCTAGCCTCCGACTGCTATCTCACATAAGTTACGATTATCTACCCATTGGTGAGAGACAAACGTCGGAAAGGATATTTGCCGCCACCAGGGATCGAACCCATGACTTCCAGATTGGAAGTCTTATGCCTAGCCAACTGCTCTATGGTGGCAGCCCGACATAGAACTCAAACCCATGACCCCCAGAACACTAGCACAGCCCTCTACTGACTGAGCTAACCGGGCACCTGGTCATGAGTCTACCCAATATCGATCACTACATTACAATATTTTTCTATTTTTTCAAAAGCTAAAGTTCTTTTTCCCATTTAAGTGCAAAACCTATGTGTGGGCATTGCCACAACAGTTTTTGCCCTTTAACAAGAAGATAATCTTTACTGGTTAGAGACCAGTTTCGCCAAGAATCAGTTCACACCATCCACCATGGTTCACAGTAAGGACAGAGAGGAAACCCTTCTATATTACAAATTATGTTATCTATCTCTATGTACTGCCTAACTCCCCTTTTGGGTATTACTGGCAGAAAAACTTGCACAATACCACAAGTAGTTGCAAATACTCGCAATGGACTATAAGAAATAGAAACAACATCCCCCACCCATTTTTTGGAGCATAGACAATCTGACATTTTTGACAACAAGGCGCACAATCAGAGTCTCATTCTATACTTAACTGAATATTCAGCTAATTAATTAATCAGATACTAACGAGAGCTCAAGCGTTCCTATTTGATCCATGTTTTAAAGTGGAAATAAACTCGGATGTTGGTTTTCTATTCAATCACCATCGTTGCTATGGTAAACAACGCGAAATCCCGCGTGATTTACTTCCGGTACTAGTCATTAACATGTTATCGTGAAATTTACTTTCATGTACCCCCCTCCAATATTATTAAACCTGACAATGGATTTGAAAGTTACTTTAATATCCTCCCTGATGATATTTAAAATCTTCTTGCCACTTAAATTGGAAATATTTCTAGGGACCAAACGGGATGGAATTCCGTTACGAATTTCATTAGAATAAATTTTACATGCACCTTGAATATGCCTGATTATTTCTTAGTCTAGTAATATTTTCTGAAATTTCTCAATTCATGTCTAAATGTGAGCATCATCCATGGTGATGTCAATGGTATTATAAAACCTAATGATATATCAACTATTTTTAAGTAGCTGAATTTTGTTAGGAAGGCCTTAATTTTAAGACATTCAGCAAGACAGTGAAACATGTCGCATTGTGTTTGATTCAGGTTAGTAATTCAAAAGATTTCAGGAAAAGTTGTTGGTTTGCACCCATGTCTTCTAATTTCGGTTGTATCCAAATTCATAGGGGTCCGAAATACCCCCCCCCCTCCCACCACCATATAGACTAATAATAGTCTATATGGTGGTGGGGGTTATTTCGGACTCCTATGTCCAAATTACGGTGTATCATCACAAAAAATGGGCATTAATGGTTCATACTAATAGTTGTGTTTGTTGTTGTTTTTTTGATAACCATATACTTTATACTTGATCATAAATTTTGAGCTGTAACAAAGCATCTAAATAACTTTAGCTATGTTGTGATGTGGCATCATGTACCTTTCATCTACTAAAACAGACCAAGCAGTTTTGAAAATCTATGTTTCTAGTCAAAAACTGGTCTAATTTGGGTCACAGTTTTCAACCTTAAATTGAAGCAGTAACTTATGAATAGGCCTACTTTGGTATACATTCTGTTCGAATTCGAGAAAGTTTTATCCAGTCCAGTTTTTGGTTTTGAACAAATATCTATTTCCTACAATAAGTTTTGGCTATATGGTATGAGATGGAACCTCAAATAATGTGTAACTGCTCGTGCCAATCTAGAGCTTCACGTTCAAATGAGCCTGTGCATGAAATTTTCAACAATTTCAAATGTTAGCAAAGGAACGACACTGGCCAGCCTGTGCATCTGCACAGTCTGACCAGGGTCCTTCCTATGCAATGTGTAGAAAGATAAGGCACCAAAGTGTATTTGAACAGCCAGGCAATTGAATGTACTTTATAAATGCCTAAGCTGCAAACTGTTTCCGCTTCACGCACACGTCAAATTGTTGGAAATGTCATGTACGAGCTTTGAATATTTGTTCAGCTTGTTAAACTATCTTTTCGAAGTAAATATGAGGTGTGTGAAAATTGGTCAAAACACTTTCACGAACCTTAAATAAACTTCAAGCGACTTGTATATGTGATATCTATAAACATACCGTGTTATGAAGATTCTGATCAGTCTGTACGGATGCGCATGCTGATCTGCGTCTTTTCTTTGAGATAATATGAAACTGATAGAAATTTCAGGCATAGGCCCTTTTAATTTATGTCATGATGATTAAACAAATATTCAATACAATGTTATATTTTGTGAAAGTAACTACATTTTGTTTTTAATTTTATGACTACACAAATATCCATGTGATAACATCCCGTATGATATTTTTTATGATATCACACAGTTATTTTTAAAACAAATATATAATGCGGTTATTTTTAGAAACTTGCAGTTCAGTTAAAAAAAATCGACGAAAACAAGACAAATATAGGTTATAAGATAAATATAAAACATACTTAGTGTATTGTATGAAAAAAATATCTAACTTGGTTGTGAGAATTGATAATTGTCTCGGCAGAGCCTCGCCAATTATGAATTCTCCCAACCTCGTTAGATATTTTTTCTCATACAAAACACTAAGTACATATCATATATATGGTACCACTATGTATAGGATAGAAAACGAGAGCCGTGGTATATGGGAAATAGACACGAGCGTTAGCGGCACGATTTCACCGTGTGATATTTTTCATGATATTACATGGATATTTTTAGAACAGTGACATAATAAGGTTATATTTAGAAACATTGCGAAACACTTATATTTCTTTTAGAACCATCGAAAAAAACAGGCTAACAAAATTTTAAGATAAATATAATACGAACCGTTAGTGTATTATGATGAAAAAAAAAAATATTACTCGGTTGTGGGAATTGATAATTGTTAATTCTCACAACCTCGTTAGATATTTAATATCCGGCATACAATGCACTAAGTACGTATTATATATTTCTGATTCGCCTGTTTTGGAACCGACAGTTATTATTGATGTCATTCTGTCGGTGTATGTGTAGGTGACGGTGTAGTTGTAGGCGTATGAGTTTGCGTTGTGAAAAAGAAAAGAACCTTGGTCATATCTTGGGTATTATTGAAAATATTTGCTTGAAGCTTGGCGTAAGTAATCTTCATCACATGACCAAATCGTACTATTAAGAGAATAAACTTAAATGAATTTTGTAAGAATCGTATCCATTTTTCGACTAAGAACTTTTCACTATCAAGGACCTGTAGCCGAGCGTAGCATCCCGCTGCGGTACCCTTGTCAAAAACCAATGGTCGCAATTGCTATTTGTAGATAATTTCTTTTAAATCACTTCAAACGGGAAAATTTTAGATCGTTTATAAAGCCATGTTAAAATACAAATCATCTAATTGCAAAAAGAAAGTGCAATCTTCCATATTTTACTAGCGATCATTGAACCAACGAATACCAGACGTCCACGCTCATCATTTCAACGTGCCATACGTTTAAAGTAACGTTTAATAATGACCTCCATAAAACCACAAACACACGCATAAGAAAGATAAAAACAGGGGGAAAATAAATAAAGAAAACGAGGCGAATAAATGATGTAAACATATTCACTTGAAAGAAAAAAATAAACAAATGAAAAATGCCACGCCGCATGACATACATTGGTAGTAGACGATCAAAAACTTGCAGCTACAGTTTAATAAATCTGTAATTTCAAGGTTTAGGTGGCCCGTAGATTAATGATCACGATCAAAATACATTTGAGTCTGTGCCTGACGATTCCAATACTATCTCATGGGCACAAAGCAAAGCCTCTGGCCAGTCTGTGTATTCACACAGTCTGGCCAGGGTTTTCTCTTTGCGCTCTGTAGATAGATAGTGCCTTATCCCATCCCAAGACAATTAGAAAATATTCGCATTACAGTGTGTGATTGTGATTGTCTGACTACTTAATATTCATGGTTTTCGCTTATTTGAAATTGTTGGAGATTTCAAGCTCAGGCTCATTTCCTTTTGCTGATGATAATAAGGACAAGAGTGTTGTAGTTTATCAGTTTATAAAACTGATCATGA
Organism: Fragum whitleyi; assembly: GCA_948146395.1. Lineage (NCBI taxonomy): Eukaryota > Metazoa > Mollusca > Bivalvia > Cardiida > Cardiidae > Fragum > Fragum whitleyi. The sequence continues at coordinate 37,294,394 of OX411555.1, forward strand.
TACATCATTAATTGATGAGTTTTGTTGAAGACAAAACATAGGCAAATAGAAAACGCCCGAAAGTGTTCAAGAACGCTTCAAAATCGATCAAAATGACAAACCTTTCAATCAAATCGATAAAAAAATGCACGACTTATTGACTGATTTTAAGGACGTCCGCACATCCGGTTTTGGATTTTCCGCCATTTAAAAATCATTTGCGTTTCTGTATTCGTTACAAAACTATGAATCGAAATTCAAACGATGTTTTTGGATAGAGCTGTATATAAGGTAGTCAAAACATGTAAAAATTTGTATAAATTCAGAAAAAATATTATTTTTTTTTTCTATTTTTCGGGGTATTTTTCCAGATTTTAGAGTATTCAGAGAAAACGACAAGACAGTTTTCAATGTTACTCCTTGCCTATTTTTCGGATAGAAAGTAAATAAAACTTATGAATATGGTAAAAAGAACCCCTACCTCATATCCCTGAACCAAAATACCAACAAATTTGCTATTTCCAATAATAAAAAACGTGTCTGAAAATTTAATTATTTTTTGTGAATTACCTCCCTTTATTTTAATAAATGAGTCAAAATATCTAAAAATAGTAAGACTGTCACCCAGACTTTTTTTCATGTAAAAATATTCCTCATTATGTCACAAATTTAAATTGAGAGTATAAGAAAAAGTTTAATAGTAGAACTATATTTTTTTTTTTACTGTGTACATGTATTAGAAGCCCTTAATTTTAAAGGAAAAATACTTCTATTAAGGACCAATCAAAGATGTCATAACTTTCTTTTGCTTTGTTAAAATTTCATTTTCTTTAATAAATTAGTTGAATGGAATGTCGTTTTTAAATAAAACACAAATCACTTGCTTTCAGAATATTTTTTGTCCAAAAGTATTAACTACAAATCAAGGTTGTAATTTTCAAAGAAATTCAAAGGCAAGAACTAAAGTGCACTAAATGTTTTTAGTACCTATTTTCAAACGGCTCTTACAAAAAAATAAGCACGGTGATCCCATTTTTTCTTTTCAAAAATTGAAATAAAACATTTTAGTGCGGTTCCTTATGTATGAAAAAGGGCTCCCGTAGGATTTTTGTGCTGAAATTGATTTTTTGGTTTTAATTGATTGTTAAGGGGTCAAGTAATGGCAAACTATGCGGGTCCAAATTTTCGGAGCCCATTCCCCGATTCTATGGGCTGTCAAAGGAGCCCATATGAGTAAAATAGTTATTTTCCTAAAAGAGGACTCGTGAGATGTGTATTTTTGCCTAAAATGATTTCTTTTGTTTGGCTATGTATTTAGCGTGGATTGAAGTTTAAAAAAGATACAAAATTCCACGTTTTAAAAGCTTATTTCACCCTTTTATGGGCTCTCACAGAGCCCAAAATAGCAATTTTGGTGTTTTTATATTAATGGGTAAAGGGAAAATACCTTGTTTGTTTCGAGTTGTTTTCTTAAGCCCTGTTTGGTATCAAGTGTGGGTTGGCGTTGAAATACTTGTATTTTCATGTTCTCTAATGTCATTTTAGAATTTGTGTGGGCTCGCACAATAGCCCATATGAGCCGATTAGGATGTTTTCCTTTAATAATATTCACAAAAAATGTCATTCTTTTGACTTTTCTTTTCAAATTACGTTCAATACCTAGCGTTGGTTAGTGTTGATGTAAATTTTTCAATTTTTAACTTCTGATATGCTTTTTGATTGGCTTTAAAATGAGCCCATATGGACAGATTTAGGAGTTTTTGAAAAAAATAGCCCTCTTTATGATGCCTACTTATACCACAAATGGTAAAAAAGTATATGAATCAAATTTTCAAAACCCATACTGTTCAAACATAGGGAAACTGACATAGTGAATGATTATGGAATTATATCGAAATGAAATGGAATGAGTGTGAGGAGCGTGTTTAGAATGGCTTATAAGGGAGGTAACATGAAATCGCTAATTGCGTTCAAAATATTCATTTCTTCCCTTAAATGTTTTGAGAGTGAATTTATGGAGCGCCGAGTGAATGATTAAGAATGATTTTGATAGGAATAACTTTCAATTTCATGATGTTCTTAATTGTACGCGGTTCTTTGGCGCTAAATGAAACCCATAAGAGAAGTTTACTTTTTGTGTGTGAGTGGGATTTTTGCATAATGCAAATATATGACAGATTAAAATAATGAACGACATATTTCTTTTTTTTTGTTTTCAATGTTGCTCACTCGTACCACAAATGGTATCAATGATCTGTTTGTGTCGGAAATATTCCGTTTAAATTTCCCTACCAATAACCTCACTTTTAATGGATTATATGGACCCTTAATAAGCCCATATGAGTCAACATGGTTACTTTGCCAACAATTTGGTTCAAGAAAAGATTTCTGAAGAATGGCATTTCTGAAGCCTTATGAGTTAATGGGCGCGGGTCTCGGTAAAACATGTGTGAATCAAATTTTCAAAGCCCATACCTCTTTCATTGGCGCTTAATAAAGCACATAAAAGCATTTTTCGGCATTCTGTAAATATACGACGAAATATGTTTTTATTCAATGTTGTATTTTTGCTTTGACATTTATAAGCTCCCACCAATAAAAATCACGTCGTCTTATTTTTGCTAGTTTGTCCGCTTCACTCTGTTTCAAATTGTTTTTACTGCCCTTTAACGTCTCGAGTAAACTCTATATAATGCATAGTTCGCTTACGCGTATAAATTTAGAACTGTATCAAACAACAAGTTCATCTATTAAGATTTTGGTAAGAGTTATAGATGTGTGCATCAACTCTTTTCCTTTGAAATATCGATCGAAAGACACACAGTTGCTGTAGATACGAGGCTTATACTTACGGATTATTGAGTCCTCGCGGCTTGCCATTCTTATAAGCTTTCTCAAGCATACATTCGCAGGCAAGACGCCTGCATCAGTTAACTACATGTCGCTACTCACAGACACTCTTATGGAAATGTCTATTAGTATATATCTCATCTATTCTAGTAAAATTTCCTGCATTTTTAAACAAATAGTGAATCTTCCTAAAAAAATCAATTAAAAGCGGTGATACTGAGACGCATGCATATGGTTTGCAATGCTTATTACAGACAAATTATTCTAACATACTTGTATATAGTTATATTATCTTTTATCTTTTTTGTTTAATTTTTATTAAAATCAGTTACCAAAAGCTTATGTCATGTACAACATCTTTATCATTTCAACTCGTAATGACATGTTATAATCTCTAAACAGGTACATTTATGTCTATAAAAGAAACATCATGGACGTGACCAAATCTGTCATTTTAATGAAATGCACGATATTGGATGTATGCTAAATTACATCGACTTTTAATGAATCAGGACAGTATAGGGTTCCTAAATGATGAACATCAAATTAACAGTAATCTGCGCACACGATTTCTTGCAGATTTGAATCATATCTTGCTGCCCGGGGAAATGCATGTTTGGTAAAGAACATCATTGGGCATTGCTATCTGATTCTTGTTTAAATTTTGCAACCTACCTAGTGCAAACGAAAGCCCTTGAAAAAATGTCCCTATACAATGGATGCGTGTAGGTATTGAGGGTTTGTCAAAGTAGAGACTTTCTTGCTGACTATATGTATATACTAAAAAGGCGATGCATATCAAGATAATGATTACTGGTATATACTTTAATACCACAGAGAAAATATCGGACTAAGGCAAAGCGAGGCTGCTCTTGTATTGCTTTATTCACATAATTGAAGAAAATACTTGGAATGTATTTCTATGGCAGATATGTTATCAAAGAAAGAAAAATATACTATAAGTTTTCTTAATTGTATAGGTTGAAAATTAATATGGTACAACTATTAGATTAGAGATAAACGGACATTGTTATTACCGCTGCAAGTGCAAAACTCCTGCAGTTCACTGTTCCGGTAACAGCTACACCCGTTCAAATCTAAAGAAACAGACTTTGACCAACTAATTTTCATTGAACATACAAGCGAAGAGGTAAATGCTTCTTAGAAATCACCAACGATAAGTATGTTGTTTTTGTTTGGAAGACGTGTGAATCATTCACAGTGACAAGGAAGATTTCATTACGCCAAAAGAGAATAAAAATGATTTTTTTAACCGGTTTTAAAAATCGACCCACAAGAACAGCTCTATAACATCGAAAACTTTAAACTTTGATTTATTTATGAATCTTTTAAGTCATAGAAACAGCTTCTGTGACCATTGAAAAATATTATCGTTCTTTGCACTGAGTGTCTTGACTATTTCAGTTCGAAACAATAAAGACAGTTACTGTGGCAACAGAAAAGAAGATATAGGAAACTGATCGTGAAGGTCAGAATACTCATAATGACCATATTACAGATCGAGTAAATATCTTCATCACTAAATTTGTCAAGAATTTGTGTTTCTCATTCGGCAAAAATAGTTTGATTCTCCTTTTTGACCTTACACCCCTCCTCTATCTTGTATCTTACAGTAAAGTCAAATCTATCAGTAACAAGGGTGTGGTGACCATGGCTGTGTGCTTAAAGCTACTCTTTCACAGTTCTTCTTCATAGAACTAATACACATCTGGTTCTAAGATAAGGAATTTTGTGCATTTTTCGATGTTTAAGAATCGCACATGGGTATGGCACTAACAACAACTCATTTCCCCCAAAAATCTAGCTTGAGTGTTCGAATCGGCAAGGTCAGTGACGAACCAGTCTTTTTATATCCAGTTTATAAATTACGAAATAGTTAATTTTCATGTATAATGTTTCATTTTTCGCATGTTTCGATATGAAGTTCTTTCCCAATTGACCAATACTTCGACCTTTACCTTTGAAAGAATGGTACAAACAGACGGAATTTCATGCGTAAATAGTTGACTCAAAATTTAAGAATAATCCTTTCGCGTTAGTAGTTGCTTTACTTTTCAAAATGGAATTCCGCATACACGATAAAATCCAAATTTCCTATTAATTAATAAAAAATTCAATAATCGCCTTTCCAAATCTGTGAAAGAGCAGATTTGATATAGCAAGTTTGACGGTCGACCGGGGTTACAAATTTTAGGTATTTTCGACTACAATGATTTTAGCCTTGTGTAAGAAAGCTTAAAACTATAGACAAGGTCCTTCATATAATTGGAGGATATTCAAACCAGCACATGTGGGCTTCACCAAGCGCCAATAATCATGTGTGGGCTTTGGATATTTGATTCATATTTTTTTCTAATTCTACTCTCATCATAACCCTACTTAATTTAATGAGGCTGGAGAAATATTTAAGACAAGAAATTGATTTTCCCCCACCCGTTATTAGGCAAACTATTAAGAGAATTTCGATCCAAATTTTGTTTAAACCAATAAAGAATCATTTAAAGCAATTTTGGTACCCATGAATACCATAAGAAGTGCCGTTGTTCTTAAAACCCAACTTCGGAAACTCATTGTCCGGCTCCTATGGGATCCTTTGCAAGCAAATCAAAAGGAAAAGTAGACTTTAAATATGGGATATTTGAAAATTACACCTAAGCTATCTTAAATACAATAACGTGCTGAGAGTAATTGGAGAACGGTTCAACCGCAATGAAAATTACCTTTTTTGTGACCCTTATTCAAAAAAAGCACCAAAATCAGTTCACATGGGCTATCATGCCGGAGAGCCCATTAAATCCTGAAATGATCATAGAGAACGTGGACCTGCAAGTATTTCAAGGCAAATAAACACTTTATACCAAATAGAGCTTAAGAAATCATCTCTAAACAAAAAATGTTTTTCCTAAACCCATTAATAGGAAACAGCCAAAATTGCTATTTTGGGCTCTGCGAGAGCCCAAAAATAGTAGAAAAGCTTTTGAAAAATGGGTTTCTGTGTTTTCTAAAATATTTTAACACTAAATACATTGTCAAACTACAGAAAACATTTAAGAAGAAAAACAAAACGCCTTTCCTGAACCTAGTATTATAAAAATACCCATTTTGCCCATATGGGCTCCTTTGAGAGCCCATAAAATTGGGGGACGGACCCGAAAAATTTGGACCCGCATAGTTTCCGATTGCTTGACCCCTAAACAATCAATTAAACACAAAAAATCAATTTCAGCACGAAAATCCTACGGGATTACATAAGGCACCGCACTATTTAGATCTTTCAAAAAAATCAGGTTTAAAGAAAAGTTTAATAGTAGGAAAAAGCCGAGCGAACTTTCTTAAGCGTCTGATTTGTCCGTTAACACAAAAAAAATCAGAATGAGTTCGGAATGATTTTTTGATGACATTGAGTGAATGTGTGGAGCGAGTTTTGAGTGAATTTGACGGTAGGTAATCCGGTATCGCAAATTTTGTTCAGGATAAACTAAATTAGCGATATTCGTTACTTTCCTTTGATAAATTATGCATGCAAGTTCTTTAAATAGCTTAAGGATTACCATAATTAGCAATACATGTATTTATTACCCCCCTTAAATAAAATGTGTATACAAGTTCTATAAATAACTTTCTATGTCTTCACGGACCAATTAAATGTTTATAGAATTCAAGTAAGTCGGTGAATTATGGATTTTTCTACCGTTTGAATTTTGAATGTGATTGTTGATCTCATTATTTTAAAAGATTTTGAGCGCTTTTGAAATGTTTGGATGAGTGTTTGGATTGATAAGTTGAGCGTTGACTGAACGATTTAGAATAGTTTTGATCGAAATTAGACTCAATTTCACCATGTTATCAACTGTATAACCATGGTGTCAAATGGCAAGTTTGTGTTTTCTATTCTCTGTTACCATATATATCGAAGAGCTTCACGAGAAATTTTCGTTGAAATACTTTTCAAAACTGGTCAAAATAAAAGAGCGATAACGTGATAAGTAAAAGCGATCAAAGTAGCCTATATTTCATTCAAGGCGAACGGAACCTACAGCGTTTAAGACGCAAAATGAAGATCTTACGACCATGTATTTGACTAAATAAATGTCCGATTGTATCCGAAAGATTTGCTTAACCTTAAACTTATGGTAGTCCTCCCCGAATGAAATGAAAGGACTGACCGCCCTGAAATGCGATTTTGCCGGCAAACTTATTGACGTATTTGCCCATTCAGAATGGCTGACATTGCTGACATGTGCATGAAAATTTTTAGTGATGAGCGATGACACAAAGATACACCAAACGTTCACATGGAAATGCACATTGCTATGGTGTTATTTTTTTTATTAGAGCTGAACATGAAAAATTTAATTACAGTTAATAACATAGTGAAATTGACATTCATCTCAATCAAAACCATTCTACACACTCGCTCGGCGCTCCATTCATTTATTCCAAACAATCACTCAAATTGATCAAAATGTGCATATTTCATGAAAGTCAGAAAGGGAAATAAATATCGACAAATTCGTCCAATTAAGACAAAATTATCGACATTCTAATACTGCCCTTGTGTTTCAATCAAAACTCGCACTACAGACTCATTCAATTTCAATCCCAAATCATCCCAAAATCATTCATCTTGTCAATTTCACGATGTTGTAAACTGTAGCATGCCGCGCAAGAAAATCGCAAGAAGACAATAAATCTTAAAACAACAGCAACATCAACAAAAAGCTATCCTCGATCTTATAATTTATGGTTTTCATGAACTGTTTTTTTTTTTTTTTTTTTTTTTTTTGTTAAACAATAGTTGACAACACGTCCTTTACCTTGAACTAGACCACATGATAAACAAATTTGAATTAACTTTATTATCTTGAAATAAAACTCCCCATTCTCGACAAAAATCATATCTGCTTTACGTCATGAACAGGTCATCATTAATAATAAATGTTTTCTTTTTTAATTTAGGTACGTGCAAACTGAATAAGATTTGTACTTTTCCCTAGGACGCAGCATATCGTCGATAGGCGACTGAAACTTCACTCCAGTTTTTATAAATAATAGATCTAGTTACAGTTAAGAACATCGTGAAATTGACACTCATTCCGATCAAAATCATGGCATTCAAAATTTTCACTCAGTGCTCTGTTCATTTATTCTAAACTCTCACTCAAACCATTCAAAATCGCTCCAAAATCCTTGAAATAAAACGAACTAGATTCAACTAGACTCAACAACCAAACCCAAAATTTAAATCGCTAGAAAAAAATCCACAATTTCACTGAAAACAATTGGATTTGTAAACGCCTTGTTGGCTCAAGATGAAATATAAAGCTATTTGAAGAACTTGCAATTTTATTGTATTAAAGGGAGGTAACAAATATCGCTAATTTTGTTCATCTTTGATCATCTCCCTTCATTTTTATTCAAAACTCACTCATTGCACTCATTTTATTTAATTCCAAATTCATGTCGATAAGCTTGTAAATTTGACGATGTTCTTAACTGTTTTCATATATAAGACATGCTTAGTGTTTTGTATGAGAAAAATATCTAACGAGGTTGGGAGAATTGATCATTGTCGAGGCTCTGCCGAGACAATTATCAATTCTCACAACTGAGTTAGATATTTTTTTTCATACAATACATTAAGTATGTATTATATTTATCTTAAAACCTCTATTTGTCTTGTTTTCGTCGATGTTTCTAACTGAAATGCAAGTTTCTAAAAATAACCACATTATATTATTGTTCTAAAAATAGCTATCATAAAAAATATCATACGGGATGTTATCACACGGATATTTGTATAGTTATAAGATAAATGTAATTATGAGGTTTTGGTTGTCATGCGGTTAAATGACGTTATAAAACGAACGTTTTTTTGCCCATCGCATCTGCTTTTCCCCCATTTCTTCAAATCAAGAAGAATCAGTTTGTCGTTGTTTGGGTTACACCATAGTATTTATAAGTCCTTTATGATAACATGAATAACACAAAATGTACCTATAAAACAATTGCATGTGAATGTTGCAAAAGTATGTTCAACCAGATTTTAACAATGTTTTTTCTAAGAAAATGCTTGAAAGACTAGTCAAAATAGTCAAAATTAACCCTTAACCCAAAAACTAATTACAACAAAAGCGCAAAAGCGGTGGTGGCTTTTTTAAGTAGATTGATCCTCCCTAGATACCATACTTAAAGTAATACTAAAACGAAAGATACGTATTTTGAATTTTCCATACATTTTCATACCCACTAGTAATGCCTGTAATACAACCAATCTAATGGGAATATTGGTTAATATACACTTGAACATAACTAATTTGTGTATGCTGAAATTATCAAATACATTTTGAATTACATCTAGATATTTAACCAATTTCTAACCTATGGTTTGAGTAAATAGTCTGATATTTTGAACTTAAAATGAAAAATTTATATTAGTCTTACCCCACCCACATGATTTTACGTGAGAATGGATGTTTCTTTTGATAGAAAAATAGTCTCTCAGATTTTAAACATTTTCATTTACACACTTTTCAATAAGTGCGAAAGGACATTGTTTAATTGGATTTCTGTGTGCCTAAGACAACATCGCCTTTTTAATTCAATTTATTTTGGTCTTACAATAATTTGACTGGACTGTTATGATCAAACTACATGTATATATAATAATGAATTATTATAGGGACGACTGACTTTCATTCGCTTATGTATAAATCATGACACTATTCCTAACTAAAGCCTATATTGATTCAATTCTATATTATTGGAATACACACGAACTGTATCAATGATTATTTTTTCCATTTCTTGGAGGTATGAAACTAAATTATAAATGATGTGATTATGTTTTCGTTTTCAAACATCCACAAGATTAAAAAAAAGGATCTTTTCATTTTTTATGCCATGAAGTGGAAACGGGGAAGATTTCTTTGGGGACCACTTGGTCTTCAATTATGCAAACTAGTTGCATACTCTAAATTCAATCGGAAACCCTCGGCGATTCTACGGAATGTTCTATTGGAAATAAAACTACTTTTAAACACATTTAAGTAGATTCGTGACATTTCCAACAATTTGACACGTGCGTAAATGTAAACATAGAGTGGCTCAGACAGCATCACAATGCAATTTTTAGGTTGCCTGGCTATCAAAAGATGTCCGAGTCCATCTCTTTCTACCGAGCGAAGATAGAAAGAGATGGACTCGGACATCTTTAGATAGCCAGGCAAATGAGTAATAAAACAGAATAACGGCTTTAATCTCAAATTGAAATTTGAGAAAACTTTGAATTTTCAAGGATGCACGGCACGGGCTGGCCAGAGTCTTTGCTCTGCGCACATTTGAAATTGTTGGAAATGTCAATCACAGGCTCATTTTTGTACTTTTAAAGAAAGATTGCTTCTACAGGGAGGCAACTGACGATGATTGAATTGTGAAGGTGGTTGTTAAATAGAGTTGAATACTCGAACAAGATTGCTATGGGGAACAAAAGTCTATATACAGATGATACAGTTAGTAACGTCGTGAGATTGACACGCATCTCGAGCAAATTCATTCAAAATTACTCGCTAAGCGCTCCAAACATTGATTTCAAACACCCACTCAAACCATTCAACAATGCTCCAAAATCCTTGAAATAATTAATCCAACAAAAACATTCAAAATAAAATTAATTGAAACTGCAAGTGTCTTATTGTTTCACGAAAACATGGAAAGCTACTTATATAATTTTTCGCATATTTATTAAAGGGGGTCAAAAATATTGCTAAATCGCTAACCTTTACATCTGGAACAAAATTAGCGATATTGGATTACCTCTCTTTGATTTCACCCAAAACCCAATCATCGCACTCATTAATTTTTATTCCAAAATCGTTTCAAAATCAACCACCTTGTTAATTTCACGATGTTGTTAACTGTAAGTAAGCTAATGACATTGACTATATTTGCGAAACTCCAGCCCTAAATTCAAAGTAAAACGTTGGCGAAACATTTGATAAATGGGCCCTGGCTTTGCACATGAACTCAAACGTAAGTAAACTTTTTTTGCATCCTAAAATAATTGTAGGTTCGGACCCCTGTCACCTTTCTGAATCCCCAAACCTTTTTGGCGGTGTTACAGTTAAAAACATCGTGAAATTGACTGTTATTCCGATCAAAACCATTCTAAATCGCTCACTAAGCGCTCCATTCATTCCAAACACTCACTCAAACCACTCCAAAAAACTCCAAAATCACTTAAAATTTTAAGATCGAAAAAGTACATTTTAAATAAAAATCGGTAGAAAAAAAACCCCACGATTTGAATAACATAATTAAATTTTGTAAGCGAATGATGGGTTTGTGAATATGTCGAAAGCTATTCATAGAACTTATATGCAAATTTGATTAAAGGGGGGTAATTAATATCACTAATTTTGTTCATACTGAACAAAATTAGTGATAGATATAGAATTACCTCCCTTGAATTTCACTCAAAACTCGCTCCACAAACTCATTCAAATTCATTCCAAAATCATTCATCTTGTCAATTTCACGATGTTGTTAACTGTATTTAGGCCACTGTCACTGTTTTAATCTATTAACCCTTAAGAATGTTTCGGTGATTAATATGTTTTTCATGAATATTACTGATGATGCTTATATGCCGAACTTATAAATTGGGCTGTCATGTAGTAAATACGACCAATCTTTCTAATGTTTTCTCCTTTAAATGGGGCAGTAGATCCGAGATTTTTAACACTTGAATGCTACTTAAATATTCGTTTGCGAAAGTGGTGAAGTCTTATGAATATTTGTTGTGATCGAAATTATGTGCTATCTAGATACTTTAATATTTACATTTTCCACTTCGTTTTCAAAGTATATAGATCTATTTTCCGAACATTTTCAAAATTTGCTTTACTCGGTTGGGGTGATGAACAATCGAATCGACACATGATTTTGGATTGAACAGCTGTTTATTAAGACTAGTAAGTAAATTTCATTATTGAGCCTGTGTGTGACAATTCCAACAGTATCTTGTGTGCACAACGTTGAGACTAAGATCAGTCTGTGCGGCTGCACAGTCTGTTCAGAGTCTTATCGTGATGCTCAATAGATGGCTACGCACCAAAAATCCCTTTTCACAACCTAAAATTAATTTAAATGCATTGTGTGAGTGTCTAGGCTACTCAACTTCTTTCCATCACGCACACATGAAATTGTTGGCAATGTCATGCAAAGGCTCAATTATCATGTATCTTATCGTGGCATTTCCTCGTGTCCATGACGCACACGCATCGAGTAGTGGCTTGGACGATATGTGGTGGTTGTATTGGTGTGCGATTCGGCATGCAACCATGGGTAAGCACACCAACCGCCGCTATATAACTGTAATAATGGTGATTGAGGCGTTATATAATGTACCCGATAACAGATAATCCCTTGGAACTAAGATCCAAGATTGTATCTATTTTGTGGACGGGTCACAAATATTTCATTTGTCTAAATATTATTTTGTGCGTCGAGCCGTGAAATCTGTTTTCAATTTTGAGATTCCCGATCCATTATTCGAAATAGATAAAACAACTAAGAATAACAGCTTTAATTATTTATTATTTACTTTGCAAACGAAAGTTGCTGCTTGGGTTTAATCGTAAGGTTACTCATACATGTTCTTACAAAACGGAAGAGAAGGGATATGGTTTAATTCACGTCCCCTCTTTTTTTTATATATCCCGATATACCGTAAAAATGATAATCAACTCAGCGCCTACGCCAGAGCTCATTTTTGAAAGTACACCCTGAGGCCTATATTTCTCGAGGACCTATCAAGATTTGGAGCTACAGATAAAAACATTGTGAAACTGAATTTTTGAATGATTTTGAATGAAATTAAATGACTTGAGTGTCAATTTAACAATATCAGTAACTGTATATATGGGTATTTAATTTATATCTCACTGAACACCCGGCTTATACGGTTGACCAACCGTGTATATCGTAAATTGGACGACCGAGTCAACCATAAAATAGATAAAATTTTCAGCTTTTATGTTAATTAGGTAAAATATTTTCTTTGCTTATACAAATACACTTTTGATTCGAGGAGCGACTTTCGAGTCCATTTTTCATAGAAAAAAACAATCCATTTGTTTGGGCTTTGAGAGCCTTGTGAAATTGACAAGAAGAAAGATTTTGGTATGTGATTGAATGAGAGAATTGAGTGAGTTTTGAACGAAATTCAAGGGAGGTGATACATTTTTGCTAATTTCGTCTAAATTACCGATATTTTTTACCTCCCAAAATACGTATTTTATTAAAACGATTTGTGTCTTTGCGGGTGCCCCTAAATACACCCGCTGCTAGAAACAACAAATGATTTGTTTGATTTGGATGAAGTTCTCTAATTTTGAAGCAGTGCGAACGATTCTGGAGCCTTTTCAAATATTTTCGGCTATTTTTTTTAACGTTTTGAGTTGGCGGAGGAAATGCTTAAAGAGGTTTATCGAGGACTAATGGTAGATTAGCATTCTAACAAACTTACTGCCTTGCCAGTGAAATTATCAAAACTTATACCCCGCTTTCATTCATTTCACTCCTTCTGACGTCATCTAAGCGGAGCCCAAAAAAGTGGCGTTATCATGAAAGTTCTATAAGCACTTTAAGAAATTTGTCCTTCATTTTTCACATTTTGTCTCATTATTGCATTAAAGAAACAGCATAATTGTTTGTTTCTCGAGTAAGATCGATTGATATTACATTAAATGAATAAAAAAAAAACCAACAAATTTCCACTCGAAGATCTGCCATCCGCGAAATAAATAATCTTTTTTGTTCACTCAATTTAATATGTGAAATTCGCCAAGTGATGATTTTCGAATGATGACAGAGTGAAATTTAATCGGCGGTGTCTTTGACTTTTGAATGACATTAAAGGAGGTAATGTAATATCGCTCAATTTCGCCAATTGATAAAAATAGCGGTGTTTTATTACCTGTCTTTAATCAAGTTAATGTGCTATTCCATGAATAATGTTTTTTTGTCTTCAAGTCCCCCAACCAGTCGCTTCTAAATCAACTCAAGCCAAAATAGTCACTGAATGACTGATTTGAAGTAAGCAGTTGGACGTTTTGGACGATTTTTGGCGTATTATCGATTTTGAGAAAAAGTTAATGAATAATTTGAAGGTCTTGAATTGGAAGCTTAAATAGTGGTTTATAATGGTTGTACATGTATTCGATCCTTGCGATGGAGAATTTCATGAAGTTACTTAATGTAAACTGCACTACTTAATGAGTTAGTCAAATCATCATATAATCTTATCTAAGTTAGTTTCACCCGCTTAAAACGAGAGATTTGATTGGTAGAAAAAATGCTACCCCCATGAACAATTTTCGATTTTCCTTTGGTCCTTGTCATCAAATTTTAAGTAATGAAGATATTTCTTTTAATTCATGGAGACATGAGACTAAAAGCCGTATATACGTGAAGTATTGTCATTAAACGCAGCCTGTATCAGAAAGGCTGTTTTATTAACAATGTGCATATTCATGGTTTTCGTCTGAATTTCTTTGATTTTCAAGGTTTTCTGTGATTTCAAACCCAATAGATTGCATGATAAATAGAAAACAAGAGATGTTTGTAAAACATTTAGGCCCCCCATAAAAAGCATGTCAATAGCCTAATCTTTGTCAATCAACAAAGGGCAATAACTCACAAAATATGGCGAGTAGAGTTATGGTTCTTGTGCACTGAGATCTACCCACCTGTGAAGTTTCATGATTCTAGCTTGCATACATAATGAGATATGCTCCAGACAAAAATCGGTCTACGGTCGGACCGACCGACCGACAAGTGTAAAGCAATATACCCCCCTCTTCTTCGAAGGGGGGGGGGGGGGGGGCATACTAAGTCAGTGTCTTGAAATATTAATCGGCCCAGCCTCTTCATTATTAGAACTACCAACCTAGACCAGATGAAATTGTTATTTTTCAAAGACACTGACATCTTGAAATTGTCTTTAATTCCGATCAAAAGCATTCTAAGTCCTTCATGCATTATAAAAACTCACCAAACTATTAAAGCGTTCCAAAATCACTAGAAATACTAGATCAACAACTATCAACAACCTTCGTTAGGCGGAAGATACAAAAAGAATTATCGTCGTGAGCGATATAAATGCGCTTTATCAATATGTCAATTGCAGATATCCACAAAAAGGACCTCAGATCCAGGCAATCCTGCTCCACACTTGTAGATACGGAAACACTAGAAAGTTTGACAAAAAATGTAGCATTAATGTGTGCTTAACTATTTAATGTAAAATTCATTTATAAATAATCGTATTTTAATTAATGATGAAATTATGCAAATGAAATAAATAAAAAAACCCGCATAGAATGAATTATTGAATATTTATATTTTATCGGAAGGATCTATTTACTTGAACAGTCTGCAGCACGCTATGGTAAAAGTAAAAGTACACAGCCCGACTCATTAATTGACAAATTTTCATTTATTATTTTCAATGTTCATTTATATATTATACAAAGAATACTTTTTGTTTTATTGTAATGTACTGATGTCAAACGATATACCACACTTTTAGTCAATAGATCCATATAAATTATATTTCTTTTCAAAAGATTATATTTTCCTTTCAGTTATCGCTATAGTGTAATGTTGTCAATCCGATTTGCTTAAAACCTCCACAGAATGATTGCACCATCATGAGGGTAGTTCCTTTCGAAAATGGACAAGGTCTTTAAGTGATCGATCACGGAAAAAAGGACCATATGAAAATTTGATCAAAATGACCAACGCGGATCGGGGAATAATTGAAAGCATACCAATTTCGTAGAAGCATCACGGTAGTAGAACCCAGTAGACGTGGAGCCTGTTTACTCTGTTATCAGTCTAGTAACTAATGACAAACCGCCACGTTCTGTTGTGATGCTATTGCGTCACTAGGCATACAGGGGATCTTTTTCCCGGTGTTCACCATTCATCGTCGATCTCGTATTTGTGTTGATGATAAGAAGCGCTATGAACATCGAACTTCTCTTCGATCGAAAAAACTTTTAGTTGTTTTTTTCTTTATTTGTCATAAAAATATGGAGTTATTGCCTTTGTAGACCGCTAGAAAATCTATTTCATTTCAATAAATTTTATTTCATGTTGACAAGATCAACGTGTCAATACTCGGTACAAAGTCGACAACGTAATGCCATATCTAACTAGGCAAACTCCTTTTTTTTCAAAAGTTAACACGGTTTTATAGAGTATACATATTTTCCAAAATTAAATAAGATGAGATGGAAAACCGTTACAAATCTTAAAATAGCCACGGGGGAGGGGGGCAGATTCCCGTTACGGTCCCTGTTGCTATTTAAAGTTTAGTTTAGAAATATTAGCCTGTAACGTCCAGTCGTCACAATATATCTAAAATATAAAATGCACTTAAAGCGTTACGGTTAGCCATCAGATCATCGACTAATTATATACCTTCTATTATTTCAGGGGAATGGCCAACTTTAGACGAATCAACCTACGATTCTTCGCACTGCTTTCAAGTTTCGTCACAGCGCTATGGTTTCTTGCAATTATAATTGACAATACAAACTTTCGATTCGAGAGCACCGGAACAGGTGGGTGGTTAAAGAACGGGTATGTTTTGCGGACTGAGGTGCCTTGCAATGATAGGAAGAACAGACCCGAAAATAGAATACCCAAAATTATTCATCAGATATGGAAAGACGAGGTGTTGCCATCGGCTTTAGTTGACAATGTTTTGGGGTTTGTGAAGAACCATCCGGATTGGGAATATTATTTTTGGACAGACGAAGCGGGTTTGAAGTTGATTCAAGATAAATACAGCTTTTTGCTGGACATTTATATTGCAGGTACGTTATTTTGATCTGATTCTGGTAGTATCACCATATGGCAGTCGACAAAGATAAGTTGCACGACAAAATATTCAGGAAATAGATAATTAGTGGGCGAGCATAGCTTCGTAGCCACATCTTAAATAAAGCTGTACCGCCAATTTCGAAATTGTGTTTCCCTAACGTCAAAGTTCCACATACTGGAGAAACTTATGTAAATTCTATCCGATGTTCCGTTTTCTCATTAAATCTCGTTACATTTCCCCCACGAGCAAGCAACAATGACATAATATATGAAAGCCAATGCGTGACAAGGAATTTATACAATTATTTAAAAAAACTCCTTTCCCAAGACTCATTTTATGTTTTCTTATCTAACACTTAGTTACATTAATGCAGGTTTTAAAAATCTGAATGTAATAAAAAACTGTGGCGATGACTATTTTATAAACGGCATTTGTCAATTCTCTGTAAAACCCAAGTTTTATGTAGATTTTATCAACCCTTAATTGTTTGTTGTTTGTAACTACATGTGTCTACTGCATAATGCGGTTTGTTCTTTATAAAAGCACGCAAAAGCATACCTTATTAGTGAGACGTCGCCTTAATTGTATTCCGTATAATTTCATCATATTTTACCTTTTACAGGTCACGTTCCAAAGCATGCCGGATTGTTTCAGTCTGACATCCTGCGATACGTAGTTTTGCATGAATTTGGAGGGGTGTATTTTGACCTTGACACCGTCAGTCTGCACCCCCTAGACGCCTTCATACAAACTACAGAATGTTCGTTCGTTGTGGAACCAGCCGAACACTATTTCTTTTTCAACGTCGAGACAATCATTTCGAACGCAGCTATGTTATGCATGCCAAATCATCCATTTTTGAAACAAATATTGTACCATATCATGACAATGGATGAGAGCTGTATCAGTCCGATGCATTGCAGTGGACCTTTACTTGTAACCGACATTTTCAAAGAGCTCAATAAATCCGGAAATACGTTATCCAAACTTCCGGATGTTTATTCTTCGGAGCTATTTATGGACGTGTACGATCATCCACTACAAGGTGCTCGTCTAAATAGAATATGTGGTAATATGACTTCATTAAAAGCATACCAGAAGAAAATATGCACGGACTGGATACAGAGGGGAAAAGAAAAACGACCCGTGAGTGACAAGGCTTTAAGCTATCATAGATGGTACCACTTAAAATATCATAAAGTTACATACTCACAGGAAAATAATATTACACGACTCATACCGCGAACCAAGATATATGGCAAAAGAAACTTTCAACGATTTCGTATTTCTTAATACAAATTTAGAGTGTTTTCCATATTCTTATACCTTCTAAGTGGTTGTATCTTTGTTTTGAATCTCGTTGCAGATATATATCGAACAATGGACGAGAATTATATAATTTATATGTTATACGTAAAAGCAAAGACTTGATGTTTTCCTTTAACCCGCTTGTTGTACGAGAGACATACTTGTTTCTTTGTTATGTCGATGTATGAGCGTTGATGCGTACAGTTAAGAACATCGTAAAATTGACAATATGAATGATTGACTTTGGAGTGGAATTGAATGAGTGCGATGAGTAAGTTTTGAGTGAAGTAAATGGAAGGAAATCCAATATCTCTAATTTTGTTCATTATGAACAAAACTAGCGTTATTCATTATCTCCCTTTAATGAAATATGTATACAAGGCTTTATCTATAAATAGTTTCCTATTTCTTCAAGAACGAAGCAGACGTTTACAATTTCAATTATGTCAGTGAAATCATGATTTTTTGTAGCCTTCTTTATTTTGAACGTAGTTGTTGATCTTTCATTTTCAGTCATTCTTTGGGCGTTTTTGAATGGTTTCAGCGAGTGTTTAAAATGAATGAATGAAGCGCTGAGTAAGCTATTTAGAATAGCTTTGATTGATTTGAATGTTAGTTAGCTTACTGAAAGTGCGCCCGTCCGGATTTATCCAGACTGTAAAGCCTACATTTCTTTATTGGGTTTCTGAACAAATTAATACAGTTTGTCTCCATGATGAATAGAATCAATTTTGCAGGTAGTTGTTAGGTCATGGTCAGAGCTCAAAATTTTATAAGAGATTGTCCGAAGCATAGCTCCTACAATTACGGATAGATTTCAAGTTCATTTGGCATAACTGTTTCCCAACATTCGAAAATGGACTTACTGGAATAAATTTTCTGGTGACCCAAGATCAATGTTATATGTGAATCTCAGGATGAAACGTTGGTGGGACGAACACAATGTTCTGTGACAAAAAGGGGCTAGTATGGTATGAAACAGGTTTAGTACTAAGACTTAATCGCACAAGAATCAGAATGGTCCAAACAAGTGTTGAGCCTGACTCCTGTGATGATTTAATCTGAAAGACCCAGTCCTTAGGAATAGGTCAAAGGTAGGTGTTGAGCTGTTCAATACAAGGACTCAAACATGTCAAGGGTTAGAACAGGTTTGGACCAATACTGACTCCAGAATTATGTCTAAAGCTCAGACCCTAAACAGTGAGTTGAACACACGGTTTGATCACCTGCACTTCTGAACTAAGGTTTGGACCAAGGTTGCAACTCTGAGGTGACAATCGTAGGGAACACAGGATGGAGTCACAACACAAAAACCTGCAAATATTAGTTCTGGCGTGCCAGATCTGCAAGTATGAGATTTAAGTAGTGTCGGGCTTTAACAAAGGCTAGAGCGTAAAAATATTATTGCTTATATAGCAAAACAGTGGGTATATCGTCAAATGACTAGTTACCACGAAGCCAGCAGACAAGCGACTGACATAGACTTATGAAAATTCCGCTTCTTATACCTAAAAGAAATCACGTGACCACTTTAAACAATTGGAATACTCCAATTTCTTCATTGTGGCAACAAAACGTTTTACAAACGTTCTCAGTCTTCATAGACTAGAGACGTGATTAGGCTAGGGCCTTTCCCATACACGGATGGTCAACCCGGACATTCCGTGACACGAGGTTGGGAGAATTGAAAATTGTCGAGGCTCTGACAAAATTATCATTTTTCATCAAGGCCATAACGTAGATAATATAACATTTTCATATTCAGGAAACAACATAGAAATTTTCTCTAATTTCAACTATTTGGGTATAGTTTTTAGCAGTAATGGGAAATTTAATTACGGTATAAAAACTCTACCAAGAAAGGCATCCCGGTCAATGAGTGAATTATTATATACATGTATAACAAAAAGCAAAGATATTCCATTAAAATTAATGCTTGATTTATTTTACTCTTGTGTAGCATCAATCTTGTGCTATTCTTGTGAGGTCTGGGGCTTTACAACCATCGAAACGATCGAAAGAATACATAGAAATTCCTTAAGAGAATACTAAATGTCAAGTCATCGACAAGTAATTCAGCAATTTATGGAGAATTAGGACGGTTTCCTCTTCATATAAATATGAAAGTAAGAATAATCAAATATTTTATCAAACTTTTTACAGATAAAAGCTCTAACTGTATTCTCCAAACTGTTTTAACAGAAATGAATCTACTAAACAATTCTAATTCATGGACGTTTAAAGAATTTATTACAAAGCATTGGTTTCTATGATGTTTGGTTATTTCCTTCATCTGTCAATATTAAATTTTTCCTACCCATATTCCGCAATAGACTGAGGGATTTATACATAAATGATTGGTTTCGAGATATCAATATCCGCCCATCTTTAACTATTTTTATGAACCTAAAAGATTCTTTTACTATTTCGACCCATTTAGAAAAAATAGAATTAGATAGTATAGAAATGCCGTGACAAAATTACGATTATCTGCTCACCAACTATTAATTGAAACAGGACGTCATAGAAATATCCATAGTAACCAAAGAATTTGTGAACTTAGTGACAAAAACGAACTGGAGGATGAATTCCATTTTTTTACTTATTTGTCAGGCATATAGAATTAAGAAATACATATTTGAAGAAATTTTATTTTAATAGGCCAAATATGATTAAAATGGTAGTATTATTAAAATCTGAAAATATCAAAACTTTGAACGGTATTGGTATATTTTAAACAAAGGCGATGGAAAAAAGAAAGTTTGAATTAAACAACGTTTCAAATTGATTTTCAAACTAACACTAATACTAAACATTTTATACAAATTCATTTTTGTTAAGACTCTTCATTGTTCAGTATTTCCGCATATCAGAATTAGTATCATTTGTAAATATTATGGCCATACTCGTGTATGTTATGTATTATGTATGTATGTCGACGATGAACCTATGTGTTCGAGTCGTATTTCTGAATATAATTCTGTTCTGTTCTGTTCTGTTCTGTAATCTTTCTAGTATTTTGACGTTAGCATTCATGTTACAATTAGCAACATCCTAAAATTGACTTTACCTCGATCAAAACCATTTTAAATCCCTCCCTTGGTGCTCCATTTATTTATTCCAAGGACTCACTCAAATAAATCACAAACTCCCTCAAATTATCAAACAAGAGGACCAAGATGGTCCTAGATCGCTCACCTGAGTCTCTTTGACCCCTGGGACATCACATTAATTAGATAGGCAGATGTCAAAAAGAAGATAATTGCCTAAGTTAACTACCATGGAATTTTTTCAGCAAAGAGCAAGACAGATATGCCTTATTGCCTTTTGATTCTATGTAAAAAGGGATACACCCGGGTGGACCCCAAATATGAACCCAGGGTCTTGATATGAACAAACTTGGAAAAGGTCCATAAGATGATGCTACATACTAAATATGAAAGCTGTCTGCCTACTGGTTTCAAAAAAGAAGATTTTTGAAGGTTTCGTATTTTCACCCTTCGTGCTCAGATGAGCTGAAAGGGATGCGCCCGGGTGGAGCCCAAATATGACCCAAGGGTCTTGATATGAACAAACTTGGTAGGGGCCCACTAGATGATACTACATACCAAAAATGAAAGCAGTGTGCCCTCTTGTTTTGATTTAAGAAGATTTTAAAGGATTTTCACTCTTTGATTCTATGTAAAAAGGGTTGCTCCCGGGTGGAGCCCAAATATGATCCTAGGGTCTTGATATGAACAAACTTGGTAGAGGTCTACTAGATGATGCTACATACCAAATATGAAAGCTGTCTGCCTTCTGGTTTCATAGAAGAAGATTTTTGAAGATTTTCATTTATTTACCCTTCGTGCTCATAAGAGATAAAGGGATGCACCCGTGCAAAGCCCAAATATGACCCTAGGGTCTTGATATGAACAAACTTGGTAGAGGCCCACTGGGTGATGATACATACCAAATATGAAAGCTGTCTGCCATCTGGTTTCAGAGAAGAAGATTTTTAAAGATTTTCACTCTTTGATTCTATGTAAAAAGGGTTGGGCCCGGGAAAAGCCCAAATATGACCCCAGGGTCTTGATATGAACAAACTTGGTAGAGGTCCACTAGATGATGCTACATACCAAATATGAAAGCTGTCTGCCTTCTGGTTTCAGAGAAGAAGATTTTTAAAGATTTTTATATTTTCACCCTTTTTGTTAAGGGTAAAGGGAAGGTTAAGGGTGGATTTCAGTTATTTCAACAACTTTGGTAGAGCTTGACCCAAGGAACATCCCTGCCAAGTTTCATCAAGATTGGCCCACTGGTTTAGGAGGAGAAGATGTTTAAAGAAATTGTGGACGTCGCACGACGCACGACTGACGACGGACATTCTACGATCACAATAGCTCACCTTGAGCACTTCGTGCTCAGGTGAGCTAAAAAGAAAAAAAATGAAAAGAAAAATTACACAAAGACACATGCATACACACAAACACACTCACGAAAAAAGGTTCCCACTTCAAAATTGTTTAAAACGATCAACATCTCAGTCAAATCGAATACCTTTCCACGAATTTATTGGCTGATCCGTGAAGACACTCGGTCACAAAAGTGCGTAGATTTTAATGAAGTGAGGTAGAAAAAAACATCGCTTATTTCGTCAAATTCGAACTTATATAAGTAACCATCAATGAGATATCGGCATCTCCATATAAGTTAAGCGTAATTGTCGGTTAAAGTCCCTTTTTTCATCAACGCTATTGCTTATTCGTCTTTAAGGATAAAGCACTCCGTTTGCAGCACTTGTTAAGTAATCTTTCACGAAAAAGGTAATCAATTCCATACCTCTATCACTTTTTTTTCTGGTATGTTCAGAGATCAACAGTTGCCTCTCAAGAAAAGTACAGCGGTACTCTCCCCAAAATATTTCGCCGAATTTGTATTGTTCAGTGAGCAATAGACCCATTGCTTTGGACACTCGTCACTGAGGCCAGCCTAGTTTTTGTCTGTATATAGGGATGGAAATCTTTAAAGCTCGATAAACACTTTTCAAAAATCGACTCAAAACAGTTCATGCGTTTTTGATTTCGATTAATTTGCGTTCAATATGAAAAAGGATTTTAACGTGAATTGTGTTGTTTGTATAGCTTTATAGTATTTTCTTTATGGCTGAGGCGTTTTTCATTGGCATAAGTATATAAAACGCTTAAAACGCACACTTTCTAAATGTGATTCGTCACGCAAAATGGGACCATCTGGGAATTTTGTCAAATTAATATTTGAAAACGGGGATTGGCTCTAGTACAGGCCAACGAGAGGTCGCATATCAAAAATTCTTTCACAGGATGGTAGATTGGTCATTATGGATTAAGAAAATTAAAAAAGCGAAATGTTTCGACACTTGTCAGTCTGCGCAATCCGCGCAGTCTGACTAGGGTCGACATAAATATATTTTTCTCTAGGAATTTTGATAGCTAAGATAACCATAAATATCGAAAATATATTTATTCAAATATAGATATGCAATGTCTTATAAATACAATATTCACCAGAAATGTACCACAATGACAATTAGATAATTAAAAAATGGTAAAATGTGAAATGTACTTAAATTAAGTTGAGGTATACAAGAATTCACTACTGATTTATGGAGCATCCAGTATAAATCAAAAGCAACTTCTAATTTGGTCGAATCATGTTTCTCTCCTTTCGAGAAATAAATTGAAAAGAAAATTGCTTCCATAGCAAGACAAATCACTCTCGAAATATTTGGTAATACACTTATTAAAAAAAAGACCAACAGAATGGCAAACAAACGAAGTCACAAACCCTGCTTTGAAACAGCAACAAAATTCGCAAAATCCAGAGCATTTTCAAAATTTAAGTCGAGGAAATACCTTTATGTAGTTGAAAAAACACTAACCTTTTTGTGCCTTAAAGGTAGCAGCCAAGAAACAAGTTGAGAATGCATTATTTTGGACAAACATTTGTGTGAGTTGGGACAATAAGAAAAATCAAACCCGTCCACCAATCTTTTAATTGCTTTTGAAATTGAGGTTGCCCAAGTTTTTTCGCAATTCAGAATAATATTTCAGTCTGGTCTGCTGTCTACCAAGCGAACAGGGGATAGTAATGCAAAAAACAATGCATCTTTAATGTTATTAAGAAATATCTTTTGTGTTTTTAAGTGACCGATTAGAAGTTGGTTTTAGTTTATTAGATCACTTGTGACTCGTCACGCAAAAAGGAACCATCCGGGAATTCAGTAAGATATTTGAAAAAGAGATTGTCCCTAATACAGGTCAACCAGAAGTCGTGTCTCAAAAATTCTTTCATAGGAAGGTAGATTGATTTTTCTAGATTCAGAAAATAAGTAAAGTGCGAAAAGTTTCCACCCTAGTCTGACTAGAGACGAAACTTTACGCACTACCCAGATGGTCTCTTTTCGCGTGACGGGTCACATTTATTCAAGAAAACCGGCCTGAATGACGTCACGTGGTAATTTCAGCTGTCTAACCAGCCCTGCGTTCAGGATCACCAAACGGTTCAAACAGTTTTCCAATTATACCCCGCTTTCCACGCAAGCGCACGTTAAAAGCGGGGTATAATTGGAAAACTGTTTGCACCGTTTGGTGATCCAAAACGCAGGACAGTATAATGCAAAGCGAACGAATTTAAACTTTTCCAAGTTCAAAGAATTTCAACTTTCATTTCAATGAGTGTTAAAATTGATAAAGAGTTTTGTGTAAAATTTTGAGAAAATGAGAAATTGCTTGTTTCAAGTAATTTCTTTTTATTCACTCAAACAATTAAACAAGGGGGGGGGGCACAATTGCCTTAAATCGCTTACCTGAATTTCAATTGTCCAAAAGAATGCCCCTCCCTGCAACACCAATGTTTGGAGGGGTCAATAAAAACTCCTCTTTGGTTACTGAGGAGAAGATGTAAATAGATTTTGGAATCAAACTAAGTCCCGTTCTGTCACTCCCGTGTTTTCTTAAAGGGAAGAGGAGGGGGAGGGGGGGAGGGGGGGGGGGTCAATCTCAATTTGACGAATAAGTTTTGTAAAGGGTTACCTAAGGAACATTTCTGCAAAGTCTGGTCGAATGGGAGCAATTAATATGTCACGCATGTTTTTTTTTAAGAAGGTTCCTGGAAAATTTAAATTAGAAATTTCCCAAGGGTTTGGGGACGGAGGGGGAGGGTCAAAGATTTCTAGGTCACAATAGTACCCGCCCTTCCACACCTATATTTCGGGGAAAATCAAAATATCATGAACATTTTTTAAGAAGGGGTCACCTAAGAAAATGCTGACTAAAGTAAATGGAAATTGGCCTAGCAGTTCAAGACGAGAAGAAATTTAAAAAAAAAAAAAAATGACAACACACGACGCTTGACAGACGATCCTTAAAGCTCAGGTGAGCTGAAATCGCTCTAAAGTTGTTCAAAACACTTCGACATCGTTTAAACGATCGACATTTGATTCAAACCCAAAAAAACTCTTTCCACAATTCTATTGAATGTTGTGGATTTTTAAAACCGTCTTAATATGTCCTACGCAACACACAGTCACACACACACAGAGAAAAGAAAAAAATAAATATTATTAAAGAGAGGTAATACAATATCTCTCATTATGACCAATTGGAAGAAATCATCGATATTGTATTACCTTTCTTCAAAATGATTCAAAATATGTTCTTCCCACTTATTCCATTTTATTCTAAAAAATTATTTAAAAGTCATTCACCTTGTTTATTTTACAATATTCATAATTGTGGAATTCTGTTGATAATAACATCAACTTGTAAACACCTTTTTGTTATCAACCAAGAGTTGCTATCAAGATGAGCAATTTGTTCTTTAGATCTTCTTTTTGAGCATATTTTGAGGTGCTATTAAGCAGTAATTTCTCACTGTCAAACTAAACATAACGGTGGGTATTTTAGGAATGCCTTATTTTCGTCTTCCTTAAAAAGCATAGTTTATATTTGCCTTGTGCAGCCTATATGGCGCATATAAACTCGCCGTACCTCCAAAACCATACAGTGTCCGTGTCATGTCTTACATTGTTCGTGCAGCTATCACAACGTTCTACGAGCGCCTGAGACCTTGCTATTTGCTGAACAAAAAGTTTAAATATTGCAATGCCGCGCGGATTACATAGTACGTAGACATGTCAAACTGCATCGCACGGTTGCCGGAAGGTCACCGTATGGTGACGGAAGTGTAATGGTTTGCTCCTAAAGCTTGACTGTATCATTTTGCAGTGCCATTGTGGTAACCAACCTGCGGACGTAAAGGATGGACTACACATAGTATAGCTCACAGATCTCCGTACTGGATCCACACCATTACCTTGCGATTGTCGCAAGAGTACCTCGTTGATTTTCGTATCTATTTAATAAGCGTTCATAGGAGAACCAAAAGGCTCTTATAGTCCACCAAACTGCATATGCAATAACGCCACCCCGTAGGTGTTTCCTATTGTTAATTTGGTGGACTATGAAATACATTTAAACTTGTTTAACCTATGCAATAATCAGCTGCCTTTATGTATAGTTTCTTTTCTTCATTGATATTTCTTTACAAGGAAAAAAATCACTGACGATAGGAGTACCCCTGTAAGATAAAAGTTATAACATTAAATAAAGTAATATGTGAAGATAAGAAACATCGAAGGAAAGACAGAAAGACAAAATAATACGAGTATACAGTTGACGAAATCGTGAAATTGACCAGGTGAATGATTTAGGAATTATATTTGATGAGTGCGTGGAGCGAGTTTTGAATGAAATTCTAGCGAGAAAATGCAATATCACGAATTTCGTCAAAATAAGACAAAGTTATCAATATTTCATTACCTCCCTTTCAAGTACAACGATAATTCGCGTTGCACGAAATCTCTTGGTAAAGCTTGTGGGTTTTTTCATTTTATATTCGTACTGATCTAGAAACAAGAGGCCAAGAGGGCCTGTATTGCTCCACTGGCTTTAACATCTTTACATTTTCATTAAATAAAGCTTTCTTTAAATGAATACATTAACACTCCGAAATCTCAAAAGACATATTTTAAATTGATTAACTGGTTCTAGTCCACAACCTGCATCCCTTTACCCATCTTATTAAAACATAATTTCTTGAACAATTAAAGTAAAGAACCACCCAAGGAACATTCTAAGAGAGTTTCATGTAAATTGGCCCAGCGGTTCAGGAGGAGATGTCGTTCAAAGATTTTAGCCTCAAAATAAGCCCCGCCCTGCCACGCCCATATTAATTAGCCAATCTAAATTTTGCATACAATCTTTAAACTGAGTTACACAAGGAACATTCTTGTAAAGTTTCATTGAAATTGGTACTATGGTTCAGGAGGAGATGTCGTTCAAAGATTTCTGGATCAAAAACAGGCCCCGCCCTGCCATGCCCACATTTATGGGCCAATCAAAAGTTCCTGAACAATTTAAGTAAAGGGTCACCCAAGGAACATTCTGGTAAAGTTTCATTGAAATCGGCCCAGTGGTTCAGGAGGAGATGTGGTTCAAAGATTTCGGCCTCAAAATAAGCCCCACCCTGCCACGCCCATATGTATGGACCAATCAAAATTTCTTGAACAATTAAATAAAAGGGTCACCGAACGAACATTCATGCCAAGTTTCATTTAAATTTTGCCAATGATTTGGGATTTGAAGATTTTTAAAGATTTCAAAGTGAAAAGATGCCACGCCCTGCCACGCACACATTTGGGGGCCAATCGATTTTTTTAAAAAAGAAATTAAGAGGAGGGTCACCCAATGATCATTTCTACCAAGTTTCATTAAAATCGGCCCATTGGTTTGGGAGGAGATGTTTAAAGAAAAAGTTTACGCACGGACGCACGACGGACACTCCGCCATGACAATAGCTTGCTGGCCTTGGGCCAGTAGAGCTAAAAAACCGTTTTGCATATAATTGAATTTCGGCCTCTACGTTTTCTTTAAGCGATCGTTATGAAACGCACATATAGAATAGCATGAATTATAGTATATTTCCGACAATTCTAAGTATATGAGCGAATTGAAACGACATAGACCAGACTGTGCAGATACTAATACTTAAGGGTTTCTAACTCAATTATTTGTTCCTTCGAAGGTGGCACGTAAAGGAACATAGTAAGATTACATACAGTTAGGAAAACCGTGAAATTGACACGATGAATGATTTTGTAATGAATCTGAATGAATGTGTGGAGCGTGTTTTGAGTGGATTTCAAGCAGTTTATACAACATAGCTATTTATGTTCAGGATGAACAGAATTAGCGATATTCAATACCTCCCTTTAATTAAATTTGCATACAAGTTCTAGCTTCCTTTTTCATCAAGAACCAATCAGATGCTTACATTTTTTTTTGTATTAGTGAAATCGTGATTTTTTTCTAGCTATTCTTACATTGAATGTAGTTGTTGATTTTAACTGAATGTTGTTTTGAATGTATTAGTTGAATTTAACCGATTTTGGAGCGTTTTTGAATGGTCCTGAGTGAATGTTTGGAATGAGTGCATGGAGCGCTAAATGAACCATTTAGAATGGATTTGATTGAGATGAATGTCAATTTTACGATGTAATTAACTGAACAATGACTTTAAAAGATGGGATATAATTCAATTTCATTTCCTTTTAGATTGAATTAATGCATAAGACTATAAAACAGACAATTGTATGTACTTACATAGATTTGTCTTTATTGATATTGCTGAGTTTATGTTCCCTGGATCTGAATTGAAAAAAAAAAATAATACAATTAGTAATACCGTAGGAATGATTTTTGAATGAAATTGATTGATGTGATGAGCGAATTTTGAGTGATTTTCATGGGAGGTAAAATATAATTTCGTCCATTATTGGAAGAAATAAGCGATAGTGTATTACCCCGCTTTAATAAAATATAAGTACTTTTCTGATTGTGAGTCCTTATATTCAAAACGGGCGCTTGAAGTCAAGGTCAGCCAATAAGATCATGCAATAATTTGGTCGATTTTATTGAAATGTTGATCATTTGAACGATTTCGAAGCGTTTTTGAACAGTTTTGGAGCTTTTATGTGTGATTCGGGTGAGTGTTTGGAAAGAATAATTGAAGCACTCAGCGAATGATTTTAATGGTTTTCACGATGTGGTTAACTGTAATTATAAGTTAGATGGCATCAAACAAATTCCAACATTCCCCAGCATTTTCTCTCGAGATAAAGCGTAAACTGTATATCCAAATAGAAGTACAGTTAATAATTTATATCGTTAAATTGATCAAAACTGTGCTTCACTTTTTCTTTAATTCAAAACACTAACTTTGGCCATTTAAAAACGCTCTGAATTCATTAAAAAAAGTCCAACGGTTACATTCAAATCGGCTGGAAATTTCATTGGTTTTACTTTCTTGAAGTTGTGTGCGTTGGGTTGGTTCGGGAAGACAAAGAAATCTACACCGAAACGAACTTCTAAGCGGCCGCTTGGTATTTGCTGAAAAGGTAATATTTTCTTTGGTATCTGAAATGGGAAGTAGTCGAAATGTATCAGGAAAATAAAAGATACTTCATTGAATGACCCCGAATATGATAAAATGCGGCAAATGCAAGGTGGCCGTTAAGAAGCTGCTTTCATTGTATACTCAGCAAAAAAAAAAGAAAGTATCCACTTTTCTTTTGTCAATATCTTTTACATCTGTGGGATTAAATAATCAATTAAGGTACTTATGTGTTTGCAGTGCTTTGTTTTCTGATGCACACACCATTTTTCATTAAAATAGCGTGTTATTTTTGGTGTTTATCAAGAAATATCGAAATCGTTATTTTCAACGTCGACGTTCGTCACGTGTTTGATCTTGAGCTTCTTCTCAACTGAATTTAACCTCTAAAGCTCTGTTGTTAAGAAAATCAAACAATAGTTGTGCTCCGTACAACGCAGTCTTCTAACGAGGTTGTGAAAAACTTGACCACATGCGTAATCAAAATCCGTGACACGTTGAGTAAATTTTACAGACGTTAGTTGAAAGAGAAGAACAATAAAGACGTGTGCTGACCATTTCCGATGGAGTAGTATTGTCATTCGCCCTCTTCACCTCAAAAGGGCCACTAGTATGACGTCACGCCAAATGTTCTCATTCACGTTGACGCGATTACTTCCACGCTTCTTAACCACTATTTAAATCGGAAGTGAAATAAATGCCTTAACCTTTAAAGAGGTCAAAGTCTAAAACCAAGCCAATTTCCATCGAAGCTTAACGGGTGTAAGGCGAGCAAATTTCCGAGATGTTCATACGAGCCTCTCCAATGAGCAAGAGGAAACGTTGACAGAACGAAGCAATGCAAATCTTGTTTCGTTGCCAGAAACAAAATGAAATAGAGAATAATGGGATTTGTTTTCTTGACAAGGAACATGCAGGCAGAATTTTGTAAATTTGAGCTCTGTATCTGCGGAAGACGTTTTATGTTTGTTTGTGTTCATTTGACATAACATTGGCAGGAAGCAGCAGAAGGCATCAAGTTGTCTTATCAATCCAGGATACCTAACGCACTAAAATTGCATTTGAGAAGCTTAAACTGTTACAAAAATCAATTGATTATTTTATTGAGATTCTGCGATTTTTGAAAACGACCCCCTGGCTACGTTAACGCCCATAATTCGGTAGCGGCTTCTTCAAATCACATAAAACTTTTCAAAAAAATTCAAATGGTCAGGGCGTAATTTGCAATATCTTTTATAGAAATTCTGTAATTAATTTTTAAACAATCCGGAGATTAACTGGGTGGATACTTTTTATTTTTGCTCAGTATATATATAGTACTTGATGTGTTTATTTCACTAAATGGAGGTAATAAATGACGCTAATATGGTTCGTCTCGTTTCGTTTTAACCCCCTTTTTTGGTGGCCGTTTTAATGTCTACCAGTGTTAATGCGTGAGAAAAATCCGTTCAGATGTTAACAGCTTTTCAAAAAAGTCGTTCCAACTTGGGATCAATTTTCTTTTCTTTAAAACTTATTTCCCCCAGACACCTGTACATTTTGAAAATGGCATTATACAATAATCCTATGTAATTTGTAGATTATTCAAAGACTCTTTTTAAATGCTAAATCAGCTGCCATTCCTAAACCACGCGTTTTTAACTTTAGCGCAATAATGCTATTTAAGGACAAGGCAGTGATTTGTCTGTTGTGTTTTTCCGATGTGTAAGGGGGACAAAAACTAAATAGCTGGCTTTGTAGCCCGCTGTCTGAGAGACAACCAGAAATGTATAAACATTCCAGCAATATAATTTGATAAACGAATCTACGAGTAGAGTGAGAAGCAGACGACACTTTTGCGTGGTGCTTTATACCCTTAGTTCTTTCACCCTCTACAAATTCATAATGAGAGGTATGTTCGTTAGAGAAGAATATTTCTTTAACACAAAAAGGAAATAATTTTTGATTTTTTTAGTGAACGATTTGTTTTTTCATTCAGAATTTGTAACAATTCAAATCAATCTTCATTCAAAATATGAGAAGAATCAATACAAGCAAAATAGTGTCTTACATTTCAAATTTTAAACTACAACACACTACATTTAGATAAAGAATCTTCTAATGCCGCTCAATAAACTAGTTGTTGTTATGACATTTTAGCCACCTAGCGCTGACACCTCTCTATGTGTCACTCACGCAAGACAAGTTACCGCGAATGCGAACTTATAGGCCTACGCTTTGAGACAAAGCATTTCGATGATATCATTTACTTCGAAACTGCAGCTGTTTTGCGAGATTTCATTTGTTCCTTATTATGTAGTAATTTGGAGCCAATTGTGTGTGCGCACATTAAAATTACTTATTTATTATTAACACTCGTGAGATTATTTCAAGCTACTTTTTAACTTTAAGTATTTTTCCAGATTAAATACGAAGAAAACGGTTCATGTGAAACAAAAGGACCATTATGGTTCTATTTCGCTCACCTTCGTGTATTTGTCTATATTATGAAATAGTCAAGTTTTCAAGCAAAAGTCGTAATTGTATCTTTAAGATTTGTGGTATCTAGAGTGTTAACAAGAATATTGTCATTTATGTCCCTTTTCCTGTGATATGGAATGAGTCCTTCCCATTTTCAATAGGTTTCATTTTTGCGTCCTGATAAACATTCTAACCAAGATTCATGAAAATTGGACTACATTTGTGGCCTCTAGTGTGTAAACAAGAAATTGTCATTAAGGCCAATTTTCCCGTGAAATGGCTCAAATCCTTCCCATTTCTAATAGGGTAGGTCATTGGGACCTGACATTTATTCTGACCAAGTTTCATGAAGATTGGACCATATTTGTGGCCCCTAGAATGTAAACACTCAAAATATTGACGTCTGACGACGAACGACAGACGACGGACATTCAATGATCACGATGTGCTAAGGTGAGCTAAAATAGTCCATGAGCCAGAAAGGGTTTTGTTCCCCCCCCCCCCCCGGGGGAATTTTGTAGACCATATTTTTCTGAAAGTCCATGGTATGAAGAACATTTTGAGACATGTTAGCACTCTGGCGAGTGGGGCTTTTGTAAGATACGTTACTTTAAAGTAGCACACCCCTCAAAATTTTGAAAATGAATTATAAAAGAGTACCAAAAAAATTGAAGTTAAAATGTCAAAAAGTTGACTTCTTATACATATATTTGTGTTTCTGATTAACTGTAGGGTCCATTTATGGAATTTTTTGAAAAATCTGGTCATCTTAAGAGTTGTGATATTGCAGTAAAATACGTTACCCTTAAATTTCAAAGAAAACTATTAATATAGAAATTGATTGTCTATCCCTGCCTCACTGGGAATTTTGTTAACATTGCCTGTTTGATAGTCCATGGTATATAGAACATTTTGAGATTTGTTAGCACTCATACAAGTGGGGCGTTAGTGAGATACGTTACCTCAAAGTGAATTACCTATCAAATTTTCAAGACAAGATTTTAGGTTTGTACAGTGAAAAAATGAGTCAAAATGACCAGAAGTGATCTTTTAATACATAAATCTATATTGCTGAATGTATGTAGAGCAAATTCATACTAATACTTTGTAAATAAATCCCCATTGAAGGCATGATATGGAAGTAAAATACGTTACTTTTGAATTTCAAAGAAAGGCACATAGATAGGAATGATTTTTCCATAGCTGCCCCATTGGGAAGATTGTTAACATTGCTTTTCTAAAAGCCTATGCAATGTTGAGCATTTTGAAACTTGTTAGCAGTCTGGCCACTGGGGCAAATGCGAGATACGTTACTTTAAAGAAACCGACCCATAAAATTTTCATAAAACAATTTCAGTTGTTTGTCTTGTTATAGAAATTACCTGTAATTTAGTAAATATTAAATGATGTTTTGGTTTTTGTTAATAATATTTGTAATTCTGGAGATAGTTGAAGCTCATTTACATTATGGCTTGAAAAATATAGCCCTTACAAGCAATGCATGGGGGTAAAATACGTTACATTTAAATTTCAATTTAATGCATTCAAAAGAAATGTTATATTCATCAATGCCCTTCTGAATATTTTGTTTACTGTGTTTTTCTATAAGCATCTGTTCTTTGGGAGATTTTATTTTTTTTTTCATGCATCTGCCAATCAAGCTATTTGCAAAATACGTTACTCTAAAGTAACCAATTTACCCATCAATTACCATTGGCTTATTCATATCTCATCTGATTGCAATTATTGTAAAATCCCTCATTGTCTTAATCAACTATAAACCACAACTGTTTAAAGTATTTTTAAGGTATCAATATAAATTTCAATCATTTCAAGACTCATTGTGGTTTTAAAAGCATGCAAAATACGTTACAATTTATTTATAGGTATAATTATTATTGAGCCGCTATCATAGTTTATGGAAATGCACCAAATTCAATGTTGAGGCAGCTTCCAAACACACTGTTGAGGCAGCTTATGGTTTCTTCTATGTTTGAGACTTTTTTTTCACATTTTTAGAATAAAACACAAGTTATATATGTTACTTCTGATGATAAAAGACAGTTTTCATTGTGAAAAATGAAGACCAAATAGATGGAAAAAGCGGTTCCTACAATATTTTTTAAGCAATAGTTCCATCAATTTAGTACAGAAAAGTTAAAAATATTTCTTAGAGTTGATCACGATCGTAGCCCAGTTGGTAGCACATTTGATTTGGTAGCGCAGTTGACTCCATATCATATGTACAAGGTTTCATCGGCCAGTACAAACGAGTTGATTATCGTTCATCTTTGTTGTATAAGCAGCTAGAGGCTTTAAAAGGATGATGTGATGAATGGAATAATGTGTACGATAAATACAAGAAATTCATGGTTAGGTGGATAAGCCACCTAGATAAGAGTGTTAAACTGTTAAAATGGCCTGGAAATTCTTTGAAGCATTTTAGCTCTCTATTGTTTCCAATTGAATGCATAAGTACATTGAATGCAATCCTAGTTTTGTCAAGAAACTGTGCAATTCAGATCAATACTTAAAATTTACATGAGTATGACCATATTATATTCAAATGAATAGAACATTGCCATATACATTTTGATTTAGCTATCAAAGAGAGTAATATATGTTACATTTAAAAGACCCTTTTTTAGAAAATGAAACATAATTGCTGCTTCCAAAGGACAATTAGATGCACACCAATTGTTATGCTCTTGAACATGATTAGTTCTTACAAAAGTAAAGATTTTAGTAAAAAAAAGTAACTTAAAAAATGCTTTAACTTTGAACTAGATACAAACTATAAGTACTTTTTATGCAAAAAGAAACATATCTTAGATAGAATTAGAGCTTCTTTTATATCTTACATTCTGAAACATTACATGAATAATGATAAATTATCAATATCAAGCCCTCATTCAAATACAACCCAAGTCTTACTTCATTAAAATAAGAAAATTGCATGATGGGTCTATAAGTCGCATGCTTATAAGAGCTTTATAGGTGTTAATGTGTACATGGCTGGTGATTTAACATTCTATTTGCATTCCTGTTTGACATTGCTGGATGACTTTCAATATACATGTACATGCAGTTTGTGTTAAAGTAAAGAAAAGAATTGAAAAATGCCCATTCTAATTAATAAACTCATGGTTCTTTGGCATAACTCTCATATTTTTCTCATGTGCACAAGTACAAGACTCTTCTACTAACCATTAAGTTTTATTCTAACCACTTGGTCAACATACCAGACAAACAATTTGAAAAACATGAAGTAGAACCAAAATATCCATCTTAATCAAAGAGAAGCAATAATTTTGATTTAAATGGCTACAGTATTGACACTGAAGTGCATTTAAGATAATTGTGACTTGTTTCATACAAATGGTAACATACGTTACTAGATTATGACCATCAGCATTCTGTTTCAAAACGAATAAAACCATGCACGAAATTAGAGATAAATGATATACATGCTTAAGTGACTAAGTTATTTTGAAAAAAGTTTCAATTAATTAAATTATTTTAGCTGTCATGCTGCATTGTGTGATTGATAGATACGTAATTGCACTGAACAGATATTTCCCTATGATGAAATTAAACAATGGGTATAGTACAACACAAAGTACATATCCATATCTATCAAAAAGCCAGTATTTGTATTGAATATTTCAGGATGTTTGTAATTTCTAATGTAAAATGATTATCAAGATCTGAGCTGATTTAGAAGGGTGTAGGTTTTTTGATTTCAGCAATTGGGTATAAATGTATTAATGATTTGGCTATTTCAAAATTATGATCTCAAATCTTGTTATCAAATTTTTAACCTTGTTGGATCCAGGATGGGATACTACAAATGATACTAACTTCAATTTGTGTGATTTATCACTTTACATTAAAGGAAAATATGTAAAAACTAGCATTTAATAAGAATTTCCTTCTTTGGTGTTCAAAGATATAACATTGACTTCTCAATTAAGGTCGAAATTTTAATACCATAAGTGCTACGGGATCTTTGATCTTTTGTTGGTCACGCATTTGCATTCAGTACCGATGCATTTTCTAAGAAACAGTACTGAGAGCTATTAATTCAAAGAATTTTAATCCTTATTTATAAAAAATAAAGCAGTTTAAACGGGTTTTGGTAAAATATTTTGAGGTAACGTATGTTACAACATTCCTTTAGAGACATAAAGCATTTGTTGTTATAAGAACATCAGTTATAAATGATATTCTTGTTTTATTTTGCATGATCAGAGTAGTAAATTGCACCTGCCATTCTCATTTCTGCTTATGAACGGTATATGAAATTACATTGTATTAAGGGCTTGAAATGACATGTGCTCAAATCTTTTCATTACTACGTATAAAACAAGTAATATACAGGCCTGTATAAACTATATAAATATGAATTCATCATATTATCTTGTGAATTTTGCCAACAAGTGTTGACTTTGAATATTTTTGGCGCCCAAATGCCAACATCTTTATATAGGCGAATATTGAGAAACAATTTTGTAATTGTAACGTATATTTCACCTTTTTTCTTGAATCATACAGGATTCTGTGGATGTTTTATCACCCATACTTAATAATCATGTATGAGATAGTACTAAAAATCGCAATTTGTCCAAAGAATTTCACAAAATTGGAGCATTTAATAAGGATCTAGGGTGGGTGATTTCAAAGTAACGTATCTTACAAAAGCCCCACTCGCCAGAGTGCTAACATGTCTTAAAATGTTGCTTATACATGTACCTTTCAGAAAATCATAGTGTACAAAATTCCCCCTGGGGGGGGGGGGAAACAAGGGTCCCAGTAGCCCATAGTCTAAAAAGAGTGTCGGATACCTCTGATTATACATCTGGTCCGCAATTCAAAAAGGAACGATCTTGGTATAACGTAAAAGATTTTTGAAAAAGCGACCTCCGGCTGACCGGTACCGGAACCAACCTGTTTTTCTGATTCTTTTTCAGTGGTTCCTTTTTGCGTGACGGGTCAGACATATTTCTTAAATAAAAAAAACACGAAAAAAAACCCAGGTGTTAATGCCATGTTCCATTCGTATAACGAACCGCAAATATCGGCTTAACAAGACAGAGTAATTACTTAAAAGTTTGCATTAACAGTGAAACTTGACGAACTTGGGTTTAAACAATTAAAATTGTTCATATATTAACATGGATAGGTTCCTTTTTCATCTCGTTATTTTTACCACAATGCCACCAGAAACTTCCACCTACAGTACTTCCAGTGCTTTGATTTATATTTTCATATCTATTCAAATTTCATCCATCCCACTCATTAAATTTATTTAACAATGTTCTTAACTGCATATATCCACAGTCCTCTTGATATTATGGATTGCGATGAAGAAATAATAACATATATACAACTTAAACAAGTGTTCGTTGAATATATCTATAAATAATCCCATGGAGACTGGTGGATTTCCGTCTTTCACATCAAGATAATTTATAATTGTGACCAACAAAATTGGTTTGTGACAGTTTACAGCCTCATCGAAAAAAGTTACATGAAGAGGTTATTTGTAAACAAATGGTGGCAATTAGCCATCAGCTACAACTACAAAAGATAACCATTGGTTAAGTATATAGCCCGGTAGTCATTTTCAACCAATCAGGCGTGTTGTTTCAATTGTGTCAATTGAAACAACATACCTGATTGGTTAAAAATGGCTTCCAATATTGACGTAACCCATAGTTGACCTTTATAAAATTGGGCACAGACTGGGCGCAAGTGGATCATTGGATGTCCTACTCACCATCCTGGATATTTCCATCGTCAACTGTAACCTTCAAAACTGTGACCGTGCCACTATAACTTCCGCTGACTAACAACAGGGCTTCTCCGTGAGGACTCTCGCTTGCTGGTACAAACCTGTTTAGTAAATATTGTTGTTTCATGTCAGTTTCATTACTTATTTCATGTATACCGCGACAGCTGTTGTTTCCATAGTCGAAAAGTATCAAGATGTCCCCAGTTCGATTCCTGGGACAGACTATCGCTCTTGTTTATTTCCTTGGCCGGCGCATTCGGCGCTAGTACTGTTTCATTTCCAGGGAGCAGAATCGAGAGAAAATCTAAGTTATAAGATGTTATATCCCAATCGATGTAAAATAAATAGGATTAAGCCATACTACAAAAATTTACTTCACGATCCTCTACTCCACCCAGAGGTCATCTTGTCGAACCAAGGGTTACGAACGTTTTACTTATCTTACGTGTACCCCTTGACTCGTGAAGATGCCCAGAGGTATAAATGGGTACCTGTGAGAATGCAAAAATATAATTGCTATTTTTGCCACGTGTGTAAACACCCGACTTGCAATTTGGTTACCGGCGATTTAAGTGTGAAGTCGATGGAATATGCATGGCAGAGAAAGAGACTTTAATAAAGCTAACTCCACTTTTTTACTTTAAGGTAACAATCTCTTGCAGCTTTGCATAACACTGAATACAGTTCAATTTCAGCAAGCCACGTCCATGACTTATTCATCCAATATAGAACATTCTGTGAGGGATAGCTACACGGTTAGATAGTTTTATTGCTTGATAAATTTCATTTTTACTATTAGGAAAATCGCGAAATTGACAAAGTTGAATGATTTCGGAATGACTTTAGATTTAAATTGAAAGAGCGTGATGAGCGAGTTTTGAATGATTTTCAATTAGGTAACGCATTATCATTAACATGGTCATATTGGAAAAAAATAAGCCATATATCTTTTATCTATCTTTTTAAAAATTCTACGTATTTTTCCGATTAATTTTGTTTTCACGGACAAAAAAAGACACTCAAAAATCAAAACCAGTGAATGAAACATGCATTTTTTTATCGATTTGATAATTTGGAATCATTTCGAAGCGTTTTTAACAATACCGGAGCGTGTTTGATCGATCGGAGAGAGTGTTTGAAATGAATGATATGAGCGCTGAGCCAGTTATTTTGACTGGTTTTGATCGAGATGAGTGTCAATTTCACTGTATGGTCCACTATATTGCAGCTGTATTAATGAAAGACAAAACTACCTTATATCTTCAGGGTCCAGCATAGAAAGTCGGTGTGTATCATAAACATGCTGCCATGTCTCGTTTGTTTGGGGTATATCGCTAATCAGTGTCTCGAATCTAGGTTGTATGGTCGGAAGTCGATTATCAATCGAATACACAGCTATGACTCCCGGTCTCTCATTTCCAACAATAACTAAGGTATAATTACCAAACTGGGCTGTGACCAAACTCTCTGTTTCTGGACCCTATGAAAATTAAAACACAGTCAATATTAGTCGAGCTAACACTTCTATTAAGCAAACTTTTTTGTTAAGCGACCATGATCAAAAGTTCTTTCGCCATAAGCATGATCTCTGAAAAAATAGTCATACCAAAAAGAAAATTATTTGTTATTCAATCTCATGTTGTCGAAACCCATTTGAATCGCCTGATTTAGACGGATCTAATGGATTCAGTCATCATATGATTCGGTAAGAATAATGCGACAATTCATATGTTTCATCAAATGACGTTTATTTATGAAATAATTTCATTCTCGCGTTGGTGTGTCCATGAATAAAGTCTAAAAGAGGAGGAGTTATATTCAAAAGGTAAAATCCGAGAGCGGAGCCCGAAGACCTTGCTTTGGATATAACTCCCCCCAAGCAGATTTTATTCGTGGACACATCATATCCATTATAGCACGATCGCAATTCTGAATTTAGTTTTTTTATTACCCTTTCTGGGTGTAAAACAGTAAAATAACATATTTCTGGATGTAAAATTTATAAATATGTATTGAAATTGACGTTTGGAGAATTTCATAGAAAGCAATGCCCGTCATTTAGCACGTCGATTATATGACGTCAAAACCTAAACGTTCTAGCTTAGATGACGTATGCCGTCATAAGACAAATGAATTTTACTGCGAATAAAATGTAATTTTACTTCATATATGAGTTTTACTCCATCGTTTTATAATATTCATCAAAACATCATAAGATATTGTTTTATTCGACCATTCCATTTAACGACCGCTTTTTGGTGGACGCCTAAATGGTCGCTTATAAATTGTTTTACTGGATGATAAAGTAGATTTCATTGTCTCACATTACTACCCTTGTCTTCTTTTACTAACAGCCACAAGAGATATCGACGATATTGAATAAGTGGTCATTGAATACCGAATTTGTTAGACTGTGCCGGGTTTTTATCTGTTTTAGATGACGAGTTTAATAATTTTATAAGCACAAATGTAATATTATATTTATAATATGGCCTGATTTTAACGTTAAATCGAGGAAATTCTAGAAATTTATCGTTTCAAGTTATTCCGCGAAACATATAACGCCGCTAGTGAAAGGATATCAGAAATTATAATATGGCGTCATTTTCATAGCGAAAATATAACAATGCTATCTATATTACAATGAATTATCCATTTTTGAACACACACTGATCCTTACTTCATCTAAACTCTAAGAGTTATTAAGCTAGCCTACACTCGCTTTACAATAAACTTTAACTCTAGGCTTGGTTAAAATCATTTTATCTAAACATCTCATTCTTGACCAGTGAATTCAATAGAATATCGGCACCTCTAGCGAAAGGGACCACCGGGAACACGGGAAAACAGATAACGAGAACTGTAGTTAGGATAAGTATATCGGTTAATACGATTTACCGGTTTTACGAAGTTGATTAAGTGGTTGAATATTTTCACAAAAAGGTCATCTGTTGGATATAACGACATTTTTCTTCCGTCTCTGGGGTATCGTTTTATCCGAAGCTAAAAAGAAATTGAATTCAGCAGTGGTCAACTAGTCCATGAGTTCAGGGTGACAAAACGGTGCATTAAGTTGCAATATGTGTATTATATGCAAACTTTTTTACCGCTTTGTCATCGTGACCCACAGCAGATTCGCATTTCTAAATAATTACCGTATGGAAGGGCGATGTATAAATCTAGATTAAGAAAATCTTGAGTAAAATGTTTTACTGGCTCATTGGCCGAGTAGTTTAGCGCGTTTGACTCGTAACCTGGAGGTTGCGGGTTCGAGCCCCACCGGAGCCGGGTAGTGTATTTCGGCAGGACACTTCACAGATAGGGCCCCAGTCCACCCAGCTGTAAAAATGGGTAGCAGTGGTTAGAAACCATTGCCTCTCTCTCTCTATGTATATGATAAGAACTGGAATGAGTTAGGACCACGATGGAAATAAGAGTCATTCGACCATTTATCGTGTTATCCTCGAGTTCTATCCATACAAAACGATAAATAATTAAATCTGCATGTATATCAGTGAACTGTTGACCGTTTTGAACTATTTCAGATCGTTTTTGACTGATTCGATTGTGTGATATGAATGTATTGAATGAAGCGATGAGCGAGCGCTTAAGAATGGTTTTGATCGAGGTGAATATCAATTTCCCGATGTTTTAAACTGTATGTTCACTTGAGGTAGTGGACCCGTAATAGTTTTGCAATGTCTCAGTACTCATGAATTTTCACAGTGTTAAACCGAGGTTCCTAATGATTTTCATCACGAAACCTTGGTCAACATTGTGAAAGATTATGGGTTCCTAAATGTTGCGAAACCATTACGGGTCTACTACCTTAAGATGACTTACTTTATAGTCCGATCTTTTATCTTGTGAGGCAATAATTGATTTATCCTTCTTTGGATCACTGTTAAATAAGTACGGTTTCAACATGGCGATCCTATGGCTGATGTCATTTCCGCTATCATAGACTTGTTCCATGTTATCTGCTCTCCAGATTGAAAAACTTCGGGCACCAAACGAGTAGAGTTGGTCAAATTCGCCGGTCGTCATATTCTTTCCGTTCACGTTTGTGATTTTCAAACGACCTTTGAAAAATAAAGAAAACAAACTAACATTACCTTCTTTTGAAGTTTGAATTCAAAATGTATATTTTTCCGCGAAAAAGTAATAATCCTTTGACTTCACGCGTGGTTAAAAACCGAACGCGTTTCACAATTTTGACTAATCAATGTTAATGTACAGTAGAATAACTATTTGTATATAAATAATCGGAATTTTTATCGAAGAAAAAAATCTTTGACTATTTTTCATATTTTCATTATATTTGAGATATTTCGAATATCTAGAATTTTTATCGATTCATCGCAGAAACTAGCCCTGCGCTCAGGATCACCAAACGGCGCAAATAGTTTTCAAATTATATCCCGCTTTTCACGTGCGCTTGCACCATTTGGTGATTCTAAACGCAGGATTGGTCAATATTCCAGGAAGCAGAATCGAGAGCTATTAATCTAAGTTGTAAGAACTTGTTTCCCAATTGATGTAAAATAAATAGGTTTAAACCAACCCAAAGAATAACCAAGGTTTCTCAAAATGTCAAGTAAAGGTTGATGAGTTTCAGTTCTATTATAATAGAAGTAGTAATTTTTTGCTTTAAAATATTCGCTTTAAATGATTCTAAATAAAAATTACGAGACAGAGCCTACCTCTTATTACATTTTAATCTTATTCAGTTGCGATTTAAGGGTTCTGCGTGACTCGGTAGTAATGGCAGCGTATATGTGATCCGAAAGAAATCGGAGGTCGTAGGTTCGAATCCAAGCCACGACTGTGGTTATGTGGGTTACAGTACATTTTATATCCTTGGGTAAGACTTTTAAGAGCCCATGCCTTGTACTGGTGAGACCTAAGAAATGGGTTCACCGGATATATGAACTTCGCCGCGATATGACTGGAAGATTGTTAAAAGTGGCATTTTACACTTATTCAAATGAAATCAGGGCCCAAGGTCATAAAGTTTTTCTCATTCCCAACTGAGAATATTCTCAAGCTTAGAAATTAAATACATATATGAATATAAAAGATAATATTAATAAGTCGTTATTTATAGCAACTTATTAAAGAAACTTTAATATCTATACATTTATTACATAACAATACAGAATTTTAGCTTCAATTTTAATTTGAAATTTTGATTTGAGTCTGAGAAAAGTTTTATAACCTAGGGCCCAGATGCGGTTTACCTAGATTTTCGGAACTCTGCAGCCAGTCCCTCTCTGTAATGTTTGGTTCTGTTAAAAGATGAAATATAAAATTGGAAATAAATTCACAATGAAAATTGTCATTACAAAGAGTTCATGAATTTACTTCGAAGTGATGATTTTTTTTTTTTTTCGTTTTTATTGCTTTTATCATATAAATGAAATAGTTTGATTTAAAATATATTTACCATGTTTTCTGATGGATTCACTTTATTTTAGCAAAGAACCTTCAAAAGCTATCCACTATCAACAAGTTTAAAGCGATTCGGTTAAGCTTTGTGAATTGAATCACTCAAATGAGAATGATTATTTTCACTCAAAAATTCTTATTTTTGTGATTAATTCCGAAAAACCTTACACGATTCCCTTGAAACGTGTAATTGTACTTTTCCAGACAGATCTACCCATTTTTGGATGGACCCTTCCCGATGATCCTGCCCTGCGTTCAGGATGACAAAACGGCGCAAGCTGTTAGCAAATTATTAACAAGAGGACCATGATTGTCCTATATCGCTCACCTGAGTAAGTAAACTCATAACTTGTCAACCATGTTAAAAATACCAGAGATTGTCTTATGTACATTTAGGGTGGAATTAAAAGAAACAGACTTCAATTTCTTCCTACTGCAAT
The DNA here is from genome assembly GCA_948146395.1 of Fragum whitleyi. Lineage (NCBI taxonomy): Eukaryota > Metazoa > Mollusca > Bivalvia > Cardiida > Cardiidae > Fragum > Fragum whitleyi. The sequence goes on from OX411555.1 coordinate 37,338,060, forward strand.
TTGATTTTTTTTTATTGCAAACAAAGATATTGATGGAATTGAGTTCTTTTAAAAAGTTTAGTAGACCTTAACCTTTAGAATATCCCTACCAAGTTTAAGATATACCCAATAGTTAAGGCAAAGATTAACCTTATCTGAGATTTTTAGCAATATTTTGACATTTCCAATACCATTGAAACCAGACATTTTGACTAAATAAAATTATTTTTACAATTTTGGTAGAGTTGGATCCGAATAACATCCCTGCCAAGTTTCAGCTTAATTGGCCTAGTGGTTTAGGAGGAGAAGATTTTTTTCTAAGATTTTCGGCCATTTTCTGCCATTTTTCAACCTTTCTGTTTCCATGGAAACCAGAGTTTTTGATGAATTTAAATTCTTTTTACAACTTTTGAAAAGCTTAACCCAAGGAACATCTCTGCCAAGTTTCAGCTTGATTGGCCAAGGAGTTTAGGAGGAGAAGATGTTTAAAGAAATTGTGACGGACGGACAGACAGACGGACGGACAGACGATGGACGGACGACGGACGGTGAGTGATCACAATAGCTCACCTTGAGCACTTTGTGCTCAGGTGAGCTAAAAAAGGGGCATTACTTGCAAAAACAGTTTGCACCGTTTTGTCGTCCTGAACGCAGCGTAGCTTTCATCCTTTTGATCGTGAAAGAAATCAAATATTAATTGTGGCATTCATCGTGCAAAAATTTTAGTGATATTCACTATTTCATTTATCTCCGTTCTTTCCCCTGTGGATTCACTATGATTTCAAAATGAATTTTTCTCATGACCCTACAATAATAACGCGACAGCTTCAAGAGAAACATGACCTGAGATAGAAAAAAACCCCAGATTTTCATAAGGGAGGTAATACAATTGGACGAAATAAGCAATATTTTTACCCACCTTTTTATAAATTACTCGTACTCGAGATGAATGTCAATTTCACGACGTAAGTAACTTTATAACGCTAAGTTCTGAATTCCTAATCATGTTTATGCTAGCATAAAACTGTACTTCAATTTTGAAATTTGAGAAAATTGTCAGTCGAATTACAAAAAAAGAATTAAATAATAAAACTTGGGAATAGATAGTTGCGTTACCGAGATTTTTTACGGACGGACAGACGACGACTGACGGACTAGAAACACGATATCGCCTTGGTCAGCTTAGCTATAAACACTGCTGATCCTTCGATTGTCATAATTCATTTCTCATATGACATTTTTTATGCAATTAGTGACACAATTTACAGAAATTTGTAAAATGCGTAGGAAAAGATATAATTAAGTTTTACCGAAATTTGAGGACAGATATTCATGTCCGACCGAAGTTTCCTCTGAGAATCCACCATAATCTTTTGAGTCCCCTTCGTTTGCCGTCAGTATATAATCTATGTTGTTGTGTGTCCATACTTTGATAGAGTCCGGTTGGTACATGCCAAACACAGGCCACGAGTTCATATGTATACCTGGAAATAAGTGGAGATGAATAGAGAGTTGTTGAATTCATTAAGGTATGAAACTTAAAACCCAATCACATTGTACAAGTGTCGGTTATCGATAAAGATCAAACACCACACGACGCCTCTTAGCCGTTTGGCCCTTTAGGGAGTATACCGTACCCGTAAATTAACATGTGGGTGTTTAAATGAATGGTTAAAAAATCGAAATTCTGACAAATACCAAAATCACATTGACGGAATGATTTAAAAATAAAAAAGAGAGATTATGATATTACTTTCAGCCACTTTTGAGTTTAGATTTTCTGTTTGGACATATATCAATGAATTGCGAAAGAAGGCGATGGAGTATGAAGAAACGCAAATGTGTCGCCTGTTTCTTCTTATCCTTTCAATGCACTACTAGGTTGGTACCACCATTGACTTCAAAGAAGCTACTGAATAGTTAATAGTGACCAGAAAAAACACTCTAGATGGCCTGGACTATTAACCCAATCTAGACCCTGAGTTCCAACATGCAAATTGATTCAATGGAATTTTATACGCTGACCGTTATCCTTTAGACAGAGGATACAGGTTTAAAATGGTACATGTACCAGTCAAAAGGCTGTTAGTTGTTTTATCCCTTAGAATTCGGGGCAAATCACTGCCTGTACGTTACTGTGCTTGCCTGGAGGTTTAAAACGCGTGAACTAAAATTCGCGACAGTTTTTTGTTTTAAAAAGGAGCCTTTAGATAATCTAAAATTTGAATAGGAACTTTGCATATCACCATTTTCAAAATATATGAATTACTGGCGGAAACAGGTGTTGATAAATTTCTAATTCATCCAAAATTTGCACTACTTTTTGAAAAGCTACTAACATCTGACTGGATTGTTTACACGTAGAAACGCTGCTGGACGTAGAAACTTCTACCAAAAACTAAATACAAAATGAACCAAAACAAACGTTCAAACACATACACAAAAACACTAACAAAACGCAAGATATGGTTAAGAGTAAGCACCTGATATATCTTGACATACATATTTATTAAAAGTCTGACATAGTATTGCGAGAAGAATCTCTTAGAATCATGAATAGTCATCAACAGACATAAAGTAATACTTCAGTTTTTTTTTCTTGAAACAGTTAATATTGGCAATCTGTCTTTTGTATTTTATATGTATGTGATAGTAGCTGAAAGAACAGTATTTCTTTTATGCTTTTAGGTGGATTTTCGAGAAATAACGGCAGATTATCATATGATAAACTCATCGCATAACCAGTGAATTTATCAAAAACTTATACCTTGCTTTCGTTCATTTCACCCTATCTGACGTTATCTAAGCGTTGTGTTGTTCACTCAATGAAATATAAATTGATCTTACTCTGAAACAAACGATTATCCTCTAATTTTCAGTTTCATACCTCCGTCCTCGTCGCTCGGGTCTAGAGTTATTACAGACCAGTTCTTGAAACCCAGCCCAAATATGTCAACAATCGTCTCAGACCGTAGATCTACGACGGCTATTGCATTGTTCTCCTGGAATTAATGACAAATCAGTCACTTCCGTTTGCTAGTTCTAGTCCACCACTTTAGTCGTTTAATATACAGTTAGTTACATCGTGAAATTAACATTTACCTTGATCGAAACAATTCTAAATTGCCAGCTCCATTCAATGGATTCAAACCACTTATTCCACAAAGATTAATATTTCACTCATATTGATAAGATTATTGCGCTATTTGGTGGGCTGGTGTGGATTTCAAGCTTCTCGTTAGTCAGTAATTACTGAAGTCAAACAAACAGAAAAGTTCGTATATTTCATTAAAGGGACGTAAACAAAATTTATAATTTCGTTCGATTTGGACGACATTGGATTACCTCTTGAACTTCACTCAAAACTCAAATCACACTCATTCAATTTCATTTCGAAATTATTGCATACCAAAATCATTGCGTAATCATTCAGATTGTAAACTTTTCAATGTTTTTAATCATAGCAATGATTTGTTTACCTGCCCAAGCCTCCACGATTTGACAGAAAATTTATTAATAGCGGCGAAGATTAAAAATTCAAAGCTCTGAAATCATAAGGTGATAGTACTTTAGTTCGAATTACAAGGACAAGAGCTAATTCAGATAACTCCATGTTTTTTTTATTGTCTGGTGTTGATTTTATATCGACAGATCGACTGATTGGCCACATAAAAGGAAAAATAGTTAGATTTTTTATTAACAAGAGGACCCTGAGAGCCCTAAATCGCTCACCAGAGTAATGTTTTAATAATGTCAAATGTCCCGGAGAAGAAGATCAAATGCAAACAATTATTTAGTAGTACAAAGTGAGAAAACGATGAAAGGTTGAAGCATTGAAGAATCTGAATTTTGGTCAAATACTAAGTAATTAGATCATTTAAGAAATATCTAATGCTTGGTTGCAATACTACAATTCTTATGTTAAGTACTTTTTTTACATTAATTAAACTATTTATTTTCTTTAGAAATATTAGTCTGCAAATTAAATGGTGATTTTTAATCCATTTGTCACACACTTAAGTTGATAAAATTATATTCATAAGTACAAAGCAGATGTGGTACAATCTATTTATTCATTTGTACTTTCAACAAACAAGAGAACCATGATGGTCCTAGATTGCTCAATTGAGTCTCTTTGATCACTATGACATCACATCAAATAAAAAAGCAGATGTCATAAAGAAGACAATTTCTACATGAAAACAAGTTTCACAAAGCTTTGGCCATATTTGTGGCCATCACAGTTATTTCAAGTAAATTATCATTAAGACTCCTTTCCTTTGATATGGCATGAATCCTTCCCATTTTCAATAGAGTTCATTCTTGTGACCTGGCAAACATTTTGACCAAGTTTTACGAAGATTGGGCCATATTTGTGGCGTCTGGAGCTCTTACGAGAAAATTGTCATTAAAGCCCCTTTTCCTATGATATGACCTGATATGACCATTTTCATGACCAAACAAACATTCTGACCAAGTTTCATGATGATTTGGCCATATGTGTGGCTTCTAGAGTGTACACAAAAAAATATTGTCACTAAAGCCCATTTTCTCGTGATATGGCATGGATCCTTTCCATTTTCAATAGGCTTCATCCTTGAGACATGACAATCATTCTGACCAAGTTTCATGAAGATTGGGCCATATTTGTGGTCACTAGAATGTATACAAGAAAATTGTCATTAAGGCCCCTTTGCCCATGATAAGGCACGAAACCTTCCTTTTTTCCACAGGATTCATCCTTGTGACCTGGCAAACATTCTGACCAAGTTCCGTGAAGATTGGACCATATTTGTGGCCACTAGAGTGTAAACAAGAACATTGTCATAAAGGCCCATTTTCCCCGTGATTTGGCACGGATCCTTCCCATTTTCAATAGAGTCCATCCTCATTATCTAACAAACAGTCTGACAAAGTTTCATGACGATTAGACCATATTAATTATTTTGTGGCTTCTAGAGTATAAACAAGAAAATTGTTCAAAGGCCCATTTTTCCCGCGATATGGCACGTATCCTTTCTATTTTAGCAATTTTTACAAGGGGTCACCCAAGGAATATTTCTGCCAAGTTTGGTTGATTTTGACTCATAAGTTTAGGAGGAGACGTCATTTAAAGAAATTAATGACGCCTTGACGGACAGATGGACAGACGGACGCCGGTTATTGATCGTTCACAATAGCTCCCTTCAGCACTTCGTGCTCAGGAGAGCTAAAAGGGGGGGGGGGGGTAGATATTTACTCCCCCCTTAATTCCACTCAATTCTCGCTCCTCCAACTCTTTCAATTTCATTCCTCATTCATTTCAAAATCATTCACCTTGTCGACTTCATGAAGATAGTGAGCTTACTACTTTCTGGCCCTGTGCGGATATTGTTGCCCGATATTTCAGAGTATCTCTCAGACAGCGGGCCACAGGCTTTAGACTGGTTGCAATAAGGACTATTAAAATAGCCTTGAATAGGCTATTCTGGTAGTTGAATATGAGACCAGGGTACGTCCGGGTAGTATCCGTACCAGAAATAAGATGGCCCAGTAACTGTAGTCTAGTGATCATAAGTGACTGTAATAGTGCAGATAACGGTTTGGTTGACATTGAACTACATTGTTTACATTATTTTTGTCCTCTTTGTGAATTAGCCTTAGATATAGGTATTTTTTCAAAACTGAGCTCTGACGTAGGCGCCGAGTCTATTATCATAGGTAAATCGGGTATAATTAAAAACATGTAAAAAGCGAATGATAGGGATTTACCTGGTCCCTTCACTGAAATTTTGAAAGTAAATGTTTGGGTGAACCTTATGTTTTAGGACAAGCAATAATCGTTGGTTTAAAAGGTAAATTTTAAGCTTCCACAATGCAATATTTTACCCTGGTTTATCTATTTCGAACAAATGGCACGAGAATCTAACGACAAAAAGTTGATTTAACGGCTCACCGCGCAAAATCTACCTATAGTATTATCAATTTTAACTACCTGAGATTTTCATGAAAAAAGAACAAAGAAAGCGAGTTTATAACATTTTTCTAACGCCCAGATTTGTCATTTTCATCATGGAAAGAAGTCCGAATTTTCCCTTGTGAGATAATTGCAAATGCCCTCTGAAGAGACTTAACCCTTTCCTGTTTTACAAAATATTGGACCTGCCCAAATTCAAAGGTTTTGCAGACGAAAATTTAAAGTGGATTTAATTTGAAAAATAATCATTCAGTAGGATAGAAAATAGTGTGTAAAAAGAAGAAATTGCTTGTCAGAAGCAATTTCTTCTTTTTTCACAATGTTTTCTCAATCATCTAATCACAGGCACGTAAAAAGCAGGAAAGGGTTAGAATTATTAGTGTAATTAACGGATGATAAAATTGATAAGCCAATTTTTCATTTTTCGTGTCCTCATAAACTGGTACCTCGTTGCCTGAGAGTCGTATATATCCAGAGGTCCAGACGCGGTAATCAAGTCAAGTGTCCTCAGATAGTGATGGGCGATCAAACCCTTGAATTAATTGATGTTACAAGGTTTTGCTCTCACACAATTGATATCTAAGTGTTTGATATCTAAGACGATAACCTAAAGTGTCGGAGGTCGGGAGAACTGGCGATTCGTAAATTAGGTTGAAGCTTGTCATTATTTAGGACGCTGTCAACCTAACCTTTCGACAGATAGTTTTTATCATTATGTTGCAGGCACGAGTGGACCTAAATCTGGTAAGGTCAGCCTAGTCAAAATATGGGCTATGCAAACATTTTATTTACTTAAACCGTCTGGGATGACACATGTATCGAGTCTAGGTTTGTGAATCTTCTCAAGATATTTAGCTTGACTCTCTGCTTGAAAATGCTCTTCAAATCGGCGTATACATATCCTTTTCCTTGTCTCTCATCAATGAGTTAGTTATCGTTACCCTATGTGGGATAGCAGCTGGGTGCTATGAAAGGATGTAATGATACATGTAGTACTAGGGTGAGAAATATCAGGAATCTATTGATAGGAGCTCCAGCCGCCGAGATGATTGAAATATTTTTTAAAAGCGGCGTAAAACCACATTCCAACCAATCAAATTCATTCAAATCCTTTTTGTAAATGACTATGTGACATGTTGTGATTATTGTTTCAAACAAATTAAGTTTGTTCTTTTTTTTTCTTACATATTTTTCATTATCATTCACTTGTCCTTCGTTAAGGATGACAAAACAGGGAATAATTTGCAAACAGTCCACACCGTTTTGTTATTCTAAACGCAGGGCTTCAGCCGAGGGTATCTGAATGCGGTGCTATTAGACTATGGGCTACTGGGACCCCTGTTTCCCCCCCCCCCCCCGGGGGGGAATTTTGTACACTATGATTTTCTGAAAGGTACATGTATAAGCAACATTTTAAGACATGTTAGCACTCTGGCGAGTGGGGCTTTTGTAAGATACGTTACTTTGAAATCACCCACCCTAGATCCTTATTAAATGCTACATTTTGCTCCAATTTTGTGAAATTTTTTGGGCAAATTGAGATTTTTAGTACTATCTCATACATGATTCTTGAGTATGGGTGATAAAACATCCATAGAATCCTGTATGATTCAAGAAAAAAGGTGAAATATACGTTACAATTACAAAATTGTTTCTCAATATTCGCCTATATAAAGATGTTGGCATTTGGGTACCAAAAATATTCAAAGTCAACACTTGTTGGCAAAATGCACAAGATAATATGATGAATTCATATTTATATAGTTTATATAGGCATGCATATTACTTGTTTTATACGTAGTAATGAAAAGATTTGAGCACAGTCATTTCAAGCCCTTAATACAATGTAATTTCATATGCCGTTCATAAGCAGAAATGAGAATGGCAGGTGCAATTTACTACTCTGATCATGCAAAATAGAACAAGAATATCATTTATAACTGATGTTCTTATAACAACAAATGCTTTATGTCTCTAAAGGAATGTTGCAACATACGTTACCTGAAAATATTTTACCAAAACCCGTTTAAACTGCTTTATTTTTTATAAATAAGGATTAAAATTCTTTGAATTAATAGCTATCAGTTCTGTTTCTTAGAAAATGCATCGGTACTGAATGCAAATGCGTGACCAACAAAAGATCAAAGATCCCTTAGCACTTATGGTATTAAAATTTAGACCTTAATTGAGAAGTCAATGTTATATCTTTGAACATCCAAGAAGGAAATTCTTATTAAATGCTAGTTTTTACACAATGTCTTTTAATGTAAAGTGATAAATCACACAAATTGAAGTTAGTATCATTTGTAGTATCTCATCCGGGATCCCACAAGGTTAAAAATTTGATAACAAGATTTGAGATCATAATTTTGAAATAGCAAAATCATTAATACATGTATACCCCATTGCTGAAATCAAAATACCTACACCCGTCTAAATCAGCTCAGATCTTGATAATCATTTTACATAAGCAATTACAAAAATCTTGAAATATTCAATACAAATACTGGCTTTTTGATAGATATGGATATGTACTTTAGGTTGTACTATGACCATTGTTTAATTTCATCATAAGGAAATATATGTTCAGTGCAATTACGTATCTATCAATCACACAATGCAGCATGACAGCTAAGATAATTTAATTAATTGAAATTTTTTTCAAAATAACTTAGTCACTTAAGCATGTATATCATTTATCTCTAATTTCGTGCATGGTTTTATTTGTTGCCTATAGATGTTTTGAAACAGAATACCGGTGGTCATAATCTAGTAACGTATGTTACCATTTGTATGAAACAAGTCACTGTAGCCATTTAAATCAAAATTATTGTTTCTCTTTGATTAAGATGGTTATTTTGGTTTTACTGCATGTTTTTCAAATTGTTTGTCTGGAATATTGGCCAAGTTGTTAGAATAAAACTTAATGGTTAGTAGAAGAGTCTTGTACTTGTGCACATGAGAAAATAATGAGAGTTATACCAAAGAACCATGAGTATATTAATTAGAATGGGCATTTTTCAATTCTTTTCTCTACTTTAACACAAACTGCATGTACATGTATATTGAAAGTCAGCCAGCAATATCAAACAGGAATGCAAATAGAATGTTAAATCACCAGCCATGTACACATTAACACCTATAAAGCTCTTAAAAGCATGCGACTTATAGACCCATAATGCAATTTTTCTTATTTTTATGAATCAAGTCTTGGGTTGTATTTGAATGAGGGCTTGATATTGATAAAATTCTATTGCTTAAGCAATTTATCATTATTCATTTAATGTTTCAGATTGTAAGATATAAAAGAAGCTCTAATTCTATCTAAGATATGTTTCTTTCTGCATAAAAAGTACTTGTAGTTTGTATCTAGTTAAAAGTTAAAGCATTTTTTAAGTTAATTTGTTTTACTAAAATCTTTACTTTTGTAAGAACTAATCATGTTCAAGAGCATAACAATTGTCCTTTAGAAGCAACAATTATGTTTTATTTTCTAAAAAAAGGTCTTTTAAATGTAACATATATTACTCTCTTTGATAGCTAAATCAAAATGTATATGGCAATGTTCTATTCATTTGAATATAATATGGTCATACTCATGTAAATTTTCAGTATTGATCTGAATTGCACAGTTTCTTGGCAAAACTAGGATTGCATGCAGTGTATTTTTGCAATCAATTGTAAACAATAGAGAGCTAAAATGCTTCAAAGAATTTTCAGGCCATTTTAACAGTATAACACTCTTATCAAGGTGGCTTATCCACCTAACCATGAATTCCTTGTATTTATCGTACACATTATTCCATTCATCACATCATCCTTTTAAAGCCTCTAGCTGCTTATACAACGAAGATGAATGATAACCAACTCGTTTGTACTGGCTGATGAAACCTTGTACCTCTGATATGGAGTCAACTGTGCTACCAAATCCAATGTGCTACCAACTGGGCTACGATCATGATCAACTCTAAGAAATATTTTTAACTTTTCTGTACTAAATTGATGGAAATATTGCTTAAAAAATATTGTAGGGACCGCTTTTTTCCTCTATTTGGTCATCATTTTTCACAATGAAAACTGTCTCTTATCATCAGAAGTAACATATATAACTTGTGTTTTATTCTAAAAAATGTGAAAAAAGTTTCAAACATAGATGAAACCGTAAGCTGCCTCAACAGTGTGTTTGGATTGATTGATTGAATGGGGTTTTACGCCGCTTTTAACATTATTTCAGTTAAATCGCGGCGGCTGGAGCACCTAACAATGGATTCCTGGTATTTCTCACGCCAGTACTACCATTACATCCTTTCCTAGCCTCCAGCTACTATCTCACATAGATCTACGATTATTGACCCATTGGTGAGAGATAAATAGTCGGAAAGAATGAGTGCCGCCGTCGGACAGTGTGTTTGGAAGCTGCCTTAACATTGAATTTGGTGCATTTCCATAAACTATGATAGCGGCTCAATATTAATTATACCTATAAATAAATGGTAACGTATTTTGCATGCTTTTAAAACCACAATGAGTCTTGAAATGATTAAAATTTATATTGATACCTTAAAAATACTTTAAACAGTTGTGATTTAAAGTTGATTTAGACAATGAGGGATTTTACAATAATTGCAATCAGATAAGATATGAATAAGCCTATGGTAATTGATGGGTAAATTTGTTACTTTAGAGTAACTTATTTTGCAAATAGCTTGATTGGCAGATGCATGAAAAAAAATAAAATCTAGCAAAGAACAGAAGCTTATAGAAAAACACAGTAAACAAAACATTCAGTAGAGCATTGATGAATATAACATTTCTTTTGAATGCATTAAATTGAAATTTAAATGTAACGTATTTTACTCCCATGCATTGCTTGCAAGGGCTATATTTTTCAAGTCATAATGTAAATGAGCTTCAATTATCTCCAGAATCACAAATATCATTAACAAAACACAAAATATCATCTAATATTTACTAAATTAGAGGTAATTTCTAAAACAAGACAAACAACTGAAATTGTTTTATGAAAATTTTATGGGTCAGTTTCTTTAAAGTAACGTATCTCGCATTTGCCCCAGTGGCCAGACTGCTAACAACTTTCAACATGATCAACATTGCATAGGCTTTTAGCAAAGCAATGTAAACAATCTTCCCAATGGGGCAGCTATGGAAAAATCATTCCTATCTATGTGCCTTTCTTTGAAATTCAAAAGTAACGTATTTTACTTCCATATCATGCCTTCAATGGGGATTTATTTACAAATTATTAGTATGAATTTGCTCTACATACATTCAGCAACATAAATTTTTGTGTTAAAAGATCACTTTTGGTCATTTTGATTCTTTTTTTTACTGTACAAACCTAAAATCTTGTCTTGAAAATTTGATAGGTAATTCACTTTGAGGTAACATATCTCACTAACGCCGCACTTGTCAGAGTGCTAACAAGTCTCAAAATGTTCTATATACCATGGACTATCAAACAGGCAATGTTAACAAAATTCCCAGTGAGGCAGGGATAGACAATTAATTTCTATATTCATAGTTTTCTTTGAAATTTATGGGTAACGTATTTTACTGCAATATCATGACTCTTAAGATGACCAGATTTTTCAAACAATTCCATAAATGGACCCTACAGTTAATCAGTAATACAAATATATGTATAAGAAGTCAACTTTTTGTCATTTTAACTTCAATTTTTTGGGTACTCTTTTATAATTCATTTTCAAAATTTTAAGGGGTGTGCTACTTAAAAGTAACGTATCTTACAAAAGCCCCACTCGCCAGAGTGCTAACATGTCTCAAAATGTTCTACATACCATGGACTTTCAGAAAAATATGGTCTACAAAATTCCCCCTGGGGGGGGGGGGGGGGGAACAAAACCCATTCTGGCTCATAGACTATATTGTTGATGTTTGATGATATTCCTCACAACGCAGAAAAATAGATTGAACTTTTTCCATAGAATGAAATTTCTCTTTGAAAATACAGAAAATACATGGTAGTTCATTTTGATTCATTGCAAAAATAATATTGTATATTATCAATGATTTTTGACATGGCAGGGTGGAAAATAAGTAACGGGTCGTTGCATGGCAACAACAGATCTTTCAGTTACAAGTCACATGTCTAGGCGTATTTTCAAAACTGAACACTGACGTAGGCGCCGAGTCAATTACCATATAGGTATATCGGAATTACTTAAACAGCGTAATGATAGGATTTATCCGGACTCTAATTATAAAAGTACATGTTGCGTTTTAAGGCAAGCAATAACTTTCCTTTGAAAGGTATATTGTTACCCTTTTAATAAGTTATTTAACCCTGTTTTATATATATTGAAAACATGGCACGGGAATATAGCGATTAACATTAGATTTCACGGCTCACTGCACAAAATCAACCTATGGGCCAATTTATGTCTGACCCGTATCCTACCCGGTTGTAGACTAGTCCTACTTTCAACTTTCAGAATAGCCTATTCTAGGCTATTCTAAAAGATCTAGTCGATAGTTGGACCAGTCTAGAGATGGTATCCCGCTGTCTGACAAATACTCTGATATAGAGGGCAACAATACCCGCCTGTGGTCAGATTTAAGTTGGCCCTTTATTTAACTATAGGGCTAATGTGAATATTCCAAGACTTTCCAATCGTTTTTTGGGTAATTTCTTAAAATTCTCTCTGGGTTAAGCCGTCATAAGTTTTTGATGAGTGCATGTCTATGTTGTTAAAATAAAATAAAGTAATTGGAAATTTACATGTATTTGATTCCAAGTTTGAGAATATTCTCAGTTGAGTATGAAAAAACGCTGTAAAACTCTGGGCTTGCTATGTCGATACGTTTGGTAACAGAACATTTATTATGATCGGCCAATAAGTTTCGCTTACCTGTAGTGAAAGGTAAGCCTTAGTTTCGTCATGATTAAATGCAATATATTCTGGTTCCACGTCGTTACTAAAAGTATTGTTGTTACCTTGGTACACAAACCGGACTCCAGATTTCTCGAGATCAGCTACTCTAAAATCATAAACAGACGAACAGAATAAAGGGTATGAAACGAAAAACATTGTCACACTGTACTCAAGAACTTGAACATATATAAGTTAATGATAACTTGCCGAATCACTAAATGATAAGCTTTCAATTATCACGATAAATAATTTTATAATGCAATGTGGCCTGTATTGACCTGATATCACCTGCCTGATAGCATACAATGATATCATGCAATCTAATTTTTAGAAACTTGTTGCATATGGACATAACCAGGGCCACTTTCACCTGAATTTCTTTGATTTTAAGGTAGTGTAATAGTTCCACAGCATTTCGGAAGTAATCACTCTAACAATATTAACCGGGGTTTCCTAATGAATTTCATTAGGAAACCTCGATTAATATTTTGAAAGATTATGTTTTTCGAAATGTGGCCGAACTATCCAATTTGCTTTCCAATAAGCTCAAGGTATATAAAGTATCGCCATTATAAAGTCTACCGGATAAAATGACATAGTCAGGGTAAATGTACGAGGGTGAATCAAAAATTACGTAGACTAGCGTTGCAGAAATTTTGCCGATGATTTCACAGATTTTGAAGAGAAAACTACATTGTTATTAAATTGAGGCATTTTTCTTTTTGTCGTGTAAATTTGGATGAAATCCAAACAGTCGGTCACTTGTAGCAACCATTCTAAAACATGTAGTCATTTGGTACCGGCGCACGGTAACGACGTCAATATGACGCTGCGGTATTGATAAGTTCCGTCTCGAAAGTCAGCACTTTTCAAAATACCCAAGTCAACAATAAACACGATTTCTGCATGACCTATCCATTGGATAAGTACTATTTTCATATCCATTTGATTAAAAACGATGATCTTAAATGTGTAATGTGTCTAAATGATTCTGAACTGATGTTGTTCTGTGACAATAACAGATTAAACGCCAAGGAGACGTTTTCCATTCTCCGAGTGTCATCCTTCAGAAACACTCTCCATTCTTAAACAAACCTTTTTCAACCATTTAAAAAGAAGGCATCTGCTTACATTTGAAGACCTTTTAGCATATTTTATCATTTAAACCTCTCGATTAGGTTTTCCATAGGTCCATTAGAACTTTATTATTGTCTGGTTGTCTCTGGCTGCGCTGGTGCCGTCCTTTAGAAGTTCAAAAATTGAAGCGTGTCCTTAGTTTACTGCATTTAAATTAAAAAAAAAGCGAATGGATTATGCTTACATTTTAAATATCCTAACTCATTACGTCAACGCGTAATTAGGTAAAGTTTGGAAGTGTTTGGTCTAAATTGAGGGGACAATTACGGGTAGTAACACTAGGAAGTAACGTTACAAAAAGGGTTGCGCCGGTGGCACCCACCCAGGTATATCAAATGTTGGATTTTTTACGTCAGAGTCAAAGCAGACTCTTGTAAATTTGATATTTTATCAACATTAAATGATTTGAGACGTGTGCAAAATTTCATTGATTTCCGTCGGGAAATACCAAAGTTATAGTAAAAGTCCACGTATTTTTTATCCACCCTCGTATGTGCACTAATCTTCACATTCACTGTGCAGATATTGCCCAACTGATTTATGCATTTACTTTTGTAAATGCATCATTTCTCATGGTTGGTTTTCATGTCAGCTACTGTAACATAAATGCACCGACGCGTCGCTTAGCCGACGTTTTTTTATTTGAAACTGATAAAATCGGCAACTAGTCGGCGACTGATCCGTGTATGGGCCGATTCCATAATGGGGGTTTTCTGAGGTCGGCGTCGCGTCGGTTAGTTTTATCTTCAAGGCAATACCTGTTATATGCTTATTTACATTGAATTATATGTAAATATTTCATATGTAGATTTACCTTAAATTAGATATTAACATTTTACATGTGGATTTACAAATTGAATTCATTGAATACATTTTACATATAAACTGTGCGGGACATTTCCAACAACTTAAAATGTGAGCCAAGCAAAGACCCTGGCCAGCCTGTGCATCTACACAGTTAGACCAGGGTCCTCACTTTTGCGCGTTATAGAAAGAATGCGTCCAAAAAATTCTAGAAAGTCAGGCAAACTTCTAATTATACTACGTGGCAGTGAAGGTTGGTTAATGTTGGCCCTCCACGCACATGTCAACTTGTTGGAAATGTCATACAAAGGCTCATATAGATTTACCTTGAATTAAAAGCTTCAAAGCTAAGCAGTTTATAAGTGTAGTCTCCGTCTGGTGTTGAACTAAACTTGATGATGCCAACACCACCAGGAGGGTCCACAAACTGACCGGAGATGTCTGTATAGGGTTCCGCTTCTACGGCAATAAGTACTTTAGAACAATCCGTTGTTGGGTGTATCATGTCAGGAAGCGCACCAACTACGAAAAGATAGGTAAAGGATACGACTTAAGGTAGTGGACCCGTAATAATTCCGCAACATTTCGAACCACATATTCTTTCACAATGTTAACCGAGGTTTCCTAATAAAAATCATTAGGAAACCTCGGTTAACATTGTGAAAGTTCATAACTTCTGAGACGTTGTCGAACTACTACGGGTCCACTACCTTAATACAGGGGTGAGGAACTCCCATGCCCGACTTGTCCGACACAGGCGTTTCTTTATGAAGACATGTACATTTTTCTTTCTAGGTTTGCCTTCCGTGGACAAGAAAATATCAGGTCAAACCTTTGAATGGAACTAAAACAAGTGCAAACAATACACCCCCTCTTATTCGAGGGGGGCATAATTATCAAAGAGATGATTTATGCTGTTTATAATGAAGGTAAGAAAACATTTTTTAATGTAGAAAATGCTTGGTTCCAGCATTTTCATCTTTTAACGTAATGTTTCCTCAAAATCTATCTACTGTTTGGTTTTGGAATTTATTGTGGACAAGCTCATTTTCATCCAAGACAAGTAGAAATTAATTTTTTAATTGTCCAGGGACATGTTGAGGCAGTTTTTATTTTCACTACCCTGGTTAATATCGTCGTGAAACGGCGCTCCATTCATTTGTTCCAAACACTCACTCAAATCGAACAAAACAACGCTAAAAATCATTAGAAAACATTCAGAAAGCGTTCGAGACGATCAACGTTTTATTCAAATCGATCCAAATTATACTACGATTTTATATCTACTGTTTGGTTTTGGATTTTATTGTGGACAAGCTCATTTTCATCCGAGACAAGTAGAAATTTATTCTTTAATTGTCCAGGGACATGTGGAGAGAGTTTTTATTTTCACTACCCTGGTTAATATCATCGTGAAATTGAGATCTATTCCGACCAAAATCATTTCAAATCATTCAGTCGGCGCTCCATTCATTTGTTCCAAACACTCACTCAAATCGAACAAAAAACGCTACAAAATTATTAGAAAACTTTCCGAAAGCGTTCAAGACGATCAATATTTTATTCAAATCTATCAAATTACACTACGATTTCATTGGCTGATGTAGAGTTATAATCGCCTGATTGGTCTGTGAAGACGCACAAACAGAAAATTACATGTATTTTGTCAAAGGGGATAAAAATATCAATAATTTGGACGAAATTATTGAAATTATATTACCTCCCTTAAATTTCACTTCAAAATCACTCATTCATATTCATTCCAAACTCATTCCAAAATCATTCACCTTGATAATTTCACGATATTCTTAATTGTAATATGTTAGTGCCTAAACATACCAATGGTATATGGTCGAGATTAGAGCATTTCTGATGAATATCTGACTCTTTCGAGTCATGGTAATGCCTTTTATCATGCAATGAAGCATGTATTGACCTGAAATCATCTGTCTGATAACATAACATGATATCAGACAGTATATTTTTAGAAACAATTGCCTACACTTTCACCTGATTTTCTTTGATTTTTTTCTTTGAAGGTTTTATCATGAATAAGCGAAAAAAAGGTTGCATGATAAATATAAAAACAATAAAATCTCAATCTTATCAGGTCTCGGCTGTGATATATTATCATAACTCGGCAAAGCCTCCTCGGCTGTGAGAAATTATCATAACTCGGCAAAGCCTCGTCCTGATAAATTCTCCCAACCTCGACCAGAAAACATTGTTATTTTTAGACACTTACATGTCATTCTCTATACAGCATACATAACATAGAGGTTCAGCCACACGGAATGACGAGTCTTTGTAGATAGATACAGTCAGTTACATCGTGAAATTGACAAGGTAAATGATTTTGGAATGATTTCGGAGTGATATTGAATGAGTGTGTTGAGCGACTTTTGAGTGAAATTAAAGGGCGGTAATCCAATGTCGCTAATTTTGTTCGGGATGAATAAAATTATCGATATTGATTACCTCCCTCTAATAAAATATTCATACAAGTTCTATAGATAGCTTCATATTTCTTCAAAACCAATTAGACGCTTAAAATTGAAGTTATTTCAGTGAAATCGCAATTTTTCTCGATCTAAATTTATTTTGTATGGCATTGTTGATTCTATATTTTTCAATTGGTTTGAGCGTTTTTGAATGGTATGAGTGAGTGTTTGGAATGAATGAATGGAGCGCTGAGTGAGCGATTTAGAATGGTTTTGATTGGGATGAATGTTAATTTCACGATGTTTCTCACTGTACTTGTAAGTTCGTAACCATTCTCAGGACTGTCTAATTGAATATTGAGTTTGTCTACACCTGCGCTCAGTTTGACGAAACGTTGCAATCTGCCAATTGTTGCATAAATGTACGTTTTTCGGGTCTTAAACGGACAAAAACCGGGCGTTAACGGAAGAAGACGTGCATAAATAAGTAAATTCACGTGACGATCATGCCCGGCTATTTTTCTTAAATAACCTCGGTCTGGGCCTATACACTTTATCAGTTTCTATGTCGAACATTTATAGAAAGCATAAATGAAGACGTTGAGCTTATGCCCGCGTTGATTTTTGTGACGTCATATATTTGTCAAGTAACGTTAGGCAAAACAAAAGAGACCATGCAATGCAAAACGCAATTACATTTGGTATTTCGGCTCATTCGTGATTTTGAAGCTAGCTTTAAAGCGTTCCTTTGCATCATTTTTCAATCTCTTTTTGAATAGATACTAATGGTTCTTTTTATGCAATAATAGCGTCAATTAACGTTTTTTTCGGGCGTTAAAATTTGCGGAGACGCTCGAGATGCTTTAACGCACTCATGCTTCTTGTTTACGAAATTAAATATAAAACAACCTTTCTCGAAAACAAACGACTAATATATTTCTTAAATGCATAAATGATTCATTAATGTGAAATTTTAGGATAAATTTTCCTTAAGCCGCGTCATTTTCACGTGATTACTATGCAACGTTCGCGATGACGTCACTTTTAGGCTCCGCTTGCATGACCTCAGAGAATATGAAATGAACGAACTCGGGTTGAAAATGTTTAATAATATTACTGGTAAAGCGGTGAGTGTATCAAACTGATATTATACCGTTATTTCTCGATAAATCACCGAAAACCATTAAAGAAAATGTTATTTCTGGGAAAAAAACGTATTCTACCTGTGTATACAAAAATGCTAGATTAGTTAAATTATTCAAGCATTTCATACACATTTAATTCTTATTGTAACCACTATTTTCTTGAAAGGGCGACTAAAACGTCGAAACTAGAGCTTAAACAAGATGAAGTTACGATATTAAGGTCGCCCTCAAACGATTTGCTCTTAGCACACATGGCCATTGCTATACAGAAAAATAATAAATGAAAAATAATATCATTAAAAATCGTTTAAAAATTTGAGTGGTGTGTCATGACAGAGGTCAAAGATTGGGCCAGACATCCATCAATCTTCACCCGTTTCAAGCGCTATTTCTAGTAAATGGTCAATTTAGATGAAAATAGAACTCCTCATTCGCTAAAAGAATTTTTTTTTTTCTTTAAAAGACAAAATAAAAAAGTTTCCTTAAATTAAAACTTACCGAGTATCTTGTGAATAAGGTTAATGGTGTTGTTTTCTTGATTGTAAACTTCGTAAACATTTACAAAACCATTTGTTCGGTCTGAGCGGTTGTCAAAGGCAACAAACAGGAAGTTACCACATACTTCAACATCGGTGACGTCAACGTCGACGTAAGACACGTGATATAGGACTGACATGTTGTAACCGGGATCGGATAGGTCAATGACATGTACGCTCGTGTGACCTTAAACATATGGTAAACGGGCGATTTAAAGGCTATTTCTTAATTCTTTAGATATGATGTACATTGTTTTGTTAGGAAAAATCATTACTTTAGATAACTTCAGGTAATTTCATCACAAAATCTGTAATTTACATCGTGGAAGAAAAATTATTCAGAATCTTTAAAAAGGAAGAAAATATTGCTATTGTGCCATTTCGAAGAATGTAAAGTTAAGAAAAAAATGTCTGTTCTACATGATCTTAAAAAAAGAGAGGGGAAATGATAAGATTATGAAAAAAGAAAAAAATGAATTGTGTTCCATCAGGAAAAAAGGAACCATACAGGCATTACGTACAACAAATGCAACCCGCACGGTGAAAAATGACCGCCTAGGATTTCCGAAAAATACCGGTCAGTAACGTTTTCATTTTGAACGCACTGGTCGATTTATAGATTTAGTGGTTGAAATGTCCCGTTAAAAGTTGATTGATTGGATGGGATTTACGCCTCTTTCAACATTTTTTCAGTTATATCGCGGCGGCTGGAGCACCTAACAATGGATTCCCGAAATTTCTCTCACCAGTACAACCATCACATCCTTGCCTAGCCTCCAGCTATTATCTCACATAGGTCTACGATCATAAACCCATTGGTGAGAGACAAATAGTCAGAAAGAATGAGTGCTGCCGTCGAAGATCGAACCCGGGACTTCTAGATTGACAGTCTGACACGCTATAAACTGCGCTATGATGGCAGCCCCAAAAATAGACATTCTTTCGGAATTCAAATTCAGCAGAATGAAAGTCATTCCTACCTTCAGGATGACAAAACGGCGCAAACAGTTTGCCAAGTTTACCCCGCTTTGCACGCAAGTGCACGTGCAAAGCGGGGTATAATTGGCATACTGTTTGCTCCGTTTAGCTTTCCTGAACGCAAGGTTCATATACCTACCTACAGAGTATAATAGCTTAGTGCTGGGATCGTAAGCCATCTGTTCCGCAGCGTCTTTTCCTAGTCCATACTGGTTAGGGTTATATTCATACGGTAAATATAACGTCGACATCTTCTCGAACCACACGTTAAATGACGTCACCTCTGACGTCAGACACGTAGATAATATGACTATTGTCAGTGAATGGAGACAATTTGTGGCCATTTTTAAACTTCTAAGATTTACGGAACCTAGATAGTACGATGTATAAATAAACTGATTCTATAGGATTCAAATATAAGGAATTGATAAAACAAATGTTTAGCAAAATTTTCAATGAATATCTTTCACTCTCTTTCCGAACGACTAATAACATAAGTGTCATGAGATGTGATATAGAAAATTATCATATTAACAGCGTTTCCCCAGGTAAAATAATTTCCTAAAAGCACTTAATATTTATTGTATTCAAATTATCATTATTTTTATTCCGAAGTCGTGTATATCACTTGCAATGTATGGAGATGAAATAATCAAATGTTTGACTAATATCAATATTTGTAGATAGAAACACGCGTGAAAGTGATAAAAATTATGGTAACCCAGCAAAGTAAACATGGGACTTATCGCATGCTTTGTCAGCTATTTAAGGTAGTCTACCCATAATGAAACAGTCGAGATCGGATGATTTATTTTGCCTTCTAGATTGTCAGCGGAAGATAATGATTTAGCATTTTTGTCATAATTACGTCATGGCAGTTCTTAAATGTCACAACCATAAGGTTTCAGGATGAACAAAATTAGAAAAAATATTTTTTACCTCCCTTTAATAAAATATGCATACAACTGCTATAGATAGATGTGGTGTCCGTGGTCAGGAGCTAGAGCGTCGGCCTCTTGACCCAAAAGGGCCTGAGCTCGATTTCAGGGAGCGGCTATCGATCTTGGTTCTTTCATTGGCCCACATATTCGGCGCAAGTACTGGTTAATTTTCCAGAAAGCAAAATCGAGAGGGATTAATCTAAGCTGTAAGAACTTGTTTTCCGATCGATGTTAAATAAATAGGTTTAAACCAAACTATATAGATAGAGTCCTATTTATTCAAGAAACAACCAGACGCTAACAATTTAAATCATGTCAGTGAAATCGTGTTTTTTAGCTATTTTGATTTTTGTTGTAGTTGTTGATTTTTATCTTTTTGCAGCGTTTTTGAATGGCTTGAGTGTTTGGAATGAGTGAATCGATGAATGAGCGATCTAGAATGGGTTTGATTGAGGTGAATGTCATTTTCAAGATGTTATTAAATGTATAAATAGGTGGACCATGATGGTCCTAGATCGCTCTCCTAGGTCTCTGACCCCTGGGACATCACATAAATTAAATAGGCAGATGTCAATAAGGAGATGATTTCAACATAAGTTCAATACCTTGAAATGTTTTCAGCCAAGAGCAAAAAGGTTATGCATTGGCACAGCTCTTATATAAACATATTGGGCAACTAATTAATAAACATGATGAAATTCAATAAAATGAAACTATTTAGAAAAGCCTGCCTTCTGGCTTCAGAAAACAAGTTCTTACGATTTCCTCCTTGGTGTCTACGTAAAATATGGAGTTGTGGCCATTAAGAGCCCAATTATGAACCCAGGGGCACGATATGAACAAAATTGGTTAAGGTCCTACTGATGATGCTACATAACAAAAAATAAGCGCGCTCTGCCTTCTGGTTTCGGAGAAGAGGATTCTTTTTTTAAAGATTTTTGCTTTTTGATTCTATGTAAAAAGGGAAGTGCTTTGGTGGAGCCCAAATGTGACCCAAGGGTCTTGATATGAGCAAACTTGATAGAGGTTGACTAGATGATGCTTCATACGAAATATAAAATCAATTCGCCATTTGGTTTCAGAGAAGAAGAGTTATGAAGATTTTCGCTCTTTGATTTAATGTAAAGAGGGATGCACCCAGGTGGAGCCAAATTGTGACCCAAGGGTCTTGATATTAACAAACTTGGTAGAGTACCACTCGATGATAATACATACTGAATATGAAAGCCGTCTGCCTTCTGGTTTCAGAGAATAAATTGTTTGAATACTTTCCTATTTTCACCCTTCGTGCCCAGGTGATCTGAAAAGGGGGGGCTCCTGGATGGTGCCCAAATTGACTCAAGGGTATTGATATGAACAAACTTGGTAGAGGTCTACTAGATGATGCTATATACCAATTATGAAAGCTGTCTGCCTTATGGCTTCTGAGAAGAAGATTTTTGAAATCTTCCTATTTTCACCCTTTTTTAGGGTAAAGGGAGAGTTAGGGCGGATTTCTTGTATTTGAACAGCTTTGGTAGAGCTTGACCAAAGGAACATCACTGCAAAGTTTCAACAAGGATTGTCCACTGGTTTAGGAGGAGAAGATGTTTTAACAAATTGTGGACGATGCACGATGGACGACGCACGACTGACGACGGAAATTGGTCGATCACAATAGCTCACCTTGAGCACTTCGTGCTCAGAGGAGCTAAACATTGAGTAATTTACAGGTTCGATGGAGATAATTTGGCAACCACTATGTGCAATATTGAAGGTAACATACTCCAGATAATAAAAAATTATGTATAAATTGACACGTTCAAGGGGAGATAATTCAGCGAGTAATTTCAATACAGTCCTAAACTTTTAGAGTGCACAAGCTTGCATTACCAGTAACATTGTGTATAATTTTCATCTAAGCAATTATACTAGTTTAGGAGAAATCTCCAGTTGATAAAAATATATGTGAAAATGACAAATTCAAGGGGAGATAATTCAGCAACAAATCATAGTAGGGATTTCAAAATTGCAAGGGCAACTTCGAATGCAGATACACATTATGTATTAATTTCAAGTCAATACATACAAACAAGTGTAGCAGAAATGATCCGAACAACAATAATTTAGTGAAAATTACATGTTCAAGGGGAGATAATTCAGCAACCAATGAGATAAGGGGCTTCAAAATTGTAGGTGCACAACTTCATATGCAGAATGTTTCAAAGCTGTAGCTATAATAGTCTTTGAGAAGACTCCAGGACAAAATTGTGTCTACGGACAGACGGTTGGATGGACGGACGGACGGCCATGGCAAATCCAGTATACCCCTCCTCTACTGTATAGGCGAGTGGAATAAAAACAGACCAGTATAAAAGCATGAGTAGCCAGCCATACACTCGAAACTATTAAACAGCACACGATATATGCGTTCACCACAAAGAAACTTCTAAAAGGAAAAAAATAGATCATGGTCAATCTGCGCACAGTTCAGAGTCTGATAAGATGAGAAGTTTTCATATTTACGTGACGGGTCACATATGCATTTTCTAGAATAGAACTGTTTGACTTGATTGTGACGCTTGATAAACCGAGCAATGCGTTGTATAATTACACACAGCTTGTACATGCTTTTTTATTTATTTATTCATTTTTTGGGTGTAGGGACTTCCAAATGAAACATCATTTTTGTCTTTCCATTAGTTTTTGTGCTAAACTTAATTGTCCTATGTCATAAATACTTAACAAGCAGTAAAAAAAGAAAAGAAAAGAAAAATAGTGCATTTTATGCAGCTTCCCTCTACAGTGATTAAACATGGTTCAGCCTTTAATAAAAATCACGTTTATTGGAGTTTTATTTACGTGTCTGACCTCACTAATAGCGTCCCTTAACGTTATTTTTTTAGAAAAACGCGACGATGTACTTGCGCCACAAGAGCAGTTGTACGACGATGTACGATTTAGGAGAAGGTCCTAACTAATTCCAGATCTTATCCTGCACGAGAAAGAGGCAATAAGTTCTAACTACTGCGACCCACTTTTAGAACTGGGTGGACTGGGACTCTGTAAAGTGTTCTGCCCGAATACACTACCAGCCTCCGGTGGGGCTCGAACCGGAAACAACCAGACGATGCGCCGAGCACGCTAACTACTCGGCCAACGAGTCAGAGGTTGTCTTCTATGGTTATAGAATACAAGGATGATAAAAGATTCTTGAGTAGACGCATTAGAACCAATGTGCCAAGTTACTGTATGAAAGCTATCTATACTCATCAGAAAAAGAAAGTATCCACTTTTCTTTTGTCAAATATTTTACCTCAGTATGATTAAATGATCAGTTAAGGTACCAATGTGTTTGTAGTACTTCGTTTTCCAATGCACAAAACATTTTTCATTCAAACATCGTGTCATTTTTGGTGTTTTTCAATAAATGTCGAAATCGTTGTTTTCTACGTCGACATACGTCACGTGCTTGATCTTTAGTTTCTTCTAAAATGAATTTAACCTCCAAAGCTCTGTGGTTAAGAAAATCAAACAAACGTTGTTCCGTGCAACAGAGTCTTCTAACGAGGCTGAGAAATACTTGACCACGTGCGTAATCAAAAAACGTCACACGTTGAGTAAATTGTTAGGACGTTAGTTGAATATTATTATTTCCGATAGAGTAGTATTTTTATCCGCTCTCTTTAACTCCAAAGGGCCACTAGGAAGACGTAACGCCAAATTTTCTCTGTCACGTTGACGATTTTGCTTCCACGCTTCCTAACCACTATTTCAAAACGGAAATGAAATAAATGGTTTTACCTTTAAAAACGTCAAACTTTAAAGCCAATTGCCATTTAAGTCTTAACGGGTGTAAGGCGAGAAAGTTTCCTAGATATTCATACGAGCCTCTCCAATGAGCAGGAGGAAACGTTGACGGAACGTAGCAAAACAAATGTTGTTTTGCTGTCAGCAAAAAATGAAACAGACAAAATCAGGATTGGTAAGCTTGACAAGGAACTTGCAGAAAGAATTTGATGAATTAGAGCTTTGAATAAGCGGAGGACGTTTTAATGTTTGTTTGTTTTCATTTGGCGTAATATTAGCAGGAAGCAGCGGAAGGTATCAAGTTGTCTTATCAGTCCAGAATACCTAACACACTAATATTGCATTTGAGAAGCTTACAACTGCTAGGAAAATATTTAATTGAGAGTCTGCGACATTTAAACACGACCCTCCTGGCTACGTTAACGCCCATAATTCGGTAGCGGCTTCTTCAAATCACATACAACTTTTCAAATTTATTTCCAAATGATCATGGCGTAATTTGCAATATATTTCATAGAAATTCTGTTGGTACTTTTAAAGCAGTCCGAAGATTTATTGGGTGGATACTTTTGATTTTTTCTTGGTATATAATCGGGAAACCTCGGCGGCTGTACGGAATAGACATCGGGAATATTGGGGGCGCAGCCATAAAAGCGCGTCGTTAACATGACGGCACAAATATCAATTTGACGTCTAGTGAAAAAATCAACGGAAGATTAAATCTTGACATATCATATTTTGATGACAAAACTCAGTAGTATTGTAATCAAATCATAATCTGTCTGAATATATCCATAGGCGATCGGAATGAAATAAAGATTTTTTTCGTCGTATTGACCAAGTAGCCTACCACAAAAAGCCCGAATCTCATAATAATGACCCAAAATTGCTTCACTTACGCCCGAGGATTTTCCAGTTTAGGTAGAGTCCGAGTGCTGTTACGCTCGTGAGAGTTACTTTCTTCAATGCTTTGTGGTGGATTTTCGAGAAATAGCTATAGCATATCACTTAGTAAGTTCAATAATAAATCCGTGAAATTTCCAAAAGATTTAACCCCGCTTCTCTTCAATTCACCTTATTTGATTGTATCAATGAGGGACATATATGCGTCCACCGTCCCTAAGCATAAGTTTATGAAAAGTAACGAAATTTTGTCAAAAGATACGTTTTCATTAAAAGAAAATTTACTGTCGTTTACTTAAATACAATAGTATATTTGCACTACCTATCAACGAGGGAAAAATCTACAGGATGAATTACCTTGCTCCAAAGAATGATCTCTTATAATACAAACTATTTCACTTCTAACTTTTTACAGAGTGTGTGATAAAGTGTGTCACTCCCCTCTATCTCTAGCTTTATCTTGGTGTATTCTGTGGTTTAACAACATGTAATTTTCTAAAAAAAAAGCTTTTTCAATATCAAATTTAACCATTAGACGTTATCATTTTGAATGATGAACATGCTAGCATGTTATGCTAATGTGCTTTTCAAATATTTTTTTTAAAAACGTGGCACTAGGAATCATTGCCTAAATTGTCTAAAGACTTACAATACAGAAAGCTTATACATTTTACCGGTAGCTTAGTAAGCTCAAATTTAGCTCAAATTTCCGCATCCAAAGAATGGAGTTGCATTTGTCTGTCTACACTACTCAAAAGTTCTAAGCGGCCACCTTACATTTCTCTATTTTTCTTATATTTTCCGTTCTTATTTTGAAATTTGAACTTTGTCATTTCAAAGAGTGGCCATTCAGACAGAAGCCTATCCAATTGTTCTGTAAAACCATGCACCAGGAAGTCCTAGAGACGGAATCGAATGCCTGTGCCCTCAAATTCAAAAGTCACCAAAAAATGACAAATTTTACAGAAATTTTAATTTTTCAACTCTTGAAAAACGCAAATCCCATCACTTTTATGTACTGATACCAGTGGGAGAATGTCTTTGGACTTCTTCAAATTAAGAGAAATTAAACAACTTTCAACACATTCTTTATACTAACAAGAATGTCAAAAATACCCCACCGACTAATGTTAACTTTGAAATCGAGGGTACTCCTACTTCTGTTTAATTTTAAAACATTTCTTGTTGAATTACTTCGCTGATTTTTTTCTTGTTGATTTTATAAATGACTTGGCTACATTATTCAAGTGAAAAAGGGATGAAACCTTGCGGCATCTATATCATATGACCAAAGAAGCAAGTGGCCGCTTAGGAGTTTTGAGGAGTGTATTCAAACATGAAACTGTGTATGAAGTCAATGCCAATGCTTATAGTAGGCAGTTGATGTTGAATGAATTTTGTCGACATCTTTGATAAATTCTTTGCTTAATGAAAATTTTTCGCAAATTTTTAAGGTATCTTTAAACGTGACATGACAATAACTTAAATTAGGAATTTGTTTCCAACACTAGATAAATTTAAACTCGTTCATCAACAATAAACGGTTCAGTAAGTAAGTACCGCACAATTACAGTGCTTACAGCACTTTTATTTCCAACAAGGGATGGACTACCTTAAGTTATACTAATCGTGATATATTTCTAATCACTATGATTCTGTAATATCGCATCTCGTGACAGAATCCTGCCACCGTAGAAAATCACGTGTGATAAATTGTTCAGTGTATTTGTCAATGACTGAGGTTAAGATTTATTTCATAGTTTGTAAGTGGTAAAACAACGAGATAACAGTTTCTCACTCGTGCAGTTTTATAGTTAGTAACATCGTGAAATTGACATTCAGTCCGATTAAAACCATTTTAATCGCTCACTAAGACGTTGGGCACGCTAATGCTAACAAAATGCTTTTTGTCATCCATTGTAAATTTGCCTTTAACCCAAATTCTGGGTATAATTGTGTATAATAAACATATTCTTATTCTTATACAATTTGTAACGTCGTTTTGCCATTTAGACGTTATGACACCGTATTTTTCTAAAGCGCTTCTTGTTTATCACATATATAGTTTTCAATGCGTATTTACTTTTAAAGGCTGTAAAAGTAATATACTGAATAAGACAGAAGAAAAAAAATATTCTGTTTGTAACAATTTTATTATCAATCACCTTTTACAACTTTTGTCTCAGATCGCTGAAAAAACACAGCGCGCAATGTCATAACGTAAGACGTAAAAACTTCAACGTTTTTTAAAAGGAATTCCTTACAACTTACTATTAATATTTTTCATATTTTTAAACGCATATCTACGAAGTTTATCTTGGTATAGACCTGCAATTTCAAGTGAGTGATCAAAGATCAATTTTACATTGAAAATGATAAGAGATAACGGTTTCTCGGACCTCACTCTTTCTTGCGGAACTATAGTTGTACGAAAAAATAATATTTAGAAAATGCAGAATGGTTTATGATCATCATTTTGGTAATGAAATGCGGCAGCGAAACATTGTGAAAACCTGCTATAAAATTTGCGTGTGGAAGAAATTGTTTCCACACACATTTTCTTTATTTTGTTTTATATGATGTATGGTTATTTTTATCCACATTAACAAAAACTAGAAAAATATAATATTTGTTTTGACTTTCGTAAAAATATCTATTTTTGATAAAGTTATTGAGAATACTTTGCAAATTTTCACGTCGATTTTTCTATAAAATTGGACGTTTTACGACTTTTGAAGTGTTAGATGAATCTCTATGAATTGTGTGTTATTTCACTAAGAGCCATTTTAGTTCACCTTCTAACAAGTAACTTATCGCTTACATCTTTAGATTCTCCCCAGTGTTTTTATTAACTATTTTACGCATTTTGGAAGTTATTTAAAAGCAATCTATCCACAAATAAATTTTTACGTTTTCACAGGCGCATTTCTCGAGTATTTATGATAAAAGAAACTTACTTTAACAAATTTTCTTCAATTCACCTAACAAATATATATTGAAAGTATGTTTTTCAGTCTTTCATTTTGGTATAAAGCACGTAGAAATTGACTAGCAGGCTCGGAAGAAATAGCAGATGGAATTAAACGGGAGACGTGCGTTTTCGAATGTAAAGCAAAGCCGTGCGCGACGTCTCGAGGCGTTCCATTCTTTCACTTGAAACACTCACACTAACCATTCAAAAACGCGCCAAAATTTAAAAAAAAATCATAAGATCAACAACTAGATTCAAAATAATGATGCAAGAAACAATCCTCGATTTCAATGAATAAAATGGTTTTGTAAGCGTCGGAATGGTTCATCTTGAACAAAATTAGCGATAGCGATATTCGATTACATCCCTTTAATTATATTAAAAACTCACCCACTTCACCTATTCTATTCATTCCAGTGTCGCTCAGCTTATCAATTTCACGATGTTTTTAACCTTAGCCGCATCCAGCTTAAGTTTATATTGACAAACACTCCGGTCAAAATCATTCATAATTACTCTTGTAGCGTTCCTTTCATATTCATTCTACCCATTGCTTCAAACCTTCTAAACGCCCCGAACTCGTCCAAAACGCCCCCCAAACCGTTCTAAATATTAGAACGTACGTCGCGCTTTTTCTTTCCGTTAGGATTATGTCACCGATGTCGCTTTTTCAACGTCGATAATTCCATGAAATTTTATCAGACAATTAAGCGAGTGGTATCAAACATATTGCTACACAGTATCTAGAAATCCAATCAATATACCTAATTAAAATAGGACGCAATGTTCAGTAAAACGTCCGTTTTTAAGATATCCCGCGAAACATTTAGTTCCGAGTTTTTGCAAAAATTTAAGCATATCTGTATATTCCGATTAATGTCAGAATACAATTTACTACTCTATCTAAGGATTTGATATTTGTCCGGTTTTCAATTGGAAAGGACTTGAACAAGTTAAATGAATGAATAAATGATTTAAGACAGTGCAAATCTGGTACTTAGAAATGTCCCGAGGGTTGAAAATCAAACGAAATTATACAAATTTGACATTTAGCAAAACAGGTTGATAAACAATGGCAAAAATACGTACCATATAATAAGATCAAAAAACTTGTTCATTATGAATTATAGTGAAACCTCGGTATTTGGAAACGCGGGAAAATGTGGTATTAATCAAGCTGACGTCTGTCGGATCCTATATCTTGTTCAAGAATTTGTTCATGGCGTTTTCGAATGTGTTGAACTTGTATCCCGCTTTGCGCGTGAGTGTATATGCAGTAAGGGTTAACATTTCTGAAATATTCTTTAAACGTTTTCATCTGACAATATTAGGCTTCATTTCCAAAATAAAATTGCAGTACTCTTTTGGGAAAAGTCGGTGTTAAAAATCCATACCATATATAATTAGCATCTTAAGAAAGTTACGACCCAAAATACCCTTGGATCTTTCGAAGTTTGTCCTATGCAAAATACTATGTTCGAAATTCATACAGGGTATTAATTGTTTTCATTATTTACACAATACGTCACGTAAAAATGGATAATTCTTACGTTGTTGACGTGTATGCAATTTTAACTCAAAATGCTTATGGATTATGCAGGCCATATAAAGACACTAAAATTCTAGAAAATTTGCACAAATGAGACGTTTGGCCTACGAACAACGTCAAAGGGTTTTCAGTATGGTCGAAGCAGATTCGTGTTTTCTTCAAACTGTAGGCCGAATGAGCTGCCCTCACCAAAACAAGATGTGTTTATGAAACACGAATGCCCCCGTAACAGCGATCTCTCGATAAGGTAAAGGTTAAGTTTTCGGACAGACGGACGGACGGACGGACAGACGGACGGACAGACAGACAGACAGACGGACGGACGGACGGACGGACGGACATGAGTAAAAAAAAATGCCCCCGATCTCTCGATACGGGGGCATAAAAAAATAAGAGCCGTCAGAGACGGATTATGTTCCCCGAATAAGGCATTGTCACAAAAATAAGAGCCATGTTGGACATGGACATCCCCCGCCACGAAAGCTTGATAGTAAACTGAAGCCTAATAGATTAAAGATTCTTTTGTACTGTCAGAGATTCACCTCCTATAAAATCTAAGTATTAAAAATAACAAAGAGCAATAACTCCAGAATTATGCAAGCAAGAGTTTTATTTCTTTTGTATTGCACTTATCCGATATGAGATCTATCCACCCATAAAGATTCAAGTTGATAGCTGTTATACTTTAGGAGATATGCTCCAGACATAATCTATGTATCAAAAATAACAAAGGGCAATAACTCCAAAATTATGCAACCAAGAGTTGTAGTTCTTATGCATAGCACTTCACCTCCATAAGATCTATCCACCCATAAAGTTTCAAGTTGATAGCTTTTATACTTTAGGAGATATGCTCTGTGGTCAGATTGCAAGGACTCAAATAAGGTGTTATCTTATACAGCTAGCATAAAGGTAACAAACATTAAACCCCCTTTTTGCATGACATACTTTTAGACACAAATTTCATAGTTTATGGTAAAGGGCATCTGATTTGCTACTCAAATGTGAAATTTCATCAAATTCTGCGCATAAGAATAGGAGAAATGAAAGAATAACTGTATTTTACACGCTAACGTAAAGGTAACAAACATTTAGCCCCCTTTTTCCACAATATATTTTTTTACATTTATTTCAAATTGTTTATAGTAAAGGGCATCTGATTTGCTACTCAAAAATGAAATTTCACTAAATTCTGACCTTTAGACTAGGAGAAATTTGGGAAAAACTGTTTTTTTACCCTAAGTCCCCTTTTCCCTTGACGAGGCCTCAAATCCAAAAACCTTCACAGATGCATCATCACTTTATCATAGTGAGTTCACATGGTAAGTTTCATTTGATTTGGCCAAAGGGTTAGTGAGAAATACTAGGGAACGGACGGACGGACACTCAAAAAAGGTGTTTTCATATACAGCAAACATTAAGGTAACAAACATTAAACCCTCTTTTTGCATGACATACTTTTAGACACATATTTCAAATAGTTTATGGTAAAGGGCATCTGATTTGCTACTCAAATGTGAAATTTCATCAAATTCTGAGCATAAGACTAGGAGAAATGAAAGAATAACTGTATTTTACACGCTAACGTAAAGGTAACAAACATTTAGCCCCCTTTTTCAACGATATATTTATTTTACGATAATTTCAAATTGTTTATAGTAAAGGGCACTCGATTTGCTACTAAAATATGAAATTTCACTAAATTCTGAGTTTTAGACTAGGAGAAATTTAGGAAAAACTGTTTTTTACCCTAAGACCCCTTTTCCCGTGACGAGGCCTCAAATCAGAAACCGTCACAGATGTATCATCACTATATCATAGTGAGTTCACATGGTAAGTTTCATTTGATTTGGCCAAAGGGTTAGTGAGAAATAGGTGGGGACGGACGGACGGACACACAAAAAAAGTGTTTTCATATACAGCCAACATAAAGGTAACAAACATTAAACCCCCTTTTTGCATGACATACTTTTAGACACAAATTTCAAATAGTTTATGGCAAAGGGCATCTGATTTGCTACTCAAATGTGAAATTTCATCAAATTCTGAGCATAAGACTTGGAGAAATGAAAGAAAAACTGTATTTTACACGCTAACTTAAAGGTAACAAACATTTAGCCCCCTTTTTCAACGATATATTTTTTTTACGATAATTTCAAATTGTTTATAGTAAAGGGCACTCGATTTGCTACTCAAATATAAAATTTCAATAAATTCTGACTTTAAGACTAGGAGAAATTTGGGAAAAAACGTTTTTTACCCTAAGTCCCTTTTTCCCGTGACGAGGCATCAAATCAAAAACCGTCACAGATGCATCATCACTAGATCATAGTGAGTTCACATGGTAAGTTTCATTTGATTTGGCCCAAGGGTTAGTGAGAAATTGGTGGTGACGGACAGACGGACACTCAAACAAGAGGACCATGATGGTCCTAGATGGCTCACCTGACTCTCTTTGATCACTTGAACATCACATCAAGTAAAAAGGCAGATGTCATAAAGAAGATAGTTTTTTACATAAAACCAAGGTTCACCAAGTTTGGGCCATATTTGTGGCCATTAGACTTATTTCAAGTTAATTATCATTAAGACTCCTTTTCCTGTGATATGGCATTGATCCTTCCCATTTTCAAAAGAGTTCATTCTTGTGACCTTTCAAACATTTTGACCAAATTTCGTGAAGATTGGACCATATTTGTGGTGTCTGGAGCTCTTAATAGAAAATTGTCATTAAGGTCCCTTTTCCCATGATATGGCACGGATCCTTCCCATTTTCAAAAGCATTTATCCTCATGACCAAACATACATTCTGACCAAGTTTCATGATGATTGGACCATAATTATGGCTTTTAGAGTGTAAACAAAAAAATTGTCACTAAGGCCCCTTTACCTGTGATATGGCATGGATCCTTCCCATTTTAAATAGGGTCCATCTTTGAGACCTAACAAACATTCTGACCAAGTTTCATGAAGATATGGCCATATTTGTGGCCACTAGAATGTAAACAAGAAAATTGTCATAAAGGCCTCTTTTCCCGTGATATGGCATGGATCCTGCCCATTTTTAATAGGGTTCATCCTTGTGACCTGACCAACATTCTGGCAAAGTTTCATGAAGATATGGCCATATTTGTGGCCACTAGAGTGTAAACAAGAAAATTGTCATTAAGGCCCTT
Organism: Fragum whitleyi; assembly: GCA_948146395.1. Taxonomy (NCBI): domain Eukaryota; kingdom Metazoa; phylum Mollusca; class Bivalvia; order Cardiida; family Cardiidae; genus Fragum; species Fragum whitleyi. Next base: position 37,371,279 of record OX411555.1, read on the forward strand.
TTCCCGTGATATGGCATGGATCCTTTCCATTTTCAATAGGGTTCATCCTTGTGACCTTACCAACATTCTGACCAAGTTTCATGAAGATTGGGCCATAATTGTGGCCACTAGAGTGTAAACAAGAAAATTGTCATTAAGGCCCTTTTCCCGTGATATGGCATGGATCCTTTCCATTTTCAATAGGGTTCATCCTTGCGACCTGGAGAACATTCTGACCAAGTTTCATGATGATTGGACCATATTTTGTGGCCTCTAGAGTGTAAACAAGAAAATTGTCTTTTAGGTCCTTTTCCCGTGATATGGCACGGATCCTTCCCATTTTTGATAGGGTTCATCCTTCGGACCTGGAGAACATTCTGACCAAGTTTCATGAAGATTGGACAATATTTGTGGCCTCTAGAGTGTAAACAAGAAAATTGTCTTTTAGACCCCTTTACCCTTGATATGGCACGGAATCTTCCGATATTCGATAGGGTTCATCCTCGCGACCTGGAGAACATTCGGACAAAGTTTCATGATGATTGGTCCATATTTGTGGCCTCTAGAGTGTAAACACCTAAATTGTTGACGTCTGACGACAGACGACGGACGACGGACATTCAATGATCACAAAAGCTCACCTTGAGCACGATGTGCTAAGGTGAGCTAAAAAGGTGTTTTCATATACAGCCAACATAAAGGTAACAAACATTAAACCCCCTTTTTGCATGACATACTTTTAGACACAAATTTCAAATAGTTTATGGTAAAGGGCATCTGATTTGCTACTCAAATGTGAAATTTCATCAAATTCTGAGCATAAGACTAGGAGAAATGAAAGAATAACTTTATTTTACACGGTAATGTAAAGGTAACAAACATTTAGCCCCCTTTTTCAACGATATATTTTTTTACGATAATTGCAAATTGTTTATAGTAAAGGGCACTTGATTTGCTACTCAAATATGAAATTTCATTAAATTCTGACTGTTAGACTAGGAGAAATTTGGGGAAAACTGTTTTTTACCCTAAGTCCCCTTTTCCCGTGACGAGGCCTCAAATCACAAACCGTTACAGATGCATCATCACTATATCATAGTGAGTTCACATGGTAAGTTTCATTTGATTTGGCCCAAGGGTTTAGGAGAAATAGGTGGGGACAGATGGATGGACAGAATGACGGACGGACGGACGGACGAAGCGGCGGCTATATGCTCTCCCTTTGGGGAGCATAAAAATAATAATAATAATAATGAAACTTGCCCGTAGGCATAAAACTTGGTCAGTAGATGATTGATTTAGGTTTTCTAAGAGTCAATTATGTTAATCTGTTTCCTTGTTTTGCAATTTCTTTCTATGAATCCTGCAGGGCATGTGTGTGCCAATTAGGACGTACGGGGTTTGACGATTGACAGCATATCGGAAACCGACAGCAGCTGATCAAGGCTCTCACTGACGAATGGCTGGCCATTATCTAATAACGTATACAGCGTGCGATACAATTTTTTTGCGCAGTTCCCCATGGAAACAGTTTCCATACTCTTTGTTGATGTTAATGACTTTTCACTTTTAGGTAAGTTTCTTCAAGCCGTTTACTCCTAGCCAATGATTAAACACAAATGTTTTTCCAGCACTCCATTGTCAATGAATTAAATAACTTTTTTGCTACATTTAAAATGGTCAATGTTGTATGCGTGTTATTGTTGGTGGTAACTTTCTATTGACGCCGAGTAAAGATGAAAGTTTTAGAGAGATTTAACTCCAGGCGGCTTATCAGTACAAGTCGAAATATACATATATCAAACAAAGTTATGAACATCAGTTCTTAACCCGACAACATTGAAATTAAAGAGACGCACCATGATTTCATTATCTTTTTCGACAGAGTTTTAACATACAACTTAATTTTGAAAGCGGATGTATTCATTTTGGTTAGAAAGTAATACATATTCTCTTCAGGTAGGTACTTTTGTATTTTATATACAAATACAGATTATAAAATTTAGAAATATTGTACTAATTGCTGGGTCTGTGAGTTTTCCAAGTTGGTAAAGTAGCACCTTCTTGGGAGACCAGATTCAAGATCAAGAATAAGACTTAAATTTTCTTGAAGGTTCAGTTTTACTTCATGGAAGTTATTTTGAAAACTTCCTTTATATCGTTTAGCTTCCTACATGGCGACTGAAGAAATCACTGAAACCTTGTTGGAATGAGTTGACGAACGTGTCTATTGTCAAAATGCCGGCAGTCAGTGGATTACAGCCCTGCATTCAGGATCACAAAACGGTGCAAATAGTTTTCCAATTATACCCTGCTTTGCACATGCACTTGTGTGCAAAGCGGAGTACAATTTGTAAACTGTTTGCATCGTTTAGTTATCCTGAACACAGGGCTGTTAAGTGAAACCCAAAACCTTATTACTATATTTATAAGGGAATCTTCATTGACAACCTTCTTAGCTATCTGCAGATTAATCTAGGAAACTCGCTGCTAAATGAGCAAAGTTAAACCAGTATATTAGTTGTGTTGCCTTCAGAGGAAGGATTGGATGAAGGATAAAGGTTTGATTCTTAAACCTCATTTTGAAAAACAAGAAATGTTGCATATATTCTTCTCACTAACCATGTTTATCATCATTTCTAACAAAGAATCTTAGACAGACTTTGGATCACAGTTAAAGAGATTATTCTCTCCAAAAAACATGTCTGTGATTTGTGAGCCTCATTTAATGAATTACCCGAACATGTGCAAATTCCTTTTGAGATGGGGTCATGTAATAATTCATACAAAATGAGGATAAAACAAGATGTGTTTGTGAAACACGAATGCCCCCGTAACGGCATTTTTTTCAAAGTTTGACCTTGACAGAAGACCTTGACCTTGTCATATGACCTTGACTTTGGTACCAGCGGATGCGGATCAATGAGATCTATAATCATGCCAAATATTAGCTTTGTATCTTGAATAGGCTTGAAGATATTGGCAAGGTTAAGTTTTCGGACAGACGGACGGACAGACAGACAGACAGACGGACGGACATGAGTAAAACAATATGCCCCCGATCTCTCGATACGGGGGCATAAAAATCTTTGGAGCACTGTACAAGAGGCCCCAGATGGCATGTATTGCTCAACTGGTAATTTCTGCTCACAAAAATCTATTAGCAGTGAGATTAAATTGCCTTAGAAAAATTAAGCTAAGATTTAGTTAATTTGTAAAGAGATTAGCCTTACAGGTCTTAGTTAAAGTTTTAAGGCATATCATATCACCAAGATAATTTGGAAAGGGTAACATAATGATTGCAATTGCTTCTGTGAAAGTTTATGTAAACCTGTGTGTACCAGAAGTTGCTATAACATAGTATTTGACATTATAAAGACCCCTTTTTCTGTGACAGGGCATCAAACCACCATGCAGCTTTCAAACAAGCATGGTCTTATAATGAGGAATACTCTTGAAAGCTTCAGAAAAATGTATTGATAAAGGTAGGGGGCAATTTGGTAACATGACTGCTTCTTTTCAAAAAAACATCATAGGGTCAAACAGCCACAACATGTACATGATGATAAAGATTACATTTGATAGAAATTTCAACGAAAAATCTATCCACATAATATGAAGGATTCGTTTTTTACATGAATTTTACACGAAAACCTTTTTCTTTCAATTATGCAGAAGAATATTGCTAAAGAATTACAATATGTGCATAGTCAAATTATGAGGAACATTTAATCAGAAGTTTCAAGAAAATCCATCAAGAAATGTGTAAACTAGAAATTTTGTACCCGGAAAGCCCCTTTTTTCCATGGAACAGCATCTAAATGCCAAATATACGGACTGTCATAAAAAAGGCCTCACAAAAATTGGAAAGAACTTTTTTTCTATTGGCAGAAGACAATAATTTTATCTATAAATTTGAATTATAGCCTTAACTCTACACATCCTGCTATCACAAACTCTCTTCACAAACTCGTGCTTCCCATGGTAAAATTGTTGTTAGGTTTTACTTGAGTGCCCCGTGCGACTTTGAGAAATGATGTTTTTCAAAACCTGTACATGTGGCGTCATTAGTCAAAAGACAACTCGAAATTCATCCAAGAAGGTTAAAAATATTCATATCCATAATGCCAAGGCTAAATAATGAAGAAAGCGCATACATTTTGGGCATTCTGGAAATGGTCAATTCCCAAAATCATGTCGCTGGATATTTTAACGTATCAAGATCATTGATAGTATGTTTGGTTAGATGTGTGATGCCACAGGAAGTCTTCAGGAAGGGCATAGATCAGGGAGTCCTCGCTTAACATCTGTACGTCAAGACAGCTTTATACATCAACAGCGTCTTTGTGATTGTTTATAACGGCTATATCAACATCTTCAACCATTGTTTTAATCACGGTAGGAATATTAGTGCAAACACAGTAGAACGCCAGTTATGTGAATGCCAGGTTTACTTTCACAACGTCATCGTCAACAACGTCGCGTATTGGCTCAAAATAACATCGGACGGCAATGGCTGACAGTTGTGTTCAGTGACTAGTCAAGGTTCAATCTTTCACATGCCGATGGACGAGTTCGGGTATATCGACGTCGAAATGAATGTTATGTGCATTATTGTGTTTAAGAGCATAACCAATCGCTTCGATGGTGGCAGGGCTATGGTGTGAGCTGCCATTGATCATGCTTTCAAAACAGACCTGGTTGTTGTTCAAGGCAATTTGAATGCCAGGGGGTACATAAACCAAGTTTTACAGCCTGTTGTCCAACACCTATTTCGCTGACAACCTGGACTCACTTTTATGGATGATAATGTACGTCCACACACGGCGCCTATCACCACAAACTTCCTCCAAGCCAATAATATTGACATTCTTCCATGACCAGCCCACTCACCGGACTGCAATCCAATTGAGCACAAATGGGATATCTTAGGACGTCATTATGTCAACGTCAGCCACAGTCTCGAACGGTGCAACAGTTGACTGACGCTCTTCATCAGGAGTGGGCTTGCATCCAGAGGTACATAACCTGTGTGGCTCAATGAGACGCAGGCTGTGATAGCTAATCAGGGTAGACATACTCGTTACTGACACCTTTTAGGTAGTGGTGATTTCTAATCTTGAATAAAATGTGACGAATGTTTTTGTTCTAGCATAAAACCTTACTCCACCTTTGCACAACATCCTGATCAGAATCTTCTGTCAAAAACAAATAGTACTTCTATTAAATGTTCCGCATTGAACCACAGTTGAATGCATGTCAGGTGTTAAATATGACAGTCAGTATACAAAGAAATCTGAGAGAGGATCATCTGAAGACCATTCCTGACAAATATCATTTACCGTATTTTAAATAGCTAATTTTAAAGAAGTAAAAATAATTGTATACTGAACAACAAAAATTACGCATTACCTTTGAATGGCAAATAATTCTTATCTGTAATAGACAGATTTGCTGACGCAGTTGGTTAGGCATAAGACTTATAATATGGAAGTTGTGGGTTCAATCCCCCGTGGCGGCAAATATCCTTTCCGACGTTTGTCTCTCACCAATGGGTATATAATAGTAAACCTATGTAAGATAGCATTCCGAGGCTAGGAAAGGGTGTAATGGTAGTACAGGTGAAAGAAATACCAGGAATCCATTGTTAGGTGCTCTAGCAGCCGCGATATAACTGCAAAATTGTTGAAAGCGGTGTAAAACCCATTCAAACAAACAAACAAACAGATTTGCTGAACTGTTATTACGTATTTTTGGAAGGCCACACGATACACAATTATGGTAAAATTTATTCCCAAACTCATACTCACCTGAGAAGAGACACTTGAATATGCTTAACATGTTTTCTTCTCGCGCAACCAATCGAATGAATCTTTTGCAGTTAAAATTGGTCTAGTAACGCAGCATATAAAGGTGGTAACTAAAAGCCATGTAGACATCTATCAGTTTGGCAGTACAGAAACATTGAATTTCAGAACTTGCACCCGCCAGAAGGGGTCATAAGTAGACCATTGTAAGGTTAAAATGTTGATTTTAACAACTCTCAGTGCTGAACTTTGGATGCTGACAGGACTGGGAGGCTGCATTGGATTGTGTTATAACCGGAAACTCTTCACTCTCTAGGTCACAGTTGTTCAGATTATCATGGACTTGTGATGACAGTGAACCACAAAGATTAGGTATCTGAGCCATGTGTTGATTCATTCATTAGGGATAGCCAAAGGGTAATCCCGTGTAAGCAAATAAATCGAGGGTTCAGTGCAAGACTGTACTTAGTGTATAAACAATGTATATACACTAAGTACAGTCTTGCACTGAACCCTCGAAATGTTATGGTCCATTCAATTCATGGTATTATGGTCTTCCTTCACGAACACCTTAAATTTATACCAATGATTTCTTTTTCACCGACCAGACTTGTCTCAAACCCGAGCATTTTCAGAAACTAGCTTGCATTAAGAGTCCGCAAAAGAGCGCAAACACTCAAGGTTTTGAGTCAGATTGAGGCAGCATGAAGAGCAAATGGATAGCTATGTTGGGAGCTACTCTTGGTAAAACTCAGCTTGAATGAGGTCTACAAAAGAGAAATCTTGATAAAAATCTTTTTATACCCAACGACGCTTTTCAAAGAATAGTTCTCTATATATTTAACTATATGGAACAAGGTGAAATTTGGTTGATATTCAAAAAATGATTTTCAAAGTATCCACTCTATATCACATATTGAGGAATGACCTTCCTCCATAAAAGACATGTTTTTCTTCTGATCACAATTTCTTTTTGTAGTCTGATAAAGGATCACCCAAGAATCATTCTAGTGACATTTGGTGGCTTTCCACAGTAAAATTATAAGAACATGATTTTTAAAGTTTCAACACTATTAGTCTGGCAGCCAAAGTTGCAACAGTTAAACACTGAGCCGTCGATATATAAAATGTTTTTTGAGTTTTGATTTCACTAGATCATGTAGTTGAAGAATTTGGATGGCGGTGCATCCTGCCATTTAGCATTTTGATATATTCAAGATGGCTTCCAAGATGGCCATCAGAAAATCAAAACATCACAAATATTGAATAACAAAACCATTTGAGATGCAAAGAAATCATTTTCATTGATTTGGGTTCGCTAAACACTCTGGGTATCAAATTGGTTAGACTGTGCAACACCAATCGGTATATTCAAGATGGTGTCCAAACATGGTTAATCTCTTCCTTCTTACCAAGTTTTTTAAAAGATGACGGGTAATTCTAGAACATCAAGTTCAAAAGATCCTCTAGTAGAAGAAATCAATCTGCAGTGAAGTCGCCTTCTAAACTAGAGATTTTCAAGAGGGCGTCCAGAATGTTAGCCAGTATGTAAAAAAAGTCTTCAAACTTGGTTTTTCGATATGAAGAAATATGAGTGTGTGCTTTTGAAAAATCAGTCTATTCCTTCTCATGAATATGGCTGAAAATTAGGTTGTTGATTGCCGTCCTTATGAATCAACATGTATTGTAGATGGCGTCCAAGATGGCTGCAGATATCAAAAATACTCTATAAAGACCTTGTTTTTTAGAAAGGAGTAGATATGAGTTTGTGAAGAATTTGGTATAGTAAACGTCTTCTCAGTCAATTGATTTCTAAGCATTGTTGTTTTAAGGGAACATGTTTTATTTCTTAAGTGACATTTAATATGGCAGCCATAATATCAAAACATCGTACACATACACTATGTTATAAGTAATATGTGTTGTTATTTTTTTTTCAAGATTAAAGATACTAATCAGTATAATTCTAGTAAATACATCTTGATAAAGATATATTTTTGCAATTGAGCTTTGAAGATTTACTGATTTGTAAAATTTAATGTATTCTTGCAGTGAACGTTATCTCTCAACATGTTTCCATGTATCCATTTATTCAAGATTTTATTTTTTCTCCTTCAACAGGAAATTGTAAGTCAAAGTTGTTGAGAAACAAGAGGCACAGGAGGCCGGCATTGCTCCAATGGCTTTCAAATATCCTTCAATGAGAAACTCAGTCAATTTTTTTCTTGTTCTAATTTCAAGACTCAAATCAACACAGACTGAATAAAATTATTTCAGTGTTTGGTAGGGGGACCTTATGGTCTTCTTTCTCATTGGCAAACTTTGAGAGATTTTTGGTTTACTGTTAGGAAAAAGAAGATTGTTGGTGCTTCCTCCTTTAATTTTGTTGAAACATCAATTTACTAACAACACAGGGCTCTTTTATTTCCATAATATTTCTATGTAAAATCCAGGATACAAAGAACTAATTAATATTCAAGTTGGTTCAATAATTTGAAGTTTTATGATGAAGGGCCTCAGATAAATTGGTCATTATAAATATGGTAAGTTAAGGCCTATTGGTTTTTGAGAAAAAGAGCTCATCGAAGAAACATTTGTTTTGTTTGTTTGAATGGGGTGTTACGCCGCTTTTTAAATTATTTTAGTCATATTGTGGCAGCTGGAGCACCTAACAATGGATTCCTGGTATTTCTCACACCAGTACTACCATTTAACCATTCCTAGCCTCCAGCTGCTATCCCACATAGGTCTAAGATTATCAACCCATTGGTGGTAGACAAATAGTCGGAAAGGTTGAGTGTGGCCGTTGGGGATCGAACTCTGGATCTACTGATATTGACAGTCTGATTGGCAGTCCAAGGAACATTTCTGCCAAGTTTTGTTAAAATCCACTCATTGGTTTTTTAGGAGAAAATGTTTCAAGCAAAAGAGGCACGCACCACAGACACATTCACAATGATAATAGCTTGCTGGCCCTCAGCCAGTGGAGCTAAAAAACCCCAAAAGGGCATTTTCACCGGTGATTTTGAACAACTTGACCTTGACAAAGAGATTCGAAACTTAGAACACGGCAAGGCAGGTGGGTCCTCTGGGCAAATGCGCAAGCCCCGGGGTTGGATCACTCATGTGATGAGTGTGCTCTATGCATGAACACTTTGTTTACTTTTGTGCATTTTGGGTCTCCTTTTTTGATGCCCTTGACCTTGACCGATTGACCCGAAAGACCATGGCAAGTCAGTGGGGGAAACTTAGGGCACTAGTGTGAGCCTGGGTCTGATTGATCAGCATGCTCTTTGCATGAACCTAGCTGCTTGAGCAGCTGATTTGTTCCACAGGCCTGGATCTACTGATATGATGAGAATTTCAGCGAATGAATGAATTAATTAAGTTTTATTCCAAGTAAATAAGGGTTTTTAAGTGTCACATGGCGAAATATTTCTGCAAAGAAAAATTCAAGAAAGATGAATAACTTATAGAAAATTAAAAGTTAATAACATATTTTTCATCCAATCACAGTAGTTTTGTGAAGTCTCATAAACGGTCACCAAAGGAACGATCCAGTGAAATTTGGTTGATATCAATCAGTTAAGATTCAGAGAAAATTATTTTCAAAGTTTCCACTATAGCACATATAGAGAAATGACCTCCGCCTAAAAAAGACATTATTTCATCCAATGACAATAATTTTTGTAGCCAGTGTCGCGATACAACTTTGTCCCTTTCTATTTTGACAGGCTTGCACTGGGATGAATGTAGGTGCTTTACACTGCAGGCATTCTCTACCTGTCAAGGCCTTGTCATTTAATTAAGACACTAATTTCTAAGCTAGTTTACTGATATATAAATAGGGAGAGTTAAATACACAAAAAAGATCGGTTCCTAGCTAGGAGTTTTGGCTAGATCAATCAGAGTAAGGTCGACCAAAATTGCAGTTTAAGCAATTTTTCTAAGAACCTTATTTCTTGTGGCTACAGTATTTGTACATGATTATAGTTTAGTACCCTTTTTTGAAAGTACTGAAAGGGCTGAAGGAAAGGCCTCAAGGGTCATTAAAAAGCAGCTTCAAAAATTAGTGTGCAGTCTCTCTATAAATAAAAAGAGCACTGTCTCTGGGTACCCTATGCTCAGCTATTGAGTGCTGGGTTGTGGATAAAAATCTAAGTCAAAAAGGGGGCATAATATGCACAAAATGCATCTAGAACTAACTCTTTGATAATATAGGTTGCTCTTGTGATGGTGAACATGTATGCCAATTTTCAAGTGAAAGCCTTCAGTAGAACCAGAGATATCTCAAAATGCCAAAGTTTTCGCACAACATCGATGACATTTTTCAAATTATAGCAAGACCTCAGGTTTTCTCCAACAACAGCCGAGCTTAAAATGTTAAGTAGTATCTCTAGAGAAAATAATAAATATTTGAATTATTTCCATTTCAATAAAATAGTTAAGTCATCAAAAAATACTGATCCCCTAAAAATATGTATGATCCCAAAAAATTGGGTAAAAATTTGAAACGAGACAGAAAACATGTATTCCTGCATGATCAAAACTCATCAAATGATGAGTAAATTAAACTGGTTTAAAATGAAAGAGAAGAACATTTAAAAAGTTCAAGGGCCATTTTGGGTAGAGTGATATTGTAAGTCTGGGAACCTTTCCAACGCGATTAGTTGTCTGTGAAAAGGTCATGCCAAATTCGTTCCTTGATGTAGACTCCAGCATCAACGCTCCCTCTCCACTATTTTGACAAGAGTTGTCAGTGGACAACGTAGCTTGCCCAAGCTACTGCTTGTCACAAACAGCACTTGACCAAAGATCTAAGTTCAAGGCAAATTTTTTTACATAAAAGTCCATGATCCAATATATATCAGTCTGATTTAGAAGGGAGAAAGAAATATAAAAAAGATCTAATCATCTCAAAAATCAAGTATAATTGGGCTAGCTGTAAGCTGCTTCAAAAAACAAGAAAGCTTGATAGTAAACTGAAGCCTAATAGATAAAAGATTCTTTTGTACTGTCAAAGATTTGCCTCCAATAAAATCTAAGTAATAAAAATAACAAAGGGCAATAGCTCCAAAATTATGCAAGCAAGAGTTGTAGTTCAGGTGTATTGAACTTCTCCGCCATGAGATCTATCCACCAATAAAGATTCAAGTTGATAGCTATTACACTTTAGGAGATATGCTTCAGACATAATCTAAGTACCAAAAATAGCAAAGGGCAATAACTCCAAAATTATGCAAGCAAGAGTTTTAGTTCTTGTACACTGCACTCCTCCTCCATAAGATCTATCCACCCATAAAGTTTCAAGTTGAAAGCTATTATACTTTAGGAGATATGCTCTGTGGTCAGATTGCAAGGGCTCAAATAAGGTGTTATCTAATACAGCAAACATAAAGGTAACAAACATTAAACCCCCTTTTTGCATGACATATCTTTAGACACAAATTTCAAATAGTTTATGGTAAAGGGCATCTGATTTGCTACTAAAATGTGAGATTTCATCAAATTCTGAGCATAAGACTAGGAGAAATGAAAGAATAACTATTTTATGCGCTAGCGTAAAGGTAACAAATATTTAGCCCCATTTTCCTGTGAGGAGGCCTCTAATCCAAAAACCGTCACAGGTGCATCATCACTATATCATAGGGAGTTCACATGGTAAGTTTCATTTGATTTGGCCCAAGGGTTATGAAGAAATAGGTGGGGACGGACGAGTGGACGGAATAACTATTTTACATGCTAACGTAAAGGTAACAAACATTTAGCCCCCTTTTTCCATGATATATTTTTTTTAACGTTAATTTCAAATTGTTTATAGTAAAGGACATCTGATTTGCTATTCAAATATGAAATTTCACTAAATTCTGCCTGTTAGACTAGGAGAAATTTGGGAAAAACTGTTTTTTACCCTAAGTCCCCAATTCCCATGACTAGGCCTCAAATCCAAAAACCGTCACAGGTGCATCATCACTATATCATAGGGAGTTACCATGGTAAGTTTCATTTGATTTGACCCAAGGGTTATGGAGAAATAGGTGGGGACGGACGGACGGATGGACCGACGGAATTACGGACGGATGGACAGACTAAGTGGCGGCTATATGCTCTCCCTTCGGGGAGCATAAAAAATAAGCAAGTTTAAAGCAATATGCTAAAAGTTCAAAAGTCAAGGTCACAAAGTCAAGGGATTTGATCACAGGAATAGCCTGTTGAGTAAAGATATAAGGTATAATGGCCATAGGTATAAGCACTAAGAAAATATAAGCAAGGTTAAAGATTTGGTTTCAAGTTTTTCTAAGTCCAAAAAAGGTCAATGAGCTTGGTCTCTGGTGAAAGCCTATCACCTAGTGAGTGTGTTTATGAAGTAATTATGTCCCCTATGTAAAACAATCAGAAACTATAAGCAAGGAAAAAGTTTTTTGGTTAAAGTTTTTGTTTAAGTTTTTCTAAAGTCCATAAAAGGTCAAGGTCAAAGTCAAAAGTCAAGGACCTTTGTTACCAGTGAAAGTATATCAGCTAGTGACTGTTTATATGAAGTAATGATGTCCCTAGGTAAAATCATTGAAAAAATATAAGCAAGGTATAAGGTTTTTTTGGTTAATAATTTTGGTTAAAGTATTTCTAAATCCATAAAAAGGTTAAGGTCAAAATGTCAAGGTACTTGGGCTCTGGTGTAAGCATATCATGTGGTGAGTGCATATATGAAGTAATGATGTCCCTAGGTAAAAGCATTCAAAAAATATAAGCAAGGTTAAAGTTTTTTTTATTAAAGTTATTAGTTTAAGTTTTTCTAAGACCATAAAAGGTCAAGGTCAAAACGTCAAGGCACTTGGTCTCTGATAAAAGCTTATCACCTGGTGAGTATGTATATGAAGTAATGATGTCCCTAGGTAAAATCATTCAAACAAGAGGGCCGTTGGCCCTGGGTCGCTCACCTAGATTTTCACTTATTCAATCAGATAACATTTGAAATAATCATTCCCCCCCCTCTCTGCTCCTCCCCTGAACATTATTTATTTAAGCTTTTTCCGTAAAAGGTCTGTGATCAGCTAATCTATGCCAGATATACAGGCTGAGTCTGAGACTTTTAAAGTTTTCTTTAATGAGTTGATCAATCCATGTCAAATATAAAGGCTGTAGGTATTCAAAATTCTAAACAAAGCATTACCGCCTCCCCATAGATGCTCTGCACCTGCTGAATCTACAGTCATGATTTTAGCTTATTCAATATATGTCCATATGCTGATCATCCATACCAATTTTCAAGTCTGTAGGACTCCTGGCTCATTAGAAGAAGTTTAAAGATTTCAAAAATGATCCAAAGTACTACCCCCTCCCCAAGACACTCAGCACCTAGTGACCCTACAGTCATGATTTTAGCTATTTTTATTAATGTCAATATATTGATCACCCATGACAATTCTCAAGTCTGTAGGGTTCCTGATCCAGGAGAAGAATAAAGTTAAAGATTTCAAAATTGATCCAAAGTACTACCCCCTGCCCCCTAATGCTCAGCATCTGGTGAATCTACAGTCATGATTTAAGCTATTTTATTTTAGATCCATATGCTTATCATCCATGCCAATATTCAAATCTGTAGGCCTCCTGGTTCAGAAGAAGAAAAAGGTTACAGATTACAAAATTTTAATCTAAGTACTACCCCCTCCCCCCTGGTGCTCCGCACCTGGTGGCCCTACAAATAAGATTTTAGCTATTTAAATTAAGGTCTATGAGCTGATCCTCCATGCCAATTTTCAAGTCTGTAGGGCTTGTGGTTCAGAAGAAGAAGAAGGTTGAAGATTACAAAATTTTCACAAAAGTACTACCCCCTCCCCCCTGGTGCTCCGCACCTGGTGGCCCAACCGATATGATTTTAGCTATTTTTATTAAGGTCTATGAGCTTATCACCCATGCCAAATTTCAAGGCTGTAGGGCTGCTGGTTCAGAAGAAGAAGAATTTTAAAGATTTTCTTAAATTTTTAACTTTGGTTGCCATAGCAACCAGAGTTTTTCACCGATTTCAATTCTTTTAGCAATTCTTAAAGGGGACCACCTAAGGAACATTTCTGCCAAGTTTGGTTAAAATTGGCCTAGTAGTTTAGGACAAGATGTCGTTTAAAGAAATTGTTGACGGACGACGCACGACAGACGACGCACAGACGCCGGACAAAAGGTGAACACAATAGCTCACTTGAGCACGTTGTGCTCAGGTGAGCTAAAAATATAAGCAAGGAACAAGATTTTTTTCGGTTAATATTTTTGGTTAAAGTATTTCTAAATCCATAAAAAGGTTAAGGTCAAAATGTCAAGGTACTTGGTCTCTGGTGTAAGCATGTCATGTGGTGAGTGCATATATGAAGTAATGATGTCCCTAGGTAAAAGCATTCAAAAAATATAAGCAAGGTTAAAGTTTTTTTATTTAAGTTTTTAGTTAAAGTTTTTCTAAGACCATAAAAGGTCAAGGTCAAAACATCAAGGCACTTGGTCTCTGATAAAAGCTTATCACCTGGTGAATGTGTATATGAAGTATGATGTCCCTAGAAAAAGCATTCAGAAAATATAAGCAAAGTTAAAGTTTTTTCGTTAAATTATTTTTTAAAAGGGTTAAGGTCACTGTCTCAAAGTCATTTTGACATGGTTGCTTGTCTTAAATGAGTGTTTTTGTAAAATATAAAAAACCTCTAGGATTGATATAGATAGAAATAAAAAAAAATTAACCTAATGCAGACACTGACGATGACACCGACATCCAAGGGTATGACAAGAGCTCTTCCAAGCATTTTGCCTGAACAAGCTAAAAATAAAGCAAAATAATAGTTATAACCCTTCCAAACACCAAGATTTAAAAGCAATCCAAAAGCTATTTCACACCTAACGGGTTGATAATGGGCACTTTTCAATGACGTTCACACGAACATTTCAGAGGGGTTAGTTCAACGTTGATGTAAAATAGCAATACAAATTTGCTGTGTTGTCATCTAAGAGGTGAAATAGAGAATTATAAAATGAGTTTCCTACAAAAATACACTTATCAACAGCGGTTAAGTAAGTTTTAGCAATCAAGCATGAAAAGATTTGCATTCTTTTGTGCCATATTGACGTAGTGTTGAGAGCAGTAGAAAGTCAAAAGCAGTCTTGCCAAACCAAGGTTATCTGACTCCTTTTTCTAAATTTTACAGAGAATCTGTGATTTTTGTGATGTTTGCCTCAATCATGCAGTAGCATCTCCACCTAATCACATGAAACTTTTCATATTAAATTCCAAATGATCAGAAAGTGATTTAAAATACATTCCATGAATTTTCTTAATTAGTTTTTAAGAAATCAGAGGTTTAAGTAGGTGCTTACTTTTTATTTTTGCTCGGTATATATTATTTTGACTTATGATTAATGAGAGCCCTGGCAAGTGTGTCTATCTGTAAACCTTTTCAATCATTTTGTCAGCAAATTTTATAATATTGCAGGAATATTATTTCTAATTAGTTATTGTATGCTCTGTCTGTTTCTGCCAATTAAACCCCCTACCTTCGAAGTAGAAGGGGGAGGGAAAGACTGGATTTGCCATGGCCATCCGTCCATAAACACAATTTTGTTCGGAAGTTCTCTCAGATCAGAGACTATATTATAGCTACAGCTTTGAAATTTGTTCATAATCTGTATCTGCATATATATAACTTTGTGCACCTGCAATTTTGGAGCCCCTACTCTCAATGATTGCTGAATTATTTCCCCTTGAACTTGCAAATTTCACTAAATTATTGTTGCATTTCTCCTACACTTTTGTGTGTATTAACATGAAATTTATACATAATTTTCATCTGCTTATGAAGTTTATGCACCTGCTATTTTGGAGCTCATGCAATTATTGCTGAATTTTCTCCCTTGATCTTGTAAATTTCTCTCAATTATTGTGTTCGGAGCATTTCTTTTGGTACCAAGTTCAAGGTCATCAGTCCAGGTCGAGGTCATTTTTCAAGGTCAAATTTGTGGAAAAACAAGATGTGTTTGTAAAACACAAATGCCCCGCAACAGTCCTATTTTTTGAAAATGTTGACCTTGACAGATGACCTTGACCTTGATACTTACAGATGTACATCACTGAGATCTTTCATCATGCCAATAATGAGACAGGGTACCTAAAATATGCTTGAATAAGCTAAACAATGCAAGTTTTTTGGTTAAGTTTTTGAGTAATTTGACCTTGACAGATTACCTTGACCTTGTCACATGACCTGGACTTTGGAACCAGCAGATGCGTATCATTGAGACCCATCATCATGCCAAATATTAGCCTTGTATCTAGTATAGGATTGAAGATATTGGCAATGTTAAGTTTTATTGTTAAGTTTTTTAATTATTTGACCTTGACAGATGACCTTGACCTAGTCAAAGACCTTGACTTTGTTACCGGCAGATGCAAATCATTGAGATCTATCATCATGTCAAATATGAGCCTTGTATCTTGAATAGGCTTGAGGATATTGGTAATGTTAAGTTTTTTGGTTAACTTTTGTAGACAGACAGGCAGACAGACAGACAGACAGACAGAAAATGGTAAAACAATATGCCCCCGATCTTTCGATAAGGGGGCATAAAAATGCAAAAACTTTGAATATTTTGCATTTTTGCATTTTTCCAACATTATTTCTACTATTATTTTAAACAAGAGCACCGCCTTAGGGTGCCTTGGCTCGGCTATAAGTGCTGGACGGTAGAAAAATTAATGGATGGTGAAAAAAAATAAGTAGAGAAAGGGGCATAATTTGAGAATTGCTTCAAAAGTTATCCCCCTTGATAGAAAAGGTTGCTTTTTTGATGGTGCCAAGTTTAAAGTGAATGCCTTCAGTAGAACCAGATATATCACAAAAATGTCAAAGTTTTTGCATTTTTCACCACAAATTTGACCTTGAAAAATGACCTAGAGGTTGACTGATAACCTTGTACTTGGTACCAAAAGGAAGTGCTTGTCACAGGCAATCATCATGTGAAATATGAAGACCCTATCACTATCCATTCAAAAGTTAACACAAAATGTCAAAGTTTTCACACCAGGACAACACCAAGGCTATAGTGCTCAATACCTCGGGGTTTTCTCCAAAAACAGCTGAGCTAAAAAGTGACTTGCCACTCATCAACTTCTTTCAGCATTTGAGTGTTTCCACACCAAGAAAATTAGCTTTACCCTTTATTCATATCATATCCCACAGATTAAATAAGAGGGCCACAATAGCCCTAAACCACTCACCTGAATTTTATTGGTCCAGTGGATCTCATCCAAGAAACTTTCAGGCAAAGTTTCATTCACATTGTCTTATTGTTGAAAAGGCGATGTTATTCCAAGAATTTACAGTATTAATAGACCCTGCCCACACATTCATTACAGAGGAGACTCAAAAGCAGCCCCGCCCTGCCCCGCCCATATTTATGGGCCAGAATTTAGCGTAAAATTTTTAAAGAGAGTCACCTAAGGATCAATCTGGTTAAGTTTCATTGGAAATGACCCAGTGGTTCAGGAGGAGCTGTTGTTCAAAGATTTTGGGCTCAAAATAAGCCCTGCCCTGCCACTTCATATTTATGGACCAATCAGTATTTAGCGAACGATTTTTAAAGACCATCACCCGGGCAACATTCTGGTAAAATTTCATAGAAATCCGCAAAGTGGTTTAGGAGATGAAGAAGTTTTAAGAAAGTTGAGGACACACAAGGCAGGACGCATGACGGAGTAGGGGTGATCCTAGAGGCTCCCCTTGAGCACATTGTGCCCGACTAAAATGTCGCTGTAGTATACTGGTTACAGAAGCTTTTCCGATATGCAATGAGATGTCGAGTCGAGTTCAATCCCAAACATGGAAACATAATTTTAATCCTCAAGATTTTCATCATTTGATATTTTGATTGTTTCATTTTTTTTTAAATTAACCTCTTTAATGATTCTTTTGTTATTAGATTTTTGTCAGTTGCAATTAACATTTAACATTCTCATATAATCCAATTTTGGTTAACTTGCACCAACCAAAATTTGTATTGGTTTTATATCTCAATGAAAACAGAATTTGATATTTAATAAGCTTGCACTAAAAAGTATTCCAAATAGAAATATAATTTGCTTTATGTTCTTGAATTACAAGATATGAAAAGAAACAAGTTTTTGACATTAATTACCTAATCACACTTAAACAAGAATTCAATTAACGCATTCACACCCAGTATAGGTTTTTAATTTCATACTGTCATAATTTGAAAAAAAAATGCATCTTCATCCCTTAGATATAAATCCATTTCAAATTTTCAGATATTCAGATTCTCTTGCGATCTATTTTGAGCTACTAAAAAGAACTATACACAATTAATTACGTATCCAGTATGACCTCAATGCATAAATTTAATTTACAGTGATGAATGGACAGCAATGATCAAATTTTAAATGAAATTCAAGTCTGGCAGATTTCTGTGCAGAATACCAATAGCCTAATGCAACACTGTTGTATCAAAAATGATACTTAAAACAGTGTTAACCTAGAAAAGAAATAGCAATAATAACTGATTCATTATCCTGCTTGAACTCATGACTTTCCACTTTAGGGACAGCAACCACCCCTACGAAATTGCCTTTTATGTCACATATATGTCTAGATCTATGCCCCATATAAGCGGCATATAAGTAACATAGTTGTTTGCCATATATGTGGCTTATTTGTCACAGATTAGGATTTTAAATGCAAATGAGATCTATGTCCCATATAAGTGGCATATATGGATAAAATGCCATATAAGTCACATATATGTGGTTTATATGCCACTTATATGGATGGGGAAAAATAACTTATATGTGCCATATATGTCCCATATATGTCACTTATATGGGACTTATATGGGGCATATAAGTCCCATATATGTCAAAAGTAGGTCAGTACCAGAATGCATTTGTGTATACTTTATTCTGAAGGAATTATTTTCTTTGTCTCAAAAACTGTGTACAATATTTTCAACTTCTAAACTAACTTTTGAATATTACTTGCTGTGCTAATGAAAGGAGAGGTTATGTAGAAGTATTTTAATATAACTTGGCAATGAAAAGAACTAGCCTGTAAGCCTAGCATTTTTCTACTTTGGGTAACTTATGAATTTGAAGCAAAAATAGGACTTTCTTTTCAATATGTTCATAGAAACAATTATTATTTCATAAATATGCTTTCATTGATAAGTATACTGCAATTTGCTACTTTGAATAATCCTGAGCATGCGTTACAGAATCACAATTAAAACAAGTTTTCTTAAAATCCCAAAATTTCTTGTCCATTACCTCTATTTTTCTGAAATATTGATTTAAGTGTGATTGTGCACCTAATATTTCATGTGAAAATATCAATTACATATGAATGAATTAGAAAAGAAAATATCAATTAATTTTTACCTTAATTTCATTGTTTAGACATCAATATAATCCAAACACAGTAAACACATTAGATTTTTTTTCAAAACTACCACTAAACTAAATAAATAACACATTGTTTCATTGGCTTAAACTGAGATTACAAGAAGAGGTTTCTTTGGTCTGATGTGTCAGGTGACTATGTGGCTCAGCAGCTATCCATATAAATGACATAGATGTTCTCCATTCATTTGACTGCCCAAGAAGGCTTATATGTCAGTTATATGGGTCTTATAAAGAGATTGCTACCTTAACTTAGATTCCAGACATATAACTGGCATATACATAGATCTCACATAGTTGCATTTCAGCTCAACATATAAGTGGCTTATATGCCAGTTATATGCCCCATATAACTGACATATGACTGACATATAAGTGGCATATAAGTCTGTCTAAGTCAGTTTAGTAAGGGCGCATGCATGTTGTTTTTGTAATCCATGCGTCATAAAAGTTTTTATATGTTCAATGGTTTGGTTTCTAGAGGTTTTTAGTTAAAAAAAAAAGTTGGAGTCTGCAGGACTTGAACCGGGGTTTTCTAGTTTTAGGTTAAAAAAATATTAATTAATATGTAAATCTGGGACTTCTTTCTCAAACTTCCTGATTTCATATTCACTTGTCAGAGTAGACCTATGCTGACCTTCAACTATACCTTAGATCACTACACTATTACCCTATCTATGTAGGAATTGATATACCAAACCTGTTTAACTGCTATGCTCAACCACTGGACCACTGATGCAGATGGTTGAGATGGTGTTTTTTTTATAATAATAAACTTTATAATATGGCTTCTAATCTGCCACAAACTTGCTGCAAACTGTTTGCGATAACAGTTTGCCGCAAATTTGCTGCAAACAGTTGCCGCAAACAGTTTGAAGTAGAAGTAGTTAAATTTATATATTGTGAGCTTTTTAGCAAAAAAAAACATGTTGAGAGGGTGAAAAGTTTATAAACTTGACTACACTTTCTGGGTAGGCTGGCCAGGTAAAAAACTTTTCCAGTTTATATATTTTCTGAATTTAGAATGAATATTCCTTAACCATATAGCGATGTTTTCTGGGTTGAACCTCTAGGTGACCTCTGCTGAATAATCTGATCTCTTTTATACTGCACCATGATACTTTTCATGATGGGGATGGAATATGAATTATTTAAAGTTAGATTCTTTCAGCCTGAGCATAAAATAATATATCTTTAATAATTTTAATGAAAAGTATATACTCAAGGGCAATGAAAACACACCACCCAAAAAACCTGCACAAACTGTCCTAAATTATAAAACTTTAAATCGACTCCCTTTTTATCGTCTTTCAACCTATAAAGGAACATGTAGACATTGCATGTCTTAACATCAAACATAAGACATCGCGATGTCTTGTTTGATTGGTGGTCATTAAAAAGGCCCTTTTGGCTTACTCTTTTAATTGTATTTTTGAAACAAGTTTTAAATTGCATAATCAAAAGTTCTGTTTCTTAGAGAATGAAAATACAGTATTAAAATTCACATTTGTTCTGAATAAAAAGCAGTTTAATGATCAACTTACATATGGTATAGGATAAACTTAGAACAGTATGTAATTTTTTCATTAAAATCAAAAGAATGTAAATAACCTTATGTTACTCGTATTTTCGAGTGATTTGCACTGTTAAGATCCATCAGCAACGCCAAGGGTATGGTTAAGCCCTAGAAATTAATGAGCATTAGCCTATGCAAGAATCAGCTGTCTAGACTATGACATCCGTTCGACAAAGTGATAACTAGCATTTTCTACTGAGCTAGAGGTTATGTCACCAAAAATCAAACGTAGGAAAGGGTTTACAAACCCACTTTTCAGATATAAGATGAACAATCTCTAACCTATTTCTTCAGTCATAGTTTCAAAAACCTTCGACTGTTTCCGAGCTTACTCTAACATAATGGTACAGTAAATAGTCCATTACAAATTCATTTAGATTGGTAATGTTCATGACTGATGTTTTGTTACATTAAATAATTCAATGAGAAAAAATTCAGGCGGTGTAAAGTCATTGCTAATGGGTATATATTAGTTTGAATTGAGTAATCGGCTGCTGCAAACACTATTTCAGTAATAAGAAGTGACTGGATCATATGAGAATAAATTCTCGGTATTTCTTCCACCAGTATTTTTCACACTTCTATACAGTGTGCTTAGATCAGAATGCACATATATTCAGGCTGATCTTAGTCTATACTGTATGCTAAAGGCTTGTGTAGGCCTACAACAGGAAAAACTTTTATCGACATGGAAAGGGATAATAATTACTCAAAAAAAGCTGTTTATGGTTGAAATGAAACTCAAAAGGTTTTTTTTTTCGAAGTTAATCGTCTTGCAAACTTCCTGCTAAGTGCTTGATTTAACTAATAAAAAAACTGTATTCTCGCAAACTTACTGCAAACTTCCTGTTTGCAAATAGATTGCAGAAACACATTGAGTTTTTTATTCAAGATTTTTGCAGAAAGTTTGTAGCAAATGAATTTTCTGCCACAAACACATGTTAAGTTGCTGCTTACTGTTCCTGCAAACAGATTAGTTTGGGTCAAATTTGCTGCAAACTTTGCATTTCTGTAAGGGTAGTTTGGGTTCTAGCTCTTCTTTCAGTATATGTATCATAATGTATCCTAAAAAATGCATCTGAGAGTTATACAAAACATGGATAGGGACCTTTATTTGGCTACCAATTCTGAAACAAAATACCTATTACAATACTGTCTTATTGATGATCCCCTTCCACTATAACTTCAAGTTAATTTCCTCCAATCAATCATATAGCTTGCAGGACCACTTTTTTTCTATTCAAGGAGTTTGCAGAATGTTTGCAGCAAATGGATTTTCTGCCACTAACACATGTTAAGTTGCTGCTGTTCTTGCTAACAGGTTAGTTTGTAGCAAATTTGCGGCAAATTTGCAGCAATCTTTGTATTTATGTAAGAAGAAGCTACACTTAACTTCCGTATGAATGGTGATTATTGATACATATTTTGAAATCTTAACTTTGCGAGTTTAAGTCTATATTAAGAAACACATATATGTCGACTAATAATAGGGATCAAAAGGAAGATTAACTTAGTGCAAGGTCATCGTAGATCAATAATACTACTTTGATATTTACAGTCAATGTAATTTTCAGTGTAAACTAGTGTTAGATTTTTCATGACCCTAATTATATTAGCGGCTTGATTATTTCCCCTTGAATGTGTATTTGTACATTATTTTTATTATCTTATGAACACAGTGGTTGCCAAATTATCTCCCTTCAACTTTTAAATTTTACTCAATTTTTGTTATCATGTTGCAAATAGATCATGTACTGAAAACAAGTAAACTGGGAAATAGCTCTCACCAGGTAGGACAAAGCCGCAATATGAGGGGGGGGGGGGGGGGGGGGGGGGGGGGGGGCTACTTAGGGATGGTTCTAGTCTAGTTAGTCTAGTTCAATCTACTTACTATATATCTAATAGAACCCCATGCTCTAATATAACCCCATCCCCCTGTGTGGATGTCAAAAGCAACCTGTTTTTGACCACAGTAATTGGAGAAAACTTGAAGCCTCTAATAAGTGCCCATCCCCAGCAAATCAATGTCAAATCAACAGAATAATTAAACTTTCTAGACTGAATGAAATGGCCTGAAAACCTCACTCCTACACTTTGCAAAATAATTTATTCATTCATGCAACACATTTGGTTTTGATGGTAATTTTTCAGCCATAGAAATCTGCAATTTGGGGTCTTATTTGGGCATTTGATTTCTTCTGTGTTTTACATCTATTAAAGAGCCCCATACAATTCTTAAAGAAATGCAATGATTCTAATATAAACCCAGGGTTTGTATTAGAGCTTTGACAGTATTTGCAATGTTGTCAGTATTGGTCCAACATCAAGATTACATAATCAAAAATGTGCTAGTTTTGAATAGGGAAATCAGCATAGATTTGTTTGTTTGCATGGGGTTTAACGCTGCTTTCAACAATTTTTCAGTTATATCACAGAAGCTGGAGCACCTAACAATGGATTATTATCAACTCATTTGCAAGACACAAATAGTTGGAAAGAATGAATGCCGCCATTGGGGATTGGGTGTCTGACATGCTACCAACTGCGCTATGATTGTGGAAAAAATGAAACAGGAGAGTTAGAGGCCTTCTAATTTATAGAATGCAGCATCAGCAAAAAGTAGTTCAAAGTAAGACTTCTATGACAATCTCTTATCATTCTAGCCAACTCCAAAATTAAATCTAATGTGGTACAAGGCATCAAACTGTTCAAATGGTACAATTGTATCTTAAATTATCTGAAATTCAAATAAGTTGAGTACCTTTTAAATGATTACATTTTTAGAGCAATGGATCAAACTTAAAGGAGTCCAAATACTATTTGAGCCTGTGCATGACGTTTCCTACAATTTCATGTGTGTGTGATGAAAAGACATTGAGTAGCGTTGACAGCAACATACTGTAAATATAAAGTTACCTGACAGTCTACAGATACCTTGAGACCTTATCTATCTACCAAATACATAGTGAAGATTCTGGTCAGGCTGTGCAGATGCACAGACTGGTCAGAGTCTTTGCTTAGTGCATATTTGAAATTGTTGGAAATATCATGCACTGGCTCATTTTTTATTTTTTCATATGGTTTTTTTTTGCCAAAAAAGCAAATTATAGTGACAGGGTAGAGACTCTTCCGAGTCTGGAGTTCTATAGAGGCCCTGGTAAGTGGCTTCAATCATTTGCCCATAAAGTTGGTTTCTAAGAAATCTGTCAAAAAAAAAAAAAAAAAAATTGACATGCCAACACCTTAAAATATCAATAACCCCGGCCGATCAAAAATAGAGAACATTGGGTTTTAAAACCAAGTGGCTTTAATGCTAAATAAATGCAACTCATTAAATACTGAAGAGAAATGAAATATTATATCTATGTGTCATAATGCAAGCATATGGTAAAAGATAAATGTGTCTAGAAGTTCAAAAGGCTCTTTTATACTTAAATGTTAGCCGTACTGGTTAGAAACTCTTTCATTATTGAAAATATTAGTAGATGGCCTACTTTTTCGTACCTAATGACCATTTGGCCCCATTGTTTTGATTCTTGAGAGCATCCCAAACATCGAACAATTGAGTATAATAGGATATTGAAAAGACAAAACTATTTGGCAATTTTTCAGTCCTCAATTTCTTAGGTAATATTTGTTTGTTTATTTCAAGCCTCTGATATTAATCATACTAAAGAACTTCTCTTTAAGTCATACAGATGTCATCCCTGAATAGACCGACGCCCTTTCTGGCACGCCTTGGCCCGTCTTTGGTGATACAACAGAGCTGTTATGACTTCTATATATAAATGTATGATACATGAAGCAAACAAACAAACCTAAAATGTGGAAAGCTTATTTTCAGACAACTCTAACTTGGGAGTCTAAAAATGGATACAATATTTTTGCCTTTTCAATCTTCACTGAATATAGTGGCTTTAGTAAGTCATCCATATTACAGTGGGGGATGCGCCTAAACTAAAATATTCTTTATCTTAAAGAGAAACAAATCCAAAAGATCAAAACGCCCATAAGGTTTGAAAAAAGTTGGTCATCTACTAAAAGTTTCAAGAATGAAAGAATTTGCAGCCAGTACCGTCAATTCATACAAGAACATTTATAAGCCTTTTGGATAGCAAAAGGTTTTTCTATCTTTTACCTCATACACAGCAAGATACATTGACATACAGGTCTTAAAGTTCATGCAAGCACCTGAAACAAAAGTATTGCTTTTTTTTCTCAACTCATTGATCATGCCTTCATACTTTATTTCTATTCTTTACTTAATGAGTTTCTTTAAATCAAGCATTAAAGCCACTGGGTATAATGAAAACCTGATTTTCAATATAATTTGTATCAGCCGCGTTTTTATGTTTCTGGGTCACATAGCCTGATGAAATTTTAACAGGACAGATTTCTTAAAAAAAAAAAAACAACATAGGATTATGAAGCCTTACCAGGCTTAGATTGGCCGGCTGGCTGTCAGAACTCCTTCTGGGCTAATGCCAGAATCTAATTGTCAGTAACTTTCAGGGTTTTTTGCCAAAAACCTTATGAAAAAGTCAAAAATAGCCTAAGGACACCTTTTAGTTTGATCTATAAAAAAAATTATGTAAGCACAAAACAATAACCAACATAATTTTCATTTCCTCAATAAGACACTGATTTAACAGTGTGACGCTGAGTCAAGTTTTAATTTTTCCTTTGGAGTAGATTAAAAAGCTAAGAGATAATGTTGTTATATATACAAGGACATGTTTTGAACTAAAAAGTTTATTTGTTTGTTTGAATGGGGTTTTATGCCACTTTCAACAATTGAATAAAAAGTACTTATACATAATGCTGTTTTAAAATTTATAAATTGTGAAAATTTCATTAAAATCTGCTAATTATAAATACATGTATATACTACTCAAAGTTTGCTAAGCACCAAAACTTTTTTATATCATAATTTCAGGAAAAAATGAAATTTGATTATAAGAATGTGGAAAATGGCCGATAGTTATCAGTTTATCAAATTTTAAGAAGAAAATAAAACTATATAATGATAAGAAGACTTTAAATGTAGTCAAAACAGGGAGACCCTTGAAATTGGTCTGTTTTCTTGAAAATTGAAAAAAATTGAATTTGACAAAAAAAAAGTGTTCCTTCAATTGCATTTCATTCAATGACGAGAATGAGAGCCGGCACTGTCAACAACAGCCTGACAGCGCCTCTGCATACTCCTGATTAAGTTCTGGATTACTTTTTGGGGAATAACAGACCATTCTTCTCTAAGAATCTGGCCGAGCTCCTGGAGTGTCCTTGGCTGGATCTGGCAAGCCAAAACTTGGACCTGTAGCTTATTCCACATATGCTCTATCGGATTTAAGTCTGTGCGTGGAATGCCTTCTTGGCAATACTCTTGGACTATACGGGCCGTGTATGGCCAGGCATTATCATCCATTAAAATGAATCAATCCCCAATAGCACAAGTGTTAAATCTTACGTGGGTATTGAGGATTTCATCAATATATCTACAAGCTGTCAGAGTGCCTCTTTCAAAAATAACAAGATCAGTCCGCCCATCCCAGCTGATGCCACCCAAAACCATGATGGACCCAACCCGATAACAATCATGCTCAGCAAAGTTTGCTGCATTAAACCCTTAAACCGACCTTCTCCATACCCTAGCCTGCCTATCAGTGTGGGCCAAGCAATACCTGGACTCATCCGTGAATAGCACGGGGCACCAGAGTCTTATGGGCCAGCCAATGTGGTCCAATGCCCATGTTAACTGACGCTGACAAGGAACTGGGGACAGTGGAATACGAATACACATTTTAAAACATGATTTTTTTTTTTTTTTTAAATCAGCTCCTGAGGGACAGCGAAAAAGTTTGGTGCTTAGCAAACTTTGAGTAGTATAAAAGAAATATTGCATAACAAACGGCCCCTTTTTCAATGAGCAACAATCCCTAAGAAAGAAATTCAAGAAAGGTCTATCCATAGAACAATCAATACAGACATCAATGATATCCAAAAAATCATTTCAGAGAATATAAGTAATTCAAAATAGCCAGACTAATTAAGTTGTTTTTGACTTCCAAAAATTTTGTAATGACTAGTCTGTTGTGCTGGTAAAATTCTGGCATTCAAATTTGTTATTTGGAATTCTATTATTTGTTCACTAATTCAACAAACTGTTCTTGTCCCAAGAGATTTTGAAATTGAATTCAAATATAAACGGCTGGGTTATTTTTTCAAAGATAGACACAAACTTATATAAAAAATAGTACCGCCTGAAATTTTGTGGTACACGTGACCGATTGGTCCTCATTAAAACAATAAATTACACAATTATGTTCCCGGGCACTTCTCGTTGAGATCTATCCAGTTATGAAGTTTTGTGATTCTAGCTTGCATACTTTTTTAGATATGCTCAGGACAAAAAGTGCAATTCAAATAAACTCCCTCTTATTTGAAAGGGGATATAATAAATAGTATAGCTCTATAAATATAGATTGATTGATTGAATGGGGTTTTACGCCGCTTTCAACATTATTTCAGTTATATCGTGGCGGCTGGAGCACCTAACAATGGATTCCTGGTATTTCTCAAACCAGTACTACCATTACATCCTTTCCTAGCCTCCAGCTACTATCTCACATAGATCTACGATTATCGACCCATTGGTGAGAGACAAATAGTCGGAAAGATAAGAGTGCCGCCGTCGGGGATCGAACCCGTGACCTCTAGTTTGACAGTCCGACGCGCTACCAACTGCGCTATGACGGCGGCTCTATAAATATAGAAACTGAAAAGATACATGTTGCAATTTTGAAAGAAACTAACTTAATTTCACATTTTCAAAAAGGTATTTTTCTTTGTTTATAGATCTTAATTCGAACAACTGCTAGTATGTCTCTCTAAGACTCAGCTACTGCAAAAGCAAAACCTTTTTTGGGGTCTCAATAATCGATAATGTCAACTTGAAATTTTTGACAATTGGTGGGTAAATATGTGATAAATGGTGATGATAAATACTATCATCTGGCATAATCTTTTTTCTCTATTGCATAGATCTTAAACGCAAGATTTTCGTCTTAAGTTTTCTCTTGCCATAATTGGGAACAATGACTCATGCCAGATTTAAAAGACTGATTTGATTAATCCAAAAATTCAGACACAGGCTTAAGTAAATATCCATTTTTATATGAGACCACTCTCTCCACTGTCCTACATAGCTTCTTTGTTTTAAATACAATGTCAGGGAAGATCTTCCCTTTGGCTCAGTTGTTATTGTGTTGGACTTGTTAACCAATATTTTAAATATTACATGTCAGCGTAGGTTCGACATTGGCTTTTGTCAGTAATTTTGAATGCAATGCTTAAGACAGTTTGTTTATAAGACTATGAATTTAGTCAACACCAAAGTTTGAATCGTCTCGGTGATTAAAAACTAAATTATTTCCCCTGATAAGAGTAACCTCCTTAATAGTTAGCTCCCCTTAAAACTTTTTACTGAGAAAACCCAGTTCACTTGATGAGAATTACTTAAAATTCATTAAGAATGCAAGTCTTTTTCCTCTAATTTTATGTTTCCTCTAAACAATCATTTAATTGATTGTTTAGAGGAAATTAACTTCAAGTTATAGTGGAAGGGGGATCAATAAGACAGTATTGTAAAAGGTATTTTGTTTCAGAATTGGTTGCCAAATAAAGGTCCCTATCCATGTTTTGTATAGCTCTATGATGCATTTTTTTAGGATACATTATGATACATATACTGAAAGAAGAGCTAGGGCCCAAACTACCCTTACAGAAATACAAAGTTTGCTGCAAATTTGCCCCAAACTTACCTGTTTGCTAGAACAGTAAGCAGCAACTTAACATGTGTTTGCGGCAGAAATTTGCTGCAAACTTTCTGCAAGCACCTTGAATAAAAAACCTGTGTTTCTGCAAACTATTTGCAAACAGGAAGTTTGCAGTAAGTTTGTGAGAACACATTTTATTATTAGTTAGATCACGCACTTAACAGGAAGTTTGCAAGAAGATGAAATTTGAAAAAAGAAAATCTTTCAGTTTCATTCCAACTGTAAACAGCTATTTTGAGAAATTATTCCCCCTTCCCATGATGATCAAAGTATTTCCTGCAGCAGGCCTACACAAGGCTTTAGCAGACAGTGTATAGACTAAGATCAGTCTGAATATTTTCGCATTCTGATCTAAGCATACACTGTATATAAGTGTGAAAATACTGGTGGAAGAAATCCCAAGAATTTTATTCTTATATGATCCAGTAACTTCATTATTACAAAAATAATGTTTACAACAGCAGAATACATGTACTCCATTCAAACTAATTTATCATTTTCACTTAAATAATTAAAGACATATAATTTTTTATGCGCAGGCTCAAATAACCTAAGCTTAAATAATTCATATATCATCCCCAACATGAAAAGATACCATCTTAGTACAGTATAAATCAAATATCTAAAACAGAGATCAGATCATTCAGCAGAGGTCACCAAGAAGCTCAAAACAGAAAATATTGTTATTATTATATGGAAAATTATCATTAAGGCTCCCTTTCCTGTGATATGGCATGGATCCCTTCCATTTACAAAAGGGTTGATCTTTGTGACTTGACCAACATAATGACCAAGTTTCATGAAGATTGAGCCATATTTGTGGCCTCTAAAGGATAAACAAGATAATTATCATTAAGGCTCCCTTTCCTGTGATATGGCATGGATCCTTCCCATTTTCAATAGGCTTCATCCTTGTGACCTGGCCAACAATCTGACAAAGTTTCAAGAAGATAGGGCTATATTTGTGGCCTAAATATAATTTTAACTACTTCATCATTGCCGCACATGCTGCAAACTATTTGCTGAAAACAGTTGCTGTGAACTGTTGTTTGCAGCAAATTTGGGTAGCAAAATTATATCAAAATGTTCTCAAATTTGCAGCAAATGTTTTCAAGAGCCAATAAAATTGGTAAGAAGGTTGCTTCTACTTATAAATTTTCTATCTCAATAATCATTTATGCTCTACAGTATCAAAGTAATTAAGAAGCACTGAAATGTCTCAAAAGTGAAAGAAGTAAAATATAATTTGAACAGATTCCCATTAGATTAAGAGATGTTCATTGAATTTCAAATGCCCATACCTGAATTTATTGTGCTATTACTTTCCCCTTTTATTTTTTAATTAGCAATATTTTATATAACATTTTGTAAGGGCTTGTGAATCTTCTTTTGCAGCAATTTGGGAAGAATTCCTCTTTGAAAATCAATGTGACACTATGAAAACTAATGAGATGGTCCACTGAGTTATAGTCCGTTTGACTTCTACATGGACAAACATTTCGCCGAAAATCTCAGAAATTAATTAATGGAACATTTTTTTCTTGTCATATCATATTTTCAGACTAATACCATGGCAAGTTTTGTTTTTCAGAATTTTTTAGTGTAAAATAATGATTTTGTCCATTCCATCTACATGTTCAGTTTCCGCCTTTCATACCTACTTGTGTCTGTATTTAACGGAACAGCGAATTGCATAACTAAAAATAGCACTAATTTGCATAGGGGCAGAGTCGAAAGTGTAAGATTTTACTTGAGTTGTTTTAGTATAAAATCGAGTATTTTTATAGAATTAGTTTGTCAAAGATTTTTACTACATTTAGATTTCAAATCTGAATATATTCTCTCTTTGTTCAGAAACCGTTTGGCCAGATAATTGATAATTGTTTTTATCTAGGGATGGTAACGAGTACTAATTTTACAAATCGATTACTCGTTCACCTTTCCGATCGAGTACTCGAGTACTCGGATAGAATTGAGGACATTCATTTATTCTGTGTCTTCAAACGTAAAGATATACGGTATTTGCTGCATATTTTCGGTCGAAGGGGCAGTTGAAATGACATTTAATTGCTAATTTATTTTAAGAAACGAAAAATTGTAAAGTGCATGCTTAGAGAGTGTCATTTCTCGGTTATATTTCCAGGCATAATTCATCGTTTATATATAACTTTCTTGAGAAAGAAAACTGCAATTGATAAGATTGCGTTACAAGGTTTTGGAACGACGCTGCAACATTCTGTTGATCCGAAGATCCAAGTAAATCGCACTCTCCCTGATAAGAGTACCAATATCCGAAGGTGCGAAAAGTAACAAAATGACTTGGGGTTTTTTGACAGCAAGAACAATGACGGTTGGCACTTGATTGCAAATTCGGAAAAAAATGGATGGATAAGACGATCGACAGGCGCCCAGGTGTTGCAGAACAGCATTACATATGAAAGATCCATATTTTAAGAAAATATGAAAAAAAATAGATTCGAAACGAATTTACTATAATTTCATTTTTTTACCGATAAATTGATTAGTGAAATTGGTAATCAATAATCGGACCTTCAATCGAGTACTCGATTAATCGAATACTCGTCCCCATCCCTATTTTTATCTATTCTGAGATGACCCCCCATATTCACATGTTAAGACCAATCAAAAAGGGTTATTTAACATTGGGATTTTCATGAGGAAAACTTGTTAAGAAGCCGAGCTGTTAATTTTGTCTGAAAGAATTTTCGTAACCCTCTCACATTGCATGGTAATTAAATGGGTAGGGTAAGCATTCATCCTGTGAAATGGTGAAACCTCGCCTAAAAGAGGATTAACTTTTTGGCAAATATCAACAGGGCTTTCAAAAGGTCATTTTCCCTTAGTAATTTGGCTTAAAGGATGCTATTTTGAGCGTTTACAGGAGTCATTATGTCATTGATTAATTAAAAGGAGTTTTACGCTGCTTTCAACATTTTGTCAGTTATATCATGGAAACAACCTAACAATGGATTCCTGGTATTTCTCTCACCAGTACAACCATAGCATCCTTTCCTAGCCTCCATCTGCTATCTCACAGGTCTAGGATTATCAACCCATTGATGTGAGACAAATAGTCAGAAAGAATGAGAGCCGCTGTCAGGGATCGAACTGGGGACAGAGCATGCACCAGAGAGTCTCCATGAAGTAATGAGATGTCCTTACAGACACTTTCAAAAGTCACAAAAAGTAATTCAAGACACATATGTACAATATTCAATACAATCCCTATCCTATCAAGAAATATCAAAAGTATCAAACCATCTATACTAGCTAGCTTTGAAGTTAAGGGTTTTATTACATCTGTTTGATTTTAAGATAATTTCATGTGGATCCTTTTAAAGCCTTTATTCAGTTACCTTCATAAATGATCTGTTAACATGGTTCAAGTAAAACCGACTTGAAACCTGGGGTAATTATTGCATATGAACAAAAAAGCAAGTGTCCACAAAGGAGGTTTGGGGGAGTGTAAAAGTTCTTTGTTGGAAACCTTTCTCCTACATGTTAATTTTGAAATTCCACCATAATATGGAATATTGGCACACCAAATAAGTCAAGTACAAACATGTCACACAAATGACTTTAAATAGTGTAATATTGAATTTACCTATATACCATATGCCCTTTGGTAGTAAGGTTGGTTAACTCTTGTCATGCTGAACCCGGAATATTACTGCTTTGGCAGGAGCTATAGACAAACATCATCCTGCACATATGTGCAGTCTGATGTTAGTCTACACCACCTGTTACTCACTTTCAAACCAGAATTGTCAACAGATTTAGTTTTTCACATAAGAATTGACCTACAGTTCATACTTCTAGTGCTTTTTGCCCTTTGATTTTGATGAATTTTTTTAGCCAAAATTTATTCAGCATGACAAGGGTTAATACATGAAATGCAAAAAATCTTAATTCAACAATCAATCTTGCACAAAAGTCCCATTTTTCCATGACATTTTTCCATAACATTTCAAAGAGGTTTAATGTGTGCATAGTCACATTATAAGTAACATGTAAAGAAAGTTTCATAAAATCTGTCAATAAATGTACAGGTTGTGTTTATAAGAAATTTTCCACCACAAAGGCCACTTTTTCCATGACCCAGCAACATAATCACCAGGAAATCAAAGAGAGGGCTATCCAAAGTTCTGTACAAAATGACCCTTTTCCACAATGTTTTGGCTATACCGCTATAGCTATGGCGGTCTTGATTCACTGCTTGTGCTCATGAATACCTTGATTTTGATATATAATATACCTGGACATACTGCTTTTTCTCGGCTAATAATTGCAATCTAATATAATAAAGAATGTTGATTGGTTTAAATCGCATCACGTGGGGAAATCCATTGCACTTTATTTCTGTATAAAATGCAATAGGTCTATCGGGAAACCCCCGACCTTCGATCTGCATGTCCTGTGTTGTAGGCACTCGAAAACCCCTTGTTCCCCTTCCATATCGTAATATTGCTATTTAATATATTAGAAATTAAGCTATTGCGAAAGAATTTATGATTGAAAACATGCGGTTCAGATTATGAGTCGATGTTTACAGTGAGTCGACGAAGACCACCAGGCAACCCTCTCAGCTAAGCCCGATCACGAAAGTTTCGGTTAAAAATAAAGAATAACTTGTCAAAATTATTTTATGATCATAAGTACCTCTACGAATGTCAAATTGTCGTTTATTTGTGTACCATTTGATTAACGTTATGCCGTTTAACTTCGATAGTGAGAAAAAAAAATACACGATCTAAAAATAGATTGTGTAATACGCGCAAAAAGTAGACTCGAAACTTTAATGTTTAGGCGAGTATTTTAATGGTTTATTAGACCAAGAGGATTGCAATTATAAGGGCTGAGTATCTTTTTCACTGCGTTTCTTGGGGTATAAAGTGCAATTGCCTTAGCACATGGCTTAAACATAACGCCCTACTGGCGTTATTTGCCATGTGCTAAGGCAATTGCACTTTATACCCCAATAAACGCAGTGAAAAAGACACTCATCCCTATAATGAAGTGCCCTTAAAATCAGGTCTCAAACACTTTACATTTGCCACTGGTTACTAGGAACATAAGATTTCAAGCCAATGTCTGTGTCCACCTAGTTGAGTATAAAAATATTTTAAAATTAAAGGACATTGGTTTTATATTCATTGGCTAATTTTGCATTGAAATTATACTTCAAAATTAATATCTAAGATTAGCCGTATTTCATGAAGGTTAAATCATATAACAAATAATAACTTTATTTGTGTTAAAATGTTTGTAAAATCTAACTGTATTTTTTTTTAATTTTGTTTACAATTGAACCTTTTTTTAAGTAACTGTTCAGTAGTTAAGTTCAGAGAAAAAAAAATGTTTGTTGAATAAATTATTTGTTTGACCAACAATACTTATGTTCTCCACAAACAAGTAAATGGCTTGGCATGAATCAGATTTAATGTAGGCAGTTATAACCATTTTATGTCAAGCATTGAAATGCATTTTCCAATATTCACAATGGGTTTCAAGTGTCAATAATGCCAATTTTGTAAAATTATGGTAATAAGAGAATGTTGGTAAAACATTTATCCCCCCCCCCCCAGCACACACAAGAGCAGATCACTGGCATATTCCTTGTCAATTTTTCTTAGGCTCTCTGAAAAACGTAAAGTATCCAATGAAATAATTTTTTGAATTATGCTTTGGACATAAAACAATTTATACGAGGATTGATCAAGCCACAAGTGCAAAGCAGTATAGGCCCTCTTCATCAAAGGAGGGGCATAATATTTTTATCATTAGCATAGCTGTAACTACAATTGATGTACAATTTTCAGTGAGGTGTCAAAGATCAATTTTAAATTGAAGCTGATAGGTAATAACTGTTTTTGGATTGATTTTAACTTGAGCTGCTCATAGAGGCCAACACAGAGCATACCTCTCCCTTGAACTTTCGGTCAATAGGATTTATTAACTTTAATATCTACTGTGTTTGATAAAGTTATTCTTAACCTTCTTTTGATTTCATTGGTCTGAATAACATACACAGTGTGTATATATTTTTCATATTAATTGTTATCCAGGAACAACTGCCTAAATGAAGATACTTTGTAAATTAGGAGTTTAGATATAAAATATTTTAGACTTATCCAATTACAAAGAATTTGCAGGCAATCAACATGCCTTCAAATTTAATTAAGTCCACAGAATATTACAGAAAAAACTAGAACTGTCGCAAAGCGGACTTATACCCTCCACCAGCACTTTGTCAGAATGTAAGTGCTATAAGTGCAAGATGTGTTTGTAACAAATATTGAGGTCATATACAGCAATTGCATGAAGTTTCATGATTCTAGATCCCTTGGTTCTTGAATTAGAGTCCGGAAACGAAAACTGAACAAAAATTTAATGTGACCTTGACCTTTAACCTATGTGATCTAAAAACAATAGGGTACTTCCTTGAGTCATAAGTAATATTAACATAGTGTTTCATGACTCTAGGTCGCCTGGTTCTCGATTTAGAGTCCGGAAACGAAAATTAAACAAAAATTTACTGTGACCTTGACCTTTGACCTATGTCACCCCAAAACAATGAAAATTGCAGGTTCATATGATAGGATTAATTACCCAATTTGGTTACTCCCCTTATGGTTACTGAGTTTTGCAATTTTAAATTTTGACTACTCTCCCCCCCCCCCCCCCCCCCCTTCCATAAAAAGTTCAAAATGGCATAACTCTAAAACTAATGACTGGATCAGGATGAAAATTGCAGGTGCACAACTTCATATGATGGGAAACATCCTAATAAAATTTCAGCAAAATTGATCCAAAACTGTGGGAGGAGAAGAGGACACAGAATTAGAAAAAATGTACCCCTCCTTAAAAAGTTCAAAGGGGCATAACTCTAAAACTAATGACCAAATCTGGATGAAAATTGCAGGTGCACAACTTCATATAATAGGAAACAACCTGATAAAATTTCAGCAAAATTGGTCCAAAACTGGGGGAGGAGAAGAGGACACAAAATTATGTCTATGGACGGGCGGACGGGCGGACGGACAGACGGACGGACGGACGGACAACCTGATTCCAGTATACCCCCCCATAACTTCGTTTTGGGGGGTATAATTAATATAAAGGGAGAAATTGCTTGAAACAATCATGAAATGAAATTAACTGTCAGTTTTTAAATCAATCAAACATAAGATGACGAGAGTTATTCTCTAGACAAAGAAGTGGACACCAGACCGCACCCCTAGACACAAGATGGTTAAAGAGCTGGGTTGCTTGACAAAAATTTATAATACCCTGTGTCAAGCCTGACAAACCTGGTTTCAGAATTCATAAACCTTTGCAAACATTTCAGAAATTTTACCCCCTCTTTGCATGAATGCATGAGTGCAAAGCATGGCAACATTTCAGGCACATAGTTTTTTTGCATCTTGAACCCAGGGCTGTCTTAATGCTTAATATTGTTTCGTAGTCAGACCAAGGGGTAACAAGAGCACCGCAAGTGGATGCCAACGCTCGGCTGTTTATTATTTCTAAGGCAAATGCAAATAAATGAACTTGGTACCTACAGAAAGGTCTTGTACCAAGCAATAATCATTTGAAATATGAAGGCTCTTTAACTTACCATTCAAAAATTATGACCAAGGTTTAATTTTTTAAAACAAATTTGACCTTGAAAAATGACCTTGACGTTGACTTATGACCTTGAACTTGGTACCTACAAAAAGGTCTTGTCCCAAGCAATGCTCATGTAAAATATGAAGGCTCTATGACTTACCATTCAAAAGTAATGACCAAGGTTAAATTTTTTAAAGAAATTTGACCTTGAAAAATGACCTTGACGGTGACTGATGACCTTGAACTCGGTACCTACAAATAGGTCTTGTCCCAAGCAATGCTCATGTGAAATATGAAGGCTCTATGACTTACCATTCAAAAGTAATGACCAAGATTAAATTTTTTAAAGAAACTTGACCTGAAAAAATGACCTTGACATTGAGTGATGACCTTGAACTTGGTACCTACAAAAAGGTCTTTTCCCATGCAATAATCATGTGAAATATGAAGGCTCTATGACTTACCATTCAAAAGTATGACCAAGGTTAATTTTTTTAAAGAAATTTGACCTTGACCTTGTTTGTGAAACATGAATGCCCCTGGAACAGCATTTTTTTTTAAAGTTTGACCTTGACAGATGATCTTGACCTTGTCACATGACCTTGCCCTTGTCACATGACCTTGACTTTGGTGTACAGCTTTGTATGTCAAATACTTTTGGAGGAAAGGCAAAGGTTAAGTTTTCGGGTTAAGTTTTCGGACAGACGGACAGACAGACATGAGTTAAACAATATGCCCCCAATCTCTTGATACCATTCAAAAGTTATGACCAAGGTTAAAGTTTGTCACGCCAATGACAAAGCCAACGCCAGCGCCAACAACAACGACAACGCGAACGACGCCAAGGTGATCATTATACCTCAGGTTTGCTTCGAAAACAGCCGAGCTAAAATTATGTGTATGAGCTAAGGAAAACAAACCATTTACTTACTTGTTCACCATCTGTCTGTCTGTCTGGTTTAGTATCTAGGTTGGACAATGTATGTTGAATTACAGGCACCTTTTCTTTGAAATCGTTCAGTTTCCATCTGTGAAGAACATAAATTTCAACATACTTTATAGTCTAATACAACTACAGTTAATGATATGATTGACATAGTGAATGATTGTGGAATGATTTGAGAATTTAATAGAATATGTGGGATGGGCAAGTTTTGAATGAAGTTTAAGGCAGATAAAACAATATTTCTAATTTCATCCGGATCGCATGAAAAAAGTGATATTTTATTACCTCCCTTTAAATAAAAACTTTAACTACATACTATACGATTAAAATCCAAACCTGCACAACAAAGATTGTAGAATGTAAATACATGTATACCTAATTTTCAATGAAAAGTTGTTTGTGTTTGAGTGATTTGAGTAAGTTGTTAGAATGAAATGATATGGAGCTTTGTGTGAGAAATTATAAATGATTTCAATAGGATAGGTATCAAATTTATGATCTTTCTTCTTGTAATGTTGAAAATCACTAATTAAAAGAAAGCATATTAAATTTTCAAAAAAGAAAGTGCAGTGTGCTTCATTCTAATTTTAATCTTTCATCCAGTTGAAGACATGTTTTTCTGTGCACAACATTTGGACTAGCAGTACAGACCAAGATCAGACATGAAATCTTAATCTTCACTGCCTGCTGTCTACTTAATTATTTGGGGAAAATTAAGTAAGAATAATTTATGTTATGTTATAGTTGTGTCTATCAATATTCCTGCTATCTGTTTGGCTGTAAAATTGGATTTATTCCCCAATGAAAACAATTTTGAGTACGCAGCCCTTAGCTCAAATTTCCGCATTCAATCTGAAGTTGTGGACAAAGTTCGGAAAAAGTGTGGAAATTCTGCAGAAATAGGAAATTTCTGAAGATATTCCGCAAAAGTGGCTCCACAAAATGCAGATATTTTTCCGAAAAACGGAAAGAATGCGGAAAAATGGATCTCTAGTTTTCTTGCCTGCGTAAAACATGTGGAAAAATGGAACTTAGTTTTTTTGTACTGCGGATAAGATGCGTAAAATGGAACTTAGACATTTAACAAGTTTTTACCTTGCGGAAATTTGGACTTAAACTTTTTGTTCATGTGGAATAAAATAACTTAGAAATTTTAATCTCTTTTTTTCTGTTCATAGCCTTCTTTAAATAGAATAGAACACATTTGCAAAAATTATGACATAAATGGCCTCAGTTAAATCAAATCTCTTTTTCAAATATTCATTTCATAGAGTTCAAACTGGTGATTCCCGTACGAAAAATTGTAGCGGATTCCGCTTGGAAAATAGGCGTAAATGAGACGGAAATGAAGCGGAAATGGTCACTTATGCTTGTAACTCAGGCGTAAGTTTAATTTACGTCTCTGCTACATCATAAAGAACTGGCGTAATACATCAGAAATTACAGGCGTGAAATGAATTCAAAGCGGAATTTCTTTTCTATTCAGTTTTACAGGCGTACTTCAACACTTAAACTTATTCTAGAGACGGATTTTACAGACTTAGCATTTTTATGGAAGCGGAAAGACACTTTCAGCAAGCGTAAAATAACTTAAACTTTTGTTAGAGGTGTATTTTTCTAACTTAAACATTTCATGTGAAAGAAATCATTACTGTGAGGAAAATTCATGCCGTGATATAACTGAAAAATGTTGAAAGAGGCGTAAAACTCCTTTCAATCAATCTTTCACTTACCCTTGAAATGTTATGTTCAATGTTCAAGTTTTTGTGCTGAAAATCAGTGAACTGCAAAAATTGACCTTGACCTTGGCAAATAACCTTGACTTTACTATCCACAAAAGGGCTTTGTCACAAGCAATTCATATGTAAAATATCAATGCTATATCACTTACCATTACAAAGTTAGAGCAAATGTAAAAGTTTTAATCTTTTACAAATTTGACCTTGAAAAATGACCTTGACCTTGACTGATGACCAAGAACTCCATGAGAAAGGTCTTGTCCCAAGCAATCATCATACATGTGAAATATGAAGGCTCCCCCCCCCCCCCCTCTCCTCCCCCTCCCCCCCCCCCCCAAAAAAAAAAAAAAAAAAAAAAAAATATCTGAATTTACTCACAAAAAAACTTCTTATTTTCAAGTAAATATCTTTAAATACAACCATAATATCTGAAAATATTTTTGAAAAAATATCTACAAGCTTATTAACTTACCCAAACGAATGCAGTAAATAATGTCCAAGTCTAAAAATGACTAGGATTCTAGTCTATAGAAATCCAAGATGGCTGCCGATTTTAAATGAAATTTCCGTTGACTTGTTTTTTTGCCTTATTTCCTTTCACATTGGAAAGAATAGCACAAAGAAGGTATGTAAAAAGCAGTAATTTGATGATTTTTAATAGAATCTTGTCCTGTAGGACCCTAAAAAAAAGTTATTTACAAATATAAGACAACTTAAATCTCAGTAAATAGTGAATCCTTCGGAATGCAAAAATTGAAAAATGATTCCATGGTTTTAATGAATTAAGCCAAAATTCATAGTTCCAAATATTATTAAACCCACATTAAACCTTGTTACCCCAAAGGTATAGAAGAATTATATGAAATGGATATATCAAATTGTATTATTTTTTGTAGATTCGTACCAATAAATTTTCGACCCCATGTCTTATTTTAGCAACATGTTTTTTAGAGTATATTGTACAGTGCTCTCAACAAGGGGCAAAATCAGAAATTTTTTTTATTCTATGCTGGATTTTCAGGATTTTTTTTTCACAAACTAAGGAATTCCCCCCCTTCCAAACACCTCCCTTTTCTACACACTTTTTAAATGCTCCTCTCCTTGTTAGAATAAGTTTTATTGTTCCCAAAGTCCATTATTCTTGGTTGGTCTTTAAAAATATAAACTTCCAAGGGTTAAAACTTATAGCTTTAACTTTAGGCTGTAGGTACAAACTTTGGGTGCTCAATCACCCTTTATAAATTTTGGAAACAAATATGAGGAACTGAAGTTTCTATTTGGAATTGCTCTGTAGATGTTTCTTGCATGATGGACCTAGGAAATGCTGCTTACCCAAATTTTAGTTAAGATGTTTTGATATCCTTCGATATAACACAGCTTTATTCTCCCCCCCCCCCTGTCATTCCAAGGGTGATAAACATTCTACGGGTAGTGTGCAAAAAAAATGTTCTGGCAGTTGAATTAAACTTATTAATATATTTGAACTTATGCTGAATTATCTGAATAACTAAGACAAAAAATGACTCTGTCCTTTTCAAATCTCTCGTCAGACATTTTGATGGAGTCAACTTTTAAATGACGTAATTGGGATTTTTTTTGTTCTTCCAGGATGCCGTTTAAAGACGATGGTAGTTGATTGACCTTTGCGGTATTGTTTTTATGGTAGGACCTTTTTTCACTTCGAATAAATTACCCGTAGATCTATTCTAGACACTTACAAAGCAACATTTTGAAATTTTATCAGTCAGAGCTGTATGAATTCCGTTTGATCTTAGGAATATTCCCCTGATTTGAATTTCATTTGTTTCAATAGGCCTATCAAAGAACCCTAGTGATCTGTATCTGACAAAGAAAGAGAATGGCAGAAGCTGTAATGACGCGTTGCATTGTCCAAAACCATGTATGTTACATATGACTTTTTTTTATGCCCCCGATAGGGAGGCATCATAAATTTGACTTGTCCGTCCGTCCGTCTGTCCGTCCGTCCGTCCGTCCGTCATTCCGTCCAAAAACTTTAACATTGGCCATAACTTCCTTATTACTTAACATATTCGCATCATACTTTACCACAACATTCCTTGGTACATTACCTTTCTGTAGGCACATACTTTGGTGACCTTGACCCCTGGATGACCTTGACCTTCAACATAGATTGGCCATAATTTAAAATCAAAGCGGTGTCGGGGGCATTGTCATCTTACAGTGACAGCTCTTGTTGTCAGTTATAATGTATGTTCGCAACAAATAACAGGGAGTTTTTCTTGAATCTCAGACGTTTTTTACGTAAAAGATATTCTTGTTGTAATTTCTGAAATTTTGGACATACATTACGTTGATGTCCACTTATTGAGCGCACTGTGCATTCTATTCACAATATAAGTTAAAATAATTTTTCAAGCAATCACCTTAATATATGAGTGAATTTATCAAGTGTGTATTTACTGTATTGACCACTTACAAGGATTATTTCTAATTTCCAGACAAAGTTTGTCCTGAACCTATTTGAATTATGCTGGACTGATTAACTGTTAAAAGAGGCCATGATTGAGAAGGCAGCCTATCATCTAACCGAACAGTTTGGGGCAGAATACCTGATTTAAGGACTTTCAGGAATCAAAAGATCAACAAAATATGTACTGAGAGGACATGGGTTATGAAAACTAACAAGATTGCATCAAGTATGTATGAAAGGTATTTACAAATCCATTTCACTTAAAACCATTTGGTGCATTTTTAGCTCACCTGAGCACGAAGTGCTCAAGGTGAGCTATTGGGATCGTAGAATGTCCGGCGTCCGTCGTCAGTCGTGCGTCGTCCGTCGTCCACAATTTCTTTAAACATCTTCTCCTCCTAAACCAGTGGGCCAATCTTGATGAAACTTGGCAGGGATGTTCCTTGGGTCAAGCTCTACCAAAGTTGTTCAAATAAATGAAATCCACCCTTAACTTTCCCTTTACCCTTAACAAAAAGGGTGAAAATATGAAAATCTTTAAAAATCTTCTTCTCTGAAACCAGAAGGCAGACAGCTTTCATTTTTGGTATGTAGCATCATCTAGTGGACCTCTACCAAGTTTGTTCATATCAAGACCCTGGGGTCATATTTGGGCTTTGCCCGGGCGCAACCCTTTTTACATAGAATCAAAGACCGAAAATCTTTTAAAAATCTTCTTCTCTGAAACCAGATGGCAGACAGCTTTAATATTTGGTGTGTAGCATCACCTAGTGGGCCTCTACCAAGTTTGTTCATATCAAGACCCTTGGGTCATATTTAGGCTTCGCATGGGTGCATCCCTTTATCTCTTATGAGCACGAAGGTTAAAAAACCGAAAACCTTCAAAAATCTTCTTCTCTGAAACCGGATGGCAGACAGCTTTCATATTTGGTATGTAGCATCATCTAGTGGACCTCTACCAAGTTTGTTCATATCAAGACCCTAGGATCATATTTTGGCTCCACCTGGGCGCAACCCTTTTTACATAGAATCAAAGAGCGAAAATCTTTTAAAATCTTCTTTAATCAAAACCAGAGGACATACTGCCCTCATTTTTGGTATGTAGCATCATCTAGTTGGCCCCTACCAAGTTTGTTCATATCAAGACCCTTGGGTCATATTTGGGCTCCAATCGGGCGCATCGCTTTATCTCTTATGAGCACGAAGGGTGAAAATAGGAAAACTTCAAAAATCTTCTCTGAAACCAGAAGGCAGACAGCTTTCATATTTAGTTTGTAGTATCATCTTATGGACCTCTTTCAAGTTTGTTCATATCAAGACCCTTGGGTCACATTTGGGGTCCACCGGGGTGCATCCCTTTTTACATAGAATCAAAGAGCAAATAGGCATATCTGTCTTGCTCTTCGCTGAAAACGTTCCATGGTATTGATCTTAGGCAATTATCTTCATTTTGACATCTGCCTATCTAATTAATGTGATGTCCCAGGGGTCAAAGAGACTCAGGTGAGCGATCTAGGACCATCTTGGTCCTCTTGTTTTTTTCAAATTACCATATCATTGATTTTTTTCCCTGTATTGTAACAACCAATTTGCTGAGGCTTGAGTTTGCCCCACAGAATATTTCAGGTAGGACACATAGATGAAACTGTGTGCAACACACCCAATATTTTCAACACACCCAATATTTTCAACACAAAAAAATTTGCTCAACATCCTCAATACATTGTTTTGATACTTTTTGCCTTATACAAATCATACAGTGAATTTGGTTAAAGTTTTCTCACATTTTTACGCTTTAAGTATTTGGAATTAGGTTTAGTAAATACGAAAGTGTGTAGAAAACATATGGTTACTCAATTTGGGATTGTAAAAGATCTCAGATTTACAAATAGATAAACTGCTAAATAACCCTTGCAGCAATAATTCTGGTTCAGAATGTCATGTGCAAAGATATCTCCATTTAGCCAAATGAAATGAGAAATTAAAATTTCTGGCAAGAAATTTTACCAAGGCCTTAAACTTTTCTGGTTTTCAAAAGAAAATCAGTTGTGGACTAAATCAAGAATATAAATAAATGTGGAACATAAAAAATGAAATTAATAAGTTGTTATTTACAACTTATTATTATTATCTTTTATGAACATACAAAATAAAAGCTTTAATATCAAGCTATAGTTTGAAAAAATTCTCATTAGAGAATGCAAAACGTTGTATAGTTTTGGGCCAAGTAATGTGATGATTATTTGTTTTATTTTTCAGAATATGTCAATTCCAGTCTGGCTTGATGGTCATTTTACATTCTGGACAAAAATGGTTGAAATAGATGAGGAATTTACAGAGATGATTCACTGAACAGAAATGGATGAATATCAAGAATAACTTGGTGATTGAAAATAAAGAAATTTGAAATTTTTTTGAAGTACTATTACATAATGTATAAATTTATCCTTCTTCTTATATGAAAGTTGTCATGCCTTTTTGCTTGGCTGTTCTAGAACATAAAAATTGAATTTTTTCATCATGCTGTCATTGTAT
Source organism: Fragum whitleyi (assembly GCA_948146395.1). Classification (NCBI taxonomy): domain Eukaryota; kingdom Metazoa; phylum Mollusca; class Bivalvia; order Cardiida; family Cardiidae; genus Fragum; species Fragum whitleyi. The sequence continues at coordinate 37,415,218 of OX411555.1, forward strand.
CTGTGTCATTATTTCAAATACAATTGTATAGAGATCTGCTTGAAATTTTCCATTTGTGTTCACTATATGATTTACTGTAGAAAACTGCGTGATATGCCCTTTTTTACTGTTTTTTTATCTGGATCATCTAGCCAAGCATTGGCGCCAACAGAGCTAGTGATTTCCCTTTCAAAATCAAAATTTATATTATTCATCAAATACTATGTTGTGGGTACTCATTCGAAATGTTTCATCAATTCATTCCCTTTGAGCACACACAAAATAGGGTAAAGATTTAAAAAGTAAATGCAGATCTAAAGTCTGAGTAATTGTGCCATTCAAATAAAATTTTGATCTATAGCTCTAAAGTCAATGTAAAAATTGGGCTTGTGTATAGCAGAGCTCCTGGCACATAACTATGGATTTTCAGTGATCAATACTTAAAACCTAGGACCTGTAGATCTTTTGGAGGATTGATAGTAGCCACCATGTCAAAGGCTCTTCAGGCCTATAGTACTGGTCCAAGATTTTCAGCTCGGCTGTTTAACAACAAAACATCAAGGTATTATCATCACATTGGTGTTGTTTGCATTTGTATTGGTGTATGTGTTGGCAACTGGCAAACTTAAACCTTTAAATGGTCATATCTCTTGTTAATGAAGATATGAACTTAAAATTTGGCATGTGTTCACTATCACAACAGCTACCGAGACTATAAAGTTGTATAACTATAGCATCTTTTTGTAAGAGTTATGCCCCTTTTTCTTAGATCTTTTCATTATCTAGCACCTGCAGCAGAATGCCGGTACTGGCATGCTGTGCTCTTGTTTACCAAATCATGTAATTTTAGTTGTTTCTTTTCCACACATAGAGTTTCATTCCACTGAGGAAAACATTGTGAGAAAAGGCGTTATTGCTTATTATATGCATTTTCTTCTATTCACTCACTATTTTCCTTAAAATAGAATGATTATTAATAGAATGATATAGTCTCCATCAAGGACTTGTTATTATCAGGGAGATACAGTAAGATTTAGGACATTCAGGTCCTGCATGCTGAAGGCAAAAAAGTGTTGAACCCTGATTTTGGAATGAATAGAGTAATTGTTCATTTAGGTAAATTCCAAAGAAGCTAGAATTCAAAGCGACTGTACTCTGAAATATTACCTAGTATGTAGGGAAAAAGAGAAATTGCTTTGTTCACACAATGTTTTTATTACTCAGGGGCTTGAAAACAAGTGACTTGAGTTAAAAGACATTTTTATGCCCCCACATCAATAAGATAGGGGGCATATTGTTTTACCAAGTCTGTCTGTCTGTCAAAACTTAACCTGAAAACCAAATATTTTTCTATAACCTCAACACTTTTGGATTGACAATGCTCATATTTTACATGAACAAAGCAGATAATTCAATGTCATCCATGAAGGTCAAGGGAATCTTCAAGGTCAAACTTATTAAAAAAATAAGCCATTTCAAGGGCAGAAGTGTTTTACAAAAATATCTTGTTGAAACCCTGAATATGAAATTCAGTTTGTCCTCAAAAGGATGACCTATTTTTTATTCCTTGAAAATATATAATATCAATTAAGTTGAGTTTTGTATCTCACCAGAACACTAAATGCTAAAGGTGAGGTTATGGGATCATGCTGTGTCTGTTGTCTCAATAGTGTGCCAAGATTTTGTTTTGTTTACTATTTGTCCATGTAAAGATTTATGTCTTTATTATTGCCCCCAAATACAAAGTAGAGAGGGGAATATTGGTTTCACCCTGTTTGTCTGACATACCTTCTTAGACCTTTTTTGTTACCGTGCTCTAACATAAGAACAAAGTTTCCTAGAATAATGGACTTTGTTACCATTAGCCATATGACAATTTTGTTGCCAGGGCTGTGCCATATCTTTTCTGTTAACAGACATTAAAGGTCAAGGTCACAATTGAACTTTGTCCAGTAACCTTCTGCAGAAATTGAACAAAGCGCTGGTGGGGAATCTTTGTCTGTTTTGTGACAGATCTATAGTTAAGAATTGAGATATTGTAGAATCCGACCAATTATACATTCACTTTTAACTGAAATTCCATCTGGTTTACGCTTGGTTTCCACCTGGTTCCTTACCAGCTCACTAGCGGAAAATGAGTCGTAATCCGCTAGTCAATTCCGCCTGGTTTTTCAACTACAAGCATTTACGTCTGTGGAAATATTCCGCTTAATTAGCATAATTCGCCTCAAATTACGTCTATTTTACGCTTGGTTTCCGCCTCATTGCTATTACTAGCAGAAAGCTAGACGGAGTCCGCTTAATAATTCCGCCTGGTTTTTCCGCTAGCAAGTGATTACGCCTGTAAAAAAAATACGCTTAATTAACATAATTCGCCTAAAATTCCATCTATTTTACGCTTGGTTTCCGCCTCATTGCTATATAAAGTTTCAACCAGCTTCCTAGCGTAAAATGAGAAGGAATACGCTTGATAATTACGACTATTTTACGCCTGTTTTACGGATGGAATTTTTCGTACAGGCAGTTTTTTCAGTTCTTATGAAAATAAAGGTATTAGAGCAAAACTACTGTAAGTGTCTTTAAAATATCTATCAGCATTTACAATAGTTTTGTGATGACCTCTCAAAATGGCATTAGTGTTAAGCCACCTGATAGTATGCTGATGCAGTAAAATGTCTTTGCATCTTTAAAAGACATGTTTTTGACTTTATATATTGTATGAAAATTATCTCCAGCCATAACAGGAATACTTTTCATCTGATCACTATCATCCTTTGCAGATTGAAAAAAGGCTCACACTTAGGACCATTCAAGTGAAATTTGGCTGATATCCATCAATAAATTTCTGAGAAAATTATTTCTAATGTTCCCACTATATTGCATATAAACCTCTGCAAATTAAAGTAATATTTTTCATCTGATTACAATCATTTTTAGCAGTCTGTTAAAGGGTAAACCAAGGATTATTCCTGTAGAATTTGCTTGATATCTGTTAATTTCTGAGATAACTCATTTTTACAATATATGGAAATTTAATCCTACCCATTAAAGCCATGATATTCAACTGTTTAATTTCCGTAAGAAATCTGAAAGAGGGTCATCCAAATAGGTTTCCTGTTTGAATTTCATGAAATTTATCAAGTATTCTAAGAGGAAAAGATTTTCAAAGTAAAAGTTTGTGGACTAACACATAATCCTTGGACACATTGCCATAACAATTAAGCCCGCTGGAATTGCAGCCACTGTGGAGCTAAAAATAATATCATACTAATAGTTTTGTAGGACACAATTTATTGCCTGTTTAAAGTTACTTACAATGAAAGACTATAGTAAACAATTTTATGTTGAGCCTTTGCAATCATTTTGTTGACTACAGTTTTTGTACTTAAGATTTCGCATTAAATTCGCAAATGCAAAGATCCATGTTAAAATCCTCGACTGTCAACATTCTATTTCCGCATTTCCAAATGCATACATTTTTAAGCAAATGCGGATATAAAATGCGGAAATGTCCGAATACTCCGCTTTCTGCATTCTAATTCTGCATTTCTGAATGCGTACATTTTTACGGAAATGCGAATTTTTCAAATGCGGAAATGTCCGAATACTCCGCTTTCCACATTATATTTCCGCAATTCTCATTGCGAACATTTTTACGGAATGCGAATCTTCAAAAGCGGAAACGTCCGAATACTCCGCTTTCCGCATTGATTTTACGCATGTCCTTCAGTCTACTCATTTTTCTATAAATGGCTTTAAAATGCGGAATTCCGTGTCCGAATACTCCGCATTTTATGCGAAAAATTTTCTGCGGAATGGTTGTGGAAATCCGCATTATTTGCGGAAATTTGAGCTAAGGGAGATGTTTTGTAAGCTTCCACAAAAAGTAATCCTGAAAGAAAACCGTTTCTTAACTGACAAATCTTTACATTTTTGCTTCATGATATTAAATTATAAGATACGAAGACTGTTTTTGTTAATTTCATTGAGGAATGAAACTAAAAACCTAATCATACTCAAGTATGAATCCGCTTTGCAATAGTTTGATAAGGTTACTAATTTCATACCTCGATGAAATAAACAAATACTCTCTGCATCTACTAATTAGTTGAAATGTCATAAGCAAGAGCACCACTTATGGGTGCCTATATTGGCTGTTTGGTGTTTGATGGAGGAGAAAAATCATCGAAAGGGTTATAATTCACACATAATGCATCTTGAGTTATCCCCCTTGAACGTAAAGGTTTTTCTTTTAAATGTAAATATGTGTGCAAAGTTTCAAGTGAGTATACCTTCAGAAATATTAAAAGATTTTACCAAAATTGCCACACACCTCTGTGGTAATGATGGTCTAGGTCTCGGGGTATTGCAGCTAGGTCACACATTCCAAATTCGTCTCTTAGTTACTGATCAAGCAGCTGTGAAACTCCAAGCTTTCTGTCGAGTCTTCAAAAGCCCCTGAGGTAAGAGGGAGAGATTGCTATCTAAATCTGTATTTTCTCATCCGCACAATATGTTATGGGTTCTCATTTAATTGCTCTTGATAAGACATTCAATTGAGTACTCACAACATAGGGTTTGGATAGCCAATAACAAAACAATTTCCGCCTGGTCTTTGTTAGACTGGCTCCCAAACCACTGTTCTGAAGGAATTAAGAAATTACAATATATACTGAGTTCCATAAGAAAGTGTGCACTTTCACTGTTTGCATTTTCCTCAATTTTTACGAAGCCCCAAGAAAATAAGGGAGCAAATTTGATATCATACTTAAGTCAAGACCTTTTGAAATAAAAACATGAATCAGTTTTGGATAATGTATCGCATGCTGCATACGCACTGGCAGAACTTAAATTGCTGAGATTTGACCTCCTTACAACTTTTTCTTTAGTAGGAGCTATGTGATGATGTTGCATTATAGAGTTTAAGAAGCCATTCTAAGCCATTTCCAAACAAAAGTTTTAATTTTTATGCCAAGGTTACATGTTCGTCAATGTTAGACATTGCTACGTTGCTAGGCCTGTAACATGTCCTTGAATGGTGCTATGGCGTTTTATGACATCTCGATTTGCTTAATAATGGCTAAATAAAATGACGACCTCGATTTCTATCAGAACATAAATACTCAATCAATTTTAATGACATTCTAAATCTGACAAGGTTCGATTTTGTTGAACGACATTTATTTGGTAGTCAAACCACGCTGTAGCATCATGTATAATTGTATTGAAGACGTGATTTAATGCTTAGAAAAGCTGCATACATTCAACTGAATGCATTTTCAGAATTATTCGTCTAACGCGTGATGCACATGCAAAATATGCAAATATCAAATGTCTAAATATAGCAGCAAAATTTTTGCTCATCGCACGATTTTTGTTTTCAAATATGGTTTGCACATACTCTTGGGGATAGTCATACGATGTTTTATGACAAAAGATTGTGTAATTTCAGAGATATTCAAAACTCAAAAGTGCACACTTTCTTTTGGAACTAAGTATATGTATAATTCAACTCATGGATTTTGTGCTGAAAGGCTATTATCTCTCTAATGTGCCGATCAGTGGCAGTTTTTGAGAATAAGGGAGGTAATTTGAAATAAAATAGTATAACATGAGTGGTCTACCATATCAATTTTAAAACTAACTTACAGCCTCGGAGCCAAGCTAGGTCTTTATGACGTATCAAGCATTCCAATGGGTTTGTGCAAAAAGCATTGTTAAATATAGATGCAAAAGTTTGGGTGAGTGATCAAAGGTCAATTTTGTCTATACCTAGTATGGACAAAATTAACATTTCATCTCTATCTTTAACTTGTGTTTCTTTAGTGCCAATTTTAGGCATGCATAAAATAACATATGAGCCAGTGCACGACATATCCAACAATTTCACATGTGCAAAGCAAAGCTTCTGGCCAGCCTGTGCAGGTGCACAGTCTGACCAGAGTCTTCACTATGCACTATATAAAAGTAAAGGTCTTAATCCCTCTTTTGGCAGTCAGCATATATTATTATTGCATCATATCATTGTCTACGCTGCTTCACAATTGTACCTCGCACACTGGCTCATATATCTTTTAATGCTCATTTAAAGTCAGCTTGTCACAAACATATTCTTATCTCTTTTATCCTATAAGTACTAATAATTTTACTTAAGTTGTGTTGTTTAGATATTTGCAATAATTTATTGGATGAAAAAATTGTTTTATTTTCCAATGAAAACAATTTGAGTACACAGTACTTATTAGTTTCCACACACAGAATATGTTTCTTGATTGAATTTTGAAAGATTGATTGATTGAATGAAGTTTAATGTTGCTTCAACATTTTTTCAGTTAAAGCCCGGCGGCTGGAGCACCTAACAATGGATTCCTGGTATTTCTCTCACCAGTACAACCATTCCATCCTTTTCTAGCCTCCAGCTGCTATCTCACATAGGTCTATGATAATCAACCCATTGAGTTGCTTCATGATATTCAATTAGAATTATAAATAGGATACAAACAAGAGCTGTCACTGTAAGATGACAATGCCCCCGACACCGCTTTGATTTTAAATTATGGCCAATCTATGTTGAAGGTCAAGGTCATCCAGGGGTCAAGGTCACCAAAGTATGTGCCTACAGAAAGGTAATGTACCAAGGAATGTTGTGGTAAAGTATGATGCGAATATGTTAAGTAATAAGGAAGTTATGGCCAATGTTAAAGTTTTTGGACGGAATGACGGACGGACGGACAGACGGACAGACGGACGGACGGACGGACGGACAAGTCAAATTTATGATGCCTCCCTATCGGGGGCATAAAAAGGTTTTTGTTGGTTATCAAACTAAAAACCTCACAAAACACTCATGTATGCATTCCTTTTTTGAACTCGTACATCGCTAATAGTTATCATGTTATGTAAGAAACCAAACTGTAAATAAAGTTTTTATATTTGTATTTGTGTATGTGATTATGTTGTAAGTTTCATAGCCCAATCCCGAAGTAATCAACTTATACTCGAGGGCTCCAGATATGGGGAATGATGACAATCATAACCCTATGTTGTGTGTACTTATTGGAATTGTCTTAATGACACGATTCCAACTAGAACAGTCGCAGAGCTGACTAATACCCCCCACAAGCACTTTGTCAGAATGCAAGTGCTATTAGTTCAGGATGTGTTTGCAACAAATATTGAGGTCATATGCAGCATTTGCATGAAGTTTTATGAATCAGGTCGCTTGGTTATTAATTAAGTTAGAGTTCAGAAATGAAAATTGAACAAAAATTGACTGTGACCTTGACCTTTGACCTAGATGATCAAAAAACAATAGGGCACTTCCTAGGATCATAAGCAACATTTGCATAAAGTTTCATGCTTGTAGGTCACTTGGTTCTCAAGTTACAGTCCATTTTCATTCCTGGACTGTAACTTGAGAACCAAGTGACCTACAGTCCAGTAATGAAAATTGAACAAAGGCTGACTGTGACCTTGACCTTTGACCTATGTAACCCCAAAACAATAGGGCACTTCCTTGGGTCATAAGGAACATTTGTTTGAGGTTTCAAGATTGTAGGCCACTTGGTTCTTGAATTAGAGTCCGGCACGAAAATTGAACAAAGGCTGACTGTGACCTTGAACCTTTGTGACCCCAAAACAATAGGGCACTTCCTTGGGTCATAAGGAACATTTGCATAAAGTTTCATGATTGTAGGTCATTTGGTTCTTGAGTTAGATTCCGGAAACGAAAAGGTCTACGGACAGGCAGACGGATGGGCAGACAGACGGATGGCCGGACGGATGGACAGACAGACAGACATGGTGAAACTCTCAATCGTCTATCAATTTTTTCCTCCAACCTGTCAGTGTTCGGGATAGTCCAGGTCCAAAGGAATTACGGGCCACACAATTGGATTCTGCATCTTTGTAGCTGATCAAGCAGGTGCCACTCAGTTTTCTGTTGGGTGTTTCTAAAGATGTCAATGGTATAGGACTTTGGCAGGCCTCACACAAGGTAAAGTCATCCTTGTTACATATATGCCGGCAGACATCACACTTCCATGGACCCCCATGTTGTCCAAAAGGTTATCCGAATTGGAACTTCCATGGTTTGAATTAGGTCCTAGGTAAACCATTAATTAAGTCATCTCTCTGTACTTTAAAACATCTTTTGTTTCCTGAAAAGATTCATACATTTTTGTTTGGTGATGATTTCCGTAACACTTAAAAGTGTAAAAAATGGACATTATATTCAAATAATTCTATCAGAGCTACCAAAAGGATGTTTTTTTGATTTCAATTTCAAATATTTCACTAGTCCTTTCTCAAACCCTATCTTGTGGGTACTCATCGGTATTGTCTCGATTAGACAATTTCAAATGAGTACCCACATCATAGGATTTCAGTGAGAAATAAATATTATAGACTGGACTTCCCCCCTCTTATTCGTACCTCAAGACTATGAATAATTGCTCTCTTTTTCCAACCAAGTTTACTGCCTTAATGGGAGACATAAAATTTAAGTTCTTTTTCAATGAGCTTCTGCATCTCTCTTCTACAGTATGTGAGTCTCTTAATAGCTTGAACACACAGGACTGGCTTAATAATTAATTGCTTGAGTCATCGCTAGTCCAAAAATTTAGATTGATTGAATGGAGTTTAACGCCGCTTTCAACATTATTTCAGTTATATCGCGGCGGCTGGAGCACCTAACAATGGATTCCTGGTATTTCTATCACCAGTACAACCACCACATTCTTTACTAGCCTCCAGCCGCTATCTCACATAGGTCTACGATTATCAACCCATTGGTGAGAGACAAATAGTCGGAAAGAATGAGTGCCGCTGTCGGGGATCGAACCTGCGAACTCTAGACCGAAAATTTAGATGTCTACTCTTGTACCATTAATTGGTAGTCATATCAATTAGTCTCACCTTTCATGTTCTGCCTTTGTAATTGCAGTGTAACAAACAAGAAAAGAGTCAAAATGTAAATGTATGTTAAGTCTTATAAATAAGACTAAGAGTCATTGCATTATTCGAGACAATACATTAGTGAACAAAATTTTCCTCCATGAAGACGTTTCATGTATTTTTGACAACCTCTGACATATTTTGCCTCAAGCCCCCCCCCCCTCCTCCCTGCAAAATGAACAACAGTACATGTGCAAATTATTCCACAAGTAATACTAATAGATTTCTAAATTATCAAACTTTTTCTATTTTAAAATCAGGTTATTAAAGTTACATTGATATATATAATTAATGGTTGAAAAAATCTCCAAAAGTCAGTGAAGGTGAAAATTGCATTGAATGGAGTTTTATACCGCTTTCAACATTTTTTCAGTGATATCGCCGAGGCTGGAGCACCTAACAATGGTTTCCTGTTATTTCTCCCACCAGTACAACCACCACATCCTTTCCTAGCCTCCAGCTGCTATCTCACATAGGTCTACAATTATCAACTCTTTGGTGATAGACAGATAGTCGAAAAGAACCAGTGCCGCCGTCGGGGATCGAACCCCTGACCTCTAGATTGACAGTCCGAGGCACTACCAACTGAGCTATGACGGTGACTGCGAAAATTGTACATTTTGAAGTCATTCAGCTATGTTATCTGTAGGTCACCTGAATGAAACATTTAGTTTTTGAAAATTTTAAGAGAGGCTCTGTAATAGGCAAATACTTCCTTTCTTACAATGTTTTCTTGCTATCATTGCCTTATGACAAATGATATGACTTTTTCAATCTAAGGATATGTATGGTTACCAGCAATACCTTTCTTTCTCAAAATGGTTTCCATAGTTAAGAACCTTTTTGTAGGGAATTATTTTCTGGAAATAATCAAAATGATTATTTTAGAACTTCACATAATTTTAGGCAAAGTAGGATTCAAGACTATTAAAAGTCAATGCATTTCTTCCTTTCTAATAATGTTTTCATGTTTTTAAACCGTCGATACAATAAATTAACCACAACATTGAAACTAGTGTTGATTCCTGATTTTCATATCCCTCTTTTTTTGTTAAGTTTGATAAACCATTAACCTTTTTTCAGAAAAATGTTCGAATTTCAAAACAGGATGCATTCTTTTAACTAAAATATTTACATGGTCACTTGCAAAGTCTATGAATTTGGCTTAATTAAGTCAGTATTTTTCAAAACTGTAAAAAAGACTAGATTGTATAAAAAGAAAAAGATATATAAATCTTTGAAAATACTTCTTACCCCAGCCAAAATCAATTGCTGTGTGATATTGAAATCACTAACCCTGAACTAAGTAGTGATTTAAGATGAGCTATTGTCACCTGAATGTCAATTGAACAAATTAACAGTAAAATAGCCCTGTAATCTCTATCATGCACAACCAACCCTTATCATGCAAAGGCATTCTTCAGCCTGCATAACCGGTAACCTACATAAACAAATCTTTCACAGCAGAATAGAAATTTATGAAAAATACCTACAGTGATGAAGATCAGGATTAATTGATTGAATGGAGTTAAGCGCCGCTTTCAACATAATTTCAGTTATATTGCAGAGGCTGGAGCACCTAACAATGGTTTCCTGGTATTTCTTTCATCAGAACAACCACCAAATCCTTTCCTAGCCTCCAGCTGCTATCTCATATAGGTCTACAATTATCAACCCATTGGTGAGAGACAAAAAAGTTGGAAAGAATGAGTGCTCCCGTTGAGGATCGAACCCTGGACTGCAAGATTGACAGTGTGATGCGCTACCAACTTGGCTTTGATGGCGGCCACAATGAAGATCAGGAAAATTCTGTGAGAGGAGAGATAAAAATAAACAAATAGTTGGGCTCAAGTTTTTTATAATATCAAATTTTAACATTCTGTGACCCCTCTCCATATCATAAATGAATTTGAAATCTTTTAAAGTCATTTCTCTTTCCTTGTTGACAAAAAGAAAGAAGAGATGTTGGTAAAACATTTATTCCCGCGTAGAAGCAGGTCAAAAGGCTATTTTTTGTCAATCAACAAAGGACACAAAATACGCGCAAAATATGTTGTAGTCATGGTCCTTGTGCACTGCACTTCTCAATTAGATCTATCCACATGTGAAGTTCATGATTCTAGTTTGAATACTTTTTGAGATATGCTCTGGACAAAAACCGTCTAAAGACAGATGGACCGACCAACCAAGTAATATACTCCTGCAACTACAAGGGCATAACTTCCATTACGTATATTACGCATGTGTGTAATGCGCAAGTGCGTAATGGAAATAAATCCTCCTTCGAAAAATTCTAATGATGAAAATGTTGATGAATGACCATAACATCGAAACTACAGCCTACATAAGGCGAGTTACGATGTTTTGATAATTCACTTCCGCTCAATTCATACAGGGACTATTAATATTTAGGGTCCGTGAATCATAGAAAAGGGAAGCGAACGGAGCACATTCATATTTTGTCAGTCAACATTATGGCACATATCGCCTTATTCTAAATATTCTATGTTGGTCGCCTTCTAAGTGTGTATAAATTTCAAAATCCTAGTTACGCCTATGAACAACACACAGGCAAGCACATGGATGTAGAAATTTCCGATTTTCTCCACTTCTCCATTGACAATTTATTTTATTTTCTTCTTGTCCAGAACCAGAAAGAACTAAATCATGGACGACAATGGCCAGGATCATCAGAATAACAAGACCTCTTGTTCAAATCAGCCGAGCTAAAAATGAACTAAACTTACATAATATTGGATATCATTTTCATTAACCATCTTCAAAATCTATCAGGCTTTTTGGAGCTGCACACATTCTATATGCGACAAAGCGAAATGGCGAAACAAGATCTGCAGTTTTCATATGAAGCACACATGCAACACAGCGCATGCGTACAACCCCCTCATAAATATGCATACAAAAAGCGCGCGAAAAGTACTAGTGAAAATCGTAAAGCTCGTGCACATGTCGTGTTAACTCATATTCTGCCACGGGTTTGAACTGCAAGGGCATGGCTTTGCCTGGCGAGTCTCCTACACTTTTGTTTGATTTGTTATATTTGAATGGGTTTTTACGCCGCTTTCAACGATCTTTCGAATATATCTCGATGGCTGGAGCACTTAACAATGGATTCCTGATATTTCTCACACCTGAACTACCATGATACAAGTCGGCCTAACCTCCAACTGGCGTCCCCCACATAGGTCTACGATTATCAACCCATTTGCCAAAGACAACTAGACGGCATCGAACCCGGGATCTTTCGAATGATGGGCCGACACGCTATCATTGCGGTCTTTTTCATTAAAGTGACCCGTCACGCGAAAAGAGGCCATCGGGGAACTCTAAGATAAATCATTTTCAAAAGAGAATCGGTCCAGCATGGTCAACCAGAGGTCGAAATTCAAAAAATTCTTTCACAGGAAGGTTCATGCATTCATATCTTTATTTCCTCCATGTTTACAATGAAGATTTACATGAATAATATATGCGTAAATAACTACAAATCAAATCAATGAAAAGATAGAGAATACAATGGGTTCAACAACATATGTACATAAAGGAAAATATGAATCAGTCAGTGTCCTTATAAGGCTGTGATTGGTTCCTAAATCTGCAAAGGCATTTTATCTTTTGAAAATTGACCACATATTACTGACGTGACAAAGTATGGACATCACAAAATCAATATGGGACACATTCAACAGACTTATGAAATAGGGGTCTGGGGCACCAAGCAGGATGCATATTTTCTTGTCATAAGAAGCTGAAATGAAAAATGAATGACATTCCGAGCCGAAATTCTGACCAACTTCTGGTTCTACGCGCTTCATGATACGCCGGCTTACATCGGCTCTAGGTGATCCGTAGTTATATCTTTTTGTTGTTGTTGTTGTTGTTGTTAAACAGATCAATATAACATGGCAATGTCCGTAATCATCCGATACCGTTAGAGGTGTATTCTTTAAGAGTGGTTTTGATGGAGGCGAATGCAAATTTCGCGACCGACCCCATTAGATATGATGCCGAATGGGTATTGTATTGTATTGTATTGTATTGTATACTTGATTTGGAGGCGAATCCAAAACAGGTTATGCAGAACCCTATGCCTACGGGTGCCAACGCTTGGATACAGGTACTAGAAAATGCAAAAAAATCTTAATTGAAAAATTAAAAAAACTGTCGGAGTTATCCCCTTGATAGTCCAGATAGCTCCTGCAGTGGAATATACACATGCCAAGTTTCATGAAAATATCTTCAATAACAACAGAGACATAAGCACAATTTGCTCGTTATTTCCAACATAAATGCCGCACGAACAACGCTGATCAAACAAGATCCGTCAGTGACGGGTTGTGCTCCCCGTATAAAAGCTTGGTAATTAAGTATGCTTTAAATCAACAGTTTAAATGAACTTTAGTTCTTCAGCATAACTGCTATTAAGTACTTGTAATGATAAGATAATTGTATATTAATGCATACAGTTAATAATCCAAATGTATCATGAAATTGAAATTCATCTCGTTCAAAACCACCCTAGACCAATCGTCATAGAATTCTCATTTAAAACGTTCAAAAAAACTTCTCGAAATTATTCGAAAGCGCCTCAATGTTCGCAATGTTTCAAATATTCATTCAAAAACGATCAAACAATTCCTTATTTAAATGGGTGAGTTTGATTAGGAAGCGCCTGAAAATCTTTTAATAGAAAATACATAATTTTACATTAAAGAGAGATAATAAATATCGACAATTTTTGGCCTGGTTTAGCAGGCCATATGAAACAACCATGTATCCTGGAAATTGCCTATAGGAATCAAAAACCGAACAACGTGTGTACTACGTAGTTTTTTTTGTGCTTATGCGCGCGAAAAAATTAGGTCTAGTATACGTCATCTACTTTTGTGCGACACTAAGTGCTTTGTGTGTTCAACGCAGTGCTTGCATATCACAACGCTGTGCCAAAATCAAAGTACTGATAGCACTGAAGGCGAAGGAACTGAATAGACAAAACAACACAAGAGGTCAATTTTCTGGAATATGACATTGATTATTCACCTTGTCCTTAAAAGCAGGGATTAAACAGCAAAGGGTTAACCCTTTGCTGTTTAATCCCTACTTTTTACGTGCCTGTGATTTTATTATTGAGAAAATATTGTGAAAAAAGAAGAAATTGCTTCTGACAAGCAATTTCTTCTTTTTCCACACTATTTTCTACCCTACTGAATGGTTATTGTTCAAATTAAATCCACTTTAGATTTTCGTCTGCAAAACCTTTGAATTTGGACAGGTGGAAAATTTTGTAAAACAGGAAAGGGTTAATGTATTCATCAGATATTTTCTTACTTATCACTGCTAAGATCACTGCTGTGTTAAAGATACATAGCTTTTGTATTTGATCTTGACGGATGACCTTGCTAATAGGGGAAAAAAAAGAAAATGTTGCTAATGAACACTTTCTCCTTTCTCCCTAATAATATCTACCCTTGTGCTACAAATTTTACTAATTTGCCCACATATTGTAAGAAATCTCTGCACAACCCTTTACAATTTGGAACTGTCTAAACATTTGTTGTCTTGTAATGGGTTTATCTAAATTAACAAAAATTAAAAGCATTGTCCCATTGTTAAACCCTTATACAGACGACAAAATTTTAGACTGGGCCAACTTGGAACAGGTTGCAGACAATAATTCAAAATGAGTGTAATTTGATTTATATATAGGGTAGAAATTGAAAAATAATGGGGTATGAGTATAAAGTGGACCATATTGTGGGAAAGGGAGAAATTGACCCTATCAGTTTCTTGTGTTCCCTCAGTAAAACAAAACTTCTTTATGAAATTCAATTCAACGAAAAGGAAAGAGCCGACGAGTTTGTGTCCTTAGAAAAACAGCATTACTACGATAATTATACGGAATGGTCGAATGGTTAATTTGACTGACTAGTAGCAAACCAATCGACTCAACTAAAATTATAATCAAAGTGCTGTCAGCACTGTAAATCGGACATCATTGAGAGGCTGGGATAGTGCAATAGTTCGCCAATCAAAAGGGCTCAAATTGGACAATAAAAGTTGGCAAAATATTTGCCCAATTTTTGAGTTTTTTGTCTTAACACTCCATCTTTTCGAGGACATCGCCAGCTCATCCAACCTCGTGGGTCCGATTTTGAAAGTTTGCTGATTCGATAGCCCTCTGCTAGTCTTAATTTTTTCTTAGCAGATTTTTCTACGTTGTTATAATGAGCACACGCCAAGCTAAAAGCTTGTCTGTTAATATTATTCCTCTCTCTAGAGTTTAAAAGCCTGTTTAGCAACAAAACATTTTTCATTAAACTTTTTACAATTTTGATTACCAACATGTTTGTTTTTCAAGCATTGGATTTTACCAAATACTATAAATGCATTTTCCCTCAAGAAACACGTGAAATCGGCAACTATGCTATTTATATCTTTGGTTTCTGACTAATCGATTAAATCTAGCAGCACTCTATAATTATTCATGAGTTGTTCTAAAAATAGATCGCCCTTACTGCTATCCTATATCAGTTTATCATATGTTTTTGTCGGTTTATTTGTTGTTGAATATTTTTTCTTCATACTCAAATTTGAATTTATTGAAATTAGGATTGGAGCGTGATCAGAGTGCTCATTGAAATCAAATATTTCAAAATTACAAAATTATTTCTATATGTTAACACATAGTCAACAGTACTCATTCCACCAGTAGACTTCCCACGCTCCCTGTCAGAGTGCAGACGACCATTGACCAATGACAAACAACTTAATTGACACATTTCGAGCAGACGATGTCCATTTGCATCTACCACGTGGTCTGAATTTACGCGTGGGTTTTGACCGAGTGATAATTATAACAGAATTTGATTGGTTGTAAGTCCCACAACTGGTAAATGACCGTTCGAGAAAAAAATCAGAGCAGTAATATTGTAAGTGCTACAAATTTATTTTACAGTTAACCTATTGTACGTTTCAACTCCTTTACTCAACCGAAAATCTTGTTATAAACACTGAAAATACTAACTGGTAATTACTAAAAGCGAAAATTACATCAAATTTTGTATTAGCCTCTTCTCTATTTGTCGAAAAGTAAATAAGTAAAAACAAAGTTTGTAGATTGTGACTGAAAAGGTCGTTTCTTCGGTGTTTGAAAACACATAATTTGGTTTGAACACATTGCTCAGAAGATAAAGGTAAAAATGTAGTAGGTCAAACAGACTGGATTTCTGGAAAACGGTATAAATCTCCGATTTAAAAACGCGAGTTGCGCCAGTCTTTCAAATCGGCAACGGGCGTAGTAATCTATACAATGGGAATAAGTTGTTTTGGGCGGACTAAGCGCCATATAGTGAGCATACCGTTCGACATTTATCCTTTGAAGTGAGTTCGGAATGTGGCTTACGATCCCTATGGAGCCCTTGGTTTCCCTCGCCTAAAAAGCCTTGCTAAAAGATTAAAAAAAAAAAAAAAATTGGAGTGCGTGCCTTCAAATGTCACATTGCCTCTTTATAAACCGGGCCTTCAGCGCTTTTATCGTTTTGATTCCAATTCGGACGAAATGTTAAGCGTTAGTATTTCACATCCCGTTGAATTCATTCAAACCTTGCTCTTCCTACTCATCAAAATTCATTTCAATATTATTCCAATACCATTCACCTTGTCAGTTACACGATGCTTTTCATTGTATGTCCCGAGCTTTTTAATTTAAGGGTCAATGAAGTCTATAAGAACTTGTTCAAAACTACGTAATGTGCAACATACGTGTTTTATAAAAAAAAATGTTGAATCACACACACACACAAAAAGAGGAAAGAAATAGGTTTTGAATCGGAAATATAGTCAATAACTGCCATGCAAAGTTTTGTGAAATTCTGACAAACTTTCTTCAGGGGCGCGTTCCACCTCAAGAACATTTAGTCGATGACCAACTATCATGATTTAAATACTCTACCTCCTTTATATATTTTGTACTCCCACTGGATGACAAGCACTTTTTTCGACAGCTGTGTAAATGGTCCATGACCTATATGAAATATGATATTAGCACAATGAACTTGTAACGTGATAATTATATGAGTACAGTCGTGACACCGACAATGCGAATGGTTTAGGAATAAAATTAAATGAGTGGGGTGAACGACTTTTCAACAAAATTAACGTTTTTGAATGTTATATGAGCCTATATGAGCCCGTGCGTGACATTTCCAACAATTTCACATGTAAGCAACGTTGAGACTCAGATCAGTCTCAACTACGCACTCAATAGATGGCTACGGACCTAAAATCGCTATTCACAACCCAAAATTAATTTTAAACTTCTGCGCGAGTGTCCAGGCTACTCAACGTCTTTCCATCTCGCACACGTGAACTTGTTGAAAATGTCTGGAAAAGTAGAATAGCCTAGGGGTGCGTTATATACAAGCGTTTTGTCCCCGCCTAACCTCTTTGTCCTGTGTTTCAGAATGGTGATGTGCCTTAAAGATGGTACCATTTATCAAGCGCACCATCATTCAGAACGTAGGAAAGAAGTTTTGAATAATGAGGCCACGAAATGCATTTTTTACAGTTACTCATATGCGCATTTACGTTTTAAGGCTTTAATCAATCTGCGTATCCTCACATTGTGATCAATGCCTTACCTGTGTGCTAAATAGGTAGCTAAGGACCTAAATTCACTTCTGCATGATTACATAATATTTTTAATTCACTACAGTTACAACATCGTGAAATTGACACTCATTCCTATCACAATCCATCCGAATCTATCACTCACAGATCGATTCACTCATTCAAAACATTCACTCAAATCGTTCAAAAAAGCCCTATAATCATCTGAAAACATTTCGAAATCGTTCAATAGGATTTATATATAATTCATATCCATTGATTAATTCTACGAATTTATTGGCTGGTGTGGATTTGAAGCCGGCTGATTGGCCCAAGAAGACAGATAAACAGACAAGTAGGTATATTCTATCAAACGGAGGTAATGCAGATCGCTTATTTTGTTTATCTTGAACAAAATTAACCATAACGGATTACATTCCTTTAATTTCACTCAAAACAGGCCCAACACAATCATTCAATTCCGTTCCAAAATCACTCCAAAATTATCCATCTTGCCATTTCACGATGTTCTCAGCTGTAAACTGTATCTACAGTTAATAACATCGTGAAATTGACCTTCCCCTCAATCATAACCATTCTCAATCATTCACTCAGCGCTCCAAACATTCATTCGAAACACTCACTCAAACCATTCAAAAACGCTCAAACCAATTGCAATACATAGAACCAACAACGTCTTTCAAAATAAATTTTGCTAGAGAAAATCGCGATTTCTCTGACATAATTCAAATTGTTAGCGTCGCATAGATTCTTGAAAAAATGGAAGCTATGTATAGAACTTGTATGCATATTTTATTAAAGGGAGGTAATCAATATAGCAAATTTTGTTCATCCTGAACAAAATTTGCTATATAGGATTACCTCCCATTAAATTCACTCAAAACTCGTTCCACACACTCATTCAATTTCATTCCTAAATCATTCCAAAAGCATTCACCTTGTTTATTTCACGATGTTGTTAACTGTAGTTACCCAAGCTGTTGAATGTCTAGGCATCATGTTCATTTGAAATGGATGGAAATATCACGCTCAGGTTAAAATCATTTGAAAACGATTTCCTTCCCTTCAAAACTTTGCGTCCGTGACTTGAGAGAGTTGAGTTGTACGTTTACAACAATAAACGCTATCGAACAGAATTTTTTTGCTCATTTATACGTTCCCCTTCGACGTGTCAACATGCATTTTTCTTTCATCTTTCTCTCAAAACATGGAACCCGTTAAACATAAAGGGACTATCGAGAAAATCAATAAAACAAATGAAGGAAAAAAGAAACTGGAAACAACATAAGCCAAAAAGTCATTTCTTTTCGAAAATGGGTCCGTGATAAGGTAGAGTATTGTTGTGCGGCAACAATGATGGCGTAACTACAGCTTGAATAAAAATTTATTCAAGCTGTAGGTACTAGGTTTTGGTAACACACTTTCGCTTTTTTAATCTTGTAGAAAACCTAAGAGCGAATTATTTTATCCTTGAAATTTTTACTCAAAGTGCATAGATTAACATGGATAGAAGGCTTTTTTCCATCTCAAGGTGAACCTATTTATTGCGTTAAGGTTCATGTAAAGTGTTTGAGACCCAATTTTAAGGGCACTCATTTGCCAAGAAAAAGCAGTATGTCCAGGAATATTATATATCAAAATGAAGCTATTTATGAGCACAAGTAGTTGAAAAACATAAGACTGTTATAACTATAGCGGTATAGCCAAAACATTGTGGAAAAGGGTCATTTTGTACAGAACAAGCAACTGTATGACTGTTGGATAAAATTGGCTCATAATTCAACAAAATCTAGCCTAAAGTACCATGCAGGTAGTGCTACAACCATTGGTATAAAACTCAGCCCCAAAACGTAGTTATGCAAGCAATTTATTTTGACTTATTTTATAAACACATATGTCATATATGTCATTCTAATTTTGTAGACGTGTAAATCTTTTTAGGGTATGGTGTGTTATCACAACATAAATAGACATTAATTGTTTATATACCTGTAAGGTTGTTTAGCAATATATCAATTTCTATTTCACAGAATGATAAATATATTGTAATATTGTAGATCATTGAATTAAAAAAAACTATAATTTGAAATAAATCGCAGAAAATATTTCACAATATTATGGTGTGATGTTGCACCATACCTAACATTTATTTTGAAAACAGACCAAACCGGTTTGACATGTATGTTGACAAAATAAATGGAAATTGATTGCTTCAAAAGAGCCTTTTGAGACTGAGTTTTATATCTAAGGTTGTAGCACTACCTGGATGGTACTTCGGACTGTACTTTGTTAAAATTTGGGGCAATTTTATGCAACCGTCATGCAGTTGCTTGTTCTGTACAAAATGACCCTTTTCCACAATGTTTTGGCTATACCGCTATAGCTATGGCAGTTTTATATTGCCTAACTGCTTGTGCTCACGAATAGCTTCATTTCGATTTACAATATACATGGACATACTGCTTTTTCTTGGCTAATGAAGTGCCCTAAATATTGGGTCTCAAACACTTTACATGAACCTTAACGGGCCACATACATTAGATCCCTTACAACTTCTCGAAGAGACACGTATGACTTGATTGTCACGCTTGACAAATGACACATGACTGTTTAATTACACTCTATGATGATACACTTTGATTTCAGTATAGAGTGTTTGAACTTCTATAATGATCCACCATTTTCTTGTACTTTATATATATTTGTGTGCTCATCTCAGTGATTGTATATCATTAACATTTTACTAACAATTTAATCTGGTAGTAAGTTGGCTATTTCTATAAAATGGTACAGTCGGTAGTAATAATCGCTTCGATCGGAGTTCTATTTGTGTGCCTGACGTCAAAAGTTGCGTCGCTTAACGTTACTTTTGATAAGATGGCGACGTTATACTTGCCATACACCTACAGTCCTACGATGATGTACGATCTAGGAGAAGACGCAGCAGAACAGATGTCCTACGATTCGGCGTCCAAACTTTTATATTCCGTTGGTAAGTAACGTTTACGATTCAAGAATCCTACGATTTCATACGACCAAGAAGCAGAACGGGAATGTCCTTCTTTTTTTCTACATAACCATTATCTATGATTATATAATCCTACGATGTAGAACAATCTGGGAAAAGATGCGAGAAAACAGAAGATATGACGATACAGCCCCCAAACTTATTCATAAACTTGAAATAATGATGCATTGTTCTATAAAAAGATATACAGCCAATCTTGCTCAAGCGACCACGTCTAATAAACGGCCATGTTTATTGAGCTACAGTTTTTAAATAGACGACATTATAGATTATGTTTTACCTTCACTGAAAATCAATCAAAACTCGCTCATCACACTCATTCAATTTCGTTTAAAAAATCATTAAAACCACTCAATTTGTCAATTTAACAATGTTCCTGAGTGTAAAGGGGTCATCTGGTAAGTGAGAAATGTATCAATCCTGATCAGGCTGCAAAGGCTGGCCAGGGTCGAACTACTTCGCTTTTCGCCTTTCTAGGGTGTCCATTCTACCTTTGTGTAGTTGTGCTCCCTTCAAAGGAGAACGAGTATAATATTTCTTCATGCACCTGTCGGTTTGTTGGTAAGTCGTTATGGAGGTCGGTAGGTCCGTCGCTCCGTCCGTATATACAACTTTTTTTTGTTTAAACGTTATTTCCCATAATTTGCAGTTCATTCAATTTAACATAAATTTGAAAATGACCGGGATCTGAAAACAAGATTATTGCTTTAAAAAGACACATTTTAATAGGTTTAAGGTGTCATGCGGGGGAAAGTTATTGTTTAAACTTTCAAAGAACCAAAATATTTTATTCCGATTGTGGTCGGCGTCATAGGGGTCCGAAATAACCCCCCACCACCATATAGACTAATAATATAAACATAGGGGTCCGAAATAAGCCCCCCCATCATATAGTCTAATAATATGTTTATATTATTAGACTATATGGTGGTCGGGTTATTGTTTATATTATTAGACTACAGTGGAATATCTATATGTCGAACTTCGGGGGACTCACCAAAAACTTCGACGTATAGAAAGTTCGACGAAGAGATAAAAGGCGATCTTCGGGACGAAAACATATGCGGCCATCATCACACTTAGGTACGACCGAAACTGATGGCGAAATAACGGACGTATTTGATTATCGTGATCAATTAATCGAATATAAAAGATGATGCTTATTTTTATTTACATTTTTATTTGTTTATAAACATCATATATAACATACATTTAAACCACAAAGCAAAAACATTTTTAAACAAGCCATTTATTAACAAATTTACATGTGCTTACATGTACTATTAGATTTATAAGACAATGACTTTTGTGTGAGAGGTTAACATTTCGTGTTTCTCAAGCAAAAACATGTCTGATAATGATTTCTGCACATACATTTTCCTGGAAGAATCATTCTCAGATTGGTTATCCAGTCCTTCCTTGGGTACGTCATGTTGGTCGATGTTGATGGCTATCCTCCCGTGTCTACCGGGTACTTCACCAATCAAGTCCTGCGTGGCATTGGCTTTACATGCTTCCGTTGTCAATGAGAATTACAAATTTAACGTCGTTGGTCACATACATTTTGCTGACCCTTTTCATTTCAAAACAATAAATCACTTAACCTTTCACATTCTCTATCTGTTACAAACAATCAAACCCAATCAGGTAAACAATCGATATCCAATACTGAGATCGCGCGTGTCAATTACTGTGGTTGACAGGTCGAATGTGTGAAAAACTACCTCATTTGCAATTTTCATCAATCAAGGCTGGGGTTCGTCGTAAAGAGGTGTGAATGTACACAAACAATAGTGAAGGGACCTTAAAATTGGTTCGACGTACGAAAAAATTTCGAGCAATGGATAACGACGTATGGAGGTTGAAATACATAGAAATAAAGAGTAAATAGATCGGGACTTGAAAAATACTTCGACGTAGGGATAACTTCGTCTTATGGACATTCGACGTAAAGATATTTGACTGTATATGGTGGTGGGGGTTATTTCGGACCCCTATGGTCGGCGTGACCTTCTTTGTCCATAGTATGCAAGTAAGAATCATAGAACTTCACCGGTAGATGTATCTCATCGAGGAGGTGTGCAGTGAACAAGAATCATAATTAAATCTACTTATCATACTTCGAGAGTTATTGCCCTTTGTTGATTGACAAAAATAGGCCATTGAACTGCTTTTACTAGTATTGGGACATAATTGTTTTACAATCATCTCTTGTTATTTTCGAAATGCGAAATTCTCGTTGAGCTCTGCTTGATCCTATTTCCTTTTCAAATAGTTATTTTCGGAGTCCCTTTTCGTGTGACGGGTTATAAATAAAACTGATATCTTCTAAATACCACTTATAGCATTAATGTCGATGTTCGCATATTTAAATATCTAATTATTTAATCAGCAAGCGTGAACATTTCGAATATGCGTAATCTTAAATAAGCGCCCTAAACTTATTTTTCGATCGAAATCTATAACTTACCCAAAGACGTCGATTGAATATGCGTGGTTGAGTTCCTAAATGATTGAAGCAGAGTCGAGCAGGATTAATCTAAGTTGTGAGAATTTGCATCCAATTATTCATGTAAAAGAAGGTAACTTGAAAGCATTCGGTCGATTATCGATAAATATCAGTAAACTGTTCTTTGGTAATTTCATAAAAAAAACTAGAGAAATTACCAAAAGATAGCACTGTTTTCAGTTCATTTTACCGCTTTTAAAGTTTAGTGAAACCCATGGCGTAAAAATTTTGCCTTAAAATGCATTTGTTATGTATGCGTCTGTTTGTCCCTGGGGCCTGTTTTACTTATCTTACGATCATTTTTTGCGTAAGTAAAAGATTAAAGTTGCTTCTACAGCAGTAACTAAATATGGAATTCTGCAATGCATCATCTCATTCGAATCGTCTTCTAAAGACGATTCCAATGAGATATTGCAAGGAAGAATCTTACAACAAATGAATACACCAGGTGCGATTTGTGATTTTCAATTACGATGATTTTTCGTAAGAAGTTTGTTAAAACGGGCCCATAGACCCTAGTTGCCTGTGTCACATTGATACTTTCCTCATTTGGTCTTCTAGTCAGCACAACCCAGCAACATCCTTTTGTAATAAGAGTGATTCTAAGCAAGACCTCGATTTGAAAGCGAATAGAAAAGAGTACTGGTCATTTATGGATTGGCAACTTGATCGAAATTGGTTTGAAATGTATTTCAATAATCAATGGCTTTTAATCTAGTCGTGTCTCTCAAGATAAGCGCATTCTAATTTACTGAAAAAATGGTTCGATTCCTCTTTAAAGAATTAGTGACTCGTCATGCAAAAAAGACCATCTGGGAACTCCGAAAATTGAATAATAAACAGGAAAAGGAGATTCAGGCGCGATGGGTCCTCCATCGGTCTCATCTCAAATATTCTTCTTCGGGAAGATAGAACGATTATTCTATAATCAGAAAATCAGTCAGGTGCGAAGAGTCTCGATCCTGCGCAGTCTGACCAGGGTCAACACTTTCAGTACTACCAAGTCTCTGTCCCTTTTTTGCATGACGGGTCACATTTTTTTTTAAAAAAATTAAGTAAAGATAAATGCGTTCTTACGCAGAATCAAATTACCATGATTTTGAGAGAGAGAGAGAGAGAGAGAGAGAGAGAGAGAGAGAGAGAGAGAGAGAGAGAGAGAGAGAGAGAGAGAGAGAGAGAGAGAGAGAGAGAGAGAGAGAGAGAGACAGTGAGACAGTGAGACAGAGACAGAGACAGAGGCAGAGACAGAGAGAGAGCGAGAGAGAGAGAGAGAGAGAGAGAGAGAGAGAGAGAGAGAGAGAGAGAGAGAGAGAATAAAACCATCGGGAAGAATGATTATTTGTATGATTCAGTAGCAACACATTTTAAAGTTTTCAAAATCAAAGTGATGTTTAGTTATCGTCCGTTACTTAATTTCATAGCAATATGAAGTTCATTTATTTAAATCTATCCATTTGGCATCCATTTAGAATCGATTATGAAACAAATCAGATAAACCCTCGTTTTTTCCGAGAATTCAGTTGCCTCTCGCCGAATGTGTGAAACATTGGCAAATCGAATATCCACAATCGCACCATTGTTATGGAACAGAGCATCATTCTATCACGAGACAGCCGCTCTGCCTCTAGGGTCAGTTTTACTAAACTTCTTACGAAATAATTAATCGTAGGTCAAAATCACAAATCGTACGTGATGTTTCGATCTTTATTAGATTTTGCCTTGCAATATCTAATTGTAATCATCTTAATAAGACGATTCCAATGAGATGATGCATGGCAGAATGTCATATTTAGTTACTACAATTAGAGCAACAATAATTTTTGACTTACGAAAAAAATGATAGTAAGATATTTAGTAAAACAGGTCCCTGGATCGCGGACACCACACAACATGATGTAGGTCGCTGCAATATTGATGTCTGCATCTTTTTCGGATTGAAATTATATCACAACCGATGTTTTTTACTTATCATTAACGACGACGTTGACAAAATATGTCTAAAAAAAATCGGGGTCGACGAAACAAAACCATACTAAGTTACATTGCTTACGATAGAGTCACCGTCACCGAAAAATCAAGAACAATGTGTAGATTTCTTTAAATTTCAGTGTTATCTGGTCGAGGTTGAGAAATCTATCTACCTCGTCATGATAAAATTTTCACTATCGAGTCTCGATAAAATTGTTATCCTAGACACTAACGTATCACTCGATTTATAATGTAGCCATATTTCAGAGCTTAAAAATTATGAAACCTTTAAAATCAAGAAAATCAAGATGAAAGAGGTTCTAGTTAAGATTATAGATATGCAAATTATCTATAAGAATAGAGTGCCTGATGTCATTTAATATCACCGATGAAATCAGGCCAATACAGGCTTCGTTGCATAGTAATTTACGGGTTTTTTTTTAAATTTCAGGCAACAATAATATCCATGTGATTGACCTCTCTGATACGAACTACAACATGACGGTTTTGTATCACGTGTCGTACGATAACGTTGCCGTCACGGACGTAGAAGTATGTGGTAACTTCCTGTTCGTCGCCTTTGATAACGAGACGGACAGAATGCATGGCTTCGTGAATGTATACGAAGCGTACAATAGGCAAAGTAACTCACTAAATATGATCCATTCTATCGTTGGTAAGTATTGTAATCATACGACCAGTTTTAAGTTAATCAGAAATTAATGTTGCTTCTAAAGTAGTATTGATATTGAATTTTGTCATGCGTTATCTCATTGGATCGGCTTCTAAAGACGATCCCAATGAGAAATTGCAAGGCGGAATCTTATAATGACTAAAAAACGTGTACGATTTGTAATTTTGACTTACGATTATTTCTCTCGTAAGAAGTTTAGTAAATGCTGTCCCGACATCCTTGACCTTCGTCACGACAAATCGCCTCAGATTTATCCTTAAATTACGTGTATCTGTAAACATATTGAGGCATGGCCAGGAACCAAACAAGTAATCAATGGTATGCTACACAAACGTCTTGACTTACATTATAACGTTGCTAAACGTTGTTAGCTCAATTCATATTTATTCCATTAGTGTAATAATACCCGTAAACTATCAAAAATATTCAACGGAGTTATTTCACTCTCGTGACGTATGTCATATTATCTTATAAGTATACAAAGTTCTGTGTGATAACATCCCATGTGATATTTTTCATGATACATGTATCACATAGTTATTTTTAGAACAATGACATAATGCGGTTATTTTTAGAAACTTGCTTTTCGGTTAGAAACATTGACAAAAAAAGACAAATAGAGGTTATAAGATAAATATGATACGTACTTAGTGTAGTGTATCAATAAATATCTAACTCGCTTGTGAGAATTGAAAATTGTCTCGGCAGAGCCTCAACAATTATCAATTCTCCCATCCTTGTTTGATATTTTTTCTCATACAAAACACTAAGTACATATTATATAATTAAAATTAGGTGTAATCGTCGTGTATGGGTCTCTTTAGAGGATGAATAGCTTGGAATTTCTATCATTTTAGTTGGTACAATCCCGGATATGATTCACCCAACGTCGGACTGTTCCAAGGTTCTTGTTGCCATTGAAGCAGAGCCTTACAGCTCTGCACAAGGATTTATAGATCCACCAGGGGGCGTGGGGATGATAAAGTTCGATACAACACCAGCGGGAAACTACACCTATAATATGCTTGGTTTTGAAGCTTTTAATTCTAGGTATAGAACATTTACTAACATCCTTATACTAAAATTGGTTCAAACCTATTTATTTTACATCGATTGGGAAACAAGTCTTAACAACTTAGAGTAATCTCTCTCGATTCTGCTTCCTGGAAAATTCACCAGTACTCGCGCCGATTGTGTGGGCCAATGAGAGAACCGAGATCGACAGCCGCTCCCGGAAATCGAACTCAGGACCTTTGGGTCAAGAGGCCGACGCTCTAACTCTAGACCAGGGACACCACAAAGATATTTTTATACTAAAATTGACACCCATTCGACTCAAACATTTTCAAAGTATGAGATTATCGACTCTGGACGGATTGCTCAATTTGCGGATCCATGTTTTCTATATACGAGGTTCGATATTGGCCTTGAATTCGAGTAATTAGTCCCACAGTATCCCTATCTATAGAGATAATGATACTATGGGACTAATTGCTCAAACTCTGTCCATAAAATATATTTTATTGGTGGAATTTCAAGTTCCTGTGATTCGAACACTACAAAAAGAGGATTATTTTCCTCATATTGCAAAGTTTTGATTAACTTTGTACACTTCAATAAAGTAATTTTGATACAGAGGGGGTGCTTCAATCCCCCGAACCCACCTTAGTTCCGCCACTGCACTCAACTCTCAATTAAGGATTGTTTCAAATTTTCAGGACTGACTCAAGATACAAAAGTCATAAGAAACTTAAGCTAAAAATCTTATGAAATTTGATAACCAATGAGGTTGAGAGAAATAGTTTAAAAAATTTGTAGAGCATGACCTAACTTTATAACATACGTGTCAATTTTGGAAAGATGAAACCAATAAGTATGATATGGGTCACTTGCCTTTGTGATATATTGGGTTTATTACTATAATTGTTATTCAGCCCGAGTCATTGTTATGAAAAAAAAAAAATGATGATAGGAGTACTTTGCAAGAGAACTTGACTAATAATTAGGACGGGCCTATTATATCCTTTCGTTGCTTTTTTTGATGGCGATGTTTTGTTGCCTAACCCTGTTTGATCAGTGAGAAAGGTGATGAACTGTTAATCTGGGGGTTGTTTGTTTGAATACCTACTCACTCACCTTTTGTTTTGGCATTCGAAAGATTGGTAGGTTGATAATAAGAATATGGGTTACAGTTTACAGTTTAAAACACCTTAGATTGACTAGGTGAATGATTTTTGAATGATATCGGAGTGTCATTTGATGCGTGGAATGAGCTGGTTTAAGTGATAGCAAAGTGAGGTGATACGTACATATATCTTAGCAAAGTGAGGTGATACGTACAAAATCTTTAATGAACGAAATTGTCGATATTGTATTATCTCTCTTACAGTTAACAACATCGTGAAATTGACAAGGTGAATGATTTTGGAATTATTTAGGAATGGAATTGAATGAGTGTGTGGAGCGAGTTTTGAGTGAAATTAATGGGAGGTAATCCTATGTCGCAAATTTTGTTCAGGATGAACAAAATTAGCGATTTTGATTAATTCCCTTTAATAAAATATGCATCTATCTATCGGTTTTTTTGAATGACGTTGTTGATTCTATATTTTTCAATGGGTTTGAGAGTTTTTGAATGGTTTGTGTGAATGTTTGGAATGAATGTATAGAGCGCTGAATGGGCGATTTAGAATGGTTTTGATTGAGGTGAATGTCAATTTCGCGATGTTTTTAACTGTTTTCTCTTACAGAAAAATCTACGTACGTTTCTTCAGTTAGATTTGCTCGTCATCTTACGAGGTCAAGGAATCATTTGATCAATTTCAGCGTAGTCATGGAATGTTTTGAATGATTCCGAGGCGTTTTCGATTGGTTTCGGAGTGTATTTGAACGATTTGAGAGAGTGGTAGAATTGCTGTGAATGGACCATTGATAAGAGCGATTTCGAATGGTTTGATCTGATGAGATTCAATTTCTCCATGTTTTTTACTCTAATGTCGTGAAACTATTCTTTGCATTGATAAATATGTTAACTTTGATTAAAAGAAAATAAAAATGATAAAACAATTCAAAATATGACGTCACACAGCCTTTATTATGATTGAATTGATTTTGTTTTTTTTTCTTCACAAAATAGAGTGGCCGAACTCGAACAATCTGGTGTCCGGTTTGTATACAGGGGTAACAACAATACATTTAGCAACGACGTGGAACCAGAATATATCGCTTTGAATCATGATCAGACAAAGGCTTATTTTTCGTTACAGGTAAGTATTTTAAGCTCCCCTAAACGAAGTCATGCGAGCGATTAACATGACCCTATGTCCGTAGTTAGTACAGTTAAAACATCGTGAATTTTACACTCATTCCGATTAAATTCAATCACTGAGCGCTCCATTTATTCACTCCAAACATTCACTCAAATCGATCAAAACCGCTCCTAAATTATTTGAAAAAATTTCGAAATCGTTCAAGACAATCCATTATTAATTCAAATAGATGAAATTATTCTACGATTTTATTGGCTGGTGTGGATTTTAATGTGTCTGATTGGTCCTCGACACAAAAACAGAAAAGTCATTTATAAATGGGGGTATAATATATCGCTTATTATGTTCATCTTAAACAAATTAGCGATTTTGCAGTAACTATATTTAATTTCACTCAAAACTCGCTCCACACACCCATTCAATTCATCCCAAAATCATTCAAAAATCAATTCTCTTGTCAATTTTACTATGCTCTTAACTGTTTTGTCATGGCCATTTTACCGTTGTACGTATGATATTGAAAAATAAAAAAGGCATCTCCGAAACTATTGATCAGAATACAACCAAATTTTAAAGGTATGGTTCTTGGTACATGTTATTTCACTTTCCTTTATTTAAGCCTGATCAGGATAATAGCATTTCAATTACGGGGTGTCAAGTCACCACAAATGGCCAAAAGGCTGATCAGAATTCAACCAAACTTTACTGGAATGACGCTTGGGATATACTTTTTCAGATTCATAAGTCTTATCCATATCATACAGTAAATCATGGTCGCTATGGCGTGTCGAGTCATAAAATATATCCGAATACTTTGAATGATAAAAATATCACCTCTGAATTTACTGATCGAAATTCAAAGTGGGGTATGTTCTTCCAGATTCTGCCGGCGTACCCTGTTCGGACTGATACAGTTAGTAACATCGTAAAATCGACATTCATCTTAATTAAAACCATTCTAAATCGTTCACTCAGCGCCCCATTCATTAATTCATTCCGAACGCTCACTCGATCCATTTAAAAACACTAAAGACTCACTAAAAGGGATAAGAAAATCATCTGCATTCAAATAAATTTGGATAGAAAAAAATCGAGAGTTTGCTGACATAAATAGAACGATAGAACGTGTACGCATATTCTTTTTAAGGAAGGCACTGTTGGTAAAAATTATAATATTGTCTTTCACCTTATCATTTTCATGATGTTGTAAGCTGTAACTTGGTCATTAGGATGTTTGGAATGTGCCAGGGGAGCGGTACAGGCCTTCTCGTGTCTCTTTATTATGTAGGGCTTGGCGACCATAGTTTAACTAAATACATTCTACATTAATTTTACACTGATGGGTTCACTTACCGTGGCTTTTATTGCCTCTTACTATGTCATTAAAGTATGACTGGTAAATATGATTTTCTTCAATAGATGAAGAAAATACTAATTTTCATTGAGGTATGAAACGAAATTCCGACATAAAATTTCTCTGTTTGAATCTGCAATTTATACACAGAGTGATTAGGTTTGCTTTTCGTATACGATGGCAGCTTAGAGTTAACAACATCGTGAAATTGACAAAGTGAATGATTTATGATTGAATTTAAAACGAAATTGAATGAGTGCGATAAGTGAGTTTTGAGTGAAATTAACGAACGGTAATCCGATATCGCAAATTTTGTTCAGGTTGAACAAAATTAGAGATATTTGTTAACCCCCCCTTAAATAAAATATGAATGCAAGTTCTATCAAGAGCTTCCTTTTACTTCACGGTTCAATCAGACGCTTACAATTTCAAATATGTCGGTCAAATCGCCATTTTATTCTATCTATCTTTATTTTGAGTGTAGTTGTTGATGATCTTTTTAAGCCTTTTTGGAGCCTTTTTGAATGGTTTGATTGAATCTTTGGAATGAATGAATAGAGCACCAAGTGAGCGATTTAGAATGGCTTCGATGGAGATGAATGTCAATTTCATGATGCTACTAACATGAAGGACATTATGTTCATTTCTTTTCATTCAATGTTATCATGCTAAATAGACAAATATCTCCCATTTTCTAGACCTTTTTAGGGAGCTTTTTTTGTTGGCAGGTAGGTATACAAAACAGCTGCTTTCCCATATTCGTGATTGGAATGAATAAACTGTTCTGCTTATCAGAATGCATGATATGATAGACGAACTGAAGTATGCAATTATCAATACTTTATTCAACTGTTTCTCGTTGTTTGTCTACCACACGATTTTAAGCAATAGCTATCAGATTGCTGGCCTCGCCCAATTACAGTGCAGCGATCTGTTAATCATATCACTGCGTGCCATCATTAGACAAAACAATATAGATCGGACATCATCAAAAATTTGTGAAATTCCAGTCAAGTAAATTTATAAAAAATGATAGCACCAAATAAGAACTTTAACCAAATTCCCTTGAGAAGGCATATATGAAGTATCTAAAATTAGAATTTGCCATTAAAATTCAAACTTGGTGTTGTTTTATTAGCTGATAAGCAGAAGTCATTGGATAAAATTGTCATTCCTGTTACTACTATTTTTTTCACGTTTTTATGTAGGTTTTTATTTTCATTTTTGATCAATTTGATGAAAACTAAGTAAAACAATATTTTGCAGCCAGGCATATTGAAAATTCTGGTTAAAAGCTTATATTGCTTATAAAATAAAACTTACAAGTCGGAAAATTAAGAATTGTTTATTTTTCAAACCTGTCATTTAATAATTTAAAGGCAATAGAAGGTAAACTATATAGATTTTTAATTGATATGATGAAAGATAAATACAAATCATCAAAACATATTGTTTTGTACAATTATTATTAAAAAAAATACTTTGATTTGAGAAAGTATGACCAATAACATGAATGACAGTGAAGAAACATAAAGGACAGACTGCGTAACAGAAATGACATACAATTGTTCAAAGACTTCTCAAAGTTGGAAAAATACACTTTTTTCTTACTAGTTTCTTTATTTACACAAGAACTTATATAATACAATGATTTTGTTCTAAACAATTAAAACAAAATATCTGAAAAATGCATATATTAAGTTATTAGATATCAGTAAGGACACCCATAACGAATATTTAGGATGTTTTTACCTAGGGTCATAAGAATGCATTTTAGTAAACAAAAGGAGCTAGGCTTTCAATTATGACCAAGACCTCTTACCAATTGACCTTTGCCTTGACCTTAGACTAATTTTACCAGCATGCTTACAGACTTTTATCTTGTTTATGTTTTGAGAATGGTTTCACTTAGGACTGCCAAACTTCATAATCACCGACAATGCCAGGCTTTCAGTTTCTTAAAAAATCTTTACCTTGTTAATATGACCTTGACCTTTGACATTTATTAAAATTTTGACTAAAACTAGAAGCAAATAGTTTATCAAACATAGCTTACACCTTGGACCCATCACACTCATGTACACTCTAATTAGGTTATATTGTGACCAAGACTCTAGTCCTTTGACCTTGACCTTTGACCTACTTTGAAGACTCATCCAAATCTTTTATCTAGCTTATATTTTCTGAATGCTTACAAGTAGGACTATCATATAAAGTTTTGTGATTGCTTCTTAAGTAAAGCGACCAGTAATGATTTCCAGATAAAGTTAAAATGTGACCTTGAACTACCTGAAAAATGTATGTGGCACTTTCTTTGGTCAAGGGTAACAATAATGTATAGTTTTATGGTTCTATGTCATAAGGTTCTTTGGTTAGCAAATGGAAACAGTTTTTAAACAAATTCAATGGTGACCCTCAAACAAATTTCAATAGTTGCCTTGACCCTTAACCTGTGTTTCCCAGAAACAGTGGAACATGCTGAAAGTGAGCTTTTGCAATCATCTTTTGTCGGTCGAAAGTCGCTAAATAATTAAGCCCTTCTTCGAAGAAGAGGGGGTATATTGCTTTGTATTTATCTGTCGGTCCCTCGGTCGGTCCGTCCGTCTGTAGACCGTTTTTTGTCCGGCGCATATATCAAGAAGTATGCAAGCTAGATCATGTAACTTCACAGGTGGATAGATCTCATCATAGAGAAGTGCAGTACAGAAGAATTATAACTCCACTCATAATATTTTGTGAGTTATTGCCCTTTGTTGCTTGACAAAGAATAGACTATTGACCTGCTTTTATCGTGAAGCATAAATGTTTTACAAACATCATGTTCTTTTTACATCTTCTCAAAGACCACTTGGATATTTTCAGCTAAACTTATCATAAATATACCATGTGTGACCATTCCTACAAAACTGTAGTGAAATTTTGATTTACTATTATAATAAGGACATGGCCGGGCCCGGCTTATTTTCATTTGAAATATCTTCAGACGTCTTCCCCTCCACAACCAGTAGACCAATATCAGCCAAAACTATCATGGATGTCCCATGAGTCACTTATTGACATTGTTTTGAAATTTTGATTTGCCTCCCAAAATATGTGCATTAGAGGGCCGGGCTTATTCAGACTAAAAATCTTTGAACACCAACTCCAAAACAAGTGAGCCATATAAATGAAACTTAGCAAAAATCTTCCTTGGTGACCTGTCTGAAAACTAGTTCTTGACACTTCCATTGGCACCTTATTTGGCTTGAATGTTCCTTGGTAACCCTCCTTAAATAATGTCATATGGACATGGCAAGATGGGGCTTATCTAACTAGGCATGATTCTTCCTTGGGTGACCCTCTCAAAATTTCTTGTATAATATGTTTTACTTGTTCCTCTAATATTCTTCAGATGGGCGAACTAGGGCTATTCTGATTCTCTTGTTTATTGAAGGATTAAATGTTGTTTACATACAACAAAAATGTAGAAATCTAGGCATCAACGGGATCTTCTTTTTTTCCTACTCTTTTTTTTTATTTTTTGATTTTTGATTTTTATGAAAGTACATGAACAGTTGATGTGTATTGTATTATATAAGCATTAAAGCAAAGTGTCCAAAATGTTACTACACTTGGAGACATTTAAGTTGTTATAGATATACGATTTCTTCACACTACATATTAAATATTTTTTGATAGGTTTTCAGAGGACTTGCTTCTTAATCTTATGAAATATGTCAATATTAAAACATCTTTTGAGCTGTATAGTCATTTCTGTTACCAAATGTCAGTCATTCCTGTTACATTATGTCTTTACTGTTTTCACCAAAGCAACACTTTAAACCAATTAATGTCTACATTTTTTTTAATTTGATGTTCGGGGAGAATTTGACAATATGTGTTCGAAGCTAAATTGAAAGGTTATTCAAAATTAAGATGTATTTTTACATAGTATTAGAAGACATTGCTGTTACTAATCTTGTCCCTTCTGTGTCGTATTATAAAAAAATCGCTTGAAATTTTCACTTACCATAAAAAAATAACAGGAAATAAACTGAGAATAACCGGATTTAATAACTCGAAAGTGATGTTCTATTTCAAAGTGAAAATGTTTTATTTTCATAAAGAATGTTAAATTTCCTGCTGTTATGTCACTACTGTTTGGTAATGTGTCCCTCATGTTATTGTATTATAATAATATCAAAATTAAGTAAAAAGTTCGATTATGATTTTCTCGTTAATGATGTAAATGCACTCACAATTAATCCAAATATAATCTTGATATAGCTAATGTACCCATTCATTCAAATGCACTAATTATTTTGATAAAAATTGTCTATATTTCAGTTCTGTTTCCACATAACTGTCTCCCCTGTTACCTTGTGTGACCTTCCTGTTACCAATAAAGCAAAATCATGAAAATAACATGTTTATTTTCATATTTCAATGCAAATGAAAAAATAACTATGATTCTTTATTGGTGCTGTAGGATAGCAAGCATTTATTAATCTAATGTCCATAATGTACATCAATTATCAAGAGTTTTAAATATAAAAAGTCCCTTCTGTTTCATATACATTGTCCATTATGTTATGAAGCTTGTCCTTCATGTTATTTGGTTCTTTGGAACAGAAGGGACAGTAACAGGATAGAAATTTCTTGATGAAATTTTATAAAGCACAAAATACGCTAGGGCATAAGTTACAAAAATTATTAATATTGCTTGTTTAATCATTGCTGCATACTATAAAATTTATTTCATACCTATTCCATTAGTAATAGAGAAATAACATTAGGAACAGGAAAGACAACAAAAAAGTGTGACATCCCAATCACTCCTAATAAATTGGTCAGAACAAGTTTCTCGTTCATAGGTTCCTAAAACTTCTCCCATATATGAACTCGAGGAATGTTAGTCCTTGTTCAGTCTTTTTTTGAGATAGGTCTTTTGCATCTTGACATAGTTATGATTCTTTTATTACTGTGGTAACAGGGAGGACAAGAACTTATGGGACAGATATGAATTCTCATACAACAATGTTGTTAAAAAAGATTTGATAGATTTTCCCATGTAATATTAATCTTTCACATCTCTTCTAAGTGTCTAATGCAAATATGCTGGAAAAAATATTGTTTTGCAGTTAAAAAGTATCTTTGAATTGATCTACCCTGAACGTGGGACAAGGCATTTTACCATTTTTTGTACATTTGAATGCCATTTTTGCACAAAATGAAAATAATAATAATGCTTTTTTACATTGTATATGATAGAAAATAATTAGAATTAGATATAACAAAAACAAATCTAGTGATTTCCCTACAGATGCTAATTTTATTCAATTTGGACAAGAATTTCTAAAATTTTTGAGAATGACCCATCTACAAAGGAGATCGAAAGAAAAGAAGTTGTGCGTAAGATGAAAAGCGGACACAAGATTGACATTGGAAGTAAATCAATATCACTACATGCGTTTATCTAACCGTCACTTGTGGTGGTATGGTTAGCTTTGACCCGTCCTTGTTTTAAGTTAAAAAACGTTTGCAAGGAAATATTATCCCGCTTTACATTGTGAAAAATAGGGATTTCAAATGTTTATTTCACTAAGTTAGCACTTTGGTTTGTTTCTGCAATGAACGGAACTGCAACATTGCAGCAGTTATACTACGGCGACTGGCTTATCTACCCATGGTTACCTTTTGTTTCTTACGCGAGTACAACCACAGGTTTTCATCGGGACCATCAGCTACTCATCCCACTAAAGGTAGTGGGACCATAATAGTTCCGCAACATTTCAGAACTGATGAACTTTCACAGTGTTGACCGAGGTTTCCAAATGAAAATCACTAGGAAACCTCGGTTAACACTGTGAAAGTTCATTACCTCCAAAATGTTGCGGAACTATTACGGGTCTACTACCTTAAGTGTACCAATATATCCATTGGTGGGGAACAAATGACTCGTGACACATTGACGATTTTTCAAATGTCGGATGAAAGTTGGCTAAGCCGTTGTTTGAACCCACGATATCGGTATTGACAGCAAAAAAAATAGTTATCAGACAGCACCTCTTCATTTGACCGATCAAAAATACAAATTTAATCTTATCGAGGAAGTTATACTTAAGTCGTATGAAAGAAATATACATGACAGTTGTAATATAAGATAAAACATGCGTCTCCAGTCCGAAGATTTATTAGTACATTAACATGTTGTAAAGTGCATAATGCACGAATAACCTTTACAGCAACTAACATTCGTAAAATTGACAGTGAAACCAATCAGAATAGTTTAATATATCGCACATTTCATGACAATCTTACTACGAAATAATGAAAGGGAGTGAGAGAGTGTAAAAGAGAGAGAGAGAGAGAGAGAGAGAGAGAGAGAGAGAGAGAGAGAGAGAGAGAGAGAGAGAGAGAGAGAGAGAGAGAGAGAGAGAGAGAGAGAGAGAGAGAGAGAGAGAGAGAGAGAGAGAGAGAGAGAGAGAGGGAGACAGAGAGGGAGACAGACACAGAGAGAAAGACACAGAGAGACAGAGAGAGAAAGAGAGACAGAGAGAGTCAGAGACGGACAGAGACAGAGAGAGAGAGAGACAGAGAAAGAGAGAGAGACAGAGACACAGAGAGGCAGAGAGAGACAAAGAGAGACAGAGACGGACAGAGACAGAGACAGACAGAGAGAGAGAGAGAGAGAGAGAGAGAGAGAGAGAGAGAGAGAGAGAGAGAGAGAGAGAGAGAGAGAGAGAGAGAGAGAGAGAGAGAGAGAGAGAGAGAGAGAAACAGAAAAACAAAATGAGAGACAGAGACAGAGAGAGACAGAGAGAGTGAATGAAAAAAATTGTTCCGAAATGGTTCAATACGCCCAGGAACTTCTAGTCAATCAAATCATTTGGAGTGAATGAAGAAGCATATATTCGGTCCGCAAAGACATACAAGGACACATTAAGTTAACAAAATACCGCTAATTGAATTTATCTTGAACGAAATCAGTGATATTCATTTTCCTCCCTGTAATATGTATCATTCAGAACTCGATCAACCTATCATTCAATTTCATTCCGAAATAACTTTAAAATCATTCCCCTAATGAATTTGAACCTTTTTCGGCAAATAAGATTGCACTCAGTAGTTTGGTCAACAACGTGGAATTAAGACAAAGATAATTATTACAGAAAATCAAAGCGTGAAATTGATAAGGTGAATAATTTTGGAATGATCTCGGAATGAATATGAATGAATGATAAAAGCGAGTTTTGAATGAAATGATATGATGTTATACAATAATGATAATATCAAACTATTTTTTATATTAAAAAATAGATTAAATATATATGGCCTCTGGCCTATACACAAAATATTTCCAGACAAAATTTGTACAAAAAGTAACGCCACGAAATATACGATGGCATCATATTTTCTATTTTAGGTTCAAGATTCCAATCGAACGATTTTTTTTATCTCCCTTTAAAAGAATCTACAGGGCCTACTTTTCCTTCAGGGACAAATCATGTACCTTTTAATCAACCCGAGACAATAAAATCGTGCAATAATTTGATCGATTTGAATAAATGATGACCGTCTTTAGAATCGATTTCGATGCGTCTTTTAACCCTTTCAGTTCGTTTTTGGGTGATTGGAGTGAGTTTTTTGGGTTGGTTGAATGAAAGGAGCGCTGGGTGAGTGATTTTGAACGGTTTTGATCGAGACGAGGGTCGTTTTCACGATATAAACTGTGTTGCATAATGGTCGTTTGAATTTAGAAATACTGTCTTACGCGAACTGTTTCAGTTATATCGGCTTTCGAAGATTGTGAAACGCAATTCGGCCAATATTTTTGTACACTTAACACCATTGTGAAATTGAAAAGGTGAATAATTTTGGAATGATTTAGGAATGAGATTGAATGAGTGCGTAGAGGAAGTTTTGAGTGAATTTAACGGGAAGTAATCCTTTATCGCAAATTTTGTTCAGGATGAACAAAATTAGCGATATCGATAACTTCTCTTCAATAAAAAAATGCATACAAGTTCTATACATAGTTTCCTATTTCTTCGAGGACCTATAAGACTCTAACAATTTAAATTATGTCAGTGAAATCGCGATTTTTCTCTATCAAAATTGATTTTGAATGACGCTGTTGATTCTATATTTTTAAATGGGTTTGAGCGTATTTGAATGGTTAGAGTGAGTGTTTGGAATGAATGAATGGATCGCTGAGTGAGCGATTTAGAATGGTTTTGATTGAGATGAATGTCAATTTCACCATGTTTTTATCTGTATCTTACAGGATTCCCCTTTTTGTGTCAACAAGCCACATTCAGACCGCGTCATTTGGCAAGTTTTGAGTGATTTCTACTTTGCCCTATCAGACAAATTAAAGGATTTTGTTAGCATTATTTGCTCATTTTTAGCTCTACTGACCGAGGTTCAGAGGAGCTATAGTAATTGCATGTTTTCCTACCGTCAATCTGTCTGTGCGTCCGTCCGTCAACTTTTTCTTCTTACGTGAAAAAGTTCACGAATTTGTTCTGTTTTTCTTGAAACTTCCACATGATGATTGTATGGACATCACTTTCGAAAATGGGGAAGGTCCTTTTGATAACAGGCCTTATGTAATTTCACCCAGAAATTTGCTAGACTGTCTTTTTTACGCGATAATATCTACAAATTGTATTTGTTTCTCTTGAAATTTTCACAGGCTGTGGGGTCATAAGGGTAATCTCTTTCTAAAATGGTGAGGGAAAAAGGGCCTTATGGAATTTCACTTTGAAATTTATTGAGTGCAATCTTGATTACAGGATAAAATCTACAAATGTTATCGGATTCACTTGAAACTTGAAATGATTCTTGTAGAGTAGTTAGGGTCATCGCTTTCGTAAAAAAATATACTCCCTTTGGTTAAACGGAAAAAATGGCCTAATGGTTTTTCATTTACAATTCTTTAAATGAGATCTTGATTATGCGATAAAGTCAACAAATGTACTATGCATGTACATGTACTTTAAAATCGACCTGGATATTTGAAGCAGTTGAGCCTATATGCGATACTACAAACGCTTTTTATGTGCATGATACAGCTAATAACATCGTGAAATTGACACTCATTTCGATCAAAGCCATTCCAAAATACTCCAATCGTATTTTCCAAACACTCACGCTATTCCAAAACGAATCGAAATCAATCAAAAACACCTCAAAATTATTCGAAACGATCTTTTTAAAAATCAAATAAAAAAAGTAATTCTGCGTTTTAACTGTCTGGTGTGGCTTTTTATGCGTCCGGTATACTTCAAAAGCAAACAACGATTCCAAAGTAATGAGACGACTTGGTCTAATTTTTTTTTTTTCAATTTGGATTTTTACTCGCTTCCACTACAGGATATAAGTAAAAGAGCACAAACATTATACTAAATGAACATATCCATTCAGAAAATAAAAATCTTTTCATTTGATGAATTAAAAGATATCTCGCCTTGCTAGATTAGAGCTAATATCCCGATGTAATTTAGTTCATAAAGCGCGTGCAGAAAACTCTTGTCAGTCTGACCAGCCCTGCGAACAGCATGACAAATTGGTGCAAAATGTTAGCCAATTTATCCCACTTTGCACGTACACTTGCGTGCAAAGCGGGGTTGAAAATTAGCTAAAAGATTGCACCGTATTTTTCATCCTTTCATCCTAAACTTAGAACTGAACCATTCATATCAGTTCGCACATTTGAATTTGTTTCAAACGTCACACATGTGTTCATTTATCGCCTCTTCTATACAGGAAAACAATGCGATCGCCGTGGTAGACATAGAATCTGAGACCATTGAGAATATTTATGGATTAGGCTTCAAGAACTGGTCGGCAACAACGTTAGATCCAAGTGACCGCGATGGAGGTATGTATTGACCAGAAATATGTAATAGTTAGTTCAGTTGTGAAATTGCATTCCAAACACTCACTTTAATCGGCCAAAATCGCCCCAAAATAACTAAAAAAGATACGATCAACAACTACATTGAAAATACATATAGACAGAAAAAATCGCGATTTCACTGACATAATTGAAATTGCTAGCGTCTGGTTGGTTCTTGAAGAAATGGTAAGCTATTTATATAACTTGTATGCTCATCTTATAAAAGGGGGGTAATAAATATCGCTAGTTTTGTTTATCCTGAACAAAATTTGCGATATTGGATTACCTGCCATTAAATTCACTCAAAACTCACTCCACACACTCACTCAATTTCATTAAAAAATCATTCCAAAATCATTCATCTTGTCAATTTCACGATGTTAACTGTAGTTGCATTGTGAAATTGACATTCATCTCAATCAAAACCATTCTAAATCGCTTACTCAGTGATCCTTCTTTCATTCCAGACACTCCATCAAACCACTGGAAAACGCGCCAAAATGACTTAAGTGCAATATTTTACTGCAATCGCAATTGGCCAATGAAAATGGGAATCGCCTTTAAAAAAGGGGAAAGGAGTGGGGGGGGGGGGGGTTGGGGTAAACGACATCGCTTAATTTTTTATTTCACACTATATTGTAGGATTTTTATTAAGTACATGTTACTGCCATAAAAGTTCTCATCAGAGTTTATGAGCTTGATTCTTAGGAAATATATTTCTCTAATGATATGTTTTGTTTCAGGTATAATAGACAATTTCAAAGGGGAGGGTGGTATTTATTGCCTTTAGTTATAACTTTAGTTTCTTCTAGGTATAAACATGAACTCATGGCCGGTGTTAGGTATGTATCAACCAGATGCAATTAAAGTATGGACGCACAACAACGTTGATTATATACTGACGGCAAATGAGGGCGACGCTAAGGACTACCCACCGTTCTTCTCCGAGGAAACGAGAGTGAAGGATGAAACTCTATCTGACATGTTTGGTAAAAAAAGTTTATTTTTTCGATTATAGTTCGGTTTGAATTAACACAAGTCTAACCTAGTTTACATAAATTCACACAATAAAAACATATTAAAGACGCCAAAGTTTAAATGGTCAAGGGTTATTTTTTCCTATACAGTGCATAGACAAAACTGATATTTGATCGTTAGTTGAAAATCTAATTGAGCCAGTGTGTGACATTTCCAACAATTTGAAATGTGTGTAAGGTGCAAACATTGAGCAGCATATACAGCCAAATAGTGTAAATACAAAGTAACCTGATGGTCTACAGGTACTTTAAGACCTTATCTAGCTACTAAATGCACAGGATAGACTCTGGACAGACTCTGCGGGATGCACAGGCTGGTCTTTGCTTTGCGCATATTTGAAATTGTTGGAAATCTCACGCACAGGCTCCATTATTTTGCATGGAAGACATTTTTTAGCCGATGAGAATGCTCAAGTCTCGTTAAAAGTAACTCCATTATAAAAAAGGTCCAACGTTGCTTTTTTGTGATTTTTTTACGTGAATTTAAATAGCTAGCAAAATTATAGTTATGGCAGTAGAATGTGTAAAAAGGAAATGTAATTAGCATTTTTCGCCATGAACATATGCGTCGAAGAATAAAAATCAAACCTATACGAATAAAATTATTAGACCCACAATTTGAAGTGAGTGATCAAAGGTCAATTTTGTCTATACAGGTATAGACGAAATTGACCTTTGATCACTCAGTGAAACTTGTGGATCTATACATGAAATGAAATGAATTAAGTAAATCTATCCACGTCCTAACAAGTCAAGAGAAACAACCAAACTAATTCCCTTCTCGAAATATACGAGCATTAGTTTCTCCTTTTAGATGAATGTGACAACGATTTTTCCGGAACTGCATTAGAAACAACTTTGTATTTGTCAATTAAGATAGGAAAATGATGCTATCAATTAACCATTCTACCACATTTACACTTGTTAGTCGAACGAGGAACTTGTTGTCTTGTAGCGAGTTCTGTAACATGACGCTACAAAAGCAGTACACTACACAAACCCCTGGCTAGAAATAAAAGTATCAATATTTTAATTTCAGAAGCTAATGCAACAGAGAGAAGCAGGTTACAGGACGATGCTAATTTAGGTATGGTTAATGTCAGAGTGAAATCGACACTCATACCGTTCAAAACCATTCTAAATCTCTCGTTCAGCGCTCTATTTATACCATTCTTGCCGCTCACTCAAACGCTCTGAAATCATTTTAGTGCTTCTTCACAACTTCACAAGTTCAAATCAAAAACAACAACAGTCCTTGTTTTAGAGAATGTTTATTCGGAAGCGCTCACAAGGACCAACAAATCTTTTAAATGATACTTTGCTTAGGGTGAATGTGAATATATCGATAATAATAATAAGCAATATTGTATTACCTCCCTTAAATTGAATCCAAAACTCACTAATCGCGCTCATTTAATTAAAAAATTCCAAATTCATTCATCTTGTCAATTTCACAATGTTCTCAACTGTAAGAATCTACATAGCGTATTGTGCGTGTACAGGTAATAACAGGTAACAACATCGGAAAATTGACATAAATCTCGATCGAAACCATTCAAAATTACTCGCTAAGCGTTCCGTTCATTCATTTCCAACACTCACTCAAACCATTCAAGAACGCTCCAAACCCACTACAAATATAGAATCAACATCATCATTCGGAATAAATAAAGCTAGAAAAAAGCGCGATTTTACCGTTTTAATTCAAATGGAAGTTATTTATAGAACTTTGTGCATCTTTTATTAAAGGGATGTAATAAATATCGCTTATTTTGTTCATCCTGAACAAAACTTGCATTATTGGATTACCCCCCATTAATGCACTCAAAACACGCTCCACACACTCATTCAATTTCATTCCAAAATCATTCATCATGTCAATTCACAATGTTGCTTACTGTACATTTGTCTATGCTAGCATATACACATTCACTACAAAAGAAAAAAACCCATTGACTACCAGCGCTCTGTGGGTAACCTTTAATGATTTGGTATAAGTTCTGAGTTTCTTTTCAACTTTATCTACTATACATCAATTAAGGGCTGAGGATTTTCCAGCACTCTTTCGTTGACTTGGTTTAAATTTTGTTCGCTTAGGTAAACTTATGGGAAGTCAAATACCAGATTGTACAAATCCATCACTCTTCCCTTGTACATTTCAACGCCTCTTAATTATCTACTACGTTTCTATAATTGGCACAATGATATAACGCAATTTCTTGTGCTTTTTTCAACAAAGGTCGCCTGAAAATTACGAACGTGAACGGAATAAATCCGACTACCGGAGAGATTGATCATCTGTACTCGTATGGTGCCCGGAGTTTCTCTATCCGGCGAGCAGATAACATGGAACTAGTCTATGATAGCGGAAATGACATCAGCCACAGGATCGCCATGATGAAACCGTACCTTTTCAATAGTAATTCCGGTCCTGACGACATCATTACTGAGTCATCAGATTCTAGATCTGACGATAAAGTAAGTTTTGCGATTTTTAGTCGTAACGTTCTATCAGACGTTTTCAATAGAGATATGAAAATATAAAAAAAAAATCGGGGTGTTGCTTCAGCCTCTGTGCCAATGTTGCGATAACTTTAACAACTTGAGATATCAACCCCATGTTCGGGATGTCAAAACGGTGCAAACTCTTTGCAAATTACACACTGCTTTGCATG
Organism: Fragum whitleyi; assembly: GCA_948146395.1. Classification (NCBI taxonomy): domain Eukaryota; kingdom Metazoa; phylum Mollusca; class Bivalvia; order Cardiida; family Cardiidae; genus Fragum; species Fragum whitleyi. The sequence goes on from OX411555.1 coordinate 37,459,215, forward strand.
CAAATTCAAGTGCAAAGAGGGTGGGGGTAAGATTTGCAAATATGTTGCACCGTATTTTAATCCGCAGGGCTGTCGTATAAACCACTTTAAACATATTTATCAACGGATGTTAGCACGATGAAGAGTTTTTATTTAATACCTCAAGTTACATAATCACACGTGCTATAAATAAAATCATGTATGGTCATGCCTTTTTCAAATATATTTACATGTATATATTCTAAGGGAGCCGAAACTGAGAGTATCACCACGGCTCAGATTGGAAATTATACTTTAATCATGGTTGGAAATGAACGGCCTGGTACTATTGCTGTTTATTCAATAGACAATCGATTACAAACCATCCAACCAACATTTGTAACCTTACTCAGTGATATTCCTCAAGTAAACGAAACTTGGAAAAAAGTATATGATGAACGAAGACTTTCTATGCTGGATCCTGAGGATATGAGGTTAGTCTTGGTACATTTGTGACCCGTCAAGCAAAAAGGGAACATCTGGGAACTTCGTAAAGTAAAATCTTTGAAAAAGAAAATAGAACAGGCCAACTAGCGGTCGCATTTCAAAGATAATTTCACAGGATGGTAGATTGTTTATTCTAGATTCCGAAAATTAGTAAAGTGCGAAAAATTTCGACCCTAGTCAGTCTGCGCAATCCGCAGGTTGAAAAGAGTCCAAAGCTGTGTGTTTATAAGTATTTAACCATCTTTTGAGAAAGAATATTATTTTGATATCTTAGCAAAAATGATTTGTTTATTAGAAACATTTCCTATTACATCCATCACTCATTACAGAGAAGAAAATCAATTTTGGAACTGTAATATGCACTTACAAATGGTTTGTTCATAAGCAAGCGCTGAACAAGAGGGGGGTGTCCCATCGTATTGAGACACGCTTCCTATCGTGCAATGCAAGTCAAAGCGAATTATTATTTTGACAAATAAAAGAACATATTTCCATCTTGTAACCTTGTCTTAATACATTTTAGTGTTAATTAACCATCACTGTACACATGTTTATGAAACTTGTTTGTATTATATATGTACAATAGGCTGGAGGCCTGAAATGTATATAAACGAATTGAAATTGAAAATGACAAGGTTTGACGCTTTACGCACTTCCAAGCTGATCCCTTTTCGCTTGACGGGTCACATTTATTATTAATCATGCGATAACAGAACAGTGCATAAGGTATCGTTACTGATCGAACCCCATTTTTGCCGATGAAACTTTTTATTCTAGTGTGATACTACTAAAAACATCGTGAAGATGAATGATTTTTGAATGATTTTGAAATGAATTTGAATGAGTGTGTTTTCATTGATATTCAAGGGAGGTAATCCAATATCACTAATTTTGTTCAGTATGAACAAAATAAGCGAAATTAATTACCTCCCTTTAATAAAATTTGCATATAGGTTCTATGAAAAGCTTTCTAAATATTCACGAAGCCATCATACAAAATTCCTACCGATTTTTATTTGAAATGGTTTTTTTTTTATCTCATAATTTTTAGGGATATTGGAGCGTTTTTGAGTGGATTGAGTGAGTGCGCGATTTAGAATGGTTTTGATCGGAAAAACAGTCAATTTAACGACGTTTTTAACTATATACGTTATGGGAGTGAATTAATCCCTATGGGAGTGAATTAATCCCGACGATTGGTTTTCATATTACATGGCAATAATAACATGTGCACTAATATAACTACCATTCAAACGAGTTCAGAGCATTCGGCAAGGTTACTGTGAAATTGATGTGATAGTCCATATAATGACACCCTTCTGCAAACGGCGTTAATTTCTAGAAACTCCTCTATTCAGTGCAAATGTTTAGGTCATTTTATTAAATGAACTTGTCAAGGATAAAGTACCAAATCCATTAAAATCGTCATCTAAAACGGACGGGACCTTTGCAAAAACTTGTTTTATATCTGTTTATAAATTGAATAAAATTTGGCATTTTTACCACTCATGCAAAATCGTGTATTTGTTATTCACGTGGGCATTTTTGCTTAATTTTTTCCAGAGTAAACTCGTGGTATTGTCATCTTCGTGGCGCCGTTCGCATAGGCGATGTTGTATGCGTTAGCGTGACAAACTTCAACATTGGTCATGTCTTTGTTGAAACTGAAGATATCTTCATGAAGCTTGGAATGTGTGTTCACCACTACAAAAGCTATCCGGAATATTAAGATAAATTACTCTGAAAACATTTTTGTAAAAGTTATTTCCTCTTTTTCGACTTTGTTTTTTTTTTGCAGTACCCAATACCCGCAGCCGAGCGTTGGCATCCCTTGGCGGTGCCCTTGTTTATTTCCAGTCCCTTTTTGTTATATCTACTTATATGTAAACGGTCAAATTTTACAATTTCTATTTTATTTATGAATATTTACATAAATTTACTTAATTTACATAGGTTTATTCTTAATTGTTATTTATTTCGTATTATCAACATTCTCGTCGACTCGTTTCGTTTATATACATTATTTTGTGAATTATATAGAGTTGTAGAGAAAGTAACAAATAGAATGATCAACTGGCTATGTCTGATAGGAAAAAATATTTCAAAATGTGTAATTTTTTATCCTTCTAGAATAACTCGCTCTGCGGGTTCGTTTTTTAACGTGTAATAATGCTTTCTCATGAAATATTTTTCAAATCAGACATAACCAGTTGATGTAGTCGTTAACACAGAATTCGTAATTAATGTGGTGGGTTTTGTTAATTTGTCGCTACACCACAATGTTTAAAAAAATTCATGTTGAAAAATTGTCTTTCTTAATTCATCAGGTTACTAATGAAATACAACACTACAAATGAGCAGGATTCTCAAGTTAGTTAGAGTAGTGACAACTTGAGCTTGTTTCTAATGTTCTGTTTTGTTTTGCCTAGGTTTCTATCGGAGAATGAAAGTCCTCACGGTGAATCTATTCTTTTGGTCAGTGGTAGTTATAGTGGTACGATAAGTGTCTTGAAAGTTACAGTGGAATCTGAGAGTAAGTTTCCTTTCAGCCAATTAAGCTTGGCTTTATCCTTAAATTAAAAGTAAATGCCGTCTAATGCAAGATTCTCTTGATTTTATAAATTAAAGAAAAAGTGCATTAATTATAGTTTGAAACATCGCGAAATTAACAACGTGAACGATATTGGAATTAACTTTAAATGAGTGAGTACGATGAGTGAGATTTGGTAAAATTCAAAGGGGGGGGGGGAATAATAAAATATTACCTATTTCGTCCAAGTTGGACGAAATTAGCGATATCCCCCCATTCTAAAATCATTCCAAAATTATTCACATTGCCAATTCCACGATGTTCCTAAATATATCCCACGGTTAACCTAGGTCTTTTACCCATGTTAGGGTTGTGGCACCAAAATTGTAGTCTTTCGATTCATTACAATAATATGTTTAATATCTATATACATATTCAAGGACAAGGTCGTCTTTTATTAATTAATAATAAATTGCATTATTGCATCATTTCTGTAACGCACGTTACTATACAGTTAAGAACGTCTTAAAATTGGCAATAAGAATGATTAAGATTAAGATTAAATAAGTGTGTGGGGCGAGTTTTTGAGTGAAATTAAAGGAGGGTAATCTAATATGGCCAATTTTGTTAAAGATGAACATGATAAGCGATATTAATTACTTCCCTTTAATAAAATGTACGAACTTTTCTGTTTGTGCGTCTTCATGGACTGATCAGACACTTTAAAATCCACACTCGCTAATATGATCATAAAATAAAATGATCGATTTAAATAAAATGTTGATTTTCTTGAACGATACCGAAATGTTCTCTAATGGTTTTGTAGAATTTTTGATAGATTTGAGTGAGTATTTGGAATGATTGAATGGAACGCTGAGTAAATAATTAAGAATGGTTTTGATGGGAATGAGTGTCATTTACACGATGTGTTTAATATATATTATAACGTTGATTTATTTACTTCTTCTATACCCCAGGTTCTGGTGACCCAAGTTCAACAACATTTCTAAGGATAAATTCAGGTAAGCGTTTCGTGACATCTGTATTGTATTGGATATTACACACATGTGATCCGTCACGTGAAAAGGGATCATCTGGGTAGTACGTAAAGTGTCGACCAAGTCAGACTGCGCGGATTGCGCAGACTGACTTGGATCGAAACTTTTCACACTTTGCTTATTTTCTGAATCGAGAATGATCAATCTACCTTCCTGTGGAAGAATGTTTGAAATGCGACCTCTGGTTGATCTTTGCTGGACCCAAATTCTTTTTCTTTTTCAAATATTTATTTTACAGAATTCCCAGATCGTCCCTTTTCGCGCGACGGGCATATGTGTATTATTCTGCAGATTGTGCGGTGATTCTAGGATTTAGGTCCCTCCGTATTCAACGGTATGGACCACGAGAGAGAAAGAAGCGGATACAAGGAGATCCAGGTTCATAGGACCCTAGCTCTCCTACGAATAGACCTCCTTGGTATTAACGTGCCCAGCATAAAGCACCGATACACGCGAAGCTACCTCTGGGTTTCTTACCAGTTCACTTCAAGTTGGGCTGGGGATATCAAATATCCCTGAAAATTTCTGCCGCCTTCGGGATTCGAACAACGGACCTTAGGATTAGTAGTCCTGTGTTTTACCACTAAACCTCCGGGCCTCCCCTCTTCAGCAGATTGTGTAAATTATGTTGTGTTTAAAACCCGACAATTCATGAATGTTCTTTTTGAGTTGGCCTGTAATCATACAGCTAACAACATCGTGGGATAGACAAAGTGAATGATTTTGGAATAATTTAGGAATGAAATTGATTGAGTGTGTGGAACGATTTTTAATCGAATTTCATGGGAATCCAATATCGCACATTTTGATCAGGCTAAACAAAATTAGCGATATTGGTTACATCCATTTAATAAAATATGCATACAAGTTCTATAAATAGCTTCCTATTTCTTCAAGAACCTATAAGACGCTTACAATTTGAATTATGTCAGTGAAATCGAGAATTTTCTCTGCCCAAATTTATTTTGAATGACGTTTTTGATTCTATTTTTTTTAATGGGTTTGAGCGTTTTTGAGTGAGTGAGTGTTTAGAATGAATAGATGGAGGGCTGAATGAGCGATTTAGAATGGTTTTGATTGATGTTAATGTCCATTTCACGATGTAACTAACGGTAGTAAAGAATAGATTTTCTTCCATCTAAAGAATCTGCGAATAGTCGTCGCCTAAGCATAACTGATGATAATCCGTCTTAGAATGGTGTTGAACGAGGAATAGAAATATCGAAACTATTTGATTCAAAGTCCAACGTGCTTACCATTGAGCCAAAGAATGTCTCATAGTGCGATGATGTCAGACGTTATACTTAAACACGTTAGTTGTGAAGGAAGGAGAGAGGGCTATAATTATTAGCAGCATAAAGTTGACAAAGTGAATTGAACGAGTTGAAGAAGCGAGTGTAGAATGAGAGTAAGGGGAGGGGGGAATGATACATTTATCGCTAATTTTGTGCGATTGGACGGAATTGTCGATATCTTTGACCTTCCCTTGATAAAATATATGTATTTTTTCTGTTGGTGTGTCTTCAAAGACCAATGAGACACGTTAAAACAACAAAAGCGTAAAATATTTCAATAGTTTCGATTGAGGTTGCTGATCGTTTTGATCTATTCCAGGTGTTTTCGATGTGCTATAGAATATTTCTAATCTTTATAATTGATTTGAATGAGTCTTTGGAATGAAGCGCTGAAGAATGCTTTCGATCGTAATGAGCATCAATTTCACGATGTTGTTAACTGTATCGAACACCATATGGACGTTAATAAAAAGGTTATAACAGTTACGATAGATGGATGTTGGATATCGTTAGGGGTCGAAATGACAAGTTGGGTCGAATTGACAAGAAATTTACCCCTTTCTGATATGAAAGCTTCACTCTATGATAATATGCTATTTATCAAAGTCATTGACATTGGTAACGATCAAACTGCTTGATATTTTAATTTTGCCTTTCAATATTTCAGGCTTACTCATTTTGACTGCCGTCACAGTTTTTGTGAAGACAAGTCTATGATAGAAGATGATATACGAAATTAGCCGTGAATTAGACAGATGTTCTCGTATATGTGTTTAAGATGTCAAGTTAAATTCAATTTGGTTTTCTTGAACACGAATTTATATATATATTATATTTAATATTATTCATTTATAATATGACTAACACTGCGAGAGTGAAATAACCCGTTGAATATTTTTGATGTTACACCAGTGTTATTACTCTAGTGGAATAACAATACAAATGTAGCAACGTTATATTTTCGTTGCGAAAATGATGTCATAATACATTTGCTGACCCCATATCAGAAACGGCGTTATCTGTTGCGCGTAATATTTCAAATCGATACATTTCTGGAATTTCCTTGATTTATCGCAAACAATAAGGTCATATTATAAAAAAATTTCAAATTGTGCACATTTATTACTAAATTTATAAATTTTGTCATCTAAAAACAGACAAAAACTCGGCAGATCCTCGTTCTTATCTGTTCATAGATGACTCGTTTAAAAAATTTGGTATTCAATGATCACTCATTCAATATCCTCTAAATCGTTCTTAAAATCGATAAAAACACATTCACTAGCTAATGAACACTTTACCCATTTTGTTCTATACGGAATTATGTGTACCAAATTAAGGAAGTCCACCTCTAATACTAAAATTTGCGATCGTCATAATTTTTTTTCTCGGAAGGTTTATTTTTCCTTCTAGATTACTCTTTGAATAAATGACATAGCAATTTCGTCATTGCTAACGTCATGCAGTTCTTGATTGTCGTAAATGCCAATACAATGTTAAGACACTTACGACATATCAGTATTGCTACGACGAAGCCGGAAGGAGGTAATCTTTGGTTAAACCGATATACGAGGGTTGTTCAAGTTTTATCCGGATTAGGTCAATTAATCATTAGTGATAAAGCGTTATGCGAAAAAAAACATAAAAAACTAATGCATATTACTGGGACGTTTTATATGCGCAAACATACTAAAGACTGAAGCAGTGGGAAGATTTAAATTGATTCTACTCGCAAACAAAAACACACGGGTATAAGGTGGCGGCGCACAGTATACGTCGTTTGTAACGTTGTCGGAAATTCAGCTAATTAGTTTTGTGCAAAATAGCTTGTTACAGCTCGTATCCATGGACGAAGAAAGACTTTAATCTTCCTGTCATTAAGTTGTGTTGTTTATGGTTAGCACAGTATTAGAATCAAATGTTACGAAATCAAATTTCTCAGAATGGAACCCTTTTGTAACTCACCATAGACTTAGCGTTTCTACAATTGCCTGCTTATTTCTGTCATTCTTCCCCTATTTCTTTCTATTATATTACCGAGCTTCGAAACCTCTATATGCTTGAAAAGAAAGGTTTTTGAAAAATGATCCCTTCGTTTCCATCGTGAACAGTTTTTAACTATATCTTTAAGGTTTTTCTTCTAAATTTCAGAACAAAATGATTGTAGGCCTAAATTCCCAGCGATCAGGTGACGTCGTATAGAGCGTTACAAAAGTTCACCCGCCACTAATTAAACTAGTCTTTTCGAAAAATCCTTCGGCCAAACGACTTAAAATTAAGACAAGGCATACGTAATACTGGATTGAATTCCGACGGTAAATGGTACCAAATTAAGTACAATTGCTTAATAAATAAATTTTTGCGAGGCAAAATCCGGATAATTTTTGAACATCCCTCGTATAACGATATTTCCCGAATCTTCCTGATAACGAGGCGATTTCAACTTTTTTCTATTAAGTGGACTACTTTAATCGTTGGGAATGAATTAAAACAACGACATTAGTCTTGTTCTCCTCCAATCCCATAGTTAAATGTAGGTTAATGTACTAAAATTTTCTGATGTTTACTTATATTTACATAATAAGATTATTATATATTTTTTATATGATAACTATCTTATACTTGTGTAGTCGTTTTAAATCGCCCCGGATGAACGTCTTTCTGCACTTGTTCCAATCTTATTTTTAGCTCGGCTGTTTTCGAAGAGTCTTTTTTCTCTATAGTCTTTGCGTCGACGTCGTTGCCATTTTTGTTGTGCGAAAACATTGACATTTTGTGATTTTTCATGTTTTACTAAAAGCATTCTCTTAATACTTGGTACACATGTTCACTACCCGAAGGGCATCTCATATTGCCTAACTCTCGACGATTTTTGTATGAATAATGCCCCTTTTTTTACTTGGATTTTTTTTTATCAACTATCCAACTATCAAAGCCGACCGTATGCACCCGTAGGCGATGCTCTTGTTAAAGTCTTCGTCTAGCTCTTTTACCTAAAGCTGTACTTGGCGAAGTCGCCTATTATGATTACGTTAATTTGATAATGTTCAATTTTTAATTCAGCTTTTATCGTAGGAAACCCGAGGAATTATAATCACGACGTCGTCGTTGCTGTTAGCGTTAGGGTTTGCGTAGGCGTTGGCGAGACAAAAGTTAACTTTGGTTATATCTTTGGTGTTATTGAAGATATCTTTAGGAAACTTGCTATGTGTGTTCACCACCACGAGAGCTATCAAGACTATTAAGAGGGATAACTCTGACAGCATTTTCGTAAGAGTTATCCCTGAGCGCTTGGCACCCGTTGGAGGTGCTTTTGTTGACACTTTCTGTTTAGCTAACCTTTCTTCATGATAGCCATAATGACATAATTATACTACAATTAATAACATCGTAGAATTTACATGATAAATGATTTTGGAATGATTTTGGAAAATGAAATTGAGTTTGTGGATCGAGTTTTGAGTGAAATTCAAGGGAGGTATTCCAATATCGCTAATTTTGTTTAAGATGAACAAAATAAGCGAAACGTATTACCACCTTAAAATAAAATATACCCACTTTTCTGTTTGTGTAACTTCATAGATCAATCAGACGCTTTGAAATCCACATCAGCCAATAAAATCGTAGAATAGTTTGATTGGTTTGAACTAAATGTTGATCGACTTTACCGATTTCGAAATGTTTTCTTAAGTTTTTGGAGCGTTTTTGATCGATTTGAGAAAGTGTTCAAAGTGAATTAATGGAGCGTTGATTGAGCGAATTGGAATGGTTTTGATCGGAATTGTCGGAGTGTCATTTTCACGGTGTTATCAACTGTACTCAAAATTTAATAAGGACCATTTTTAACAAACCCGAGAATAAAAAATTAAACAGAATACCCTTTTTTCATTTCTAAAAGTATGTGCATTTGAATATAATTTTAAGGTTTTTAAGGTAAACCCCAAATGACTTAACAAACTATGGAAGCGAAAAGGCGAATCTACAAAATTGACCTTGGAAATGATAAGAGCGCAGCCATGAAAGGCGTCTTTTCGTACTTGGTTTATATGACGCCACAAACATTACTGAAGATGGTGCTGTGAAAAACAAAATAATCAAAAGTTTAAAACTGGCCATTATATAATTTGAAAACAAAAAGCAACTAGTTTAACTGCTTTCTGTTTTCAAATTAAAACATGCCAAAATGATATCCACAGCCGATCGGAAAGCATTTAAATATTTTTTTTTTTTGTTTAAAAAATTTGTGGCGAATCGTGGTGGTTATTGGGCAAGGCCTAATTCGTAGCACAACCGTAGCGGAATCATGCTGATTCGTAATGACTCCGTAGCTATATTAGCGGCAATTCGTGAGAGATTGTAGCCAGTCGTGGAATCCCACATAATGAATTATCACGATTCACCAAAAATTGTGTACAGTTATCCTATGTATTATCCACGGTTTCGCTGTGGACCTTCATGCTTGGCCATGAACAAGGCCACTTTGAATCGTACTAGTACCGTATTGAACCTTACAAGCATTCGTTGTGCCACCGCAGTCAATCCTAATTAACCGTAGCGTTGCCATCATGAATCGTCATTGATTTGTAGAAATACAGACACCATACTTATATTGTGGACATTCTTACTGGAATCGTAGTGATACTGAATATTTCTACTTTTTGCCACGATTCATCCCAATCCTTTCCAATTTTTCTGGCCATGAGAAATCTAGGTGAATCATGGTGAATTAGATAGAAAATCGGGAATGTGTAAAGAGGTCTTAAGAAGTGCAGTTGTCAAGAAAAGTAACTCTACCCTGCTTAATTTTTAGAGTTATTTGGCTTTGTTGTTTTTAATACTTGGGCATCCAGCACTGCAACAAGCGTATCTCGTGATAATTTGTCACTGTGTTGACATATCAAATCCGGCTAACCTCTAATGAAATCAAAGATTTTTCAAAAACTGATTAAGCCGCCCTCATTGGTAGAGTTTCGGACTGTCAATCTAAATGTTTCGAGTTTGATTCATGATGGGGGCTTTCATTCTTTCTGACTATTTATCTTCCAACAATGGGCGATAACAGTAGACCTATGTGGGATAGCAGCTGGAGACTGGGAAAGGATGTGAGGGTGGAACTGGTATGAGAAATACCAGGAATCCATTATTAGGTACTGAAAGATTGTCAAAAGAGATATACAACCCCATTCAAACAAACAAATCAATTATTGATTTTACAGAGTTCTCAGACGACCCCTTTTTATGTGAGCTGTGAGGTGTTTAGTTTAAAGCCCGTTTTGTAAAGCTTTACCTGCCCTGTAAAGCTTTACCTGCCCCATTCATCTATTCAAACACTCTCTCAAACCAGTCAAAAAACGCTCAAAAATCACTAAAAAGATAAAATAAACTAGATAAAATCGCGATTTCACTGAATTGATCAAAATTATAAGCGTCTGATTGGTTCTAGAGGAGACAAATGGCTTCTTATAGAACGTGTATGCATAATTTATTAAGAGGGGGGGGGGGTAATAGATATCGACAATTTTGTTCATCCTGAACAAAATAAGCGATATTGGATTACCTTCTTTTCATTTCACTCAAAATCCACTCATCGCACTTATTCAATTTCATTTCAAAATCGTTCCAAAATCATTTACCTTGTCAATTTCACGATATTTTTAATTGTACACCATTGTCTCTGATGCAATTGGATAACAATACAGTGTAATTTGAAACTGATAAAAATGAACAAAACAAAACTTTAGGATCTCCATTTATTCTTTACTAATATACATGACATAAAGTAAAGTTTGGTAAGGGAAACAAATAATATTAAAACCTATTTCGTTAGATGCGAATTACAGCTCGTAAAGCTACAAGGACTGTTATGTAGACGCTTTGATTGTCCAACTACGATTAAGAAATATAGTTAGTAACATTGTGAAATTGACATTCACCTAAATCAAAACCATTCTAAATCGCTAAATTCAGCATTCCATGCATTCATTCCAATAACTCACTCAAACCATTCAAAAACGATCCAAACCCGTTGAAAAATATAGAATCATCAACGTCATTCAAAATAAATTTTGATGAAAGAAAGAGAAAAATAACGATTTCACAGGCATAATTCAAATTGTAAGCGTTCAATAGGTTCTTGAAGATATAGGAAGTTATCTATTGAATTTGTATGGATATTTCATTAAAGGGAGGTTATCGATATCGCTAATTTTGTTCATCCTGAACAAAATTTGCGATATTGGATTACCTCCCATTAAATTTCTAAAAACTCCCTCCACACACTTGTTCAATTTCATTCCAAAATCAATCACCTTGTCAATTTCACGATGTTGTTAACTGTCCAATTCGCAATGTTAAATGTGTTTTTAAACATGTACATCGACGCTTGGCGACCAAAATCTTGAAGATTTAGTATGAGTTAGCTGTAATCATGAGTTTTTGGTCGTCTGACGACGACAACTGTCTTACAAGGTATTTGATATTTTTCTCTGTCGGGTTTCATTTAATGTTTTCCATTTTAACCATTCAGAACCAACAGCTTAAACACATTCATTTCAATAGAACCTTACATTGTTTTATTATTCACCATTTTCTGAACCTTCAAAACCAAATCATTGAAGAAAGTATACAAAATATATACTATTTTTGTTTAAGTTTAATACCATTTCTTATTTTGAAGATAGAATTGCTTACTGTGTAACACAACTATTATAACCAACAAAAATAAACTTCGATCGACCTTTTTCATATATACATGTTAAAGGAAAATTTTCCAAAATCCCAATGTGTGACCAATAAAATTACCAATGTACAAAATAACCTCCCTCACACGATTCCCAGAACTATTTACACTTCGATTCAAAAGAGCCACGCCTAAAATTAGAACACACGTCCCGTGTTTGAAAGTCATTTTTACCCTTGTTACACTGACCCTAGAATATTCCCGCATTAGCATGAGGTATAGACGAAGATCAGTCTGCACATACATTTGTATGTGCAATCTGGGCGTAGTCTATACCTCCGAATTATCCTTTTTAAACCGGAAAAGTTTTAAATACTGAAATATATTCGATATTAGCACCTACTCGTAATGAGTGCACCGAATGTCTTCAGCTCTTTGATTTCAATGCCTTTTTTTACAATAAAGTTAAACTTCCATATATTGGGAAAGTGTAAAATTTTGGTAAAATGTCTCAATCGAGAGGGTTCACTAATTTCTGGCAATAACATCTTCAAAATCATGGTCCATGTACAATCTGACGATGACTGTTTTGTGGGATGTAGCCGCTGTCACACACCTTCATACCCCCATAGAGAAATTCATATGAGATCAAGGGCAACAGCGTAACCAAAATAAATTCTGAAATTTATAAAGAGAATAATGTTCATATCTAAGGCACAACGTAAATCAACAAGAGTTATTCAAGGGGCAACGTCGTTCGCTTCTTTTTCACAAATAGTGATTGACTTAAGATAAGCGTCATTTTCTTTTATTTAAAACCCATGCCCAAATGTTTATCTGTTTGAGAATTAATCACTAGATATAAAAGAAACTGGTTGGTTTTCTTGGTATGGTTGAAAAAGGTTAAGGTAGATTTTTTTCCCTTGATACAGTACTTCCATGGGCCTGTTCCTTGCATAATTTTCAGAATTTATTGAAGCATTGGTCGATCCTTGGGGGTATTAAAAAAGGAAAGGTTATTTTAAGTTCGGTTTTGGCTGATTTTAAATGAAATTACTGACTCAAAATTTTTCATATCAGTATATACAGAGAATAATCGTATGTTTCAGTGTACGAGTTATATATCATTTAGTGGACAACATAAGCAAAAATATAGCTTTTGGTGTTCTCGAAAAACAAACAATTAATCTATTACTTTAACCCTTTGCTGTTTAATCCCTGCTTTTTACGTGTCTGTGATTTTATGATTGAGAACACATTGTGAAAAAAGAAGAAATTGCTTCTGACAAGCAATTTCTTCTTTTTCCATACTATTTTCTACCCTACTGAATGGTTATTTTTCAAATTAAATCCACTTTAAATTTTCGTCTGCAAAATCTTTGAATTTGGACAGGTCCAAAATTTTGTAAATCAGGAAAGGGTTAAGACAAACTATAAAAAATCGAACTTATTTTATCATAGCGCGTAATATTGAACGTGATTGCTATGTAACGTCCAAAATAATGTATTTTTGCTCCGCTTAGATGACCTCAGATTTGGTAAAATTACCGAAAGCTGGGATTATTTTTTTGATAATTTCACTGATGAAGCGGCGAATTTATCAAAATGATAACCAATCATTATTCTTCGATAAACCACCGAAAATCATTTTTAATAGAAAGGTTTTTTTCATCAATGCATTATTTTTCTTTCATCGAGTACACATACTAAAAGGAGAAGAAAAATTTTGAGTTACTTAGATATATCTTTTACGCTCATACAGTTATTACATCTTGAAATTGACATTCACCTCAATCAAAACCATTCTAAATCGCTCCATCAGTGCTCCAATCATTCGTTCCAAACACTCACTCAAACCATTCAAAAACGCTCAAACCGATTGAAATATATAGAATCAACAACATCATTCAAAAAACATTTTGATAGGAAAAAAATCGCGATTTCACTGACATAATTCAAATTGTTAGTGTCTCATAGGTTCTTGAAGAAATAGGAGGCTATGTAAAAAACTTGTATGCAATTTTCTATTAAAGGGAGGTAATCAATATCGATATTTTTGTTCATCCTGAACAAAATTTGCGATAAAGGATTACCTCCCATTAAATTCATTCAAAACTCGCTCCACACACTCATTCAATTTCATTCCTAAATCATTCTTAAATCGTTCAACTTGTCAATTTTACAATGTTATTAACTGTATATGATGCTAGAATTAAAGATTATTTGTGCTCAATTGGTATTGCAAACCCAGACTAAAATATTATAAGACATACCTTTGTATTCTTTTGATTAAATCCAGTCTTTTTTATCTGCAACAGATACAAAAACAAGATTAGTTAGGACAATAACACAAAATTAGACATAAGTTTAAGGTCGTCGTGAGTATTGACAAGGCTTACGATTTTTGAAATGAATTTGTATCAAAAATCAATTGATAGGATAAGGGAAATTAGGAGATGATATTAAAAGGAGGTAATGTGATGCAAGTAATTCCGTTTTTGAACGACATTAAATCTTATTACCTCCCTTTATCCCTTTGACAAAAATCTACGAACTTTTTTCTATAATGGATTCGTGTATCTTCGCATTCTAATCAAATTTCTTCAAAATCTACGACATCCAATGAAATCGTGGAAATTCTCGATCCATTTAATTGAAGTCACTGACATATTTTATCGAATTAGGGGTGATTTTGAATGATTTGAGTAGTTTGAGCGAGTGTTTTGAATGAATGAAAGAAGCGCCGTGCGAGTGATTTGAATGGTTTTGATCGAGGTTAATTTTAAGAAACAACATTTGTGAAATTGATACGATGAATGATATTTGGAACAATTTTGGAATAGATATGAATGAGTGTGTGGAGTGTGCTTTTGCTTTTAGTGAATTTCAAGGGAGGTATATCAATATCGCTAATTGTGTTCAAGATGATTAAAAAAGCGATAATTGTTACCTCCCTTAATGATATATACGTACTTTTTTCAGATTTAGTTTTACAATGAGACAATTTGAAGTCCGAACCAGCTAATAAAATCGTCGAATAGTTCGATCGAATTGAATTAAATGTTGATCGATTTGACCAATTTCGAAATCATTTCTAATGATTTCGGGGCGTTTTTCATTGATTTGAGTGAGTTTCGGAATGAATAGATGGAGCGCTGAGTGAGTGATTTTAAATGGTTTTGATCGGAGTGAGTGTCAATTTTACGATGGAATTTATTGTACCTACTGTAGCACAATCACGTAAATAAGTTATTAGAGCCAAAAGGGTTGCATGTAAAGTGTAAATCATTGACATGACTGACCGTAACCTCTATTTTCACACAAAACATTCTTGACCGATTGTCACATGGTATCTCCGTTAGGTCTCGTTTAACTTCGTGAACCAAGTTTCATAATATATACCTATTAAACGACACTGTGATGAGTAGACAATTGTCATTGCACGAGGAAAGAGTACAGCATCAGATGACGAAAGTCAGTGGTTCGAGTCACTATGACAGCATATCTATTTTTCCCTTAGGTTTCATTCCATTTTATAGATTTTTTTATTTTGAATAATGTTGAAGATCACTTGATTTTCAAAGACATTTGCGGTACGTTATAAGCTATTTGTTTTGCCCGTTTGTTTCTTTTTTGTTTTATTTGTTTGAATGGGGTTAACAACACTTTTAATATTTCTTTTTCGGTCATATTGCTGGAGACTGTAACGCTTAACTATGGATGTCTGGTATTTCTCTTACGAATACTTCCACGACAACTCTTCCGAGACTGCAGTTGCTTATGTATGTATTTATGTATCCTTGCTCGAGGAGAATTTATGTTGTTTGAAGGCCATATTGAAAATAAGAAATTGTTCTTTTGAATAATTTCTTAATGTGTTATCTTCATTAAATAAAGATTTTATTTTTATTATTACTATTATTATCATAATCCCACATAGGTCTTCGATTATCAACATAAATTTCGCTTTAGATCATTTGCCAGCGACTTTTGTTTTCCATATTTGAGTTAAGGAGAAAACTGAAATGGCAAATCTACTCATAATGGAAAATAATTTACCCAGTTATTTTCTCAATATCAATGATTTCACCTCTTGTTGTTTAAATGCTCCAGATAACCTCAAATTGAGCAACTGACCTTGAGCTGTGACATTGACATTGGTAACTATCTACATATATTATACGCATTATTTTTAATGTGTGTTAATTTATTTTGATTTCTACCAAAAATTGAAGTTGACATCATTCGACCAAGGTCATTTTCAAAGTCTGACCTTTACACGTAGCCTTGAACTTTGAGCTATTTGAAAATTCCTTTCATATTCATCACATAATAATGGTTTTTGAAAATAATCGCACCAGATTATTTTGAAAACCATCAATAGTTGTAGTAGTAATGACCCTGACAAATCAGACGCACTAACCCTCTTATAGTCATAGTGACAAACCACGTAGGTGTATGCTTCTCTCATTGTATGCGGACCCGACAATAAGTTGAAGTTTACTTTTTATAAAATTGAAACATAAAATCTTCAGTGACCGATCAAGGTTTCGTAACTTCAAGCTGAAGCTACCAGGTCTTGTGTGTCCATCCGTGAACTGTATCCAAATTTGTCAAACACTTTTTAGTCTTTGTCCTACATAATCATCCAATCAGAAGGCTGGATTTTGGAAATTTTTGAAGGTTTATTTTCCATAAACTATCCAGCCAAGGTTTATTTTGATCATTATTTCATTTAAACGTCGAGGTTTATTTGTTATACAACGCATGCGTACAGACTAGAATCTACCCCCTCATAACTATGCAATGACCACGTGATAAGTACAGGATAAAATCTTAAAACACGTGCACAAGTGTATAACTAATATTCTAATTAGATTTTGATCTGGTATGGGGCGGCTACTTTGTCGAATTTGTTTTTGAACAATGGCTATCCTATGTGCCTGTACATTATTTTAGGAAACACAACGCTTACTAAACAACACTAATTGAAAAGTGCAATGGATTTTTTTCTTTAAATTTATTTCAACAATCTTCACGTTTAATTATGTCTGCCCCACTCTAAATTTTTCCCGAATCTCGTTACTTGATCATGACGGCTATAGATGAGGCGTATTATACACCAGCAAAATTAATAAAGGTCAAATAAATTTTCGTCGGCTACCCCCGTTAGTTGAGCGACAAAAGAAAATATTTACGAAGTTGGGATGCATATATCCTGGATTCAGTTTCGTGGACTATAACTTTTTTTGCAAGACTGGAAAGTGTAAAATGTATTTTTGTGGGTCCTTAGTTATGCCTTCATAAACAAGTTGACAAACAGTTACTAGCTCATTTTATCAATATGAAGACTATTAATTACATACGATATCCGGTATGTATTTTAAACTTGCGACAGCACGTGTAAAACAGAGTGAAAAATATGAGATTTTCGTTCATCTACAAAACGGTCGGGTAAATAAAACCAAACTATACTGCATGACCATCGTCTCAAATGGATCTTAAGGAAAACACAATAATTGCGTGCATATTTCAAGACCTCCATATTTGGAAAGAGAGGGGCGTTTAGTAATAATAAATGTTTCCATCTTATTCCATGTAAATCATGCAAAATGCTGCCAATAATACAAAGGGCGGGAAAAAGACTAAGTCAGTTAAACGCTGATAATTGAAAATTAAACGATTTAAACAGCCTCAGTCGGTCGCTACGCTCCCTCCTTTCGGCTGTTTAAATCGTTTAATTTTCAATTATTAGCGTTTAACTATTACTTAGACCAGCTCTGCGTCCTGGATCACAACACGGTGCACACAGTTTTCCAATTATATTCCGCTTTGCACGTGCACATACGTGCAAAGCGGGATATAATTGGAAAACTGTTTGCACTGTTTTGTGATCCTGGACGCAGGGCTGACCTAAAGTTATGAACCGACGTAAAAGACTTTTTAGTAAGAGTTAGGAAAGAAACACTTTTGAAAAAAAAAAAAAAACATTTGCCGAATTCCGTCACAGATACATGAAAGCCTCGACGTATCGGCTGAAAATAACGGTAACTATGTTTACTTACTTTCATTTTCATCGTCTATTCTAAAGACGGTAATAGTGCTACTGTATTCTCCGCTCACCACTAGTAACGGCTCACCAATAGCACTGTAATTCGCTGGTATAAACCTGAAAGTATTTAAGAGATGAAGAGTGTTTTCGTTGATTTCATGGAGGTATGAGACTTAAGACCTAATCGCACTGTATGAATACGCGAAACGATTCATACGTGCGTGTAACTAGGATTTTAGTGTCATACATCCATGAAACGAATCGATACTCTCTTTATAGCATAATATCATGAAGCGAAAACGTAAAGATATATCAATAATGACATATATTTCTTCTGGGATTACTGTGAATGGAAGCAGCAAAATAGTAAACTGGTGGCCCACATCTAGTATCGATAAAAGGGGCTGTATCCAAGTCTAAAACAACAACAACAACAACAACAACAACAAACCAGCTGCATTCTCAAAATTGTTTTTGTTCAGCAATAAAACCAAATTTTAATCCAATCAGAATGCACAAATCTTGATAGACAAAGAACTAAACTTAAAATATTAATATTAAACGAGAATATTTTTCTTGCATACATGTATGACAGAAAAAAAATGACGCTATATGAATAAAGTTGTTTAGGTTTTCAGCAGAATTGAAACTGTACAAAGTATGTGTAATCTAAGACATATAAATTTCAAAATGAATGATTGCTCCACGAGCAGTTGCTATTATCACTGACTGTGATTCATCTATAAGCCATTATTCATCTAGCTAAGTCCGTTTGTCCTCACTTTGATAACTTTATCAAAAATACTTAGTTAAAGACGCATACAGGTAAGAACATTGTGAAATTTACAAGATGAACGATTTCAAATGAATTTGAATAAAATTGAATGAGTGCGATGAGTGAGTTTTGAATAAAGTCAAAGAAGGTCATTCAATATCGCTAATTACATCCAAATTGGACAACATTATCGTTTCTATTATCCCCTCTTTTCACCCTTTGCTGTTTAATCCCTGCTTTTTACGTGCCTGTGATTTTATGATTGAGAAAACATTGTGAAAAAAGAAGAAATTGCTTCTGACAAGCAATTTCTTCTTTTTTCACACTATGTTCTACCCTACTGAATGGTTATTTTTCAAAGTAAATGCACTTTGAATTTTCGTCTGCAAAACCTCTGAATTTGGACAGGTCAAAATTTTGTAAAACAGGGAAGGGTTAAAGCAGTCTACGTATTTTTCCCTTATCGAGTATTTATTTTATGAAATGCTTAGGAGGTATCTTTAATGTAACGGACATAAATGAAGTAGTGTCAGCAACATCAGGGAATTGACACACAACCCGATCAAAACCGTTCCATGTCGCCCCAATGACGCTCCTTTACAACACTCTAAACACTCACTCAAACCTATCATAAACGGTCAAAAGTTATTTGAAATAAACTTCCAAATAATTCAAAACGATAAGTAACTTCATTCAAAATGACCATATGAAAATAATCGTACCATATGGTTTGGATTTATACAGTGTCTGAATGGTCGGTAATGAATCATGAGTAGAAATAAACGTATAACTTATTAAAGGGAGGTAATAAAATCGATAAACTCGTCCATTTGGATGAAACTAGAGATGTCATTTAACCCTTTTATTTTATTCAAAACTCGCTTTTAGTTTCATTCGAAATTCATTCCCAAATCATTCACATTGTCAATTTCACGATGTTGTTAACTGTAGATAACGGGTCTTACAGTAAGCCTTCCGGATCCAGCATGGATATATCTTGATCATTATACGCATCCTCCCATGTCTTGTTTATGTTTGGTGTATCTGTCACCAAGGTCTGGAACTTGGGTATAGGGGGTTCCTTGTGAGTGTCGATTGCGTATACAGCTAAAGTGCCCGGCCTCTCATTGCCAACTATGATTAGAGTATAATGTCCGACTTCTGCGGTGATCACAGTCTCCGTTTCTACTCCCTAATAAATGAGAAATTCTCCAAAATTAGGTACACGTTCATAAGATCTCCCTCTAGACCTCATTTGAGACACTGTAATTTATGATATATATATTACGTACTTTTTGGTTTGTATGAGAAAAAATATCTAACAAGGTTGGGAGAATTGATCATTGTCGAGGCTCTGTCGAGACAATTATCTATTCCCACAACCGAGTTAGATATTTTTTCATACACTACACTAAGTACGTATTATATTTATCTTATAACCTCTATTTGCCTAGTTTTCGTGGATGTTCCTAGTAGAAATGCAAGTTTCCAAAAATAACCGCATTATATCATTGTTCAAAAAATAACTATGTGATATCATAAAAAATATCATACGGGATGTTATCACACGGATATTTGTATAGTTATACGGTTAAATTTAATATAAGTGGACGTCCTATACACAACGCCAATGGTGAAACCAAACGAGTCGTTTTGTGTTCCAATTACTTCAAAACAACATTATATGAGCCTGTGCGTGACATTTCCTACAATTTCAAATATGCGCAGGCAAGTCCTTGGCCAGTCTGTGCAGCCGCACAGTCTGACCAGAGTCTTTACTAGACTGGTGTACCTGTCCCATCTACGCTACCCTCCGATACTGTATCGATAGATTGAGACAGGCTCGCCAGTCAAAGTCTTTACTATGCATTTTTATAGAGAAAAGGTATTACACCTCTACGGATGGAAATCGATTAGTTTTATTTAATTGTGTGGTTATCTAGGTGGCGTCCTGTATGATCAGCCTGTACAAATGAAATTGTTGGAAATGTCATGCACAGGCTTATATGATAGTTGTTTAACTCTTATCATGCTACTCTTGCCACAGCCTTTCTGTTCACAAAAGTTTGATATACACTAGGCTTAAATCAGCCAGCACAAAGGAGCAATTTGTTCTCAAGCTACACTGCCTGTTTTCTGCTAAGTTATGGTAGGAAAACTTAAGACTGGTTTGAACTTAAATCTCTAGGCTAGCAATTTGTTTGGCATAGCATTTTTTTCATGCAATGAAGTCTGTATTGACCTGATATTACCTATCTGATAACATAGCAATGTATCAGGCAGTCTATTTTAAGAATCAATTTGCGTACATTTTTACCTGACTTTCTTTGATTGTAAGGGTTTATTATAATCAAACACTGAAATATGATTATATGATAAACAGAATAACATTTTGGTCTATTGAAATATTTATGTTATCTGGTCTCGGCTGTGAGAAATTATCATGACTCGGCAAAGCCTCCTCATGATAAGTTCTCACAACCTCGTCCAGATAACATTGATATTTCAAAACACTAAGATGTTATTCTTTATAAGATTCAATAGGATGAGGGTAAAATTACGTGAGATCCAATGAAAAGTTGAATACGACTTACTCCTTTGTCGATAGTAAATTGGAAGATGCCTATCTTGTTCGTTTTTGGTACGATTTTTTGTGTCATTTTCTGAAGAATTACTTTATCAAGCCGTCGGAAAAATAGCGATTTCGCTCTTCCGAAAATAATCAGGTGTGCACGCTAAAATTTACATGTGCAGTACTAAAAACGACATTTGTCATGCCTGATAATCTAAAGCCGATACTCACTTGATCATCTGATCTTTGATCTACCGACCCACTTCCACCGATAAACTCTGACTCTTCGAAATCACTGTTAAACAGGTATGGTAACAATGTGGCCGTCCTCTTAGCTATTTCGTTTCCGCTGTCATACACGAGTTCCAATGTATCTGCTCTCCATAATGAGAAACTTCGTCCACCAAACGTGAAGAGTTTGTCAAATTCTCCGGTACTTTCATTAAAACCCGATTTACTCGAAATTATCAGGCGACCTTAAATGTATAAATAGAAGACACTTGCTAATTTCGAAAGGGATATACAGTTAAGAACATCGTAAATAAGATAAGCTAAATCTTTTATAATCAATTTTATTATTGATATAAAGTATGACGAAGCAAAATTGAAGGGAACCAGAGCCAAGAATTTTCAAAACCCAAAGGGGTTTAAATAACATTCAAATGAATAAAACAGTAATGAACTATTGCTGAAATAGTGATTTTTCGGTGACAAGTTTATGTTTAATATCTTAGAAACAGATATATTACATATAATTTCAAAATTTTTACGTAGGAACTTCCGGGAGTCCAAAAAGACAAAAAAAAAACCAACACATATAATGAGTCATATAATGAAATATTGCTTGCAATGGTTACGGAAGCATGATCACACTGTTCAAGCAATTTACTTTTGATAGAAATAAATGGATTAAAAATATACAATTGATGCTATTCCAAACCTAATCTATAATTTCAAATTCGAAATGGGTTAACACTCAACTAAAAAGAATGTCGAAGTAATGAAAGTTTGTCGTCTAGAGGCTAATATAGTTTTCAAAATAGATCTAGTATGTGCAAAGATTGAAATTAATGACTCAAGTAGAAACAGAGATATTAGAAACATTAAAGTTTTACATACAAACATTAACAAGAATTACAAACTTCTAAAAGGATTAAAATTCCACGAAACTAATTTGCTGAATAATGAATCTCTGTGAAGTGTTAAATATTTTAGGCACAGAAGTAAAAACAAAGTTTCGAAAAAAAAAAAAGACCAAAATACCTGGCCGTCTCTCGTTTTACCGGAGAAGCTGCCTACTCCTCTCCACCCCCACCCCCTTGATGGCAACAATTAAACGATACAATTTTAAACAACTAATCAGAACGGAAAGGTAAATACTTAATTCATACGATACACCGGCATCGAAAATGAAATTGATCTTCAATTTCAAATGTGCGCCTAGCAGGTACCCTGGCAAGCCGGTGCAATTGCAAGGGTTATTTTAAGTAAAAAAGCTCTCAATGTAAATTTAGATGTGATAAATGCCAGGTAAACTGAAATCGGAAATGTACATTTATCTTTGAATTAGTGCTTAACGAAGGACTAATGCTTCACTTCGTGTTTTCCAAAGTGTCCTAGATCTCTTAACCCTTTCCCGTTTTACAAAATTTTAGACCTGTCCAAATTCAAAGGTTTTGCAGACGAAAATTTAAAGTGGATTTTAATTTGAAAAATAAACATTCAGTAGGGTAGAAAAATGGTGTGGAAAAAAAAGAAATTGCTTGTCATAAGTAATTTCTTCTTTATCACAATGTTCTCTCAATCATGAAATCACAGGCGCGTAAAAAGCAGGGATTAAACAGCAAAGGGTTAATCAAACGAATCCGATCTGTCAAGAAAGGGAGAAATATTCTTCTCGATACTTACCCAGGTTTTCTTCCATCTGTAACATATTTCTAACCATTGGGTCTGGCTCTGAAAAAAAACATTATATTTGGTTGCATAATCATGACAAGTACACTTAAAATCAAAGCACTGAAAGTACTGATGGTGAACGAATCTGTTGGCATTCTAAAGTGATATATTGAATTCGTTGAGAAAAGAGAAATTATAAATATAAAAAATAATCAAGGGAAAGTGTCTCGTCAAAATTCTAAATTCAAAGAATGAGAAAGAGGGGAAAAGAAAGGTAGAGAGAGTGACAGACAGAGACAGACCGATAGACAGAGAGCGATAAGCCTAGAGAAAAGAAAACAGGCAACTATAGTGTCTAGACTAATGATTCTTTTCTTAACTCAAAAAATAGCAGTCAGAAAGGTTATTCAATTTCCACATGCGGAACCCATATTTTAGCAGATTAAACACAGTCTTTCTGCATTTTGACTTTTAAGCGTTATCTACTAATGGCTCTGGTACGACCTGAATGCCCCCCCCCCCATCCTCCGAATTAAAAGACCGCTGTTTCGTAATTGTTATTACAGGGTTTTGGTCTCTTTCGGTAATATTCAGTCTCGTGAAAGAATAATCATCTGATGCAATTGCGTAAAAATGAATTAAAAAAAACAATTCGATGAAATCTATGTAGGAAGGTATTTTGTACAGCTAATGAATTGACCAAATATAATCGTTGTTTAAATTTTATTGCTCCTACCAAACGGCAGATAATCGTAAACCTAAGAGGGTAGAAGATGGCAGCTACGTACGGATGTATGCTCATTATAGTTCTGGTGCGAGAAATACCAATTTCCATATTAAGGTAAAGATGCTCCAGTCCACAGGCGATTGATTCACAATCCAAGTTTCGTTTTCTGTAATATTTTACATACTTCCGGTAAAACAAATAGATGAATGATTGTATTGAGGAAATTCTAGAGCCATCCGAGGGATAGAAGCGCTACTATTCAGTTGTAGTTACCATGTCAAGTACTTTGAAAAAAAAATCCATTCGATGTTGAAATTTGAAATTAGGTCTATCGTGTTGGGATATTTGTTCATTTGATTCTTTTATTTATTTATCTATTCACGACATTCATATGTTAACAGTAAATCGTACCGAGATTGCTATATCCCCTGTTTTCCGTCCTTGTTTGAAACGAAAAAAAAAAACAAATAAAAAAAAAACAACAGGAAATTGGATTTGGGTAATATGATACAAAAATACCCGTAACCAAAGATATTTACATTACACAAGTATGCAACAACAAGCTTTAAGATAAAAACGGGATTTAAGCAAGAGGTGTAAATTTGGTAGTTGAGAACATAAGTTGTCTGGTAATGGTTTAAATTTTATTTCATATCAAGGTTGGTCACGGTCAAGTGGTGCGTGTTTATGTTTCAATGAGAATTTAGACGCGCTCTCCCTCATAAACGCGCTCCCCAGGCCCTTGACTATACGATCAACAGCATCCAACCGTCCGTGGTGAAAAATCCGGTCTCGAATTTAAATTCAAAAGCTGCTACTCCACGACGTAATGTTCATTAGATTGTGGGTTAAATTCCTATCAGGATAAGGCTGGTTGCGTCATTAAAAGATCGTTCAACATCTGAAAAACTAGCGCGTCCTAAATCGCGCAGTCTTCCGGAAGTGCGAAAGGTTAAAATTTAACACAAAATTAAAACTATTTCTCGTTATTCTTCATAAGTCACATGCGAACAAAATCCCCTTTCGTTTTTACGAAAATATTTCTGAAATCATTTCACCTTCTGCAAATATACAAAATATCCGAGTCAAATGATTAAATCCTAGTCACAATTCATAATGTTAAAATAGGAAAAACCCCGTAAAATCTCGTGTGTGACTTATTTCAAAAGCGACGTCGCCGCTTGCAAGAATCTGGGGACTTCAAAGGGTGCCGACACGCGGTGACCCAGCTAGCTCCAGACGTTTTGTGTTTTCACTACGAAACACTTTCATTTCATGTACCGGGTGCATTTACACATCACGAAATTTTAGGATTTAATACAGGATTATTTATTTCATACGTGAATAGGGAATGATTTATTAGACCGCTTTGTCCATCGGTAGCGGAACATTGAATATTGCATCGTCTGGAACTTCCTACCTTGTACAGATAATAACAATAATAATAATCTCGGCTTCTGCTAACACAATCACTTGCTTTTGAAAGCTGCAATTAATGGTCGAGGGTGACCGTATTTCGATAGATGACTTAAAATGACAGAATTACAATTCATTAGCTAACATTTTATTCTATTTTTTAAATCTATAGCCTTAATAGATAAAAAGAAAAGCGTATTGGGTAGCGTACGTATTTCATTCGATAATTACGAACATGTTAACAGTTTGCTTCTCTTAGGTACCAAAATACGTATTTTTTTTTAATTAAGTAAAAGAGTCTGAAATAATAGCGCCCCCCCCACGACGTTTTGCATCGCGCTCGGGCGCGTTTAATGGGAGAAATACGGCAGGAACATTCCATTCGTTTGTAAACTTGACCTTTCGTAACTTATAAGCAAAGACTTCATTCATAAGAAGGCAAGTAAAATCGTAGTAGGTCATCACGTTGGGTACGGCCAATCAGGGGTGTGTAGAAGTTCAAGAGTTCACGACCTCAATAAACACACATTTCCGGCAAATTACTACATGTTGCAATAGCGAAGGTTTAAATCAAAAACATAGTATCTGTCTATACAGTGTACAGACACAACCCTTGTTTTTGCTCTCAACTCTCGACAATCTTACGCCGATCAAAAATTCGCTTGTATAGACATTCCAAGATATTTTTGTGTTTTTAAAGGGTAATTTTCATTATCTTCACTTGATGTAGAATGCTAGAATCATGCATTTCACGATACAAACAGTGATTTTGTAGAGAGAAGTATCTAGAGATACTAAATTGAATCTAAAGAGGTACTGCTTTATTTAAAACCTATTAAGATCCTACAGGATTTTCCATACACGGTATATAACACTGCTGTTCACCAAACACCGTCAGATTTACGCTCATTCCGATCTAAATCATTCTGAATCATTGACTCGGCGCTCAATTCATTCTTTCCATACACTCACTCAAACCATTCAAAAACGCACCATTTTATGTATTATATAACATTTTTTCTGATTAAAAAGATGTCTATGTGGAGCACGAATCTATCTATTTTAGGAGCAACAAAAGACCTCAAGATCTAAACCCATTATGGAGCCGAAGAATGTATTCTTTTATTCATCATGAGTATATGAGTATCATGAGTATATATAATACGTCAATATCTAAAAATACATCGTTACAATAAGTAATCTAAAGATATATCTTAATATACATATGTTTCCCAAAATCTAACACTTCGTGTTCCGACACTTTAAATAAAACAACATCTTTTAACTTTTTATCTTTCTTTTCATTTCAAGATATATTGTCTTTATATCAAACAGTCACTTCATATATTCATTTTGATTTTAGTGTCAAAATTAATGCATGTGAATAAGTTAGGTGTTGCCCGAATATATTTTTGTCCATTCATAGCAATTAATCATTTTGCATACGAAATAAAAGATCGAGGGGAATTCAAGTCACAGCCTTTGCTGACGACAGTGAAATGCATTACAATATTTTCTTAAGTCATACTACACCCATGCAAAAAAAAAAGAATAAATCGAAAATTTTTAGACCTTTTCTTAGAGTTGGACAAACGTATTAACGGTTATTCAACCTCTTATCTGCACAAAGCATTCTTTTATATATTCTTATTTACGAAAGTACAATATTCAATCAAAATACCTTCAAGAATTATCATGCCCAGCTGTTTAAAAACGGCTACAGAGATAAGCAGGGTATATGCCTTTTATTTCATCAAAGCACTTTAATATGAGCAACGAGATCGTATCATCATAAAGGAAGCACATTTGACCCCGTGCGTGAGATTTCTAACAATTTCAAATATGCACAAAGTAAAGACTCTGACCAGTCTGTGCATCCGCACAATCTGTCCAGAGTCTTTACTTTGCGTTTAGAAGATGGTTAAGGTCTAAACGTATTTGTAGACCATTAGTTAACTTTATATTTACAGTATTTGAATTTCTACGCTACTCAATGTTTGTATCTCACAAACATTTAAAATTGTCGGAAATGTCACGTACAGGCTTATTTATTGTTAACCAAACGTGAAAAAAATCCATTTTAATCAACCTTTTTGCTTGCAGATTTATGATATCATATTAAATGTGCGCCTTCTCTATCCTTGGATACTATCCGATTTTGAAATAAAAGCAAATACATTTAACAACATCGTGAAATTTACAAGGTGAATGATTTTGGAATGATTTAGTAATGAAATTGAATGAGTGTGTGGAACGTGTTTTGAGTGAATTTAATGTGAGGTAATCCAATATCGCAAATTTTGTTCAGTATGAACAAAATTAGCGATAATGATAACATCCCTTTAATAAAACATGCATAAAAGTTCTGTAGATAGCTTCCTATGTCTTCAAGAACCTAATAGATGCTTACAATTTGAATCATCTCCAAATTTAGTTTGAATGACTTTTGTTGATTCTATATTTTTCAATAGGTTTGAGCGTTTTTGAATGGTTTGAGTGAGTGTTTGGAATGAATGAATGGAACGCCGAGAGAGCGATTTAGAATGGTTTTGATTGAGGCGAATGTCAATTTCACAATGTAACTAACTGTATATGGGGTCATTGATCGTTCAGATAAAATGCTGTGCTGTCCAAATCGACAAGATATTATGGGTTCGCGCACAAACTACCATAAGGTTACTAAGATTTTGCTCGGAAAAAAGGTCTATGTTCATTTAATACAATACCCTTTAGTGGCACATTTATAAGATCTTAGCTTTATTGATTTAAGATTTCATTTAAGGTATTTACCGAATGTGCTCGAGAGGTTTACATCCATTACACGGATTGGTTCTACGAACCCATGGATTGACTTAAATCCGCCTTCGTTTGCTGTAATAATATAATCTACACCCTTGATGGTTATAAGTGTGATTGCGTCGGGTTGGTACAGCCCACATACTGGCCAGGGGTTGAAGTTGATTCCTGTAATGATATTTTTTAAGATAAATAATATTTCTTCAAGCATGCTTTTAAGGTATACATAAGGTACTATAAAGTGATTTCTAAATACAAAGTCAGACTCTATATTCTTATATCCAAAAGAAACCATGTTCATTTTTTTTTAAAATCCCTGATCATACCAATCATTATATTTAAGTCTCTCAATTTGTGTCCAATCAATAAAATGTCCACATGTACCCTTTACCCTGAGCGTGCAAAGCGCTCGAAAATTATCCAAATCGCTAGCAAACTACATTAAAATTACGCCAAACAGTCAATAATTCCGTTGGCTGTTGAAAATTTGGAAGATACTGATTGGATCTTGGGGACACAATATATCTACTTTGAGAACACTTAACTTAATTTAACGAAGTATGATTCAATTCATTTGATATGAACGTAGAGAGCAACATTATTTATTATCAATATCGTTCAAAGCTTACATGTTCACATTCAATTTGATTTTGAAGTCATATTAAGTGAAGGCGCCAATTTTATTATGGTTTTACAGCATCTGTCGAAAGAAGTAAAAAATAATTAACGAAAGAAAATAAAAATTGAATCATACATACCTCCATCCTTGTCACTTGCGTCAAGAGAACTTTGTGACCAGTCCTTAGACCCCAGGGCGGTAATATTGATAATTGTATTGGTAACCATATCAACAGTGACTATTGCGTTATTTTCCTTCAAAATATAACCAAACAAATTACTTATCTTCAGAAACAAACAAACACAAAACTCTGACTGAATTCAGGATCATTCCTCAAAATAATGGATAAGAAACATTACTATCCACAATTATGAATAGAGCAGTGTTATGTAATTTTTAATAAAGCAACCATAAAAACTTAAAACCCTCAAAGATATTCCTTTTTAACAAATGCTTGATACCTTCGTTAAAATGTTCAAGGAGTAATCTTAATGAAACATATAAGCGTTATAAAGCTATGACGTTGTTCAATTATGGGCAAAGATTTAAAACGCATATAAAAAGCCACCGGGGCCTGTTTTACTAAACATCTTACGATTATTTTTTGCGTAAGTCGAAAATTAAAGTTGTTTCTACAGTAGTAACCAACCATGGAAGTATGCGTTGCATTATCTCATTGGGATTGTCTCCTTCAGACGATTCCAATGAGGTATTGCAAGACAGAATCTAATAATGAATAAAAACACCAGGTGCGATTTGTGATTTTGACTTACGATCATTTTTGTCGTAAGAAGTAAAACTGGCCCCTCTTTTACTCGATATTCTTTGAGATAAGCTGATCTTAACTTCGTCGTCTTGAAGCCACCCATATGTCCTTTACTACTCCTATATTAATTTTGGACACGGTCGTTTTATTTATATTAGATAAATGGAATTAATCTTATTTCGTGTAAAAGTCATAAGTATTTTATTTCGACAACAACAAAACCTGTTGTTTTTTTTCATTCGCAGCTCCCCCACTTGAGAAAATCAAGTTTTTATTGTTCACACAATTACAGATATATAGGATCTAACGTGAGATTTTTTTAGACAATTTGTTTTAAAAAGCAGAGTCTAGAATAGAAATATATTATATGTAAATATTGTTTTTGTATAAAAATATCTAACGAGGTCGGGGGCATTGATAATTGATAATGAAGCTCCAGATGAGTAAAAGCAGTGATGCATTATAAAACATCCCTAGCTTTATCGGCTTAGCCAAAACATTGCGTAAAAAGGGTCATTTTGTAAAAACAAGCAACTGCATGACAGTGGGGAAAAATAAGTACATATTGGAACAAAAATACAGTCTTAAGTACTACCTAGGTACTCCTACTACTGTTGGTATAAAACTCTGACCCAAAACGTACATAGAGATATGCATTTGGCCCATTTGTAATTCTAATTTTGTAAAGATCTAGATCTATGAAAAGTATGATGTGTCTGGGTTTTATTTCTAGTGTTGTAGCAGTACCTCGAATTTACCTTGATCTACATTCTGTTCAGATCTAGGCAAATTTCATTCAGCCGCAATGAAGCTGTTAGTTTTGATCAAAATATCCCTTTTCCATAATGGTTGCATTATGACATGGGACCTCTAATGTTGTGCAACTGCTGATCTATAGATTCAATTTGATATATTGTTTAGCTGGGCAAATTGTCTTTCCTTTTAAATAAAGAGCTTTCAATTCGGACCAAAAACCTTTTATATGATTCTTAAGGGGTATGTCTTTTAAATAATTAATACCTCCTGGTTGGTTTTACGAAAATTAGAAACATAAAAGAAACGCTACCTGTAGGGAAATGTAAGCAATTGTCTCATTGTCGTTGAATACTATGAATTCTGGTTCTAAGTCTGCACTAAATGTGTTGTTTTTCATGAAAACATACCGGACACCAGATTCTTCGAGCTCGGCCTGTCTGTATACAGAAAAAAATATTCTTATCAAAACCACAAACTTTCTCTCTTTCTTTAAGACAAGACTACGAATAGGGTTAAGAATGTTCTTGAACCCCGTATGTTATCTTACCAGTTTGGTTCTAAAACACTGGAAAATCCACTAACGGTGTAGCAAGTGTGCATAATGGATATACATAACATTTAAAAAAATAATCTAAACCCGAGTGACGATAATTCAGCAACCAATGTAAGTATAAAAGTAGGGTCATCAGTATTTCACCTGCAGGACTTTATATTGAGTTTAGATATTCAAAGAAGTAGGAGCATTGCTTTGGATTGAAGAAGGGCAGGTTCAATGGGAGATAAATTAGCGAGCGATGACAGTACGCCCCTGAAATTTTCAGCCGAAGAAGTTTATACAGTGTATCTTGCTCGAACAACCGCATCTAAGTGACTATTTTCATTAAGCGACCGTTTTCAAAAATTATTCTGTACACTAAACAATCTTAAAAAGTAGATTCTATTTGTCTAGAATTTATTGTAAATGAATCCAATGCTGTTAAAACGCATTAGAATCGTCTCGTTGATACAATTTTGTTGAGTATTATCACCATAGAGTTATTGTGTAATTCATAATAACATTTATCTTATAACTATACAAATATCCGTGTGATAACATCCCGTATGATATTTTTTATGATATCACATAGTTATTTTTAGAACAAATTTATAATGAAGTTATTTTTAGAACTTGCATTTCTGTTGGAAACATCTGCAATAACAAGGCAAATAGAGCTTATAAGATAAATATAATACGTATTTAGTGTATTGTATGAAAAAATATCTAACTCGGTTGTGAGAATTGATAATTGTCTCGGCAGAGCCTCGACAATAATCAATTCTCCCAACCTCGTTAGATATTTTTTTCTCATACAAAACACTAAGTACGTATTTTATATATATATATACGCAATCAAAATTATGTTTCAAATTTTCAAGCAAAACGTGTACTGTGTACAGCCGACCATTGCCGTTAATGAATGCTTCTTGGTTGACCCGCAAGTGGTTGCTTCATACTCGTTTAATTGTATATTTCCATTTGCATATCGTATAAATCCAAATTCAATACACCAATAATGTAGAAGAAATGCCCCGGGTAATTAAGAAATGAACACAAAAAGTAGAGATACTTCAGGAATTTATAAAAGAAAGTACTCTAATACTACAGATTAACTTTTGCAGATAGACACATGAGTTCTTGGTCCGTTACTATTTCTCCTATTCATAAATGACTTACGAGACTGTGTTTTGAGTAAATCAACTGTACAAATTTTTTCCGACATCCGCATCTTATATAGAACAAACCATAAAACTGAAGATGCAACATGCCTTAAGGGAAGCGTTGACAAACATCAGAAATGGGAAGTGGATTTGCTTAAGAAATTTCACCCCCAAAATTGTCAACTCATCCACGTCACAAATAAGAATAAAAGTGATCAATCAACCATATACGATACATGGACACACTTTGGACTCAACAGAATCAGAAAAATTCTTAGGAAAATCGATTCAAAATTCACTGTCTTGGAAAGAGCACATGGACTCTATTGTTAAGAAAAAAATACAACACAATAGCATTCATAGCTGGAACACCTACCAGTGCCCAAAAGCAACAAATGATCTTTGCTAACAAATTCGATTGTTGAGTATGGAAGCGTGATTTGGGATCACATTACAAAAGACTATATCAACAAGCTCGAAATGGTACAGCAAAGATCGGCAAAATACGTACCTGCGAATTACCAAAGCACACTCAGTGTCGCGCACCTAATAGAAGACCTAATTATATATCCCTCCACCTCAATGGTTGAGGAATAGAAAGGAAAAAAAGGAGACACACATCCATACAAACACTTTGTGCCTATGAGGAAAATCCAAGGTAAATTTGA
The DNA here is from genome assembly GCA_948146395.1 of Fragum whitleyi. NCBI lineage: Eukaryota > Metazoa > Mollusca > Bivalvia > Cardiida > Cardiidae > Fragum > Fragum whitleyi. The sequence continues at coordinate 37,491,983 of OX411555.1, forward strand.
TATATGCATGCAACCTTGTATCAGTGTCAATGAAATGTATGAGACAGTTAATTCTTACACGTCAGTGTAAATTTGATATGCATGCTAAATTTTGTGTTAAAAAGTACGTATTAGTCCGAAATGTATAATTCCGTGTATTCAATCACGACTTTGCCAATTTCATATGTATAAGACCTGATGTTTAAGCACGCCCGTCTTAATTTGAAATATCCTGATATGTATTGAAACACGTCTAATTTGATAAGCATGAGGAGAGATTTTTTTAAACAAGCCCAATGTAAATGCTAAGGTATGAGACCGTACGATTAGACAAAACTGTATTAGTAAACATACTGTGCATTGAACGCTTCAAACGTCAGGAGGGTGTAGTTGAAGGATTCCGCTGGTGTCGTATCAAACGCAATGATACCAACGCCCCCTTCTGGGTCAACAACTGCTGAAGAACTATTAATAAATGGTTCTCCTTCGACGGCAACGAACACTCTTGAACAATCAGATGTAGGAAGTATCATGTCCGGTAATACACCGACTGGAAGAAAGATAATTCTAATGTACAGTTAATTTCATCGTAAAATTGGCATTCCTTTCAATCAAAACCATTCAATATCAGTCACTCCTCGCTTCATTTATTCACCCAAAACACTCACTCAAACCATTCAAGAACGCTCAAAATGACTAAAATGATAAGATCAACTACAAAATAAATACAGGTAGAAAAAAATCGCAATTTCATTGAAATAATTGAAAATGAAAACGTCTGATTTGTTCTTGATGAAATAGGAAGCTTATTATAGAACTTGTATACATGTTTTAAAGGGAGGTAATAATAATCACTAATTTTGTTCATCCTGAACAAAATTAGTGGTAATTAAATACCTCCCTCTTATTTTAATCAAAACTCGCTCCACACACTAATTCAATTTCATTCCAAAAGTCAACTTGTCAATTTCACGATGTTGTTAACTGTAATATATACTACAAACTATTGATCGTATCAGTACTACAAATAGTGACGATCATTTTTTTTGTCTAGAATAGTACGAAGTTTTAAAGAAGGTAATAAGAACGAAACGAGTGATATTACATAACCATCCCTAAAAATGACACGAAACGCATGCTCTTCCTAATCATTAAATTTGATTCAGAAACCATTCCATTGTCATTCATCTTGTCATTTGATGATATAATCATTATTTTCGATTAGACACTTACCAATTATCGTATTTACCAGTGTCAAATTATTCATGGTGCTATTGAACAATTCGTATACGTTCACAAAACCCTGTGTTGGGTCTATTTCGTCACTAAACGAAACGAACAAGAAGTCGCCACAAATTTCTACATCTTCGGCTGTAGCATTTGCAATAGAGATGCGGAGAAGGACAGTCAAATTAGAAAGAGGATCCGACAGGTCGATAACGTGTATGTTGTTGCTTCCTGAAAGAAATAAAGGTTTCGTGAGCAACAAAGGTATATATTCATTTTATTTTTAGCAAAGCCTACTTCAGACACAGTCCCTTCCAAAAAATACTTTAAAATTCAATTTCAAAATTCATTGTGTTTATTTCACCGTTATCAAATGTTTACAAAATTAAAACGTAACTTAGAAAACAGTTTTTGTAGACCAATAAATAAATAAGGCAGTTCCGTAAGTTTTTTATTTATAGGCAGACTTATTCTTTACCTTAATACTGCATAACCCAATCTGATTTCAGCTTATTTTAAAAAGTGTTTTATTTGTAAAAAACGCCTTGTCAATAAGAATCAAAACATCTTTAGAAATACAGGTTAATTTGAAATGAGGATTTGATGAAGGTTTACAAACCGACGGAATAGAGAATCTGTCGGTGGCGATCATAAGCTAACTGTACTGCCCCGTCTCCTCCTAGTCCAAATGTCAATGGGTCGTAGTTAAACGGCAAATATAATGTGGAAATCTTCTCAAACATTACAACTGTATTCGAAAAAACAGAAAAGCAAACAAGTTAGAAACTTTAATGTTCTATAACAGAGCTTCATTTCATATTTTCCTACCTTTCTCTGTTATTTTTCAAATCTGTGGAATGTTCTAAATTTGAATAGGTTACAGGTGACAGCGAAAAAGGATAGAGTTTGAAATAAATCCAATCTTTCTTTAATGTTTTACGGATGTAAATCTAGAAAAAAACGGAAGTTGATCACTTTGAAAAGCTCTCCGCCTTACCAATGAAATTAACAAAAACTTATAACCCGTTTTCATTCATTTTACCCTTTCTGCCGTTATCTAAGTGGAGCCCAAAAGGTGACGCCATTATAAACGTTGCAAAGCAATAGGATGTGAAATGACTCGCTTTAAGGAAATTTGTCCCACAATTTTCACATTTTTTCATTAATGCAATAGACGAAATAGATCAACCGTTCGTATTTCAAGTAAGATCGATTTATATTTCATTTCGTGAACAACAAAAGCTATATTTTCACTAGTTCCTCCAGCACTCGTGTAAAATATAGCTTCTATTGTTCACTAAATGAAATAAAATCGGTCCAACACTTACACAAACGATTATCCTCTATACATTGCAGGAATATTGTGGCTCAAAAGAGAGCTTTCTCGGAAGAAGTAATTTATTCAATTTGGTTTTGAAGTAGATGTTTACAGATCTTTGTCTTTTATAAACATTACAAAAGATAGACGTGTGTCAATTCTCTGTATGAGTAGGCATACATGTAATAATGTAATTAATCTTACTTAAAAGAAGACAATTATCAAACATTTAGGTTGAGGTTGTTTAAAGCAAGCTTGAAATGATTTAAAAGGTCATCGCAAAGTAAGTCATTCTTTAAAAGTTAAATTTAAATCCGATCAATAATGTACGAGTTTAAATTGTACATCACGAGGAACGTTTCTCCGGGGTTCATCATCAATTCGTGCTAACCCCTTTTAAGTTTTGTTTATGGCCGGACGAATTAGAAAAAGCTACATGTACCCGAACAGGCCGCAACGCCAGTCCACCCATGCTCTTCACATGTAATTTGTGTATTGTTTCCCGGTTCGAATGTTCCTTTGCAACATTTCAAACTCGCAGTTGAGCCCAAAAGCGTGGAGTCGCTATCCAGGTCGTAGTACCCATTTGCTATATGTGGCGGAAAACCGCAATTACCTGAAGAATAACGCTTTGATCATGAAACTCTTATAGCTGCTAAGAAATAACAATTACCAGAAGAAGTACTCACAACGTGTTATAAATAGAGGATATTGAATGAGTGGTCATTGAATACTAAATTTATTAAATGAGTCATCTATAAACAGATAAAAACGAGGCTAAGCCGAGTTTTTATCTGTTTTAGATGACGACTGTTTATAAATTCTGTATTTTTTTGGCACAAATTTAATATTGTATTTATAATATGACCTGAATTTTGGTAATAAAACGAGAAAATTACAATATTTATCGATAAATATTATTCCGCGAAACTTATAACGCCGTTTGCAAAATGACGTCAGCAGATCAAATATGACGTCATTTTCTAAACGAAAAATATAACGTTTTCTTCGTACTTTGCTCATTTGCATAGTTATTGCACTAGTGTAATGAGCACTCGTGTAATATCAAAAATATTCAACGGGGCTATTTCACTCCCGCGACGTAGGTCATATTATAAACGTTCATCCTTTACATGTGACACCGTTTCCCGTTTTAAGGAGGGGAAAACTTTAATTAGAGACTCTATCGGTCGTCATTCTTCTACGCAACTACAATTAAATGAAGAATAACATATGCCTGTTATAGACATTCATATGCCTGTAAGTATTTAGTATTTAGCAGGTTTTAACGGGAAGGGGTTTGGTAACGTGCATCAGTGAAAAAATAAGAGGCCGTATTTCTCCCCGAATTTATAAAAAGATTCTGCCAAAACCCATGCGTCTTTTAGCAATATTTCCAGTTTAAAAAAATTGGTTTTTGAGAAAATTGGGCGGTCATAATTTTTCACATAAAGGTCATAACTATGTCAAAAGCCAAAGTGCCAAAACAAAAATATACTGAGTTCCATAAGAAAGTGTGCACTTTCACTTTTTGCATTTTCTTGATTTTAACAAAGTTGGGGGAAAATTATGGAGTAAATTTGATACCATACTTTAGTCAAGAGCTTTTGAAGTTAAAAGTCAAATCAGTTTCGGATAAAGTATCGCATGCTGCATACGCGCAGGCAGAACTTAAATTGTTGAGATTTGACCTTCTAACAACTTTTTCTTTGGTAAGAGCTATGTGTTGATGTTGCATTATACAGTTTTAGAAGCCATTCCAAGCCATTTCCAAACAAAAGTTTTAATTTTTATGACGACGTTACGTGTACGTCAACGTTAGAAATGGCTACGTTGCTAGATCAGCAACTTGTCGTTGAATGGTGCTATGACGTTCTGTGACATCTCGATTTGCTTAACAAAGGCATTACAAAATGACGATCTCGATTTTTTTTGAAACATTAATGCTTTTTCAATTTTAATGACGTTCTAAATCTGACAAGGTTCGATTTTGTTAAACGTCGTTTATTGGTAGTAAAACCACGCTGTGGCATCAAGCATAATTGTATTGAAGATGTGATTTTATGCTTAGAAAAGCCGCAAAGATTCAACTGAATGCATTTTCAGACCAATTATTCGTCTAACGCGTGATGCACATGCAAAATATGCAAAATCAAATGTCTCAATTAAGCAGAAAATTTTTGCTCATCGAGCGATTTTTGTTTTCAAATATCGTTTGTACATACTATTGGGGATAGCCATACCACGTTTCATGACGATAGATTGTGTAATTTCAGAGATATTCAAAATTAAAAAGTGCACACTTTCTTTTGGAACTAAGTATATAATAAGCGTTTGTAAAGTTTGATTTAAATCCATCCATTAGTTTCTGAAAATTTAAGCGAGCACAAGAGCTTAACGAAAAAAGGTAAACGAAATCAATCGATTTATCATTTAAGTCTCATGCATGGAACTCAGTTAAAAACAATAGGCAATGTATCAAAAAGAAGATGTACTTGCCGACTTTTACTGAATCTTTCTGTTAATTTTGTTCACTAATGGGTTGATAATCGTAGACCTATGTGAGAAAGCAGCTGGAGGCTAGGAAAGGATGTGATGGTTGTACTGGTGAGAGAAATATCAGGAATCCATTGTTAGATGCTCCAGACGCCGCGATATAACTGAAAAATGTTGAAAGCGGTGTTAAACTCCATTCAATCAATCAATCAATCTGTTAATTTTCGATCAAATCCCTCAAAAAGTTGCTGAGAAATTGATCGGACTCGAAAGAGCTATAAGAAAATGCAGACAGAAAATGGACTTTATTCAATGAAAGAGAAATAACTCAAATATCAATGGACCGCCGCCCCCCCCCCCCCCCAAAAAAAAAAAAAAAAAAAAAAAAAAAACAAAAACAAAAAAAAACAACATGCGAATGTCTGACTTATATAGCGTCTTTCTGTGAAGTTTGAATCAAATGTTTCTGAGAAAATTGAGCTGGCACAATGTTTCAACATATGGACCGTAAACCAATAGAATATACACATGTCTTTTTATACTGCACTGATCATGTGCACGTCTACTTGGTAGTGATAAAATCTGTAAATTCTAAATTAACTCCGCCCATTAGTTGCTGATAAATTGAGCGGAAAAGAAAAAAAGACACAGTCAGACCTCATGATATATGAATCATAAGTTTACCAGGCAACCTCGTATTAAAATATATTTTTCCAGACAAACTGATTAAGGGCTAGTTTTTAACAGTTTCCCTGAATCATTTTGAATTTTGAGCAAGAAATAAAACCCAGTTTTTTCAGTACAAGCACTAATAACGCTGGCTCAAGTTTTTTTCAGGCATCATATTTCAAAAGACCATCAAATGATTTTTTGCCCTATAGCGACGCACGAGTGAGTTAAATATTTTACAGATTTCTTCAAATCTTATTGCAAAAAACGTAAATTTACCATAAAGAATACAAAAACTTACGTATACAAACAGCTCGGGGTGTTGAGTAATCACCACTATTTCCACACGCAACTGATGTGTATTTTGATGAAGGCGCAAATCCATCGTTACAAACCAAAGTTGCTATTGAACCCACAGCCTGTCCTAGCTGTCGCTCAAACACACCATTAGGGTCATTTGGAAGGGTTTCGCACACTGAAAAATTTAATGTTAATAGAACTATAAAACAAATGTACCGTGTGGTTAAGGCTTTGGTTCGATTGGTGTGTACTTGATATTAAATCAGTAAGAGGGAACAAATCTTTAGGCATATCATGATTGATATTTGTTTTACATGTATCTTAATGTTGGCATGATACAAATATGTAAAATGATTCATGAGGCTGATTGACGACTATTCCGGACAAGCTATTTAAAAGTGCTGTAGATTTATTTCTTTAAATCGTGATTTTAACGATTTTTAAAAATATTTTTTACAGAAAAGTTATTCGATTAGGATGTAGAAAAAACGTGGATGAATAAGATAAGAGTACAAACATCTTTTCCGTGTAGAGATTGTAATTGGTTTGTTATTATGTTTCTTTAGAAGACAATCCCTTCATTTTGTCATGATTTCCTGCCTTTTTATGCTTTATTAGAGGGCAATTGACTCTAGTTCAATCAACTTGAACCACGACTTTGACTTTTCATTTTTAATAAAAACTAGTACACGAGTACACATATTATGATTTTAAATCGTTTTTACTCATATCAATCTTGTGCGGGGCTATTTGTCTAACTTAGGGTAAAATGGTGTCTGGTAATACTTTCATCAAACATGAATACTAAACATATTTTTCTCTAAAACAAAAAGATGTATAAAGTAATGGAAATTTAAGAAACCATTTTGACCATTGGAAATTTAACAAATCCTGTAGAGAAACGTGTGGTTATGCTCTACACGAATACGAATGCACTAGACCTGTAAAAATTTGATCTTAACATTAAGCTTCAGCAGCTTTTATGATCAGTTGATTTTTATCAAATTTTAGCTCACCTTATCGTTGTCTTTGTTTACACACAAGAGGCATCAGGTTTTCTCCTATCTTCATTAAACTTGTGTCAAGAAGTGAGCTCGTTTGCTTGTGCATCTTACCGAGAATGGTTATATTACACAAGTAAAACACAGATAAAATGTTTTTTTTTTGAAAGTTGATTTGTTATCGATTTGGAGACTACAAAATCAGCGCAATCTTCATTCAACTCATCAAGAATGATTATCTAATGCAATTATGCACATTAAAAACCAGAAAGAAATACCCCTTTAATTGCCCTTTATGGCAATATATGCGATGTTCATATTCGTACAATTGTCTGTGTTTGTTTTTTTTTTAAATCTGTTTTCAATTGTATTGCTTTGTTAAATCCCCGGAATAAGTGAAAATACTTTTTTATATACTTATATAGTCATTATGAATCTTACTTACCTTTGCTGTTTTCTTTTATCCTAAAGACAGTTATTGAACTACTGTATTCTCCGCTTACCACCAACAACGGCTCGCCTTTTGGATTGTCATTCGCCGGTATGAACCTACAATTATTTATATTTCAGATAAACACGACGTTAAAAACGATGCGCGTAACTTATTGTTTCACATCTTTTTTTACTGGAGGTAAAACAAGAGGCCAAAGAGGGCCTGTATCGCTCCACTGGCTTTCACATATCTAGATCTTCATTAATCAAAGCTTACTTTAAAGAAACATCACTTTGAAGTTTTTAATAACTTTTTTATAATAATTTACTGGGTCCGGCCCATCAACATTAAGCTGCATACCCTTTCCCATCTAACTAAAACTATTAACTTAAAAGCGATTGAAATAAGTAGAACATTCTTAACACATTTTCAGGAACAATTTAAGTAGAGGGTCATTCATGACACATGCATAACAAGATTCATTGAAATTAGCCCAATTGATTGAGAGGAGAAGTTTAATTGAGATTTTAAAACGAAAATAGGCCTCGCCCCGCCACACGAAAATTTATAGCCCAACCAAAAATTCATGATAAATTTAAGTAAAAGTGAACAGAAGACATATTCATGCCTTACTTAATTTAAATTACCCGATGAGAGGGGAGGAGAAGAAATGCAAAGATTTTATAGTGAAAAAGCCCCCCTCCCCCCCCCCTCACACACACACACACCCATAATTTAGTGACAATCAAGTATTTTTTAACAATATCAGTGAAAGGTTAACCAAGGAACATCCTTGCAAAGTGTCATTGTAAGCGGCCAAATGGTTTGGGAGTTTTTTCAAGATATTATAGTGAATTTAAGCCCCGCCCTGTCACGCCCGAATATTTGGGTCATTTAAAATTTATTTTACAATTTATATTAAGGGTCAACAAAGGAAAGATTCTACAAAGTTTCGTTAGAATCAGTCTATTAGTTTTGGAGGAGAGGATGTTTGAAGAAAAAGCTTACACTCGGACGAACGGACGGACACACAACCGCATGACGGACATCGCCATGACAAAAGCTCGATAGCCTTCGGCCATTGGACCTTAATTGCTAATTTCGTCAAATGCGGGCGACAGAAAGAAAATTGCAGCATTCAGCAGCAAAGATCGGTTATAAAATATCGGATATGAGGACATAGTACATTGGACATAATGGTATGAGATCATAAAAAAGGTGTTAAATGAGCAAAACGATGCCAATATCGAATAAAACAAAGCTTAACCTATCATCATTTTGAGACTGTGCATGACACTAACAACAATTTCAAATGTGTCGCTGCGCAAAGCAAATAGTCTGGCCAGTCGGGACATCCGCACACTCTGGCAAAAGTCTTCGCTATGTGATATATAGATAGACGCGGTCTCACATTAACTATAGATAGCTAGGTAATCTTCTAATCACACAATGTAACTATCTTGGCTGCTGAATAATTACACAACACAAAAAAGTCAAATTGTTGGAATTGTCACACACAGGCTTATTTATGTTTCTATATCATGTATAGACACATACTATTTTTTGCATCAAGCCACTGCTTTAAAACCACCACGACCGCAAACAATTTTTTCTTATTTACTTTTATTTGTTGAATTTAAAATATGCTTCGAACACATTGCTATTTTTTTCAGATATATAACCAGTTTTATTCATAACTATAAAACTAGCCGTGTGATAACATCCTGTAAGATATTTTTCATGAAATCTTATATTTATTTTTATAACAATGACGTAATGCGGTTATTTTTAGAAACTTGCATTCCAGTAGGAAACATCGACGAAAACAAGACAAATAGAGTGATAAGATGAATATAACACAAACTTAATGTATTGTATGAAAAAAAATATCTAACTCGGTTGTGAGAATTGATAATTGTCTCGACAGAGCCTTGACAATTATCCATTCTCCCAACCTCGTTAGATATATTTTCTCATACAAAACACTAAGTATGTATTATATATTTATCCTATGTTTCCCAATGATTATTTAGTAAAAAGCAGGCAGTGTAGGATGAAATCAGACCACACGTCTTTTGCATGCAGATCTGAGTCTATTCTGTCTGTTAAATATGTCGTGAAGAGTGTGAGAAGCAATTCTGAATGAAATGATCTGCTCGTTCTTCTTATGGTTATTCAACGTATAAACCATGTCTGAAAAGTAGGTAGAAACGGGTCTTACAGTAAGCCTTCTGGATCCAGCATGGATATATCTTGATCATTATACGCATCCTCCCATGTCTTGTTTATGTTTGGTGTATCTGTCACCAAGGTCTGGAACTTGGGTATAGGGGGTTCTTTGTGAGTGTCGATTGCGTATACAGCTAAAGTGCCCGGCCTCTCATTGCCAACTATGATTAGAGTATAATGTCCGACTTCTGCGGTGATCACGGTCTCCGTTTCTATTCCCTAAAATATCAATCAAATTTCAAATGAGAAAAGAATAGTAATGGCCTTGAAGGTCTATTGAGACTTTTTTCCGGACAATGTGTTCTTTCTTTTCTGTCATAAACAATGGTTTGTACTTTTTAATCCGTTGTTTTATCCGTTGACCTAAGCTTGTGAACGTTATTTTGGATGACCTCAAAATGATTTCATTTCGAAGGGATATCTCCTTTAGGTGGTCTTTATAGAAAAACAATGATTGATAAATAAACAAGAGGGTCATTGGCCTTGAAGGGCTCACCTGATTCATATAGTCGACAAAGGTGGCTTGACCAAATTTTGAACTTGATCGAGATTTGATGGAGACAAACAAGACAATTTAAGACGAAAATATGCTCCCTAAAGTGCACACAAGGTTTTTCTAAAATTTGACCCCTTGATCCCATTTTTGACCCCACTTGACTCAATTCCGAACTTGACCGAGATTTAGTTGAGACAAACATTCTGACTAACTTTCAAGACAATTAAGCCAAAAATGTGGCCTCTAGAGTGCACATAAGGTTTTTCTAAAATTTGACTCCTTGACCCCATTTTAGGACCTACTTGACCAAATCTTGAACGTGACCGAGATATGATTGAGAAAAACATTCTGACCAAGATTGAAGACATATGAGCCGAAAATACGACCTCTAGAGTGCACACGAGGTAAAAGTTGTCGACGGACGCTGGACGACGGACGCTGGACAGCATCCGATCATAATGGCTCAACGTTAGCATTTCGTACTCAGGTGAGCTAAAAAAAAGTACTCATAAATGCTCTTTTGTTATATCAAACAATGCTGTGTAAACTATCGTTTATATAACGTTATTTAAAGTTTTTTTCCAAATGTGGCTGATTGATTGATTAAATGGAGTTTAACGCCGCTTCAACAAATTTTCAGTTATATCGCGGCGATTGACAGTCCGACGCGCCACCAACTGTGCCATAACGGTGGCGGAGGAAAAAAGATTAATTTTATCGCGTAAACGAGAATATTTTTAGTCTTTAATCCATTTTAGTGCGGTGCCTTATGTAATCCCGTAGGATTTTCGTGCTGAAATTGTTTTTTTGGGTTTAATTGATTGTTTAGAGGTCAAGCAATCGGAAACTATGCGGGTCCAAATTTTTCGGGTCTGTTCCCCGATTTTATGGGCTCTCAAAGGAGCCCATATGGGCAAAATGGACATTTTCCTAATACTAGGTTCAGGAAATGCGTTTTGTTTTTCTTCTTTATTGTTTTCTTTAATTCAACAATGTATTTAGTGTTAGGACATTTTAGAAAATACAGGAACCCATATTTCAAAGGCTTTTCCACTATTTTTGGGCTCTCACAGAGCCCAAAATAGCAATTTTGGCTGTTTCCTATAAATCGGTTAAGGAAAACATTTTTATAGAGATGATTTCTTAAGCTCTGTTTGGTATAAAGTGTTGGATGACATTGAAATACTTGCAGGGCCATGTTCTCTATGATCATTTCATGGTTTAATGGGCTCTCCGACATAATAGCCCATGTGAACTGATTTGGGTGCTTTTTGGAATAAGGGTCACAAAAAAGGGAATTTTCATTGCGGTTGAACCGTTCTCCAATTACTTTCAGCACGTTATTGTATCTAAGATGGCTTTGGTATAATAAACAATAAGCACCTATTTATAGTCTAATATTCCTTTTGATTGGCTTGCAAAGGATCCCATAGGAGCCGGACAATGAGTTTCCGAAGTTGGGTTTTAAGAACAACGGCACTTCTTATGGTGTTCACGGGTATTGCTGTAAATGATTCTTTATTGGTTAAAACAAAATGTCGAACGAAATTCTCTTATTACTTTTCCTAATAATGGGTGGAGGAAAATCAATTTCTTGTCTTAAACACTTCTCGAGCCTCATTAAGTAGGGTAATGATGAGGGGAGAATTAGAAAAAATATAAATCAAATATCCAAAGCCCACACATGATTATTGGCGCTTGGTGAAGCCCCTGTGTGCTGATTTGAATATCCTCCTGATATATGAAGGAACTACTTTATAGTTTGAAGCTTTCTTACACAAGACTAAAACCATTGTAGTCGAAAATACCTAAAATATGTAACCTTGGTCGACTGTATCAAAATTGCTATATTAAAGCCGCTCTTTCACAGATTGGGAAAATCGATTTTTGATTTTTTTTTATTAATTAATCGGAAATTATGACTTTATCGTGTAAAAAACTCTAAAATAAAACGATTCGATCTTGTAAGGCAAGAAAAAAAAGAAAGACATTCCTGAATTTAGTGGAATTACATTCTTAAAAAAAATAAAGCAACTACTTACGCCTAAAAGATTATTCTTATATTTTGAGTCAACTACTTCCGCATGCAATTCCGTCTGTTTGTCCCATTCTTTCAAAGGTAAAGGTCAAAGTATTTGTCAATTGGGGGAACTTCATATCGAAACATGTGAAAAATGAAAAGAAATACACAAAAATTAACAATTTCGTAATTTATAGACTGGATATAAAAAAGACTGGTTCGTCACTGACCTTGCCGATTCAAAAATTCAAGTTACAATTTTTTTAAATGAGTTGTTGTTAGTGCCATACCCATGTGCTATTCTTAAACATCGAAAAATGCACACATTTCCGAATCTAAGAACCAGATGTTTATTTGTTCTATGTAGAACTGTAAAAGAGTAGCTTTGAGCACACAGCCGTGGTCACCACACCCTTTTTACTGATAGATTTGACTTACTGTAAGATACAAGATTTTGGAGAGGCGTAAGGTCAAAAAGGAGAATTTAACTATTTTTGTCAATGAGAAACACAATTTCTTGACAATATTACTAATGGAGACAATTACTCTATAAAGTGACGATCATGAGTGTTCTGACCTTCACGATCACTTTACTATGACTTCTTTTCAGTTGCCACAGTTACTGTCTTTATTGTTTGGTACTGAAATAGTCAAGAGACTCAGTGGAAGGAATGATAATATTTTTCGATGATCACAGAAGCTGTCTCCACGACTTAAAAGTTTCATGAATAAATCAAAATTTAAAGTTTTCGATTCTTTGAGCTGTGCTTGTGGGTCTTATTTTAAAATGACCGGTAAAAAAACCAATCATTTTATTCTGTCTTGGCTTGAAGAAATTTTCCTTGTCACTGTGCATGTTTCACACGTCTTCCAAACCAAAACAGCATACAAAATGTACTTATTGTTGGTGATTTCTAAGAAGCATTTACGTCTTCGCTTGTATGACCAATGAAAAATAGTTGGTCAAAGTCCGTTTCTTTAGATTGGAACGGGCATAGCTGTTAGCGGAACAGTCAACTGCAGGAGTTTTGCTCTTGAAGCGGTAATAACAATGTCCGTTCATATCTATAATTATCCAATGGTTATTCCATATTTATTTTCAACCTATACACTTAAGAAAACTTAAAGTATATGTCTATTTCTTTGAAGACATATCTGCCATAAAAAAACTTTACAAGTATTTTCTTCAACTATGTGAATCAAGCAATACTAGAGCAGCCTCACTTTGCTTTAGTCCGAAATTTTCTCCTTAGTATTAAAGCAAATACCGGTAATCATTATCTTGATATGCATCGCCTTTTTAGTATATACATATATCAGCTAGAAAGTCCCTTCATTAACAAAACCTAAATACCTACACACATCCATTGAATATGGACATTTTTCAAGTGCTTTCGTTTGCACTAGGTAGGTTGCAAAATTAAAACAAAAATTAGATGGCCATGCCCAATGATGTTCTTTACCAAACATGTATTTCCCCAGGCAGCAAGATATAATTCAAATCTGCAAGATTACATGTACACAGATTACTGTTATTTTGTTGGCAATTGTGCCTAATCATCATTTAAGAACCCTGTACTGTCCTGATTCATTAAAAGCCGATGTAATTTAAGTAGAAATGATAAAGTTGTTGTAAATGATATGAATTTCAGGTAACTGATTTCTATGAAAAAGTAAACAAAATAGAAAAAAAAGATAATATAACAAAATATGTTACAAGAATTTGTCTGTAATAAGCGTTGCAAACCATATGCATGTGTCTAAGTATCACCTCTTTTACTTGATGTTTAGGAAGATTAACTAATTGTTTTAAAACAAATGCAATAAATTTTTCAGAACAGATGAGATATACAATGTATACTAATAGACTTTTCCATAAGAGTGTATGCGAGTAGGGACATGTAGTTAACTGATGCATGCGTTTTACCTGCGAATGCATGCTTGAGAATGCTTATAAATTTGGCAATCCGTAAGGATTCAATAATCTGTTAGTGTAAACCTTGTTTCAACAGCAATTGTGTGTCTTTCGATAGAAATTTCAAAGGAAGAGAGCTTATGCACATATCTATAACTCTTACCCAAATCTTAATAGATGAACTTGTTGTTTGATAAAGTTCTAAATTTATACGCATAAGTGTTATATAGCGTTATATATATTATAAAGAGCTTACCCGAGACGTCAAAGGGCAGTAAAAACAATTTGAAACAGAGTAAAGGGGACAAACTAGCAGAATAAGACGACGTGATTTTTATTCGTGGGAACTTTTATATGTCAAAGAAAAAATACAAGATTGAATAAACACATATTCCGTCGTATATTTACAGAATGCCGAGTAATGCTCTTATGGGCTTCATTAAGCGCCAATGAAAAGCGGTATGGGCTTTGAAAATTTGATTCACATATGTTTTACCGAGACCTGACCAATTAACTCATACGGCTTCAGAAATGCCATTCTTCAGAAATCTTTTCTTGAACCAAATTGTTGGCAATGTGACCATGTTGATTCATATGGGCTTATTAAGGGTCCACATAATCCATTAAAAGTGAGGTAATTGATTAGGAAATTTAAACGGAATATTTCCGACCCAAAGAGATCATTGATACCATTTGGGGTACGACCAAGCAACATTGAAACAAACATTTTTAAGGAATATGTCGTTCATTATTTTAACCTGTCGTTTGCATTATGCAAAAAAAAAAAAAAAAAAAACACACTCACACACACACGAAAAAAACCCCTTCTCTTATGGTGTTCATTTAACGCCAAAGCACCGCGTACAATTCAGAACATCATGAAATTGACATATATTCCTAACAAAATCATTCTAAATCATTCACTCGGAGCTCCATTCATTCATTCTCTCAACATTTAAAGGGAGGTAATGGATATTTTGAACTCAATTAGCGATTTCATGTTACCTCCCTTAAAAAGTCATTCAAAACACGCTCCTCCCACTCATTCAATTTCATTTCGATATAATTCCACGATCAATTACTATGTCAATTTAAATAGGTTTAAATCGGCGGGTATTGAAAATTTGATTCATATACTTTTGTACCATTTGTTGTTCAATTAGGCACCATAAAGAGGACTATTTTTTTCAAAAATCGCGAGTTTGGAAAACTCCTAAACCTTGTCATATGGGCTAATTTTAAAACCAATCAAAAAGCATATAAGAAGTTAAAATTTGAAAAATAATTTACATCAACACTAACAAACACTAGGTATTGCACGTAATTTGAAAAGAAAAGTCAAAGGAATGTCATTTTTTGTGAATCTTATTTAAGGAAAACACCCCAATCGGCTCATATGGGCTATTATGAGAGCCCACACAAATTCTAAATTGACCCTAGAGAAAATGGACATGCAAGTATTTCAACGCCAACCCACACTTAATACCACACAGGGCTTAAGAAAGCAACTCAACAGAACAAAGTGTTTTCCCTTAACACACAAATTAAAAAACACCAAAATTGCTATTTTGGGCTCTGTGATAGCCCATAAAAGGGTGAAATAAGCTTTTAAAACATGAATTTTTATATTTTATAACTCAAATCCACACTAAATACACAGCCAAACCAAAGAAATCATTTTATGAAAAAAAAAAATACTCATCTCATGAGCCCTATTTTAGGAAAAGACCAATTTTGCTCATATGGGCTCCTTTGAGAGCCCAAAATCGGGGAATGGGCTAAGAAAATTTGGACCCACATAGTTTGCGATTACTTGACCCCTAAACAATCAATTAAAACCAAAAAATCAATTTCAGCACGAAAATCCTACGGGAGCCCTTCGTACATAAGGAACCGCACTATTAAGGCCATGCTTCCAATCAGATCCGACCAATTTTCAAAAGAAACTGTCCTATGACTCTTCATTTAATCTGTTAAAATGTCACGGAAATCATATCGTATTTGTGGACTTTAACGCGTAAACATAGCTATTTGAATGAAAAGCCATCATGCCATTATTCCATTTTCCCAAACGATCCGCACGATTTTCAAATGGAACATTTCTAAAAAACCAAATTATCAAATCTCAGAGAAATCAAAGGATACTTGCCGAAATACATTTAGAAACGTTTGACTGAAGAAGAATAATATTCATCCTAATTGTGGTGTAAACCATAAACGCATTTTTCATGTCGTTCGTTTGGGAGCATCATATCGTAATTTTAGTTATGTTGAAATTGTATGTAGGATATTTTGATCCCCCAAAACATGTGTAAGAAAATGGGCCTCATTCTTTACTATCGAATATGGTGTATCGTAAGGGTCGAATGTCCACTAAAAGACATACAGCATAAATAAGACGTTCATCCGTATATCCAAAAGGTGCACATCTATATTTACAGTGGACGTGTGCTCATTAATTTGAAATTTTAATTATTTGTCAATTTCAGTTTCACGAACATTTACAAGTACACTTTCTTCATACTCGATAAGAGATAGAGGTGCAGACATAAATCATAAGTAGAACAAACAATCACCTAAAATAACTAAGAGAATTCTTGGACCCGTACGAGGGTTACAATCGAGAGCTGATACTCACTTGATCATCTGATCTTTGATCTACCGACCCACTACCACCGATAAACTCTGACTCTTCAAAATCACTGTTAAACAGATATGGTAACAGTGTGGCCGTCCTCTTAGCTATTTCGTTTCCACTGTCATACACGAGTTCCAATGTATCTGCTCTCCATAATGAGAAACTTCGTCCACCAAATGTGAAGAGTTTGTCAAATTCGCCGGTACTTTCATTAAAACCCGATTTACTAGAAATTATCAGGCGACCTTAAATGTATGATAAGATACTTGATATTTTTTACAGTAATATACAGTTAAGTATAACGGTTAAATCATTAAGGAATGAGCTCGGAAAAACTGAGCCTGCCGTAAAGGACACTAACTTCTATGAGACTTCATCATTTGGTCATTCGTTTGGATTTGTTTGGTCCGTTTAGGTCTCGCTATTTAAATAATCCTATACTTCAAGAAAACAGAAGTCTATTGTTTCCAAATGTGCGCAAAATTAAGACTCTGGCTAGCCTGGGCATCTGCACAGTTTAGCAAGAGTACTCACTTTTTTGTACATAAATAGGTATTACAGTGTCCCTAGACTTAAAGGTTAACATTTAATTACACTTAATGTCTGTCTAGGCTGCTTAATGTTGTCCCTTAACGCGCATGTTGAACTGTTGGAAATGTCACGCCTGGGTTAATCTGATAAAGTTTAGTTTTACCGTTAATCTTAGAAGGCTTATCTTTACCCCTCATCAGAGACGAATACGCCCCGATTCATCCAACTAGTATTCAAATAAGAATTGACAGTATTTTTTTGGGAAGAATAATGAAAATTGGGTGAAAAAACTTTTTTCATAAAAAATCACGAATATCATTTAAAGTGTAGTTACCGAGGTTTTCTTCCATCTGTAACATATTTCTTACCATCGGGTCTGGTTCTGAAAATACATTGAAATAGACATCAGCGAAGGAAAACGAAACTCGGCAAGAAACCACGGTCATGTAATATCAAGAGGTCTAAGAGAGCCTTATTGCTTCACTTTAACATCTTCAATTTAAAAAAAGAGAGAAATTCTAAATAGATATCAATTAAGGTTCATGTAAAGTGTTGAAGACCCAATTTTAGGGGCATTCATTTGCCAAGAAAAAGCAGTATGTCCAGGAATATTATATATCAAAATGAAGCTATCTGTGAGCACAAACAGTTGAAAAACATAAGACTGTTATAACTATAGCGGTTGAGCCAAAACATTGTGGAAAAGGGTCATTTTGTACAAAACAAGCAACTGCATGACTGTTGGATAAAATTGGCTCATATTTTAACAAAGTCTAGCCTAAAGTACCATCCAGGTAGTGCTACAACCATTGGAATAAAACTCGGCCCCAAAACGTAGTTATGCAAGCAATTTATTTTGACTTATTTTATAAACACATATGTCATATATGTCATTCTAATTTTGAAAACGTGTAGATCTTTTTAGGGTATGGTGTGTTATCACAACATAAATTTACATTAATTGTTTATATACCTGTAAGGTTGTTTAGCAATATATCAATTTTTATTTCACAGAATGATAAATAAATAGTAATATTGTAGATCATTGAATTAAAAAAACTATAATTTGAAATAAATCACAGAAAATATTTCACAATATTATGGTGTGATGTTGCACCATACCTTACATCTATTTTGAAAACAGACCAAACCGGTTTGACATGTATGTTGACAAAATAAATGGAAATTGATTGTTTCAAAAGAGCCTTTTGAGACTGAGTTTTATATCTAAGGTTGTAGCACTATCTGGATGGTACTTCAGACTGTACTTTGTTAAAATACGGGTCAATTCTATGCAACCGTCATGCAGATGCTTGTTCTGTACAAAATGACCCTTTTCCACAATGTTTTGGCTATACCGCTATAGCTATGGCGGTCTTATGTTGCCTAACTGCTTGTGCTCACGAATAGCTTCATTTTGATATGTAATATACCTAGACATACTGCTTTTTCTTGGCTGATGAAGTGCCCTAAATATTGGGTCTCAAACACTTTACATGAACCTTAAGGAACATAACCACTTTCGGAACAACATGCCAAAATTATAAATTACCAATTGGCTTTGGAAAAGACTTTAAAGCTATGGTCACATTTACGGCGATTGTCGTAGTCAATCGTACTTCATCTTTACCGTAGATAACCGTGTCACTAATACGATTAACTAAATGGAAGTAAGTCAAAGTACCATTAATTAAGGCACTTTCGTAGAGTTTCCGTAGACAGAAGTAGATTCAAAAAGGATCAACTACGAAGAACTACGTAAAAATTAGTAGCTTAATTAGAGTAATAATCAAATATAGTTAACGGAAAATCGCATTTCATTTCTTGTTTGTCACTCTATAGCGAAGAAACACAATCTTCAAAATTAACATAAGGTTTCTAACCGAGTATTTCTATCATGTATCAGGTATTTCAGGTATTTTAATTGGTCTGTTGTAAAAACACAAGAGTTTCAAACCATTGATTTCACGTGCACTTCATGATTAGATTTTAGATTAGATTAGATCTATCGTACTCCGAACCTAGTCCAACCTTACTGTTTCCGGATCGTAGTATCATCTTGGATAAATATTTTTGTGTATGGTATGTAGGTTTTTGTCGCCGTGGGAATTTTGAACATACACAAGATTCATGCGACCATAACGATAGAATAATACGATAGAGGAACGTTAAGATCACAGATGAGTAGGTATAACTACCCAGTCTACGGTAGAGTACGTTGTATTACTGCAATCTTTCACTACGTTGAAATTAGGTTTACAACGTGACATGTGACCGCGATTTTATTACGGCGTTATTTTCCCTACCTAACCGTGCACTAAAATCAGACGCACGTATTGCAACAGTAGTTATTTGTTAGTTCAACCTTAGTTAACAAATGTTTACGATATTATAGAGTGTTACTACAGTTAATTAAGATCCCATTTACGGATCAACAGGGATAAACTACAACGAGAAGACGGTCAATTTATTGACAAAATAATTTACTTAACCGTGAACAGACTTTTGAATATTTTGTGTAATACCTTAGGTACTTCGGTCAAACTCACGAGTTCGCACTACGTTATTCACCACGTGTTAGCACGACTTTCTTCGACTAAATGCGCGGTATACGCTCAGCTACGTAAATTTTACGACTGACTATATTGATGCATTACTACGATCAGAACCTCGTCTTTATAGAGCTCTTGGAACTATTTATTGGACATTTGGGGTTTAATGATGCGCGACTTTCAATTTTCTTATGTCTGCTTTAACGTCTGTACAATTTACATAATTTCTACTGCTATTGCTGAGATGTATGCACAATACGTTATACGACCTATATTTCCTTGTTTAAAAGAACATTTGTAGCCTTCCTTTGTAATGTAGGTCAAGATTACACATTATGGTCAATACCATGTACTATTTAAGGCAATCATTGAATAGTTAAGATACAACGACAACATAATATAAATTATTTGAACAAAGGAATACAAAAGATGAAGACAGCTGTTGTGTTATGCCCACGGCTGTAGGATTCTTTTAGTGCTAGTGACATATTCAAAATGTCCACATCTTGTGGAAAGGTCAATTAAATCCTTTTAAATCTCTGCAAGTTGCTCTTAAAGCGCTGTAGGTATCATTTCCTACATGCATCTTCCGCAAATGGATGAATTCATGTAAACCAAGTTCAATCTGGGTAGGATGAGCGGCTCGAGGATCGAAGAACTGGTGAGAAAAATACCAAGACCAATTGCCATGTGCTTCAGTCGCTGACATACTACTAAAATTGTCAAAAGCGGCGTTAAACCAAATTTAAATAAAATCCTTGATCCTTAAGCTATATGGGTTAGTGAATACTCCTGAAAGTCAACCTTGGCGATTTAAACCAGATGTACATAATTATAGCCCAGAACAAAAAAATTACAAGGTTGTATTGTCAACATTGTATTCGATTTTCATATATAAAAAATGTATGCAAAAGTTCGACAAGAGAAAAGCCTTTACGCTTAAGAAACAATGACTTAAATCATCAATACTATTATTGGCACAAGACAGCGCATCGAAACGGAATGTTTTTAAAATCAAAAGGATATGATGCTTGTACTGGTGAGAGAAGTGCCAGGAATCCATTGTTAGGTGCTCCAGCCGCCGTGATATAACTGGAAAAATGTTGAAAGCGGCATTTAATGCCATTCAATCAATCAACCTATTTAACAATCGTTTATTACATGAAATGACGTGGTATCTAGCACGTTCACCGTGTGATACCGTTGTCTAAGATTTAAGTCGTTTCACGTTATTTTTTTCCACAAAATTTGACAATCGTAAGAGAAAGCAAAGGCGCTTAAGTTAGCGAATGCTCCCATTAACTTTACAAGTGTGTTCGTTCTTACCAACGTTCACATTAAAAGACGTGTATACCAAAATGATAAGTATGCTTGTACAAACCATTCACATCCATAATCTGGAGGGTCACGCTTTATCTCACTGAGAGCATGTACACATTTAAGACTTTAAACCGATTTTTCTGAATTTTGAAAGGTTTTTGTATCATTATCCGTCATTTAGCGCCCGAGCGTAGGTATTTGCTCTTGTGAATCACAAGAGTTTTTTATTCTCCAAGAAAAATATATGGGACAACTTATTTCTGACCCTGGGCGGGTACTGTTGCCCGCAATATCAGAGTATCTCTCAGAAAGCGGGCTACCAGCTGTAGACTGGTCCACACATCGACTATCAGAATAGCCTACAATAGGCTATTCTGATATTCGACAGTGAGACCAGTCTACACCCTACCCGAAAGCGGGTCAGAAATAAGTTGGTCCTATGTTATTTAAGTAAGACCCGTTAAGCGACAGAATTATATGGTGTAAGTTTTTGTAATTCAATATTCCATCTTAGTTATTTACCGAACGTGCTCGAGAGGTTTACATCCATTACACGGATTGGTTCTACAAATCCATGGATTGACTTAAATCCACCTTCGTTTGCTGTGATAATATAATCTACACCCTTGATGGTTATAAGTGTGATAGCGTCGGGTTGGTACAGTCCACATACAGGCCAGGGGTTGAAGTTAATTCCTGAAATAATGATTTTTTAATTAAGGATATGTGTTCAGGCATACCTATAATGTAAACATAAGGTACTATAAAAATAATCTCTAAATATAACATCGGACAATGCATACGTGTTAATTGAAAATACTGCATCAAATGCGTTGAAGAGGAAGTGCTAGCTTCAGTTAACAACATAGTTAAATTGACATTCATTTTGATCAAAACCTTTTCCATATCAATCGCTCAGTTGCTCCATTCATTTATTCCAAACACCCACTCCAACCATTCAAAAACGCTCTAAACTCATTGAAAAAAAATGAATTCAACAACTTCATTCAAATGAAATTTAGCAGGAAAAAAGTGGCGATCTCACAGGCATTAATGAAGTTGTAAGCACCTGATAGGTTCTTGAAGGAATAGGAAGCTATTTATAGATCTTGTTTGCATTTCTAATTAAAGGGAAGTAATAAAAATCGTTAATTTTGTTCATCCTGAAAAGAAAATTTGCGAGATTAGATTCTCCTCCTTTAGTTTCTCTCAAAACTAGCTCACGTCGGCAATTATCCATTCCGCCAACCTCATTTTTTTCATACAAAACATTGAGTAGGTATTATAGGCCTATATTTACAGCGGTTGTAGGAAGAAGTAAAAGATTAATTAATCAAATAAAATATAAACGAATCTTGCTTACCTCCATCCTTGTCACTTGCGTCAAGAGAACTTTGTGACCAGTCCTTAGACCCCAGGGCGGTAATATTGATAATTGTATTGGTAACCATATCAACAGTGACAATTGCGTTATTTTCCTTCAATAAAAAGATGTAACAAAACAAATAAAAAAGTTCGAAATTAAAGGGTCCATTGATTTCTGGCTCCGCAAGGGTCAGGCGTAGACTGGTCCCACTATCAACTAGCAGAATCACTTATTCTGAGATACATGATTGTGACCAGTCTAACCCGAGACGTAAACTGATTAACAATTGTATGAAAGATATAATATAATACGTACTTAGTGCTTTGTATGAGAAAAAATATCTAACGAGATTGGGAGAATTGATAAGTGTCGAGGCTCTGCCGAGACAATTATCAATTCTCACAACCGAGTTAGATATTTTTTCATACAATACACTTAGTATGTATTATATTTATCTTATAACCTCAACATGTCTTGTTTTCGTCGATGTTTCTAACAGAAATGCAGGTTTCTAAAAATATCTGCATGATATTATTGTTCTAAAAATAACTATGTGATAACATAAAAAGTATCATACAGGTTGTTATCATACGGATATTTGTATAGTTATAAGATAAACTCTGATACAGCAGACTAGAATACCCGCCCGGAGACAGAAATCAATTGACCCAAAAAGTTTGATCGACATAAGGTCATTCTGCTAAAATAATGGACGAAGCAGTAAAATATTTATGAACAATGCAAACCGTTAAAGCATTTTTCAACATATCCCCCATTGTTTTGTAATGCCAACAGCCAACGCTCGTTAATATGACGTCATGGTGACTCCATTATTACATTCGGAACATCACTTGGTCATTTCCGTAAACTACAACAGACCTCGGATGTATATAAAGCGGATGGGTATGTAACAAAATTGTACATATTGTAAGGCGAAAAACTAGCGAGGAAACAACCGGCGCTATCTTTAGACTGATATTTATTACAGTAAATTACGGCTGAAAAATCTTAATATTTGAGAATGACGAATCATTCTCAAATATTAAGATTTTTTAGAAGTTATTTATGAATCTTAAGATATTTATATAAGGATACGACAATGACTTAAACGAGTAGCGTTTTCACTCCAAGTTTCGAGGACTAACGCCATTTTAACTGACGTCATCGGGTTTTTCCAAGGTTTTCCCGTAATTTCTAAAAAAATAGTCCGTCTATGTACATCCGAGGTTGGTGGTGAGATTGGCCGTGTGGTGTCCCGAATGTCCATGATTAGTAATGTTACACGCGTGCAAGAAGAAATCTCTGATAGTTGTTCGCTTAAGAAGACACGAGTTGATATGTAAGGTAAATAAACGATGCACTATAACAAAATAATCGTCTGCATAATTACGAAGATATGTGCTTTTTTCAACAACAATGAGTATGACAAAAACCAGATGGACTTTCGCAAGTCTGTTCAAATATAGTCCTTTTGATAATAACACGTTTTCTGAATGATTCGAAAAAATGAAAATGAAATAAAAAAAATAAAAAAGAAACAACACCTGTAGGGAAATGTAGGCAATTGTTTCATTGTCGTTGAATACTATGAATTCTGGTTCCAAGTCCGCACTGAATGTGTTGTTTTTCATGAATACATACCGGACACCAGATTCTTCGAGCTCAGCCTGTCTGAATACAGAAAATAAATAATGCAAAAATATCAGGATGCTTGAAACAAAAAGATTACCAAAGATATGTAAAATCTAACAGGTTCAAGAGGGAAATGTTTCGGCAACAAATGTTACTGTAGTGTAATAAACTGTTACATTATTCAGAAGTTCAGCTCGGTAAGTGCAATGCCCTGGGTAAATTGTTTCGATTTATAACATTTAATTAAATTAAAAAGATCTTTTTACATTTCAATTCAGTAGTATGACTCAAAATGACGCAAGAATCGAGGAAAATGACTTATTAATGACTACATACTGTGCAAGTACTAATTATTTTAAATTTCAGACAGTAAGTCAAAGGTCAATGTTGGGGTTAAGTGGTTAACATGACACTCATCAACCAATCTTTATTATTCACTTAGTACAGTAACAAACCTATGAACGAAATACTTAAAATAGTAGGTCAATGGCCAAGATCGATGTCAAACATTCAGCTTGCAGCCAAAATCAAAGATAATTAATTACCAACCGTAAATATTGACTAAATAAAGCTAACGACCCAATATTTTATTGTTACGCAAGAACGTTCAAGGTCAGAGCCAAGTGTTCAACATGATACCAGAATAAGAGACAATTATAGTTGACATATAAAGCCCTAGATCAAATTATGCTTAAGAAAGTAGGTCAAACTCCAAGGTATAATATGATGTCAGAATAAAAGACAACCATCTACCAGCCCTTACTTTCTACTCAATGAAGTCCTACACCCAATTACAGTTAATAACATCGTGAAATTGACAAAGTGAAGCATTTTGGAATGATTTAGGAATGAAATTGAATGAGTGTGAGGAGCGAGTTTTGAGTGATTTTAACGGGAGGTAATCCTATATCACAAATTTTGTTCGGGATGAACAAAATTTGCGATATTAATTACCTCCCTTTAATAAAAAAAAGTGCATACAAGTTCTGTGCACAGCTTCAAATTTCTTCAAGAATCTATGGGGCGCTAACTTTTTGAATTATGTCAGTGAAATCGCGATATTGCTCTGTCAAAATTTATTTTGAATGATGTTGTTGATTCTATATTTTTCAATGGGTATGATCGTTTTTGAATGGTTTGAGTGAGTGTTTGGAATGAATAATTGGAGCGCTGAGTGATCGATATAGAATGGTTTAGATTGAGTTGAATGTCAATTTCACGATGTTATTAACTGTATTCGATATTTTCGAAAGGAGAATAATTAATCAAGGTTGGGGCCAAACTTGACACAATCCTACACCAAATAATTCACTTTCTGAAAAAGGTAGGTCAACGGCCAATATCAAGTTTAACGCTCAGGTCAGGTTTAAGGGTTCAATATTCTGGCATGTTTGCATTAATTTGATATGAATGAGACCTTTTTAAACAGGTTTGCATTAATACAATATGTATGAGACCTTCTTAAACAATTTTGTGGTAATTCAATATGTAAAAGACCTTCTTAAACAGCCTTTTATTAATTCAATATATATATGAGACCTTCTTTTACAGGTTTGTGGTAATTCAATGTGTAAAAGACCTTCACAAAATAGTTTGCATTAATAAAATATGTTTTAGACTTTCTAAAACAGGCTTGTGGTGATTCAGTTTGTCGGAGACTTTGTATTCAAAAACGTAAGCTTTTATTCATTATGTATTGGACCTTATTTAAGAGGTTTTCTTTATTTCGTTATGTATGAGACATTGTTTTCAAATTCGTTCCGCCTTATCTAAAATGTATTCTTAACATTTTAACTTAGTGTAAATACGAAATGAATCAGAACTTGTATCCAAACACGTCTTCACGAATTGTTTAAGTACAAGAAAACGTATTTCAATGCAAATTCTTAAATTATGAGACCTTACAATTAAATCAATTTTTACAATAATACATACTTTGCATTGAACGCTTCAAACGTCAGGAGAGTATAGTTGAAGGATTCCGCTGGTGTCGTATCAAACGCAATGATACCAACGCCCCCTTCTGGATCAACAACTGCTGAAGAACTATTAATATATGGCTCTCCTTCGACGGCAACGAACACTCTTGAACAATCAGATGTAGGGAGTATCATGTCCGGTAATACACCGACTGAAAGAGAGAAAATATTCATGTAGTATCTGCCGCGAAAAAAGAATAATAGCGAAACTAGCACAGAATTATCAGTGTGGGCTGGGTAAAACCGTTCAATCTTTTTGACCCTTGTCATGCTGAATAAACTTGGGCTAAAACTTTTCATCAAAATCAAAGGGAAAAAAGCACTGAAAGTGCCAACTGTAGGTTTATTTTTGTTTGAAAAAAAAAACAACAACTAAATCTATTGACAACTCTTGTTTGAAAGTGAGAAACAGGTGGTGTAGACTAACATCAGACTGCACTTATGTGCAGGCGGATGTTTGTCTATAGCTGCTGCCAAAGCAGGAATATTCCGGGTTCAGCATGACAAGGGTTAAGATTTTCTTGGTCTTGTATCATTATTCAACCAAGTATTGTGACTACTGCTAATAAGAAACGCCTTGTTGGCCTCTTCTGGATCCAATGTATTGATCAAGTACTTATTTAATAAAGCTTTTTTTTTTCATTTCTTCTGGATAAGGGTCAACATATTTGATTTCTCTTTGGAAAGGTTATACATTAAAAATCAAATATTTTTATTTCATTTGGAAAAAATGAATTTCAAAAAGACAAGCTTTTCGTTGTCTCGTAATTGTTTTCCTGTGATACAAATCCGATACAAATGATGACAG
Organism: Fragum whitleyi; assembly: GCA_948146395.1. Classification (NCBI taxonomy): domain Eukaryota; kingdom Metazoa; phylum Mollusca; class Bivalvia; order Cardiida; family Cardiidae; genus Fragum; species Fragum whitleyi. The sequence continues at coordinate 37,518,892 of OX411555.1, forward strand.
ATGAGAATATCAAAAGATTTAAAAAGGAATGATTACGTTGAAACTATAATAATTTAAATTTTGGTTCCGCCGACTAAAAAGATACAAATATCTTAAAATTTTTCATATCTCGTAAAATGTCCAATTGTTTTGTCATTACATGAGGAGAGCTTTTGAAAGTGATTACTTTTTCATGTAAGTATGAAACAAAAACCTCAGTGGAATTACGCTTGATGCTTTAAACATTTCCTTGCTTCCAGTGGCCAATCTTTGATTTAAGTTATTACATAAGTGGAATAACTATGCAAATGAGCTAAGGTCGTATAGCAACGCTGTATTTTCGTTGTGAAAATGACGTCATATAGCATTTGCTGACGTCATTTCGCAAACGGCGTTATAAAAAAAAACAAAAAACCCAAAAATCTATAATATTTTGGAATTTCCTCGCTTTATAGCAAAATTTAACGTCATATCATAAATAGAATATCAAATTAGTGCCCAAAGAATACCGGGTTTATTAAACTCGTCATCTAAAACAGATAAAAACTCGGCGCAGGCCCTTTTTATCTGTTTATAGATGACTCTTTTAATAAATTCGGTATTCAATGACCACTCATTAAATATACTCTAAATCACTCGTTCATCGCTCCATTCACAGTATTCTTACTTATAACTCAAAACTTTCAAAAACGCACAAGAATCATTCGACATGGTAAAGCGTTGATATAGCTTCAAAATCTATAAAGATCCATAAAAGGACCTTATTATTGTTAGCTGGAGCTGTTTTGGTATTGGTTGCGAAAAACATTGTTTTGAGACGAAGGTTGTTCTTACGGGAGGGAATGAAATGTCCCCTATTTCGTCGAAAGATCGAAATTGGCTATATTTTATAACCTGCCTTAAATATCATTCAAAACTAGGTTATCCATTCATTAAATTTCATTAAGGAATCTTTTCTATAGCATTCAATTAGAGGCTTGCATGGAAATTGTTTTTTTTTTCTTTTTTATAATAACTGTTATTGTACTCACCAATAATCGTGTTAACCAATGTCAAATTATTCATGGTGCTATTGAACAATTCGTATACGTTCACAAAACCCTGTGTTGGGTCGATTTCGTCACTAAACGAAACGAACAAGAAGTCGCCACAAATTTCTACATCCTCGGCTGTAGCATTTGCAATCGAGATGCGGAGAAGGACAGTCAAATTAGAATGTGGATCCGACAGGTCAATTACATGTATGTTGTTGCTTCCTGAAGAAGATAATATCGTTTAAGTAAATTAATAATCTACAATTAACAACATCGTGAAATTAACAATGTGAATGATTTTGGAATGATTTAGGAATGAAATTGAATGAGTGTGAGGAGCGACTTTTGAGTGAATTTAATGGGAGGTAATCCTATATTGCAAATTTTGTTCGGGATGAACAAAATTTGCGATATTGATTACCTCCCTTTAATAAAAAAGTGCATACAAGTTCTGTGCACAGCTTCAAATTTCTTCAAGAACCTATGAGGCGCTAACTATTTCAATTATGTCAGTGAAATCGCGATTTTTCTCTGTCAAAATTTATTTTGAATGATGTTGTTGATTCTATATTTTTCAATAGGTTTGATCGTTCTTGAACGGTTTGAGTGAGTGTTTGGAATGAGTGATTGGAGCGCTGGGTGATCGATTTAGAATGGTTTAGATTGAGGTGAATGTCAATTTCACGATGATATTCACTGTACAAGAGATATGTGATCATTTCTTAAAGCTAGATTTACATACTGTATATCAATTTTCTAACCCCTCAAAAGAACAGGAATACTACATTTAACAAGTGATTTATTTAGTACATACCAGTGTTACAGTATTTAAAGGAAGCGTCGTGAAATGATACTCATTCCGTGCTGAGTCAATCAATCAGCGCTCCATTGGTTCAGCCCAAACACTCACTCAAATCGATCCAAACCACTCCTTTTTTTAAGAAAATATTTTGAAATCGTTCAAGACGATCAACATTTAATTTCAAATCGATCAAATTATTCAACGATTTATTGGCTATTGTGTTTTAAGCGTCTAATTGGTCAACGAAGACAAACAATTAGGAAAGTACGGATGTTTTATTAAAGAGAGGTTATATGTATTGCTAATTCTGTTCAACTTGAACAAAATTAGCGATATTAGATAACCGCCTTCTAATTTCACTCAAAACTTGCTCCACACACTCATTCAATTTCATTCTATAATCAATCCAATATCAATCATCTTGTCAATTTCACGATATTCTTAACTGTACAGTTAACAACATCGTGAAATTGACAAGGTGAATGATTTTCGAATGATTAAGGAATGAAGTTGAATGAGTGGGTGGAGCGAGTATTGAGTGAATTAAATGGGAGGTAATCCAATATCGCAAATTTTGTTCAGGATGAACAAAATTATCGATATTGATTACCTCCCTTTAATAAAATATGCATACAAGTTCTATAGATAGCTTCCTATTTCTTCAAGAACCTATTAGACGCTTAAAATTGGAGTTATTTCAGTGAAATTGAAATTTTTCTCGATTTTAACCTTATTTTGTATGACATTGTTGAATCTTTATTTTCAATGGGTTTGAGCGTTTTTGAATGGTAAAAGTGAGTGTTTGGAATGGAAGAATGGAGCGCCGAATGAGTGATTTAGAATGGTTTTGACCGAGATGAATGTCGATTTCACGATATTCTTAACTTTAATATGAATAATGAGCTATTACAAGATATTGCAGAATTTTCATTTTTTTTTTGAAAAACAGAAAAAAAACACGTCGTCTATTATTCTAACAAACAGCTTAATGTTCAGTTCAACGTAAAATGCTGATTAAAAAGCATAACCTAGATGAGTTTGGGTTCATTTGTAATTCATTGTTTCTTGTAAAGTTATGCTAATTAGTTTACATACCGACGGAATAGAAAATCTGCATTTAGCTCTATTTTTAGTTTAAAACTGATCATAAAACAACAAAACCTCAATAGTCATTCATTACATTTCGTTTGTAAAATTAATTCAAAATTTAGTTCTTTTTATAAGTTTACAAACCGACTGAATAGAGAATCTGCCTTTGACTGTCATAAGCTAACTGTACCGCCCCATCCCCTTCTAGTCCAAACGTTAATGGGTCGTAGTTAAACGGCAAATATAATGTGGCGATCTTCTCAAACATCACAACTGTATTCGAAATAATGGAAAAGAAAACGATTTGGAACAATTTATTTTACTTATGACAACTAAGTCCTATTTTTTTACCCTTTCGTTTTTTTCGTAATATTCGAATCCTCCAAATAAATACGGGTTGCCGATGAAAATGCAAATAAGGTACAATTTCAGAAAGACACATTCTTATAAAGTATTATAGCAAAAGGGGGTATTTTTAGTTACAAAGACCTTATTTTGCCTCTATATTTAACATGCATAAAGTCAATATGATGTGAATTAAAAAAAACAGCATAGAAATTCTTAGATACATAGCAAATCTGTCTTAGCGGCCATCTGTATTTAGCAAGCAACATGTCTTAAGCAAGCGACGACAGAGTTCATAAAGAATAAAATGCACCGAACTTGACCTATATTAAACAAGCACTTGTCTTGAGCAAGCACTTTTTGAAAGTCCATTGGGTGCTTGCGTAACACAGGTTTGACTGTACATAGTGTCAGAGAATACTTTGATTTACATGTATATATGAATTAAAGTTCAACTACAGAATTTTCTTTTTTCGTTGAGTTCCTAAAATCCTACCTGAGCAGGCTGCAACGCCAGTCCACCCATGTTCTTCACAGGTAATTTGTGTATTGTTCATTGGTTCAAACGTTCCTTTGCAACATTTTAGACTTGCAGTTGAACCTAAAAGCGTGGAATCACTGTCTAAGACGTACTGACCGTTTGCTATATGTGGTGGTAAACGGCAATCACCTGAAGAATAACGCTAAAATTATCTTATACAGTTGAATATCTATATGTCGAACTTCGGGGGACACACCAAAAAACTTCGACGTATAGAAAGTTCGACGAAGAGATAAAAGGCGATCTTCGGGACGAAGACATATGCGGCCATCATCACTTTTAGGTACTTACTATTACAACGCACAACCCGAAAACATGTTTATCTATATTGAAATTTCGTAAGTGGTTAGAGTTCGTTTAAAACGAAATAACTTGTGTTTATGTCATAATTACAACATATTCTAATATTTGAGCCGGTGCGTGTCATATCCAGCAGTTTCTAAAGTGCGCGAAGCAAAGACCCTGGCCAGCCTGTGCATTCGCACAGGCTGACCAAAGACTTTGCTATACTTTTGGTAGATGGACAAGGTCACACAGTATCTTTTGATAGTCAGACAATATTCTAATTGCATTGTAGGAGGTTCTAGGCTGCTCAATAATTGCACCTTTAACACATATCAAATTGTTGCAAGAGTCACGCGCAAGCTCAATTATAACTTCAGGCTGTGCGTTTAACTTTTGAAAGTATTCTCACTTGACAAAACAACTGAAGTGTCACATATTTTTTTTAAACAGGGCTTGCATACCACAAATACTGCGTTGTTATTCAACTGGCAGGGCGTGGCTTAACCATGATGTAATTTCGCGAGTTACCTTTCATTTTTTTGGGTTCTTTCTAAAGTATTACAAACGAACTGTCCGCAACTTAAGCATAGCTGAAAATTACTGACGAAAGCCGGTGTCGAACCAATGCAGACAAGTAATATTTATATTATTGGTTTACAAGTCCAATGTGCTAATCAGTGAGTCAAAGGGCCGACTTATTTCTCGCCTGCTTTCGGGTCGGGTGTAGACTGGTCTCACTGTCGAATATCAGAATAGCCTATTGTAGGCTATTCTGATAGTCGATATGTGGACCAGTCTAGAGCTGGTATCCCGCTTTCTGAGAGATACTCTGATGTTGCGGGCAATAGTAGCCGCCCAGGGTCAGAAATAAGTTGGCCCTTTGTAATCCGTCCTGACGCAGGTGTCAGACATTGTGATTTAACAACCTATAAAGCTATGCAGGAAAGTTATGAGAGTGGTCTCCCATAACACACTTCCCCTTAAGAGTCATCACATATTCATTACGATAAGCCTATATAGGCAGTAATGTGCTTCATGTATTAACAAAGATGGTACAATGCCGACATAAATGGCTCATTGGCCTAATCCCGGGCGAGCCCTCATTTTACAAACGAACTGTCCGCAGCTTAAGCATAGCTGAAAGTTACTGACGATAGCCGATGTCGAACCAACGAAGACAAGAACTATTCAAAATTTTTGGTTTACAAGTCCAATGCGCTAACCACTGAGCCAAAGACGATCTTCCCTGAGGCAGGTGTCAGACAATGTGATTAAACCTATAAAGCTATGCAGGACAGTTGTGGGTTGTGGTCTCCCATAACAAAAGTTAATTAACAATTATTGTAAACGCGAGCAAATAACTGTATCAAAAACCAAAAGGATTTACGCGCTAAGAGAGAGTGAACATATTTCATCGTTCGGATACCAAATCCAAGCAACCTGCCAGTGCAATAATCTAGCTTTATACCATGGTATATAATATTGATCGGGATAAAATCTCAGTACCTTACTTTGACTCTTATAAAAACTATTCTAGTGTACTATTTTTTTTAGATATAATGCTAGTAAAAGATACACGTGGTATGTACATCGAGAATGATCGTGCCGAATCGAGAGTAGATAAGTTATAAAACCAGCTTTTGTTTTAAGTCAACGTTTTCCCGGGCGAGATCATTTGCAAACACCCTTAAAATGCTTGTTCGCACCTACGCGAAAAGCAAATATGCAGGTTTCAGGAAACATTTATGTTGTGAAAAATACCTTAACCCTAATGAATACTAAAAACTTACGTATGCAAACGGCTTGAGGGGTGGAGTAATTACCACTTTTTCTACACGAAATCGATGTCATTTTTGATGAAGGCGCAAATCCATCATTGCAAACCAAGGTTGCTATTGAACCCACAGAGTCTCCAAACTGCTGAACAAACATACCATTAGGGTCACTTGGAAGTGTTTCGCACGCTGAAAAATCAAATGTTTCTAGAAGAAAATGAAAACGTATTCCTTGGCTTATTTCGCCTGAGACTCTATTTATTTTCCGTGAGTGATACCGGAAAATCACCGATGATCGACGAATTCTGCCAATAAACATTAAGATATATGTGTTTACTGGGGCAATTAAAACTACTCAGATCTATGGCGTAGAGGTTAGACATCCGTCTCTTACACAAGAAAACACGAGTTCAATCTGAGCAAGAGAAAGAAAATTTTTCTGCCTAAAATTTTGTATTTTTTCTGTCTTATAATCACTTATGTCATTTTTAGACAGAGGGTGTATTGTGTTTTATCCACTTTCTTCTAATTTCGAAAGCATATTTTTTCATATGTTGAATTAACTTTTGATATATAAAATAACAATAGCAAAGGTGGCTCTGCTTATGCAGGATGCCTTTTTGGTAACTTTGGCAACGATGGTTTTTTCCATTTTGAATTAGGCTTAATTGGATATTTTCCTGTTTTCTGAAAATTATATTTTCCTCTTGGTTTAAGACAAATGAGTGCAGCGCAAATTTCACTTTTGTACAACAATAAAAGATTCTTTGCATCTTGGATGTCTCGAAATGAATCAGCAGCAAGTGGTCGTATAATAATTCAACAAAAAATATATTTCCATATTGTCAACTTGTAATTGGGACGAAGAAAAGTATGAACAAGAAAAATACATAAAATAAAACAAGCATCTCGGTGACTTGAACTCATAGATGTGTGATTGAGAGAAATACACCTTAACCGATTGAGCTATTTTTTCTTGCACTTACTCTCTGATAAATTGCGTATTTATAAATGTGTTTTAACGGTTAAAGGAATAAGAACTCGGAGATTTTCTGAAGATATACGGAATATGCACAGAGTCTCAGGCGAAATTAGCCAAATAATACCGTGTGTCTAACATTTGCGCCCATTAATAACATCGTAAATTGAGAGTTGCCTCAAGTAAAACCATTTTAAATGTCCACTCATCCCTCCATTCATTCATACCAAACACTCATTCATACCATTTAAAAACGCTCCAAAATCATTTAAAGGATAAAATCAACAATTTCCCAATTCCATAGAATAAATATCAACGAGAAAAAACAAAAAAAAATGAGATTTCATTGACATACGTGTAAGTGCAAGCGTATGATTGGTTTATGACGAAAAGGGAATGCTCTTTTAGAACTAGTTCGCATATTTCATCTAAGGGAAGTAATATACATCGCTTTTTTGTTAATCCCGGACCAAATTAGCATAGTTGATTACCTCCCCTAATTTTACTCTGAACCCTCTTATCGTACTCGTTCAATTTCATTACAAAATCAATCAAATATCCTTCAGCTTGTAAATTTTTCGATGTTACTTACTATAGTTTTCTTACAATCAAGTTACACTATCTTACGTCTTAAATCAAAAGTTTCACCCACAAGGTATTTTTAATCAATGTAGTTGTATAATGTGTCCCCTTATTGTATATTACGGAGAATAGAACCCGTCCATTTATTTTTCTATTAGCAAAATCATCTTATTTAGATGCATTAATTTAGTATCAGAGTTATAAAAAAATAGAAATAAAATCAAAATGCACTTATGCAATTCATCATAATCTTCTCTTTCTTGTGGGATTCTGTTAGAAATTGGACTTGTTTCGAAAGCAAAAGTACACGTAGAAATTCAATGGAATATATTGCAAATCACGCTGGACCATTTGAAATTAAATTTGGCAAATTTTTATGTGATTAGAGAAAGATGCTACTGAATTGTTGGCGTAAACGTAGCTAGGGGGTCTTTTTCATTAATCGCAAACCCTTGATAAAATTGTCAATTGATTTTTCTGACAGTTTTGATGCTTATTATGCCATAATGTATCCCGGAGTGATAAGTCAACTTGATACATTCTGCTAATACTACGTTAAATAAACACAAAATAAACATTAAACGCAGTTTGAAAGCTCAAATTTGCCACATGCTGTATGCACGTTGCTTGTCAAGTAAACTAATCCCAGATTTCTCTTTTTCAGTTCTAAGCTTACAAAAAACAACAGCTGTATTGCTACGTTACGTTAACGTTCCTTTGTGCTAAATAGAAACCGGCTCGTTTGAATATCAATTAAAACTGCTCGCTGTAAGCCAACAGAGACTTAAATGGTAATTTATTTGGTTTTATTTAAAGTTTGACGTTTTCAAAAGTTAAAACATTTACTTCGCTTCTTTTGTGAAATGGTGGTTAGGACGCGTAGAGAAAATGCATCTACGTGAATGAGCGAATTTGGCGTGACGTCTTCCCACTTGCCATAATGAATTGAAAAAGGCGAATATGGTCAACAAACGTCCTTATTGCTCTTTTCTTTCAACTGAAGCCCGTAAAATATCCCCAACGTTTGACGAGTTTTGAATATGCATGTTGTCAAGTTTTTCACAGTCTTGTTTCAATACCGTATAGTACAGAAGACAACTATTGTTTGATATTCTTAAGCACGGATATTTAGATATTGCATTCATCTGATAAGAAACTCAAGATCGAACACGTGGCGTACATCGAAGTATAAAACAAAGATTTTGATATTCCTTGAATAACACCAAATAAAATAAAGCAATTTCGAATAAATTGATAAACTTCAGCGAAACCTAGGTATTTTTAAAACACGGGCAATCGTGGTATGGCCACGAGTAGGGGTGGACTGAACTGAAATTAAAAAAACCCAAAAAGCCGTGAGATAACGGTACTTAGCTACGAATACAATCATCTGTATCCCGATACTGTAAAGAAATTTACCACGAAAACCAGTTTTTTCTTCCTATCGCTATCCATTGCTTGTTGGCATTACACTGTTAGTTTCTTTATTATGAAGTCGGTGTCGAAAGCATATTACTTTTACCCGATGACACCTGACGTTTGCCTATGTGAAGTCGAAGGATTGTAACTTGCAAGTAGTTATGCGTTTCTTAGCACTTTTAGTATATTCAGGGAGCGTGACAACAAAAAAATCGTCGATCCAAATTTATCTATAGTAAACTCGTCGACAGAATGTTTATAAACATTCAAATATGGTTTACCTATAATTGGCTTACCAGTAAAATTATTAAAAACCTTATATATACCAAGCTGTCGTTCATTTCACCCTATCTGACGTTATGCAAGCGAAACACAATAAGTGATGTCATCATGAATTGTTGCATAGCAATCTTATGCAAAATGATGCGCCTTCAGAAAAGGTTCCATTTTGTCTATTTTTTTCTCGTTTACGATATAAAATAATCGTTTGTTTTTTCGAGTTAGATCGATTGCTATTTCATATCATGAAAAACAGATGCTTTATTTTCAATACAGCTTTAGTTATTCACTCAATGAACTATCAATCGATCTTACATTAGAACAAACGTTTTTCCTCTATGTCATACAACCAATGTTGAATTTGAAATCAGAAAATTTCGGTCTACGTCGTTGTTTTCCATATACATGTACTAAGTGAATTATTGGGGTTTATTGAACTTTTTCCCTGAATGAATTTTCAACCACAATTGACTTCTGTTCATTTCATATTATCAAGTTGTGAAGATGACCTTGATACAAATAACTGAACATAAGTGGTATATGTATTCTGCGTTATTAATTAACTGGCAGGTCGGGGCTTAGCCGTGACGTAATTTGGCGAGTTAACTTTTAAATATTTTGTGTTTATTGAAAAGTTAGTCGGCAATAATCGTGAATGCGTGCAAATAACTGTATCCCGAAACCAAAAGGATTCACGTGCTCAGAGAAAGTGAACACATTTCGTCATTGGGTTACCAAAGCCTCGTAACTTCAGCTTCGACAAGCTGAAGTTACGAGGATTTGGTTACCAACCTTCGCTTTACGGTCTCAAGTTAAACATGTTGACTATATTACAAAGTAAATAATGATGCATTAAGGCTGATTTACCTTAACATTTAGTACATCGACCAATTACTTAGGCTCCGCCCTGCCAGAGGAAAAATCGTGGATTATACTTACATTCCTTTTCTATCTTAATTTTAAAAACAGTAATGGTTCCACTCGTTTCACCACTAACCACTAATAACGGTTCACCTTTCGGACTCTCATGCTCTGGTATATAACTGGAGGGTAAAATATAAGACAGTTTCTTAAAAAACAAGGCTCGATTCAAAAGCGAAGAAAATGACCTTGAATAAATCTCATTTTCGGTATCATTACCCTTTACGTGAAATTAGGATGAGTGAATATTACAAATTTCATTGCTATATAATTACAGTTAGTTACATCGTGAGCTTACATTCATCGCAATCAAAAGCATCCCAAATCACTCGCTCAGCGCAACGTTCATCCAATAAAAAGTCCAAACCAATAACTCAAACCTCGAATAACCCCTTCAAAATCAACCAAAAAGCTTCGAAATCTTTCAACACGTTCCTGGACTTCATAACCCAGTCGAAGATTTCATTGGCTGTCGATGTCGATAAAAAAAATCTTTACGTTGAACATGTTTATGCTTTTTTTATTACCATTAAATGGGGGCTAATACAATTTTGCTTAATCCGTTCTTGACAAACAAAATTAGTGACAGTTTACATGTAAGTCTTTAACATCACGTACAACCCAGTCATTCTTTTCCTTCAAACCCATTCAAAACAATTCCAATCTCATTCACCAAGTCGATTTCATGATATTCTTAACTGTATACAGTATATATCTAATAACATTCAATTTGAATGTACAAGACAAGATCATTTCATGGAAATGGAAATGAACATGACATTAAAATGAACATTGAAATCGAATTTGGTCCTGTGCGAAACATTTGCAAAAAATTCAAAATGATGCTAAGCAAATACACTGTGCAGACTTTGCATCAACTAAGTCTGACCATAACAATTATTCACTTTGCGCTTAAGAGGTGGGCATAGTATCAAAGTGTCTTTATACAGAGAATCTCCTGATTATAATGTGTTGCTGGCGAGGCCCCTGTATGTTTGCTGCTCACGCATATTTCACATTATTGGAAATGTCAAGCATGGGTTCATTTTTTATCTTCTTAAATAGAATAGAAGCTAAAGTAAACTAAACAATATCGTGAAATTGACAAGATGGATTAATTTGGAATGATTTTGGAATGAAATTGAGTGAGTGTGTGAAGCGAGTTTTGAGTGAATTTAATGGGAGGTTATCCAATATCGCAAATTTTGTTCAGGGTAAACAAAATTAGCGATATTTAATACCTCCTTTAATATAATATGCATACATGTTCTATAAATATCTCCCTATTTCTTCAAGAACCAATCAGACGCTTACACATTCAATTATGTCAGTTGAATCGCAATTTTTTACTATTTATATTTATTTTCATTGTAGTTGTTTTAAAATTGTCTCGTTTTTAGTTATTTTGGAGCGTGTTTGATCGATTTGAGTGAGTGTTTGAAATGAATAAATGGAGCGCTGAGTTAGTGATTTAGAATGGTTTTGAATGAAATTAATGTCAATTTCACGATGCTATATATAAAGGATAATCGTTTGTTTCAGTGTAAGATCGATTTATATTCATAGGGTGAATAGGAAAAGCTATATTTTCACGAGTGGTGTAGCATTGAGTGAAAAATATAGCTTTTGTTGTTCACGAAATGAAATATTAAACGATTATTTCATTTCCTTATTGCAAAAATGAGACAAAATGACATATTTTCGTAAAGCGTGTCATTTTGCACGCGATTTCTATGCAAGGGACATTGTGACTTCACTTATTTCGCCACGCATAGATGACTGTAGATAGAATGACATGCTAAATAGAAGAGTATAAGTTTTTGGTAATTTCACTGCTTTTGCGGCGAGATCATCGAATGATAATCTACCGTTATTTCTCGATAAACCACCGGAAGCACTAAAGAAAATATATAATTACATCAAGTCCTCCGGGTCAAGCATGGATAAATTTCGTTCATTATAAACCTCTTCCCACGTCTGGTTCACATCAGGTATATCGACCACTAGAGTTTGGAATTTAGGCACGATTGTGTCGAGTGTAGTGTCGATTGCATATACCGCTAAAATACCCGGTCTCTCATTTCCACATATTATAAGCAAGTGCTGTCCGATCTTGGCTGTGATCGCGCTTTCAGTTTCTACTCCCTATGAATTTTAATAAATTTATATTTTTGTATAAAAAAAACACGAGAAATTAATGAATAAAGATCCGTACAAAAAGGATATATTTTAAATAACTGTTTTGAATGAATATACTTTTCAGATGTAAACAATAATAAAATGTTAGGAAATGTCTATTTCTCTTTTCATTTATTTAGCTACCAAGTTTATTTTACATATGGATTTCATATTTGAGACCCGTCGCACCAAAAAGGAACCGTCTCGAAAGTTAGTAATGTGCCGCACCGGGTCAGATTGCGCGGTGTGAGCAGACTGACCAGGGTCGAAAGTTTTCGCATATAACTGAATATACAATGATTGTTTCTACATGCCAATGATTTATTTTTTAGATCGGCTTTTAGTTGAACTTTGCTGAATCTACTACTTTTACCAAATATATTTAAAGACAAAAGTTCTGCCCGGTTTTGGATTTTGTTTAATTTGAAAGATATTTTTTTTAAAATATTTTTTGGCATTATGAGCCATATCTTCAAAACAAATGGACTTTTTTTTCCCATATTGGTTCACAAATGGCGTTGATTTGGTCCCATCGACGTTAATGACTTTTTTCTCGCAGCATACGACAAAGCAAATTAAAGTTTTGCACGAGAACCCTCCTGTATTTATAACCCATTTTGATAACACTGAAAAAGTTGGTAGTAGATTGTTTGTTTTTTCAGAAACGTAATTATCAATTCAGCAAACGGTTTATTTTTTTCCGGTTTGTTTTTTGATCTTGAAGTAAAGAGAATTTCTGAATTTTAGGGTTCACCAGACCATGTTTAAAACAACAGTTGAAACAACGTTGTGCTGCACCCTTTCATATTTAAAGAAAAAATCTATGCACAATGTCATTTAGATAGATAGCGTGTACAAGTACGTACAATTTTTATTCATTTTATGTTGCCCTCGCTTGGAATTGAACGAATCATTACCAGACAATCTAACGTGCACACGATCAACTGTACTCACTCTATTATCAGATCTGGTGTCCACAGAGTTTACACCTCCGATGAAATCTGGCGGATCGTAATCGCTGTTAAACAGATATGGCAACAATGTGGCCGTCCTTCTGGCTATTTCATCACCGCTGTCATACACGAGTTCCAATGTATTTGCTCTACGAATTGAGAAACTTCGTCCTCCGAATGTATACAGTTTGTCAAATTGACCCGTACTCTCGTTAAAACCAGTCTTTGTTGTTATTATTAGACGTCCTTAAATGCAAATATTCTTTAAAATATATCATTCTGCACAGATATGTGTATACAGTGCGACATTTTTGTTGCTCTTTAGACAGATAAAGGCATTTAAAATTCCAAAACTTAGGATCTACATTATTTGAAAAGCGGTATTAGATAAGTAAATAGATAAATAAAGTTTACAAATAAAAAAAAAAAAAAAAGATTACCCAGTACAAATGGAAATACTTATTTTTTTTCCTACCAAAGATTTTGAAAGTATTCATTATGCGAATAACGAGAAGAAAGAATCAATGCTGGTATCATGCTCTATTGGTAAATTTCACGTTTTCAAACAAATTACATTTTGTTTACTTGTTAAATGTGCAACTATTATAAGTGGATTTTCACTAATACTGGAATAATACTACGTTTCATGGGCAAATTCGATTGAATTAAAAATAAGATATACATATATACTGCATGGCCTTGTGCATACGTTAACCAGAGTTTGCTATGACAATGTGATGATGACATCACAAAAAATAGCGTTGTAACGTTTACGATGACCAGGGGTCTGCTTTACTAAAATTCTTACAAAAACTTAATCATTAGTCAAAATCATAAATAATACCTGGTGTTTTCATTCATAGTGAGATTCTGCATCGCAACATCTCATTGGAGTCGTCTTTAGAAGACGATTACAATGAGATGGTACATGGTAGAATTCCATAATAGTTATTTCTGCAGAAGCAAATTGAATTTTTGACCTACGCAAAAGTTGATCGTAAGATGTCTAGTGAAACATGCCCCAGATGCTTATCATAATAGCAGAATTGCTACGTCTTGTAAGAATTTTAGAAAACCAAATTGGACCGAAATAATGATCAGGTTTGAATATAATGCAGGAATAATGCATTTCTTATGTACCTTATGTCTATGGATCATTTTTGCTCCGTGAAATTGGATATTTTGAAAAAAAGCTTCCTTTTTGCTCGATTTCGTTCTTGCAGAAATAATTTTTCAAATTAAATATTTGGCGAACGCAAAAATAGCATTTTTTTATCAGTCAAGTAGAGCATTAATTGTTCGCCGAACGACGAAAAATCAAGTAATGCACTTAATGAAAAAAGGAATCCTTGTATAATACCTAGGTTTTCTTCCATCTGCAACATATTTCTTACAGTTTCGCTGGGTTCTGAAAAACACATTGTATCGTGATTAGCGATTAAGAATTCTAAAGTCATGGTATAAAAACAGTATTTTCAATGTGATGCACATGAATGTAATTATATGTAAATATCTTTGTTTTAAACCTTTGTCAAGCTGAAGAGTATTCAGTGGAAATTGTATTGAGATCAAAGTGCTGAATGGCTTGCCTGGTAATCACGTGAAAAATGACGTGTTTTAATAAATATTGTGACAAAACTTTCATTTTTGTCCTATTCTTGCATTTAAGTAAAAGGAAAAATCGTTTGTTTTTTGTGTAAGATCAAGAACGCTTTCCGTTTAAAGAATATAAATCAATCCAACACCGATAAAAACAATTTTCATCTATTTATACATGGTTTTGGGGTGTTTGGCAATTTCTGCACTTCTTGATCAATCGATAGTCTCTAAAATATACCAAACACCTTCTTATAGATGTGTGATGATTCCTATATACCCCATTTGCCGGAGTATTATTAAAACTTTAAAGTATTTACCAAATGTATTTGAGAGATTAACATTCCCAACTCTGACTTCCTCTGAAAAACTATGAATTTCCTTAGTGTCGCCCTCATTCGCTGTTAATATATAATCTATTCCGTTGAGGGTAAATCTGTGGATGACGTCAGGTTGGTATATGCCGAGAACTGGCCAGGGGTTAAAGTTGATTCCTGTTTTAAATCATTAATCAAAGCACATTAGAAAAGTGGCAATGAAATACATAATTCATTATACAAGTAACCCAAGAACAGATGAAAACTATGGTTTGCTATGGTGTTCCGCTTTACTACAAAAATCTACTTAAAGACACCTATGCTTCAGAGAGACGCGTTCTTAGATAATATGAGCTAAGCGTACGTCCGTTATGAACGCTAAACCTTAAAAAATACTGATGCACGCCCGAAAATTTTACTTTTAAATTCCGTTTCATTTGTCAGTAAAGATAACGCGTGCATCTACGTTTTGTTCTGTTCGCGAATTATACACAGCTTTACGCGTGCACTTGCGTGCAAAGCAGGGTATAAATTGAAAATTGGAAATAGTTTGCACCCTTTTGTCATCATGAACGTAGAGCTGAAATCGATTTATTTAATACGCGATTAAATTCAATGTGTTATGTATTGAAATAATATTCTTGCAGATATCCAAAGTTATACATACCTCCATCCTTGTCACTAGGATCAAGCTTAAGTTGAGACCAATCTTTAAATCCTAACCCAGTAATATTAAGTATTTCCTCGGTCTGCATATCGACTGTTAGTATTGCGTTGTTTTCCTGTAGGATCAAAATTAAATGTTATGTTAGCTTTTTTCAATGCTATAAAACCAGCCTGAGTTCAGGATGACAAAACGATGCAAACTCTTTGACCCGTTTTGTCATCCCAAACACCGGGCTGTTATGTTTTGAAATACATTTGGATCATTACACATCAACATAAATCTGAAAGGTTAGCAAAACAAAAGGGATAATCGTAAACTTATTTTTGATGAGAATCTGATTGCCAAGGAAGGAAATCGCGATGACAAATGTGACAGAAACCCTAGGAATCAATTGTTAGTTGTTCATGCCGAGCGATTTGCCTGAAACATTGCTCTAGGAGGCGTTCAAGCAAACATTTTTACAAATATAACTAAAAATATAAGCACTTGTACTAGGTTTACGAATTTATACGAGAGTACACAATGATTTTTTGCCGACTGGAAAAAGATCACACGAGCAGAAGACAAAAAAAGTACAACGTCTTGAAAAAATAGGACAGAGAACTTGCATAATGAATAAGGTCAAGAAAGATAGAACATTCACTGGGCGTATTAAGGTGTGGGTTTTTTTTACAACACTAGATCTACATCCGTTGGTGCATTTGTTATATATTTATGAATCCTAATTCAAAAAGCTTTTTCATACAACTATACCATACGTGATTTGATTTCACAAGTATTTTAAAACGCCCAAAACTTTTAAAGCTGCTCTTTCACAGATTGGGAAAATGTGATTTTTGAATTTTTTCGTGAAATCAATCGCAATTAACGATCTCATCATGCTGAAGCCTTTTAAATAATAAGATTCAATCTGGTTATGCATGGACAATATTATTAAGTTCCAAAAACGTGCAGCTCGAATAATTTCAAATGAACCAATTGAAACTCCATCAGATGTGCTTTTCCAAAGGTTAGGGTGGATGAAATTTAGTGAAAGAATCAACTATAAAAAAGGTTTTCTTATGTACAAAATTATTAATGAAGATAATGGTCCAAAATATCTTAAATCAACGTGTATCCAAATATCTGATACAAGGGACAAAAGACTAAGATCATCATCAAACAATGATTTGAAAGTGCCTATGCCAAAGTTGGAAATTTTTCGAAAATCTTTTCAATATTCAGGTCCTAAGCTATGGAATACTCTTCCTCAATCAGTAAGAGAGTCTGATTCAAAAAGGAAATTCAAATCCAATTACATACATTGGAAATATCCTCAAGGCATCCATAAGGCATAAGTTAGGTTTCAATTGATGTAAAATTACTGACTAGTATATTGTAAATCTTTAAAAGTAATTGGTATAAAGCCTAAGACCAGCATTTGTTTACAAATTTTACTTATATATTTGTTCCTAAGATTATCACCATAATCAGTTTACAGGACTTGTGTTATTGTCAAAAGTTACTATGTTGTGTGTATATAAGCTATTTACTTTCTTTGTTTAAATTCTTTGTTTATGTATCAATAAGATAAAATCTAGGTAGAGCATTTAAGCTACTAATGTTTCAGAACGTTTAATGTCTCTTTGTCTACATTTTATTCTGTCTAACCTTTAAATGTTAAACTGACCCTCAATATTAATTTTACAGTACAGCATTAGTTCTGTAACGGCTATTTGAATTATTAAACAAATATTCAGTATGTATGGATATAGGTATATGTATACATATATTTGTATATGGGTACATCTTTATGTATATGTGTGTTGAATTACATTTATATTTTTTGACTTTTAACACTTAAAAGTACTAATAACTTGAACCAGTCTTAATCATTTCCCTCTGTTCAACTATATGAAAACAAAATGGTATAACTAGAAACTGTTGGTGACATTATCTTTCTTATCTTACCACATTATTTTCCATTATTGAAATAGAAAATCTTTATGGAAGTATAATATCAAACTGTTGTTATATCACTCTAAAAAGGTATATTGAATAAGGCAACAACAAAATGTTTGATTGTTATTTCTATTAATTTTTATAATCTTAGCCCTTATAATTGATATATCATTGTGTAATTCAATTAACCCAATTCAAGACAACACAAAATTTAGAATGGTCTAGATCAAAGGATGCTGCTTATGACAAATTTAATTTAATGAAACTTTAAAAACCTTTGTCTTCATGGTAAGAAAACATTTTGGACAATGATTGAACGGCTAATAACAAGCAATTTCTTCAAATTCCTCAATGTTTTCGAAAGCTTTTTTACTTCAGGGACATCACAAAGATAGATTGTTTTTTGAAATGGGTTAATAAATTTTCATTTGTGTATAACATTGTGTAAATATCTGTGTATAATCTCTGTATATCCAATATTTTGAGGCCCATATGGAAGATTGGGAAACCAAGTATGTAGCCTCTTTAAATAAAGTCGTTATTATTATTATTATTATTATTAAAGAAAGGCCGATATTCCTGAATTTAGCGAAATTTATCCTTGAAAAATAGAGCAACTACTAACGCCTAAAAATTTATTATTCAATTTCGAGCCAACTATTTATGCACGTGCATTCCACATGTTTGTCTTATTCAATCAAATATTGAGGTAAAAGTAATTGACAGCTGTAAAGTTCATAACAATACTAGCAAAAATGAAAGATTATTCACAGAAAAGAACAACTTTGAAATTTATGGACTGGAAATTAATAGACTGGATCCCTTACTGATCTTGCCGCTTCGAAAAAATAAGTTACAAAATTATTGAAATGTGTTGTTTTAAGTTCTATTGCCCTTGGGCCATTCTTAATCATCTTTAAATACACACATTTCCAAATCTAAGAACAAGTTTTCATTTTTTCAATGAAAAACTATGAAAGAGCAGCTTTAATTGGCCAAGACCAAAGCTGCGTTATGGGTGTCAAACAATGCTCGAGAAGAACGTGGTGTAATTGGAAAACAGTTTGTGCCGTCTTAAACGCAGGGTTGGTCTGTAGATAGACTGACCAACCAACCTACAGACGACACTCTAACCCATAGGCAAAGCAAAATTTGTGCGTTTGGTTTTTTTTTTTTGGGGGGGGGGGGGGGGGGGGGAGAGAGTCCTAATATTTTTTCCAGTTCCTTTTGCAGATCTTCATAAATGTAGTGTTCCTTTAGCCACACCAACCGTTAAAGAGATCTTTATAGATCATACTTGAAAGATTTGTACAATATTGGTTGTAACTATTTATGCCAAGCAAAAGTTCTTCAATTGATTGATCCAATTTTTAAAGAGAAGAAAATTTAGGTGAATTGTGGAAGAGTTGCGACACACAACAGATATGAGACGTTCAAAATAGCTCGCCTTGAAACTCCTTGGAACAATGACGCGGAATGTTCTGTATAAGAGAATAACTTTATATCGAATGAAAAATGTTGAAGCGCTTTTTCACAAAATTGATAAAATGAATATAAAAAAATCCAACAACGTCTTTTCTAATATTTATTCATTCATAAAAATTGAAAAGAAAACCCTCATTGGGGTTTCTAGCAGAAATGCAAGTTTCTAAAAATAACCGCACTATGTCATTGTTCTAGAAATATCATGTGATATCATAAGAAAATTATCTAATGGGTTGTTATCACACGGATATCTGTATGGTTATAAGATAAATCCTTAACACTTACAATAATTTCAAGTTCAACCAATAAATATCAAGTGCCTGGGGATGGGAGTTACCGTAAGAGAAATAAATCATTTAAAGGGATTAGAGCAAAGAATTATCTCCTCTTCCATACACTTTATTAATCTATAATTGAAATTTGGGAATTGGAATAATCAGATCTTTAAATTATTTTATCGTTGTTAAGCCTGTAAAATATATTACCTGTAGTGAAATGTAAGCAATTGTCTCATCATGATTGAAAGTGATATATTCTGGTTCCAAATCCTGAGCAAACGTATTGTTTTCCATGAAAACATATCGGACACCAGATTCTTCAAGGTCGGCGAGTCTGTAAAAAGTGAAACACGAGTGACACGTGGCGTTTATGTACATGCTTATCTACAGGTTGTTCAGATGTCACGATCTGGCAATATGCAATTAAAGAAGTTGTTTAATCAAGTCAATTTACGAGTACTTATGTAGGGAAGGCGGATTCATTGATTTGGGTTAATTGTCGCTTATAAATCTTTTAGTATCGTAGCGGTTGGAGCATATAATGGATTTCTGATATTTCTCACACCAGTATTACCACTTAAATCTGTCCTACCTTCCAGCTGCAAGCTCAAATAATTTAACGATTATTATTCCATCGGCGAAAAAAAATAGGGGCTTTCGTCGTCACGTCAGAAAAACAAAAGTCCTAAATGATAAGATTTGTTTTATCTCCGCCATCCATCCGTAAACATTTTCTTTAAGGATCTTTTTCATATGCTGTCTTAAAAATTTCAATTTTAAGCAGGCCTTGAACTTGAAATTCCACACTTTTTTATGGGGCAGGATAAAATTCCAGTGTAAACTTTAAAAACACAAATGACCAAATGATAAAGGAAATTCAAACATAGAGCGTTTAACCCTTGCCACGCTTATCCCGGAATATTCCTGCTTTTGTAAGAGTTACAGACAAAGATCAGTCTACACACACGTGCAGTCTGATCTTTGTTTGTATCACTTGATGATTTCTTAACCAGAAAAGCTTTTGAAATAATCAGAAGGAAATACAGACTCAAAATATGTGAATCCATTGCTGTTTTAGTATTTCCATTTTAATGCAATTTTGCCAATTTTTTTATTTGTCAAGGTAAGTTTTCAATGGTGTTTGCGGAACTCACTTGGAGTTAAATGCCTCTAATGTCAGAAGTTTGTACGTGAAGCTGTCTGTTGGCGTTGTATTAAATTTGATGATACCAATACCACCTAATGGATCAACGACCTGTGACGAACTATCAATAAATGGTACTCCTTCAACGGCAACGAAGACTCTTGAACAGCTTGATGTTGGGAGCACCATATCCGGTAATGGACCGACTTAAAAATGAATAAAGGATATTGAATGAGTGGTCATTAATAACAAATTTCTTAAACGAAACTTCTATTAACAGATTCAAACGAGGCTTAATAATTCTCACACAGATCTGTCCTACGTTCAGGATGGCGAAACGTCGCAAATTGTTTGCCAATTTTCCCGTTTTGCATGTGCATATCTGTGCAAAGCGGGGTAAACTAGGAACAAGAGGGCCATAGTAGCCCTTAATCGCTCACCTGAATTAACAATCTTAAAAGGGTTTTCTAAGATTTGACTCCGTGACCTAGTTTTTGACCCCACTTGACCCAATTTCAAACTTGTCCAAGATTTCATCAAGATAATCATTCTGGCCAATTTTCAGGATATTGGGCTATAAATATGGCCTCTAAAGTGTCCACAAGTTTTTTCTAAGATTTTACCCCGTGACCTAGTTTTTTTTACCCCACTTGACCCAATTTCAAACTTGTCCGAGATTTCATCAAGATAGTCATTCTGACCAATTTTCAGGTTGATTGGGCTAAAAATATGGCATCTAGAGTGTCCACAAGGTTTTTCTAAGATTTGACCCCGTGACCTAGTTTTTGACCCTACTTGACCCAATTTCAAACTTGCTGAGATTTCATCAAGATAATTATTCTGACCAATTTTCTGGTTGATTGGGCTAAAAATATGGCATCTAGAGTGTCCAAAAGGTATTTCTTAGATTTGACCCTGTGTTCTGACCAATTTTTAGGTTGATTGGGCTAAAATATGGCCTCTAGAGTGTCCACAAGGATTTTCTAAGATCTGACCCAGTGACCTAGTTTTTGACCCCACTTGACTCAATTTTAAACTTGTCCGAGATTTCATCAAGATAATCATTCTGACCAGTATTCAGGTTGATTGGGCAAAAAATATGGCCTCTAGAGTGTCCACAAGATTTTTCTAAGATTTTACCCCGTAATCTAGTTTTTGACCCCACTTGACCCAATTTCAAACTTATCCGAGATTTCATCAAGATAATCATTCTGACCAATTTTCAGGTGGATTGGGCTAAAAATATGGCCTCTAGAGTGTCCACAAGGTTTTTCTAAGATTTGGCACTGTGACCTAGTTTTTGACCCCACTTGATCCAATTTCGAACTTGTCCGAGATTAAATCAAGATAATCATTCTGACCAATTTTAGGTTGATTGGGCTAAAAATATGGCATCTAAAGTGTCCACAAGGTTTTTCTAAGATTTGACCCCCTGACCTAGTTTTTGACCCCACTTGACCCAATTTCAAACTTGCTGAGTTTTCATCAAGATAATTATACTGACCAATTTTCAGGTTGATTGGGCTAAAAATATGGCATCAAGAGTGTCCACTAGGTATTTATAAGATTTGACCCCGTGTTCTGACCAATTTTTAGGTTGATTGGGCTAAAATATGGCCTCTAGAGTGTCCACAAGGATTTTCTAAGATCTGACCCCGTGACCTAGTTTTTGACCCCACTTGACCTAATTTCAAACTTGTCCGAGATTTCATCAAGATAATCATTCTGACCAGTTTTCAGGTTGATTGGGCAAAAAATATGGCCTCTAGAGTGTCCACAAGATTTTTCTAAGATTTTACCCCGTGATCTAGTTTTTGACCCCACATGACCCAATTTCAAACTTGTCCGAGATTTCATCAAGATAATCATTCTGACCAATTTTCAGGTTGATTGGGCTAAAAATATGGCCTCTAGAGTGTCCACAAGGTTTTTCTTAGATTTGACCCTGTGACCTAGTTTTTGACCCCACTTGATCCAATTTCGAACTTGTCCGAGATTTCATCAAGATAATCATTCTGACCAATTTTCAGGTTGATTGGGCAAAAAAAATGGCCTCTAGAGTGTCCACAAGATTTTTCTAAGATTTGACCCTGTGACCTAGTTTTTGACCCCACTTGACCGAATTTCAAACTTGTCCGAGATTTCATCATAATAATCATTCTGATTAATTTTCAGGTTGATTGGGCTAAAATTAAGGCCTCTAGAGTGTCCACAAGGTTTTTCTAAGATTTGACCCCGTGACCTAGTTTTTGACCCCACTTGACCCAATTTCGAACTTGTCCAAGATTTTATCAAGATTGTCATTCTGACCAATTTTCAGGTTGATTGGGCTAAAAATATGGCCTCTAGAGTGTCCACAAGGTAAATGTTGATGACGGACGACGGACGACGGACATCAAGTAACCCCAAAAGCTCACCTTGAGCACTTCGTGCTCCGGTGAGCTAAAAAAGTTTGCGCCGTTTTGTAATCCTCAATTTGGGCTATTCTTTTTCTGCAGAAATAAAATATGTCTCATTACCGTTTCTAAACCTATGAGAAGAACATAGGTACTTTTTCAGAATAAAATTTATTCAGATTCCTCAGGGCGATATTTCGCGCGATATTGTTGAAATTCTACAACGTCGTGTAAACTATGAACTCTTTATTTAATAAAGAAAGAGCACATCAAGAGTAAGCTTTTTTGAAATTCAAGAGTCATTTACCCCCTCACTGTTAAAAGTTTGGGTCAACATTGTAGGAAATGTATTAGGGTCATAAATTGGATTTGTTTGTTTGAATGGGGTTTTACGCCGCTTTCAACAATTCCGCAGTTTTATCGCGGCGGCCGGAGCAAAATGGGTTCCTGGTATTATTCTCACCTGTCCTACCATTACACCCTTTCCTAGCCTGCGACTGCTATCTCTCATAGGTCATAAATTGGATATTGGGGGGTCGAACCGTGGTTTAAGGGTCAATAACGAGTCCTAAACCTTTGTATTATTTCCTGTAGGTACTTACCAACTATAGTTTGAACCAATGTCAGATTGTTTGTAGTCTCATTGTATGTTTCGTATACATTGACGAAACCTTCAGTTCTGTTATCCAGGTTGTCAAAGGAAACAAACACGAAGTCGCCGCACACTTCAACATCTTCAACAGTAGCATTGTCAAAAGAAAGTCGAAGAAGGACTGTCAAACCGGAATGGGGATCTGACATGTCAATTACGTGTATGTTGTTGCTGCCTGAAACACGAATATAAAGCTTGTGTACATGGGTTTTCTTAAATAAAGTAATATAATAGTTACAACTGAAAAAAAGGACAACCGTTCCCCTCATTCTTAGTGCTTGTTTGCTCACATACATTAATAGGCTATACATACAGAGCTAAAAACTTGTCCCGGGGCTGAAACTTTTCGGTATGTCAGTGCCCTGCTATCCTGCTGCTGTACAAAAAGGTTATTCAAGAAAGCTGATCTCTATAGTGAAAACTATAATGATAACTGTGAAATCGTATACACTCAGATGGCATTAAAGAATTAGTTTTCTAGCTGAAGAAATGACGTTGTAATCGGGTCATTCATTACAGTGTGCCTTAGAAGAACGACTTGATTATGTTCGGTTTCAGCAAATTACAACCGTTTTAAGTCGAAATAATTTTACAAACCAACGGAATACAGAATCTGGGCCTTAGGATCATAAGCTATTTGGGATGCTGCGTCTCTATCCAGCTCGAACGTTACCGGGTCGTAGGTAAACGGCAAGAACAACGTGGCAATCTTCTCAAACATCACAACTGTATTTGAATGATAAAAAGGGATAAGTTGTTTTCTTAAATTGTTTTCATTCAGGCATGAAGCTTCTAGACTAAATATGATGCAACCAAAAAGAGAAAAATGACGCAAATCATTAATTAGGACAACTACTTAGAGCATTTACTGAAAACTCGAATTGCTGCATTAATTTTTGTGACGCAATAACGTTACCAAGCATCTTCTTTGTAGATTGAGGTGACTTTTTTCCGAAAACTATTCGTAGTTAAGCGGCTCCTTTGTTAAGGTGATCATTTCCTTTTTGTTCGTTTTATAAAATAAAGGTAAATGCAATGTGAAATTGACAATAATTCCGATCAAAAATTGCATTCAAATTATAAGTCGCTAGAAAAAAAAGCAATCTCACGGACACTGAAATAAGCGTTCGATGTGTTCGTGAAGACATTAAAACTATTTATATGTCCATTATGCATATTTTTTTAAGAGAGGTATTAAATATCACTAATTTTGTTACTCTGGGACAAAATTAGCGATATTTGATTATAACTCTCTTATTATTCACTGATCGCATCCATTCAATTTCATTTTGAAATAGATCTACTTCCAATATTATTCACCGTGTCAATTTTACGATGTTCTTAACGGTAGCGTCATTCCAAGGTTGAGGGTAACTTTTACGTCGTAATATTCAAGCTTTAGTTGCGACGCCGATTCATGTTTATATTTGTTACTACATGTTGTAATTATAAATGAGTGTTCTTATTAGTCAAGTATCAGATCGCTGCTGTGAGTAAAAGATCGATTCGCCAACTACAGTTAACAACATCGTGAAATTGACAAGGTGAATGATTTCGAATGATTAAGGAATGAAATTGAATGAGTGTGCGTAGCAAGTTTTGGGTGACTTTAATGGAAAGTTATCCAATATCGCAAGTTTAGATCAGGATAAACAAAATAGGCATTATTGATTACCTCCCTTTAATAAAATTGCATACAATTTCTATAGATGGCTTTCTATTTCTTCAAGAATCTATCACAGTCTTACAATTTGAATAATGTCAGTAAAATCGCGATTTTTCTCTATCCAAATTTATTTTGCATGACGTTGCTGGTTGTTTATTTTTCAGTTGGTTTGAGAGTTTTTAAAAGGTATGAGTGAGTGTTTGGAATGAATGAATGGAGCCCTTTGTGAGCGATTTAGAATGGTTTTGATTGAGTCGAATGTCAATTTTACGATGTTACTAACTGTAAACCACTCGTTTAAAATGCGATAAGTCTTGCCTTCATCATTTTCAACTATTTGTTTCAAACATTTTCGTTAATGGACGACTAAATGATGTGGATCCGTAATAATTTCGCAGCTCATGATCTTTGAAAAAAAAATGACCGATGTTTACTGATAAAATCATTAGTAAAATTCGGTTTACACAATAAAAGTTCATAACTTCCGAAACGTGGTGGAACTTTTGCGGGTCCACAACCTTAACGTCGCAATTACAGTTTTCATGAGGTGATGTGACGACGCTTAGATCGATCATTCACGATGTGCTGTATTTTTTCATGTCCATAACCATAGACGTAACTAGGATTTTGAAATTCATACACACTCACAATGCGACCAGCACAGGATATATAGGCTAAAGGCGATATGTGGACTTTGGCGCAAGATGAATGTCCTCCGTCCGCGACCCTTTTCTATGATTTAAGCGTTGGTTAATAATCAAAACATCACAAGGACAGCTTGAATAAGCTGTGGTTTCGATGTTATGAGCATTCATCAACGACATTTTTCGAAAGAGAATTTATTTCTTTTATGCACTTGTGTAAACTGTGTACTAGTGGTTACGACCTTGAATGACCATATACCTTGGAGATAAAATACTATTTTTAAAATGTCTTAGGGTGTGATGTGACATAGGTCAGGGGGCGGGGCCTATAGACCCTTCAATTACCTGAGCAGGCGGCAACACCCATCCATCCGTGAGCTGTACATGTGATTTGAGAATTGTTCGTAGGCTTGTAGGTCCCTTTGCAACACTTGAGACTTGCAGTGGCATCTAGGACAGTCGAATCACTGTCAAGTTCATAAAATCCATTCGCTACATGTGGTGGGGCTCCGCAATCAGCTAAAGAAAATAAATTAAAGAAAATTGTCATTTTTTTTTCATTGTGAAGTCAGATTTTCTCAAAAACCAAAATGAGTGAACATATTTCATCGTTCGGATACCAAATCCAAGCAACCTGCCAGTGCAATAATCTTGCATTATATCATGGTATATAATATTGATCAGGATAAACTCAGTACCTTACTTTGACTCTAATAAATACTATTCTAGTGTACTATTTTTTTTTAAATATAATACGAGTAAAAGATACACTTGGTATGTGCATCGAGACTGATCGTGCCGAATCGAGAGTAGATAAGTTATAAAACCAGCTTTTGTCTTAAGTCAAGGTTTTCCCGGGCGAGATCATTTGCAAACACCCTTAAAATGCTTGTTCGCACCTACGCGAAAAGCAAATATGCAGGTTTCAGGAAACATTTATGTAGTGAAAAATACCTTAACCCTATTGAATACTAAAAACTTACGTATGCAAACGGCTTGAGGGGTGGAGTAATTACCACTTTTTCTACACGAAATCGATGTCATTTTTGATGAAGGCGCAAATCCATCATTGCAAACCAAGGTTGCTATGGAACCCACAGCGTCTCCAAACTGCTGAACAAACATACCATTAGGGTCACTTGGAAGTGTTTCGCACGCTGAAAAATCAAATGTTTGTAGAACAAAATGAAAATGTACCGTGTGTCTAACATTTGCGCCCATTAATAACATCGTAAATTGAGAGTTGCCTCAAGTAAAACCATTCTAAATTGTTCACTCAGCCCTTCATTCATTCGTTCCAAACACTCATTCAAACCATTTAAAAACGCTCCAAAATCACTTAAAGGATATAATAAGTATAAGTGAAAGAGTATGATTGATTTATGGCGAAAAGGTAATGCTCTTTTAGAACTAGTTTGCATATTTCATCCAAGGGAAGTAATAAACATCGCTAATTTTGTTTATCCCGGACCAAATTAGCGATATTTAATTACCTCCCCTAATTTTACTCAAATTCCCCTATTCGCACTTGTTCAATTCCATTCCAAAATCAATTACTTATCCTTCAGCTTGTCATTTTTTCGATGTTACTAAATGTAGTTTTCTAACAATGAAGTTACACTATCTTACGTCTTTAATCAAAAGTTTCACCCACAAAGTATTTTTAATCAAAATAGTTGTATAATGTGTCCCCTTATTGTATATTACGGAGACTATAACCCGTCCATTTATTTTTCTGTTAGCAAAATCATATCATTTAGATGTATTAATTTGATATCAGAGTTTAAAAAAATGGAAATAAAATCAGAATGCACTTATGCTATTCATCATAATCTTCTTTTTCTTGTGGGATTCTGTCAGAAATTCGACGATATGACTTGTTTCGAAAGCTGTTAACCTTGTTGGCTTGGTTTTTATGATAGATTAACAAGTCACCAATTGGTTCAATACATAATAAATATATGTTCAGATTAATGTGCTGGATGAGGCATCAAACCTTTTAAAAAAAAAT
This sequence comes from Fragum whitleyi, assembly GCA_948146395.1. Classification (NCBI taxonomy): domain Eukaryota; kingdom Metazoa; phylum Mollusca; class Bivalvia; order Cardiida; family Cardiidae; genus Fragum; species Fragum whitleyi. The sequence continues at coordinate 37,546,850 of OX411555.1, forward strand.
GTACAATAAGACAAAATACTTCTTTTTTCTTCTGGGACATAGACATTCAACCAAAAAATAACATAGTGTGCAAAACTCGATCTCTTAGGTGCAAATCACAGTATTCATTATATTACATCGAATTTTTGGTAAAGACAAAAATCACTTTTTAGCACTTTAGTTTTAGAGTTATCCCAGTACAAAAAAAAACATTAGGAAAGCCAAAACAGTTTCATAACAATAATGCTACTACAGTTAGGTACATCGTGAAATTGACATTCATCTCAATCAAAATCTAAATCTCTCACTCAGCGCTCCATTCATTCATTCCTAACGCTCACTCAAACCACTCAAAAACACTCCAAAAGTAACTAAAAAAGATATAAATAACAGTTACATTCAAACAAATATAAATAGAAGAAGCAGATCGCGGTTTCACTGACACAATTGAAATTCTAAGCGTCAGAATAGTTCTTTAAGAAATAGGAAGCTGCGAGTTTTTATAGAATTTCTTTATATATTTATTAAAGGATAAAAGGAAGGTGATAAATTTCGCTAACTTTGTTCCTCCTGAACAAAATTTGCGGTATTGAATTACCTCCCATTAATTTAAGCCAAAGCTCACTTTTTATTCTCATTCATTTTTTATTCCAAAATTATTCATCTTGTCAATACCACGATGTTGTTAACTGTAATCTCTAACAATCTATAAGTAGAATTCGCTATTTTGACTAGTCAATTGTATACATGTACCAATGTAATGTAATCACAAGTCAAAATAGCGAATTTGAGTAGTATCAATGTTTTTCCCTTGGTGTCACATATTTTGTTTATAACAGACCATCAAAAATAAACTGAGCCAAAATAAAAAGTATCCGTCCAAACGAAACTTTAGATTCTTAAAAAAGTACACGTAGAAATTCAATGGAATATATTGCAAATCCCGCTGGACCATTTAAAATTAAATTTGATAAATTTTATGTGATTGGACGCAGATGCTACCGAATTATTGGCGTTAACGTAGCCAGGGGGTCTTTTTTATCAATCACAAACTCTCGTTAAAATTGTCAATTGATTTTCTGTGAGTGATATGTCAACTTCATACCTTTTGCCAATATTACGTTGATTAAACACAAAATAAACATAAAACGCAGTTTGAAAGCTTAAATTTGCCAAATGCTGTATGCGCGTTACTTGTCAAGAAAACTAATCCCAGATCTCTCTTTTTCAGTTCTAAGCTTTCAAAAAACAACAGTTGTATTGCTACGTTACGTTAACGTTTCTTTGTGTTAAATATAAACCGGCTTTAATCTCAATTAAAACTGCTCGCTTTAAACCAATAGAGACTTAAATGGTAATTTATTTGAATTTAAAGTTTGATGTTTTCAAAAGTTAAAACATTTATTTCGCTTCTGTTGTGAAATGGTGGTTAGGACGCGTGGAGAAAATGCATCTACCGGTATGGGCGAATTTGGCGTGACGTCTTCCAACTTGCAATAATGAATTGAAAAAGGCGAATAACAAAACTACTCTATCGGAAATGGTCAACACACGTCTTTATCGCTCTTTTCTTTCAACTGAAGCCCGTGAAATATTTTCAACGTTTGACAAGACTTGAATATGTATGTTGTCAAGTTTTTCACAGTCTTGTTTCAATACCGCATGGTACAGAATACAACTATTGTTTGATTTTCTTAAGCACGGATATTTAGATATTGCATTCATTTGATAAGAAACACAAGATCGAACACGTGACGTACATCGAAGTATAAAGCAAAGATTTCGATATTTCTTAAATAACACCAAATAAAATAAAGTCATTTCGAATAAATTGATAAACCTCAGCCAGTCCTAGGCATTTTAAAAACACGGGAAAACGTAATATGGCCACGAGTAGGGGTGAACTGAACTTAAATAAAAAAAAAGTGAGATAACGGTACTTAATTACGAAAACAATCATCTGTGTACTGATAGTGTAAGGAAACTCACCACTAAAACTAGTTTTTTTCTTCCTATCGATATCCATTGCTTTTGAAGTCGGTGTCGAAAGCATATAACTTTTACCCGATGACACTTGACGTATGCCTATGTGAAGTCGAAGGATTGTAAAATGCAAGTAGTTATGCGTTTCTTTGCACTTACAGTTTAGTCAGAGAGCGTGACAACTAAAAAATCGACGGTCCAAGTTTATCTATAGTAAACTCGTCTACAGAATGTTTATAAACATTCAAATATTGTGGATTACCTATAATTGCCTCACCAGTAAAATTATCAAAACCTTATACCAAGCTTTCGTTCATTTCATCCTATCTGACGTTATGTAAGCGGAACACAATAAGTGACGTCATCATGAATTGTTGCATAGCAATCTTATGCAAAATGATGCGCCTTCAGAAATGATTCTCATTTTGTCTAATTTTTTTTCTTATTTAAGATATAGAATAATCGTTTGTTTTTTCGAGTAAGATCGATTGCTATTTCATATCTTGAAAAACAGATGCTTTGGTTACAATACAGCTTTAATTATTAACTCAATGAACTATCAATCGATCTTACATTAGAACAAACGTTTATCCTGTTTGTCATACAACCAATGTTGAATTTGAAATCAGGAAATTTCGATCTAGTTCGATATTTTATACATGTACTTATTGAATTATTGAGGTTTATTGAACTTTTTCCCTGAATTAATTTTCAACCACAATTTGCCTTCTATACATTTCAATAACAAAGCAATTATAACTCTCTCAGCAAACCAAAAGCCCAATATCCATTTAGGAGATCGTTTCAGCGTAGAATATGTATTTAATATAATCAAGTTGTGGAGATGTCCTTGATAATAATAACTGAACACAACCTGTAAACGTATTCTGCGTTATTAATTATCTGGCAGGGCGGGGCTTAGCCGTGACGTCATTTGGCGAGTTAACTTTTAAATATTTTGCGTTTATTGTAAAGTTAGTCGGCAATAATCGTAAACGCGTGCAAATAACTGTATTCCGATACCAAAAGGATTCACGTGCTAAGAGAAAGTGAACACATTTCATCATTGGGTTACCAAAGCCTCGTAACTTCAGCTTCGACAAGCTGAAGTTAAGGGGATTTGGTTACCAACCTTCGCTTTACGGTCTCAAGTTAATCATGTTGACTATATTAAGAAGTAAATAATGATGCATAAAGGCTGATTTACCTTAATATAAAGTCCATCGATCCGTTACTTAGGCTCCGCCCTGCCTAGGGAAAAAACGTGGATTATACTTACATTCCTTTTCTATCTTAATTTTAAAAACAGTAATGGTGCCACTCGTTTCACCACTAACCACTAATAACGGTTCACCTTTCGCAGTATCTTGTTCTGGTATAAAGCTGGAATATAAGATAGTTTGTTTAAAAGAAAGATTCGATTTATTTTAGAAGAAAGCGACCTTCCTGAACAATTCTCATTTTTGTTATCACTACCCTTTACGTGAAATTATGATGAATGAATATTGCAAATTTTATTGCCATATAAGTACAGTTAGTTACATCGTGAAATTTACATTCATCGCTATCAAAAGCATCCCAAAACACTCGCTCAGCGCAACGTTCATCCAATAAAAAGTCGAAAGCAATAACTCAAACCTTGAATAACCACTTCAAAATCAACCAAAAAGCTTCGAAATCGTTCAACACGTTCCTGGACTTCATAAGAATTGATTAACCCAGTCCAAGATTGCTTTTTAAGCGACTGACTGGCCAATGAATTAACAAAAAACTTTACATATAACATTTTATTTTTTTTATATTATTCAATGGAATATTGCCTAATTCGTTCTTGACAAACGAAATTAGAGACAGTATACGTGTAATTCTTTAACACCACTTACAACCCAGCTATTCTTGTCCTTCAAGACCTTTCAAAACCATTCCAATCTCAATCACCTAGTCGATTTCATGATATTCTTAACTGTATAATCTATATATTTAATAACATTTAATTTGATTGTATAAGACAAGTTCATTTCATGGAAATATGTGTTATCCTTTATTTTCAGAAAACTATCTAGCATTGCTGCATGTAATACAGGGCCTCAAAAAGCGGTTATTAAACAGGATGGTCGCTTAGTACACGTTTGGTTTACCAGTCAGAAACATAATGTTGAATGAATATGCATGTTAAGGCGAATTTCTCAATTATCTTATGCTGTTAAAACTTGAAAGAATCGCCTCAGTGAAACGATTCCAATGAAGTTGTATACTTGCTGGTTTCGTTGTTTTTTTGTTTTGTTACAGAGTATTCGATTACTATAATTTCAATACCAATAATAACTTCTTTTTAATACATTTTGATTTAAAGAAGGGGATTTTGAAAACAGTCCTTTAATTAGAATTGTCAATAAATAGACTTGGACCAGAATTGATTGGAAATTGTTTAAATCGAATTTTGTTCTATGCGTGTCATTTCCAACCATTCCAAAATGATGCTAAGCAAATACTCTAGCCAGACTTTGCATCAACTCAGTCTGACCAGAGTCTTCACTTTGCGCTTTAGAGATAGGCAAGGTATCAAAGTGTCTTTATACAGAGAATCCCCTGATTATAATATGTTGCTGGCGTGGTTCCTGTATGTTTGCTGCTCACACATGTTTCAAATTGTTGGAAATGTCAAGCATTGGTTCATGTATTATCTTCTTTAATAGAATAGAAACTTAGGTACACTTAACAACATCGTGAAATTGACAAGATGAATGAATTTGGAATGATTTTGGATCGAAATTGAGTGAGTGTGTGGAGCGAGTTTTGAGTGAATTAAATGGGAGGTAATCTAAGATCGCAAATTCTGTTCATACAAGTCATATAAATAGCGTCACATTTCTTCACGAACCAATCAGACGCTTACAAATTCAATTATGCCAGTGAAATCGCGATTTTTTTTCTTTGTTGATTGTATCGTTTTTAGTCATTTTGGAGCGTTATTTCTCGATAAACCACCGGAAAGCACTAAAGAAAACTATATAATTACATCAAGTCCTCCGGGTCAAGCATGGATAAATTTCGTTCATTATAAACCTCTTCCCACGTCTGATTCACATCAGGTATATCGACCACTAGAGTTTGGAATTTAGGCACGATTGTGTCGAGTGTAGTGTCGATTGCATATACCGCTAAAATACCCGGTCTCTCATTTCCACATATTATAAGCAAATGCTGTCCGATCTTGGCTGTGATCACGCTTTCAGTTTCAACTCCCTATAAATTTTAATAAATTTATATTTTTGTGCAAAAAAACACGAGAAATAAATGAATAAAGATCCGTACAAAAAGGATATATTTTAAATAACTGTTTTGAATGAATATACTTATCAGACGTAAACAATAGTTAAATGTTAGGAAATGCCTATTCTCTTTTCAATTATTTAGCTAGCAAGTTTATTTTACATATGGATTTCATATTTGAGACCCGTCGCGCCAAAAGGAACCGTCTCGAAAGTACAGATATCCGCCATAAATATTCGTAAAAAGAAAATGGCGATTAGTCCCGTAAAAGATATCGCGAGGTTGACAGGAATAAAACAAAGTACCATCTACAGTTTTGTCAAGAGATACGAGGAACGGGGTGACTTGGAAAACAGGCCGAGATCGGGTAGGCGGAACGAGTTTACAGACCGAGACTCTCGAAGACTTTCGCTTTGTGTACGAAAGCATCGTCGTAGGACTTTAGCTCAAATAACCCACATCTATAATGAAGGTAGTGTTAGACCTTTCTCTCAGAGGGCTATTGAAAGAAACTTTATTCGCTTTGGTTCAACAAACGACTAGTGAAGAAGCGGATCAGATTAAGGAAGATCAACAGAAGAAAATCGTGTTTCTTGGTGTCGAGGGAATTTAAGCAAGACTGTTGATGAGTGAACAGTGATTTTCAGTGATGAATGGAAAGTTGTGATTGGCTAGGATTCTCGTGTCAGTTTTTGGAGAAAAGTTGGAGAAGAGTGGTTGACGGATTGCGTATGTCCACCATCCCAGTTTGATGATCTGGGGATGCATTACCTTCTACGGGGTTGGAACTATTACAGTTATAGAAGTTAATGTAAATATTGCAAAAAACATTAACATCCCTGACAATAATTTGTGGCCAGTAATTGTTCGGCATTTTCCCACTAATAACTACATATTTCAGGACGACAATGCACCGGTACATAGAGACCGCTCTGTTCAAGAGTTTCGCATAGAAAATGACTTAAGATCAATGAACTAGCCAGCACAAAGTCCCGATCTCAATATGATAGAAAATTGTTGGTGGAAACTCAAAAAAGAACTGCAAAATCGTGTCTGTAAAATTAACACTACCAAAGACGTAGAAAACAACATAAGAGGTATATGGACAAAATTACCAGTGCTTTACATTCAGTCACTTAATAGGAGTATCCCAAGGAAAATTTTACGAGTAATAAGGAATAAATGAACCATAACAAAGAATTAAAGGTAAGTGAAAGTAAATTAAGCAAATTATATATCCATTTGAAACATTACAACAAATGATTGATTGATTGGGAGCCATCTTGTTTTTACGAATATATATGGCGGATAACTGTAAGTAATGTGCCGCACCGGGTCAGATTGCGCGGTGTGAGCAGACTGACCAGGGTCGAAAGTTTTCGCATCTAACTGAATATACAATGATTATTTCTACATGCCAATGAATTATTTTTGAAGTTTGGCTCTTAGTTGAACTTTGCTGAATCTATTACTTTTACCAAATAAACTTAAAGACAAAAGTTCTGCCCGGTTTTGATTTTTGTTCAAAAGCTTTTAATTTGAAAGATTTTTTTGAAAATATTTTTTGGCATTTTTAGCAAAATCTTCAAAACAAATGGAATTTTTCCCCCATATTGGTTCACAAATGGCGTCGATTTGGTCCTATCGACGTTAATGACTTTTTTTCTCGTAGCTTACGACAAAGAAAATTAAGGTTTTGCATGAGAACCCTCCTGAATTTATAACCCATTTTGATAACACTGAAAAAGATGGTAGAAAATTGTTTTTTTTTTTTTCAGAAACGTAATTTTCATTTCAGCAAACGGTTTATTTTTTTGCCGGTTAGTTTTTTGATCTTGAAGTAAAGAAGATTGCTGAATTTTAGGGTTCACCAGACCATGTTTGAAACAACAGTTGAAACAACGTTGTGCTGAACCATTTCATATTTATAAGAAAAAATCTATGCACAATGTCATTTAGATAGATAGCGTGTACAAGTACGTACGATTTTTTTCATTTAATGTTGCCCTCGCTTGGAATTGAACGAATCATTACCAGACAATCTAACGTGCACACATCAACTGTACTCACTCTGTTATCAGATCTGGTGTCTACAGAGTTTACACCTCCGATAAAATCTGGCGGATCGTAATCGCTGTTAAACAGATAAGGCAACAATGTGGCCGTCCTTCTGGCTATTTCATCACCGCTGTCATACACGAGTTCCAGTGTATCTGCTCTACGAATTGAGAAACTTCGTCCTCCGAAAGTATACAGTTTGTCAAATTGACCCGTACTGTCGTTAAAACCAGTCTTTGTTGTTATTATTAGACGTCCTTAAATGCAAATATTCTTTAAAATTTATCATTCTGCACAGATATGTGTATACAGTGGGACATCTTTGTTGCTCTTTAGACAGATAAAGGCATTTAATACTACAAAACTTAGGATATACATTATTTGAAAAGCTGTATTAGAAAAGTAAATAGATAAATAAAGTTTACAATTAAAAAAAAAGATAATCCTGTACAAATGGAAATACTTATTATTTCCTACCAAAAATTTTGAAAGTATTCATTACGCGAATTACGAGAAGAAAGTATCAATGCTGGTATTATGCTATATTGGTAAATTTCACGTTTTCAATTAAATTACATTTTGTTTACTTGTTAAATGTGCAACTATTATAAGTAGTTTTTCACTAATACTGGAATAATAATACGTTTCATGGGCAAATTCGATTGAATTGAAAATAAGATATACATATATACTGCATGGCCTTGTGCATTCGTTAACCAGTGTTTGCTATGACAGTGTGATGATGACATCACAAAAAATAGAGTTGTGACGTTTACGACGACCAGGGGTCTGTTTTACTAATATTCTTACGAAAAATTAATCGTAAGTCAAAATCACAAATAATATCTGGTGTTTTCATACATAGTTAGAATCTGCCTTGCAATATCTCATTGGAATCGTGTTTAGAAGACGATTACAATGAGATGGTACATGGTAGAATTCCATATTAGTTATTTCTGTAGAAGCAACTTGAATTTTTGACCTACGCAAAAGTTGATCGTAAGATGTCTAGTGAAACATGCCCCAGATGCTTATCATAATAGCAGAATTGCTCCGTCTTTTAAGAATTTTAGAAAACCAAATTGGACCGAAATAATGATCAGGTTTGAATATAATGCAGGAATAATGCATTTCCTATGTACCTTATGTCTATGGACTATTTCTGCTCCGTGAAATTGGATTTTTTAAAAAAAAAAGCTTCCTTTTTGCTCGATTTCGTTCTTGCAGAAATAATTTTTCAAATTAAATATTTGGCGAACGCAAAAATAGCTTTTTTTATCAGTCAAGTAGAGCATTAATTGTTCGCCGAACGACGAAAAATCAAGTAATGCACTTAATGAAAAAAGGAATCCTTGTATAATACCTAGGTTTTCTTCCATCTGCAACATATTTCTTACAGTTTCGCTGGGTTCTGAAAAACACATTGTATCGTGATTAGCGATTAAGAATTCTAAAGTCATGGTATAAAAACAATATTTTAAATGTGATGCACATGAATGTAATTATATGTAAATATCTTTGTTTTAAACCTTTGTCAAGCTGAAGAGTATTCAGTGGAAATTGTATTGAGATCAAAGTGCTGAATGGCTTGCCTGGTAGTCACGTGAAAAATGACGTGTTTTAATAAATATTGTGACAAAACTTTCATTTTTGTCCTATTCTTGCATTTAAGTAAAAGGAAAAATCGTTTGTTTTTTGTGTAAGATCAAGAACGCTTTCCGTTTAAAGAATATAAATCAATCCAACACCGATAAAAACAATTTTCATCTATTTATACATGGTTTTGGGGTGTTTGGCAATTTCTGAACTTCTTGATCAATCGATAGTCTCTAAAATATACCAAACACCTTCTTATAGATGTGTGATGATTCCTATATACCCCATTTGCCGGAGTATTATTAAAACTTTAAACTATTTACCAAATGTATTTGAGAGATTAACATTCCCAACTCTGACTTCCTCTGAAAAACTATGAATTTCCTTAGTGTCGCCCTCATTCGCTGTTAATATATAATCTATTCCGTTGAGGGTAAATCTGTGGATGACGTCTGGTTGGTATATACCGAGAACTGGCCAGGGGTTAAAGTTGATTCCTGTTTTAAATCGTTAATCAAAGCACGTTAGATAAGTGGCCATGAAATACATAATTCATTATACAAGTAACCCAAGAACAGATGAAAACTATGGTTTGCTATGGTGTTCCGCTTTACTACAAAAATCTACTTAAAGACGCCTATGCTTCAGAGAGACGCGTTCTTAGATAATATGAGTTAAGCGTACGTCCATTATGAACGCTAAACCTTAAAAAATACAGATGCACGCCCGAAAATTTTACTTTTAAATTCCGTTTCATTTGTCAGTAAAATTAACGCGTGCATCTACGTTTTGTTCTGTTCGCGAATTATACACAGCTTTACGCGTGCACTTGCGTGCAAAGCAGGGTATAAATTGAAAATTGGAAATAGTTTGCACCCTTTTGTCATCATGAACGTAGAGCTGAAATCGATTTATTTAATACGCGATTAAATTCAATTTGTTATGTATTGAAATAATATTCTTGCAGATATCCAAAGTTATACATACCTCCATCCTTGTCACTAGGATCAAGCTTAAGTTGAGACCAATCTTTAAATCCTAACCCAGTAATATTAAGTATTTCCTCGGTCTGCATATCGACTGTTAGTATTGCGTTGTTTTCCTGTAGGATCAAAATTAAATGTTATGTTAGCTTTTTTCAATGCTATAAAACCAGCCTGAGTTCAGGATGACAAAACGATGCAAACTCTTTGACCCGTTTTGTCATCCCAAACACCGGGCTGTTATGTTTTGAAATACATTTGGATCATTACACATCAACATAAATCTGAAAGGTTAGCAAAACAAAAGGGATAATCGTAAACTTATTTTGATGAGAATCTGATTGCCAAGGAAGAAAATCGCGATGACAAATGTGACAGAAACCCTAGGAATCAATTGTTAGTTGTTCATGCCGAGCGATTTGCCTGAAACATTGCTCTAGGAGGCGTTCAAGCAAACATTTTTACAAATATAACTAAAAATATAAGCACTTGTACTTGGTTTACGAATTTATACGAGAGTACACAATGATTTTTTGCCGACTGGAAAAAGATCACCCGAGCAGAAGACAAAAAAAGTACAACGTCTTGAAAAAATAGGACAGAATACTTGCATAATGAATAAGGTCAAGAAAGATAGAACATTCACTGGGCGTATTAAGGTGTGGGTTTTTTTACAACACTAGATCTACATCCTTTGGTGCATTTGTTATATATTTATGAATCCTAATTCAAAAAGCTTTTTCATACAACTATACCATACGTGAATTGATTTCACAAGTATTTTAAAACGCCCAAAACTTTTAAAGCTGCTCTTTCACAGATTGGGAAAATGTGATTTTTGAATTTTTTCGTGAAATCAATCGCAATTAACGATCTCATCATGCTGAAGCCTTTTAAATAATAAGATTCAATCTGGTTATGCATGGACAATATTATTAAGTTCCAAAAACGTGCAGCTCGAATAATTTTAAATGAACCAATTGAAACTCCATCAGATGTGCTTTTCCAAAGGTTAGGGTGGATGAAATTTAGTGAAAGAATCAACTATAAAAAAGGTTTTCTTATGTACAAAATTATTAATGAAGATAATGGTCCAAAATATCTTAAATCAAAGTGTATCCAAATATCTGATACAAGGGACAAAAGACTAAGATCATCATCAAACAATGATTTGAAAGTGCCTATGCCAAAGTTGGAAATTTTTCGAAAAGCTTTTCAATATTCAGGTCCTAAGCTATGGAATACTCTTCCTCAATCAGTAAGAGAGTCTGATTCAAAAAGGAAATTCAAATCCAATTACATACATTGGAAATATCCTCAAGGCATCCATAAGGCATAAGTTAGGGTTCAATTGATGTAAAATTACTGACTAGTATATTGTAAATCTTTAAAAGTAATTGGTATAAAGCCTAAGACCAGCATTTGTTTACAAATTTTACTTATATATTTGTTCCTAAGATTATCACCATAATCAGTTTACAGGACTTGTGTTATTGTCAAAAGTTACTATGTTGTGTGTATATAAGCTATTTACTTTCTTTGTTTAAATTCTTTGTTTATGTATCAATAAGATAAAATCTAGGTAGAGCATTTAAGCTACTAATGTTTCAGAACGTTTAATGTCTCTTTGTCTACATTTTATTCTGTCTAACCTTTGAATGTTAAACTGACCCTCAATATTAATTTTACAGTACAGCATTAGTTCTGTAACGGCTATTTGAATTATTAAACAAATATTCAGTATGTATGGATATAGGTATATGTATACATATATTTGTATATGGGTACATCTATATGTATATGTGTGTTGAATTACATTTATATTTTTTTACTTTTAACACTTAAAAGTACTAATAACTTGAACCAGTCTTAATCATTTCCCTCTGTTCAACTATATGAAAACAAAATGGTATAACTAGAAACTGTTGGTGACATCATCTTTCTTATCTTACCACATTATTTTCCATTATTGAAATAGAAAATCTTTATTGCAAGTATAATATCAAGCTGTTGTTATATCACTCTACAAAAGGTATATTGAATAAGGCAACAACAAAATGTTTAATTGTTATTTCTATTAATTTTTATAATCTTAGCCCTTATAATTGATATATCATTGTGTAATTCAATTAACCCAATTCAAGACAACACAAAATTTAGAATGGTCTAGATCAAAGGATGCTGCTTATGACAAATTTAATTTAATGAAACTTTAAAAACCTTTGTCTTCATGGTAAGAAAACATTTTGGACAATGATTGAACGGCTAATAACAAGCAATTTCTTCAAATTCCTCAATGTTTTCGAAAGCTTTTTTACTTCAGGGACATCATAAAGATGGATTGTTTTTTGAAATGGGTTAATAAATTTTCATTTGTGTATAACATTGTGTAAATATCTGTGTATAATCTCTGTATATCCAATATTTTGAGGTCCATATGGAAGATTGGGAAACCAAATATGTAGCCTCTTTAAATAAAGTCGTTATTATTATTATTATTATTATTAAAGAAAGGCCGATATTCCTGAATTTAGCGAAATTTATCCTTGAAAAATAGAGCAACTACTAACGCCTAGAAATTTATTATTCAATTTCGAGCCAACTATTTATGCACGTGCATTCCACATATTTGTCTTATTCAATCAAATATTGAGGTAAAAGTAATTGACAGCTGTAAAGTTTATAACAATACTAGCAAAAATGAAAGATTATTCACAGAAAAGAACAACTTTGAAATTTATGGACTGGAAATTAATAGACTGGATCCCTTACTGATTTTGCCGCTTCGAAAAAATAAGTTACAAAATTATTGAAATATGTTGTTTTAAGTTCTATTGCCCTTGGGCCATTCTTAATCATCTTTAAATACACACATTTCCAAATCTAAGAACAAGTTTTCATTTTTTCAATGAAAAACTATGAAAGAGCAGCTTTAATTGGCCAAGACCAAAGCTGCGTTATGGGTGTCAAACAATGCTCGAGAAGAACGTGGTGTAATTGGAAAACAGTTTGTGCCGTCTTAAACGCAGGGTTGGTCTGTAGATAGACTGACCAACCAACCTACAGACGACACTCTAACCCATAGGCAAAGCAAAATTTGTGCGTTTGGTTTTTTTGTGGGGGGAGAGAGTCCTAATATTTTTTTCCAGTTCCTTTTGCAGATCTTCATAAATGTAGTGTTCCTTTAGCCACACCAACCGTTTAAGTGATCTTTATAGATCATACTTGAAAGATTTGTACAATATGGGTTGTAACTATTTATGCCAAGCAAAAGTTCTTCAATTGATTGATCCAATTTTTAAAGAGAAGAAAATTTAGGTGAATTGTGGAAGAGTTGCGACACACAACAGATATGAGACGTTCAAAATAGCTCGCCTTGAAACTCCTTGGAACAATGACGCGGAATGTTCTGTATAAGAGAATAACTTTATATCGAATGAAAAATGTTGAAGCGCTTTTTCACAAAATTGATAAAATGAATATAAAAAAATCCAACAACGTCTTTTCTAATATTTATTCATTCATAAAAATTGGAAAAAAAAACCCCCATTGGGGTTTCTAGCAGAAATGCAAGTTTCTAAAAATAACCGCACTATGTCATTGTTCTAGAAATATAATGTGATATCATAAGAAAATTATCTAATGGGTTGTTATCACACGGATATCTGTATGGTTATAAGATAAATCCTTAACACTTACAAGAATTTCAAGTTCAACCAATAAATATCAAGTGACTGGAGATGGGAGTTACCGGAAGAGAAATAAATCATTTAAAGGGATTAGAGCAAAGAATTATCTGCTCTTCCATACACTTTATTAATCTATAATTGAAATTTGAGAATTGGAATAATCAGATCTTTAAATTATTTTATCAATGTTAAGCCTGTAAAATATATTACCTGTAGTGAAATGTAAGCAATTGTCTCATCATGATTGAAAGTGATATATTCTGGTTCCAAATCCTGAGCAAACGTATTGTTTTCCATGAAAACATATCGGACACCAGATTCTTCAAGTTCGGCGAGTCTGTAAAAAGTGAAACACGAGTGACAAGTGGCGTTTATCTACATGCTTATCTACAGGTTGTTCAGATGTCACGATCTGGCAATATGCAATTAAAGAAGTTGTTTAATCAAGTCAATTTACGAGTACTTATGTAGGGAAGGCGGATTCATTGATTTGGGTTAATTGTCGCTTATAAATCTTTTAGTATCGTAGCGGTTGGAGCATATAATGGATTTCTGATATTTCTCACACCAGTATTACCACTTAAATCTGTCCTACCTTCTAGCTGCAAGCTCAAATAATTTAACGATTATTATTCCATCGGCGAAAAAAAATAGGGGCTTTCGTCGTCACGTCAGAAAAACAAAAGTCCTAAATGATAAGATTTGTTTTATCTCCGCCATCCAGCCGTAAACATTTTCTTTAAGGATCTTTTTCATATGCTGTCTTAAAAATTTCAATTTTAAGCAGGCCTTGAACTTGAAATTCCACACTTTGTTATGGGGCACGATAAAATTCCAGTGTAAACTTTAAAAACACAAATGACTAAATGATAAAGGAAATTCAAACGTAGAGCGTTTAACCTTGCCACGCTTACCCCGGAATATTCCTGCTTTTGTAAGAGTTACAGACAAAGATCAGTCTACACACACGTGCAGTCTGATCTTTGTTTGTATCACTTGATGATTTCTTAACCAGAAAAGCTTTTGAAATAATCAGAAGGAAATACAGACTCAAAATATGTGAATCCATTGCTGTTTTAGTATTTCCATTTTAATGCAATTTTGCCATTTTTTTTATTTGTCATGACAAGGGTTAAATTGGGTTTATAGAACTCACTTGGAGTTAAATGCCTCTAATGTCAGAAGTTTGTACGTGAAGCTGTCTGTTGGCGTTGTATTAAATTTGATGATACCAATACCACCTAATGGATCAACGACCTGTGACGAACTATCAATAAATGGTACTCCTTCAACGGCAACGAAGACTCTTGCACAGCTTGATGTAGGGAGGACCATATCCGGTAGTGGACCGACTTAAAAATGAATAAAGGATATTGAATGAGTGGTCATTAAATAAATTTCTTAAACGAAACTTTTATTAACAGATTCAAACGAGGCTTAATAATTCTCACACAGATCTGTCCTACGTTCAGGATGGCGAAACGTCGCAAATTGTTTGCCAATTTTCCCGTTTTGCATGTGCATATCTGTGCAAAGCGGGGTAAACTAGGAACAAGAGGGCCATAGTGGCCCTTAATCGCTCACCTGAATTAACAATCTTAAAAGGTTTTTCTAAGATTTGACTCCGTGACCTAGTTTTTGACCCCACTTGACCCAATTTCAAACTTGTCCAAGATTTCATCAAGATAATCATTCTGACCAATTTTCAGGATATTGGGCTATAAATATGGCCTCTAGAGTGTCCACAAGTTTTTTTCTTAGATTTTACCCCGTGACCTAGTTCTTTACCCCACTTGACCCAATTTCAAACTTGTCCGAGATTTCATCAAGATAATTATTCTGACCAATTTTCAGGTTGATTGGGCTAAAAATATGGCATCTAGAGTGTCCAAAAGGTATTTCTAAGATTTGACCCTGTGTTCTGACCAATTTTTAGGTTGATTGGGCTAAAATATGGCCTCTAGAGTTTCCACAAGGATTTTCTAAGATCTGATCCCGTGACCTAGTTTTTGACCCCACTTGACCCAATTTCAAACTTGTCCGAGATTTCATCAAGATAATCTTTCTGACCAGTATTCAGGTTGATTGGGCAAAAAATATGGCCTCTAGAGTGTCCACAAGATTTTTCAAAGATTTTACCCCGTTATCTAGTTTTTGACCCCACTTGATCCAATTTCAAACTTGTCCGAGATTTCATCAAGATAATCATTTTGACCAATTTTCAGGTGGATTGGGCTAAAAATATGGCCTCTAGAGTGTCCACAAGGTTTTTCTAAGATTTGGCCCTGTGACCTAGTTTTTGACCCCACTTGATCCAATTTCGAACTTGTCCGAGATTTAATCAAGATAATCATTCTGACCAATTTTCAAGTTGATTGGGCTATAAATATGGCCTCTAGAGTGTCCATAAGTTTTTTCTTAGATTTTACCCCGTGACCTAGTTTTTGACCCCACTTGACCCAATTTAAAACTTGCTGAGATTTCATCAAGATAATCATTCTGACCAATTTTCAGGTTGATTGGGCAAAAAATATGGCCTCTAGAGTGTCCACAAGGTTTTTCTAAGATTTGACCCCGTGACCTAGTTTTTGACCTCACTTGACCCAATTTCAAACTTGCTGAGATTTCATCAAGATAATTATTCTGACAAATTTTCAGGTTGATTGGGCTAAAAATATGGCATCAAGAGTGTCCACAAGGTATTTATAAGATTTGACCCCGTGTTCTGACCAATTTTTAGGTTGATTGGGCTAAAATATGGCCTCTAGAGTGTCCACAAGGATTTTCTAAGATCTGACCCCGTGACCTAGTTTTTGACCCCACTTGACCTAATTTCAAACTTGTCCGAGATTTCATCAAGATAATCATTCTGACCAGTTTTCAGGTTGATTGGGCAAAAAATATGGCCTCTAGAGTGTCTACAAGTTTTTTCTAAGATTTGACCCCGTGATCTAGTTTTTGACCCCACTTGACCCAATTTCAAACTTGTCCGAGATTTCATCAAGATAATCATTCTGACCAATTTTCAGGTTGATTGGGCTAAAAATATGGCCTCTAGAGTGTCCACAAGGTTTTTCTTAGATTTGACCCTGTGACCTAGTTTTTGACCCCACTTGATCCAATTTCGAACTTGTCCGAGATTTCATCAAGATAATCATTCTGACCAATTTTCAGGTTGATTGGGCAAAAAAATTGGCCTCTAGAGTGTCCACAAGATTTTTCTAAGATTTGACCCTGTGACCTAGATTTTGACCCCACTTGACCGAATTTCGAACTTGTCCGAGATTTCATCATAATAATCATTCTGATTATTTTCAGGTTGATTTGGCTAAAATTAAGGCCTCTAGAGTGTCCAAAGGTTTTTCTAAGATTTGACCCCGTGACCTAGTTTTTGACCCCACTTGACCCAATTTCGAACTTGTCCAAGATTTCATCAAGATTGTCATTCTGACCAATTTTCAGGTTGATTGGGCTAAAAATATGGCCTCTAGAGTGTCCACAAGGTAAATGTTGACGACGGACGACGGACGACGGACATCAAGTAACCCCAAAAGCTCACCTTGAGCACTTCGTGCTCAGGTGAGCTAAAAAGGTTTGCGCCGTTTTGTAATCCTTAATTTGGGCTATTCTTTTTCTGCAGAAATAAAATATGTCTCATTACCGTTTCTAAACCTATGAGAAGAACATAGGTACTTTTTCAGAATAAAATTTATTCAGATTCCTCAGGGCGATATTTCGCGCGATATTGTTGAAATTCTACAACGTCGTGTAAACTATGAACTCTTTATTTAATAAAGAAAGAGCACATCAAGAGTAAGCTTTTTGAAATTCAAGAGTCATTTACCCCATCACTGTTAAAAGTTTGGGTCAACATTGTAGGAAATGTATTAGGGTCATAAATTGGATTTGTTTGTTTGAATGGGGTTTTACGCCGCTTTCAACAATTCCGCAGTTTTATCGCGGCGGCCGGAGCACAATGGGTTCCTGGTATTATTCTCACCTGTCTTACCATTACACCCTTTCCTAACCTGCGACTGCTATCTCTTATAGGTCATAAATTGGAAATTGGGGGGTCGAACCGTGGTTTTAGGGTCAATAACGAGTCCTAAACCTTTGTATTATTTCCTGTAGGTACTTACCAACTATAGTTTGAACCAATGTCAGATTGTTTGTAGTCTCATTGTATGTTTCGTATACATTGACGAAACCTTCAGTTCTATTATCCAAGTTGTCAAAAGAAACGAACACGAAGTCGCCGCACACTTCAACATCTTCAACAGTAGCATTGTCAAAAGAAAGTCGAAGAAGGACTGTCAAACCGGAATGGGGATCTGACATGTCAATTACGTGTATGTTGTTGCTGCCTGAAACACGAATATAAAGCTTGTGTACATGGGTTTTCTTAAATAAAGTAATATAATAGTTACAACTGAAAAAAAAGGACAACCGTTCCCCTCATTCTTAGTGCTTGTTTGCTCACATACATTAATAGGCTATACATACAGAGCTAAAAACTTGTCCCGGGGCTGAAACTTTTCGGTATGTCAGTGCCCTGCTATCCTGACCGCTGTACAAAAAGGTTATTCAAGAAAGCTGATCTCTATAGTGAAAACTATAATGATAACTGTGAAATCGTATACACTCAGATGGCATTAAAGAATTAGTTTTCTAGCTGAAGAAATGACGTTGTAATCCCGTCATTCATTACAGTGTGCCTTAAAAGAACGACTTGATTATGTTCGGTTTCAGCAAATTACAACCGTTTTAAGTCGAAATAATTTTACAAACCAACGGAATACAGAATCTGGGCCTTAGGATCATAAGCTATTTGGGATGCTGCGTCTCTATCCAGCTCGAACGTTACCGGGTCGTAGGTAAACGGCAAGAACAACGTGGCAATCTTCTCAAACATCACAACTGTATTTGAATGATAATAAGGGATATGTTGTTTTCTTAAATTGTTTTAATTAAGGCATGAAGCTTCTAGACTAAATAAATGCAACCAAAAAGTGAAAAATGATTGCATTAATTTTTGTGACGCAATAACGTTACCAAGCATCGTCTTTGTAGATTGCGGTGATTTTTTTCCGAAAACTATTTGTAGTTAAGCGGCTCCTTTGTTAAGGTGATCATTTCTTTTTGTTCGTTTTATACAATAAAGGTAAATGCAATGTGAAATTGACCATAATTCCGATCAAAAATTGCATTCAAATTTTAAGTCGCTAGAAAAAAGCAATCTCACGGACACTGAAATAAGCGTTCGATGTGTTCGTGAAGACATTAAAACTATTTATATAACAATTATGCATATTTTTTTAAGATAGGTATAAAATATCACTAATTTTGTGACTCTGGGATAAAATTAGCGATATTTGATTATAACTCTCTTATTATTCACTGATCGCATCCATTCAATTTCATTTTGAAAAAGATCTACTTCCAATATTATTCACCGTGTCAATTTCACGATGTTCTTAACGGTAGCGTCATTCCAAGGTTGAGGGTAACTTTTACGTCGTAATATTCAAGCTTTAGTTGCGACGCCGATTCATGTTTATATTTGTTACTACATGTTGTAATTATAAATGAGTGTTCTTATTAGTCAAGTATCAGATCGCTGCTGTGAGTAAAAGATCGATTCGCCAACTACAGTTAACAACATCGTGAAATTGACAAGGTGAATGATTTCGAATGATTAAGGAATGAAATTGAATGAGTGTGCGTAGCGAGTTTTGGGTGACTTTAATGGAAAGTTATCCAATATCGCAAGTTTAGATCAGGATAAACAAAATAGGCGATATTGATTACCTCCCTTTAATAAAATATGCATACAATTTCTATAGATGGCTTTCTATTTCTTCAAGAATCTATCACAGTCTTACAATTTGAATTATGTCAGTGAAATCGCGATTTTTCTCTATCCAAATTTATTTTGCATGACGTTGCTGGTTGTTTATTTTTCAATTGGTTTGAGCGTTTTTGAAAGGTATGAGTGAGTGTTTGGAATGAATGAATGGAGCCCTTTGTGAGCGATTTAGAATGGTTTTGATTGAGTCGAATGTCATTTTTACGATGTTACTAACTGTAAACCACTCGTTTAAAATGCGATAAGTCTTGCCTTCATCATTTTCAACTATTTGTTTCAAACATTTTCGTTAATGGACGACTAAATGATGTGGATCCGTAATAATTTCGCAGCTCACGATCTTTGAAAAAAAAACCCGATGTTTACTGATAAAATCATTAGTAAAATTCGGTTTACACAATAAAAGTTCATAACTTCCGAAACGTGGCGGAACTTTTGCGGGTCCACAACCTTAACGTCGCAATTACAGTTTTCATGAGGTGATGTGACGACGCTTAGATCGATCATTCACGATGTGCTGTATTTTTTCATGTCCATAACCATAGACGTAACTAGGATTTTGAAATTCATACACACTCACAATGCGACCAGCACAGGATATATAGGCTAAAGGCGATATGTGGACTTTGGCGAAAGATGAATGTCCTCCGTCCGCGACCCTTTTCTATGATTTAAGCGTTGGTTAATAATCAAAACATCATAAGGACAGCTTGAATAAGCTGTGGTTTCGATGTTATGAGCATTCATCAACGACATTTTTCGAAAGAGAATTTATTTCTTTTAAGCACTTGTGTAAACTGTGTACTGGTGGTTACGACATTGAATGACCATATACCTTTGAGATAAAATACTATTTTTAAAATGTCTTAGGGTGTGATGTGACATAGGTCAGGGGGCCTATAGACCCTTCAATTACCTGAGCAGGCGGCAACACCCATCCATCCGTGAGCTGTACATGTGATTTGAGAATTGTTCGTAGGCTTGTAGGTCCCTTTGCAACACTTGAGACTTGCAGTGGCATCTAGGACAGTCGAATCACTGTCAAGTTCATAAAATCCATTCGCTACATGTGGTGGGGCTCCGCAATCAGCTAAAGAAAATAAATTAAAGAAAATTGTCATTTTTTTTCATTGTGAAGTCAGATTTTCTCAAAAACCAAAATGAGTGAACATATTTCATCGTTCGGATACCAAATCCAAGCAACCTGCCAGTGCAATAATCTTGCATTATACCATGGTATATAATATTGATCGGGATAAACTCAGTACCTTACTTTGACTCTAATAAATACTATTCTAGTGTACTATTTTTTTGAAATATAATACGAGTAAAAGATACACTTGGTATGTGCATCGAGACTGATCGTGCTGAATCGAGAGTAGATAAGTTATAAAACCAGCTTTTGTCTGAAGTCAAGGTTTTGCCGGGCGAGATCATTTGCAAACACCCTTAAAATGCTTGTTCGCACCTACGCGAAAAGCAAATATGCAGGTTTCAGGAAACATTTATGTTGTGAAAAATACCTTAACCCTATTGAATACTAAAAACTTACGTATGCAAACGGCTTGAGGGGTGGAGTAATTACCACTTTTTCTACACGAAATCGATGTCATTTTTGATGAAGGCGCAAATCCATCATTGCAAACCAAGGTTGCTATGGAACCCACAGCGTCTCCAAACTGCTGAACAAACATACCATTAGGGTCACTTGGAAGTGTTTCGCACGCTGAAAAATCAAATGTTTGTAGAACAAAATGAAAATGTACCGTGTGTCTAACATTTGCGCCCATTAATAACATCGTAAATTGAGAGTTGCCTCAAGTAAAACCATTCTAAATTGTTCACTCAGCCCTTCATTCATTCGTTCCAAACACTCATTCAAACCATTTAAAAACGCTCCAAAATCACTTAAAGGATATAATAAGTATAAGTGAAAGAGTATGATTGATTTATGGCGAAAAGGTAATGCTCTTTTAGAACTAGTTTGCATATTTCATCCAAGGGAAGTAATAAACATCGCTAATTTTGTTTATCCCGGACCAAATTAGCGATATTTAATTACCTCCCCTAATTTTACTCAAATTCCCTTATTCGCACTTGTTCAATTCCATTCCAAAATCAATTACTTATCCTTCAGCTTGTCATTATTTCGATGTTACTAAATGTAGTTTTCTAACAATGAAGTTACACTATCTTACGTCTTTAATCAAAAGTTTCACCCACAAAGTATTTTTAATCAAAATAGTTGTATAATGTGTCCCCTTATTGTATATTACGGAGACTATAACCCGTCCATTTATTTTTCTGTTAGCAAAATCATATCATTTAGATGTATTAATTTGATATCAGAGTTTAAAAAAATGGAAATAAAATCAGAATGCACTTATGCTATTCATCATAATCTTCTTTTTCTTGTGGGATTC
Organism: Fragum whitleyi; assembly: GCA_948146395.1. Lineage (NCBI taxonomy): Eukaryota > Metazoa > Mollusca > Bivalvia > Cardiida > Cardiidae > Fragum > Fragum whitleyi. The sequence goes on from OX411555.1 coordinate 37,568,700, forward strand.
TGTCAGAAATTCGACGATATGACTTGTTTCGAAAGCTGTTAACCTTGTTGGCTTGGTTTTTATGATAGATTAACAAGTCACCAATTGGTTCAATACATAATAAATATATGTTCAGATTAATGTGCTGGATGAGGCATCAAACCTTTTTAAAAAAAATGTACAATAAGACAAAATACTTCTTTTTTCTTCTGGGACATAGACATTCAACCAAAAAATAACATAGTGTGCAAAACTCGATCTCTTAGGTGCAAATCACAGTATTCATTATATTACATAGAATTTTTGGTAAAGACAAAAATCACTTAGTTTTAGAGTTATCCCAGTACAAAAAAAAAACATTAGGAAAGCCAAAACAGTTTCATAACAATTATGCTACTACAGTTAGGTACATCGTGAAATTGACATTCATCTCAATCAAAATCTAAATCTCTCACTCAGCGCTCCATTCATTCATTCCTAACGCTCACTCAAACCACTCAAAAACACTCCAAAAATAACTAAAAAAGATATTATTAACAGTTACATTCAAACAAATATAAATAGAAGAAGCAAATCGCGGTTTCACTGACATAATTGAAATTCTAAGCGTCTGAATAGTTCTTTAAGAAATAGGAAGCTACGAGTATTTATAGAATTTCTTTATATATTTATTAAAGGATTCCTCCTGAACAAAATTTGCGGTATTGAATAACCTCCCATTAATTTCACCCAAAGCTCACTTATTATTCTCATTCATTTTTTATTCCAAAATTATTCATCTTATCAATACCACGACGTTGTTAACTGTAATCTCTAACAATCTATAAGTAGAATTCGCTATTTTGACTAGTTAATTGTATACATGTACCAATGTAATGCAATCACAAGTCAAAATAGCGAATTTGAGTAATATCAATGTTTTTTTTCCACTGGTGTCACATATTTTGTTTATAACAGACCATCCAAAATACACGGAGCCAAAATAAAAAGTATCCATCCAAACGAAACTTCAGATTCTTAAAAAAGTACACGTAGAAATTCAATGGAATATATTGCAAAATCACGCTGGACCATTTGAAATTAAATTTGATTAACTTTATGTGATTGGACGCAGATGCTTCCGAATTATTGGCGTTAACGTAGACAGGGGGTCTTTTTTTATTAATCACAAACTCTCGTTAAAATTGTCAATTGATTTTCTGACAGTGAGTGATATGTCAACTTCATACCTTTTGCCAATATTACGTTGATACGTTACTTGTCAAGAAAACTAATCCCAGATTTCTCTTTTTCAGTTCTAAGCTTACAAAAAAAACAACAGTTGTATTGCTACGTTACGTTAACGTTCCTTTGTGTTAAATAGAAACCGGCTTTAATCTCAATTAAAACTGCTCGCTGTAAACCAATAGAGACTTAAATGGTAATTTATTCGAATTTAAAGTTTGACGTTTTCAAAAGTTAAAATATTTATTTCGCTTCTGTTGTGAAATGGTGGTTAGGACGCGTGGAGAAAATGCATCTACCGGTATTGGCGAATTTGGCGTGACGTCTTCCAACTTGCATTAATGAATTGAAAAAGGCGAAAAACAAAACTACTCTATCGGAAATGGTCAACACACGTCTTTATTGCTCTTTTCATTCAACTGAAGCCCGTAAAATATCCTCAACGTTTGACAAGATTTGAACATGCATGTTGTCAAGTTTTTCACAGTCTTGTTTCAATACCGCATGCTACAGAATACAACTATTGTTTGATTTTCTTAAGCACGGATATTTAGATATTGCATTCATTTGATAAGAAACTCAAAATCGAACACGTGACGTACATCGAAGTATAAAGCAAAGATTTCGATATTTCTTGAATAACACCAAATAAAATAAAGTAATTTCGAATAGATTGATGAACCTCAGCCAGTCCTAGGTATTTTAAAAACACGGGAAATTGTGGTATGGCCACGAGTAGGGGTGAACTGAACTCAAATAAAAAAAGTGAGTTAACGGTACTTAATTACGAAAACAATCATCTGTGTACTGATAGTGTAAGGAAACTCACCACTAAAACTAGTTTTTTCTTCCTATCGATATCCATTGCTTATGAAGTCGGTGTCGAAAGCATATAACTTTTACCCGATGACACCTGACGTATGCCTATGTGAAGTCGAGGGTTTGTAAAATGCAAGTAGTTATGCGTTTCTTTGCACTTACAGTTTAGTCAGAGAGTGTGACAACTAAAAAAACGACGGTCCAAGTTTATCTATAGTAAACTCGTCTACAGAATGTTAATAAACATTCAAACATCGTGGTTTACCTTTAATTGCCTCACCAGTAAAATTATCAAAACCTTATACCAAGCTTTCGTTAATTTCATCCTATCTGACGTTATGTAAGCGGAACACAATAAGTGACGTCATCATGAATTGTTGCAAGGCAATCTGATGCAAAATGATGCGCCTTCAGAAATGATTCTCATTTTGTCTATTTTTTTTCTTATTTAAGATATAGAATAATCGTTTGTTTTTTCGAGTAAGATCGATTGTTATTTCATATCTTGAAAAACAGATGCTTTGGTTACAATACAGCTTTAATTATTAACTCAATGAACTATCAATCGATCTTACATTAGAACAAACGTTTATCCTGTTTGTCATACAACCAATGTTGAATTTGAAATCAGGAAATTTCGATCTAGTTCGATATTTTATACATGTACTTATTGAATTATTGAGGTTTATTTAACTTTTTCCCTGAATTAATTTTCAACCACAATTTGCCTTCTATACATTTCAATAACAAAGCAATTATAACTCTCTCAGCAAACCAAAAGCCCAATATCCATTTAGGAGATCGTTTCAGCGTAGAATATGTATTTAATATAATCAAGTTGTGGAGATGTCCTTGATAATAATAACTGAACACAACCTGTAAACGTATTCTGCGTTATTAATTATCTGGCAGGGCGGGGCTTAGCCGTGACGTCATTTGGCGAGTTAACTTTTAAATATTTTGCGTTTATTGTAAAGTTAGTCGGCAATAATCGTAAACGCGTGCAAATAACTGTATTCCGATACCAAAAGGATTCACGTGCTAAGAGAAAGTGAACACATTTCATCATTGGGTTACCAAAGCCTCGTAACTTCAGCTTCGACAAGCTGAAGTTAAGGGGATTTGGTTACCAACCTTCGCTTTACGGTCTCAAGTTAATCATGTTGACTATATTAAGAAGTAAATAATGATGCATAAAGGCTGATTTACCTTAATATAAAGTCCATCGATCCGTTACTTAGGCTCCGCCCTGCCTAGGGAAAAAACGTGGATTATACTTACATTCCTTTTCTATCTTAATTTTAAAAACAGTAATGGTGCCACTCGTTTCACCACTAACCACTAATAACGGTTCACCTTTCGCAGTATCTTGTTCTGGTATAAAGCTGGAATATAAGATAGTTTGTTTAAAAGAAAGATTCGATTTATTTTAGAAGAAAGCGACCTTCCTGAACAATTCTCATTTTTGTTATCACTACCCTTTACGTGAAATTATGATGAATGAATATTGCAAATTTTATTGCCATATAAGTACAGTTAGCTACATCGTGAAATTTACATTCATCGCTATCAAAAGCATCCCAAAACACTCGCTCAGCGCAACGTTCATCCAATAAAAAGTCCAAAGCAATAACTCAAACCTTGAATAACCACTTCAAAATCAACCAAAAAGCTTCGAAATCGTTCAACACGTTCCTGGACTTCATAAGAATTGATTAACCCAGTCCAAGATTGCTTTTTAAGCGACTGACTGGCCAATGAATTAACAAAAAACTTTACATATAACATTTTATTTTTTTTATATTATTCAATGGAATATTGCCTAATTCGTTCTTGACAAACGAAATTAGAGACAGTATACGTGTAATTCTTTAACACCACTTACAACCCAGCCATTCTTGTCCTTCAAGACCTTTCAAAACCATTCCAATCTCAATCACCTAGTCGATTTCATGATATTCTTAACTGTATAATCTATATATTTAATAACATTTAATTTGATTGTATAAGACAAGTTCATTTCATGGAAATATGTGTTATCCTTTATTTTCAGAAAACTATCTAGCATTGCTGCATGTAATACAGGGCCTCAAAAAGCGGTTATTAAACAGGATGGTCGCTTAGTACACGTTTGATTTACCAGTCAGAAACATAATGTTGAATGAATATGCATGTTAAGGCGAATTTCTCAATTATCTTATGCTGTTAAACTTGAAAGAATCGCCTCAGTGAAACGATTCCAACGAAGTTGTATACTTGCTGGTTTCGTTGTTTTTTTGTTTTGTTACAGAGTATTCGATTACTATAATTTCAATACCAATAATAACTTCTTTTTAATACATTTTGATTTAAAGAAGGGGATTTTGAAAACAGTCCTTTAATTAGAATTGTCAATAAATAGACATGGACCAGAATGGATTGGAAATTGTTTAAATCGAATTTTGTTCTATGCGTGTCATTTCCAACCATTCCAAAATGATGCTAAGCAAATACTCTAGCCAGACTTTGCATCAACTCAGTCTGACCAGAGTCTTCACTTTGCGCTTTAGAGATAGGCAAGGTATCAAAGTGTCTTTATACAGAGAATCCCCTGATTATAATATGTTGCTGGCGTGGTTCCTGTATGTTTGCTGCTCACACATGTTTCAAATTGTTGGAAATGTCAAGCATTGGTTCATGTATTATCTTCTTTAATAGAATAGAAACTTAGGTACACTTAACAACATCGTGAAATTGACAAGATGAATGAATTTGGAATGATTTTGGATCGAAATTGAGTGAGTGTGTGGAGCGAGTTTTGAGTGAATTAAATGGGAGGTAATCTAAGATCGCAAATTCTGTTCATACAAGTCATATAAATAGCGTCACATTTCTTCACGAACCAATCAGACGCTTACAAATTCAATTATGCCAGTGAAATCGCGATTTTTTTTTCTTTGTTGATTGTATCGTTTTTAGTCATTTTGGAGCGTTATTTCTCGATAAACCACCGGAAAGCACTAAAGAAAACTATATAATTACATCAAGTCCTCCGGGTCAAGCATGGATAAATTTCGTTCATTATAAACCTCTTCCCACGTCTGATTCACATCAGGTATATCGACCACTAGAGTTTGGAATTTAGGCACGATTGTGTCGAGTGTAGTGTCGATTGCATATACCGCTAAAATACCCGGTCTCTCATTTCCACATATTATAAGCAAATGCTGTCCGATCTTGGCTGTGATCACGCTTTCAGTTTCAACTCCCTATAAATTTTAATAAATTTATATTTTTGTGCAAAAAAACACGAGAAATAAATGAATAAAGATCCGTACAAAAAGGATATATTTTAAATAACTGTTTTGAATGAATATACTTATCAGACGTAAACAATAGTTAAATGTTAGGAAATGCCTATTCTCTTTTTAATTATTTAGCTAGCAAGTTTATTTTACATATGGATTTCATATTTGAGACCCGTCGCGCCAAAAGGAACCGTCTCGAAAGTACAGATATCCGCCATAAATATTCGTAAAAAGAAAATGGCGATTAGTCCCGTAAAAGATATCGCGAGGTTGACAGGAATAAAACAAAGTACCATCTACAGTTTTGTCAAGAGATACGAGGAACGGGGTGACTTGGAAAACAGGCCGAGATCGGGTAGGCGGAACGAGTTTACAGACCGAGACTCTCGAAGACTTTCGCTTTGTGTACGAAAGCATCGTCGTAGGACTTTAGCTCAAATAACCCACATCTATAATGAAGGTAGTGTTAGACCTTTCTCTCAGAGGGCTATTGAAAGAAACTTTATTCGCTTTGGTTCAACAAACGACTAGTGAAGAAGCGGATCGGATTAAGGAAGATCAACAGAAGAAAATCGTGTTTCTTGGTGTCGAGGGAATTTAAGCAAGACTGTTGATGAGTGAACAGTGATTTTCAGTGATGAATGGAAAGTTGTGATTGGCTAGGATTCTCGTGTCAGTTTTTGGAGAAAAGTTGGAGAAGAATGGTTGACGGATTGCGTATGTCCACCATCCCAGTTTGATGATCTGGGGATGCATTACCTTCTACGGGGTTGGAACTATTACAGTTATAGAAGTTAATGTAAATATTGCAAAAAACATTAACATCCCTGACAATAATTTGTGGCCAGTAATTGTTCGGCATTTTCCCACTAATAACTACATATTTCAGGACGACAATGCACCGGTACATAGAGACCGCTCTGTTCAAGAGTTTCGCATAGAAAATGACTTAAGATCAATGAACTAGCCAGCACAAAGTCCCGATCTCAATATGATAGAAAATTGTTGGTGGAAACTCAAAAAAGAACTGCAAAATCGTGTCTGTAAAATTAACACTACCAAAGACGTAGAAAACAACATAAGAGGTATATGGACAAAATTACCAGTGTTTTACATTCAGTCACTTAATGGGAGTATCCCAAGGAAAATTTTACGAGTAATAAGGAATAAATGAAACATAACAAAGAATTAAAGGTAAGTGAAAGTAAATTAAGCAAATTATATATCCATTTGAAACATTACAACAAGTGATTGATTGATTGGGAGCCATCTTGTTTTTACGAATATATATGGCGGATAACTGTAAGTAATGTGCCGCACCGGGTCAGATTGCGCGGTGTGAGCAGACTGACCAGGGTCGAAAGTTTTCGCATCTAACTGAATATACAATGATTATTTCTACATGCCAATGAATTATTTTTGAAGTTTGGCTCTTAGTTGAACTTTGCTGAATCTATTACTTTTACCAAATAAACTTAAAGACAAAAGTTCTGCCCGGTTTTGATTTTTGTTCAAAAGCTTTTAATTTGAAAGATTTTTTTGAAAATATTTTTTGGCATTTTTAGCAAAATCTTCAAAACAAATGGAATTTTTCCCCCATATTGGTTCACAAATGGCGTCGATTTGGTCCTATCGACGTTAATGACTTTTTTTCTCGTAGCTTACGACAAAGAAAATTAAGGTTTTGCATGAGAACCCTCCTGAATTTATAACCCATTTTGATAACACTGAAAAAGATGGTAGAAAATTGTTTGTTTTTTTCAGAAACGTAATTTTCATTTCAGCAAACGGTTTATTTTTTTGCCGGTTAGTTTTTTGATCTTGAAGTAAAGAAGATTGCTGAATTTTAGGGTTCACCAGACCATGTTTGAAACAACAGTTGAAACAACGTTGTGCTGAACTATTTCATATTTATAAGAAAAAATCTATGCACAATGTCATTTAGATAGATAGCGTGTACAAGTACGTACGATTTTTTTTCATTTAATGTTGCCCTCGCTTGGAATTGAACGAATCATTACCAGACAATCTAACGTGCACACATCAACTGTACTCACTCTGTTATCAGATCTGGTGTCTACAGAGTTTACACCTCCGATAAAATCTGGCGGATCGTAATCGCTGTTAAACAGATAAGGCAACAATGTGGCCGTCCTTCTGGCTATTTCATCACCGCTGTCATATACGAGTTCCAGTGTATCTGCTCTACGAATTGAGAAACTTCGTCCTCCGAATGTATACAGTTTGTCAAATTGACCCGTACTGTCGTTAAAACCAGTCTTTGTTGTTATTATTAGACGTCCTTAAATGCAAATATTCTTTAAAATTTATCATTCTGCACAGATATGTGTATACAGTGGGACATCTTTGTTGCTCTTTAGACAGATAAAGGCATTTAATACTACAAAACTTAGGATATACATTATTTGAAAAGCTGTATTAGAAAAGTAAATAGATAAATAAAGTTTACAATTAAAAAAAAGATAATCCTGTACAAATGGAAATACTTATTATTTCCTACCAAAAATTTTGAAAGTATTCATTACGCGAATTACGAGAAGAAAGTATCAATGCTGGTATTATGCTATATTGGTAAATTTCACGTTTTCAATTAAATTACATTTTGTTTACTTGTTAAATGTGCAACTATTATAAGTAGTTTTTCACTAATACTGGAATAATAATACGTTTCATGGGCAAATTCGATTGAATTAAAAATAAGATATACATATATACTGCATGGCCTTGTGCATTCGTTAACCAGTGTTTGCTATGACAGTGTGATGATGACATCACAAAAAATAGAGTTGTGACGTTTACGACGACCAGGGGTCTGTTTTACTAATATTCTTACGAAAAATTAATCGTAAGTCAAAATCACAAATAATGTCTGGTGTTTTCATACATAGTTAGAATCTGCCTTGCAATATCTCATTGGAATCGTCTTTAGAAGACGATTACAATGAGATGGTACATGGTAGAATTCCATATTAGTTATTTCTGTAGAAGCAACTTGAATTTTTGACCTACGCAAAAGTTGATCGTAAGATGTCTAGTGAAACATGCCCCAGATGCTTATCATAATAGCAGAATTGCTCCGTCTTTTAAGAATTTTAGAAAACCAAATTGGACCGAAATAATGATCAGGTTTGAATATAATGCAGGAATAATGCATTTCCTATGTACCTTATGTCTATGGACTATTTCTGCTCCGTGAAATTGGATTTTTAAAAAAAAAGCTTCCTTTTTGCTCGATTTCGTTCTTGCAGAAATAATTTTTCAAATTAAATATTTGGCGAACGCAAAAATAGCTTTTTTTATCAGTCAAGTAGAGCATTAATTGTTCGCCGAACGACGAAAAATCAAGTAATGCACTTAATGAAAAAAGGAATCCTTGTATAATACCTAGGTTTTCTTCCATCTGCAACATATTTCTTACAGTTTCGCTGGGTTCTGAAAAACACATTGTATCGTGATTGGCGATTAAGAATTCTAAAGTCATGGTATAAAAACAATATTTTAAATGTGATGCACATGAATGTAATTATATGTAAATATCTTTGTTTTAAACCTTTGTCAAGCTGAAGAGTATTCAGTGGAAATTGTATTGAGATCAAAGTGCTGAATGGCTTGCCTGGTAGTCACGTGAAAAATGACGTGTTTTAATAAATATTGTGACAAAACTTTCATTTTTGTCCTATTCTTGCATTTAAGTAAAAGGAAAAATCGTTTGTTTTTTGTGTAAGATCAAGAACGCTTTCCGTTTAAAGAATATAAATCAATCCAACACCGATAAAAACAATTTTCATCTATTTATACATGGTTTTGGGGTGTTTGGCAATTTCTGAACTTCTTGATCAATCGATAGTCTCTAAAATATACCAAGCACCTTCTTATAGATGTGTGATGATTCCTATATACCCCATTTGCCGGAGTATTATTAAAACTTTAAACTATTTACCAAATGTATTTGAGAGATTAACATTCCCAACTCTGACTTCCTCTGAAAAACTATGAATTTCCTTAGTGTCGCCCTCATTCGCTGTTAATATATAATCTATTCCGTTGAGGGTAAATCTGTGGATGACGTCTGGTTGGTATATACCGAGAACTGGCCAGGGGTTAAAGTTGATTCCTGTTTTAAATCGTTAATCAAAGCACGTTAGATAAGTGGCCATGAAATACATAATTCATTATACAAGTAACCCAAAAACAGATGAGAACTATGGTTTGCTATGGTGTTCCGCTTTACTACAAAAATCTACTTAAAGACGCCTATGCTTCAGAGAGACGCGTTCTTAGATAATATGAGTTAAGCGTACGTCCATTATGAACGCTAAACCTTAAAAAATACTGATGCACGCCCGAAAATTTTACTTTTAAATTCCGTTTCATTTGTCAGTAAAATTAACGCGTGCATCTACGTTTTGTTCTGTTCGCGAATTATACACAGCTTTACGCGTGCACTTGCGTGCAAAGCAGGGTATAAATTGAAAATTGGAAATAGTTTGCACCCTTTTGTCATCATGAACGTAGAGCTGAAATCGATTTATTTAATACGCGATTAAATTCAATTTGTTATGTATTGAAATAATATTCTTGCAGATATCCAAAGTTATACATACCTCCATCCTTGTCACTAGGATCAAGCTTAAGTTGAGACCAATCTTTAAATCCTAACCCAGTAATATTAAGTATTTCCTCGGTCTGCATATCGACTGTTAGTATTGCGTTGTTTTCCTGTAGGATCAAAATTAAATGTTATGTTAGCTTTTTTCAATGCTATAAAACTAGCCTGAGTTCATGATGACAAAACGATGCAAACTCTTTGACCCGTTTTGTCATCCCAAACACCGGGCTGTTATGTTTTGAAATACATTTGGATCATTACACATCAACATAAATCTGAAAGGTTAGCAAAACAAAAGGGATAATCGTAAACTTATTTTGATGAGAATCTGATTGCCAAGGAAGAAAATCGCGATGACAAATGTGACAGAAACCCTAGGAATCAATTGTTAGTTGTTCATGCCGAGCGATTTGCCTGAAACATTGCTCTAGGAGGCGTTCAAGCAAACATTTTTACAAATATAACTAAAAATATAAGCACTTGTACTAGGTTTACGAATTTATACGAGAGTACACAATGATTTTTTGCCGACTGGAAAAAGATCACACGAGCAGAAGACAAAAAAAGTACAACGTCTTGAAAAAATAGGACAGAGTACTTGCATAATGAATAAGGTCAAGAAAGATAGAACATTCACTGGGCGTATTAAGGTGTGGGTTTTTTTACAACACTAGATCTACATCCTTTGGTGCATTTGTTATATATTTATGAATCCTAATTCAAAAAGCTTTTTCATACAACTATACCATACGTGAATTGATTTCACAAGTATTTTAAAACGCCCAAAACTTTTAAAGCTGCTCTTTCGCAGATTGGGAAAATGTGATTTTTGATTTTTTTCGTGAAATCAATCGCAATTAACGATCTCATCATGCTGAAGCCTTTTAAATAATAAGATTCAATCTGGTTATGCATGGACAATATTATTAAGTTCCAAAAACGTGCAGCTCGAATAATTTTAAATGAACCAATTGAAACTCCATCAGATGTGCTTTTCCAAAGGTTAGGGTGGATGAAATTTAGTGAAAGAATCAACTATAAAAAAGGTTTTCTTATGTACAAAATTATTAATGAAGATAATGGTCCAAAATATCTTAAATCAAAGTGTATCCAAATATCTGATACAAGGGACAAAAGACTAAGATCATCATCAAACAATGATTTGAAAGTGCCTATGCCAAAGTTGGAAATTTTTCGAAAAGCTTTTCAATATTCAGGTCCTAAGCTATGGAATACTCTTCCTCAATCAGTAAGAGAGTCTGATTCAAAAAGGAAATTCAAATCCAATTACATACATTGGAAATATCCTCAAGGCATCCATAAGGCATAAGTTAGGTTTCAATTGATGTAAAATTACTGACTAGTATATTGTAAATCTTTAAAAGTATATAAAGCCTAAGACCAGCATTTGTTTACAAATTTTACTTATATATTTGTTCCTAAGATTATCACCATAATCAGTTTACAGGACTTGTGTTATTGTCAAAAGTTACTATGTTGTGTGTATATAAGCTATTTACTTTCTTTGTTTAAATTCTTTGTTTATGTATCAATAAGATAAAATCTAGGTAGAGCATTTAAGCTACTAATGTTTCAGAACGTTTAATGTCTCTTTGTCTACATTTTATTCTGTCTAACCTTTGAATGTTAAACTGACCCTCAATATTAATTTTACAGTACAGCATTAGTTCTGTAACGGCTATTTGAATTATTAAACAAATATTCAGTATGTATGGATATAGGTATATGTATACATATATTTGTATATGGGTACATCTATATGTATATGTGTGTTGAATTACATTTATATTTTTTTACTTTTAACACTTAAAAGTACTAATAACTTGAACCAGTCTTAATCATTTCCCTCTGTTCAACTATATGAAAACAAAATGGTATAACTAGAAACTGTTGGTGACATCATCTTTCTTATCTTACCACATTATTTTCCATTATTGAAATAGAAAATCTTTATTGCAAGTATAATATCAAGCTGTTGTTATATCACTCTAAAAAGGTATATTGAATAAGGCAACAACAAAATGTTTAATTGTTATTTCTATTAATTTTTATAATCTTAGCCCTTATAATTGATATATCATTGTGTAATTCAATTAACCCAATTCAAGACAACACAAAATTTAGAATGGTCTAGATCAAAGGATGCTGCTTATGACAAATTTAATTTAATGAAACTTTAAAAACCTTTGTCTTCATGGTAAGAAAACATTTTGGACAATGATTGAACGGCTAATAACAAGCAATTTCTTCAAATTCCTCAATGTTTTCGAAAGCTTTTTTACTTCAGGGACATCATAAAGATGGATTGTTTTTTGAAATGGGTTAATAAATTTTCATTTGTGTATAACATTGTGTAAATATCTGTGTATAATCTCTGTATATCCAATATTTTGAGGTCCATATGGAAGATTGGGAAACCAAATATGTAGCCTCTTTAAATAAAGTCGTTATTATTATTATTATTATTATTAAAGAAAGGCCGATATTCCTGAATTTAGCGAAATTTATCCTTGAAAAATAGAGCAACTACTAACGCCTAGAAATTTATTATTCAATTTCGAGCCAACTATTTATGCACGTGCATTCCACATGTTTGTCTTATTCAATCAAATATTGAGGTAAAAGTAATTGACAGCTGTAAAGTTTATAACAATACTAGCAAAAATGAAAGATTATTCACAGAAAAGAACAACTTTGAAATTTATGGACTGGAAATTAATAGACTGGATCCCTTACTGATTTTGCCGCTTCGAAAAAATAAGTTACAAAATTATTGAAATATGTTGTTTTAAGTTCTATTGCCCTTGGGCCATTCTTAATCATCTTTAAATACACACATTTCCAAATCTAAGAACAAGTTTTCATTTTTTCAATGAAAAACTATGAAAGAGCAGCTTTAATTGGCCAAGACCAAAGCTGCGTTATGGGTGTCAAACAATGCTCAAGAAGAACGTGGTGTAATTGGAAAACAGTTTGTGCCGTCTTAAACGCAGGGTTGGTCTGTAGATAGACTGACCAACCAACCTACAGACGACACTCTAACCCATAGGCAAAGCAAAATTTGTGCGTTTGGTTTTTTTTGTGGGGGGAGAGAGTCCTAATATTTTTTCCAGTTCCTTTTGCAGATCTTCATAAATGTAGTGTTCCTTTAGCCACACCAACCGTTTAAGAGATCTTTATAGATCATACTTGAAAGATTTGTACAATATGGGTTGTAACTATTTATGCCAAGCAAAAGTTCTTCAATTGATTGATCCAATTTTTAAAGAGAAGAAAATTTAGGTGAATTGTGGAAGAGTTGCGACACACAACAGATATGAGACGTTCAAAATAGCTCGCCTTGAAACTCCTTGGAACAATGACGCGGAATGTTCTCTATAAGAGAATAACTTTATATCGAATGAAAAATGTTGAAGCGCTTTTTCACAAAATTGATAAAATGAATATAAAAAATCCAACAACGTCTTTTCTAATATTTATTCATTCATAAAAATTGAAAAAAAAAAACAACCCTCATTGGGGTTTCTAGCAGAAATGCAAGTTTCTAAAAATAACCGCACTATGTCATTGTTCTAGAAATATAATGTGATATCATAAGAAAATTATCTAATGGGTTGTTATCACACGGATATCTGTATGGTTATAAGATAAATCCTTAACACTTACAAGAATTTCAAGTTCAACCAATAAATATCAAGTGACTGGAGATGGGAGTTACCGGAAGAGAAATAAATTATTTAAAGGGATTAGAGCAAAGAATTATCTGCTCTTCCATACACTTTATTAATCTATAATTGAAATTTGAGAATTGGAATAATCAGATCTTTAAATTATTTTATCAATGTTAAGCCTGTAAAATATATTACCTGTAGTGAAATGTAAGCAATTGTCTCATCATGATTGAAAGTGATATATTCTGGTTCCAAATCCTGAGCAAACGTATTGTTTTCCATGAAAACATATCGGACACCAGATTCTTCAAGTTCGGCGAGTCTGTAAAAAGTGAAACACGAGTGACAAGTGGCGTTTATCTACATGCTTATCTACAGGTTGTTCAGATGTCACGATCTGGCAATATGCAATTAAAGAAGTTGTTTAATCAAGTCAATTTACGAGTACTTATGTAGGGAAGGCGGATTCATTGATTTGGGTTAATTGTCGCTTATAAATCTTTTAGTATCGTAGCGGTTGGAGCATATAATGGATTTCTGATATTTCTCACACCAGTATTACCACTTAAATCTGTCCTACCTTCTAGCTGCAAGCTCAAATAATTTAACGATTATTATTCCATCGGCGAAAAAAAATAGGGGCTTTCGTCGTCACGTCAGAAAAACAAAAGTCCTAAATGATAAGATTTGTTTTATCTCCGCCATCCAGCCGTAAACATTTTCTTTAAGGATCTTTTTCATATGCTGTCTTAAAAATTTCAATTTTAAGCAGGCCTTGAACTTGAAATTCCACACTTTGTTATGGGGCACGATAAAATTCCAGTGTAAACTTTAAAAACACAAATGACTAAATGATAAAGGAAATTCAAACGTAGAGCGTTTAACCTTGCCACGCTTACCCCGGAATATTCCTGATTTTGTAAGAGTTACAGACAAAGATCAGTCTACACACACGTGCAGTCTGATCTTTGTTTGTATCACTTGATGATTTCTTAACCAGAAAAGCTTTTGAAATAATCAGAAGGAAATACAGACTCAAAATATGTGAATCCATTGCTGTTTTAGTATTTCCATTTTAATGCAATTTTGCCAATTTTTTTATTTGTCATGACAAGGGTTAAATTGGGTTTATAGAACTCACTTGGAGTTAAATGCCTCTAATGTCAGAAGTTTGTACGTGAAGCTGTCTGTTGGCGTTGTATTAAATTTGATGATACCAATACCACCTAATGGATCAACGACCTGTGACGAACTATCAATAAATGGTACTCCTTCAACGGCAACGAAGACTCTTGCACAGCTTGATGTAGGGAGGACCATATCCGGTAGTGGACCGACTTAAAAATGAATAAAGGATATTGAATGAGTGGTCATTAATAACAAATTTCTTAAACGAAACTTCTATTAACAGATTCAAACGAGGCTTAATAATTCTCACACAGGTCTGTCCTACGTTCAGGTTGGCGAAACGTCGCAAATTGTTTGCCAATTTTCCCGTTTTGCATGTGCATATCTGTGCAAAGCGGGGTAAACTAGGAACAAGAGGGCCATAGTGGCCCTTAATCGCTCACCTGAATTAACAATCTTAAAAGGTTTCTTAAGATTTGACTCCGTGACCTAGTTTTTGACCCCACTTGACCCAATTTCAAACTTGTCCAAGATTTCATCAAGATAATCATTCTGACCAATTTTCAGGATATTGGGCTATAAATATGGCCTCTAGAGTGTCCACAAGTTTTTTCTAAGATTTTACCCCGTGACCTAGTTCTTTACCCCACTTGACCCAATTTCAAACTTGTCCGAGATTTCATCAAGATAATCATTCTAATTTTCAGGTTGATTGGGCTAAAAATATGGCATCTAGAGTGTCCACAAGGTTTTTCTAAGATTTGACCCCGTGACCTAGTTTTTGACCCTACTTGACCCAATTTCAAACTTGCTGAGATTTCATCAAGATAATTATTCTGACCAATTTTCAGGTTGATTGGGCTAAAAATATGGCATCTAGAGTGTCCAAAAGGTATTTCTAAGATTTGACCCTGTGTTCTGACCAATTTTTAGGTTGATTGGGCTAAAATATGGCCTCTAGAGTTTCCACAAGGATTTTCTAAGATCTGATCCCGTGACCTAGTTTTTGACCCCACTTGACCCAATTTCAAACTTGTCCGAGATTTCATCAAGATAATCTTTCTGACCAGTATTCAGGTTAATTGGGCAAAAAATATGGCCTCTAGAGTGTCCACAAGATTTTTCTTAGATTTTACCCAGTGATCTAGTTTTTGACCCCACTTGATCCAATTTCAAACTTGTCCGAGATTTCATCAAGATAATCATTTTGACCAATTTTCAGGTGAATTGGGCTAAAAATATGGCCTCTAGAGTGTCCACAAGGTTTTTCTAAGATTTGGCCCTGTGACCTAGTTTTTGACCCCACTTGATTCAATTTCGAACTTGTCCGAGATTTAATCAAGATAATCATTCTGACCAATTTTCAAGTTGATTGGGCTATAAATATGGCCTCTAGAGTGTCCACAAGTTTTTTCTTAGATTTTACCCCGTGACCTAGTTTTTGACCCCACTTGACCCAATTTAAAACTTGCTGAGATTTCATCAAGATAATCATTCTGACCAATTTTCAGGTTGATTGGGCTAAAAATATGGCATCTAGAGTGTCCACAAGGTTTTTCTAAGATTTGACCCCGTGACCTAGTTTTTATACCTCACTTGACCCAATTTCAAACTTGCTGAGATTTCATCAAGATAATTATTCTGACAAATTTTCAGGTTGATTGGGCTAAAAATATGGCATCAAGAGTGTCCACAAGGTATTTATAAGATTTGACCCCGTGTTCTGACCAATTTTTAGGTTGATTGGGCTAAAATATGGCCTCTAGAGTGTCCACAAGGATTTTCTAAGATCTGACCCCGTGACCTAGTTTTTGACCCCACTTGACCCAATTTCAAACTTGTCCGAGATTTCATCAAGATAATCATTCTGACCAGTTTTCAGGTTGATTGGGCAAAAAATATGGCCTCTAGAGTGTCTACAAGTTTTTTCTAAGATTTTACCCCGTGATCTAGTTTTTGACCCCACTTGACCCAATTTCAAACTTGTCCGAGATTTCATCAAGATAATCATTCTGACCAATTTTCAGGTTGATTGGGCTAAAAATATGGCCTCTAGAGTGTCCACAAGGTTTTTCTTAGATTTGACCCTGTGACCTAGTTTTTGACCCCACTTGATCCAATTTCGAACTTGTCCGAGATTTTATCAAGATAATCATTCTGACCAATTTTCAGGTTGATTGGGCAAAAAAATTGGCCTCTAGAGTGTCCACAAGATTTTTCTAAGATTTGACCCTGTGACCTAGATTTTGACCCCACTTGACCGAATTTCGAACTTGTCCGAGATTTCATCATAATAATCATTCTGATTATTTTCAGGTTGATTTGGCTAAAATTAAGGCCTCTAGAGTGTCCACAAGGTTTTTCTAAGATTTGACCCCGTGACCTAGTTTTTGACCCCACTTGACCCAATTTCGAACTTGTCCAAGATTTCATCAAGATTGTCATTCTGACCAATTTTCAGGTTGATTGGGCTAAAAATATGGCCTCTAGAGTGTCCACAAGGTAAATGTTGACGACGGACGACGGACGACGGACGACGGACATCAAGTAACCCCAAAAGCTCACCTTGAGCACTTCGTGCTCAGGTGAGCTAAAAAAGTTTGCGCCGTTTTGTAATCCTTAATTTGGGCTATTCTTTTTCTGCAGAAATAAAATATGTCTCATTACCGTTTCTAAACCTATGAGAAGAACATAGGTACTTTTTCAGAATAAAATTTATTCAGATTCCTCAGGGCGATATTTCGCGCGATATTGTTGAAATTCTACAACGTCGTGTAAACTATGAACTCTTTATTTAATAAAGAAAGAGCACATCAAGAGTAAGCTTTTTGAAATTCAAGAGTCATTTACCCCCTCACTGTTAAAAGTTTGGGTCAACATTGTAGGAAATGTATTAGGGTCATAAATTGGATTTGTTTGTTTGAATGGGGTTTTACGCCGCTTTCAACAATTCCGCAGTTTTATCGCGGCGGCCCGAGCACAATGGGTTCCTGGTATTATTCTCACCTGTCTTACCATTACACCCTTTCCTAACCTGCGACTGCTATCTCTTATAGGTCATAAATTGGAAATTGGGGGGTCGAACCGTGGTTTTAGGGTCAATAACGAGTCCTAAACCTTTGTATTATTTCCTGTAGGTACTTACCAACTATAGTTTGAACCAATGTCAGATTGTTTGTAGTCTCATTGTATGTTTCGTATACATTGACGAAACCTTCAGTTCTATTATCCAAGTTGTCAAAAGAAACGAACACGAAGTCGCCGCACACTTCAACATCTTCAACAGTAGCATTGTCAAAAGAAAGTCGAAGAAGGACTGTCAAACCGGAATGGGGATCTGACATGTCAATTACGTGTATGTTGTTGCTGCCTGAAACACGAATATAAAGCTTGTGTACATGGGTTTTCTTAAATAAAGTAATATAATAGTTACAACTGAAAAAAAGGACAACCGTTCCCCTCATTCTTAGTGCTTGTTTGCTCACATACATTAATAGGCTATACATACAGAGCTAAAAACTTGTCACGGGGCTGAAACTTTTCGGTATGTCAGTGCCCTGCTATCCTGACCGCTGTACAAAAAGGTTATTCAAGAAAGCTGATCTCTATAGTGAAAACTATAATGATAACTGTGAAATCGTATACACTCAGATGGCATTAAAGAATTAGTTTTCTAGCTGAAGAAATGACGTTGTAATCGGGTCATTCATTACAGTGTGCCTTAAAAGAACGACTTGATTATGTTCGGTTTCAGCAAATTACAACCGTTTTAAGTCGAAATAATTTTACAAACCAACGGAATACAGAATCTGGGCCTTAGGATCATAAGCTATTTGGGATGCTGCGTCTCTATCCAGCTCGAACGTTACCGGGTCGTAGGTAAACGGCAAGAACAACGTGGCAATCTTCTCAAACATCACAACTGTATTTGAATGATAATAAGGGATATGTTGTTTTCTTAAATTGTTTTAATTAAGGCATGAAGCTTCTAGACTAAATAAATGCAACCAAAAAGTGAAAAATGATTGCATTAATTTTTGTGACGCAATAACGTTACCAAGCATCGTCTTTGTAGATTGCGGTGATTTTTTTCCGAAAACTATTTGTAGTTAAGCGGCTCCTTTGTTAAGGTGATCATTTCTTTTTGTTCGTTTTATACAATAAAGGTAAATGCAATGTGAAATTGACCATAATTCCGATCAAAAATTGCATTCAAATTTTAAGTCGCTAGAAAAAAGCAATCTCACGGACACTGAAATAAGCGTTCGATGTGTTCGTGAAGACATTAAAACTATTTATATAACAATTATGCATATTTTTTTTAAGATAGGTATAAAATATCACTAATTTTGTGACTCTGGGATAAAATTAGCGATATTTGATTATAACTCTCTTATTATTCACTGATCGCATCCATTCAATTTCATTTTGAAAAAGATCTACTTCCAATATTATTCACCGTGTCAATTTCACGATGTTCTTAACGGTAGCGTCATTCCAAGGTTGAGGGTAACTTTTACGTCGTAATATTCAAGCTTTAGTTGCGACGCCGATTCATGTTTATATTTGTTACTACATGTTGTAATTATAAATGAGTGTTCTTATTAGTCAAGTATCAGATCGCTGCTGTGAGTAAAAGATCGATTCGCCAACTACAGTTAACAACATCGTGAAATTGACAAGGTGAATGATTTCGAATGATTAAGGAATGAAATTGAATGAGTGTGCGTAGCGAGTTTTGGGTGACTTTAATGGAAAGTTATCCAATATCGCAAGTTTAGATCAGGATAAACAAAATAGGCGATATTGATTACCTCCCTTTAATAAAATATGCATACAATTTCTATAGATGGCTTTCTATTTCTTCAAGAATCTATCACAGTCTTACAATTTGAATTATGTCAGTGAAATCGCGATTTTTCTCTATCCAAATTTATTTTGCATGACGTTGCTGGTTGTTTATTTTTCAATTGGTTTGAGCGTTTTTGAAAGGTATGAGTGAGTGTTTGGAATGAATGAATGGAGCCCTTTGTGAGCGATTTAGAATGGTTTTGATTGAGTCGAATGTCAATTTTACGATGTTACTAACTGTAAACCACTCGTTTAAAATGCGATAAGTCTTGCCTTCATCATTTTCAACTATTTGTTTCAAACATTTTCGTTAATGGACGACTAAATGATGTGGATCCGTAATAATTTCGCAGCTCACGATCTTTGAAAAAAAACCCGATGTTTACTGATAAAATCATTAGTAAAATTCGGTTTACACAATAAAAGTTCATAACTTCCGAAACGTGGCGGAACTTTTGCGGGTCCACAACCTTAACGTCGCAATTACAGTTTTCATGAGGTGATGTGACGACGCTTAGATCGATCATTCACGATGTGCTGTATTTTTTCATGTCCATAACCATAGACGTAACTAGGATTTTGAAATTCATACACACTCACAATGCGACCAGCACAGGATATATAGGCTAAAGGCGATATGTGGACTTTGGCGAAAGATGAATGTCCTCCGTCCGCGACCCTTTTCTATGATTTAAGCGTTGGTTAATAATCAAAACATCATAAGGACAGCTTGAATAAGCTGTGGTTTCGATGTTATAAGCATTCATCAACGACATTTTTCGAAAGAGAATTTATTTCTTTTAAGCACTTGTGTAAACTGTGTACTGGTGGTTACGACCTTGAATGACCATATACCTTTGAGATAAAATACTATTTTTAAAATGTCTTAGGGTGTGATGTGACATAGGTCAGGGGGCCTATAGACCCTTCAATTACCTGAGCAGGCGGCAACACCCATCCATCCGTGAGCTGTACATGTGATTTGAGAATTGTTCGTAGGCTTGTAGGTCCCTTTGCAACACTTGAGACTTGCAGTGGCATCTAGGACAGTCGAATCACTGTCAAGTTCATAAAATCCATTCGCTACATGTGGTGGGGCTCCGCAATCAGCTAAAGAAAGTAAATTAAAGAAAATTGTCATTTTTTTTTCATTGTGAAGTCAGATTTTCTCAAAAAACCAAAATGAGTGAACATATTTCATCGTTCGGATACCAAATCCAAGCAACCTGCCAGTGCAATAATCTTGCATTATACCATGGTATATAATATTGATCGGGATAAACTCAGTACCTTACTTTGACTCTAATAAATACTATTCTAGTGTACTATTTTTTTTGAAATATAATACGAGTAAAAGATACACTTGGTATGTGCATCGAGACTGATCGTGCTGAATCGAGAGTAGATAAGTTATAAAACCAGCTTTTGTCTTAAGTCAAGGTTTTGCCGGGCGAGATCATTTGCAAACACCCTTAAAATGCTTGTTCGCACCTACGCGAAAAGCAAATATGCAGGTTTCAGGAAACATTTATGTTGTGAAAAACACCTTAACCCTATTGAATACTAAAAACTTACGTATGCAAACGGCTTGAGGGGTGGAGTAATTACCACTTTTTCTACACGAAATCGATGTCATTTTTGATGAAGGCGCAAATCCATCATTGCAAACCAAGGTTGCTATGGAACCCACAGCGTCTCCAAACTGCTGAACAAACATACCATTAGGGTCACTTGGAAGTGTTTCGCACGCTGAAAAATCAAATGTTTGTAGAACAAAATGAAAATGTACCGTGTGTCTAACATTTGCGCCCATTAATAACATCGTAAATTGAGAGTTGCCTCAAGTAAAACCATTCTAAATTGTTCACTCAGCCCTTCATTCATTCGTTCCAAACACTCATTCAAACCATTTAAAAACGCTCCAAAATCACTTAAAGGATATAATAAGTATAAGTGAAAGAGTATGATTGATTTATGGCGAAAAGGTAATGCTCTTTTAGAACTAGTTTGCATATTTCATCCAAGGGAAGTAATAAACATCGCTAATTTTGTTTATCCCGGACCAAATTAGCGATATTTAATTACCTCCCCTAATTTTACTCAAATTCCCCTATTCGCACTTGTTCAATTCCATTCCAAAATCAATTACTTATCCTTCAGCTTGTCATTTTTTCGATGTTACTAAATGTAGTTTTCTAACAATGAAGTTACACTATCTTACGTCTTTAATCAAAAGTTTCACCCACAAAGTATTTTTAATCAAAATAGTTGTATAATGTGTCCCCTTATTGTATATTACGGAGACTATAACCCGTCCATTTATTTTTCTGTTAGCAAAATCATATCATTTAGATGTATTAATTTGATATCAGAGTTTAAAAAAAATGGAAATAAAATCAGAATGCACTTATGCTATTCATCATAATCTTCTTTTTCTTGTGGGATTCTGTCAGAAATTCGACGATATGACTTGTTTCGAAAGCTGTTAACCTTGTTGGCTTGGTTTTTATGATAGATTAACAAGTCACCAATTGGTTCAATACATAATAAATATATGTTCAGATTAATGTGCTGGATGAGGCATCAAACCTTTTTAAAAAAAATGTACAATAAGACAAAATACTTCTTTTTTTCTTCTGGGACATAGACATTCAACCAAAAAATAACATAGTGTGCAAAACTCGATCTCTTAGGTGCAAATCACAGTATTCATTATATTACATAGAATTTTTGGTAAAGACAAAAATCACTTAGTTTTAGAGTTATCCCAGTACAAAAAAAAAAAAACATTAGGAAAGCCAAAACAGTTTCATAACAATTATGCTACTACAGTTAGGTACATCGTGAAATTGACATTCATCTCAATCAAAATCTAAATCTCTCACTCAGCGCTCCATTCATTCATTCCTAACGCTCACTCAAACCACTCAAAAACACTCCAAAAATAACTAAAAAAGATATTATTAACAGTTACATTCAAACAAATATAAATAGAAGAAGCAAATCGCGGTTTCACTGACATAATTGAAATTCTAAGCGTCTGAATAGTTCTTTAAGAAATAGGAAGCTACGAGTATTTATAGAATTTCTTTATATATTTATTAAAGGATTCCTCCTGAACAAAATTTGCGGTATTGAATAACCTCCCATTAATTTCACCCAAAGCTCACTTATTATTCTCATTCATTTTTTATTCCAAAATTATTCATCTTATCAATACCACGACGTTGTTAACTGTAATCTCTAACAATCTATAAGTAGAATTCGCTATTTTGACTAGTTAATTGTATACATGTACCAATGTAATGCAATCACAAGTCAAAATAGCGAATTTGAGTAATATCAATGTTTTTCCCACTGGTGTCACATATTTTGTTTATAACAGACCATCCAAAATACACGGAGCCAAAATAAAAAGTATCCATCCAAACGAAACTTCAGATTCTTAAAAAAGTACACGTAGAAATTCAATGGAATATATTGCAAAATCACGCTGGACCATTTGAAATTAAATTTGATTAACTTGATGTGATTGGACGCAGATGCTTCCGAATTATTGGCGTTAACGTAGACAGGGGGTCTTTTTTTATTAATCACAAACTCTCGTTAAAATTGTCAATTGATTTTCTGACAGTGAGTGATATGTCAACTTCATACCTTTTGCCAATATTACGTTGATACGTTACTTGTCAAGAAAACTAATCCCAGATTTCTCTTTTTCAGTTCTAAGCTTACAAAAAAAAAACAACAGTTGTATTGCTACGTTACGTTAACGTTCCTTTGTGTTAAATAGAAACCGGCTTTAATCTCAATTAAAACTGCTCGCTGTAAACCAATAGAGACTTAAATGGTAATTTATTCGAATTTAAAGTTTGACGTTTTCAAAAGTTAAAACATTTATTTCGCTTCTGTTGTGAAATGGTGGTTAGGACGCGTGGAGAAAATGCATCTACCGGTATTGGCGAATTTGGCGTGACGTCTTCCAACTTGCATTAATGAATTGAAAAAGGCGAAAAACAAAACTACTCTATCGGAAATGGTCAACACACGTCTTTATTGCTCTTTTCATTCAACTGAAGCCCGTAAAATATCCTCAACGTTTGACAAGATTTGAACATGCATGTTGTCAAGTTTTTCACAGTCTTGTTTCAATACCGCATGCTACAGAATACAACTATTGTTTGATTTTCTTAAGCACGGATATTTAGATATTGCATTCATTTGATAAGAAACTCAAAATCGAACACGTGACGTACATCGAAGTATAAAGCAAAGATTTCGATATTTCTTGAATAACACCAAATAAAATAAAGTAATTTCGAATAGATTGATGAACCTCAGCCAGTCCTAGGTATTTTAAAAACACGGGAAATTGTGGTATGGCCACGAGTAGGGGTGAACTGAACTCAAATAAAAAAAGTGAGTTAACGGTACTTAATTACGAAAACAATCATCTGTGTACTGATAGTGTAAGGAAACTCACCACTAAAACTAGTTTTTTCTTCCTATCGATATCCATTGCTTATGAAGTCGGTGTCGAAAGCATATAACTTTTACCCGATGACACCTGACGTATGCCTATGTGAAGTCGAGGGTTTGTAAAATGCAAGTAGTTATGCGTTTCTTTGCACTTACAGTTTAGTCAGAGAGTGTGACAACTAAAAAAACGACGGTCCAAGTTTATCTATAGTAAACTCGTCTACAGAATGTTAATAAACATTCAAACATCGTGGTTTACCTTTAATTGCCTCACCAGTAAAATTATCAAAACCTTATACCAAGCTTTCGTTAATTTCATCCTATCTGACGTTATGTAAGCGGAACACAATAAGTGACGTCATCATGAATTGTTGCAAGGCAATCTTATGCAAAATGATGCGCCTTCAGAAATGATTCTCATTTTGTCTATTTTTTTTTCTTATTTAAGATATAGAATAATCGTTTGTTTTTTCGAGTAAGATCGATTGTTATTTCATATCTTGAAAAACAGATGCTTTGGTTACAATACAGCTTTAATTATTAACTCAATGAACTATCAATCGATCTTACATTAGAACAAACGTTTATCCTGTTTGTCATACAACCAATGTTGAATTTGAAATCAGGAAATTTCGATCTAGTTCGATATTTTATACATGTACTTATTGAATTATTGAGGTTTATTGAACTTTTTCCCTGAATTAATTTTCAACCACAATTTGCCTTCTATACATTTCAATAACAAAGCAATTATAACTCTCAGCAAACCAAAAGCCCAATATCCATTTAGGAGATCGTTTCAGCGTAGAATATGTATTTAATATAATCAAGTTGTCGAGATGTCCTTGATAATAATAACTGAACACAACCTGTAAACGTATTCTGCGTTATTAATTATCTGGCAGGGCGGGGCTTAGCCGTGACGTCATTTGGCGAGTTAACTTTTTAATATTTTGCGTTTATTGTAAAGTTAGTCGGCAATAATCGTAAACGTTTGACAAGATTTGAACATGCATGTTGTCAAGTTTTTCACAGTCTTGTTTCAATACCGCATGCTACAGAATACAACTATTGTTTGATTTTCTTAAGCACGGATATTTAGATATTGCATTCATTTGATAAGAAACTCAAAATCGAACACGTGACGTACTTCGAAGTATAAAGCAAAGATTTCGATATTTCTTGAATAACACCAAATAAAATAAAGTAATTTCGAATAGATTGATGAACCTCAGCCAGTCCTAGGTATTTTAAAAACACGGGAAATTGTGGTATGGCCACGAGTAGGGGTGAACTGAACTCAAATAAAAAAAGTGAGTTAACGGTACTTAATTACGAAAACAATCATCTGTGTACTGATAGTGTAAGGAAACTCACCACTAAAACTAGTTTTTTCTTCCTATCGATATCCATTGCTTATGAAGTCGGTGTCGAAAGCATATAACTTTTACCCGATGACACCTGACGTATGCCTATGTGAAGTCGAGGGTTTGTAAAATGCAAGTAGTTATGCGTTTCTTTGCACTTACAGTTTAGTCAGAGAGTGTGACAACTAAAAAAACGACGGTCCAAGTTTATCTATAGTAAACTCGTCTACAGAATGTTAATAAACATTCAAACATCGTGGTTTACCTTTAATTGCCTCACCAGTAAAATTATCAAAACCTTATACCAAGCTTTCGTTAATTTCATCCTATCTGACGTTATGTAAGCGGAACACAATAAGTGACGTCATCATGAATTGTTGCAAGGCAATCTTATGCAAAATGATGCGCCTTCAGAAATGATTCTCATTTTGTCTATTTTTTTTTTCTTATTTAAGATATAGAATAATCGTTTGTTTTTTCGAGTAAGATCGATTGTTATTTCATATCTTGAAAAACAGATGCTTTGGTTACAATACAGCTTTAATTATTAACTCAATGAACTATCAATCGATCTTACATTAGAACAAACGTTTATCCTGTTTGTCATACAACCAATGTTGAATTTGAAATCAGGAAATTTCGATCTAGTTCGATATTTTATACATGTACTTATTGAATTATTGAGGTTTATTGAACTTTTTCCCTGAATTAATTTTCAACCACAATTTGCCTTCTATACATTTCAATAACAAAGCAATTATAACTCTCTCAGCAAACCAAAAGCCCAATATCCATTTAGGAGATCGTTTCAGCGTAGAATATGTATTTAATATAATCAAGTTGTGGAGATGTCCTTGATAATAATAACTGAACACAACCTGTAAACGTATTCTGCGTTATTAATTATCTGGCAGGGCGGGGCTTAGCCGTGACGTCATTTGGCGAGTTAACTTTTAAATATTTTGCGTTTATTGTAAAGTTAGTCGGCAATAATCGTAAACGCGTGCAAATAACTGTATTCCGATACCAAAAGGATTCACGTGCTAAGAGAAAGTGAACACATTTCATCATTGGGTTACCAAAGCCTCGTAACTTCAGCTTCGACAAGCTGAAGTTAAGGGGATTTGGTTACCAACCTTCGCTTTACGGTCTCAAGTTAATCATGTTGACTATATTAAGAAGTAAATAATGATGCATAAAGGCTGATTTACCTTAATATAAAGTCCATCGATCCGTTACTTAGGCTCCGCCCTGCCTAGGGAAAAAACGTGGATTATACTTACATTCCTTTTCTATCTTAATTTTAAAAACAGTAATGGTGCCACTCGTTTCACCACTAACCACTAATAACGGTTCACCTTTCGCAGTATCTTGTTCTGGTATAAAGCTGGAATATAAGATAGTTTGTTTAAAAGAAAGATTCGATTTATTTTAGAAGAAAGCGACCTTCCTGAACAATTCTCATTTTTGTTATCACTACCCTTTACGTGAAATTATGATGAATGAATATTGCAAATTTTATTGCCATATAAGTACAGTTAGTTACATCGTGAAAT
Organism: Fragum whitleyi; assembly: GCA_948146395.1. Classification (NCBI taxonomy): domain Eukaryota; kingdom Metazoa; phylum Mollusca; class Bivalvia; order Cardiida; family Cardiidae; genus Fragum; species Fragum whitleyi. Next base: position 37,595,712 of record OX411555.1, read on the forward strand.
TTACATTCATCGCTATCAAAAGCATCCCAAAACACTCGCTCAGCGCAACGTTCATCCAATAAAAAGTCGAAAGCAATAACTCAAACCTTGAATAACCACTTCAAAATCAACCAAAAAGCTTCGAAATCGTTCAACACGTTCCTGGACTTCATAAGAATTGATTAACCCAGTCCAAGATTGCTTTTTAAGCGACTGACTGGCCAATGAATTAACAAAAAACTTTACATATAACATTTTATTTTTTTTATATTATTCAATGGAATATTGCCTAATTCGTTCTTGACAAACGAAATTAGAGACAGTATACGTGTAATTCTTTAACACCACTTACAACCCAGCCATTCTTGTCCTTCAAGACCTTTCAAAACCATTCCAATCTCAATCACCTAGTCGATTTCATGATATTCTTAACTGTATAATCTATATATTTAATAACATTTAATTTGATTGTATAAGACAAGTTCATTTCATGGAAATATGTGTTATCCTTTATTTTCAGAAAACTATCTAGCATTGCTGCATGTAATACAGGGCCTCAAAAAGCGGTTATTAAACAGGATGGTCGCTTAGTACACGTTTGGTTTACCAGTCAGAAACATAATGTTGAATGAATATGCATGTTAAGGCGAATTTCTCAATTATCTTATGCTGTTAAAACTTGAAAGAATCGCCTCAGTGAAACGATTCCAATGAAGTTGTATACTTGCTGGTTTCGTTGTTTTTTTGTTTTGTTACAGAGTATTCGATTACTATAATTTCAATACCAATAATAACTTCTTTTTAATACATTTTGATTTAAAGAAGGGGATTTTGAAAACAGTCCTTTAATTAGAATTGTCAATAAATAGACTTGGACCAGAATGGATTGGAAATTGTTTAAATCGAATTTTGTTCTATGCGTGTCATTTCCAACCATTCCAAAATGATGCTAAGCAAATACTCTAGCCAGACTTTGCATCAACTCAGTCTGACCAGAGTCTTCACTTTGCGCTTTAGAGATAGGCAAGGTATCAAAGTGTCTTTATACAGAGAATCCCCTGATTATAATATGTTGCTGGCGTGGTTCCTGTATGTTTGCTGCTCACACATGTTTCAAATTGTTGGAAATGTCAAGCATTGGTTCATGTATTATCTTCTTTAATAGAATAGAAACTTAGGTACACTTAACAACATCGTGAAATTGACAAGATGAATGAATTTGGAATGATTTTGGATCGAAATTGAGTGAGTGTGTGGAGCGAGTTTTGAGTGAATTAAATGGGAGGTAATCTAAGATCGCAAATTCTGTTCATACAAGTCATATAAATAGCGTCACATTTCTTCACGAACCAATCAGACGCTTACAAATTCAATTATGCCAGTGAAATCGCGATTTTTTTTCTTTGTTGATTGTATCGTTTTTAGTCATTTTGGAGCGTTATTTCTCGATAAACCACCGGAAAGCACTAAAGAAAACTATATAATTACATCAAGTCCTCCGGGTCAAGCATGGATAAATTTCGTTCATTATAAACCTCTTCCCACGTCTGATTCACATCAGGTATATCGACCACTAGAGTTTGGAATTTAGGCACGATTGTGTCGAGTGTAGTGTCGATTGCATATACCGCTAAAATACCCGGTCTCTCATTTCCACATATTATAAGCAAATGCTGTCCGATCTTGGCTGTGATCACGCTTTCAGTTTCAACTCCCTATAAATTTTAATAAATTTATATTTTTGTGCAAAAAAACACGAGAAATAAATGAATAAAGATCCGTACAAAAAGGATATATTTTAAATAACTGTTTTGAATGAATATACTTATCAGACGTAAACAATAGTTAAATGTTAGGAAATGCCTATTCTCTTTTCAATTATTTAGCTAGCAAGTTTATTTTACATATGGATTTCATATTTGAGACCCGTCGCGCCAAAAGGAACCGTCTCGAAAGTACAGATATCCGCCATAAATATTCGTAAAAAGAAAATGGCGATTAGTCCCGTAAAAGATATCGCGAGGTTGACAGGAATAAAACAAAGTACCATCTACAGTTTTGTCAAGAGATACGAGGAACGGGGTGACTTGGAAAACAGGCCGAGATCGGGTAGGCGGAACGAGTTTACAGACCGAGACTCTCGAAGACTTTCGCTTTGTGTACGAAAGCATCGTCGTAGGACTTTAGCTCAAATAACCCACATCTATAATGAAGGTAGTGTTAGACCTTTCTCTCAGAGGGTTATTGAAAGAAACTTTATTCGCTTTGGTTCAACAAACGACTAGTGAAGAAGCGGATCAGATTAAGGAAGATCAACAGAAGAAAATCGTGTTTCTTGGTGTCGAGGGAATTTAAGCAAGACTGTTGATGAGTGAACAGTGATTTTCAGTGATGAATGGAAAGTTGTGATTGGCTAGGATTCTCGTGTCAGTTTTTGGAGAAAAGTTGGAGAAGAGTGGTTGACGGATTGCGTATGTCCACCATCCCAGTTTGATGATCTGGGGATGCATTACCTTCTACGGGGTTGGAACTATTACAGTTATAGAAGTTAATGTAAATATTGCAAAAAACATTAACATCCCTGACAATAATTTGTGGCCAGTAATTGTTCGGCATTTTCCCACTAATAACTACATATTTCAGGACGACAATGCACCGGTACATAGAGACCGCTCTGTTCAAGAGTTTCGCATAGAAAATGACTTAAGATCAATGAACTAGCCAGCACAAAGTCCCGATCTCAATATGATAGAAAATTGTTGGTGGAAACTCAAAAAAGAACTGCAAAATCGTGTCTGTAAAATTAACACTACCAAAGACGTAGAAAACAACATAAGAGGTATATGGACAAAATTACCAGTGTTTTACATTCAGTCACTTAATAGGAGTATCCCAAGGAAAATTTTACGAGTAATAAGGAATAAATGAAACATAACAAAGAATTAAAGGTAAGTGAAAGTAAATTAAGCAAATTATATATCCATTTGAAACATTACAACAAGTGATTGATTGATTGGGAGCCATCTTGTTTTTACGAATATATATGGCGGATAACTGTAAGTAATGTGCCGCACCGGGTCAGATTGCGCGGTGTGAGCAGACTGACCAGGGTCGAAAGTTTTCGCATCTAACTGAATATACAATGATTATTTCTACATGCCAATGAATTATTTTTGAAGTTTGGCTCTTAGTTGAACTTTGCTGAATCTATTACTTTTACCAAATAAACTTAAAGACAAAAGTTCTGCCCGGTTTTGATTTTTGTTCAAAAGTTTTTAATTTGAAAGATTTTTTTGAAAATATTTTTTGGCATTTTTAGCAAAATCTTCAAAACAAATGGAATTTGTCCCCCATATTGGTTCACAAATGGCGTCGATTTGGTCCTATCGACGTTAATGACTTTTTTTCTCGTAGCTTACGACAAAGAAAATTAAGGTTTTGCATGAGAACCCTCCTGAATTTATAACCCATTTTGATAACACTGAAAAAGATGGTAGAAAATTGTTTTTTTTTTTCAGAAACGTAATTTTCATTTCAGCAAACGGTTTATTTTTTTGCCGGTTAGTTTTTTGATCTTGAAGTAAAGAAGATTGCTGAATTTTAGGGTTCACCAGACCATGTTTGAAACAACAGTTGAAACAACGTTGTGCTGAACCATTTCATATTTATAAGAAAAAATCTATGCACAATGTCATTTAGATAGATAGCGTGTACAAGTACGTACGATTTTTTTTCATTTAATGTTGCCCTCGCTTGGAATTGAACGAATCATTACCAGACAATCTAACGTGCACACATCAACTGTACTCACTCTGTTATCAGATCTGGTGTCTACAGAGTTTACACCTCCGATAAAATCTGGCGGATCGTAATCGCTGTTAAACAGATAAGGCAACAATGTGGCCGTCCTTCTGGCTATTTCATCACCGCTGTCATACACGAGTTCCAGTGTATCTGCTCTACGAATTGAGAAACTTCGTCCTCCGAAAGTATACAGTTTGTCAAATTGACCCGTACTGTCGTTAAAACCAGTCTTTGTTGTTATTATTAGACGTCCTTAAATGCAAATATTCTTTAAAATTTATCATTCTGCACAGATATGTGTATACAGTGGGACATCTTTGTTGCTCTTTAGACAGATAAAGGCATTCAATACTACAAAACTTAGGATATACATTATTTGAAAAGCTGTATTAGAAAAGTAAATAGATAAATAAAGTTTACAATTAAAAAAAAAAGATAATCCTGTAGAAATGGAAATACTTATTATTTCCTACCAAAAATTTTGAAAGTATTCATTACGCGAATTACGAGAAGAAAGTATCAATGCTGGTATTATGCTATATTGGTAAATTTCACGTTTTCAATTAAATTACATTTTGTTTACTTGTTAAATGTGCAACTATTATAAGTAGTTTTTCACTAATACTGGAATAATAATACGTTTCATGGGCAAATTCGATTGAATTGAAAATAAGATATACATATATACTGCATGGCCTTGTGCATTCGTTAACCAGTGTTTGCTATGACAGTGTGATGATGACATCACAAAAAATAGAGTTGTGACGTTTACGACGACCAGGGGTCTGTTTTACTAATATTCTTACGAAAAATTAATCGTAAGTCAAAATCACAAATAATATCTGGTGTTTTCATACATAGTTAGAATCTGCCTTGCAATATCTCATTGGAATCGTGTTTAGAAGACGATTACAATGAGATGGTACATGGTAGAATTCCATATTAGTTATTTCTGTAGAAGCAACTTGAATTTTTGACCTACGCAAAAGTTGATCGTAAGATGTCTAGTGAAACATGCCCCAGATGCTTATCATAATAGCAGAATTGCTCCGTCTTTTAAGAATTTTAGAAAACCAAATTGGACCGAAATAATGATCAGGTTTGAATATAATGCAGGAATAATGCATTTCCTATGTACCTTATGTCTATGGACTATTTCTGCTCCGTGAAATTGGATTTTTAAAAAAAAAAAAAGCTTCCTTTTTGCTCGATTTCGTTCTTGCAGAAATAATTTTTCAAATTAAATATTTGGCGAACGCAAAAATAGCTTTTTTTATCAGTCAAGTAGAGCATTAATTGTTCGCCGAACGACGAAAAATCAAGTAATGCACTTAATGAAAAAAGGAATCCTTGTATAATACCTAGGTTTTCTTCCATCTGCAACATATTTCTTACAGTTTCGCTGGGTTCTGAAAAACACATTGTATCGTGATTAGCGATTAAGAATTCTAAAGTCATGGTATAAAAACAATATTTTAAATGTGATGCACATGAATGTAATTATATGTAAATATCTTTGTTTTAAACCTTTGTCAAGCTGAAGAGTATTCAGTGGAAATTGTATTGAGATCAAAGTGCTGAATGGCTTGCCTGGTAGTCACGTGAAAAATGACGTGTTTTAATAAATATTGTGACAAAACTTTCATTTTTGTCCTATTCTTGCATTTAAGTAAAAGGAAAAATCGTTTGTTTTTTGTGTAAGATCAAGAACGCTTTCCGTTTAAAGAATATAAATCAATCCAACACCGATAAAAACAATTTTCATCTATTTATACATGGTTTTGGGGTGTTTGGCAATTTCTGAACTTCTTGATCAATCGATAGTCTCTAAAATATACCAAACACCTTCTTATAGATGTGTGATGATTCCTATATACCCCATTTGCCGGAGTATTATTAAAACTTTAAACTATTTACCAAATGTATTTGAGAGATTAACATTCCCAACTCTGACTTCCTCTGAAAAACTATGAATTTCCTTAGTGTCGCCCTCATTCGCTGTTAATATATAATCTATTCCGTTGAGGGTAAATCTGTGGATGACGTCTGGTTGGTATATACCAAGAACTGGCCAGGGGTTAAAGTTGATTCCTGTTTTAAATCGTTAATCAAAGCACGTTAGATAAGTGGCCATGAAATACATAATTCATTATACAAGTAACCCAAGAACAGATGAAAACTATGGTTTGCTATGGTGTTCCGCTTTACTACAAAAATCTACTTAAAGACGCCTATGCTTCAGAGAGACGCGTTCTTAGATAATATGAGTTAAGCGTACGTCCATTATGAACGCTAAACCTTAAAAAATACTGATGCACGCCCGAAAATTTTACTTTTAAATTCCGTTTCATTTGTCAGTAAAATTAACGCGTGCATCTACGTTTTGTTCTGTTCGCGAATTATACACAGCTTTACGCGTGCACTTGCGTGCAAAGCAGGGTATAAATTGAAAATTGGAAATAGTTTGCACCCTTTTGTCATCATGAACGTAGAGCTGAAATCGATTTATTTAATACGCGATTAAATTCAATTTGTTATGTATTGAAATAATATTCTTGCAGATATCCAAAGTTATACATACCTCCATCCTTGTCACTAGGATCAAGCTTAAGTTGAGACCAATCTTTAAATCCTAACCCAGTAATATTAAGTATTTCCTCGGTCTGCATATCGACTGTTAGTATTGCGTTGTTTTCCTGTAGGATCAAAATTAAATGTTATGTTAGCTTTTTTCAATGCTATAAAACCAGCCTGAGTTCAGGATGACAAAACGATGCAAACTCTTTGACCCGTTTTGTCATCCCAAACACCGGGCTGTTATGTTTTGAAATACATTTGGATCATTACACATCAACATAAATCTGAAAGGTTAGCAAAACAAAAGGGATAATCGTAAACTTATTTTGATGAGAATCTGATTGCCAAGGAAGAAAATCGCGATGACAAATGTGACAGAAACCCTAGGAATCAATTGTTAGTTGTTCATGCCGAGCGATTTGCCTGAAACATTGCTCTAGGAGGCGTTCAAGCAAACATTTTTACAAATATAACTAAAAATATAAGCACTTGTACTAGGTTTACGAATTTATACGAGAGTACACAATGATTTTTTGCCGACTGGAAAAAGATCACCCGAGCAGAAGACAAAAAAAGTACAACGTCTTGAAAAAATAGGACAGAGTACTTGCATAATGAATAAGGTCAAGAAAGATAGAACATTCACTGGGCGTATTAAGGTGTGGGTTTTTTTACAACACTAGATCTACATCCTTTGGTGCATTTGTTATATATTTATGAATCCTAATTCAAAAAGCTTTTTCATACAACTATACCATACGTGAATTGATTTCACAAGTATTTTAAAACGCCCAAAACTTTTAAAGCTGCTCTTTCACAGATTGGGAAAATGTGATTTTTGAATTTTTTCGTGAAATCAATCGCAATTAACGATCTCATCATGCTGAAGCCTTTTAAATAATAAGATTCAATCTGGTTATGCATGGACAATATTATTAAGTTCCAAAAACGTGCAGCTCGAATAATTTTAAATGAACCAATTGAAACTCCATCAGATGTGCTTTTCCAAAGGTTAGGGTGGATGAAATTTAGTGAAAGAATCAACTATAAAAAAGGTTTTCTTATGTACAAAATTATTAATGAAGATAATGGTCCAAAATATCTTAAATCAAAGTGTATCCAAATATCTGATACAAGGGACAAAAGACTAAGATCATCATCAAACAATGATTTGAAAGTGCCTATGCCAAAGTTGGAAATTTTTCGAAAAGCTTTTCAATATTCAGGTCCTAAGCTATGGAATACTCTTCCTCAATCAGTAAGAGAGTCTGATTCAAAAAGGAAATTCAAATCCAATTACATACATTGGAAATATCCTCAAGGCATCCATAAGGCATAAGTTAGGGTTCAATTGATGTAAAATTACTGACTAGTATATTGTAAATCTTTAAAAGTAATTGGTATAAAGCCTAAGACCAGCATTTGTTTACAAATTTTACTTATATATTTGTTCCTAAGATTATCACCATAATCAGTTTACAGGACTTGTGTTATTGTCAAAAGTTACTATGTTGTGTGTATATAAGCTATTTACTTTCTTTGTTTAAATTCTTTGTTTATGTATCAATAAGATAAAATCTAGGTAGAGCATTTAAGCTACTAATGTTTCAGAACGTTTAATGTCTCTTTGTCTACATTTTATTCTGTCTAACCTTTGAATGTTAAACTGACCCTCAATATTAATTTTACAGTACAGCATTAGTTCTGTAACGGCTATTTGAATTATTAAACAAATATTCAGTATGTATGGATATAGGTATATGTATACATATATTTGTATATGGGTACATCTATATGTATATGTGTGTTGAATTACATTTATATTTTTTTACTTTTAACACTTAAAAGTACTAATAACTTGAACCAGTCTTAATCATTTCCCTCTGTTCAACTATATGAAAACAAAATGGTATAACTAGAAACTGTTGGTGACATCATCTTTCTTATCTTACCACATTATTTTCCATTATTGAAATAGAAAATCTTTATTGCAAGTATAATATCAAGCTGTTGTTATATCACTCTACAAAAGGTATATTGAATAAGGCAACAACAAAATGTTTAATTGTTATTTCTATTAATTTTTATAATCTTAGCCCTTATAATTGATATATCATTGTGTAATTCAATTAACCCAATTCAAGACAACACAAAATTTAGAATGGTCTAGATCAAAGGATGCTGCTTATGACAAATTTAATTTAATGAAACTTTAAAAACCTTTGTCTTCATGGTAAGAAAACATTTTGGACAATGATTGAACGGCTAATAACAAGCAATTTCTTCAAATTCCTCAATGTTTTCGAAAGCTTTTTTACTTCAGGGACATCATAAAGATGGATTGTTTTTTGAAATGGGTTAATAAATTTTCATTTGTGTATAACATTGTGTAAATATCTGTGTATAATCTCTGTATATCCAATATTTTGAGGTCCATATGGAAGATTGGGAAACCAAATATGTAGCCTCTTTAAATAAAGTCGTTATTATTATTATTATTATTATTATTAAAGAAAGGCCGATATTCCTGAATTTAGCGAAATTTATCCTTGAAAAATAGAGCAACTACTAACGCCTAGAAATTTATTATTCAATTTCGAGCCAACTATTTATGCACGTGCATTCCACATATTTGTCTTATTCAATCAAATATTGAGGTAAAAGTAATTGACAGCTGTAAAGTTTATAACAATACTAGCAAAAATGAAAGATTATTCACAGAAAAGAACAACTTTGAAATTTATGGACTGGAAATTAATAGACTGGATCCCTTACTGATTTTGCCGCTTCGAAAAAATAAGTTACAAAATTATTGAAATATGTTGTTTTAAGTTCTATTGCCCTTGGGCCATTCTTAATCATCTTTAAATACACACATTTCCAAATCTAAGAACAAGTTTTCATTTTTTCAATGAAAAACTATGAAAGAGCAGCTTTAATTGGCCAAGACCAAAGCTGCGTTATGGGTGTCAAACAATGCTCGAGAAGAACGTGGTGTAATTGGAAAACAGTTTGTGCCGTCTTAAACGCAGGGTTGGTCTGTAGATAGACTGACCAACCAACCTACAGACGACACTCTAACCCATAGGCAAAGCAAAATTTGTGCGTTTGTTTTTTTTGTGGGGGGATAGAGTCCTAATATTTTTTCCAGTTCCTTTTGCAGATCTTCATAAATGTAGTGTTCCTTTAGCCACACCAACCGTTTAAGAGATCTTTATAGATCATACTTGAAAGATTTGTACAATATGGGTTGTAACTATTTATGCCAAGCAAAAGTTCTTCAATTGATTGATCCAATTTTTAAAGAGAAGAAAATTTAGGTGAATTGTGGAAGAGTTGCGACACACAACAGATATGAGACGTTCAAAATAGCTCGCCTTGAAACTCCTTGGAACAATGACGCGGAATGTTCTGTATAAGAGAATAACTTTATATCGAATGAAAAATGTTGAAGCGCTTTTTCACAAAATTGATAAAATGAATATAAAAAATCCAACAACGTCTTTTCTAATATTTATTCATTCATAAAAATTGAAAAAAAAAAAAACCCTCATTGGGGTTTCTAGCAGAAATGCAAGTTTCTAAAAATAACCGCACTATGTCATTGTTCTAGAAATATAATGTGATATCATAAGAAAATTATCTAATGGGTTGTTATCACACGGATATCTGTATGGTTATAAGATAAATCCTTAACACTTACAAGAATTTCAAGTTCAACCAATAAATATCAAGTGACTGGAGATGGGAGTTACCGGAAGAGAAATAAATCATTTAAAGGGATTAGAGCAAAGAATTATCTGCTCTTCCATACACTTTATTAATCTATAATTGAAATTTGAGAATTGGAATAATCAGATCTTTAAATTATTTTATCAATGTTAAGCCTGTAAAATATATTACCTGTAGTGAAATGTAAGCAATTGTCTCATCATGATTGAAAGTGATATATTCTGGTTCCAAATCCTGAGCAAACGTATTGTTTTCCATGAAAACATATCGGACACCAGATTCTTCAAGTTCGGCGAGTCTGTAAAAAGTGAAACACGAGTGACAAGTGGCGTTTATCTACATGCTTATCTACAGGTTGTTCAGATGTCACGATCTGGCAATATGCAATTAAAGAAGTTGTTTAATCAAGTCAATTTACGAGTACTTATGTAGGGAAGGCGGATTCATTGATTTGGGTTAATTGTCGCTTATAAATCTTTTAGTATCGTAGCGGTTGGAGCATATAATGGATTTCTGATATTTCTCACACCAGTATTACCACTTAAATCTGTCCTACCTTCTAGCTGCAAGCTCAAATAATTTAACGATTATTATTCCATCGGCGAAAAAAAATAGGGGCTTTCGTCGTCACGTCAGAAAAACAAAAGTCCTAAATGATAAGATTTGTTTTATCTCCGCCATCCAGCCGTAAACATTTTCTTTAAGGATCTTTTTCATATGCTGTCTTAAAAATTTCAATTTTAAGCAGGCCTTGAACTTGAAATTCCACACTTTGTTATGGGGCACGATAAAATTCCAGTGTAAACTTTAAAAACACAAATGACTAAATGATAAAGGAAATTCAAACGTAGAGCGTTTAACCTTGCCACGCTTACCCCGGAATATTCCTGCTTTTGTAAGAGTTACAGACAAAGATCAGTCTACACACACGTGCAGTCTGATCTTTGTTTGTATCACTTGATGATTTCTTAACCAGAAAAGCTTTTGAAATAATCAGAAGGAAATACAGACTCAAAATATGTGAATCCATTGCTGTTTTAGTATTTCCATTTTAATGCAATTTTGCCAATTTTTTTATTTGTCATGACAAGGGTTAAATTGGGTTTATAGAACTCACTTGGAGTTAAATGCCTCTAATGTCAGAAGTTTGTACGTGAAGCTGTCTGTTGGCGTTGTATTAAATTTGATGATACCAATACCACCTAATGGATCAACGACCTGTGACGAACTATCAATAAATGGTACTCCTTCAACGGCAACGAAGACTCTTGCACAGCTTGATGTAGGGAGGACCATATCCGGTAGTGGACCGACTTAAAAATGAATAAAGGATATTGAATGAGTGGTCATTAAATAAATTTCTTAAACGAAACTTTTATTAACAGATTCAAACGAGGCTTAATAATTCTCACACAGATCTGTCCTACGTTCAGGATGGCGAAACGTCGCAAATTGTTTGCCAATTTTCCCGTTTTGCATGTGCATATCTGTGCAAAGCGGGGTAAACTAGGAACAAGAGGGCCATAGTGGCCCTTAATCGCTCACCTGAATTAACAATCTTAAAAGGTTTTTCTAAGATTTGACTCCGTGACCTAGTTTTTGACCCCACTTGACCCAATTTCAAACTTGTCCAAGATTTCATCAAGATAATCATTCTGACCAATTTTCAGGATATTGGGCTATAAATATGGCCTCTAGAGTGTCCACAAGTTTTTTCTTAGATTTTACCCCGTGACCTAGTTCTTTACCCCACTTGACCCAATTTCAAACTTGTCCGAGATTTCATCAAGATAATCATTCTGACCAATTTTCAGGTTGATTGGGCTAAAAATATGGCATCTAGAGTGTCCACAAGGTTTTTCTAAGATTTGACCCCGTGACCTAGTTTTTGACCCTACTTGACCCAATTTCAAACTTGCTGAGATTTCATCAAGATAATTATTCTGACCAATTTTCAGGTTGATTGGGCTAAAAATATGGCATCTAGAGTGTCCAAAAGGTATTTCTAAGATTTGACCCTGTGTTCTGACCAATTTTTAGGTTGATTGGGCTAAAATATGGCCTCTAGAGTTTCCACAAGGATTTTCTAAGATCTGATCCCGTGACCTAGTTTTTGACCCCACTTGACCCAATTTCAAACTTGTCCGAGATTTCATCAAGATAATCTTTCTGACCAGTATTCAGGTTGATTGGGCAAAAAATATGGCCTCTAGAGTGTCCACAAGATTTTTCTAAGATTTTACCCCGTGATCTAGTTTTTGACCCCACTTGATCCAATTTCAAACTTGTCCGAGATTTCATCAAGATAATCATTTTGACCAATTTTCAGGTGGATTGGGCTAAAAATATGGCCTCTAGAGTGTCCACAAGGTTTTTTTAAGATTTGGCCCTGTGACCTAGTTTTTGACCCCACTTGATCCAATTTCGATCTTGTCCGAGATTTAATCAAGATAATCATTCTGACCAATTTTCAAGTTGATTGGGCTATAAATATGGCCTCTAGAGTGTCCACAAGTTTTTTCTTAGATTTTACCCCGTGACCTAGTTTTTGACCCCACTTGACCCAATTTAAAACTTGCTGAGATTTCATCAAGATAATCATTCTGACCAATTTTCAGGTTGATTGGGCTAAAAATATGGCATCTAGAGTGTCCACAAGGTTTTTCTAAGATTTGACCCCGTGACCTAGTTTTTGACCTCACTTGACCCAATTTCAAACTTGCTGAGATTTCATCAAGATAATTATTCTGACCAATTTTCAGGTTGATTGGGCTAAAAATATGGCATCAAGAGTGTCCACAAGGTATTTATAAGATTTGACCCCGTGTTCTGACCAATTTTTAGGTTGATTGGGCTAAAATATGGCCTCTAGAGTGTCCACAAGGATTTTCTAAGATCTGACCCCGTGACCTAGTTTTTGACCCCACTTGACCTTATTTCAAACTTGTCCGAGATTTCATCAAGATAATCATTCTGACCAGTTTTCAGGTTGATTGGGCAAAAAATATGGCCTCTAGAGTGTCTACAAGTTTTTTCTAAGATTTTACCCCGTGATCTAGTTTTTGACCCCACTTGACCCAATTTCAAACTTGTCCGAGATTTCATCAAGATAATCATTCTGACCAATTTTCAGGTTGATTGGGCTAAAAATATGGCCTCTAGAGTGTCCACAAGGTTTTTCTTAGATTTGACCCTGTGACCTAGTTTTTGACCCCACTTGATCCAATTTCGAACTTGTCCGAGATTTCATCAAGATAATCATTCTGACCAATTTTCAGGTTGATTGGGCAAAAAAATTGGCCTCTAGAGTGTCCACAAGATTTTTCTAAGATTTGACCCTGTGTCCTAGATTTTGACCCCACTTGACCGAATTTCGAACTTGTCCGAGATTTCATCATAATAATCATTCTGATTATTTTCAGGTTGATTTGGCTAAAATTAAGGCCTCTAGAGTGTCCAAAGGTTTTTCTAAGATTTGACCCCGTGACCTAGTTTTTGACCCCACTTGACCCAATTTCGAACTTGTCCAAGATTTCATCAAGATTGTCATTCTGACCAATTTTCAGGTTAATTGGGCTAAAAATATGGCCTCTAGAGTGTCCTAGGTAAATGTTGACGACGGACGACGGACGACGGACATCAAGTAACCCCAAAAGCTCACCTTGAGCACTTCGTGCTCAGGTGAGCTAAAAAGGTTTGCGCCGTTTTGTAATCCTTAATTTGGGCTATTCTTTTTCTGCAGAAATAAAATATGTCTCATTACCGTTTCTAAACCTATGAGAAGAACATAGGTACTTTTTCAGAATAAAATTTATTCAGATTCCTCAGGGCGATATTTCGCGCGATATTGTTGAAATTCTACAACGTCGTGTAAACTATGAACTCTTTATTTAATAAAGAAAGAGCACATCAAGAGTAAGCTTTTTGAAATTCAAGAGTCATTTACCCCATCACTGTTAAAAGTTTGGGTCAACATTGTAGGAAATGTATTAGGGTCATAAATTGGATTTGTTTGTTTGAATGGGGTTTTACGCCGCTTTCAACAATTCCGCAGTTTTATCGCGGCCGCCGGAGCACAATGGGTTCCTGGTATTATTCTCACCTGTCTTACCATTACACCCTTTCCTAACCTGCGACTGCTATCTCTTATAGGTCATAAATTGGAAATTGGGGGGTCGAACCGTGGTTTTAGGGTCAATAACGAGTCCTAAACCTTTGTATTATTTCCTGTAGGTACTTACCAACTATAGTTTGAACCAATGTCAGATTGTTTGTAGTCTCATTGTATGTTTCGTATACATTGACGAAACCTTCAGTTCTATTATCCAAGTTGTCAAAAGAAACGAACACGAAGTCGCCGCACACTTCAACATCTTCAACAGTAGCATTGTCAAAAGAAAGTCGAAGAAGGACTGTCAAACCGGAATGGGGATCTGACATGTCAATTACGTGTATGTTGTTGCTGCCTGAAACACGAATATAAAGCTTGTGTACATGGGTTTTCTTAAATAAAGTAATATAATAGTTACAACTGAAAAAAGGACAACCGTTCCCCTCATTCTTAGTGCTTGTTTGCTCACATACATTAATAGGCTATACATACAGAGCTAAAAACTTGTCCCGGGGCTGAAACTTTTCGGTATGTCAGTGCCCTGCTATCCTGACCGCTGTACAAAAAGGTTATTCAAGAAAGCTGATCTCTATAGTGAAAACTATAATGATAACTGTGAAATCGTATACACTCAGATGGCATTAAAGAATTAGTTTTCTAGCTGAAGAAATGACGTTGTAATCCCGTCATTCATTACAGTGTGCCTTAAAAGAACGACTTGATTATGTTCGGTTTCAGCAAATTATAACCGTTTTAAATCGAAATAATTTTACAAACCAACGGAATACAGAATCTGGGCCTTAGGATCATAAGCTATTTGGGATGCTGCGTCTCTATCCAGCTCGAACGTTACCGGGTCGTAGGTAAACGGCAAGAACAACGTGGCAATCTTCTCAAACATCACAACTGTATTTGAATGATAATAAGGGATATGTTGTTTTCTTAAATTGTTTTAATTAAGGCATGAAGCTTCTAGACTAAATAAATGCAACCAAAAAGTGAAAAATGATTGCATTAATTTTTGTGACGCAATAACGTTACCAAGCATCGTCTTTGTAGATTGCGGTGATTTTTTTCCGAAAACTATTTGTAGTTAAGCGGCTCCTTTGTTAAGGTGATCATTTCTTTTTGTTCGTTTTATACAATAAAGGTAAATGCAATGTGAAATTGACCATAATTCCGATCAAAAATTGCATTCAAATTTTAAGTCGCTAGAAAAAAGCAATCTCACGGACACTGAAATAAGCGTTCGATGTGTTCGTGAAGACATTAAAACTATTTATATAACAATTATGCATATTTTTTTAAGATAGGTATAAAATATCACTAATTTTGTGACTCTGGGATAAAATTAGCGATATTTGATTATAACTCTCTTATTATTCACTGATCGCATCCATTCAATTTCATTTTGAAAAAGATCTACTTCCAATATTATTCACCGTGTCAATTTCACGATGTTCTTAACGGTAGCGTCATTCCAAGGTTGAGGGTAACTTTTACGTCGTAATATTCAAGCTTTAGTTGCGACGCCGATTCATGTTTATATTTGTTACTACATGTTGTAATTATAAATGAGTGTTCTTATTAGTCAAGTATCAGATCGCTGCTGTGAGTAAAAGATCGATTCGCCAACTACAGTTAACAACATCGTGAAATTGACAAGGTGAATGATTTCGAATGATTAAGGAATGAAATTGAATGAGTGTGCGTAGCGAGTTTTGGGTGACTTTAATGGAAAGTTATCCAATATCGCAAGTTTAGATCAGGATAAACAAAATAGGCGATATTGATTACCTCCCTTTAATAAAATATGCATACAATTTCTATAGATGGCTTTCTATTTCTTCAAGAATCTATCACAGTCTTACAATTTGAATTATGTCAGTGAAATCGCGATTTTTCTCTATCCAAATTTATTTTGCATGACGTTGCTGGTTGTTTATTTTTCAATTGGTTTGAGCGTTTTTGAAAGGTATGAGTGAGTGTTTGGAATGAATGAATGGAGCCCTTTGTGAGCGATTTAGAATGGTTTTGATTGAGTCGAATGTCAATTTTACGATGTTACTAACTGTAAACCACTCGTTTAAAATGCGATAAGTCTTGTTTCATCATTTTCAACTATTTGTTTCAAACATTTTCGTTAATGGACGACTAAATGATGTGGATCCGTAATAATTTCGCAGCTCACGATCTTTGAAAAAAAAACCCGATGGTTACTGATAAAATCATTAGTAAAATTCGGTTTACACAATAAAAGTTCATAACTTCCGAAACGTGGCGGAACTTTTGCGGGTCCACAACCTTAACGTCGCAATTACAGTTTTCATGAGGTGATGTGACGACGCTTAGATCGATCATTCACGATGTGCTGTATTTTTTCATGTCCATAACCATAGACGTAACTAGGATTTTGAAATTCATACACACTCACAATGCGACCAGCACAGGATATATAGGCTAAAGGCGATATGTGGACTTTGGCGAAAGATGAATGTCCTCCGTCCGCGACCCTTTTCTATGATTTAAGCGTTGGTTAATAATCAAAACATCATAAGGACAGCTTGAATAAGCTGTGGTTTCGATGTTATGAGCATTCATCAACGACATTTTTCGAAAGAGAATTTATTTCTTTTAAGCACTTGTGTAAACTGTGTACTGGTGGTTACGACCTTGAATGACCATATACCTTTGAGATAAAATACTATTTTTAATATGTCTTAGGGTGTGATGTGACATAGGTCAGGGGGCCTATAGACCCTTCAATTACCTGAGCAGGCGGTAACACCCATCCATCCGTGAGCTGTACATGTGATTTGAGAATTGTTCGTAGGCTTGTAGGTCCCTTTGCAACACTTGAGACTTGCAGTGGCATCTAGGACAGTCGAATCACTGTCAAGTTCATAAAATCCATTCGCTACATGTGGTGGGGCTCCGCAATCAGCTAAAGAAAATAAATTAAAGAAAATTGTCATTTTTTTTCATTGTGAAGTCAGATTTTCTCAAAAACCAAAATGAGTGAACATATTTCATCGTTCGGATACCAAATCCAAGCAACCTGCCAGTGCAATAATCTTGCATTATACCATGGTATATAATATTGATCGGGATAAACTCAGTACCTTACTTTGACTCTAATAAATACTATTCTAGTGTACTATTTTTTTGAAATATAATACGAGTAAAAGATACACTTGGTATGTGCATCGAGACTGATCGTGCTGAATCGAGAGTAGATAAGTTATAAAACCAGCTTTTGTCTTAAGTCAAGGTTTTCCCGGGCGAGATCATTTGCAAACACCCTTAAAATGCTTGTTCGCACCTACGCGAAAAGCAAATATGCAGGTTTCAGGAAACATTTATGTTGTGAAAAATACCTTAACCCTATTGAATACTAAAAACTTACGTATGCAAACGGCTTGAGGGGTGGAGTAATTACCACTTTTTCTACACGAAATCGATGTCATTTTTGATGAAGGCGCAAATCCATCATTGCAAACCAAGGTTGCTATGGAACCCACAGCGTCTCCAAACTGCTGAACAAACATACCATTAGGGTCACTTGGAAGTGTTTCGCACGCTGAAAAATCAAATGTTTGTAGAACAAAATGAAAATGTACCGTGTGTCTAACATTTGCGCCCATTAATAACATCGTAAATTGAGAGTTGCCTCAAGTAAAACCATTCTAAATTGTTCACTCAGCCCTTCATTCATTCGTTCCAAACACTCATTCAAACCATTTAAAAACGCTCCAAAATCACTTAAAGGATATAATAAGTATAAGTGAAAGAGTATGATTGATTTATGGCGAAAAGGTAATGCTCTTTTAGAACTAGTTTGCATATTTCATCCAAGGGAAGTAATAAACATCGCTAATTTTGTTTATCCCGGACCAAATTAGCGATATTTAATTACCTCCCCTAATTTTACTCAAATTCCCTTATTCGCACTTGTTCAATTCCATTCCAAAATCAATTACTTATCCTTCAGCTTGTCATTTTTTCGATGTTACTAAATGTAGTTTTCTAACAATGAAGTTACACTATCTTACGTCTTTAATCAAAAGTTTCACCCACAAAGTATTTTTAATCAAAATAGTTGTATAATGTGTCCCCTTATTGTATATTACGGTGACTATAACCCGTCCATTTATTTTTCTGTTAGCAAAATCATATCATTTAGATGTATTAATTTGATATCAGAGTTTAAAAAAATGGAAATAAAATCAGAATGCACTTATGCTATTCATCATAATCTTCTTTTTCTTGTGGGATTCTGTCAGAAATTCGACGATATGACTTGTTTCGAAAGCTGTTAACCTTGTTGGCTTGGTTTTTATGATAGATTAACAAGTCACCAATTGGTTCAATACATAATAAATATATGTTCAGATTAATGTGCTGGATGAGGCATCAAACCTTTTTAAAAAAAATGTACAATAAGACAAAATACTTCTTTTTTCTTCTGGGACATAGACATTCAACCAAAAAATAACATAGTGTGCAAAACTCGATCTCTTAGGTGCAAATCACAGTATTCATTATATTACATAGAATTTTTGGTAAAGACAAAAATCACTTAGTTTTAGAGTTATCCCAGTACAAAAAAAAACATTAGGAAAGCCAAAACAGTTTCATAACAATTATGCTACTACAGTTAGGTACATCGTGAAATTGACATTCATCTCAATCAAAATCTAAATCTCTCACTCAGCGCTCCATTCATTCATTCCTAACGCTCACTCAAACCACTCAAAAACACTCCAAAAATAACTAAAAAAGATATTATTAACAGTTACATTCAAACAAATATAAATAGAAGAAGCAAATCGCGGTTTCACTGACATAATTGAAATTCTAAGCGTCTGAATAGTTCTTTAAGAAATAGGAAGCTACGAGTATTTATAGAATTTCTTTATATATTTATTAAAGGATTCCTCCCGAACAAAATTTGCGGTATTGAATAACCTCCCATTAATTTCACCCAAAGCTCACTTATTATTCTCATTCATTTTTTATTCCAAAATTATTCATCTTATCAATACCACGACGTTGTTAACTGTAATCTCTAACAATCTATAAGTAGAATTCGCTATTTTGACTAGTTAATTGTATACATGTACCAATGTAATGCAATCACAAGTCAAAATAGCGAATTTGAGTAATATCAATGTTTTTCCCACTGGTGTCACATATTTTGTTTATAACAGACCATCCAAAATACACGGAGCCAAAATAAAAAGTATCCATCCAAACGAAACTTCAGATTCTTAAAAAAGTACACGTAGAAATTCAATGGAATATATTGCAAAATCACGCTGGACCATTTGAAATTAAATTTGATTAACTTTATGTGATTGGACGCAGATGCTTCCGAATTATTGGCGTTAACGTAGACAGGGGGTCTTTTTTTATTAATCACAAACTCTCGTTAAAATTGTCAATTGATTTTCTGACAGTGAGTGATATGTCAACTTCATACCTTTTGCCAATATTACGTTGATACGTTACTTGTCAAGAAAACTAATCCCAGATTTCTCTTTTTCAGTTCTAAGCTTACAAAAAAAACAACAGTTGTATTGCTACGTTACGTTAACGTTCCTTTGTGTTAAATAGAAACCGGCTTTAATCTCAATTAAAACTGCTCGCTGTAAACCAATAGAGACTTAAATGGTAATTTATTCGAATTTAAAGTTTGACGTTTTCAAAAGTTAAAATATTTATTTCGCTTCTGTTGTGAAATGGTGGTTAGGACGCGTGGAGAAAATGCATCTACCGGTATTGGCGAATTTGGCGTGACGTCTTCCAACTTGCATTAATGAATTGAAAAAGGCGAAAAACAAAACTACTCTATCGGAAATGGTCAACACACGTCTTTATTGCTCTTTTCATTCAACTGAAGCCCGTAAAATATCCTCAACGTTTGACAAGATTTGAACATGCATGTTGTCAAGTTTTTCACAGTCTTGTTTCAATACCGCATGCTACAGAATACAACTATTGTTTGATTTTCTTAAGCACGGATATTTAGATATTGCATTCATTTGATAAGAAACTCAAAATCGAACACGTGACGTACATCGAAGTATAAAGCAAAGATTTCGATATTTCTTGAATAACACCAAAT
Source organism: Fragum whitleyi (assembly GCA_948146395.1). Lineage (NCBI taxonomy): Eukaryota > Metazoa > Mollusca > Bivalvia > Cardiida > Cardiidae > Fragum > Fragum whitleyi. The sequence goes on from OX411555.1 coordinate 37,616,042, forward strand.
AAAATAAAGTAATTTCGAATAGAATGATGAACCTCAGCCAGTCCTAGGTATTTTAAAAACACGGGAAATTGTGGTATGGCCACGAGTAGGGGTGAACTGAACTCAAATAAAAAAAGTGAGTTAACGGTACTTAATTACGAAAACAATCATCTGTGTACTGATAGTGTAAGGAAACTCACCACTAAAACTAGTTTTTTCTTCCTATCGATATCCATTGCTTATGAAGTCGGTGTCGAAAGCATATAACTTTTACCCGATGACACCTGACGTATGCCTATGTGAAGTCGAGGGTTTGTAAAATGCAAGTAGTTATGCGTTTCTTTGCACTTACAGTTTAGTCAGAGAGTGTGACAACTAAAAAAACGACGGTCCAAGTTTATCTATAGTAAACTCGTCTACAGAATGTTAATAAACATTCAAACATAGTGGTTTACCTTTAATTGCCTCACCAGTAAAATTATCAAAACCTTATACCAAGTTTTCGTTAATTTCATCCTATCTGACGTTATGTAAGCGGAACACAATAAGTGACGTCATCATGAATTGTTGCAAGGCAATCTTATGCAAAATGATGCGCCTTCAGAAATGATTCTCATTTTGTCTATTTTTTTTTTCTTATTTAAGATATAGAATAATCGTTTGTTTTTTCGAGTAAGATCGATTGTTATTTCATATCTTGAAAAACAGATGCTTTGGTTACAATACAGCTTTAATTATTAACTCAATGAACTATCAATCGATCTTACATTAGAACAAACGTTTATCCTGTTTGTCATACAACCAATGTTGAATTTGAAATCAGGAAATTTCGATCTAGTTCGATATTTTATACATGTACTTATTGAATTATTGAGGTTTATTGAACTTTTTCCCTGAATTAATTTTCAACCACAATTTGCCTTCTATACATTTCAATAACAAAGCAATTATAACTCTCTCAGCAAACCAAAAGCCCAATATCCATTTAGGAGATCGTTTCAGCGTAGAATATGTATTTAATATAATCAAGTTGTGGAGATGTCCTTGATAATAATAACTGAACACAACCTGTAAACGTATTCTGCGTTATTAATTATCTGGCAGGGCGGGGCTTAGCCGTGACGTCATTTGGCGAGTTAACTTTTAAATATTTTGCGTTTATTGTAAAGTTACTCGGCAATAATCGTAAACGCGTGCAAATAACTGTATTCCGATACCAAAAGGATTCACGTGCTAAGAGAAAGTGAACACATTTCATCATTGGGTTACCAAAGCCTCGTAACTTCAGCTTCGACAAGCTGAAGTTAAGGGGATTTGGTTACCAACCTTCGCTTTACGGTCTCAAGTTAATCATGTTGACTATATTAAGAAGTAAATAATGATGCATAAAGGCTGATTTACCTTAATATAAAGTCCATCGATCCGTTACTTAGGCTCCGCCCTGCCTAGGGAAAAAACGTGGATTATACTTACATTCCTTTTCTATCTTAATTTTAAAAACAGTAATGGTGCCACTCGTTTCACCACTAACCACTAATAACGGTTCACCTTTCGCAGTATCTTGTTCTGGTATAAAGCTGGAATATAAGATAGTTTGTTTAAAAGAAAGATTCGATTTATTTTAGAAGAAAGCGACCTTCCTGAACAATTCTCATTTTTGTTATCACTACCCTTTACGTGAAATTATGATGAATGAATATTGCAAATTTTATTGCCATATAAGTACAGTTAGCTACATCGTGAAATTTACATTCATCGCTATCAAAAGCATCCCAAAACACTCGCTCAGCGCAACGTTCATCCAATAAAAAGTCCAAAGCAATAACTCAAACCTTGAATAACCACTTCAAAATCAACCAAAAAGCTTCGAAATCGTTCAACACGTTCCTGGACTTCATAAGAATTGATTAACCCAGTCCAAGATTGCTTTTTAAGCGACTGACTGGCCAATGAATTAACAAAAAACTTTACATATAACATTTTATTTTTTTTATATTATTCAATGGAATATTGCCTAATTCGTTCTTGACAAACGAAATTAGAGACAGTATACGTGTAATTCTTTAACACCACTTACAACCCAGCCATTCTTGTCCTTCAAGACCTTTCAAAACCATTCCAATCTCAATCACCTAGTCGATTTCATGATATTCTTAACTGTATAATCTATATATTTAATAACATTTAATTTGATTGTATAAGACAAGTTCATTTCATGGAAATATGTGTTATCCTTTATTTTCAGAAAACTATCTAGCATTGCTGCATGTAATACAGGGCCTCAAAAAGCGGTTATTAAACAGGATGGTCGCTTAGTACACGTTTGATTTACCAGTCAGAAACATAATGTTGAATGAATATGCATGTTAAGGCGAATTTCTCAATTATCTTATGCTGTTAAACTTGAAAGAATCGCCTCAGTGAAACGATTCCAATGAAGTTGTATACTTGCTGGTTTCGTTGTTTTTTTGTTTTGTTACAGAGTATTCGATTACTATAATTTCAATACCAATAATAACTTCTTTTTAATACATTTTGATTTAAAGAAGGGGATTTTGAAAACAGTCCTTTAATTAGAATTGTCAATAAATAGACATGGACCAGAATGGATTGGAAATTGTTTAAATCGAATTTTGTTCTATGCGTGTCATTTCCAACCATTCCAAAATGATGCTAAGCAAATACTCTAGCCAGACTTTGCATCAACTCAGTCTGACCAGAGTCTTCACTTTGCGCTTTAGAGATAGGCAAGGTATCAAAGTGTCTTTATACAGAGAATCCCCTGATTATAATATGTTGCTGGCGTGGTTCCTGTATGTTTGCTGCTCACACATGTTTCAAATTGTTGGAAATGTCAAGCATTGGTTCATGTATTATCTTCTTTAATAGAATAGAAACTTAGGTACACTTAACAACATCGTGAAATTGACAAGATGAATGAATTTGGAATGATTTTGGATCGAAATTGAGTGAGTGTGTGGAGCGAGTTTTGAGTGAATTAAATGGGAGGTAATCTAAGATCGCAAATTCTGTTCATACAAGTCATATAAATAGCGTCACATTTCTTCACGAACCAATCAGACGCTTACAAATTCAATTATGCCAGTGAAATCGCGATTTTTTTTTCTTTGTTGATTGTATCGTTTTTAGTCATTTTGGAGCGTTATTTCTCGATAAACCACCGGAAAGCACTAAAGAAAACTATATAATTACATCAAGTCCTCCGGGTCAAGCATGGATAAATTTCGTTCATTATAAACCTCTTCCCACGTCTGATTCACATCAGGTATATCGACCACTAGAGTTTGGAATTTAGGCACGATTGTGTCGAGTGTAGTGTCGATTGCATATACCGCTAAAATACCCGGTCTCTCATTTCCACATATTATAAGCAAATGCTGTCCGATCTTGGCTGTGATCACGCTTTCAGTTTCAACTCCCTATAAATTTTAATAAATTTATATTTTTGTGCAAAAAAACACGAGAAATAAATGAATAAAGATCCGTACAAAAAGGATATATTTTAAATAACTGTTTTGAATGAATATACTTATCAGACGTAAACAATAGTTAAATGTTAGGAAATGCCTATTCTCTTTTCAATTATTTAGCTAGCAAGTTTATTTTACATATGGATTTCATATTTGAGACCCGTCGCGCCAAAAGGAACCGTCTCGAAAGTACAGATATCCGCCATAAATATTCGTAAAAAGAAAATGGCGATTAGTCCCGTAAAAGATATCGCGAGGTTGACAGGAATAAAACAAAGTACCATCTACAGTTTTGTCAAGAGATACGAGGAACGGGGTGACTTGGAAAACAGGCCGAGATCAGGTAGGCGGAACGAGTTTACAGACCGAGACTCTCGAAGACTTTCGCTTTGTGTACGAAAGCATCGTCGTAGGACTTTAGCTCAAATAACCCACATCTATAATGAAGGTAGTGTTAGACCTTTCTCTCAGAGGGCTATTGAAAGAAACTTCATTCGCTTTGGTTCAACAAACGACTAGTGAAGAAGCGGATCAGATTAAGGAAGATCAACAGAAGAAAATCGTGTTTCTTGGTGTCGAGGGAATTTAAGCAAGACTGTTGATGAGTGAACAGTGATTTTCAGTGATGAATGGAAAGTTGTGATTGGCTAGGATTCTCGTGTCAGTTTTTGGAGAAAAGTTGGAGAAGAATGGTTGACGGATTGCGTATGTCCACCATCCCAGTTTGATGATCTGGGGATGCATTACCTTCTACGGGGTTGGAACTATTACAGTTATAGAAGTTAATGTAAATATTGCAAAAAACATTAACATCCCTGACAATAATTTGTGGCCAGTAATTGTTCGGCATTTTCCCACTAATAACTACATATTTCAGGACGACAATGCACCGGTACATAGAGACCGCTCTGTTCAAGAGTTTCGCATAGAAAATGACTTAAGATCAATGAACTAGCCAGCACAAAGTCCCGATCTCAATATGATAGAAAATTGTTGGTGGAAACTCAAAAAAGAACTGCAAAATCGTGTCTGTAAAATTAACACTACCAAAGACGTAGAAAACAACATAAGAGGTATATGGACAAAATTACCAGTGTTTTACATTCAGTCACTTAATGGGAGTATCCCAAGGAAAATTTTACGAGTAATAAGGAATAAATGAAACATAACAAAGAATTAAAGGTAAGTGAAAGTAAATTAAGCAAATTATATATCCATTTGAAACATTACAACAAGTGATTGATTGATTGGGAGCCATCTTGTTTTTACGAATATATATGGCGGATAACTGTAAGTAATGTGCCGCATCGGGTCAGATTGCGCGGTGTGAGCAGACTGACCAGGGTCGAAAGTTTTCGCATCTAACTGAATATACAATGATTATTTCTACATGCCAATGAATTATTTTTGAAGTTTGGCTCTTAGTTGAACTTTGCTGAATCTATTACTTTTACCAAATAAACTTAAAGACAAAAGTTCTGCCCGGTTTTGATTTTTGTTCAAAAGTTTTTAATTTGAAAGATTTTTTTGAAAATATTTTTTGGCATTTTTAGCAAAATCTTCAAAACAAATGGAATTTTTCTCCCATATTGGTTCACAAATGGCGTCGATTTGGTCCTATCGACGTTAATGACTTTTTTTCTCGTAGCTTACGACAAAGAAAATTAAGGTTTTGCATGAGAACCCTCCTGAATTTATAACCCATTTTGATAACACTGAAAAAGATGGTAGAAAATTGTTTGTTTTTTTCAGAAACGTAATTTTCATTTCAGCAAACGGTTTATTTTTTTGCCGGTTAGTTTTTTGATCTTGAAGTAAAGAAGATTGCTGAATTTTAGGGTTCACCAGACCATGTTTGAAACAACAGTTGAAACAACGTTGTGCTGAACTATTTCATATTTATAAGAAAAAATCTATGCACAATGTCATTTAGATAGATAGCGTGTACAAGTACGTACGATTTTTTTTTCATTTAATGTTGCCCTCGCTTGGAATTGAACGAATCATTACCAGACAATCTAACGTGCACACATCAACTGTACTCACTCTGTTATCAGATCTGGTGTCTACAGAGTTTACACCTCCGATAAAATCTGGCGGATCGTAATCGCTGTTAAACAGATAAGGCAACAATGTGGCCGTCCTTCTGGCTATTTCATCACCGCTGTCATACACGAGTTCCAGTGTATCTGCTCTACGAATTGAGAAACTTCGTCCTCCGAATGTATACAGTTTGTCAAATTGACCCGTACTGTCGTTAAAACCAGTCTTTGTTGTTATTATTAGACGTCCTTAAATGCAAATATTCTTTAAAATTTATCATTCTGCACAGATATGTGTATACAGTGGGACATCTTTGTTGCTCTTTAGACAGATAAAGGCATTTAATACTACAAAACTTAGGATATACATTATTTGAAAAGCTGTATTAGAAAAGTAAATAGATAAATAAAGTTTACAATTAAAAAAAAAGATAATCCTGTACAAATGGAAATACTTATTATTTCCTACCAAAAATTTTGAAAGTATTCATTACGCGAATTACGAGAAGAAAGTATCAATGCTGGTATTATGCTATATTGGTAAATTTCACGTTTTCAATTAAATTACATTTTGTTTACTTGTTAAATGTGCAACTATTATAAGTAGTTTTTCACTAATACTGGAATAATAATACGTTTCATGGGCAAATTCGATTGAATTAAAAATAAGATATACATATATACTGCATGGCCTTGTGCATTCGTTAACCAGTGTTTGCTATGACAGTGTGATGATGACATCACAAAAAATAGAGTTGTGACGTTTACGACGACCAGGGGTCTGTTTTACTAATATTCTTACAAAAAATTAATCGTAAGTCAAAATCACAAATAATATCTGGTGTTTTCATACATAGTTAGAATCTGCCTTGCAATATCTCATTGGAATCGTCTTTAGAAGACGATTACAATGAGATGGTACATGGTAGAATTCCATATTAGTTATTTCTGTAGAAGCAACTTGAATTTTTGACCTACGCAAAAGTTGATCGTAAGATGTCTAGTGAAACATGCCCCAGATGCTTATCATAATAGCAGAATTGCTCCGTCTTTTAAGAATTTTAGAAAACCAAATTGGACCGAAATAATGATCAGGTTTGAATATAATGCAGGAATAATGCATTCCCTATGTACCTTATGTCTATGGACTATTTCTGCTCCGTGAAATTGGATTTTTTTTAAAAAAAGCTTCCTTTTTGCTCGATTTCGTTCTTGCAGAAATAATTTTTCAAATTAAATATTTGGCGAACGCAAAAATAGCTTTTTTTATCAGTCAAGTAGAGCATTAATTGTTCGCCGAACGACGAAAAATCAAGTAATGCACTTAATGAAAAAAGGAATCCTTGTATAATACCTAGGTTTTCTTCCATCTGCAACATATTTCTTACAGTTTCGCTGGGTTCTGAAAAACACATTGTATCGTGATTAGCGATTAAGAATTCTAAAGTCATGGTATAAAAACAATATTTTAAATGTGATGCACATGAATGTAATTATATGTAAATATCTTTGTTTTAAACCTTTGTCAAGCTGAAGAGTATTCAGTGGAAATTGTATTGAGATCAAAGTGCTGAATGGCTTGCCTGGTAGTCACGTGAAAAATGACGTGTTTTAATAAATATTGTGACAAAACTTTCATTTTTGTCCTATTCTTGCATTTAAGTAAAAGGAAAAATCGTTTGTTTTTTGTGTAAGATCAAGAACGCTTTCCGTTTAAAGAATATAAATCAATCCAACACCGATAAAAACAATTTTCATCTATTTATACATGGTTTTGGGGTGTTTGGCAATTTCTGAACTTCTTGATCAATCGATAGTCTCTAAAATATACCAAACACCTTCTTATAGATGTGTGATGATTCCTATATACCCCATTTGCCGGAGTATTATTAAAACTTTAAACTATTTACCAAATGTATTTGAGAGATTAACATTCCCAACTCTGACTTCCTCTGAAAAACTATGAATTTCCTTAGTGTCGCCCTCATTCGCTGTTAATATATAATCTATTCCGTTGAGGGTAAATCTGTGGATGACGTCTGGTTGGTATATACCGAGAACTGGCCAGGGGTTAAAGTTGATTCCTGTTTTAAATCGTTAATCAAAGCACGTTAGATAAGTGGCCATGAAATACATAATTCATTATACAAGTAACCCAAAAACAGATGAGAACTATGGTTTGCTATGGTGTTCCGCTTTACTACAAAAATCTACTTAAAGACGCCTATGCTTCAGAGAGACGCGTTCTTAGATAATATGAGTTAAGCGTACGTCCATTATGAACGCTAAACCTTAAAAAATACTGATGCACGCCCGAAAATTTTACTTTTAAATTCCGTTTCATTTGTCAGTAAAATTAACGCGTGCATCTACGTTTTGTTCTGTTCGCGAATTATACACAGCTTTACGCGTGCACTTGCGTGCAAAGCAGGGTATAAATTGAAAATTGGAAATAGTTTGCACCCTTTTGTCATCATGAACGTAGAGCTGAAATCGATTTATTTAATACGCGATTAAATTCAATTTGTTATGTATTGAAATAATATTCTTGCAGATATCCAAAGTTATACATACCTCCATCCTTGTCACTAGGATCAAGCTTAAGTTGAGACCAATCTTTAAATCCTAACCCAGTAATATTAAGTATTTCCTCGGTCTGCATATCGACTGTTAGTATTGCGTTGTTTTCCTGTAGGATCAAAATTAAATGTTATGTTAGCTTTTTTCAATGCTATAAAACCAGTCTGAGTTCATGATGACAAAACGATGCAAACTCTTTGACCCGTTTTGTCATCCCAAACACCGGGCTGTTATGTTTTGAAATACATTTGGATCATTACACATCAACATAAATCTGAAAGGTTAGCAAAACAAAAGGGATAATCGTAAACTTATTTTGATGAGAATCTGATTGCCAAGGAAGAAAATCGCGATGACAAATGTGACAGAAACCCTAGGAATCAATTGTTAGTTGTTCATGCCGAGCGATTTGCCTGAAACATTGCTCTAGGAGGCGTTCAAGCAAACATTTTTACAAATATAACTAAAAATATAAGCACTTGTACTAGGTTTACGAATTTATACGAGAGTACACAATGATTTTTTGCCGACTGGAAAAAGATCACACGAGCAGAAGACAAAAAAAGTACAACGTCTTGAAAAAATAGGACAGAGTACTTGCATAATGAATAAGGTCAAGAAAGATAGAACATTCACTGGGCGTATTAAGGTGTGGGTTTTTTTACAACACTAGATCTACATCCTTTGGTGCATTTGTTATATATTTATGAATCCTAATTCAAAAAGCTTTTTCATACAACTATACCATACGTGAATTGATTTCACAAGTATTTTAAAACGCCCAAAACTTTTAAAGCTGCTCTTTCGCAGATTGGGAAAATGTGATTTTTGAATTTTTTCGTGAAATCAATCGCAATTAACGATCTCATCATGCTGAAGCCTTTTAAATAATAAGATTCAATCTGGTTATGCATGGACAATATTATTAAGTTCCAAAAACGTGCAGCTCGAATAATTTTAAATGAACCAATTGAAACTCCATCAGATGTGCTTTTCCAAAGGTTAGGGTGGATGAAATTTAGTGAAAGAATCAACTATAAAAAAGGTTTTCTTATGTACAAAATTATTAATGAAGATAATGGTCCAAAATATCTTAAATCAAAGTGTATCCAAATATCTGATACAAGGGACAAAAGACTAAGATCATCATCAAACAATGATTTGAAAGTGCCTATGCCAAAGTTGGAAATTTTTCGAAAAGCTTTTCAATATTCAGGTCCTAAGCTATGGAATACTCTTCCTCAATCAGTAAGAGAGTCTGATTCAAAAAGGAAATTCAAATCCAATTACATACATTGGAAATATCCTCAAGGCATCCATAAGGCATAAGTTAGGTTTCAATTGATGTAAAATTACTGACTAGTATATTGTAAATCTTTAAAAGTATATAAAGCCTAAGACCAGCATTTGTTTACAAATTTTACTTATATATTTGTTCCTAAGATTATCACCATAATCAGTTTACAGGACTTGTGTTATTGTCAAAAGTTACTATGTTGTGTGTATATAAGCTATTTACTTTCTTTGTTTAAATTCTTTGTTTATGTATCAATAAGATAAAATCTAGGTAGAGCATTTAAGCTACTAATGTTTCAGAACGTTTAATGTCTCTTTGTCTACATTTTATTCTGTCTAACCTTTGAATGTTAAACTGACCCTCAATATTAATTTTACAGTACAGCATTAGTTCTGTAACGGCTATTTGAATTATTAAACAAATATTCAGTATGTATGGATATAGGTATATGTATACATATATTTGTATATGGGTACATCTATATGTATATGTGTGTTGAATTACATTTATATTTTTTTACTTTTAACACTTAAAAGTACTAATAACTTGAACCAGTCTTAATCATTTCCCTCTGTTCAACTATATGAAAACAAAATGGTATAACTAGAAACTGTTGGTGACATCATCTTTCTTATCTTACCACATTATTTTCCATTATTGAAATAGAAAATCTTTATTTCAAGTATAATATCAAGCTGTTGTTATATCACTCTAAAAAGGTATATTGAATAAGGCAACAACAAAATGTTTAATTGTTATTTCTATTAATTTTTATAATCTTAGCCCTTATAATTGATATATCATTGTGTAATTCAATTAACCCAATTCAAGACAACACAAAATTTAGAATGGTCTAGATCAAAGGATGCTGCTTATGACAAATTTAATTTAATGAAACTTTAAAAACCTTTGTCTTCATGGTAAGAAAACATTTTGGACAATGATTGAACGGCTAATAACAAGCAATTTCTTCAAATTCCTCAATGTTTTCGAAAGCTTTTTTACTTCAGGGACATCATAAAGATGGATTGTTTTTTGAAATGGGTTAATAAATTTTCATTTGTGTATAACATTGTGTAAATATCTGTGTATAATCTCTGTATATCCAATATTTTGAGGTCCATATGGAAGATTGGGAAACCAAATATGTAGCCTCTTTAAATAAAGTCGTTATTATTATTATTATTATTAAAGAAAGGCCGATATTCCTGAATTTAGCGAAATTTATCCTTGAAAAATAGAGCAACTACTAACGCCTAGAAATTTATTATTCAATTTCGAGCCAACTATTTATGCACGTGCATTCCACATGTTTGTCTTATTCAATCAAATATTGAGGTAAAAGTAATTGACAGCTGTAAAGTTTATAACAATACTAGCAAAAATGAAAGATTATTCACAGAAAAGAACAACTTTGAAATTTATGGACTGGAAATTAATAGACTGGATCCCTTACTGATTTTGCCGCTTCGAAAAAATAAGTTACAAAATTATTGAAATATGTTGTTTTAAGTTCTATTGCCCTTGGGCCATTCTTAATCATCTTTAAATACACACATTTCCAAATCTAAGAACAAGTTTTCATTTTTTCAATGAAAAACTATGAAAGAGCAGCTTTAATTGGCCAAGACCAAAGCTGCGTTATGGGTGTCAAACAATGCTCGAGAAGAACGTGGTGTAATTGGAAAACAGTTTGTGCCGTCTTAAACGCAGGGTTGGTCTGTAGATAGACTGACCAACCAACCTACAGACGACACTCTAACCCATAGGCAAAGCAAAATTTGTGCGTTTGGTTTTTTTTGTGGGGGGAGAGAGTCCTAATATTTTTTCCAGTTCCTTTTGCAGATCTTCATAAATGTAGTGTTCCTTTAGCCACACCAACCGTTTAAGAGATCTTTATAGATCATACTTGAAAGATTTGTACAATATGGGTTGTAACTATTTATGCCAAGCAAAAGTTCTTCAATTGATTGATCCAATTTTTAAAGAGAAGAAAATTTAGGTGAATTGTGGAAGAGTTGCGACACACAACAGATATGAGACGTTCAAAATAGCTCGCCTTGAAACTCCTTGGAACAATGACGCGGAATGTTCTCTATAAGAGAATAACTTTATATCGAATGAAAAATGTTGAAGCGCTTTTTCACAAAATTGATAAAATGAATATAAAAAATCCAACAACGTCTTTTCTAATATTTATTCATTCATAAAAATTGAAAAAAAAAAACAACCCTCATTGGGGTTTCTAGCAGAAATGCAAGTTTCTAAAAATAACCGCACTATGTCATTGTTCTAGAAATATAATGTGATATCATAAGAAAATTATCTAATGGGTTGTTATCACACGGATATCTGTATGGTTATAAGATAAATCCTTAACACTTACAAGAATTTCAAGTTCAACCAATAAATATCAAGTGACTGGAGATGGGAGTTACCGGAAGAGAAATAAATTATTTAAAGGGATTAGAGCAAAGAATTATCTGCTCTTCCATACACTTTATTAATCTATAATTGAAATTTGAGAATTGGAATAATCAGATCTTTAAATTATTTTATCAATGTTAAGCCTGTAAAATATATTACCTGTAGTGAAATGTAAGCAATTGTCTCATCATGATTGAAAGTGATATATTCTGGTTCCAAATCCTGAGCAAACGTATTGTTTTCCATGAAAACATATCGGACACCAGATTCTTCAAGTTCGGCGAGTCTGTAAAAAGTGAAACACGAGTGACAAGTGGCGTTTATCTACATGCTTATCTACAGGTTGTTCAGATGTCACGATCTGGCAATATGCAATTAAAGAAGTTGTTTAATCAAGTCAATTTACGAGTACTTATGTAGGGAAGGCGGATTCATTGATTTGGGTTAATTGTCGCTTATAAATCTTTTAGTATCGTAGCGGTTGGAGCATATAATGGATTTCTGATATTTCTCACACCAGTATTACCACTTAAATCTGTCCTACCTTCTAGCTGCAAGCTCAAATAATTTAACGATTATTATTCCATCGGCGAAAAAAAATAGGGGCTTTCGTCGTCACGTCAGAAAAACAAAAGTCCTAAATGATAAGATTTGTTTTATCTCCGCCATCCAGCCGTAAACATTTTCTTTAAGGATCTTTTTCATATGCTGTCTTAAAAATTTCAATTTTAAGCAGGCCTTGAACTTGAAATTCCACACTTTGTTATGGGGCACGATAAAATTCCAGTGTAAACTTTAAAAACACAAATGACTAAATGATAAAGGAAATTCAAACGTAGAGCGTTTAACCTTGCCACGCTTACCCCGGAATATTCCTGCTTTTGTAAGAGTTACAGACAAAGATCAGTCTACACACACGTGTAGTCTGATCTTTGTTTGTATCACTTGATGATTTCTTAACCAGAAAAGCTTTTGAAATAATCAGAAGGAAATACAGACTCAAAATATGTGAATCCATTGCTGTTTTAGTATTTCCATTTTAATGCAATTTTGCCAATTTTTTTTATTTGTCATGACAAGGGTTAAATTGGGTTTATAGAACTCACTTGGAGTTAAATGCCTCTAATGTCAGAAGTTTGTACGTGAAGCTGTCTGTTGGCGTTGTATTAAATTTGATGATACCAATACCACCTAATGGATCAACGACCTGTGACGAACTATCAATAAATGGTACTCCTTCAACGGCAACGAAGACTCTTGCACAGCTTGATGTAGGGAGGACCATATCCGGTAGTGGACCGACTTAAAAATGAATAAAGGATATTGAATGAGTGGTCATTAAATAAATTTCTTAAACGAAACTTTTATTAACAGATTCAAACGAGGCTTAATAATTCTCACACAGATCTGTCCTACGTTCAGGATGGCGAAACGTCGCAAATTGTTTGCCAATTTTCCCGTTTTGCATGTGCATATCTGTGCAAAGCGGGGTAAACTAGGAACAAGAGGGCCATAGTGGCCCTTAATCGCTCACCTGAATTAACAATCTTAAAAGGTTTTTCTAAGATTTGACTCCGTGACCTAGTTTTTGACCCCACTTGACCCAATTTCAAACTTGTCCAAGATTTCATCAAGATAATCATTCTGACCAATTTTCAGGATATTGGGCTATAAATATGGCCTCTAGAGTGTCCACAAGTTTTTTCTTAGATTTTACCCCGTGACCTAGTTCTTTACCCCACTTGACCCAATTTCAAACTTGTCCGAGATTTCATCAAGATAATCATTCTGACCAATTTTCAGGTTGATTGGGCTAAAAATATGGCATCTAGAGTGTCCACAAGGTTTTTCTAAGATTTGACCCCGTGACCTAGTTTTTGACCCTACTTGACCCAATTTCAAACTTGCTGAGATTTCATCAAGATAATTATTCTGACCAATTTTCAGGTTGATTGGGCTAAAAATATGGCATCTAGAGTGTCCAAAAGGTATTTCTAAGATTTGACCCTGTGTTCTGACCAATTTTTAGGTTGATTGGGCTAAAATATGGCCTCTAGAGTTTCCACAAGGATTTTCTAAGATCTGATCCCGTGACCTAGTTTTTGACCCCACTTGACCCAATTTCAAACTTGTCCGAGATTTCATCAAGATAATCTTTCTGACCAGTATTCAGGTTGATTGGGCAAAAAATATGGCCTCTAGAGTGTCCACAAGATTTTTCTAAGATTTTACCCCGTGATCTAGTTTTTGACCCCACTTGATCCAATTTCAAACTTGTCCGAGATTTCATCAAGATAATCATTTTGACCAATTTTCAGGTGGATTGGGCTAAAAATATGGCCTCTAGAGTGTCCACAAGGTTTTTTTAAGATTTGGCCCTGTGACCTAGTTTTTGACCCCACTTGATCCAATTTCGATCTTGTCCGAGATTTAATCAAGATAATCATTCTGACCAATTTTCAAGTTGATTGGGCTATAAATATGGCCTCTAGAGTGTCCACAAGTTTTTTCTTAGATTTTACCCCGTGACCTAGTTTTTGACCCCACTTGACCCAATTTAAAACTTGCTGAGATTTCATCAAGATAATCATTCTGACCAATTTTCAGGTTGATTGGGCTAAAAATATGGCATCTAGAGTGTCCACAAGGTTTTTCTAAGATTTGACCCCGTGACCTAGTTTTTGACCTCACTTGACCCAATTTCAAACTTGCTGAGATTTCATCAAGATAATTATTCTGACAAATTTTCAGGTTGATTGGGCTAAAAATATGGCATCAAGAGTGTCCACAAGGTATTTATAAGATTTGACCCCGTGTTCTGACCAATTTTTAGGTTGATTGGGCTAAAATATGGCCTCTAGAGTGTCCACAAGGATTTTCTAAGATCTGACCCCGTGACCTAGTTTTTGACCCCACTTGACCTTATTTCAAACTTGTCCGAGATTTCATCAAGATAATCATTCTGACCAGTTTTCAGGTTGATTGGGCAAAAAATATGGCCTCTAGAGTGTCTACAAGTTTTTTCTAAGATTTTACCCCGTGATCTAGTTTTTGACCCCACTTGACCCAATTTCAAACTTGTCCGAGATTTCATCAAGATAATCATTCTGACCAATTTTCAGGTTGATTGGGCTAAAAATATGGCCTCTAGAGTGTCCACAAGGTTTTTCTTAGATTTGACCCTGTGACCTAGTTTTTGACCCCACTTGATCCAATTTCGAACTTGTCCGAGATTTCATCAAGATAATCATTCTGACCAATTTTCAGGTTGATTGGGCAAAAAAATTGGCCTCTAGAGTGTCCACAAGATTTTTCTAAGATTTGACCCTGTGACCTAGATTTTGACCCCACTTGACCGAATTTCGAACTTGTCCGAGATTTCATCATAATAATCATTCTGATTATTTTCAGGTTGATTTGGCTAAAATTAAGGCCTCTAGAGTGTCCACAAGGTTTTTCTAAGATTTGACCCCGTGACCTAGTTTTTGACCCCACTTGACCCAATTTCGAATTTGTCCAAGATTTCATCAAGATTGTCATTCTGACCAATTTTCAGGTTGATTGGCCTAAAAATATGGCCTCTAGAGTGTCCACAAGGTAAATGTTGACGACGGACGACGGACGACGGACATCAAGTAACCCCAAAAGCTCACCTTGAGCACTTCGTGCTCAGGTGAGCTAAAAAAGTTTGCGCCGTTTTGTAATCCTTAATTTGGGCTATTCTTTTTCTGCAGAAATAAAATATGTCTCATTACCGTTTCTAAACCTATGAGAAGAACATAGGTACTTTTTCAGAATAAAATTTATTCAGATTCCTCAGGGCGATATTTCGCGCGATATTGTTGAAATTCTACAACGTCGTGTAAACTATGAACTCTTTATTTAATAAAGAAAGAGCACATCAAGAGTAAGCTTTTTGAAATTCAAGAGTCATTTACCCCCTCACTGTTAAAAGTTTGGGTCAACATTGTAGGAAATGTATTAGGGTCATAAATTGGATTTGTTTGTTTGAATGGGGTTTTACGCCGCTTTCAACAATTCCGCAGTTTTATCGCGGCGGCCCGAGCACAATGGGTTCCTGGTATTATTCTCACCTGTCTTACCATTACACCCTTTCCTAACCTGCGACTGCTATCTCTTATAGGTCATAAATTGGAAATTGGGGGGTCGAACCGTGGTTTTAGGGTCAATAACGAGTCCTAAACCTTTGTATTATTTCCTGTAGGTACTTACCAACTATAGTTTGAACCAATGTCAGATTGTTTGTAGTCTCATTGTATGTTTCGTATACATTGACGAAACCTTCAGTTCTATTATCCAAGTTGTCAAAAGAAACGAACACGAAGTCGCCGCACACTTCAACATCTTCAACAGTAGCATTGTCAAAAGAAAGTCGAAGAAGGACTGTCAAACCGGAATGGGGATCTGACATGTCAATTACGTGTATGTTGTTGCTGCCTGAAACACGAATATAAAGCTTGTGTACATGGGTTTTCTTAAATAAAGTAATATAATAGTTACAACTGAAAAAAAGGACAACCGTTCCCCTCATTCTTAGTGCTTGTTTGCTCACATACATTAATAGGCTATACATACAGAGCTAAAGACTTGTCCCGGGGCTGAAACTTTTCGGTATGTCAGTGCCCTGCTATCCTGACCGCTGTACAAAAAGGTTATTCAAGAAAGCTGATCTCTATAGTGAAAACTATAATGATAACTGTGAAATCGTATACACTCAGATGGCATTAAAGAATTAGTTTTCTAGCTGAAGAAATGACGTTGTAATCCCGTCATTCATTACAGTGTGCCTTAAAAGAACGACTTGATTATGTTCGGTTTCAGCAAATTACAACCGTTTTAAGTCGAAATAATTTTACAAACCAACGGAATACAGAATCTGGGCCTTAGGATCATAAGCTATTTGGGATGCTGCGTCTCTATCCAGCTCGAACGTTACCGGGTCGTAGGTAAACGGCAAGAACAACGTGGCAATCTTCTCAAACATCACAACTGTATTTGAATGATAATAAGGGATATGTTGTTTTCTTAAATTGTTTTAATTAAGGCATGAAGCTTCTAGACTAAATAAATGCAACCAAAAAGTGAAAAATGATTGCATTAATTTTTGTGACGCAATAACGTTACCAAGCATCGTCTTTGTAGATTGCGGTGATTTTTTTCCGAAAACTATTTGTAGTTAAGCGGCTCCTTTGTTAAGGTGATCATTTCTTTTTGTTCGTTTTATACAATAAAGGTAAATGCAATGTGAAATTGACCATAATTCCGATCAAAAATTGCATTCAAATTTTAAGTCGCTAGAAAAAAGCAATCTCACGGACACTGAAATAAGCGTTCGATGTGTTCGTGAAGACATTAAAACTATTTATATAACAATTATGCATATTTTTTTTAAGATAGGTATAAAATATCACTAATTTTGTGACTCTGGGATAAAATTAGCGATATTTGATTATAACTCTCTTATTATTCACTGATCGCATCCATTCAATTTCATTTTGAAAAAGATCTACTTCCAATATTATTCACCGTGTCAATTTCACGGTGTTCTTAACGGTAGCGTCATTCCAAGGTTGAGGGTAACTTTTACGTCGTAATATTCAAGCTTTAGTTGCGACGCCGATTCATGTTTATATTTGTTACTACATGTTGTAATTATAAATGAGTGTTCTTATTAGTCAAGTATCAGATCGCTGCTGTGAGTAAAAGATCGATTCGCCAACTACAGTTAACAACATCGTGAAATTGACAAGGTGAATGATTTCGAATGATTAAGGAATGAAATTGAATGAGTGTGCGTAGCGAGTTTTGGGTGACTTTAATGGAAAGTTATCCAATATCGCAAGTTTAGATCAGGATAAACAAAATAGGCGATATTGATTACCTCCCTTTAATAAAATATGCATACAATTTCTATAGATGGCTTTCTATTTCTTCAAGAATCTATCACAGTCTTACAATGTGAATTATGTCAGTGAAATCGCGATTTTTCTCTATCCAAATTTATTTTGCATGACGTTGCTGGTTGTTTATTTTTCAATTGGTTTGAGCGTTTTTGAAAGGTATGAGTGAGTGTTTGGAATGAATGAATGGAGCCCTTGTTGAGCGATTTAGAATGGTTTTGATTGAGTCGAATGTCAATTTTACGATGTTACTAACTGTAAACCACTCGTTTAAAATGCGATAAGTCTTGCCTTCATCATTTTCAACTATTTGTTTCAAACATTTTCGTTAATGGACGACTAAATGATGTGGATCCGTAATAATTTCGCAGCTCACGATCTTTGAAAAAAAACCCGATGTTTACTGATAAAATCATTAGTAAAATTCGGTTTACACAATAAAAGTTCATAACTTCCGAAACGTGGCGGAACTTTTGCGGGTCCACAACCTTAACGTCGCAATTACAGTTTTCATGAGGTGATGTGACGACGCTTAGATCGATCATTCACGATGTGCTGTATTTTTTCATGTCCATAACCATAGACGTAACTAGGATTTTGAAATTCATACACACTCACAATGCGACCAGCACAGGATATATAGGCTAAAGGCGATATGTGGACTTTGGCGAAAGATGAATGTCCTCCGTCCGCGACCTTTTTCTATGATTTAAGCGTTGGTTAATAATCAAAACATCATAAGGACAGCTTGAATAAGCTGTGGTTTCGATGTTATGAGCATTCATCAACGACATTTTTCGAAAGAGAATTTATTTCTTTTAAGCACTTGTGTAAACTGTGTACTGGTGGTTACGACCTTGAATGACCATATACCTTTGAGATAAAATACTATTTTTAAAATGTCTTAGGGTGTGATGTGACATAGGTCAGGGGGCCTATAGACCCTTCAATTACCTGAGCAGGCGGCAACACCCATCCATCCGTGAGCTGTACATGTGATTTGAGAATTGTTCGTAGGCTTGTAGGTCCCTTTGCAACACTTGAGACTTGCAGTGGCATCTAGGACAGTCGAATCACTGTCAAGTTCATAAAATCCATTCGCTACATGTGGTGGGGCTCCGCAATCAGCTAAAGAAAATAAATTAAAGAAAATTGTCATTTTTTTTTCATTGTGAAGTCAGATTTTCTCAAAAACCAAAATGAGTGAACATATTTCATCGTTCGGATACCAAATCCAAGCAACCTGCCAGTGCAATAATCTTGCATTATACCATGGTATATAATATTGATCGGGATAAACTCAGTACCTTACTTTGACTCTAATAAATACTATTCTAGTGTACTATTTTTTTTTAAATATAATACGAGTAAAAGATACACTTGGTATGTGCATCGAGACTGATCGTGCTGAATCGAGAGTAGATAAGTTATAAAACCAGCTTTTGTCTTAAGTCAAGGTTTTCCCGGGCGAGATCATTTGCAAACACCCTTAAAATGCTTGTTCGCACCTACGCGAAAAGCAAATATGCAGGTTTCAGGAAACATTTATGTTGTGAAAAATACCTTAACCCTATTGAATACTAAAAACTTACGTATGCAAACGGCTTGAGGGGTGGAGTAATTACCACTTTTTCTACACGAAATCGATGTCATTTTTGATGAAGGCGCAAATCCATCATTGCAAACCAAGGTTGCTATGGAACCCACAGCGTCTCCAAACTGCTGAACAAACATACCATTAGGGTCACTTGGAAGTGTTTCGCACGCTGAAAAATCAAATGTTTGTAGAACAAAATGAAAATGTACCGTGTGTCTAACATTTGCGCCCATTAATAACATCGTAAATTGAGAGTTGCCTCAAGTAAAACCATTCTAAATTGTTCACTCAGCCCTTCATTCATTCGTTCCAAACACTCATTCAAACCATTTAAAAACGCTCCAAAATCACTTAAAGGATATAATAAGTATAAGTGAAAGAGTATGATTGATTTATGGCGAAAAGGTAATGCTCTTTTAGAACTAGTTTGCATATTTCATCCAAGGGAAGTAATAAACATCGCTAATTTTGTTTATCCCGGACCAAATTAGCGATATTTAATTACCTCCCCTAATTTTACTCAAATTCCCCTATTCGCACTTGTTCAATTCCATTCCAAAATCAATTACTTATCCTTCAGCTTGTCATTTTTTCGATGTTACTAAATGTAGTTTTCTAACAATGAAGTTACACTATCTTACGTCTTTAATCAAAAGTTTCACCCACAAAGTATTTTTAATCAAAATAGTTGTATAATGTGTCCCCTTATTGTATATTACGGAGACTATAACCCGTCCATTTATTTTTCTGTTAGCAAAATCATATCATTTAGATGTATTAATTTGATATCAGAGTTTAAAAAAATGGAAATAAAATCAGAATGCACTTATGCTATTCATCATAATCTTCTTTTTCTTGTGGGATTCTGTCAGAAATTCGACGATATGACTTGTTTCGAAAGCTGTTAACCTTGTTGGCTTGGTTTTTATGATAGATTAACAAGTCACCAATTGGTTCAATACATAATAAATATATGTTCAGATTAATGTGCTGGATGAGGCATCAAACCTTTTTAAAAAAAATGTACAATAAGACAAAATACTTCTTTTTTCTTCTGGGACATAGACATTCAACCAAAAAATAACATAGTGTGCAAAACTCGATCTCTTAGGTGCAAATCACAGTATTCATTATATTACATAGAATTTTTGGTAAAGACAAAAATCACTTAGTTTTAGAGTTATCCCAGTACAAAAAAAAAAAAAAAAAAACATTAGGAAAGCCAAAACAGTTTCATAACAATTATGCTACTACAGTTAGGTACATCGTGAAATTGACATTCATCTCAATCAAAATCTAAATCTCTCACTCAGCGCTCCATTCATTCATTCCTAACGCTCACTCAAACCACTCAAAAACACTCCAAAAATAACTAAAAAAGATATTATTAACAGTTACATTCAAACAAATATAAATAGAAGAAGCAAATCGCGGTTTCACTGACATAATTGAAATTCTAAGCGTCTGAATAGTTCTTTAAGAAATAGGAAGCTACGAGTATTTATAGAATTTCTTTATATATTTATTAAAGGATTCCTCCTGAACAAAATTTGCGGTATTGAATAACCTCCCATTAATTTCACCCAAAGCTCACTTATTATTCTCATTCATTTTTTATTCCAAAATTATTCATCTTATCAATACCACGACGTTGTTAACTGTAATCTCTAACAATCTATAAGTAGAATTCGCTATTTTGACTAGTTAATTGTATACATGTACCAATGTAATGCAATCACAAGTCAAAATAGCGAATTTGAGTAATATCAATGTTTTTCCCACTGGTGTCACATATTTTGTTTATAACAGACCATCCAAAATACACGGAGCCAAAATAAAAAGTATCCATCCAAACGAAACTTCAGATTCTTAAAAAAGTACACGTAGAAATTCAATGGAATATATTGCAAAATCACGCTGGACCATTTGAAATTAAATTTGATTAACTTGATGTGATTGGACGCAGATGCTTCCGAATTATTGGCGTTAACGTAGACAGGGGGTCTTTTTTTATTAATCACAAACTCTCGTTAAAATTGTCAATTGATTTTCTGACAGTGAGTGATATGTCAACTTCATACCTTTTGCCAATATTACGTTGATACGTTACTTGTCAAGAAAACTAATCCCAGATTTCTCTTTTTCAGTTCTAAGCTTACAAAAAAAAACAACAGTTGTATTGCTACGTTACGTTAACGTTCCTTTGTGTTAAATAGAAACCGGCTTTAATCTCAATTAAAACTGCTCGCTGTAAACCAATATAGACTTAAATGGTAATTTATTCGAATTTAAAGTTTGACGTTTTCAAAAGTTAAAACATTTATTTCGCTTCTGTTGTGAAATGGTGGTTAGGACGCGTGGAGAAAATGCATCTACCGGTATTGGCGAATTTGGCGTGACGTCTTCCAACTTGCATTAATGAATTGAAAAAGGCGAAAAACAAAACTACTCTATCGGAAATGGTCAACACACGTCTTTATTGCTCTTTTCATTCAACTGAAGCCCGTAAAATATCCTCAACGTTTGACAAGATTTGAACATGCATGTTGTCAAGTTTTTCACAGTCTTGTTTCAATACCGCATGCTACAGAATACAACTATTGTTTGATTTTCTTAAGCACGGATATTTAGATATTGCATTCATTTGATAAGAAACTCAAAATCGAACACGTGACGTACATCGAAGTATAAAGCAAAGATTTCGATATTTCTTGAATAACACCAAATAAAATAAAGTAATTTCGAATAGATTGATGAACCTCAGCCAGTCCTAGGTATTTTAAAAACACGGGAAATTGTGGTATGGCCACGAGTAGGGGTGAACTGAACTCAAATAAAAAAAGTGAGTTAACGGTACTTAATTACGAAAACAATCATCTGTGTACTGATAGTGTAAGGAAACTCACCACTAAAACTAGTTTTTTCTTCCTATCGATATCCATTGCTTATGAAGTCGGTGTCGAAAGCATATAACTTTTACCCGATGACACCTGACGTATGCCTATGTGAAGTCGAGGGTTTGTAAAATGCAAGTAGTTATGCGTTTCTTTGCACTTACAGTTTAGTCAGAGAGTGTGACAACTAAAAAAACGACGGTCCAAGTTTATCAATAGTAAACTCGTCTACAGAATGTTAATAAACATTCAAACATCGTGGTTTACCTTTAATTGCCTCACCAGTAAAATTATCAAAACCTTATACCAAGCTTTCGTTAATTTCATCCTATCTGACGTTATGTAAGCGGAACACAATAAGTGACGTCATCATGAATTGTTGCAAGGCAATCTTATGCAAAATGATGCGCCTTCAGAAATGATTCTCATTTTGTCTATTTTTTTTTTTCTTATTTAAGATATAGAATAATCGTTTGTTTTTTCGAGTAAGATCGATTGTTATTTCATATCTTGAAAAACAGATGCTTTGGTTACAATACAGTTTTAATTATTAACTCAATGAACTATCAATCGATCTTACATTAGAACAAACGTTTATCCTGTTTGTCATACAACCAATGTTGAATTTGAAATCAGGAAATTTCGATCTAGTTCGATATTTTATACATGTACTTATTGAATTATTGAGGTTTATTGAACTTTTTCCCTGAATTAATTTTCAACCACAATTTGCCTTCTATACATTTCAATAACAAAGCAATTATAACTCTCAGCAAACCAAAAGCCCAATATCCATTTAGGAGATCGTTTCAGCGTAGAATATGTATTTAATATAATCAAGTTGTCGAGATGTCCTTGATAATAATAACTGAACACAACCTGTAAACGTATTCTGCGTTATTAATTATCTGGCAGGGCGGGGCTTAGCCGTGACGTCATTTGGCGAGTTAACTTTTAAATATTTTGCGTTTATTGTAAAGTTAGTCGGCAATAATCGTAAACGCGTGCAAATAACTGTATTCCGATACCAAAAGGATTCACGTGCTAAGAGAAAGTGAACACATTTCATCATTGGGTTACCAAAGCCTCGTAACTTCAGCTTCGACAAGCTGAAGTTAAGAGGATTTGGTTACCAACCTTCGCTTTACGGTCTCAAGTTAATCATGTTGACTATATTAAGAAGTAAATAATGATGCATAAAGGCTGATTTACCTTAATATAAAGTCCATCGATCCGTTACTTAGGCTCCGCCCTGCCTAGGGAAAAAACGTGGATTATACTTACATTCCTTTTCTATCTTAATTTTAAAAACAGTAATGGTGCCACTCGTTTCACCACTAACCACTAATAACGGTTCACCTTTCGCAGTATCTTGTTCTGGTATATAGCTGGAATATAAGAAGAAAGATTCGATTTATTTTAGAAGAAAGCGACCTTCCTGAACAATTCTCATTTCCGTTATCACTACCCTTTACGTAAAATTTTGATGAGTGAATATTGCAAATTTTATTGCTATATAAGTACAGTAAGTTACATCGTGAAAATTACACTCGTCCCAATCAAAAGCATCATAAATCACTCGCTCAGCGCAAGGTTTATCCAAAGTCCAAAGCGGTAACTCAAACCTTTAATAACCCCTTCAAATCAACCCAAAAGCTTCAAAATCGTTCAACATGTTCCAGGACTTCATAAGAATTGACTTACCCAGTCCAAGATTGCTTTTAAAGCAATTTAAATTTACATAGAAATTTACATAGAACATTTTATTGTTTTTTTTATATTATTCAATGAATTTTTGCTTTATTCGTTCTTGACAAACGAAATAAGAGACAGTATACATGTAATTCTTTAACATCACTAACAACCAAGCCATTCTTGTCCTTCAAGACCTTTCAAAACCATTTCAATCTCAATCACCTAGTCGATTTCATGATATTCTTAACTGTATAATCTATATATTTAATAACATTTAATTTGATTGTATAAGACAAGTTCATTTCATGGAAATATGTGTTATCCTTTATTTTCAGAAAACTATCTAGCATTGCTGCATGTAATACAGGGCCTCAAAAAGCGGTTATTAAACAGGATGGTCCCTTAGTACACGTTTGGTTTACCAGTCAGAAACATAATGTTGAATGAATATGTATGTTAAGGCGAATTTCTCAATTATCTTATGCTGTTAAAACTTGAAAGAATCGCCTCAGTGAAACGATTCCAATGAAGTTGTATACTTGCTGGTTTCGTTGTTTTTTTGTTTTGTTACAGAGTATTCGATTACTATAATTTCAATACCAATAATAACTTCTTTTTAATACATTTTGATTTAAAGAATGGGATTTTGAAAACAGTCCTTTAATTAGAATTGTCAATAAATAGACATAGACCAAAATGGATTTGAAATTGAAATGAACATTGTTTAAATCGAATTTTGTTCTATGGGTGTCATTTCCAACAATTCCAAAATGATGCTAAGCAAATACTCTAGCCAGACTTTGCATCAACTCAGTCTGACCAGAGTCTTCACTTTGCGCTTTAGAGATAGGCAAGGTATCAAAGTGTCTTTATACAGAGAATCCCCTGATTATAATATGTTGCTGGCGAGGTTCTTGTATGTTTGCTGCTCACGCATGTTTCAAATTGTTGGAAATGTCAAGCATTGGTTCATGTTTTCTTCTTTAATAGAATAGAAACTTAGGTACACTTAACAACATCGTGAAATTGACAAGATGAATGAATTTGGAATGATTTTGGAATGAAATTGAGTGAGTGTGTGGAGCGAGTTTTGAGTGAATTAAATGGAAGGTAATCTAATATTGCAAATTCTGTTCATACAAGTCATATAAATAGCGTCATATTTCTTCACGAACCAATCAGACGCTTACAAATTCAATTATGTCAGTGAAATCGCGATTTTTTATCTTTGTTGATTGTATCGTTTTTAGTCATTTTGGAGCGTTATTTCTCGATAAACCACCGGAAAGCACTTAAGAAAACTATATAATTACATCAAGTCCTCCGGGTCAAGCATGGATAAATTTCGTTCATTATAAACCTCTTCCCACGTCTGATTCACATCAGGTATATCGACCACTAGAGTTTGGAATTTAGGCACGATGGTGTCGAGTGTAGTGTCGATCGCATATACCGCTAAAATACCCGGTCTCTCATTTCCACATATTATAAGCAAGTGCTGTCCGATCTTGGCTGTGATCACGCTTTCAGTTTCTACTCCCTATAAATTTTAATAAATTTATATTTTTGTATAAAAAGAAACAAAAAAAAAACCCCACGAGAAATAAATGAATAGAGATCCGTACAAAAATGATATATTTTAAATAACTGTTTTGAATGAATATACTCAGACGTAAACAATAATTAAATGTTAGGAAATGCCTATTCTCTTTTCATTTATTTAGCTAGAAAGTTTATTTTACATATGGATTTCATATTTGAGACCCGTCGAGCCAAAAGGAACCGTCTCGAAAGTACAGATATCCGCCATAAATATTCGTAAAAAGAAAATGAAAAAAATTAGTCCCGTAACGTCGTAGGTGAAAACAAACGTGTCCCGTAACGTCGTATGTGAAAACAAACGTCTTGTTTACTAAGTGATGTGTCAGCTGTGGACCAGATTTATGATTCTGCGTCATCAATGACATGGGGTCGTCACGTGAGGTCGACAGATGACGTCATCTGTCGGCTGTAAATATTCTAAAGGGAGCTCTGTTTACAAATGGGTCGGAAAGGGAAAGAGCTGTCAGTTGAACAGAAAAGTCGGATCGCGGCGCTTTTTGATGCGGGACATAGGAAAAAAGATATCGCGAGGTTGACAGGAATAAAGCAAAGTACCATCTCCAGTTTTGTCAAGAGATACGAGGAACGGGGTGACTTGGAAAACAGGCCCAGATCGGGTAGGCGGAACGAGTTTACAGACCGAGACTCTCGAAGACTTTCGCTTTGTGTACGGAAGCATCGTCGTAGGACTTTAGCTCAAATAACCCGCATCTATAATGAAGGTTCTCTCAGAGGGCTATTGAAAGAAAACTTTATTCGCTTTGGTTCAACAAACGATTGGTGAAGAAGCGGATCAGCATAAGGAAGATCAACAGAAGAAAATCGTGTTTCTTGGTGTGTTTAATACACCGAATAATCGAAAATAAATATACGAAAAAGAATCGTTTAAATTGACTTTTTCCTCTTTACTAAAACGTTTAATTAGAGTATTCTTTCATCTTTAAATCAACTTTTAAAAATGTAAATGGGTTATCAAATATGACCTGTATGTCTATATGATATTATGTTTATATATAATTCGTCTAATATAATATGTCACTTGCTTACAAAAAATAAATAAATAAATAAAAATAAATGAGCAAATTGGGACTATGACGTTCTAAAAGAACGCGCCAAATTAACGCTTTCAAAATATCCGTTATTCTAAACAATCACATCTTTCAATCACTTTGGGGACTTTTCTGTTTAAGATAAAAAACAAAAACAAAAATATTACTTTGAATATTACTGATTCGGACTTAAGACCATTTTTTTCCAAAGGTCACAATATCGCGGTTCAAACAAACCAAATAAAACAAGTGACATATTATAAAATGTAGATATAGACATCTAAAATAATATCATAATGTAAACTTGGTTGAATAAAATATATAAAAAAAAGCATAAGGAAGATCAACAGAAGAAATCGTGTTTCTTGGTGTCGAGGGAATTTAAGCAAGACTGTTGATGAGTGAACAGTGATTTTCAGTGATGAATGTAAAGTTGTGATTGGCTAGGATTCTCGTGTCAGTTTTTGGAGAAAAGTTGGAGAAGAGTGGTTGACGGATTGCGTATGTCCACCATCCCAGTTTGATGATCTGGGGATGCATTACCTTCTACGGGGTTGGAACTATTACAGTTATAGAAGTTAATGTAAATATTGCAAAAAACATTAACATCCCTTACAATAATTTGTGGCCAGTAATTGTTCGGCATTTTCCCACTAATAACTACATATTTCAGGACGACAATGCACCGGTACATAGAGCCCGCTCTGTTCAAAAGTTTCGCATAGAAAATGACTTAAGATCAATGAACTGGCCAGCACAAAGTCCCGATCTCAATATTATAGAAAAATGTTGGTGGAAACTCAAAAAAGAACTGCAAAATCGTGTCTGTAACATGAACACTACCAAAGACCTAGAAAACAACATTAGAGGTATATGGACAAAATTACCAGTGTTTTACATTCAGTCACTTTATAGGAGTATCCCAAGGAAAATTTTAGGAGTAATAAGGAATAAATGAAACACAACAAAGAATTAAAGGTAAGTGAAAGTATATTAAGCAAATTATATATCCATTTGAAACATTACAACAAGTGATTGATTGATTGGCAGCCATCTTGTTTTTACGAATATATATGGTGGATAACTGTAAGTAATGTGCCGCACCGGGTCGGATTGCGCGGTGTGAGCAGACTGACCAGGGTCGAAAGTTTTTGCATCTAACTGAATATACAATGATTATTTCTACATGTCAATGAATTTTTTTTGAAGTTTGGCTCTTAGTTGAACTTTGCTGAATCTGTTACTTTTACCAAATATACTTAAAGACAAAAGTTCTGCCCGGTTTTGGTTTTTGTTCAAAAGTTTTTAATTTGAAAGATTTTTTTGAAAATATTTTTTGGTATTTTTAGCCATATCTTCAAAACAAATGGACTTTTTCCCCCCATATTGGTTCACAAATGGCGTTGATTTGGTACCATCGACGTTAATGACTTTTTCTCTCGCAGCATACGACAAAGACAAAGCAAATTAAAGTTTTGCATGAGAACCCTCCTGAATTTATAACCCATTTGGATAACACTGAAAAAGTTGGTAGAAAATTGTTTGTTTTTCAGAAACGTAATTTTCATTTCAGCAAACGGTTTATTTTTTTGCCGGTTTGTTTTTTTTTTATCTTTAAGTAAAGAGAATTGCTGAATTTTAGGGTTCACCAGACCATGTTTGAAACAACAGTTGAAGCAACGTTGTGCTGAACCCTTTCATATTTAAAGAAAAAATCTATGCACAATGTCATTTAGATAGATAGCGTGTACAAGTACGTACGATTTTTTTTTCATTTAATGTTGCCCTCGTTTGGAATTGAACGAATCATTACCAGACAATCTAACGTGCACACGATCAACTGTACTCACTCTATTATCAGATCTGGTGTCCACAGAGTTTACACCTCCGATAAAATCTGGCGGATCGTAATCGCTGTTAAACAGATATGGCAACAATGTGGCCGTCCTTCTGGCTATTTCATCACCGCTGTCATACACGAGTTCCAATGTATCTGCTCTACGAATTGAGAAACTTCGTCCTCCGAATGTGTACAGTTTGTCAAATTGACCCGTACTCTCGTTAAAACCAGTCTTTGTTGTTATTATTAGACGTCCTTAAATGCAAATTTTCTTTAAAATATGTTTCTGCACAGATATGTGTATACAGTGGGACATTTTTGTTGCTCTTCAGACAGATTAAGGCATTTAAAACTCTTAAACTTAGGATCAACATTATTTGAAAAGCTGTATTAGAAAAGTAAATAGATAAATGAAGTTTACAATTAAAAAAAGAGATAACCATGTACAAATGGAAATACTTATTATTGCCTACCAAAAAATTTGAAAGTATTCATTAAGCGAATTAAGAGAAGAAAGAAAGAATGCTGGTATTATGCTCTATTGGTAAATTTCACGTTTTCAATTAAATTACATTTTGTTTACTTGTTAAATGTGCAACTATTATAAGTAGTTTTTCACTAATACTGGATTAATACTACGTTTCATGGGCAAATTTCAAATGAATTAAAAATAAGATATACATATATACTGCATGGCCTTGTGCATTCGTTAACCAGAGTTTGCTATGACAATGTGATGATGACATCACAAAAAATAGCGTTGTGACGTTTACGATGACCAGCGGTCTGTTTTACTAAAATTCTTACGAAAAATTAATCGTAAGTCAAAATCACAATTAATACCTGGTGTTTTCATTCATAGTTAGAAACTGCCTTGCAATATCTCATTGGAATCGTCTTTAGAAGACGATTACAATGAGATGGTACATGGTAGAATTCCATTATAGTTATTTCTGTAGAAGCAACTTGAATTTTTGACTTACGCAAAAGTTGATCGTAAGATGTCTAGTGAAACATGCCCCAGATGCTTATCATAATAGCAGAATTGCTACGTTTTTTAAGAATTTTAAAAAACCAAATTGGACCGAAATAATGATCAGGTTTGAATATAATGCAGGAATAATGGATTTCCTATGTACCTTATGTCTATGGATTATTTTTGCTCCGTGAAATTGGATTTTTTGAAAAAAAAAGCTTCCGTTTTGCTCGATTTCGTCTTTGCAGAAATACTTTTTCAAATTAAATATTTGGCGAACGCAAAAATAGCTTTTTTTATCAGTCAAGTAGAGCTTTAATTTTTCGCCGAACGACGGAAAATCAAGTAATGCACTTAATGAAAAAAGGAATCCTTGTATAATACCTAGGTTTTCTTCCATCTGCAACATATTTCTAACAGTTTCGTTTGGTTCTGAAAAACACATTGTATCGTGATTAGCGATTAAGAAATCTAAAGTCATGGTATAAAAACAGTATTTTCAATATGATGCACATGAATGTAATTATATGTAAATATCTTTGTTGTAAACTTTTGTCAAGCTGAAGAATAATCAGTGGAAATTGTATTGAGATCAAAGTGCTGAATGGCTTGCCTGGTAATCACGTGAAAAATGACGTGTTTTAATAAATATTGTGACAATAATTTCATTTTTGTCCTATTCTTGCATTTAAGAAAAAGGGAAAATTGTTTGTTTTTTGTGCAAGATCAAGAACGCTTTCCGTTTAAAGAATATAAATCAATGCAACGCCGATAAAAACAATCTTTTTACACATGGTTTTGGGGGTGTTTGGCAATTTCCTAACTTCTTGATAAATCGATAATCTCTAATAAATACCCAACACCTTCTAATAGATGTGTGATGATTCCTATATACCCCATTTGCCGGAGTTGTATTAAAACTTTAAAGTATTTACCAAATGTATTTGAGAGATTAACATTTCCAACTCTGACTTCTTCTGAAAAACTATGAATTTCCTTGGTGTCGCCCTCATTCGCTGTTAATATATAATCTATTCCGTTGAGAGTAAATCTGTGGATGACGTCAGGTTGGTATATACCGAGGACTGGCCAGGGGTTAAAGTTGATTCCTGTTTTAAATCATTAAAAAATGCACATTAGAGTGGCCATGAAATACTGATTTTATTATACAAGTAACCCAAGAACAGATGAAAACTATGGTTTGCTATGGTGTTCCGCTTTAGTACAGAATGCTTCAGAAAGACGCGATCTTAGATAATATGAGTAAAGCGTACGTCCATTATGAACGCTAAACCTTAAAAAATACTGATGCACGCCCGAAAACTTTACTTTTGAATTCCGTTTCATTTGTCAGTAAAATAAACGTGTGCATCTACGTCTTGTTCTGTTCGCGAATTATACATAGATTTGCACTTGTGTTCAAAGCGGCATATAAATTGGAAACAGTTTGCACCGTTTTGCCATCATGCACGTAGAGCTGAAATCGATTTATTTAATACGCGATTAAATTCTATTTGTTATGTATTGAAATATTCTTGCAGATAGCCGGAGTTATACATACCTCCATCCCTGTCGCTAGGATCAAGCTTAAGTTGAGACCAATCTTTAAATCCTAACCCAGTAATATTAAGTATTTCCTCGGTCTGCATATCGACTGTTAATATTGCGTTGTTTTCCTATAGGATCAAAATTAAATCTTGTATTAGCTTATTTCAATGCCAGAAACCCTACCCTGAGTTCAAGATTTCAATAATGATAAAAACTGTTTGTAAATTATACACCACTTTTCAGGTATAGCCTGGTTAATTTGACCCGACTTTGACCTCTGTGGAAAAAATGCTTAAATAACAATTACCGATATATTTTATCAATTAACAAAATGTATGATACATTTAATATCGTTTGTTATTCATTCTAATGAAAGCACGTGCAAAGCCGAGTAGGAATAATCGGACTTTTGTTCACCTGAATAGCAGGGGTCAGATTCAAGTTAATAAAACCGCACTATAACTTGTGTGTTAGGCAGGGCATAATTTGTAAATGCTTTGCAACGTTTAGTCATCCCGAAGACAAGGCTGTTACGTGGTATAATGCACTTTGATCAATACAAATCAACAAAAAATAAAAGGTAAGTAGTACAGAGAGGATAGAAAACGAGTGCCATGGTATATGGAAAAAAGACACGAGCTAAAGCGTTTGTCTATTTCCCATATACCGATGCACGAGCTTTTCTATCCGATTTATATCACGCTTTTCTAAAACTGCTATTTTTTTATCCGAACCACTAAACAATGAAAAAAGTAAAACTCACTGGCCCGATTGCATAACAAAAGTTTAATTGTATCATATAAAATGCTCGTATAAAATGTTCGTTTTTTTCTAGTTGACTCAGCACGCAAAACCCTCGGCATTCACGAGCACAACACACTATTATCGTAAATATGTAAATACAACGCTCGGAGTTGTGTCTGGGAGACATTCTTTTGAAATTCTGCTCTCTGATTGGCCAGTTCGCCTGTTGGTTCGCCAAAATGTGGTCTAATAAATGTAAAATCGTAAACTTAGTATAGGATAGAAAACGAGTGCCGTGGTATATGGGAAATAGACACGAGCGTCAGCGAGTGTTTTTTTTCCATATACCGCAGCCCGAGATTTTCTATCTGACTTAGACCACGCTTTTCTAATGTCGTCTTCTTTTTTTAACCCGTGCCTCTAAACCATGAAAAAGTGTAAAATTCGCCGTAACATTACTGTAACTATGTGTGATTATGCATACATTACTTGTGAATCTCTTTCCGCTACTTAATGCGATTGTAGAAAGTCTTTTGGGGGAAAATGGCCTTATAAAATGCTCATCTTTTAGAAATGACTCGGCACACAAAACATGTCGAGATTCACACGCACAACATTCCACCATCGTATATTTGTAAGTACAACGCTCGGAGTTGTATCTGCGATATAAACTTTTGTAATACTATTCTCTGATTGGTCGATTCGATTCAAGCGTGGTCTAATGGTGGATAAGCAACTGACTTGCAAAGAAAAAAATTCGACCGTTGTTTATCGTATAAAGGATATCATTACCTGTAATGAAATGTAAGCAACTGTCTCATCATGATTGAAAGTGATATATTCTGGTTCCAAATCCTGAGCAAACGTATTGCTTTCCATAAAAACATATCGGACACCAGATTCTTCAAGCTCGGCGAGTCTGTAAAAAGTGAAAAAAATGGTCGCCTTCCGCTTTACCTGTTGATCAACATGCTCCGTTAAACAGGTTGATAGGAAACCCGATTTGGCAATATGCAATATAAAATTGTTTAGAAAAGAAATAAGTTATTGAAAAGTTGACTTGAGTTCGTATTTTTTTTTTCAAATACTCAATGTAACAGTCACTTTACGAGAATTGATTCAGGGAATGCGGATTCATTGAATTGGCTTAAATGTCGCCCTTTAATAATCTTTTAGTAATATCGTAGCTGTTAGAGCATCTAATGATGTTTTCCTGATATTTCTCAAACCAGTATTACCATTTCATCCTATCCTACCCCCCCCCCAGCTGCAAGCTCAAAAAGTTTTTCGATTATTAACCCAACGGTCAAAAAATATGGGTGCTATGGGCCGTCAGGACAGAGAAACAAAAAGCAAAAGTACAAGATATGTTATCTCACTTTTTCTTTAAGGATCTTGTTCATATGCTGTCTTAAAATTTTCAATTATAAGCAGGCCTTTAAATTTGCAAATTTCACATTTCGTTTGGACCTGTTTTTATTCCAGCGTACAATTTGATAGCAGGGACATAATAAAATTCCAATGTAAAGTTCGTTGTTGTTGTTGTATTGGGGGACAATTTTGTTTGTTTTATTTTTCTTTTGTTTTACCAGAACAGGTTATTAAAAAATCAAAATGAAAAAAAAACAGATTTAGAATAAGTGCATCCATTGTTTTTTTCTCTCTCTTTTTTTTTGTTTTTTGTTCTTAATGCGATTTTACCATATTTTTTTTATTTGTCAAGGTAAGTTTTCAATGGTGTTTGCGGAACTCACTTGGAGTTAAATGCCTCTAATGTCAGAAGTTTGTAGGTGAAGCTGTCTATTGGCGTTGTATTAAATTTGATGATACCAATACCACCTAATGGATCAACGACTTGTGACGAACTATCAATAAATGGTACTCCTTCAACGGCAACGAAGACTCTTGAACAGCTTGATGTTGGGAGCACCATATCCGGTAATGGACCGACTGAAAAATGAATAGAGGATATTGAATGAGTGGACATTAATAAATTTCTTAAACGAAACTTTTATAAACAGATTAAAACGAGGCTTAATAATTCTCACACAGATCTGTCCTGCGTTCAGAATGGCGAAACGTCGCAAATTGTTTGCCAATTTTCTCGTTTTGCACGTGCATATCTGTGCAAACCGGGGTAAACGAGGAAAACAGTTTGCGCCGTTTTGTAATCCTTAAAAAGGGCTATTCTTTTTCTGCAGAAATAAAATATGTCTCATTACCGTTTCTAAACCTATGAGAAGTACAGAGGTATGTTTTCAGAATAAAATTTATTCAGATTCCCAAAGGGCGATATTTCGCGCGAAATTGTTGAAATTCTTCGACGTCGTGTATACTATGAACTCTTTATTTAATAAAGAAAGAGCACATCAACTGTAAGCTTTTTAAAATTCAAGAGTCATTTACCCCCTCACCGTTAAAAGTTTGGGTCAACATTGCAGGAAATGTATTAGGGTCATAAATTGGATTTGTTTGTTTGAATAGGGTTTTACGCCGCTTTCAACAATTTCGCAGTTATATCGCGGCGGCCGGAGCACCTAACAATGGATTCCTGGTATTTTTCTTACCTGTACTACCATAACACTCTTTCCTTTCCTCCGACTGCTACTTCACATAGGTCATAAATTGGGTATTGGGGGGTCGAACCGTGGTTTAAGGGTCAATAAAGAGTCCTAAACCTTTGTATTATTTCCTATAGGTACTTACCAACTATAGTTTGAACCAATGTCAGATTGTTTGTAGTCTCATTGTATGTTTCGTATACATTGACGAAACCTTCAGTTCTGTTATCCAGGTTGTCAAAGGAAACAAACACGAAGTCGCCGCACACTTCAACATCTTCAACAGTAGCATTGTCAAAAGAAAGTCGGAGAAGGACTGTCAAACCGGAATGGGGATCTGACATGTCAATTACGTGTATGTTGTTGCTGCCTGAAACACGAATGCAAAGCTTGTGTACATGGGTTTTCTTAAAAAAAAAAGGTAATATAATATTTACAACTAAAAAAAAGAACAATCGTTCCCCTCATTCTTAATGCTTGTTTGCTCACATACATTAATAGACTATACATACAGAGCTAAAAATTTGTCCCGGGGCTGAACCTTTTCGGTATGACAGTGCCCTGCTATCCTGACCGCTGTACAAAAAAGTTATTCAAGAAAGCTGATCTCTTTAATGATAACTATAATGAAAACTGTGAAATCGTATACACTCAAATGGCATTAAAGAATTAGTTTTCTAACTAAAGAAATGACGTTGTAATCCCGTCATTCATTACAGTGTGCCTTAAAAGAACGACTTGATTATGTTCCGTTTCAGCAAATTATAACCGTTTTAAATCGAAATAATTTTACAAACCAACGGAATACAGAATCTGGGCCTTAGGATCATAAGCTATTTGGGATGCTGCGTCTCTATCCAGCTCGAACGTTACCGGGTCGTAGGTAAACGGCAAGAACAACGTGGCAATCTTCTCAAACATCACAACTGTATTTGAATGATAAAAAGGAATATGTTGTTTTCTTAAATTGTTTTATTTCAGGCATGAAGCTTCTAGACTAAATTAAAAAAGAGAAAAATGACGCAAATCATTAATTAGGACTACTATTTAGAACATTTACTGAAAACTCGAATTGCTGCATTAATTTCTGTGACGCAATAACGTTACCAAGCATCGTCTTTGTAGATTGAGGTGACTTTTTTCCGAAAACTATTCGAAGTTAAGCGGCTCAATTGTTAAGGTGATCCTTTTCTTTTTGTTCGTTTTATACAATAGCCTAAAGGTAAATGCAATGTTAAATTGACCATAATTCAGGATGAACAAAATAGGCGATATTGATTACCTCCCTTTAATAAAGTATGCATACAAGTTCTATAGATGGCTTTCTATTTCTTCAAGAATTTATCACACTCTTACAATTTGAATCATGTCAGTGAAATCGCGATTTTTCTCTATCCAAATTTATGTGATGTGACATAGGTCAGGGGCGGGGCCTATAGACCCTTCAATTACCTGAGCAGGCGGCAACACCCATCCATCCGTGAGCTGTACATGTGATTTGAGAATTGTTCGTAGGCTTGTAGGTCCCTTTGCAACACTTGAGACTTGCAGTGGAATCTAGGACAGTCGAATCACTGTCAAGTTCATAAAATCCATTCGCTACATGTGGTGGGGCTCCGCAATCAGCTAAAGAAAATAAATTAAAGAAAATGGTCATCTGTTTCACTGTGAAGTCAGATTTTCTAAAAACCAAAATGATTTACGCGCTAAGAGAGAGTGAACATATATCGTCGTTCGGATACCAAATCCAAGCAACCTGCCAGTGCAATAATCTTGCATTATACCATGGTATATACTATTGATCGGGATAAAACTCAGTACCTTACTTTGACTCTTAAATACTATTCTAGTGTACTATTTTTTTAAGATATAATACGAGTAAAAGATACACTTGGTATGTGCATCGAGACTGATCGTGCCGAATCGAGAGTAGATAAGTTATAAAACCAGCTTTTATTTTAAGTCAAGGTTTTCCCGGGCGAGATCATTTGCAAACACCCTTAAAATGCTTGTTCGCACCTACGCGAAAAGCAAATATGCAGGTTTCAGGAAACATTTATGTTGTGAAAAATACCTTAACCCTATTGAATACTAAAAACTTACGTATGCAAACGGCTTGAGGGGTGGAGTAATTACCACTTTTTCTACACGAAATCGATGTCATTTTTGATGAAGGCGCAAATCCATCATTGCAAACCAAGGTTGCTATGGAACCCACAGAGTCTCCAAACTGCTGAACAAACATACCATTAGGGTCACTTGGAAGTGTTTCGCATGCTGAAAAATCAAATGTTTGTAGAACAAATGAAAATGTACCGTGTGTCTAACATTTGCGCCCATTAATAACATCGTAAATTGAGAGTTGCCTCAAGTAAAACCATTCTAAATTGTTCACCCACCCCCTCATTCATTCGTTCCAAACACTCATTCAAACCATTTAAAAACGCTCCAAAATCCCTTAAAGGATATTATAAGCGTAAGTGAAAGCGTATAATTGATTTATGACGAAAAGGTTAGCTCTTTTAGAACTAGTTTGCATATTTCATCCAAGGGAAGTAATAAACATCGCTAATTTTGTTAATCCCGGACCAAATTAGCTATATTTAATTACCTCCCCTAATTTTACTCAAATTACCCCTTCGCACTTGTTCAATTCCATTCCAAAACCAATTAATTATCCTTCAGCTTGTCATTTTTTCGATGTTACTAACTGTAGTTTTCTAACATTAGGATTACACTATCTTACGTCTTAAATCAAAAGTATCCACAAGGTATTTTTAATCAAAATAATTGTATAATGTGTCCCCTTATTGTATATTACGGAGACTAGAACCCGTCCATTTATTTTTCTGTTAGCAAAATCATATTATTTAGATGCATTAATTTAATATCAGAGTTTAAAAAAATGGAAATAAAATCAGAATGCATTTATGCTATTCATCATAATCTTCTTTTTCTTGTGGGATTCTGTCAGAAATTGGACGATATGACTTGTTTCGAAAGCTGTTAACCTTGTTGGTTTGGTTTTAATGATAGATTAACATGTCACCAATTGGTTCAATACATAATAAATATATGTTCAGATTAATGTGCTGGATGAGGCATCAAACCTTTTAAAAAATGTACAATAAGACAAAATACTTCTTTATTTTTCTGGGACATAGACATTCAACCAAAAAATAACATAGTGTGCAAAACTCAAACTCTTCAGGTGCAAATCACAGTATTCATTATATTACATCGAATTTTTGGTAAAGACAAAAATCACTTTTTAGCACTTTAGTTTTAGAGTTATCCCAGTACAAAAAAAACATTAGGAAAGCCAAAACAGTTTCATAACAATTATGCTACTACAGTAAGGTACATCGTGAAATTGACATTCATCTCAATCAAATCAAATCTAAATCTCTCACTCAGCGCTCCATTCATTCATTCCTAACGCTCACTCAAACCACTCAAAAACACTCCTAAAATAACCAAAAAAGATATACATATGTAATTAACAGTTACATTCAAACAAATATAAATAGAAGAAGCAAATCGCGGTTTCACTGACATAATTGAAATTCTAAGAGTCTGAATAGTTCTTTAAGAAATAGGAAGCTACGAGTATTTATAGAATTTCTTTATATATCTATTAAAGGATTAAAGAAAGGTAATAAATTTCGCTAAATTTGTTCCTCCTGAACAAAATTTGCGCTATTGAATTACCTCCCACAAATTTCACCAAAAGCTCACTTTTTATTCTCATTCATTTTTTATTCCAAAATTATTCATCTTGTCAATACCACGATGTTGTTAACTGTAATCTCTAACAATCTATAAGTAGAATCCGCTATTTTGACTAGTCAATTGTATACATGTACCAATGTAATGTAATCACAAGTCCCAGTAGCGAATGTGAGTAATATCAATGTTTTTTCTCTTGGTGTCACATATTTTGTTTATAACAGACCATCCAAAATACACGGAGCCAAAATAAAAACTATCCATCCAAACGAAACTTCAGATTCTTAAAAAAGTACACGTAGAAATTCAATGGAATATATTGCAAATCAAGCTGGGCCATTTGAAATTAAATTTGATAAAATTTATGTGATTGGACGCAGATGCTACTGAATTGTTGGCGTTAACGTAGCCAGGGGGTCTTATTTTATTAATCACAAACTCTCGTTAAAATTGTCAATTGATTTTCTGACAGTGAGTGATACGTCAACTTCATACCTTTTGCCAATATCACGTTGATTAAACACAAAATAAACATAAAACGCAGTTTGAAAGCTCAAATTTGCCAAATGCTGTATGCGCGTTACTTGTCAAGAAAACTAATCCCAGATTTCTCTTTTTCAGTTCTAAGCTTACAAAAAACAACAGTTGTATTGCTACGTTACGTTAACGTTCCTTTGTGTTAAATAGAAACCGGCTTTAATCTCAATTAAAACTGCTCGCTGTAAACCAATAGAGACTTAAATGGTAATTTATTTGAATTTGAAGTTTGACGTTTTCAAAAGTTAAAACATTTATTTCGCTTCTGTTGTGAAATGGTGGTTAGGACGCGTGGAGAAAATGCATCTACCGGTATGGGCGAATTTGGCGTGACGTCTTCCAACTTGCAATAATGAATTGAAAAAGGCGAATAACAAAACTACTCTATCGGAA
Source organism: Fragum whitleyi (assembly GCA_948146395.1). Lineage (NCBI taxonomy): Eukaryota > Metazoa > Mollusca > Bivalvia > Cardiida > Cardiidae > Fragum > Fragum whitleyi. Next base: position 37,654,944 of record OX411555.1, read on the forward strand.
ATGGTCAACACACGTCTTTATTGCTCTTTTCTTTCAACTGAAGCCCGTAAAATATCCTCCACGTTCGACAAGATTTGAATATATATGTTGTCAATTTTTTCACAGTCTTGTTTCAATACCGCATGGTACAGAATACAACTATTGTTTGGTTTTCTTAAGCACGGATATTTAGATATTGCATTCATTTGATAAGAAATCCAGATCGAACACGTGACGTACATCGAAGTATAAAGCAAAGATTTCGATATTTCTTGAATAAAACCAAATAAAATAAAGTAATTTCGAATAAATTGATAAACCTCAGCCAGTCCTAGGTATTTTAAAAACACGGAAAATCGTGGTATGGCCACGAGTAGGGGTGAACTGAACTTAAATAAAAAAAAAGTGAGATAACGGTACTTAATTACGAAAACAATCATCTGTGTACTGAAAGTGTAAAGAAACTCACCACTAAAACTAGTTTTTTCTTCCTATCGATATCCATTGCTTATGAAGTTGGTAACGAAAGCATATAACTTTTACCCGATGACACCTGACGTATGCCTATATGAAGTCGAAGGCTTGTAAAATGCAAGTAGTTATGCGTTTCTTTGCACTTACAGTTTAGTCAGAGAGCGTGACAACTAAAAAATCAACGATCAAAGTTTATCTATAGTAAACTCGTCTACAGAATGTTTATAAAAATTCAAATATCGTGGTTTACCTATAATTGCCCCACCACTAAAATTATCAAAACCTTATACCAAGCTTTCGTTCCTTTCACCCTATCTGACGTTATGTAAGCGGAACACAATAAGTGACGTCATCATTAATTGTTGCATAGCAATCTTATGCAAAATGATGCGCCTTCAGAAATGATTCCCATTTTGTCTATTTTTTTTTCTTATTTAAGATATAGAATAATCGTTTGTTTTTTCGAGTAAGATCGATTGCTATTTCATATCTTGAAAAACAGATGCTTTAGTTACAATACAGCTTTAATTATTAACTCAATGAACTATTAATCGATCTTACATTAGAACAAACGTTTATCCTCTTCGTCATACAACCAATGTTGAATTTGAAATCAGGAAATTTCGGTCTAGTTCCTTATTTTCCATATACATGTACTTATTGAATTATTGGGGTTAATTGAACTTTTTCACTGAATGAATTTTCGACCACAATTTGCCTTCTATACATTTCAATAACAAAGCAATTATAGCTCTCTCAGCAAACCAAAAGCCCAATATCCATTTAGGAGATCGTCTCAGCGTAGAATATGTATTTCATATAATCAAGTTGTGAAGATGTCCTTGATAATAATAACTGAACACAACTTGTAAACGTATTCTGCGTTATTAATTATCTGGCAGGGCGGGGCTTAGCCGTGACGTCATTTGGCGAGTTAACTTTTAAATATTTTTCGTTTATTGAAAAGTTAGTCGGCAATAATCGTAAACGCGTGCAAATAACTGTATTCCGCTACCAAAAGGATTCACGTGCTAAGAGAAAGTGAACACATTTCATCATTGGGTTACCAATGCCTCGTAACTTCATCTTCGACAAGCTGAAGTTAAGAGGATTTGGTTACCAACCTGCGCTTTACGGTCTCAAGTTAATCATGTTGACTATATTAAGAAGTAAATAATGATACATAAAGGCTGATTTACCTTAACATTAAGTCCATCGATCCGTTACTTAGGCTCCGCCCTGCCAGGGGAAAAAACGTGGATTATACTTACATTCCTTTTCTATCTTAATTTTAAAAACAGTAATGGTGCCACTCGTTTCACCACTAACCACTAATAACGGTTCACCTTTCGCAGTATCTTGTTCTGGTATATAGCTGGAATATAAGATAGTTTGTTAAAAAGAAAGATTCGATTTATTTTAGTAGAAAGCGACCTTCCTGAACAGTTCTCATTTTCGTTATCACTACCCTTTACGTGAAATTTTGATGAGTGAATATTGCAATTTTTTTTTGCTATATAAGTTTAGTTAGTTACATCGTGAAAATTACATTCATCCCAATCAAAAGCATCCTAAATCACTCGATCAGAGCAAGGTTTATCCAATAAAAAGTCCAAAGTAATAACTCAAACCTCGAATAACCCCTTCAAAATCAACCAAAAAGCTTCGAAATCGTTCAACACGTTCCTAGACTTCGTAAGAATTGACTAACCCAGTCCAAGATTGCTTTTAAAGCATGAATTAACAAAGAACTTTACATAGAACATTTTATTGTTTTTTTCAATGAAATTTTGCTTAATTCGTTCTTGACAAACGAAATTAGAGACAGTATACATGTCATTCTTTAACATCACTAACAACCAAGCCATTCTTGTCATTCAAGACCTTTCAAAACCATTCCAATCTCGATCACCTAGTCAATTTCATGATATTCTTAACTATATAATTTATATATTTAATAACATTTAATTTGGTTGTATAAGACAAGTTCATTTCATGGAAATGATTGTTATCCTTTATTTTCAGAAAACTATCTAGCATTGCCGCATGTAATACAGGGCCTCAAAAAGCGGTTATTAAACAGGATGGTCGCTTGGTACAAGTTTGGTGTATCAGTCAGAAACATAATGTTGAATGAATATGTATGTTAAGGCGAATTTCTCAATTATCTTATGCTGTTAAAACTTGAAAGAATCGCCTCAGTGAAACGATTCCAATGAAGTTGTATGCTTGCTTGTTTCGTTGTTTTTTTGTTTTGTTACAGAGTATTCGATTACTATAATTTCAATACCAATAATAACTTCTTTTTAATACATTTTGATTTAAAGAAGTGGATTTTGAAAACAGTCCTTTAATTAGAATTGTCAATAAATAGACATAGACCAGAATGGATTGGAAATTGAAATGAACATTGTTTTAATCGAATTTTGTTCTATGCGTGTCATTTCCAACAATTCCAAAATGATGCTAAGCAAATACTCTAGCCAGACTTTGCATCAACTCAGTCTGACCAGAGTCTTCACTTTGGGCTTTAGAGATAGGCAAGGTATCAAAATGTCTTTATACAGAGAATCCCCTGATTATAATATTATAATATGTTGCTTGCGAGGTTCCTGTATGTTTGCTGCTCACGCATGTTTTAAATTGTTGGAAATGTCAAGCATTGGTTCATGTATTATCTTCTTTAATAGAATGGAAACTTAGGTACACTTAACAACATCGTAAAATTGACAAGATGAATGAATTTGGAAAGATTTTGCAATGAAATTGAGTGAGTGTGTGGAGCGAGTTTTGAGTGAATTCCCAAATTCTGTTAATACAAGTCATATAAATAGCGTCATATTTCTTCACGAACCAATCAGACGCTTACAAATTCAATTATGTCAGTGAAATCGCGATTTTTTATCTTTGTTGATTGTATCGTTTTTAGTCATTTTGGAGCGTTATTTCTCGATAAACCACCGGAAAGCACTTAAGAAAACTATATAATTACATCAAGTCCTCCGGGTCAAGCATGGATAAATTTCGTTCATTATAAACCTCTTCCCACGTCTGGTTCACATCAGGTATATCGACCACTAGAGTTTGGAATTTAGGCACGATGGTGTCGAGTGTAGTGTCGATTGCATATACCGCTAAAATACCCGGTCTCTCATTTCCACATATTATAAGCAAGTGCTGTCCGATCTTGGCTGTGATCACGCTTTCAGTTTCTACTCCCTATGAATTTTAATAAATTTATATTTTTGTATAAAAAAAAACACGAGAAATTAATGAATAAAGATCCGTACAAAAAGGATATATTTTAAATAACTGTTTTGAATGAATATACTTTTCAGATGTAAACAATAATAAAATGTTAGGAAATGCCTATTCTCTTTTCATTTATTTAGCTAGCAAGTAAATTTTCATATGGATTTCATATTTGAGACCCGTCGCGCCAAAAGGAACCGTCTCGAAAGTACAGATATCCGCCATAAATATGCGTAAAAAGAAAATGGCGATTAGTCCCGTAACGTCGTAGGTGAAAACAAACGTCTTGTTTACCAAGTGATGTGTCAGCTGTGGTCCAGATTTATGATTCTGCGTCATCAATGACATGGGGTCGTCACGTGAGGTATACAGATGACGTCATCTGTCGGCTGTAAATATTCTAAAGGGAGCTCTGTTTACAAATGGGTCGGAAAGGGAAAGAGCTGTCAGTTGAACAGAAAAGTCAGATCGCGGCGCTTTTTGATGCGTGACATAGGAAAAACGATATCGCCAGGTTGACAGGAATAAAACAAAGTACCATCTCCAGTTTTGTCAAGAGATACGAGGAACGGGGTGACTTGGAAAACAGGCCGAGATCGGGTAGGCGGAACGAGTTTACAGACCGAGACTCTCGAAGACTTTCGCTTTGTGTACGGAAGCATCGTCGTAGGACTTTAGCTCAAATAACCCACATCTATAATGAAGGTAGTGTTAGACCTTTCTCTCAGAGGGCTATTGAAAGAAAACTTTATTCGCTTTGTTTCGACAAACGATTGGTGAAGAAGCGGATCAGAATAAGGAAGATCAACAGAAGAAAATCGTGTTTCTTGGTGTCGAGGGAATTTAAGCAAGACTGTTGATGAGTGAACAGTGATTTTCAGTGAATAATGTAAAGTTGTGATTGGCTAGGATTCTCGTGTCAGTTTTTGGAGAAGAGTTGGAGAAGAGTGGTTGACGGATTGCGAATGTCCACCATCCCGGCGCAAGATCAGTTTGATGATCTGGGGATGCATTACCTTCATCGGGGTTGGAACTATAACAGTTATAGAAGGTAATGTAAATGTTGCAAAATACATTAACATTCCTGACAATATTTGTGGCCAGTAATTATTCGGCATTTTCCAACTAATAACTACATATTTCAGGACGACAATGCACCGGTACATAGAGACCGCTCTGTTCAAGAGTTTCGCATAGAAAATGACTTAAGATCAATGAACTGGCCAGCACTAAGTCCCGATCTCAATATTATAGAAAATTGTTTCTGGAAACTCAAAAAAGAATTGCAAAATCGTGTCTGTAACATTAACACTACCAAAGACCTAGAAAACAACATAAGAGGTGTATGGACAAAATTACCAGTGTTTTACATTCAGTCACTTTATAGGAGTATCCCAAGGAAAATTTTACGAGTAATAAGGAATAAATGAAACATAACAAAGAATTAAAGGTAAGTGAAAGTATATTAAGCAAATTATATATCCATTTGAAACATTACAACAAGTGATTGATTGATTGGCAGCCATCTTGTTTTTACGACTATATATGGCGGATAACTGTAAGTAATGTGCTAATGGTCAGATTGCGCGGTGTGAGCAGACCGACCGAGTCGAAAGTTTTCGCATATAACTAAATATACAATGATTATTTCTACATGCCAATGAATTATTTTTGAAGTTTGGCTCTTAGTTGAACCTTGCTGAAATAATGTATCTATTACTTTTACCAAATACACTTAAAGACAAAAGTTCTGCCCGGTTTTGGTTTTTGTTCAAAAGTTTTAAATTTGAAAGATTTTTTTGAAAATATTTTTTTGGCATTTTTAGCCATATCTTCAAAACAAATGGACTTTTTCCCCCATATTGCTTCACAAATGGCGTTGATTTGGTCCCATCGACGTTAATGACTTTTTTCTCGCAGCATACGACAAAGCAAATTAAAGTTTTGCATGAGAACCCTCCTGAATTTATAACCCATTTGGATAACACTGAAAAAGTTGGTAGAAAATTGTTTGTTTTTCAGAAACGTAATTTCATTTCAGCAAACGGTTTATTTTTTTGCCGGTTTGTTTTTTTTTATCTTTAAGTAAAGAGAATTGCTGAATTATAGGGTTCACCAGACCATTTTTGAAACAACAGTTGAAACAACGTTGTGCTGCACCCTTTCATATTTAAAGAAAAAATCTATGCACAATGTCATTTAGATAGATAGCGAGTACAAGTACGTAAGTTCATTTAATGTTGCCCTCGCTTGGAATTGAACGAATCATTACCAGACAATCTAACGTGCACACGATCAACTGTACTCACTCTATTATCAGATCTGGTGTCTACAGAGTTTACACCTCCGATAAAATCTGGCGGATCGTAATCGCTGTTAAACAGATATGGCAACAATGTGGCCGTCCTTCTGGCTATTTCATCACCGCTGTCATACACGAGTTCCAATGTATCTGCTCTACGAATTGAGAAACTTCGTCCTCCGAATGTATACAGTTTGTCAAATTGACCCGTACTCTCGTTAAAACCAGTCTTTGTTGTTATTATTAGACGTCCTTAAATGCAAATATTCTTTAAAACATATCATTCTGCACAGATATGTGTATACAGTGCGACATTTTTGTTGCTTTTTAAACAGATAAAGGCATTTAAAACTCCAAAACTTAGGATATACATTATTTGAAAAGCTGTATTAGATAAGTAATTAGTAACTTAAAAAAAGAATACCCTGTACAAATGGAAATACTTATTTTTTACTACCAAAAATTTTGAAAGTATTCATAAAGCGAATAACGAGAAGAAAGAATCAATGCTGGTATTATGCTCTATTAGTAAATTTCACGTTTTCAATTGAATTACATTTTGTTTACTTGTTAAATGTGCAATTATTATAAGTAGTTTTTTACTAATACTGGAATAATACTACGTTTCATGGGCAAATTCGATTGAATTAAAAATAAGATATACATATATACTGCATAATAATAATAAAAATAATCTTTTTTTTATATTCGGGGTTTCTAGGAGGTAAAGTTAACAATTAACATAAGCTATGTATAGCTTTTAACCGACTTTTACTCATTCTAGATGTTATCAATTTTGCGTGAGAAATTCGAGAGGCAGTGAAATCCTTTTTTTTTTTTTTTTTTTGGAAGGGTTTTCATCCACTGCTACCCATTTACAGCTGGGTGGACTGAGGCAGTGACTATTAAGTTTCTTGCCCAAGGAAACACCTCGCTGTCAACAGGGCTCGAACCCCTGACCTTCGGATCAGAAGACCGACGCTTTAACCGCTGAGCTATCGAGGCATGGCCTTGTGCATTCGTTTACCAGAGTTTGCTATGACAATGTGATGATGACATCACAAAAAATAGCGTTGTGACGTTTACGATGACCAGGGGTCTGTTTTACTAAAATTCTTACGAAAAATAAAAAAATCGTAAGTCAAAATCACAAATAATACCTGGTGTTTTCATTCATAGTGAGAATCTGCCTTGCAATATCTCATTGGAATCGTCTTTAGAAGACGATTACAATGAGATGGTACATGGTAGAATCCATATTGGTTATTTCTGTAGTAGCAACTTGAATTTTTGACTTATGCAAAAGTTGAGCGTAAGATGTCTAGTGAAACATGCCCCAGATGCTTATCATAATAGCAGAATTGCTACGTCTTTTAAGAATATTAGAAAACCAAATTGGACCGAAATAATGATCAGGTTTGAATTTAATGCAGGAATAATGCATTTCCTATGTACCTTATGTCTATGGTTTATTTTTGCTCCGTGAAATTGGATTTGTTGAAAAAATAGCTTCCTTTTTGCTCGATTTCGTTCTTGCAGAAATAATTTTTCAAATTATATATTTGGCGAACGCAAAAATAGCTTTTTTTTTCAGTCAAGTAGAGCTTTAATTTTTCGCACAACGACGGAAAATCAAGTAATGCACTTAATGAAAAAAGGAATCCTTTTATAATACCTAGGTTTTCTTCCATCTGCAACATATTTCTAACAGTTTCGCTGGGTTCTGAAAAACACATTGTATCGTGATTAGCGATTAAGAAATCTAAAGTCATGGTATGAAAACAGTATTTTCCATGTGATGCACATGAATGTAATTATATGTAAATATCTTTGTTTTAAACCTTAGTCAAGCTGAAGAGTAATCAGTGGAAATTGTATTAAGATCAAAGTGCTAAAATGGCTGGCCTGGTAATCACGTGAAAAATGACGTGTTTTAATAAATATTGTGACAAAACTTTCATTTTTGTCCAATTCTTGCATTTAAGAAAAAGGAAATATCGTTTGTTTTTTTGTGCTTGAGCAAGAACGCTTTCCGTTTAAAGAATATAAATCAATCCAACGCCGATAAAAACAAATTTCCTCTATTTACACATGGCTTTGGAGGTTTTTGGCATTTCTTAACGTCTTGATAAATCGATAGTCTCTAATAAATACCAAACACCTTCTTATAGATGTGTGATGATTCCATACCCCATTTGCCGGAGTTGTATTAAAACTTTAAAGTATTTACCAAATGTATTTGAGAGATTAACATTCCCAACTCTGACTTCTTCTGAAAAACTATGAATTTCCTTAGGGTCGCCCTCATTCGCTGTTAATATATAATCTATTCCGTTGAGAGTAAATCTGTGGATGACGTCAGGTTGGTATATACCGAGAACTGGCCAGGGGTTAAAGTTGATTCCTGTTTTAAATCGTTAATTAAAGCACATTATATAAATGGCCATGAAATACAGAAATTATTATACAAGTAACCCAAGAACAGATGAAACCTATGGTTTGCTATGGTGTTCCGCTTTAGTACAAAAATCTACTTAAAGACGCATATGCTTTAGAAAGACGCGTTCTTAGATAATATGAGTTAAGCGTACGTCCATTATGAACGCTAAACCTTAAAAAATACTGATGCACGCCCGAAAACTTTACTTTTGAATTCCGTTTCATTTGTCACTAAAATTAAGGCGTGCATCTACGTTTTGTTCTGTTCGCGAATTATACACAGCTTTACGCGTGCACTTGCGTGCAAAGCAGGGTATAAATTGGAAACAGTTTGCACCGTTTTGTCATCATGCACGTAGAGCTGAAATCGATTTATTTAATACGCGATTAAATTCAATTTGTTATGTATTGAAATAATATTCTTGCAGATAGCCGGAGTTATTCATACCTCCATCCCTGTCACTAGGATCAAGCTTAAGTTGAGACCAATCTTTAAATCCTAACCCAGTAATATTAAGTATTTCCTCGGTCTGCATATCGACTGTTACTATTGCGTTGTTTTCCTGTAGGATCAAAATTAAATTACATTTTAGCTTTTTTTTTCAATGCTATGAAACCGGCCCGAGTTCAGGATGACAAAGCGATGCAAACTGTTTGACCGGTTTTGTCACCCTCAACGCAGGACTGTTCTGTTTTGAAATACATTTCGATCATTACACATCTATATAAATTAAATCTGAAAGGTTAGCAAAACAAAAGGGATAATCGTAAACTTACTTTTGATGAGAATCTGATTGCCAAGGAAGAAAATCGTTATGGCAAATGCGACAGAAACTCTAGGAATTGTTAGTTGTTCATGCCGAGCGATATGCCTGAAACATTGCTCTAGGAGGCGTTCAAGCAAACAATTTTACAAATATAACTAAAAATGTAAGTACTTGTATTAGTTTTAAGAATTTATACGAGAGTACATAATGATTTTTTGCCGGCTGGAAAAAGATCACACGAGCCGAAGACAAAAAAACGTACAACGTCTTGAAGAAATAGGACAGAGTACTTTCGTAATGGATAAGGTCAAGAAAGATAGAACATTCACTGTGCGTATTTAGGTGTGTTTTTTTACAACACTAGATCTATATCGTTTGGTGCATTCGTTATATATTCCTGAATCCTAATTCAAAAAGCTTTTTCATACAACTATACCATACGTAATTTGATTTTTACAAGTATTTTAAAACGACCAAAACTTTTAACTGACCAAGACCAAAGCTGCGTTCTGGGTGTCAAACAGTGCTCGAGAAGAACGTGGTGTAATTGGAAAACAGATTGTGCCGTCTTAAACGCAGGGTTGGTCTGTAGATAGACTGACCAACCAACCTACAGACGACACTCTAACTCATAAGCAAAGCAATTTTTTTTTTTTTTTTGAGAGAGAGGGTCTTAATATTTTTTCCAGTTCCTTTTGCAGATCTTCATAAATGTAGTGTTCCTTTAGCCACACCAACCGTTAAAGAGATCTTTATAGATCATGAAAGATTTGTACATTATGGGTTGTAACTATTTATGCCAAGCAAAAGTTCTTCAATTGCTTGATCTAATTTTTAAAGAGAAGAAAATTAAGGTGAATTGTGGAAGAGTTACGACGCACAACAGATATGAGACGTTCAAAATAGCTCGCCTTGAAACCCCGAGCGATTGTTCCTTAGAACAATGACGCGGAATGTTCTGTATAAGAGAATAACCTTATGTCAAATGAAAATCATTGGAGTGTTTTTTCACAAAATTGTTAAAATGTATATAAAAAAAGCCAACAACATCTTTTCTAATATTTATTCATTCATAAAAATAGAAAAAAATAACTCATTGAGGTTTCTAGCAGAAATGCAAGTTTCTAAAAATAACCGCACTATGTCATTGTTCTAGAAATATCATGTGATATCATAAAAAAATATCTAATAGGTTGTTATCACACGGATATCTGTATAGTAATACGATGAATCCTTAACACTTACAAGAATTACAAGTTCAACCAATAAATATCAAGTGCCTGGGGATGGGAGTTACCGGAAGAGAAATATATCATATTAAAGGGATAAGAGCAAAGAATTATCTCCTCTCCATACACTTAATTAATTGATAAATGAAATTTGGGAATTGGAATTATCAGATCTTTAAATTTTTTATCGTTGTTTAGCGTGTAAAAACACAATACCTGTAGTGAAATGTAAGCAATTGTCTCATCATGATTGAAAGTGATATATTCTGGTTCCAAATCCTGAGCAAACGTATTGTTTTCCATGAAAACATATCGGACACCAGATTCTTCAAGTTCGGCGAGTCTGTAAAAAGTGAAACACAAGTGACACGTGGCGTTTATATACATGCCCCGTTAGAAAGGTTGTTCAGATGTCGCAATCGGGCAATATGCAATTAAAAAAGTTGTTTTAAAAAGAAAATTAGTAAAAGAAAGATTTACTAGAGGTCTGAATTTGTTCAAATTTACAATGTAACATTCAATTTACGAGTACTTATGCATGGAAGGCGGATTCATTGATTTGGGTTAATTGTCGCTTATAAATCTTTCAGTATCGTAGCGGTTGAAGCATATAATGGATTTCTGATATTTCTCACACCACTATTACCACTTAAATATGTCCTACCTTCCAGCTGCAAGCTCAAATAATTTAACGATTATAATTCCATCGGTGAAAAAAATAGGTGCCTTGGGTCGTCAGGTCAGAAAAACAAAATTCCAAAATGATAAGATATGTTTTATCTCCGCCATCCATCCGTAAACATTTTCTTTCAGGATCTTTTTCATATGCTGTCTTAAAATTTTCAATTTTAAGCTGTCTTAAAATTTTCAATTTTAAGCTTGCCTTGATATTGAAATTCCACACTTTGTAAGGGGTGCATGATAAAATTCTAGTGTAAACTTTAAAAACACAAATGATCAAATGATAAAGGAAATTCAAACATAGAGCGTTTAACCCTTGCCACGCTTATCCCGGAATATTCCTGCTTTTGTAAGAGTTACAGACAAAGATCAGTCTACACACACGTGCAGTCTGATCTTTGTTTGTACCACTTGATGTTTTTCTTAACCAGAAAAGCTTTTGAAATAATCAGAATGAAATACAGACTTAAAATATGTGAATCCATTGCTGTTTTAGTATTTCCATTTTAATGCAATTTTGCCAATTTTTTTATTTGTCATGACAAGGGTTAAATTAGGTTTATAGAACTCACTTGGAGTTAAATGCCTCTAATGTCAGAAGTTTGTACGTGAAGCTGTCTGTTGGCGTTGTATTAAATTTGATGATACCAATACCACCTAATGGATCAACGACTTGTGACGAACTATCAATAAATGGTACTCCTTCAACGGCAACGAAGACTCTTGAACAGCTTGATGTTGGGAGCACCATATCCGGTAATGGACCAACTTAAAAATGAATAAAGGATATTGAATGAGTGGTCATTAATAACAAATTTCTTAAACGAAACTTTTATAAACAGATTAAAACGAGGCTTAATAATTCTCAGGCAGATCTGTCCTGCGTTCAGGATGGCGAAACGTCGCAAATTGATTGCCAATTTTTCCCGTTTTGCACGGGCATATCTGTGCAAAGCGGGTTAAACGAGGAAAAACGTTTGTGCCGTTTTGTAATCCTTAAAACTGGGCAATTCTTTTTCTGCAGAAATAAAATATGTCTTATTACCGTTCCTAAACCTATGAGAAGTACAAAAGTACGTTTTTAGAATAAAATTGATTCAGATTCTACAGGGCGATATTTCGCGCGATATTGTTGAAATTCTACAACGTTCTACAACAAAGAGCATATCAAGAGTAAGCTTTTTGAATTTCAAGAGTCATTTACCCCTTCACCATTAAAAGTTTGGGTTAACATTGTAGGAAATGTATTAGGGTCATAAATTGGATATTTTGGGGTCGAACCGTGGTTCAATGGTCAATAACGAGTCCTAAACCTTTGTTTTATTTCCTGTAGGTACTTACCAATGATAGTTTGAACCAATGTCAGATTGTTTGTAGTCTCATTGTATGTTTCGTATACATTGACGAAACCTTCAGTTCTGTTATCCAGGTTGTCAAAGGAAACAAACACGAAGTCGCCGCAAACTTCAACATCTTCAACAGTAGCATTGTCAAAAGAAAGTCGGAGAAGGACTGTCAAACCGGAATGGGGATCTGACATGTCAATGACGTGTATGTTGTTGCTGCCTGAAACACGAATATAAAGCTTGTTTACATGGGTTTTCTTAAAAAAAGGTAATATAATAGTTACAACTAAAAAAAAGAACAATCGTTCCCCTCATTCTTAATGCTTGTTTGCTCACATACATTAATAGACTATACATACAGAGCTAAAAACTTGTCCCGGGGCTGAAACTTTTCGGTATGACAGTGCCCTGCTATCCGGACCGCTGTACAAAAAGGTTATTCAAGAAAGCTGATCTCTATAATGAAAACTATAATGAAAACTGTGAAATAGTATACACTCAGATGGCATTAAAGAATTAGTTTTCTAGCTGAAGAAATGACGTTGTAATCGGGTCATTCATTACAGTGTGCCTTAAAAGAACGATTATGTTCGGTTTCAGCAAATATTAACCGTTTTAAGTCGAAATAATTATACAAACCAACGGAATACAGAATCTGGGCCTTAGGGTCATAAGCTATTTGGGATGCTGCGTCTTTATCCAGCTCGAACGTTACCGGGTCGTAGGTAAACGGCAAGAACAACGTGGCAATCTTCTCAAACATCACAACTGTATTTGAATGATAAAAAAGGATATGTTTTTTTCCTTAAATTGTTTTAATTCGGGCATGAAGCTTCTAGACTAAATAAAATGCGACCAAAAAAGAAAAAAAATGACGCAAATCATTAATTAGGACTACTATTTAGAGCATTTACTGAAAACTCGAATTGCTGCATTAATTTCTGTGACGCAATAACGTTACCAAGCATCGTCTTTGAAGATTGAGTTGACTTTTTTTCCGAAAACTATTCGTAGTAAAGGGGCTCCTTTGTTAAAGTGATCATTTCCTTTTAGTTCGTTTTATACAATAAAGGTAAATGCAATGTGAAATTAACCATAATTCCGATCAAAAATTGCTTTTAAATTATAAGTCGCTAGAAGAAAAGCAATCTCACGGACGCTGAAACAAGCGTTCGATGTCTTCGTGAAGACATTAAAACTATTTATATGACCATTATGCATATCTTTTTAAGAGAGGTATTAAATATCACTAATTTTGTTACTCTGGGACAAAATTAGCGATATTTGATTATAACTCTCTTATTATTCACTGATCGCATCCATTCAATTTCATTTTGAAATAGATCTACTTCCAATATTATTCACCGTGTCAATTTTACGATGTTCTTAACGGTAGCGTCATTCCAAGGTTGAGGGTAACTTTTACGTCGTAATATTCAAGCTCTAGTTGCGACGTTTAAGTCGCCGATTCATGTTTATATTTGTAACTAGATGATGTAATTATAAATGAGTGTTCTGATTAGTCAAGTATCAAACCGTTGCTGTGAGTAAAGGATCGATTCGCCAACTACAGTTAACAACATCGTGAAATTGACAAGGTGAATGATTTTGGAAAGATTAAGGAATGAAATTAAATGGGTGAGTGTAGCGAGTTTTGAGTGAGTTTAATTGGAAGTTATTCAATAACGCAAATTTTGTTCAGGATGAACAAAAAAGGCGATATTGATTACCTCCCTTTAATAAAATATGCATACAAGTTCTATAGATGACTTCCTATTTCTTTCAGAATCTATTACACCCTTACAATTTGAATTATGTCAGTGAAACCGCGATTTTTCTCTGTCCAAATTTATTTTGCATGACGTTGTTGGTTTTATAATTTTCAATTGGTTTGAGCGTTTTTGAATGGTTTGAGTGAGTGTCTGGAATGAATGAATGAATGAATGAATGAATGAATGAATGGAGCGCTTTGTGAGCGCTTTAGAATGGTTTTGATTGAGTCAATTGTCAAAATCACGATGTAACTAACAGTAAACCGCTCGTTTAAAATGGGATAAGTCTTGTCTTCCTCATTTTCAACTATTTGTTTCAAACATTTTCGTTAATGGACGACTAAATGATGTGGATCCGTAATAATTTCGCAGCTCACGATCTTTCAAAACATTTAACCGATGTTTACTGATAAAATCATTAGTAAAACTCGGTTAACACAATTAAAGTTCATCACTCCCGAAACGTGCAGAACTTTTGCGGGTCCACAACCTAAACGTCGCAATTACAGTTTTCATGAGGTGATATGACGACGCTTAGATCGATCATTCACGATGTGCTGTATTTTTCATGTCCATAACCATAGGCGTAACTAGGATTTTGAAACTCATACACACTCACAAGGCGACCAGCACAGAATATATAGGATAAAGGCGATATGTGGACTCTGACGAAAGATGAATGTCCTCCGTCCGCCGCCTTTTCCATGATTTGAGCGTTGCTTAATAATCAAAACATCGTAAGGACAGCTTGAATAAGTGCATTTCGTATTTCGATGCAATACAGGAGTCCCCCACCGGATAACAAAAAATCCTTTCTTATAATATATCTCCTACTTACTAGATCTATAACTGTATTCAAAATTTGAAGTTGCTAGCACATTAGGTTTTGAACAACATGTCCCAAACAAAAATATAAGAGTAAAAACAACCAATGGCAAAAATTCCAAAAGTGGGTGTAGAAGAATGATTTTTGTACATGCCTCTTGTCCTTAATGAGATCTATAAGTGTACCAAGTTTGAAGTTGCTAGCACTAATGGCTCAGGAGATATGGTCCGGACAAAAATGTCAGGATGAAAAACAACAACGGACAATAACTCAAAAAGTGGATGTGGCAAAGTAACAGATCTTGTGTAGTACACTTCTTCTCAATGAGATCTACCAGTGTATAAAGTTTGAAGTTGCTATGGCTTATGGTTTAGGAGACAAGTATGGGAAAAAATGCAAGGATAGAAACAACAAAGGGCAATAACTCAAAAAGTGGACATGGCAGAGTGACAGTTCTTGTACATGACACTTGTCCTCAATGATATCTACCAGTGTATCAAGTTTGAAGTTTCTAGCACTTATGGTTTAGAAGATATGTTCCGGACAAAAATGTAAAGGTAAAAACAACAAAGGGCAATAACTCAAAAAGTTGGTGTGGGAGAGTAACAGTTCTTGTACACGACACTTGTCCTCAATGAGATCTATACGTGTACAAAGTTTAAAGTTGCTAGCACTTATAGTTTAGGAGATATGATCCAGACAAGAATGTAAGACTAAAAACAACAAAGGACAATAACCCAAAAAGTGGACATGGCAGAGTAACAGTTCTTGTACATGACACTCATCCTCGATAAGATCTATCAGTGTACAAAGTTTGAAATTCCTAGCACTTATGGTTAAGGAGATATGATCCGGACAAAAATGTAAGGGTAAAAACAACAAAGGGCAATAACTCAAAAAGTGGACATGGCAGAGTGACAGTTCTCAAACATGACAGTTGTCCTCAATAAGATCTATAAGTGTACCAAGCTTGAAGTTTCTAGCTTATATGGTTAAGAAGATATGTTCCGGACAAAAATGTAAGGCTAAAAACAACAAAGGGCAATAACTCAAAAAGAAGGTATGGCAGAGTTATGGATCTTGAACATGACACTTCTCGTCAATGAGATCTATAAGTGTAAAAAGTTTGAAGTTGCTAGCATACATATTTTAGGAGATATGTTCCGGACAAGAATGTAAGGGTAAAAACAACAAAGGGCAATAACTCAAAAAGTGGGTGTGGCAGAGTTATGGTTCTTAAACATGACACTTGTCCTTAGTGAGATCTATAAGTGTACAAAGTTTGAAGTTGCTAGCACACATAGTTTAGGAGATACGTTCCAGACAAGAATGTAAGGGTAAAAACAACAAAGGGCAATAACTCAAAAAGTGGGCGTGGCAGAGTAACGGTTCTTGAACATGACACTTCTCCTCAATGAGATCTATAAGTGTACCAATTTTGAAGTTGCTAGCACATATGATTAAAAGATATAGCCCGGACAAAAGTGTGATGGACAGACGGACGGACCGACAAACAGACGGACGGACGGATAGACGGAATCGAGCAAACCTATAGTCCCCCAACCGGTAACCGGTGAGGGACTAATAAGCTGTGGTTTCGATGTTATGAACATTCATCAACGACATTTTTCGAAAGATAATTTATTTCTTTTATGCCCTTGCGTAAACTGCGTTATGGTAGTTACGACCTTGAATGACCATATACCGTGGAGATAAAATACGTTTTTTAAAATGTCTTAGGGGTGTGACATGACATAAGTCAGGGGGCGGTGCCTAGAGACCCTTCAATTACCTGAACAGGCGGCAACACCCATCCATCCGTGAGCTGTACATGTGATTTGAGAATTATTCGTAGGCTTGTAGGTCCCTTTGCAGCATTTGAGACTTGCGGTGGCATTAAGGACAGTCGAATCACCGTCAAGTTCATAAAACCCATTCGCTATATGTGGTGGGGCTCCGCAATCAGCTGTAAATAAAAATAATTAACGAAAATGATCGTTTGTTTCAATGTAAAGTCGTCTTTTATCATATGTTCTTTATTGCTTTGCGGTAGTTTTTCGAGAAATAACGGTAGATTATCACTTGATAATCTCACCGCAAAAGCAGTGAAATTATAACTTATACCCTGCTTATGTGCATTTCATCCTTTCTGACGTCATCCATGCGGGGCGAAATAAGTGACGTCACAATGAACGTTGCATAGCAGTCACGCGTAAAATGACGCGCTGACGAAAATATGTCCTAGAAATTTCATATTTTGTCTCATTTTTGCATTAAAGAAATAGAATAATCGTTCGTTTTTCGATTAAGATCGATTAATATTTCATTTCGTGAACAACAAAAGCTATATTTTCACTCGTGGCTCTGCCACTCGTGAAAATATAGCTTTTGTTGGTCACTCAATGAAATATAAATCGATCTTACACTGAAACAAACGAGTATCCTCTATGTATTTTTTCGGATATATCTAGCTCCCCTTGTCTTCTATAAGGAACAGACACCAACGATTTCTTTTTATAATATGACATCCGTCGACGGAGTGAAATAACCCCGTTGAATATCTTTGATATTTTGATATTACATGGGTGTTATTTTTAAAATTAGTGGAATAACTATGCAAATGAGCTAAGAACGAAGAACAGCGTTATATTTTTGTTAGGAAAGATGACGCCATAATAGATCTGATGACGTCATTTCGAAAACGGCGATATCTGTTTCGCGGAAAACAAAACTTCATCGATAAAAATCGTAATTTTCTCGTTTTATCACCAAATTCGGGTCATATTATAAATAGAATTTCAAATTTGTGCTCATCAAATACCGATTTTTAAACGGGTCATCTATAAACAGATAAAAACTCGGCACAGCTTCGTTTTTATCTGTTTATAGATGACTCGTTAAAGTTTGATAAATTCGGTTACAATGACCACTCATTCAATATCCCATAAGTCTTATACATGTGTAAATTCAAATTCTTAATTACGTCATTACGGCGTCATATATGCTTACATGCGTTATCGCTCTATTTTACTACCGGTATTTTCAAAATGGATTTTAAAGTAGGCCTACAAAACTGAGGAAATGTGAGAAAAAATTATGTTTACCAATTTAGATACACACATATACTGCAACGAACTTTTAAACGGCCGATTTTTATTTGTAACATTATAACATGTTTGTAGTAATTTAATGATCTATCTTCTGTTACATGGGAAAGCCCGTTCAACTTGGTGTATTCTACCAGAGAAATGGATTCGAATTACTGTCCTTATTGTCAGCAGGAAACATTCAAACAAAAGAACCCTCCTTCACAACAGTGAAAAAAGTTGCGCATATTCGAAGAATTTCAAATTTTCGGTCTACGAAATACTCGGTAATTGATCCTCTAAGAGATAAAATTCGATGGCTATTGTGTGTCAGATACCGAATCACTGAAGAAAATAACATTGCGGTTCTTTTGTTTCTCACACAAGTTTAAATTGTTAAAATTACCCAACCCACCAATCTTAATTTTGAAATCAGGGGTACCCTTGAATTCCCGTCCAATTCGCTGCTAATTTTTACAATTCGACTAATTCACATTTCAGAAACCAAAGAAAATTTTACTTTTTCAGCAAAAACCAAGTGGCCGATTAGAAGTTCGTTACAGTGTACAGTCAGTTTTATCCCTTCTATCCGTAGCATTTTCGATCCTCAACGACATCTTTAAAATCATATTTTAAAGTACGAAATCAGAACAAGCATCTCTTACTCGGCTATGTTTGAGATAAGGCTGACTTTAACCGAGTCTAGGATAAAAATATAAAACTGATTCTTAAGGCGAAGTTAAACGTAACTTAAACACTTTTTGAAATGAAGATACTAAAAGGGTATACCGTGAAAGCTCTAATAGAGTTTCAAGGTTCTATTAGAATCACCAGTTTTCCATCAAAAAGGGTTGGGCTTTTATTGAAGACATATCGGTGACTCAGTGCGAAACAGTTGTAACTGCCTATGAACATTCATGTAGTTAAAACTATTACGGGCTGATCAATCAATATTTGAAATGACGGCGAGCAATGGCCAAAGATAAACATATTACAAGCAAAATATTAAGATTTGATTGGAGAAAAGATGCACCAACCCTCTGTTGATTATTAGTGACCTTGATATCGTGGGTTAGACCTTTATAAGAGGCTTCAAGAGTTTGTAAAATCACCACAAAATGATTATTTGCAACCTCCGACAAGGGTGTGTGATTTTGTCAGAGCATGGGGCTCTATCAGCATCTTTGTGGTATGTTTTGAGATTGCTTCATGTACTTACGTATGCAAACTGCTTGTGGAAGAGAGTAGTTTCCATTTGGCTGACAAACGACTGATGTGAACTTTGTAGAAGGGGCAAAACTATCGTTACAACAAAGGGTTGCAATAGACCCCACTTCATTGGCATTGGAATGGATATACACGCCATTCGCATCCTGTGGGGGGTTTGGACACTCTGAAAATATATCGAATACCCAAAGGTATAGAAAAAATGGACTTAAAGCCGCTCTTTATGTAATACACCACTAATCTTTAAACGCTTCGTGAGATATCGTTATTACATGAGCCTGTGCATGACATTTCCAACAATTTGAAATGTTTGTGAGGTATAAACATTGGGCAACATAGACAGCCTCATACTGTAAATATATAGTAACCTGATTGTCTACAGATACTTGTGACCTTATCTATCTACAAAGCGCATAGTGAATACTCTGGGCAGACTGTGCGGATGCACAGGCTGGTCAGAATCTTTGCTTTGTGCATTTTAAAAAATGTTGGAAATCTCGCGCATAGGCTCATATATTATTATTATATTATTATTTATAATATCACCTACGTCGCAGGAGTGAAATGACCCCGTTAAATATTTTTGATATTATAGGGGTTTTATCACACTAGTGGAATAACTTTGCAAATGATATATGAGCGGAAAGCAACGTTTTATTTTCGTTGGGAAAATGACGTCATAATGAATTCGTAAACGGTGTTATATTTTTTGCGGAAAAACTTTAATTAATAAATATCGTAGTTTTCCTGTTTTATCAAAAATTCGGGTCATATTATCAATAGAATTTCAAATGTGTGCTAATAAAATACCAAATTAATTAAAAAATATAAAAACTCGGCGCATCCAAGTTTATCCCTACTATACGTAGCTCTTAACATTTTCGTTGTTAATCGAGCTCTTTGAAATTGGATTAAACGATTTTTTTTTCAGTCACATTTATTATGCAAAATATTGACATGAACTCTAGCGCAAACAGAAAAAAAATGTTTGTCAGGGTAATTCTTCAATGAAACATCCTTGGCTATCATGATCATGGGTGAATGGGCCTATGTAGATTAAAGTTCTTTGTAGTCGTCGATAAGAATTTATATAAATAAGATTAAGATTAAAATCTTTATTTGGCTAGCGACTATCAGTGCAATAATAGTCCATTTCCCACGAAAAGGGTTAAATCTATCAAACAAGAACCATTATCATTTGAGCCTATGCATGACATTTCCAACAATTTGAAATCTTAGTGAGGTGCAAACATTGAGTAGAAAGTCACATACTGTAAGATAAAATTACCTGATAGTCTATAGATACTTTAGATACTTTGAGACCTTGTCTATCTAAAAGTGCATAGTGATGACTCTCGTCAGACTGTGCGGATGCACAGGCTAGTCAGAGTCTTTGCTTTGCGAATATTTAAAATTGTTGGAAATCTCATGCACCGGCTCATTTAATAAATTCACTTTTTTCAGTAAAATTATTCAGTGATATTCCAACTTGGGAAATTCAGTATCAGTTTTGATTTGTTTAAGTAAACGAATTACTTTAATATGCTTATTGCTATAGAGATAATTTCGAAGTACCAGCATGCTCATACCAAAATTAACTTTTTCGTCAAGAACAGGGATAGAAAAATACTGACCTCGAATAGTACAATTTTCCCCGAATTTGCTCCATCCAGCACTGGTGCATGAAATGGTTATCACGGAGCTCGTCTCAAAACCATCGTTACATAAGAGTGTTGCTATGGCACCTATACGAGCAGTACCGGTTGTCAGAAAGAAATATCCGCCGGGAACCACAGGCGGAGCGCCGCAAGCTGAAATAGATACACATTATGTGACCCATCAGGGACCATCTGGGTAGTGCGTAAAGTGTCGACCCTAGTCAGACTGCGCGGATTGCGCAGACTGACTAGAGTCGATACTTTTTGAACCGTTCTTATTTTTTGAATCTAGAATGATCATTCTACCTTCCAGTGAAAGAAGTTTGGAAATGCTACCTCTGGTTGACCAATGCTACACCCAATCTCTTTTTCGAATATTCATTTTTACAAAGTTCCCAGATGATCCCTTTTTGCTAGACGGGTCACAAATATATATCGTGAAATTTATACTCATATCGTTCAACTCCATTCTAAATCACTCGTTAAGAACTTCTTTTGATAACATTCCTACCGCTCACTCAAAACGTTTAAGAACGCCAAGAAATTGATTGACGACTTCCCAGGACCATTGCCTCGTTCAAACCTCTTTGAAAATCCATTAAAAAACAAATCATACGTTGAGTTTCATAAAGAAATCACTCATCTCACTCATACAATGTCATGTCAACACTTCTTGTCAATTTCAGAATGTTCTCAACTGAATTATTGAAAACACCCAGGACACAGCTCGGCGGCCCAATCAGACGCCTGACACTTGACATTTGAATGATGTAACAGGCTGCTCTAAACCAATATTGAGCGGGTTGAAGGGTGAAATGATCGTATTAAGTTGTAAGGATGCTATGAACGGAACAATAAGAATGTATTTTAAAATGGTTTGTAACAGAATCAATGTCAATTTCGCGATATACTTACTGTACCCTGTGATACATGTAAGGGAGCAAATCTAAATAATTGTTTAAGTAAATCTAAATAAATGATAAAAACACTTTGTAATCCGGTAATTCTAAAGCTTTTGATTGTAATTCAATATTATTATGGTATCTCTTTAATAAACATGATACGACTGACTCTGCCTTAAATCATATACCTCTGAATACCCGGTGCTACAGTTAACAACATTGTGAAATTGACAAGGTGAATGATTTAAGAATGATTTAGGAATGAAATTGAATGAGTGTGTGGAGCGAGTTTTGAATGAATTTGATGGGAGGTAATCCTATATCGCACATTTTGTTCAGGATGAACAAAATTAGCGATATTGATTACCTCCCTTTAATAAAAATTTGCATACTTGTTCTTTACACAGCCTCCTATTTCTTCAAGAACCTATGAGAAAATTTGGATTATGTCAGTGAAATCGCCATTTTTCTTTATAAAAATGTATTTTGAATGATGTTGTTGATTCTATATCTTCCAATGGGTTTGAGCGTTTTTGAATGGTTCGATTGAGGTGAATGTCAATTTTACGATGTAACTAACTGTAGTGTCGACCCCTGTTAACTTAATCGTGTTTCTATAAAATCGACAGATCTTTATTTTTTTCGAAAAGAACACAATGATATAAACAAGAGCTCAGCCTTATCAAATTTAAGAGATAATCGGAAAAAAAAACATTTCGGTACAATACAAAGAAGGGTACGTATTTTAAATATTTTGGGTCCAAATGTTCTGAAACAACTTATGCAATTTGTATACGTATCATATAGCTATACACGTTTAAGTGACTTATCAAAGCGAAACCTTGTGTA
The DNA here is from genome assembly GCA_948146395.1 of Fragum whitleyi. NCBI lineage: Eukaryota > Metazoa > Mollusca > Bivalvia > Cardiida > Cardiidae > Fragum > Fragum whitleyi. Next base: position 37,677,733 of record OX411555.1, read on the forward strand.
TACAGGTGATTGACAAAATGGACCTGTGATCATTCACTTAAACGTGTGCATTTATAGTGCACAGTCCTTATTTTCTAAACATTAATAGCCTAAATCCTTATTTTCAAGATTATCAAACATTTCTTTTCCTAAACCTTTTCTTTACATCCTTATTTTCTATGTTGTTATTAGATTAAATCATTATTTGATGAAATCTACTCACCAAAAGTATCGTCACATAATCCTTTGAAACAAATCTGAAATGGAGCAATAGAATGTAACCATTACATATTGGGACTTTTAGAATGTGGCTCGTCAGACAGAAAAGATCCATTTTCATAGTATTTAAAGGGACTAACCTAGTCAAACTGCGCAGTCTGACTAGGATCGCTGCTTTTCGCACTCAGCTGTTTTTCAAATTCTTGATTGAAATGCGACCTCCTGATTGACCTCTAATGGAACCGATATGTTAGTGCTCCTTTTTCTCGCTACGGCTCACTAACAATGTACAAGAATTAAGGACTTTTTTGTTTTATTTTGTTTTCACATTTTTAATGGCTTAGCCGCGGTGTGCTCTCCGGAATGACAGTAACTTTGAATTAAATCAAATAGTCATGGAAAGTAAATCCATCAATTTTCGCGTATTTTGATTGGCTGAAAAATTGGTTTTAATTCCAAACGATAACAATTTTGTATACGCAGCTATTTTTAAGCTTTCGCGCGAATAGTCCTTCAAGAAATCTTTCTTATTTTTCCCCACTTTTGCTATTATGATATTAAATTATAGGATATAAAGAATATTTTTTTCAATTTCATGGAGGTATGAAACTAAATACCTAACCACGCTCATGTATAAATCCGCTTCTTGGTTTCATTCCTCAATAAAATCAACAAGCACCCTCCTCATCTCTTAATTCAAAAGAGTTCTTAACCCTTTCCTGTTTTACAAAATTTTGGACCTGTCCAAATTCAAAGGTTTTGCAGACGAAAATTTAAAGTGTATTTAATTTGAAAAATAATCATTCAGTAGGGTAGAAAATAGTGTGGAAAAGAAGAAATTGCTTGTCAGAAGCAATTTCTTCTTTTTTCACAGTGTTTTCTCAATCATAAAATCACAGGCACGTAAAAAGCAGGGATTAAACAGCAAAGGGTTAAAGCTTGTAGCTAAATATTTAAAAATGAAATTTTACCTTGTGAAGCCCACAGCTTGTTCCACTATAAACAATCGTTTGATTAACGTCACTGCAAGTTCCAGTGTTCGTACAGAATACCCCAGGACCACACAATCCCTCGTTCTCTATCGTCTGTAATAGATAATTTACCGGTTATAACTAAAGTTAAGAAAATCGTGAAACCGACAAGGTAAGTGATTTGGGAATGATTTTGGAATGAAATTGAATGATTGTGTGGAGTGAGTTTTAAATGATTTTCAAGGAAGCTAAAACATAATCGATAATTTTGTCCGATTGGACAAAATTAGCGATCATTTTTACCTCCCTTTAATAAAATCTACGTATTTATCTGATTCTGTATCTTCGCAATTAAAACAGACGTCTAAATATCAACACAAGCTACTAATATTATACAATAATTTGATCGAATTGATTGAAATATTGATCATTTTGGACGATTTTGAAGCATTTTTGAAAAGAGTTCGGGAACGTTTTGGAGTTATCTTAGTGAGTGTATAGAATAAATGATTGTACCGCTGAGCTATGACTTTGAATGGTTTTGAGATGAGTGTCCATTCTATTATAACTTTTTAGTTAACTTTAGAACCTCATGGAAGTGAGAAAAGGAATGATTTTGGACGATTTTGAAATGAAACTGAATGAGTGATTTGATCGATGAAATTAATGGGAGGTAATGCAATATCGCTAATTTTCTTCCCAACATTGATATTTTATTGCCTTCCCTTTAAAATTATTCGTACTTTTCTGCCAAAGACCAATCAGACGCTTTAAAGTCAATATCAGTCAATAGCTCCGTGTTTCCGATTTGAATAAAATAATGAATGTTTTGAATAAGTTCAATGTGTTTGAATGATTTCGGAGCGGTTTAGGGTTATTTGAATGAGTGTTTTGAATGCCATTAATGGAGCACTGAGCGAACGATTAAGAATAATTTTGATCGAAATGCGTGTCAATTTTATAAATGTTATTTCCTGTTTATTTTGTTGCATAAATCATGTGAAATACAGGTCAGTTTAGGAGGTCAGTTAGCTTAAGAAAGATAACTCGTTCAAGCAAAATCAGTAAAAAAAAACCCCAAAAATATTTACCTCCCTTTGATAAAAGTATGAATCTTCTGGGCGTTTCGGCAAAATTATCTCACCCGCTTTGATATCCTTATTTTGTTTTGCAAGGTTTTAAAAAAAAAAATCTTGTCAATTTGTACGTTTTTTTCGACCAATATTATTCAGCCATTATCGTCTAGTCCCAGACTATCACTAGATTATATGTGTTATAAAAGACTGGTAGGGCCTGGACGAAATTATAGATAATTTATTGCCTCCCTTAATTAAAGTATGCGATTTTTATTTTCATTTTATGAGTCTTTTCTGGTTTGACTGATCAACTGATTTGTTTGATTTTATTGAAGTTTTTGATGATCTTGTTTGATACGAAGTGGTTTAGAATGATTTCGAAAAGTTTTGACCTACATGTTTTTTAGTGAGTGTTAAGATAAAATAAATGGATCGCCGAGTGAATGAATGAATGATTTAGATTAATTTAGAATGGAATGATATTACTAACTGTAGCTCTGACATAATTTTCTAAAAATTGGAATCTGTCAAAGGTTTGTCAGCAATTATAGTTAACGTGTGCATGCAAATGTAACCTAAATCTAAAAAGATAAACTTGCTTAGCACATGTGAACGTATTTCAAATTAGGGTTATCAAATCTTCGTAACTTCAATTTCACAAATCCTTATTTATATAGAGAATAACATGTTAGAGTCTTAAAATATCGATGTTTTCTTGGCGAGGCTGGGAGAACTTACCATTACGAGGCTTTGCAGAGTCATGATAATTTCTCACAGCCGAGACCAGATAACATTGATATTTTAAGACACTTACTTGTTATTCTATATATCATGCAACCTTTTTTGTGCTTAATCATATAAACCCTTAAAAACCAAAGAAATTCTGGTTAAACTGTAAGCCAAATACTTCTTAAAATAGACTGCCTGATACCACGTTATGTTATCAGACAGGTGATATCAGGTGAATACGGGCTTCATGCACGATAAAATTGTTTGATTGTATATATGTCTAGCATCTACAGTATAAAACAGAGTATTTTTAAACAAACTTTATAACAAGAGCACACTTTTGTGAGTTCTGATTCCAATACATTTGAATACCATCCACGAGTAAAAAAATAGGTTTTTCTACTTATATCACGACCTGAAATTCAATTGACCGTTTTCGTGAATCCGCTCTGCCGGTACAAAATCAATCAATATAAAGCAAATTCTTACCATATTTGTTGTAGTATTGACAAATTCACAAGCTTGACTGTCAATACCATAGGCAAGCTGACATTGATGATCTATGTCAATTATTTCACCAGCAAGGACACTGTGCTTTGAAAACTCTTCAAATTGGGCATCAGTTAGGTTACCACTCTTTAGGCAATTAGTGCTGTAAGAAAATTATACAAGATAAATATCATTTAACATTTAGTCCATGGTGTTTCATGCAACAATGAAAACTTGTCCAGGGGCGCAGGAGATAATGTTCTGAACTGTTGCCGAGGTCAAAGACCGAGGACAACATTTCAGAATGTAACCTCTGATACCGAAGGCAAAAAGTCCTATAATTGTTGTTGTTGATGTTGTTGTTTACTGTGATATGAAACACTACGAAACAAATGTTTTAAAACCTGATAAAAAAGTAAAACAAAACACTTGGCACTAATTTACTAAAACGGACAACAGTTAAGAGCTTAATGCGCATTGATGAAGCAGTTCACACTGATGCCCTATCACGGAGGGGACTTTGCGCTTTGAAATAGCGCAAATAAACACATGTCATTAGGTAATAAGACAAACTGTTGTCCCGAGAGGAATAGGAGGATGTAATGAAATGTCATTCGGAACACCACTCGGCCAATCTCATGATCAACCTGGGATGTACATAGACGGATTATTCTGTTAAAAAATGGCGTTAGCCCTCGAAACTTTGAATGAAAACTTTCGACGTCGTCAACACTACTCGTTTAAATCACTGACGTGAAAACATCGTTTATCCTGTCATTAGCTAAAAATATTGCCTGATAAAAGGGAGTATGATAAACTTGTTGATATCAGGTCACTTGATCACGTGACATCTTTATCATGTCAGTTGGTCAGGTGGCCTGCCGGATCTTCTTTTTGCGGCTATTAGGTCTGAAAACAGTCCTCCCTAACATTTTTTTCTTTTGAATATAAGTGCATTTTTCTGAAAAAAATAGTTCACTCAATTCTCATATCTTTTTAAAATCAAATCGCGACCATATCGATGACGTAGAACGTGCCTGATGACGTAATCCATATAATTGTGACGATTTTTTTTCGATGTTTACATTCGACCTCGAAATCTGTCAGGATTTTAAAACATTTAACGCAGAATTATTCGACCGATAATGATTTCGGAGATAGTAGCTTTACATCTGATCTCAATCTATGTCCATCCCCTGATTAAGAGCAAGGAAGGCATTGAATTGAGATTTGCTTTTAGCTGCATGACATCAAAGCTTCGGAGAAAAAAGGACGTTTGAGATTGCGAAAATCACCCGGTTCATATCTTCTTAATCATTATATTAAGGTATGTTCGTATTACTCAAGTTTTCTTTTCTGTAGATATTTTCTTGCTACAGCATTAGAAATCCTTTTGTCGTTAGCGATCTACCCCACCTCTTCCATCAATTTCACCCTTATGACGAGGACTCGCCAAGTATCGGCTTTGCAAATCGGGACCAGATAAAATTTTCGTAAATAGATAACGATTAGACTTTGAAAAAAAAGATGTAAAAATGTTCTAACAGGATAAATAGAATAGATGATAGGTGTCTTGAGATGGAAAAGTTTATCGGACAAGGCGTAGGAATTTATCTAGTGACCCAGAGGTAAGTTTACGTGCAAAGCCGGGTGAACTTTCTGAAACATTTCGTTAACTTGTTTCATTCTGAATGCAGGCCAGGTTTAATATCCTTACCCAGCATCGAAGGTATCGATTGCAGCTTCCAACGTATTTCGAGCACACTCGGAAAACAAGAAGGTCTTTGGAAACTCCTCCAGATTGTCTGGGTTGTCCTGGGTTAAGTCATCTATATTGAATCGGTTATTAGTACATTCAAGTACATTCTGTCTGATTCTGCGTTGTGAAAAAATATACAGTAAGTAACATCGTTAAATGATGTTTACCACAATCAAAGCCATTCTAAATTGCTCACTCAGCGCTCCATTCATTTGATTAAAAAAACTCACTCAAACCATTCAAGAACACTCTGAAATTGTTCAAAATACCCCGAAATCCTTAGAGACGATATACATTGATTCAAATAATTAAATAATTCCACGATTTCGTTGACAAACAAACAGAACACAATAAACACTTTTGGAATATTTGTCAAAGTCAGGTAAAATTATCGATTTAAATGATTGTTCTAGAGAATAAATCCTCAATCTAGATGGATAGAATTTAAAAAAATGGCGGATATTTTGTTTCAGAAGTCGGTTTCAAAATAAAAGCTATCTGTCCATGTTTTGTGTAGCGTTTACATGGATGAATACGGTAATGTGATAAATGATTAACGATTACAGTAGGTTACATCGATTTTAACTCAACAAATGTATATTTCAAAAGTTATCTTAAGGTAGCGGACCAGTAATAGTTCCGCATCATTTCGGAAATCATGATCATTCACAATGTTGACCCAGATTTCCTAATGAAAATCATTAGGTAAGTTCGGTGACCACTAAAAAAGTACATTACTTCCGAAACGTGGCTAAACTATTACAAGTCTACTACTTTTTTTATGGCAGTGGACCCGTAATAGTTCCGCTTTAATTTCGGAACTCATCATCATCTAGAATGATTATCGAGGTTTCTTAATGAAATAATAAGGAAACCTCGATTAACACTGTTAAAGTTCTTAAATTAAAAACGTTGTGGAGCAATGAGGGAATCGGTCGGTTATCTCCCCTGAAATACTCCCAAAGGAGGAAGAGTCCAAATCAGTGGTTAACTTTGGTTTTATCCTATTTTTCCTTGCACTTTAGGATTTAAAGATTAGCCTCAAATCAAACACTGTGTACATTTGAAGATAAATTTCATATGAAATGTATCATGAATACAAATTGCATAATTAAGTATCTTGTTATTACAAAAATAAAATTCGCAACTTCCTCAAATAAATTATGGATGAAGTCAAAGGGAAATTTCTTTATTGACCGCAAAAAAAATTGGAGTACGTCTGATTTAATCCACGGAACAAACAGGGGAGATAAAACATAAAAATCTTCAATTACGGGTACACTACCCTAAGTGAATAAATCCGTTTCTCACGCCCCCAATCACTCCCTCTGATCGATTAAATAATTGCATGATATTTTTGGCTTTTATGAATTTTAAAGCATCTGGCCCCAGTTTATAAAACTTTTCTCAAGCTCAACTAAGAATTTTCTGATATTTGAAATTAAAACTAATGAATGAAAATAAAAGGTGATATTAATAAGTATTTATTAATATAATCTTTTATGTTCATATGTAGTTATATAAGTATTGCAACGTAATAAACGCTTAAATCTCAAGTTGAAATTTGAGAAAATTTTGAGTTGAGAATGAGAAAAGTTTTATAACCTCGGGCCCTGATTAATCAGTGAAGACCAGCATTTTTTTATTGAACTGTATACATACATCATATTAAAGATGTGTATTTGGATCTCGCTCATTTCGTTCATTTTGAACTAAATAAGCATATATTTATCACCTACTGTTACAAACTGTAAGTTTTTTTAACGATTTGAATATGCTTGGAATATTCAAACGGAGAGCAAATTAATCTTTTTTGAATAACGTTTTTTTTAATAATTTATATGTATACAACGAAAATAGGTTTCAGCGCCACACGACACTAAGTGTCTTTTTGTTTAGAAACTTAGTTCAGTCTTGCAATGAACCCTTATATAATAATACTAATTCTATCAAACTTACTCCGCGGCCATTAAAAGTGCAACGACCTTGGGTAATCCAGCGTGAAAATCTTCATATATAGAGCTTGGCGGGAAAGTGTTGGCACATACCAAGCTGGTATTCACGGCCCCTGTAGAAAAAAGCACGAAAGTTACATTCAGACATTGTTTATGGGCCTATTTATTTTCTGACCCGAATCCTACCCGGGCGTAGACTCGTCCAATTGTCAACAATCAGAATATCATAATCTAGACTATTCTGATAGTCGTTATTAGGCTCGGTCTAAAACTGGTAGGCCTTTGTCTGAGAGTAGGTCAGAAATAAATTGACCTTGCATCTAAGGTTAAAAGATTTGAGAAATGATACCAGTTCTGCACGTGTTATCACCTGCAAAAACGGGGTAATAATTTTAAAAAAAATCGCGTTTTTGCATCTTAGTAGCAGTTTTCCTAGGAAAAGGTATTGTGACACTTATTTTTTTTTAATAAAATTCGTATATGTTTTTTCATCAAGTCTTTCTGCATTATTTTTTATCTGTTAGGGCGTCGCTTTATCGTGACGTAATGCGGCGATTATCGCTTAGGTTTAAAAATAATTGTAACCTAAAAGCAAATACTAGTACTACTACGTACTAAGTAGAAGTAAAACATTTCGTCGTTGAAAGACCAAAACCTCGTAACTTAAGCTAGTCATAGCTGAAGGCCACAGCTTTGGTTACCCACCAACGATTCAATGTTTTTCGTATTTATTTTCGAATATCTTTATTTAAAAAAAAAGAAAAATAAGAAGACCATGATGGTCAATTCAATTCTTTCTTTGTACAAACAGGCCAAACACATATATATTTACACAAAGATGAATGTTTTCATGCTAAAGGAAGAGAATATACTGACAAATATACAAACTACAAAAATACATATCAGAATAAATTGTGAGAACGCACGCAAATTAAGGTTTAACATTTTAGATATGCTTAACAAGTACATATTTCTAACACGTTTATGAACGACTCATGTAAAATTGCATATTAAAATATAACAAAACACAAAGAGAATATTACTAATAAAAAGAAAAATACATGTTTTCACGGAAAATCTTTTTTTATGAAACTAAAACCAGTCGGTTCTGAGAGAATGCTAAATGTCATTTTATCGCTCTTGATCTTCTATGTATTCCTCCCTACGCTTGAAAGAATGAAATAAATACATTGCCAAATTTCGGATTTCTTTATTATTCTTCGATGACGTGAGACGCGTGATATTACGTTGGCAAGGTGAAATGATGTATTTTTTAAGATATATTTTTTACGCAAATTATTGTACAGTGGGCATTTTAAAAGAAAGTGTAGCTCATCTTCAACAATACCATCACAGTATACACAAAATCTCTTTTCTCTCGGGATTCAATAATGTCTACCCTTTTCAATCATTAGAGAGTGTGGTGAGGATCTAAACTTCGCTAAATATGTTCTAAATTTGTCAATATTAATATATTTTAAATAATTTTCAAGTCGAATTTCTTGTTATAAAGAGAATAGTATACTAGTTTAGGATTTTCAGTACAAGCTGTATGGTCCTATATCGCACACCTGAATTTAGACCACTTGGACAACCCATGGATAAGGTTGAAAAGTTCTCTTATCTACAGAGACAATTTTTTTTTTTCAACAACCTAGCTGCATTGTTTACATTTATCATAGTTGAAGAATATCCTTCTTTGTTTTAATGTAAAACAGGGTGCATTTTGGCTAAGCCCAAGCAAAGGATCCTAAAAACATGATATGAACTAACTTTTAAATATGTAACTTTAATGAAGCTAAACACCAATTTTCTAGCTGTCAATTTCCGGTTTCCGAGAAATAGACTTGAAACGATTTCACTATGAAAAAAGGAATGCGCTCGCGTGGGCTCCAAATAAGATTTCAACATCTTTGGTAGAGTATAACCTAAGGAAGGTTCTTGATTTTTTCCAGATTGGCCCATCGGTTAAGTGGAGAAAGATGGTAAAAGAATTTGTGCACGACGCACGACTGACGACGGACAACGGACATTGAACGATCGCAATGGCTCACATCGAGCCGTTGTGCAACGACCCGTTACTAAAGACTTCGCCCTACGAGGGCAAATATCATGACTGTTATTTTGATATAAAAGATCTTTTCGTGTTGGAAAAAGAATGAAATGTATGTTTAAAAAAACTTAAAAAAACATAACGATTTCTTCCGAAGCTTTCGGCCGTCTAGCCTATTTTTACATTATTTCACTAGGGGTGGACTGTAACTGCAAGCGATAATGCTAACATTGGCACGGTGTAATGCAGGTTACTAAACGAGTATTTAAACTCCCTCTACAGAACCTGATATAAAAGAATTTGAATACCGTGGCGCACGTAAATAACTGCAATGGCTCAGAGGATACGCATGTAAGACTAATGACTGATTGTTACCAAAACGCTCCCGGTTCGTGCCCTGTCTGCGCCTGTTGTAACAAGAACTAGCTGTTGTTGGTATTTTGAGAGTATCATGTGTTTGCATCATCAAATGTACTCTGATAAGTTTCTTTTTTAATCCTATAACTATACAAATATCCGTGTGATAACATCCCATGTTAATTTTTTTTTAACATATCACATGGATATTTCTAGAACAATGACACAATTATATGGGATATTATAGCCCGGATAGTTATAAAATAAATTTCTATGAGTATTTTTAGTATAGACGACCAAATGGAACGAACAGGGTATCAATAACAGGGATTAATCCAGCGTTCACAACACTATCGCGATTATCGCGTGCGCTTTAGAATTTAAAGTGAAAGAAGTAAACACTCACCGATAACACCCAACGTTATACCCATGAAATCAATCTGAATTCTGAAATGAAAATAGAGTGTACCGTGGACCCAAATTGGGAACGTACGTACGTATATATCTCACAAATGAATGATAATGGTAGACATATGTGAGAGAGCAGCTGGGGTTAGGAAAGGATGTGATGTTGTTCTGGTGAGAGAAATACCAAGAATTCATTGTTAGTTGCTCTAGCTGCCGCGATATAACTGAAAAAAAGTGTTGAAAACGGCGTAAAACTCCATTCCATCAATCTATAAATCTCTTCGTACTCACAAATAGATATAAATATACATTGGGAGAAACATCAAAATACCAACGTTATAACTTTCTGAAACACTTGACCCAAAGTGTTCAAGAACAGCAAAATGATAAGATAAAAATGAGAAACATAATATATTTGTTCTTACAATGTAATCATTTAGGTTTATTACTTTATATAGTATATTGTAATTTCGAAACATAATGTTTCTTCTTCCGCGAAACAATACAGACTGAATTCCAGCTTAGTTGACTTGCGTTCTACCGCTAGTCAATATGTGTACTAAGGTGGACAATATTCGACCCGAAAAGTCTACCTGATCTATTTAATGGTACTTTGACCCAAATTTAACCTTATTTATACAGCATATAGCGGATTTGGCTTTCGTGAAATCGATAGTCAACAGAAATTAAATAAAGCATGTTCAGAATGCCACAAATAATATAGAGACGAAAGGACCACAGATAAACAAATGAACGAATTTACTTAGATCCGATTGGTTAACACTCCTTTTCAATAGATATCCGTAGCTGAACGTTTTCATGGAACGTTTGAATTCATTCAATGACGTTGTTCTGTGCTGTATTGAGGGATATACTGAATGCCGAGATGCCTGTTGGATTAAGCGCTTGAATAATATCCAGCCATTCAAATCAACAAAAGTGACGCTTAACTATGTCGTAACGATTATCTATGTAATATATCAACAATGCTTTATGATGGTTGACTAGCGAAGAACAACAGGTTAAATTCAGAGCAAAAGTTGGATTAACTAGGTCAAGTTGAACGTTCTGGTCATATAGGCTCCCGAAAACTATTCAGATCAAGTGTTTGCTTCATTTTACTTTGGATGACTAGAGGTATAGCTAGCGAGATATCGATACACATTTAAGCCGAAAAAGTTTTTGTGTATTGTTGATCTATATGAACCTTAATTGTTCAGCTGAGTAATAAAGTTGTTTCTAAGATCGAAAGGTCAGCAATAATAGAGGACGAGTGTCTATTTACTTGCGTTATAAACTACAATTGCCGTCCAGAATGAACAAAATCAGCGATAGTTATTACACCCCTTTTATAAAATATTCTTACAAGTTCTATAAATAGTTTCCTTTTCTTCAAGAACCAATCAGAAGCTTACAAATTCAATTATGTCAGTGAAATCGCATTTTTTCTATTTATTTATACATGTATGTTCAATGTAGTTGTCGATTGTATCTTTTTTAAGCCATTTTGGAGCCCTTTTTATCGATTTATCGAGTGTTTAGAATGAATGAATGGTGCGCTGAGTGAGCGAATTAGAATGGTTTTGATTGAGAGGAATGTCAATTTCACGGTGCAACTAACTGTAACCATAATTGCAAAAACACTTGGAGAAAAATTTCTTAAAGAACATCAATGCTTAGTTTTATTGAATTTTTTTGTTTTTTATTATATGTGAGTAACATCGTGAAATTGACATTCATCTCAATCAAAACCATTCGGAATCGCTTACTCAGCGCTCCACTTATTCATTCTAAACAATCACTCAGTCCATTTCAAAACGCCAAAAATAGTTAAAAGATAAATTCAACCACATTTTAGAAAGTATAGATAAAATAATCGCGTGTTCATTGACAAAGTTGTTTTTTAGCGACTAATTGGTTCCTGAGGATATAAGAAGCTACTCATAGAACACGTATGCATATTTCATTAATGTTAGATAATGAATATCGCTAGTTGTGTTCACCATGAACAAAATCAGCGATTTTTCATTGCCGCCCTTTAATTTCAATCACGGGATATTTTGAGTGGGTTGGACCAGTGTTTGTATCAATTTCACGATGTTTTAACTCTTCATAGAGTTCGATCACAGGATCATGAAGTACCTGGTAGTACAGTGGACGGTATCAGCCCCGCCAAAGCGTAGAGCGGCACAGTCATCGAGTCCATTTAAAGCGGTAACGAACCCAGCACCAGTGAGAGTTGACCAATCGGTTGTTTCATTCTGAAAGTTAAGAAGCAAATGTTTATTCAAATTGCTCCATGGATAAAAGCCTTCTTACGATGAAAGCATGTTTGTTCATAATCGGCAAACCACATGTGCATGGCATTTCCAACAATATCACATGTGCGCAAAGCAAAGTCTCTGACCAGCCTGTGCAATGGCACAGTCTGGCCAGAGTCTTTGCTACATTCTCTGTAGATAGACAAGGTCTTGATCCTTCTTCAAATGGACATTTAGTTTTTTAAATACATTTTGTGGGTGTTTGAGTTTTAAAGTGTATTACCAGCATGCACCTACCAAATTGTTGAAAATGTCTCCCACAAGCTCGTATATTTTAGACATAATTCAGTTGCTTTTGGCAGTATTTCATCTATATCCCTGCGGTAAGAGCACCTTATTATGAATATTTAGTATGTTCCTCATACAACATCTTTTACTAGGCTGTAGTCGCTCATCCAACATTGCTTTACGATTGTCCAACCAATGTGACAAATCAATATCGAAAGGGGAACCCGAAAATAGAGAATCCGGTTCGCTAGCAAAAACGCTTTGGTCGTGACCCTAGCAAAACTTAAGGTAGTGTACCGCAACATTTCGGAACTGATGATCTTTCACAATGTTAACCGATGTTTCCAATGAAATCATGAGGGAACATCGGTAAGCACCGTTAAAGTTTATGACTTCCGTAACGTTAACGTACAATTACGGAGAGATAATGTTTTTTTTTTATAGGCAGGGGACCCGTAATAGTTCCTAAACATTTCGGAACTCATGGTATTTCACAATATTAAAAAAGGTTTCCTGATGAAATTATTTACACTGTTAAAGTTTATTACTTCGGAAACGTTTCAGAACTTTTACGGGTCCACTAACTTCAATAAAATATTTTCTAGCGTTCTCTGAAAATTAACCCTTTGCTGTTTAATCCATGCTTTTTACGTGTCTGTGATTTTATGATTGAGGAAATATTGTGAAAAAAGAAGAAATTTCTTCTGACAAGCAATTTCTTCTTTTTCCACACTATTTTCTACCGTACTGAATGGTAATTTTACCAATTAAATCCACTTTAAATTTTCGTCTGCAAAACCTTTGAATTTGACAGGTCTAAAACTTTGTAAAACAGGAAAGGGTTAACAAGTACGTTACCTTTTGAATGAGCACGTCAACAAGATACGCTCGCAGACAGAAATCGGTGATGCAGGAGAAGATTAAGTCGACCTATAAAAGAATAATAGATAATACTAATAATACCACAAGCAATACTCGCGAGCAGTTGTCGATCAAATGATAAATTCACCATTAAAACCTTTCATTCGAACAGACCTCTTCACATTAGACCTGTGTCACAATTCGCCTTTTGAATGAATATTTCCGTGCCTTGGTAACATAAGGTTGCTCAACAGGGTCCGAGATTATAAAAACTTTTATCATTCTCAACTGAGAATATTCTCAAATTTATAATTTAAGTGAATGTACAAAACATAAAAGATATCATCAATAAGTTGTCATATGTGACAACTTATTAATATTATCGCTTATGTTCAATCATTTCATTATATGGTATTAAAGCTGGGTACTTATTAAAATTATCGTTTATGCTCATTCATTTATAATAACATAACAGCAGAATTCAGAAAAAAAGAAATTAAAGAAAAGTCTCAAACAAGCAGGAGAACTTATCATTACGAACCACGATTTTTTTTTCTTTTCGATGGTTTTATGCTCATGACCACATATATTGCAGACGCAATTGATATCTAAGGTATTCAGCCGGGTTAAAGGTAAAGAGGTGACAGGCACAACGCTTTTCATACACTTAACAACATAGTGAAATTGACAAGATAAATGATTTTGGAATAATTCTGGAATAAAATTGAGTGAGTGTGTAGAGCGAGTTTTGAGTGACTTTAATGGGAGGTATTCCAATATCACAAATTTTGTTCAGGCTCGATTTGAGTGGTGTTTGGAATGAATGCATGGATTGCTGAGTGAGTGATTTAGAATAGTTTTGATTGAGATGAATGTCAATTCACGATGTAACCAACTGTAATAATAAGATTACTGTTGACAATCAAAATGTGGATTGACCAATTAGAACATTCGTTTACAAAGAGATGAATGTTGATGTCCGATATTTTTCCGGAATTGTGCAAGAACAATTTCGTTAAATGTAAAAAAGAAAATAAACGTTGTAACTACAGTTTTGCTGTTTGTTTCCTGTCCGTGACTATATATCCTCTAATAATATCACAAATTTTGTTCAGGCTCGATTTGAATGGTTTTTGGAATAAATGCACGAAGTGCTGAGTGAGTGATTTAGAATAGTTTTGATTGAGATGAATGTCAATTTCACGAGGTAACTAACTGTAATAATAAGATTACTGTTGTCAATCAAAATGTGGATTGACCAATTAGAACATTCGTTTACAAAGAGATGAATGTTGATGTCCGATGTTTTTCCGGAATTGTGCAACAACATTTTTGTTAAATGTAAAAAAGAAAATAAACGTTGTAACTACAGTTTTGCTGTTTGTTTCCTGTCCGTGACCATATATTATACAGAACAGAACAGAACAGAACAGAATCTTTATTAAACAATTCAACTTGAACACATATGGTTCATCGTCGAAGTAGATACATATAAAATTACATGCATAAGTATGGACAGTTTTACATATAAACAAAATAGTAGAAAATGTATTTTGCGGAAATAATGAAACAAATAGAGTCTTACTAGAATTCCTGATGTGAGGAAAATACTTGGTTACATGGAATAGTTAGTTATCAATATTGTTCAATTCGTTTTGTCTTTTCTTCATCGCTTTTTTATAAAATATACCTATTCCATTAAGAATGTTCACATTTTCTGAGTTTAACATTTCTATCAATTTGAATATATTTGGGTTATTATAATAATATTTCTTTATGTAATTTTTTCGTAATTCTGTATAAGCTGGACATATAAACAAAAAGTGAAATTCATCCTCGATTTGGTTTAAGTTACACAGATTACAAATTCTTTCATTCCTGACAATGTTTCTATGACGTCCGGTTTCAATCGAAAGCTGATGGGCTGATAAGCGTAACTTAACTAAAGCATTCCTATGACTTGGTATATTCATTTTGCAAATATAGCTTGAAAAACAAAAACTGTCTTTTAAATTTTTAAAGATTAATAATGATGATCGGTTGCTTATATCTTGAAATCATTCACTGATGTAAATATCAACTAATCTATTGCGTAAAATTGGTACAAAAAGTTTTAAATTTACTGATTCTGGAAATAGCCATACATCGTAAAATCCTGTTTTTTGTAACAAATGCTTTACCTTGAAAATCCAAGAGTTTGCACTGTTTATATTTAACATTTCATCTTTCACTGTGTATAAAATGCAATTAGCGCTTTTTTCAGAAAACAATTTAATAAAATATTTTATGATTCTAATTTTTATGTTTATATGCAATGGGTGTCTTCCTAATTCGCCATAAATGGCGGAGTTACAAGTGGATTGTTTGACATTTAAAATTCTTTTCAGAAATTTTCTATGAATACGTTCGATCAATTCGCTTGAAACAAAACCCCAAACCTCACAAGAATACATTAAAATAGATGCAACAAAAGAATCAAATAAATTCAGCATAATTTTAATAGGAATTTCTTTCTTTTTTCACATATTTAGATATTATACATGTATTTGTAATTTGACCAGAAACTTTATGTAAGTTTGTGTCAATAAAGAATATGTCTATGTAATATAAAATAAGTCACTCATTGATCGCATTGCTTTCCCAGCCAAAGTCTTAAATGCGTCAAAAAATGATCCATTGCTGCTAAAAACTAGTCCTAAATAATTAAATTGAGAAACTATTTCTATGTCGTTCCCGGAGTAAGTAAATTTCATTTCATTATTCATATTCGTGCGACGCTGAAAGACGACTATTTTTGTTTTTTCGACATTTACCCTAAGTTTCCACTTAAAACAATACTTTTCAAATGCTAATAATAGATCTTGTAGTCCGATAGCTGTTTCGGATATTAAAACCGAATCGTCGGCAAAAAGCAATAGGTAAATCGATAACTGACCTAAAGTGAAGCATTCGGTAGTATTTTGCTGCAAAAATAATTCAATATCATTAATAAATAAAGAAAATAGGAAAGGCGAAAGTGATTCACCTTGTAACAATCCAACATCGTAATTATATATCTCTGAAATAGAGTTCATTATGTTTAACACAAAGTTTAACATCTTGATATAATGAACGAATAATGCTAAAAAGTTTGCCAGTTATATTATTATTGACCAGTTTAAACCATAGACCATTACGGTAGATTGAATCGAAACATTTTTCCAAATCAATAGAGCAGCAAAAGAGTTTCTTTTTTTCATAAAATTGTTTCTGTATAAATGAATTCAAAATAAAAATTGCATCAACGGTGCTGTAATTATTTTTGAAACCGAATTGGGCGTCAGTTAAAATATCATTATTTATTGACCACGCCTTAAGACGTTCATTGATCAATGAGGTGAACAACTTAGAAAAACAACTCGTCAACGTAATGCCGCGATAATTGGCTGGGTCTGACTGGTCACCCTTTTTATGTATGGGTACAATAACTCCCTTTGACCAGCATGTGGGAAATATTTGTTTTTCAAGTATATAATTAAAAAGTCGTAATAAAGGTTTTTCAAGATAGTCAATGCATTCTTTAAAATATTCATAGATTACGTTATCTGTTGAGCATGATTTATTTGTACCAAGATTTTTGACACACTTTCTTAATTCAGCTTCATTAAATGGTAAATCTAATTCTGAAAAAATATTGTTTAAATTTTGCGTGTTGTCGATATTTTGTAGAAATTCTTCACATTCTGTATCTTCTTGTACGTGTATTTCTGATGATAAATTTTTAAAATGTTCTAAGAATTCAGAAATATCAATTTCCGATCCCTTGTTTTCTTCTTTCTTTCGCTTAAAAAATCTCCAAAATTCTTTGGGTTTTTTATTTTTCATATTCTCTAAGTCAGTTGCCATTTTTCTGTTGTAATTTCTTTTTGCGATTTTACAATGGTATTTAAAATCACGTTTTTTTGCAAGAAAATCCTGTCGATTTGAATCGTTTTAACTAAATTGTATCGCCTGAGAGCTTCTTCATAAACAGACTTTTTGTGCCTGCATGTATTGTCAAACCATTTTTTCATAGAATATTCACTGTTATTACATAAATTTGTCCTTTGTTTACTGTGGTTTTTAAAATATACGTTTCCTTTATCATTTAAATACTCTGTGAACAATTGGACCAAATTATCTGGATCCTCTCCATTAAAAATACACTCCTCTAATTTTTCGTTAAGATTTTCAATTGACATGTATATATCGGAAACAAACTCCTCTTTATACTCATTTTTCCATTTATATGAAACTTTTTCACTGTTATTTGATAATGGGACATTTTTCAAACAATTAACAAGAATATTGAAAGACAAAGGTGCGTGATTAGAAAAAATGTTAAAATCGTGCACTTCAAAATCCAAAATATAGTTAAAATTATCAAAATTTGTCAATAGATAATCAACGGTGCTTTCACCATTATGGGTAAAGCAAGTAAAATTGCCAATATTGCAGTCTTTACCAAGCCTACCATTAACAATTTTTAAATCTACAGATTTACACATTTCGAGTAGACAGTCTCCAAATCGATTTGATCCCTGATCACAATGTGCTCGAGGGATTAACCCGACCGTGGGACAATCAGACTGATCTTGATCGATAAGTGGCTGATCATGAGCGATGTAATCAGTTTTCCCTGCTATCCGTGCGTTTAAATCTCCTAATATAAACACTTTACCTCCTAAATTTTGAAAATATCTGGTATCTGTTTCTAATTTATCAAAACTTTCAAATTCAAAGTTATCGTAGACAGGCGATCCTTCAGGTGCAATATAGGTTGAGCAAATGTAAATATTCTCCGTCAAATTAAAAAATGATTTTTCCAATTTAAACCACTGTATGCAATCAACGGAGTTTCGGATCAATTTTACTCCACGCGAAAAGCTATTTCTAACGTACAGTAAAATCCCCCCGCTATTTCTCTTTGCTCGCTTGTTTTGTAGCTTTCTATATGAATGAAAAAGTGTAAAACCATTTATAGATATCTTAGAGTTCTTTTTTGTCCATGTTTCGGATAAGAATATCAAATCAAAGTTAATCATTTAATCAACTGAATCATTTAAGCTTCTTTTTCAACAGACCTTACTTGATGCTACACATGTATTTGGTCGGCTTTCCAGGAAAACCTTCCCAAATGACGTAAGTTCAGTTGTCTTACAATGATTATACAGTTTGTTTGTTTGTTTGTTTGAATGGGTTTTACGCCGCTTTAAACGTTATTTCAGTCATATCGCGGCGGCTGGAGCAACTAACAACGGATTCTTGGTATTTCTCAAACCAGTTCTACCATCAAATCCTTTGCTTGCCTCCAGCTGCTATTCCACGTAGGTCTACGATTATCAACCCATTGCTGATTATACAAACAAACACCTCCAGGTTTTACCTGGATTACGGATCATTTGTGACCCGTCATGCAAAAAGGGACCATGTGGAAACTTCGTGAAATAACCTTTGGAAAAAGTGGTTGGTTCTAGAACAAGCCAACCCGAGGTCGTATTTCTAAAACTCTTTCACAGGAAGGTAGATTGATTATTCTAGATTCAGAAAATTAGTAAAGTAACTGAACTTACCTCCAGATACAAGGCTTGGTAGTGTTCTATCAGGTCTGCTTCGGCTGCTGTCGCGTTTCCACCAGCACGTGCAAGGAAGCTGAAAATATTGTTAAAGACGTGAACCGTCTTGTGACAAAGAGCCGACGAAGAATCGGGAAAAGAGGGAGAAACAATGGGCCAGCTTATTTCTGACCCTGGGCGGGTACTGTTACCCGCAACATCAGAGTATCTCTCAGAAAGCGGGCTACCAGCTCTAGACTGGTCCATATATCGACTATCAGAATAGCCTAAAATAGGCTATTCTGATATTCGACAGTGAGACCAGTTTACACCCGACCCGAAAGAGGGCCAGAAATTAGTTGGCCCAATATGTCAACATACGTTACTTATCAAATGTAATTTGATGGGGGTATAGAAAGATCAATAAAATTGGACAAATTAGGACTCGCCTACTTTATACATTAGTCTCAATTTTGGACGTTACACATTTCATCGTCGGATGCGGCCAGTCTAAAAATAGTATCGCATTCCGAAGATGAAAATCTGTACTACTTTCTGTATGTGACTTCAACATGTCGAGAGCAAAGCATTTTTGACCTACCATAAGACAACTTATAGACGGAAGAAACTCGACCAAATCGACTGCGTGGAAAATTACTATTGTGTCTATGTTTTTGTATAAGTTTTCACCAGTAATATTTATAGAAATTATATTCTGCGTAATTAATGAACTGGCAGGGCGGGGTTTAACCGTGACGTATTTTGGCGAACTTACTTTTCAATAGTTTGGGTTCTTTCAAATTTTAGTCGGTAATCATCGTTAACGCGTGCAAATAACTATCATAAAACCTAAAGGATTCACGTGCTTTGAGAGAGTGAACACATTTTATCGTTTGGTTACCAAGGCCTCGTAACTTCAGCTTGATTAAGCTGAAGTTACGAGGATTTGGTTACCAATCTACGATTTAAGGTCTCGAGTTATTTATGCCGACTTTCTATACAAGTATGTTATAAAAGCTGATTCCCCTTAACCCTAAGTGCAACGACCCGTTACTTAGGTTCCGCCCTGCCAGGGCATTAATCATGGAAAATAATCATGATGAATACAGTTATTAACAACGCGAACAAATACCACTTATCTCGATCAAAACCATTCCAAATCACTCCCTCCGCCCTTTATTCGTTCCTTCATTCTAACACGCACTGAACCATTCAAAACACGTCGAAATAATTAAAAAAAAAAAAAAAAAAAAAAAAACACACAGTTATAAATCCCCGAATATCTCCACGACTTCATTCAGATCCAGAGCTACAGATTAAGAGGTTTGGAGGATTTTAGATCAAAGTATTTCAAAAGTCAAGTCACAAACCCTTTGTTGTTGGTATTCCTTGAAATCGTCTTGTTGTGACGATTAAAATGAGTACAAACGACAGAGGGTTTTTATTGCAAAATAAATATTTCAGATTGGCTTTACCCCCTCTTATCTGTACTTCTGAAAATCGAATAAACCATTCAGGGGCTTTAATTGGATGTGATAGATTTTTAAGGATCTCAGCGTCCGTGCGGACTCATTAATCTTTTCATAGAATAATTCGTTGATACTTAGTTAAAAGCAAATATAGTTAAGAACATCGTGAAATCGACAAGATGAATGATATCATAAAGGTTTTTTTAACCCCCTTTAGATGAAATATACGCAATTTATACTATTGAATGCCTTCATGGACCAATAAGACAATTTAAACTCCACAGCAGTCAATAGAATCGTAGAATTATAGGATCGATTTGAATAAAATGTTGATCGTCTTGAACAGTTTCGAAATAAATGTTTTCGAAATATTTTCTAATGATTTTGCAGCGTTTTTTATCTATTTGAGTGAGTGTTTGAAACGTATGGATAGATTGAAATGGGTGAGATGGGTGATTGAAAAAGACCAATTTTGATCGGAATGAGTGTCGATTTGATGATGTTCTAAACTGTCTTATAGAAAATATTTCGTTCGACATGAACTTGAGCGAAAATAGCGATTTTATATTCCCCCTTTTCATATCATTCAAAACTGACTTATCCTACAGTTAAAACATCGTGAAATTGACAAGGTGAATGGATTTTGAATGATTTTTTAATGAAATTGAAAGAGTGAAATAAAAGGAAGGAAATTCGTTCTCGCTAATTTTGTTCAGGGTGAACAAAATTAGCGATATTAATCACCTCCCGTTAATGTGCATACACATTCTATGAATATCTTCCTTCTTCTTCAAGAACCAATCAGGCGCTTTCATTTCAATTACGCCAGTTTTTTGTTTTTTTCTTTTCTTGCTATATTTATTTGAATGAAGTTGATGATCTTATTATTTAAGTGGTTTTGGAAAGTTTTTGAATGGTTTGGATGACTGTTTTACATGAATGAATGGAGCCCTGGAGAGTGCGTTTGATTGGTTTTGATTGAGTTAAAAGTCAATTTCACGTTGTTACTAACTGTATCCATTCAATTTCATTTACAATAATCATTAGTTCATTTACCTTTTAAAATTCACGATGTTCGTAAGATAGTTATTCCGTAATTGTTCCGTAACGTTTCGGAAGCCATGAACTTCAACAGTGTTCACCGAGGTTTTCTTGTGATTTTTATAGGAAACCTCGGTAAACATTGTTACAGATCACGAGTTGTGGAACAATTACGGGTTCACTACGTTAACCGTAACAACTTACTATTGCCAAACTGAAGTATCCGCAACGACAACCACTTCAAATATATTACAGGTTGTCATCGCACTGCGTTTTCGTCGAATTGGAGAGTTCCTTTCAAACAGTCTTCCGTAATGATCCTTTGTGCCGTGGTGCGGCAAACGTTTTGCCATTTCAACATCACCTGTGAAAATAAAGGTCAATCGTTTGTTTCAGTGTAGGGTAAATTTATATTTCATTAAGTGAGCAACAAAAGCTATATTTTCACGTGAAAACATAGCTTTTCTTGTTCACGAAATGAAAAAGCAATCGATCTTATTTGCAAAACGAATGATCATTCTATTTCTTTAATGCAAAATTGAGAGAAAATGTGGACATTAATGGTAAATTTTCTTAAAGTACGTTATTTTGCGCGCCATTGCTTCGCAACTTTCATGATGACGTATCTGATTTGAAGCCGCTAAGATGACGCCAGAAAGGATGAATGAAAGAGATCTTTAAGTTTTTTGATAATTTACTGGTTAGGCAGTGAGTTTTTCAAACGATAATCTATCGCTATATCTCGATAACCAACAGAAAAACATTAAAGAAACGCCTACATTCTGGCTCATAAAAGAAACGTTGCACTCAAAAGAAAAAAATCTCATTAAGAAAATGTCATGCTGTACTGTTTACAAATCGTTATGTGGCCTTTACATGAGCATTTATGTCACACCATTTCCAATGACTTTCTTAAAGTCTATTTAACCCTTTGCTGTTTAATCCCTGCTTTTTACATGTCTGTGATTTTATGATTGAGAAAACATTGTGAAAAAAGAAGAAATTGCTTCTGACAAGCAATTTCTTCTTTTTCCACACTATTTTCTACACTACTGAATGGTTATTTTTCAAATTAAATCCACTTTAATTTTCGTCTGCAAAACCTTTGAATTTGGACAGGTCAAAAATTGTGTAAAACAGGAAAGGGTTAATGAACGACTCTTGAAGGATCTGGTCCCTGGACAATAAGAAATACATTTAGTTACATCGTAAAATTGTTATTCATCTCAACCAAAACCATTCTAAATCACTCACTCAGCGGTCCATTCATTCATGCTGAAAACTCACCCAATTCGACTAAAACACCAAAACAAAAACGACTAAAAAAGATACAATCAACAACTACATTGAAAATATACATAAATAGAAAAATTGGCGATTTCACTAACATAATTGAAATTGTAAGCGTCAGATTGGTTCTTAAAGACCAAAATAACTATATTTACTATATTCTATATGTTGCATGTATGTAAAAGTTATGACAATAAAATATGTTTAATCTAACTAAACTAAGGTGCTTAAAAAATAAGAATGCTATTTATAGAACTTGTATGCATATTTTATTAAAGGGAGGTAATAAATATCTCAGGATGAACAAAATTTTCGATATTGGATGTTTTTAACAGAAATGCAATTTTTTAAAAATAACTGCATTATGTAATTGTTCTAAAATATCCATTTGATATCATAAAATTATCATTCTGGGATGTTACCACACGGATATTTGTATAGTTATAAGATAAAAATCACCTCTAGCTAGCCACTTTCGCCTTTCATTAACAATGTCTTCAATATGAAACGAACTGTCCTGCGTTCGAATGGCATGGTACTTGTTTGGTCCAACGCTCATGGGATGTATTGTCCATCGGCTACCCTCGTAATAAATCGACCCAGTCTTTGAAGAAAAAAGAACAATTTAATAGACTTTTGTGTTAGTAGATTATTACAAAACTTATGGCAAATGTTGAATCCAGCATAACGTATGTATTTGCGGATGATGCATTTTCCCTTTAGATTGCAGACGTAATAATTCCGCCTTAGACTATGCAATAAAAGTGCCTTAATTTAGTTAGTGCCAATACATTCTTTATATGTGCAACAACGAAGACGATATAAAAAAATAGAAATTTTTGATAAGTTCGAAATTTTACCATGTTTTCCGAAATCCAACCATTTTTTATTTTTTTTTTTTTTATCAATGGTGCTCTTACTTAATCGAAAGAACGAAAAAGTAGTTTACAAAAAGAAAAAAAGATAACCTTTCAAAAGTAGATACATACATTTATAATTTAGACGGGATTTCTACTATGTCACCCAAAAAAAAAAAGATTTTAAAAAAGGCATGTTAATCAGAGCTTTAAAAACTATACTTTAAACTGTAACTTGACATAACAAGTTCTAGATAATAGGCAAAAAGATATTCGAGTTAACATACCAGAACATAATGGTTATATAAGTTTCTTACCATTGAACAAGATGAATTTGCTGAATCACAAGTTATAGCGACCGCTGTTGTTTCTTGAAGATCTGTGTAAATGGCAACTTTGCGCTGAAATCGAACAATTAAAGTCTTTATCAGAGTCAAAGATAGAGGAGATATTTTGAATTCAGATCTAAGTACTTAAGAAATCAAAGCACACATATATGTTGTTGGTACTAATTGGAATCGTCTTGTCAAAAGGTTTTTAATGGGTTTCTCACGAAATATAAATATGTTAGAATGTAAACATGTTTAAAAGCTAATGTTTTTTTTAATGCTTCTTATTCATGTGTGTAGCGTTATTCATGCTTGTTCATTTTTTACCTTTTTCCTCTCCT
Source organism: Fragum whitleyi (assembly GCA_948146395.1). NCBI lineage: Eukaryota > Metazoa > Mollusca > Bivalvia > Cardiida > Cardiidae > Fragum > Fragum whitleyi. The sequence goes on from OX411555.1 coordinate 37,702,038, forward strand.
CTTTGGTTTTCTATGTGTGAGTCCTTTGAGAATTATGAATTATCTACACGTGTAAATTGATATTTCAATTGAGCCTGATGTTTCCAACAATTTCAAATATGTGGAAAGCAAGGACATGAACAAACCTGTGTATCCGCACAGTCTGACCAGAGTCTTTACTATGCATTTTATAGACAGTTTTATAGATTTTTATAGATAGATAGATAGATAGATAGATAGATAGATAGATAGATAGATAGATAGATAGATAGATAAGGTCTCAGATAATCTGTAGACCATTTGCTTACTCTATTTTACACTTTGTGGCTGTCTACATTGTTCAGTGATAACACCTCACTAACATTTCAAACTGTTGGAAATGTCACGCACAAGCTCAATTATTTTTATTAAAGGGAAATGTTCAGGGAAATGTTAAAATGTTAATTTTACGCTAGTTACTGTAATGACATATTTTTAAGAAGGTACGTGTGTAATATAGGGTTTATTCGTGTTTTTGAGGGCGTTAACATTTGCATAGATCCGAAAAATGGTTCCACGCTCGACTGCTTTTGATGGTCTCTGCAAATGTTAACGCTCGCAAAATGTGAATTGTCGCTTTAATAGACAATAAAGTCTTTACTCAAAAATAAATGAGCCTGTGCGTGAGATTTCCAACAATTCCAAATATACGCAATGCAAAGACTCTGACCAGCCCGTGCATCAGCAAAGTCTGACCAGAGTCTTTACTATGCGCTTAGTAGATAGAAAAGGTCCCAAAGTATCTGTATACAATAAGATGACTTCATATTTAAAGTTTTTTGTTGGATTGGTCTTTCAATTATTACACGTCACGAATATTTCAAATTGTTGGAAATGTCAAGCACAGGCTCAAATGATAAATGATCCGTTTAAACTAGCTCCAAACGCACGAATATACCGGATAAAAGGATAATTGCGTTATGCATTGCACCGTCACTTTTGTTCATACCGACGTTGCTTCGTTAATTCATGACGTCACAAAATTTAACGCGGGATCGTCATCGTTTATTTATGCTCTATATTAATGTTAGATCTTGAAACTGATCAAGTATTTAGGCCCAGTCCGAGGATATTTAAGTGAAATAATGCGGGCGTTAAAGGCACGTGAAATTACTTATTAACCCACGTTTACTTCCGTTCATGCCCGGGTTTTGTTCGTAAGCGTTTGCCTACAGCGACCCGAAAACGTATGTTATATGTAATAAAAACAAATATTTCAGCCTATCAGAGGTGTCAAAATTGAGTAGATTTGATTGATATACTTAAATTCGGGCAATATGTTTTAAGTATTTTCTAGAAAAATAGTCTACCATACTTCTAGTAAACATTCGCAATCGTCAAGGGTTTACTCTCTGATCATAATCTCTTGGCAACCTAATCAAGGGTGTAGCTCCCATTACGCACATTACGCAATTGCGTAATACAAATTAATCTTCTTTCGAAAAATCTCGCTGATGAATGATCATAACATCGAAACTACAGCTTATTCAAGCTGTAGTTACGATAATTGATTATTCACCAACGATCAAATCATATAAATGGGGAGCGGGTGGAGGGCACTTGTCTTTAGTCACAGTCCACAAATCGTCTTTATCCTATTTATTCTTTAGTGGTCGCCTTCGAAATGCGCATAAATTTCAAAATCCTAGCTACGCCAATACTAATGTTATCTATAATTTTATAGAAAACTAACTTATTGTGCTACCTAACTGTAATTTTTATTTTGAAAATCAGCTACGGAGAAACTTTGTTTTCTGGATTGTGAAAATACCAGATAATGTTGTTGAAAAGTGACACTGTTAAAATTGCCGCCATGATAAAAAAAATGCAAAATGCAAGATTCATAGGTGGAGAATAGACGGTACATTCACTTAAACTTGGATAGCCCGAAAGTGGAAGAGATATCACACAGAACTTTTTAGCTTTTAAAGACAGGAAAGCGGATAAAGATGAAGGGCTCAATATGTCAAAGATCAAGTTTTACTGACTGAGGAACCAACCACAGCACCAGAAAAGAGTACAATTTTATACAAAAGAAAGAAGGACTAAAATCCGGTGGGGACTGACTAATATACATTTATACCACCATTCCTTTAAATTTGAACTTACTTTTTATGCATTCATTTAATCATAATTAGAAACACAAACTTTAAGTCTAATTTTTCATTCAGTAGGGTCGTCTTTTAATGATGGCTACCTTCACCCTTGTCAGGAAAAAGGTTGAATTTATTCGAAAAAGTAGGCGTATCTAGGACTTCGAAATTCATTAAAAAAACTAAAAAAACCTCAAAGAATATATAAGATAAAAGGCGAAATGAGGAATGTGACGAAAGACGAATGCCTTCCGTCCCCTCCCTTTTTATGATTTGAGCGTAAGTGAATAATCAAAACATTGTAACTACAGCTTGAATAAACTGTAGTTTCGATGTTATGATCATTCACCAACGATGTCTTTCAATAGATGATTATTTCTTTTATGCACTTGCGTAAATTGCGTAATGTGAGTTACGCCCTTAGAAAGTTTCAGGCTTTGGGTATGTAAAACAGTAACAAAGAATGCAATTAGAATAAAATCATTCAAAGCGTATTTCGCATAAATGACTCAAAAGTTTTCTGAATATATCATCTAATATTAGATATTGTACCATGATATAACGGGTAGTTAGTAAACCCGCTTAAGACCGAAGTACTTCTGTTTGTGTGTCTTAAAGCTGCTCCTTCACAGATTGGGAAAATGTGATTTTGGAAATTTTCGTAAAATTAATTGGAAATAACGACCTCATCATATTGAAGCCTTAAAAATAATAAGATTCAATCTGGTAATGCATCGAAAGAAAGGCCGATATCTCTTGAATTTATCGAAATTCATTCTGAGAAATAAAGCAACTACTAACGCCTTAAAAATAATTCTTCAATTTCGAGCTAACTATTTATACAGGTGTATTCCGCATATTTGTCTTAATCAATCAAAGATTAAAGTAAAGGTATTTGACAGCTGGAATCTTCGTATCAATACAAGCAAAAATGAAAGATTATTCATGGAAAAGAACGATTTTGAAATTTATAGACTGTAAATTAATAGACTCGGTCCCTTACTGATCTTGCCGCTTTGAAAAAATAAGTTACAAAATTATTGAAATATGTTGTTTTTGGTGCCAATGCGATTGGGCCATTCTAAACTTCTAAAAAATACCCCCATTTCCAAATCTAAGAACAAGTTTTGTATTTGTTTCAATGAAAAACTGTGAAATAGCAGCTTTAAGGACCAAGTAAACACTTTAAAATCCACATTAGCCAAAGAAACGTAGAATTATTAGATTGATTTTATTTAAATGTTGATCGACTTGGTCGATTTTGACTTTTTTCTCTAAAGATTTTTGAATGTATTTGATCGATTTGAGTGAGTTTTTGGAGTGAAAAAATGGAGCGCTGAATAACCGGTTTAAAATGGTTTTGATAGGAATGACTGTCAATTTCATGATGAAGATAACTGTTGCGGGATAACTGTTTTGCAATCACTTACCTCACACAAATTTTTGGTTTTCAATAGCATGATATTCGAAAATTTCGAAGGCGCAATCCCACTCGGCTCAGTTATGACGTCATATTTATGTAACAACAATGGAAACTTGTCCTGTGAAAACGTAACTATGTAATCCAGCTTATCCGGAAAATGACACGTGTGTTCATCAGTAGGCAGTTGTACGTCAAACAAAGGCTTGAGAAGAAATGTTTCTGTGCAAAAAGACACAAAAGGTTATGATTATCCGTTAACATTGATCGCCATATTGTTACTTTGATTTCACTTTTGTTGGTTTGTTACTCGTATTTTGCTGTATTAAATAACCCGATTATCCACGGGACGAACACAATTCATTATATATACCATTAAATTCATACATATACATAAGTGACCCGTCACGCGAAAAGGGACCATCCGGGAATGCTGTAAAATTAATTATTGAAAAAGAGATTTGATCCACCATAGGTCAACCAGAAGTCGCATTTCAAAAATCCTTTTACTGGAAGGTAGAATAAACATTATATATTCAGAAAATAAGCATGATGGAAAAAGTTTCGACCCTAGTCAGTCTGCGCAGTCCGCGCAGTCTGACTAGGGTCGACAGTTAACGCACTTCCCAGATGGTCCTTTTTTACGTGACGGGTCACATATATATTGCAAATATTCTTGGATTACATTTTAAAACAACAACAACAAAAAAATACAGAAGTAATACCACAATGAAAAAAGCAATGTTCATACATTTACGAACTTTGCAATTTTCAATGCTGTTTTTTAGATTGCTGAATTTTGCTGGTCTTGTTAAGGTTTTTCGTACAGCAAAACGTGAGTAGCAAACCCACAAAAGTGAGACAAAAGTAATACATTTCACGATAAAATCACTACTTAAATAACAACGCGTTATTGGTACAGTTTCCGAATGATAACTTATCTTCCTTTAATTTTTAATCGACACCCCCTTTTGTTGCCTAGCAAAAAATGGTTCCTCACAATGTATGAAGCTGGGGTCTTCCAAAATTGAAGGAGATGTTACACTAAACAATAGTGGAACAATAATCTCAGATATATGAACTAGTTAGGCATTATAGTATAAATCTCACTTTTTATTGGATACCAACGTAGAATATCAATTGTATTAAGTCGACATATGAAACAGATAAAACTTAAAAGAAACATATATTTTATCTGTTTTTAGATGACTCGTTTAATAAATGTTGTACTGAAAGAACGTTCACTTAATATATTTTTTATCCGACATGATTTTTTTTTCATTTTTTCAATACAAACAAATGTATCTTAGAGGATCAGTTTTTTATCTCTTCTTTTGTGCATTTTACAACATCAAAAATGGTCTAAATCAATAATTTTGGAATGAAATTAAATGAGTGCGATGATGTGAGTTTTGAGTCAAATTAAAGGGAGGTAAAACAATTTCGCTAATTTCGTCCAAATTGGACGAAATGTATGGAAAATCACTTCACATTCTCCAAAAATAAACTGAAAAATTCAATTTATAACAAACTAAAAGAATCTTATGTACATTATTGGAAAAAAATGTATGTTTGATGATAGCAATAACAAACTTAGAACCTTCAGAACCTTTAAGATAAATCATGGGAAAGAAATGTATTTGCGCATAAATGATTTGCTCAGAGAACAAATTACATCATTAGCCAAATTTCGTGTTAGTGCACATAATCTTCAAATTGAAAAGGATAGGCACCAAAAGAAACCTTTCATAGACAGAATTTGTCCTCTTTGTAAATCACAAGTTGAAACTGAAGCCCACTTCTTATTACAATTCCAGTCTTTATCAGATAGCAGGAAAATATTCTTTGCTGAGGTAGAAGGCATCACACCTTCTTTTAAAATCATGAATGATGATGATAAATTTAGATACATTTTACAAATCAATGAATATGATGTGTTGCAAACTTGTATATCTTATGTTCACAAAATGTTTGAAGAAAGAGATAATCTACTCGGTTCTTTAATCTTAGATTATATACCCATCTGATATATACCTTTTGGTAAGTTCTGTCTTGAATGTTTATAGAATGTATGTTCTTGGTGACAATCCTATAACTGGATTTTTAAACCAATAAAGGAATTTGAATTTGTTTTACATCCCTTTTATATAAAAAAATGCGTACTTTTTGATTTACTAGTTAGGCGCTTTAAAAATCAATACCAGTCACTAAAATTATGAAAGATTCTACATATGTATCTATTTTAATGAAATGTTGATCGTTTTAAACGATTTCAGAGTCGTTTTTTTTTTTCTTTTTTTTTTCTTTTTTTTTTTGGGGGGGGGGGGATGGAGGGTGGGATTAGAACGTTTTTGAATGGTTTGAGAGAGCTTGAAAGATTTTGACCGATGTAAATGTCAATTTCACGGCGTTACCATCTGTACATATAAAATACGTACTTAGTGATTTGTGTGAGAAAAAATTTCTAACGAGGTTGGAAGAATTGATCATTGTCGAGGCTCTGCCGAGACAATTTTCAATTCTCACAACCGAGTTAGATATTTTTTCATACAATACACTAAGTGCGTATTATATTTATCTTATAACTTCTATTTGCCTTGTTTTCGTAGATGTTTGTAACAGATATGCAAGTTTCTAAAAATAACCGCATTATATCATTGTTCTAAAAATAACTATGTGATATCATAAAAAAATATCATACAGGATGTTATCACACGGATATTTGTATAGTTATAAGATAAAAGAATAGTATGTATAGGCACGATTTGGATAATATTGGTAGTTTGTGTGCGTCATTCGATATACGTTTGAAATCAAAAACAATTTAAATCTTTAAATCTTGAAAAAATCTCAAAAGGGATGAAAGGAATATTGTTTATGAAAGCGTCTCTTGAAGCATCTTTGAAAATTAAAATCAGTCACATTTAGAAAAATAGGCGTTACTTTGAAAGACAAAATCGCATGTCTAGATCAAGTCATATTATACAAAATGAAATAAAAGCTCAACTTTCCATGTCACTCAGCTTGATAAATAACAAATGTTTAAAATTAATTTCATATTGACTTTTAAGATTCTATAAATGGATGTTGTTTTATGAATGAATAAAGATATATCAACATGGGGAAAAAAATTAAAAATGAAATCGTCATTAAAGTATGGTAATATTTAGAATCCTTGTGTCCGTGCATAGCTGAAATAACTAAAACCTTACCTATTTCAGCTGCACCCGCAGACTGTAGAAGCAAGTTGATGACAGTAAAAACCGCCATCCCCATTGCCCACGCCATGCTGCTTTGTTGTTTTTAAATTGTCTCCAGTCCTAAAATTTGCGTTGTTCCAAACATCCAACGCAGCCCAAAGTCCAACTGGATACCGATTGATATTACGAGGGGTTTTTATGTATTCTTACCTAAGGCCTGAAGCAATATAGTCATTCATGTATCTTGAGTTGGGTCAGAATTTGCATAGTTGCTGTAATGGCACATGCGGATTACCTTACCGATGTTTCATAATGGCATATAATTTCAACCAAAGCCTCGAACCAACAGTTTAATTACGTTTGAGTTAAACGATTTTGGTCGCTTAACTTGTATTTTAAAAAAAGTGTTTAATTTATAATTTTAATTTTTTCTCATTTCTCTGGTAGGGTTTGTCATAAAATTGATTAATATATATTATAAAAAAGGATCCTGAACAATTTTTTTAAAAAATGAAGTTTTTTATGACGTTTTTTTAAAACAGAGAGTACCTGTTTGTTTCATGGAGCAATATGAAAGAAAACAACCAATGATGGCGGCGGCTGGTGAACCTACCGATGTTTACATGTAGGTGCTCACACAAGTACAGCCAAATCTTTCATCCAAACAACCAGCTGCTTAAACTACTAATTATAACACTTAGTAACATCCTGAAATTTACATTCATATCAATCAAAACCATTCTAAATCGCATTCTTAACACTCACTCAAACCATTCAGAAACGCCCAAAAATCACTTAAAGGGATAAAATCAACAATTTCATTCAAAAAATAATTTGGATAGAAAAAAAACGTGATTTTACTGACATTCTTTATATCTTAAGCGTCTGATTGCTTGTTGAATAAATTTGAAGCTTTTTATATAACTTGTATGCATAACTTATTAAAGGGAGGTAATAATTATCGCTAATTAATTCTTAACAAAATTAGAGATATTGAAATACCTCCCTTTAATTTCACTCAATTTCACTCATTCAATTTCAAAATCATTCCAAAATTATTCGTATTGTAAATTTCAAGATGTAACTAACTGCAAGCCGATTTGTAAGAGACTACAGTTAAAAACATCGTGAAATTGACAAGGTGAATGATTTGGGAATGATTTAGGAATGAAATTGAATGAGTGTGTGGAGCGACTTTTGAGTGAATTTAATGGGAGGTAATCAAGTATTGCAAATTTTGTTCAGGATGAACAAAATTGGCAATATTGATTACCTCCCTTTAGTAAAATATGCATACAAGTTCATAAGATAGCTCCCTATTTCTTCAAGAACCTATCAGACGCCTACAATTTCAATTAGATAAGTGAAATCCCGATTTTTTTCCTAGCTATTATTAGTTTGAACGAAGTTGTTGTTATATGTTTTTCAGTGAGTTTGGAGCGTTTTTGATCGATTTAAGTTAGTGTTTGGAATGAATGAATTGAGCGCTAGGTGAATGATATAGAATGATTTTGATCGGAATGATTGTCGATTTCACGATGTTATTAACTGTAATGACAAGTGTCACAATGACTTTTGTCCGGTGATGGTGTCGAATTCACAATCCCAGCATTTACAGGCAAACATGTAACCGACTGAGCTAACTGTATTCGACTGAAATATATTTGTATCATTTAAGGTTATGTACCCGTAACAGTTCCGAAAAATATATATGAATATATATGAATGATATCCAGCATTTTCAAACATGCGCAAAGCAAAGACTCTGACCTGCCTGTGCTTCCGCATACTCTGACCAGAGTCCTCAATATGCGTTTATTAGATCCATAAGGATTAAAGGATCTGAAGATCACCAGCTAACTTTATATTTACAGTATGAGACTGTCTAAGTTACTCAATATTTGCACCTCAAGAAATTTTCAAACTGTTGGAAATGTCACGCACAGGCACATGTATCTTCGATTCGTCGCACTTTAAGACTTACTGTGTGACTTGCCGGGTCACGTTTTTGGAGACAACTGCGAAATCATTGATTTCCTTATTCGAGGCACTACAAGACCGTTGTAGGTTCTGGATTATGTATGATCATTTAACGTTTTCTAGAACTCGCCCTGTAAATTGTTGATCGGCGGCCAAAACGACGTACCTACAGCTTTGCTAAACCTGTAGATAAGATATTTTGGTCGCTTAAACTACGACATGCATCTATTCTCACCGTAACAATTATGACATGCTTCAGGATATGATTATACAGTTTATATAAGTCACAAACGTATGCAATTATCATCTTAAAGATGAACTACAAACCTGAAATAAATATGCAACCAAGAAACATTCGAAAGGCGCTTAAAGCTGTTCTTTCAAAGTTTTTTACAGACAAATTACAAAACTAATTCTTAGATTTGGAAATGTTTGTACTTTTAGCCGATTAAGAATTACCCAAGGGCATTGGCACTAAAATCAACATATTTCATTAATCTTGTAACTTATTTTTCAATGAGGCAAGATCAGTAAGGAATCCAGTCTATCAATTTCCAGTCTATAAATTTCAAATCGTTACTGGTTACAGGGAACTATTACAATTTCCGTTGTCGACCATTATAACAAAAGCCTTTATAGCTCATCCCCAAAAATTGACGGGAAGTCAAGCGATATATCAAATTGTAGAAAAATCTGTCGCGCATCCAAATAGACCATTTTGAATATAGCATGATCCGTTTTTTCAATGAGTAATGACGTCATATTTAAGATAACCTTCCCCACCCATCGAATTTCGCAGTCGGTTCCGGAAAATACCCCCATGTCTAGAAAATGCTTCTCAAGACCCGAAATAGACTCTCACCTCTAACATTTTGTAGCAAACTCGTAGAAACAATATAAATTTCCGAAAATAAATGATTAGATATGATCTTTACCTATTATGGACCAATCAGAGGCCGCCCTTATCTTTGTTTACTTCACCGTTAATTTCCTAGACAAAATGTGACAGATGGCGGGAGATTGTAATGGTTCCCTGTAACCTACTTTCTGTGGAAAATCTTTCATTTTTGTTTGTTTTGATATGAAGTTCTCAGCTGTCAAATATTTTTACATCAATCTTTGATCGAAAAAAACAAACATGTGGAATGAACATGTGTAAATACTTAGCTTGAAATCGAAGAATAATATTTAAGGCCTTAGTAGTTGCTTTATTTCTATGAACGAATTTCTATAAATTCAGTCATATCGGTCTTTCTTTCGATGCATTGCCAGATTGAATCTTATTATTTTAAAGGCTTCAACACGATGAGGTCGTTACTTTCGATTGATTTTACGAAAATATTTAAAAATTACATTTCCCAATGTGTGAAAGAGCAGCTTTAAGATAGGTGTCGCCTCAATACAGAATAATTTAAGTGCATCTGCCTCATGCAGGTGCTTGCTTAAGACAGGTTGCTTACTGAAAAAAGCCGGCCATTAGGAAAGGCTAAGATACAGCTAAGGACTATAATGACGTCTAGCGGAACTTTAATTTTTCTAGGATGATATATATTCAAACACGTACGAGAACGGCTGCTGGATAACACAGTTGACTATCAAAACGATTTACCACTTTCAAGAAATTATAAGATGGAAGAACGCAACTCAAGATAAGCATATGCACAAATAATTATTTGTAGGCAATCACCTTTTCACAGTGGGATTTCAAATTTCGTTTGACATTTCTTTCTACGAACTTTTTAAGATATGTAAAAGGTTAAATACCAATTCACCAATGATTTACCAAATGAAGTCTGCATCATCCGTTTGCACGAATCGCGGAACTATATAGAGGACAATCGGTTGTTTCAGTGTAAGATCGATTAATATCTTATTGAGTGATCAATAAATTTATGCTATATTTTAACGATTGGCAGGCATCAAGTGAATATATATTTTTTGGTGTTCACGAAATGAAATATCAAACGATTTTACCATTTTTTTAAGCAAAAAATGAGACAAAAAGTAAAGATCTTAATTGTTTTGCGACGTTTATGGTAACTTCGCTTGTTTATATCCGCTTTTATCCTGTCACTAGCTATAGATGTTGCCTGATAAAAGGGGTATGATAAACTTGTTGATACCAGGTCACTTGATCATGTGACAGCTTTATCATGTCACTTGGTCACGTGACTCTGCCGGATCTACTTTTGTGGCTGTTAGGTCTAAAAAAGTGTCATCTGTAACACATTTTTTCTTTTGAATCGGAATTTCGTTTTCCGTTAAAAAAAATCACTCGATTCCTTTATTTTTAATAATCAAATCGCGACAACATCGATGACGTAGTATATGACGTAATCTATATGAAACTGTGACGAAGCTTCACTTTCGTGTTTATCTTCAGCCTCGAAAGCCGTTAGGATTTTTAAGAATTTATCTGGATGGATTAAAATCAGATTTTATTCAACCAGAATGATTTCGGATATAGAAGCTTTGCATCTGATCTCAATCTTTGTCCATCCTCTGATTATGAGCAAGGAAGGCATTGAATTGATTTTTGCTTATAGCTGCATGACAACAAAGCTCGAGAATGAAATGGACGGTTGAGATGGCGGTTGACTGTAAAATCACCTGAAACACATCTTCTTAATCACTGAGCTATGTAAGTGTTTTGCTTAACTGTTCTTTTTTGTTTATAATTTCACTGGTTAGGCAGTGATTTTATCAAATGAAATATTTCTTTGCTTCACATGCATCAGGCAAATTATAGATCATTATTCCAGTTGAATCAATTTAAATCTAAAATATTTCCAAAATCATTCACCGTATAATAACTGTTCTTCTGTGGCCGTTGTTTGTGAACCAATGGTTGTCACCATTTAATCAAACGAAAAGCATTAAAGAATCTGTTTTACATAGCGGACAGTGAAGTCTTTGATCAAACTACGCTTCTGCACAGGCTGATCGGAGATCGGAGTCTTTATTTTGCGCTTATTTGAAAATGTTGAAATCATTTACTTAAGAAAATTACTCAGTGAAAACGACCACAGAAGAACAGTTATAAGTTGAATAATTTTAGAATTATTTTAGAACGAAATTAAAGGAGACTGATCATTCCGAAACAATTCCAAAAGCATCCACCTTGTCAATTTTACAATTATCTCAGCACCTCCTTTGATTAAGAAAAAACTTACATACTGTTCCTTGAACAGATTTAAGTTTCTGTAAATGCTTAAATCAAAGTGCTGTCAGCACTGTAATTGTGCGGTTATGAATGACTGAACCGCTTATTGTTAATTCAGAAGTTTATGTCTATCTAGTTTGAAAAAATAATATATAAAAAAAAGAATAAATCAAAAACACATCTAAATTAAGTAAATGTTAAAGATATAGTCAAACCGTATGCTACTTTTACAGATACCTTAAAATTTAGGGTAACGTTCATAAGACAAAGATTTTATCAAGGACGTCGACAAAATTAATTCAACATCTATCTGCCAAATATAAGCATTGGAATTCGTTCTTCCATAGATTCAAAGGAGGGATTATTAGACAATCTATCTCTGTAGCTTTTCCCTGATAGGTACGTAGTACAAATATACAACTGTATTTCAGAAATTTAAAGTCAATTTTCTGTTGTTAAGCTAAATGAATCAACTGTTAAACCCCTCATGGAATGAACCGTAACTAAAACTGAAATTAACAGTCAGAGAAAATCAGAAGCTCTATTTATGCCAGCAATTTTTGAAACAAACTGTTTACAAAATGGCTTCGAATTGGGACAAAGGTAGGTTTTGCAAATTATGATTAGATGCAATCCGGACAGAACCGCTCTAATTGTTATTCCGCACAATTTAAAACCAGACGTTTTCAAATTCACATTAGCTGAGGTACCATTGAATCATTCAAACGGTTTGGGTTCTTTTTATGTACAACTAAGAATGGATTACTGTTGGATAAATGTCAAAGGGGGTGTTCAAAAAGTGCCAACGCATGGATTTTCATGAACTTTTTGTAAATACATACTACACATTAAAAGTACCACAGAAAAAAATTTGTTTGTCAATATCTCGAAAAGGGGTCATAATATAGCCTGTTGTCTTAATCAAGTGGGTTTTTAAGTGGGTGGGGGTAATTTACATTGTAATGTGTAATATTTTCTTCATGCTTATCAATTTTTTCCATATTCTTTCATGTATCGTAAAGTCTATAGTAAAGGTTAAGATGTAATGTATACATAAAATGACAAGTTGTACGCTGTTTGACAAATGTTTACATTCTTAAATATAAAAAGTGTTTACAACCTTTAAAAAATGAGATATATTTAAAGTTTAAATGCAAAGTTTAGTATCTTCCGATTCTAGCCCAGTTTCGTTCCTCTTAAAAAAGCCCTTCTATCCTTCTTCCTTGTGTAGAATTTAAAGAAGATTGAAAATCGTCAACATTATTTTTTATGAGTATATATACAAATCCTTGATTCAATTTAATTCTCCGAAATATTTTATAATGTCCAGAAATAGACATTCCAAAAGTGTCCATGCATTGATCTTTATACAACGTTTCAAATAACTACCCGTCAAAACTTATACTGTCTAAGAATCTTTTTGTACCACAAAACTGGACCAAATTGAAGTATTAGTTTCATAACTCCATGAAAGCAACAAAAATCTTTTTATATCTTATCATTTGATTTCATGAAGCAAACATGGAAAGATTAACCCTCAAATACATGGATTGGTTTTGGGACTACTTTCCGTTGAAGCTTACTGCGCACTGAAAAATTGTTTTCATCGGGAAATTTTTCAGCCAATCAGAATGCATGAATCTTGTTGAGTACAACTAAAATGAGATCTTCAAGAATTCAAGAATGTATTGGTTTGTTTCATTTAGCTTTTTCCTTTCTTTTCATAACTCCATAATATCCAAATCGTTAAAACCAAACATCATAACCGAATGCCCCAAACACCACATGGAAAAAAACGTCGATTTGCATGAGCCTTAAGGCATCACACCTGTGTAGTTATAAAATATCTATCAAGCATATTATCATATGAAATAGGTTGCTTAAGGTACTTTTTTTATCCATGCATATAAACGAAATCAGCGAAGAATGCGTGTCAAGATAACTTCTTATCATTCTGGTTAATTAATTTTTTGGCATTCAGTATACTAAAAGCGGATTGATTTATATATTCTTTATGTTAAACTTTTCGATGTTAGACTCCCAATGGCAGCCTTCGGATAGCGCGTTCATTACATATGCACGTCATCCAAACATATGAAAAGACGACATGTGAAATTACGAGATTCTAAAAAAATCAAAGAAAGAAGCAAATTCTGAAAATAATGCATACAAAGTTCGAATAAGCATGTCAGAGATTTAACAACATCGTTATTTTATCTGATCTAATCTCTAAAAAAAGCTCAGTCCATCGCTCAGAATGACAAAACGGTGCAAACTCAAAGTCTCTATTATTTCCCGCTTTCACGCAAGTGCACGTGCAAAGCATGGCAAATCGGCGAACAGTTTGCACCGTTTTGTTATCCTGAACGCAGGGCAGGCGTTTTTCTCGTGTAATTGCCCATAGTTTTACTCAAGTATGCGTCAAAAGAGGACAGAATGATAGTTCAGTTAAGGTTCGTAAAAAGTGTTTATGTCCCAATTTCATGCATCTTCTATTTACATACGAGGGTATAATCAAGGATAAACTAGTCTGCGTAATTAATGAACTGGCAGGGCGGGGCTTAACCGTGACGTAATTTGGCGAGTTTACTTTTCAATGGTTTGGGTTCTTTCGCATTTTAAGTCGGTTATCATCGTTAACGCGTGCAAGTAACTGTATCCTAAAACCTAAATGATTCACGTGCTTTGAGAGAGTGAACACATTTCATCGTTTGGTAACCAAGGCCTCGTAACTTCAGCTTGATTACGCTGAAGTTACGAGGATTTGGTGACCAATCTGGGATTTAAGGTTTCGAGTTATTTATGTCGACTCTCTTTAGAAGTAGGTTATTTTAGATAAAAGCTGATTTCTCTTTACCATAAGTGCAACGACCCGTTTCTTAGGCTCCGCCCTGCCAGGGCATTAATCATGGATAATAAGTATACTGAACAACAACAATAACCCATCATATTTCAATGACAATTAAATGTACCCTGAAATTGACCGACCTGCTGTTTCAATTTGGTCGGCCAATAGGTTGACAATTGTGTTAAAATTCATTCCTGAACTCATACTCACTTGAGCAGAGACACGTGAATCTGAAAAGCATGCTTTTTGCTCGTGCATCAAATTGAAAGCATCGTGCGAAACTAAAGTTAAGGTTCATGTAAAGAGTTTGACCCCAAATTTTAAGTGCACTTCATTTGCCAAGAAAAAACAGTATGTCCAGGTATATTATATACCAAAATGAAGCTATTTATGAGCACAAGCAGTTGAGCAACATAAGACTGTCATAGCTTTAGCGGTATAGCCAAAACATTGTGGAAAAAGGGTAGAGAACAAGCAACTGCATGACTGTTGTAAAAAACAGCTCATATTTTAACAAAGTACAGTCTAAAGTACTATCCAGGTAGTACTACAACCGTCGGTATGAAATTCGGGCCCAAAACGTAGTTATGCAAGCAATTAATTTTGACTTATTTTATACACACATATGTAATATATGTCATTCTAATTTTGTAAACGTGTAGTTCTGTGTGTGGTATGGTGTGTTATCACAACATACATGGACATAAATAGTTTATATACTTGTAAGGTTGTTTAGCAATATATCATTTTCTATTTCACAGAATGATGAATATATAGTAATTTATTACAGATTATTGAATCAAAAAACTATAATTTGAAATAAATCGCAGAAAATAATTCACAATATTATGGTTCGATGTTGCACCATACCTAATAACTATTTTGAAAACAGACCAAACCGGTTTGACATGTATGTTGACAAAATAAATGGAAATTGATTGTTTCAAAAGAGCCTTTTGAGACTGAGTTTTATATCAACGTTTGTAGTACTACCTGGATAGTACTTTAGACTGTACTTTGTTAAAATATGGGACAGTTTTACCCAACCGTCGTGCAGTTGCTTGTTCTGAACAAAATGACCCTTTTCCACAATGTTTTGGCTATACCGCTATAGCTATGGCGGTCTTATGTTGCTTAACTGCTCGTGCTCATGAATACCTTCATTTTGATATATAATATACCTGGACATACTGCTTTTTCTCGGCTAATGAAGCCTAATGAAGTTCCCTTAAAATTGGGTCTCAAACACTTTACATGAACCTTAATCTAGTAATGCAGCAAATAAATTCGGTAACAAAAAACTAGTTGACATATATCAGATCAAGCCAAGTCTTCGAGGCGGAAGCATAAAAATTTAATTTTGGATCATCATCGCGCATATAATCATATTGATCTGATTCATTTACGTGATAAAATTCAAGGGCAATTTCATCTGCAAACACGTGTCATAATTCGTCTATTTTTAAGTTAAAATATAGATTCTCACAACTCTCAGAACTGCACTTCGGATGTTAACAGGATGGGGAGATTGCGTTTTGTGACATGATCGGAATGTCTTGACACTCAACGTAACAGTTTTTCAGGTTTTTATAGACTAGTGATGACAGTGAACCACAAAGTGATGAATTAGTGCCGAATATCGACTTCTTTATTAGCTATAGCCATAGGGTAATCTTTGAAAGCAATATTGCTCATGAACTTTCGCGCTATTGAAAGAGCAATGAAGATTGACTCAGATTTTATATTGTTATTTTTTGGGTTTGTCACCTCTATGGATGTAACTCTTCAGTGCGTATGTATACGGTGTCATCCTTTTTGTCACTAATCAATCAGTGGTTTACTTACATATTGATATAACCATTCTTCCGAACTTAAGAATATGGAAAGAGGTATATCTGAAAATTCAGGGGATACGTTGTTTTTATTGTTGAGTACACATGTATATATGTATATCATCGTGTTTGATCCCCGACGGCGGCACTCATTCTTTCCGACTACTTGTCTCTCACCAATGGGCAGATAATCGTAGACCTTTGTGAAATAGCAGCTGGGGTCTAGGAAAAGACCAGGAAACCATTGTTAGGTGCTCCAGCCGCCGCGATATAACTGAAAATATGTTGAAAGCGGTGTTAAACTCCATTCAATCAATCAACGTATTTCATCGCGAAGCTCCGAGTGTGCAACAGAAGTTACTCAACTTATAGTCCAACCGGGGTATTCGAAAACGCGAGAAAATGTAGCATAGCCAGGAGTAGGAATGGGCCGAACTGAAATTTAACAAGCGCGAGATAATTGTACTTGATTGCAAATGTACAGATATATATAATACATACTTAGTGTATTATATGAAAAAAATACTTAACGAGGTTGGGAGAATTGATCATTGTCGAGGTTCTGCCGAAACAATTATCAATTCTCACAACCGAGTTAGATATATTTTCATACAATACACTAAGTATGTATTATATTTATCTTATAACCTCTATCTGCCTTCTTTTCGTTGGTGTTTTTAACTGAAATGCAAGTTTCTAAAAATAACTGCATTATATCATTGTTCTAAAAATAAGTATGTGATGTCATAAAAAATATCATACGGGTTGTTATCACACGGATATTTGTATAGTTATGAGATAAAAAGTAAAGAAGCTCATCATGGATTACACTTTTTTTTCTCCCTACCGATATTCAATGCTTGTTGTCGTTTCCATTTTAGTTTCTTCATAATGAATTCGGTTTCGATTGCATGTTACTTTTACGCTATGGCACATGGCGTTTACCGATAATTCAAATGATGGTAAAATGTCAGTAGTTTTGCGTTTCTTTGATCTTTCAGTATAGTCAGAGACCGTGACAGCAAAAAATTCGTTGGTCCCAATTTATCTATATTTTCTCGTCGAAAGTCTGTTTATAAACCATCCAATATTGTGGTTTATCTATAGTAGGGTTTTTTGTTTGTCTTAGTGTTTTTAAAGCCCGTTTTAACAATCTTACTGTCATGTCGCGGCGGCTGGGACATCTAAACATGGATTACTGGTATTTCTCACACCAGTACTACCATTTCATCCTTCCTAGCGTCAAGCTGCTATCCCACATAGATCTTTGATTAAAAATTGCTTGGATACAAATAGTCGGAAAGGATGAGTGCCGCCGTCGGGAATTGAACCCGGAACCTTTTGATTGATAGTCTGACGCGCCACCATTGCGTGACTACAATATAAGAGACCATATTTCATGTACATATAGCCAAAACATTTTGGTAAATGATCAGTTTGTTAATAACCAACAACTTCTTTACGGCTGAATAAAATTATTGGTGGACGTTTACGTTCACCAGTGTTAATACCGTGTAAGAACAATCCTGTCAGATGTTGATAGGTTTTCAAAACAGTAGTGCTCACTAAGATTCAATTTACTCTTTTTCAAGAATTGTATCCGTCTGACAACTATGCATTTTAAAAATGGAGTGAAACAAGGATTCTACCTAACTTGTTGAAACCTCAAAGACGTCTTTTAAGTGCGAAATCATATGTAATTCTGAGATAGGATGAACGTTTTGTTCGCGTAGAGCTACTTTTCAGGCAGGGTGAGTAATTTGCCCCTTATTTCCTTATGGTCTATGGGAGGTCACTCTTTAAAACTTGGTGAATGGAATTACTGGAATGGTAACCTTCCCTGACACTACTAATGTAAATTAAACAATGGCCAATTAAAGGAAATATCGGAATACACATAAATACCGATAGAGCCCGAGCAGGTAAAGTAAAGCATTCAGGTCGTGCGATTAAGGTTTATGCAAAGGGGTTTTACTTTACTTCTCAACACGCGACAGCCAATCTCGAGAAGAGTGTCTGCAATTTTTTTCGTGTTTACATAAACACTTACCCTTTCTTCCTTTATTTGAAAATGAAAATCGCGGAACAATTACTATCCTTTTATAGAATTTTTAAGCAGATAACACCATAATTTAAATTATGAGATTACGGAGAATCGATTAGCATTACAAAATAAGAATATTAACCTAGATCATCTACATGTAATTGCCATTTCTTTACTTTTATACCCAATTGATCAGAAAATCACTCTTTAAACTACACCCGGCATAATGCCGAAAGTTATCGAAACCTTGTAACTATAAGACTTTGGTTGACGATCGGTGATATATGCTCAGAAATGTATATCTAAAGCAAAATGCGAACTTGGGTTAGGTCATTTTCCTTTTATCGCATTTTTACATTTTAAATAGCTCTTTTCTTAATAAATGGTAGAATCACTCTAGTATGCCAACAGAAACGTCCACCATCAGTACATTCAGTGCTTTGATTTTATATTTGTATTTATACAAATAACAGACTAGATTACTTACAAGCCTTGCTTTCAGGATGGCAAAACGGTGTAAACAGTTAGCCACTTATTCCCCGCTTTGCACGTAAGTGCACGTACAAAGCGGGGTAAATTTGGCAAATTGTTAGCAAAGTTTTGTTGACCAATGAGACACTTTAAGGTCCACACCAAACAATTAAATCGTGGAATAATCTGATCGAATTTAATTAAATGTTTATCGATTTAACGTTTTCAAAATGCTTTTTAAATGATTTCGGAGCGATTAGAGAGAGTGTTTGGAATGAAGAAATTGAGCGCTTAGTGAGTGATTTTGAATGGCTTGGATCAGAGTGGGTGTCAATTCGATGGAATAAACAGAAGCTAGGTCTTCGTACTCAGAATCCGTGTTGTTGTATTTTTAATCCCTGAAAATTCGCTTTTCTTTTATTTTTATTTTTGTATTTGCAACAGGTATAATGAAATAATAAAACAGAATTTGGACATTATGGTTTATACATTTCAAACTATCTGTCCGTAAACCTTATTCTAGTTCACAACATTTTAATTAGATCTTTGTATTGTGCACCACGATCAAAACCATTTTAAATCGCTCACTCATCGCTCCAATCATACATTCCCTACACTCACTCAAACCATTCATACACGCTCCAAAAGCGCTAAAATCGATCAAAGTAATATCTACCTTCAAAATTCAAATCGTTAAGAAATATGAAAGCTTTTTATACAACTTGTATACGTATTTTACTTAAGGGAGGTAATACATATTGCTAATTGTGTTAATGTTGAACAAAATTAGCAATATTTCTTCATCTGCCTTTAATTTCAGGCAAAATTCACTGATAACACTCATTCAATTTCATTCCGAAAGTATTCCAATATCATTCACCATGTCAGTTTCACGGTGTTCTTAACCGTTCATTTAAAATCGCCACGTTAAAATACTTTTTAAAAAGCAACTTTTTAAAAGTAAGTTTTATTCGTATGGTTAGAGAAGTACCTGACAAGTACTTTAGTAGACGTATTTTGTTGTTATACGGGCCATTTTAATCTTTGCTTTACGAAGTTGTACATGTAGGTTATGATGAAATTGACTCTTTTTCACAATGTTTAGGATATATATAATACATATTTAGTGTTTTGTATGAGAAAAAATATCTAACGAGGTTAGGAGAATTGATCATTGTCGAGGCTCTGCCGACACAATTATCAATTCTCACAACCTAGTTAGATATTTTTTCATACAATACACTAAGTATGTATTATATTTATCTTATAACCTCTAACTGTTTGATTTTGTAGATGTTTCCAACAGAAATTCAAGTTTCTAAAAATTACCGCATTAAATATGTGTTCTAAAAATAACTATGTGATATCATAAAAAATATCATACGGGATGTTATCACACGGATATTTGTATAGCTAAAGACAAAAACTAATAAATGATGGGATATCGTATAACGTGTAACTGCTTGCGCTAATCTGGAATTTATTTTTTGGTATATATATATTTAGCTGACCATTCAATGGGTTTGAAATTGGTTAAAAAAAGTCTTTTCATGATCCTAACGAACATCGTGAAAATGATAAGGATAATGATTTTGAAATTAATTCTTACCTGAATTGAAAGTGTGATGATGGGTTTTTAATATTATCCTATAACTATACAAATATCCGTATGATAACATCCCGTATGATATTTTTTATGATATCACATAGTTATTTTTAGAACATGATATAATGTAGTTATTTTTAGAAACTTGCATTTTAGTTAGAAACACCGACGAAAACAAGACAAATATAGGCTATAAGATAAATATAATACGTTCTTAGTGTATTGTATGAAAAATATCAAACTCGGTTGTGAGAATTGATAATTGTCTCGGCAGAGCCTCGATAATTTTCAATTCTCCCAACCTCGTTAGATATTTTTTTCATATAATACACTAAGTACGTATTACATATATATAAAGAGATGTAAAATTAAGAGCACGGCCAACGGGTTTCCAACGCTCGGCTGCAGGTGCTAGATGATAGAAAAATATAAATCGAAATAGGTGCATAACTCTTACAAAACTGCTTAGTTATCCCCCTTGAAAGTCAGTTATTGAAATCATAGATGATAAGAGCGATCTGAACGAAGTTACAAAGTGTTTGATAAGGGAGCGTACTGAAAGGGATGTTGAAACCTTAAAAGAACAGTTTGGACCGTTCAGATAAAATAAAGGGTCATGCTTGATTTAGGATAGAGGTTGTACAGTAAACAAGATCGTGAAATTGACAAGCTGAATGATTTTGGGATGATTTAGGGATGAAATTGAATGAGTGTGCGGAGCGAGTTTTGAGTGAATTTAATGGGAGGTAACCCTATATCGAAAATTTTGCTCAGGATGAACACAATTAGCGATATTGATTACCTCCCTTTAATAAAAAATTGCATACTAGATCTTTACATAGCCTCATATTTCTTCAAGAACATATGAGACGCTAACATTTTTAATTATGTCAGTGAAATCGCGATTTTCTCTATCAAAATGTATTTTGAATAATGTTGTTGATTCTATATTTTTCAATGGTTTTGAGCGTTTTTGAATGGTTTAAGTGAGTGTTTGGAATGAATGATTGGAGCGCATTGTGAGCGATTTAGAATGGTTTTGATTGAGGTTATTGTCAATTTCACGATGTAAATAACTGTAACGCCATAAATTATTCGCTATATCGATGCATCAGAGCAATACTATTGTAATTGTCCATAAAAACCTGCATCATCATAATGATCCAGCCTCTTGAAAATGGACCGGTCCCAAGAAAAGCCAGGTTTATAAAATGTTAGGCAATGGTGTCTTACTATAGTTAAGAACATCGTGAAATTGACAAGGTGAATGATTTTGGAAATATTTCGAAATGATACTGAATGAGTGTGTGGAGCGAGTTTTGAGTGAAATTAAAGGGAGGTAATCCAATGTTGCTAATGTTGTTCAAGATAAACAAAAATAGCGATATTAATTACCTCCCTTTAATAGAATATACGCAATTTTTTGTTTTTATGTCTTCATGGACCATTCAGGCACTTGAAAGTCCACACCAGCTAATTAAATCGTAGAATAAATAGATCGATTTGAATTTATTGTTGAAAGTCTTAAACAATTTCTAAATGTTTTCCAATGACTTAGGAGCGATTTTGATCGATTTGAGTAAGTGTTTGGAGCGAATGAATGGAGCGCTGAGTGAATGATTAAGAATGATTTTGATCGGAATGGGTGTCAATTTCACGATGTTTTTAACTGTTTCGACGGTTGACCATCCAATATTGATGGACAAGTTTACTAATAGCATAAGGAGGAGAATCGGAGTTCCACCTCTCCTCATCTGGCAATCAAAATATATTGTGACCGTTAACGATGACAAGTTTTACTGTGTAAGTTTTCAAAGAAATTGCTAACATTTCATAGATCTGTAATAATTTTTGAAAATCTGAAATAGTTAGATACGATATGGCATTTCAATCAAATCCATTCTGAACCGCTCCCTCAGCGCTCCATTCATTCATTCAAAACACTCACTCAAACCATTTAAAAACACTCACGCTAAAAAGAATAAAATCAACAACTATATTGAAAATAAAAAATCGCTATTTCATTGACACAATTGAAATTTTAAGCCTCTACTTGTTTCTAGAAAAAAAGGAAGCTATTTTTAGACCTTGCATGCATATTTTATAAAAAGGAGGTAATAAATATCGCTAATTTTGTTCATTCTGAATTTCACTCAGACTCACTCACCGCATTCATTCAATTTCATTCCAAAATCATTTAAAAAACATTCACACAGTCAAGTGCACGATGTTGCTAACTGTAAGACTAAAATGCCCAATCTTCAGTGGCAACAGGACGTGTTTTGTTTTTGTTATTTTTTCTTTGACCATTTCCTATTACTTTCCTTTACTATCACTCAAAACTCGTTCATTCAATTCCATTCCAAAATCACTTACCAACATTTCACCACACGGTGTTCATAACTATTAGATCTCATTCTTTTTAAGAATAATCATGAATCGGACTCTTCTTTGACACGTAACAATTCAATGGTTTAATTTCAAAACCTCTTAACTGCAGCTTATCATAAGCTGCAGTTAGGAGATTTTTGCATTTAAACTGGCGAACTTTTTATACAACATTTACTTAAATGCGGAAGCGTTTACTTCTTGAGTAGGTTGCGGTTACTTCCCTCATATTGTCATTAACTTAATTGGAATAGACTTGACTTAATTCTCAGGAGACCTTGAGCTATTAAAATGAAAACCTACTCTAAATATGGAAAAAAGACGACAATGAACTTAATTTTTCTAAGGAAGGAGTACGAAAATGTCAATAAGGAATCGAAAGAGACGTTTCAAGTACGCCATTCAAATATAAAAACCTGCCAGTTTTGAATTCGTTTTTTTTCTTCAAATTTTAACTTAAAGTGTAAAGGTAAGTTTAAGTTTAAGTATTAAGAAATCTACCCTCCTCCGATAGAAAGAGTGCACTTTTAAATTTCGAAAAAATCTCTACCGACCTAACCACCTACGTCAATGAAATTTGGTCATGCAAACGATCTATGAAGGCAATTTTCACACATCGTTCGTAGACTTTAAGCTTTGTAGAGACCATTGATTGTGCGTATTTTGAATGTGCATAACACTTAAGATGAATAAATGATCTGCAAAAATCAATAGAAGTTCAAAACCAGAAAGTACGCATTTTCTTTTGGAACTCAGTATATAATTGATATGACGTCACGACCCCGCGGCAGTTTGTACCATGTAGGGCTCTAAGTCATGCACTCAAAGATTTGATCTGCAGTTAAACTCAAGCGCAAACCGGTATGCCATAATTCAATGGTCACAAACAATTTTTGCATATTTGCACACAAGTGTATAAAAGGGTGTTTGTTATTTCGTGATAAAAAATATAGGCATTTTGTGGAAAAATACGGGTTTGAATAAACACAAATCATAGATGAATGATTATGTTCACAAGTACTTGTTGAAATGTACATGTATAGTTAAGGAAATCTACCCCTAATGCCAGATTCATATTTAACATCAGGATCAGCCATTTCAAATCAAAGGTAGCATTTCTCTACTTTGTGATTCTCCTAAAGCAATTAATTACAAATATTTCAAAACATTGTTGGATCCCGAATCTTATATCAGTTCTGGATTATCATATACACTAATCAAAACGTTAGCAAATTTCAGGTGCTCATCTCATGACCTAATGATTGAAAAGGGAAGACATATAGGAAATGATAGGAATTCAAGATTTTTTTCTTTCTGTAAAACAAATAATGTTCATGTTATAGAAGATGAATTCCACGTTTTCTTTCAGTGCCATGCATATGAAACACTTAGAACTAAATATTTTTACCCAAATTGGTTAAGAAATAGAAGTGTAAATAAATTTTTCACAATTCTGAAACTAACAGATATTGACTCAATCTATGAAATATCTAAGTACCTGGTAGATGCTTTTTCTCTTAGAAAAAATGTTAAATGAGCTAGAACAATTACGTATTACATGTTAAATAGATGACGCTTAATATTTCTATGCCTGAAATCAACAAAACGACAATGTACTAATACATTAAGTCATTGAGTATTAATCCACTCAATTTACTATATGTATTATTTGGTTCCTTTATCTATGTACATTTTGGTTACTTTTAAGTCAATAGTCATATGTATTGAAGTTATTAGAATGCATCTATTCAAAGTCACTCATGTAAAAAAATGTATTGTGTTGTATGTTGTATTATGGGCCTAGGGCCTAAATACTTGAAAAAAAATGTCTATGTCTATGTCTAATGATGAGTAAAAGAACAGTATTCAAACGCAAAAGAAACTAAGCATTGTGTTTGGGACGTTTTTTCATTTATCTATATGACCTAAACCCAATCAAACCTTATTATCCACATGATGGGATGGTTCGATGGAAACCAAAGGTTATAAAGATATGCGTTATTCATCATACTTCGTAACGGGTCAAAATAAACAAGAGGACCCTGAGGGCCATAAATCGCTCACCTGATATTTCAAAAAAATATCATTAAGACTCCTCTTCCTGTGATGTGGCATGAATCCTTCCCATTTTCAACAGAGTTCATTCTTGTGACCTGGCAAACATTTTGACCAAGTTTCATGAAAATTGGACCATATTTATGGCGTCTGAAGCTCTTACAAGAAAATTGTCATTAAGGCCCGTTTTCCCGTGATATAGCACGGATCCGTCCCATTTTCAAAAAGTTCATCTTCATGACCTAACAAACATTGATTAAGTTTCATGATGATTGGACCATATTTGTGGCTTCTAGAGTGTAAACAAAAAATGCCATTAAGGCGCCTTTTCCCGTGATATGGCACGAATCCTTTCCATTTCCAACGGGGTTCATCCTTGAGACCTGACAAACATGCTGACCAAGTTTCACGAAGATTGAGCCATATTTGTGGTCAATAGAGTGTAAATAAGACAATTGTGATTAAGGCCCCTTTTCCCATGATAAGGCACAAATCCTTCCCATTTTCTATAGGATTCATTCTTGTGACCTAGCAAACATTCTTACCAAGTTTCATAAAGATTGGACCATATTTGTGGCTACTAGAGTGTAAACAAGGAAATTGTAATTAAGTCCCCCTTTCCCGTGATATGGCAAAGATCCTTTCCATTCTCAATAGACTTCATCCTCGTGACCTAACAAACATTCTGAGTAAGTTTCATGAAGATTGGACCATATTTGCGGCTTCTTGAGTGTAAACAAGAAAATTGTTATTAAGGCCCCGTTTCCCGTAATATGGCACAGATCCTTTCCATTTTAGCAAATTTTACAAGGGACCACCCAAGGAATATTTCTGCCAAGTTCGGTTGATTTTGACTCAATAGTTTACGATGAGATGTTGTTAAAAGAAATTGTTAACAAAACTGTCATTTAGGCCCCTTTTCCCATGAAATGGCACAGATCCTTCCCATTTTCAATAGACTTTATCCTCATGACCTAACAAACATTCTGACAAAGTTTCATGAAGATGGGACCATATTTGTGGCTTTTAGAGTGTAAACAAGTGTATGGCACAGATCCTTTTAGGAGGAGATGTCGTTTAAAGAAATTGTTGACGCCGTGACGGACAGACGGACAGACGAACGCCGGACATTGATAGATCACAATAGCTCCCTTGAGCACTTCGTGCTCACGTGAGCTAAAATACACAAATTTGAAATGTCGGTAAATATGGTTTCGTATGAACTGAAATGCTGTTTTAGACTCCATTTCACCAATATCGGATATGTCCTCCACGTTGGCGTGTTACCTGTACAAAACGATGTCTAATTGGGTTGACGTAACATTGTACGACCAAGGGAGGAATGTGGTTCCATTCAACCCATTAAGCCTACTCCAGCTCCAGCAAATTGTTAACATTATGCATGGCCCTTAGTTTTCGACCAAGCAGATCTCAAATATGCTCGATAGGGTAAGTTTAAGGGGAATTGGCTGACCACGTTAAAACATTATTAGAAAACCTCGGTTAACCCTGTTAAATCTCATTAGCTCCGAAACATGCGGAACTATAACGTTTCAGTTACCTTAATTTCAACCTATTTTTTTAACAATAGTAATTATGGCAAAGATTATTACTAATTTATCTACGCTTTACAAAAGTTTAAGTATTTTGATAATAAATCGAAAACGACGAAAGCTTATGGTGTGCGCACGTCCCCATGTAGGAAAATCCAATGCCTTAAAACAACTTCGTCTTCTTTGGGGTAAATGTCTTGAATTCTTATTTTCTGACTTGATTTTAATGGCTTCCTGTCATCTAAATCTATTAATGGCAATTTCGTTCAATTATCAACGCCGATAATATGTTTTTCTTGGAAATTTTGAGTTTATTTAGTATCGTACGAACTGTCATCAACCGAAGCATAGCTGAAAAATATCCGACGTGAGCCGGTGTCGAACCTACGCTGACAAAAATATTCAAATAATTGGTTAACAAGTTCAATGCCCTAACCACTGAGCCAAAGAAGATTTTCCCTGACGCAGGTGTCAGACATTGTATTTAAACCCACGAAGCTATGCAGGACAGTGGTGAGAGTGGTCTCCCATAACACACTTCCCCTTAAGAGTCATCATATATTGATGACGATAAGCCTATGAGTATAAAGTGCAATTGCCTCAGCACATGGCAAATAACGCGCGTAGTACTTCATGGTCAATCTTTCCGGTGGCTCAACGCACAGTTTACTATTGTCCATGTAATGTCGGAATGTTTAGTTTAATGCAGAAAGATTATTTGCTGAGACCGGGAATTGAACCATTTGAGCTTTGGTCGAAATCGTCGAAAGTCAAGATAAGAATTAGAAAAGTATGATAGTCACAGCTTATAGCATTTTGAAAAATTGTAGATAAATGATCATGGGCATAAGGTAGTCTATGTCATGGCAGCAAGAAGTGACGTTTAGCTGTCATTAGATATGTTGTAAAAATCTCAGGGATGGACCGTTTCTAAGTTTCTATTTTTAAATCAAGTATGTTTAGACCATAGCATATTGTCAGCTATGATGTGTCAACACTTCAGAGAAAAAAAGGAAATGTTTGGCAAAAGTTTGGAATTAAAGTTTTTTGGATTTAAAATTTTCAAAATTGGTTGAACTAGTAGACATTTGTCCTGAAAAATTTAACACGTGCAGAGTCCGTGTATAGTTTGGACGGATCAGGTCAATTTCTCTCGATTTAGACAAATTTAATTTTACTTACGTATTTAAGGTAGCAATGGACACATGGCGTCATTTTTTTTTCCGCCCAATGATTTTTTTTTTTGGTCACATATGTTGTAGATTTAAGTTGTGTAGTCATTATATCAAAATTTGAAGGTACCTTTCCACGCTCGTTTTCGTGCTAGAGTTATCTGCCCTTGAGTTGTATTGGCTATTTTTGAGTAAAACGTTTATATTCGTTTTAGGTCTAGTATAAACTCAGTACCAGCTTATAGCTATAAAAGACATTCATTTTGATAGACCTTATACATGTAGACAATGGCTGTCACAAAGAAAATTTCTCTTTGATCAAATGTATCTGCAAAATATGCCTTCATAAGTTAAAAATGCACTATTTTTTGTAATTTTCAGTGGAAAATTTGCCACAAAAACCTATTTTTATTAAAGAAATTAACCAATGAATTTTTCTTATTTTCCGATATGTTTAAAAGCCATATTTTTCCTTTATTTGGTAAAAAATTCAGCATACCTTTCCATGCAAATAAGAAAGTTTTTCGTTAATTTACAATGCCCCCTCCTAATTGAATGACGCTTATAACCCATTTTTATTGTTAGAATTAATGATCCGGTCATTCAATTGATATCAAATGTTGAAAAGAAGCTAATTTATGAAATATTATCATCATAATTCCACGTTATTTCCATAAGCAGATTCTTATGAAAACCGGTCTTTTCAAACAACGCGCAAAAAGAGCCGTAAAATAAACGAAACCCCGCTTCCGGTTTATTGATTCGGGAGGCCGCTGTACATTGCCACCTTAATGTACAATGACTATTTGTTTTATAATGGAATGAATTACATTTGCATTCTCTTTATAGGCAGACCAAGATAAATGACCTTGTTGCATTTAATGTTGTGATAGCTATATAATCTAAGAAATGAAGTTTTCCAATTAATCAATAGAATTATTCAAAGAATCCATTTAAAGACAACATTATGAGTTCAATGAAAAATATGGTGAAAATAGAAGAAAATTCATTCGACTTTTATTTTGTATAAAAAAAATTGAACTCGGAAAAAAATAAAATTATGTTAAACATGAAGCACGGAAAAAAGAAGGTTCATTCTAAAAGGGTTCATTTTCTTTTTCAGAATTGGTTGACCCAAAAAGAATAAATTCAAATTATGACACATCGCATATATGATTTATAGGTGGGAAATTAAAGAATTTTGTATTACATTTAGATTTAGTAGTCGCCCTCGGTTACCAATTTGGGAACTATTATTATGTCCAATGCATTTTTTTTAAATATTGCCCTTTGTTGTTTATACCTTTAAATTTGTGTACGGAGCTAGGGACTTCAAACTTTATGTACTTATAGATCACAATGTAAAGAAGTGGCATGTACGAGAACGATTAACCTGCACTTTGAAAAATTACTGCCCTATGTAAATATCAATATTTTCATTTTTATCCTAAACCGTCAGTGCTTGCTTCTTGAAATTTGGTGAACATATATCACAAAGTGTTGTGTACAAGAATGTTAGCTTTGCCATGCTTATTTTTTCGTAATTAATCTTTGTTATTTTTACGTTTACATTTCCAGAGCATAGTTCCTAAATCTTAAGTGCTAGCAACTGGATACTTTATACACTTAAAGATCACAATGAGAAAAAGCGTCATTTACAAGAACCATTATTCTGGCCAGCCATTTTTTTAAGTTATTGTCCTTTGTTGTTTTAACCTTTACATTTTTGTTCGGAACATATTTCGCAATTAATAAGTGCTAGCAATTTCAAACTTTTAACACTAAATAGTTCAAAATGTGAATGGGTGTTATGTACAAGAACCGTTACTGTGCCAGGCACGGTGTTTAAGTAATTGCCATTTATAGAATGGTAACAATCTTATTTTATTTGTTGTCTTTATAATATTCTTCTCCTGTTTAATGTCTTTTCAATTCAATTCTGTCTAAATTTTGCCGGAGCATGGTAAAAAACTTGAATTAACCTTCATTATCAAAGATTTTCCCATAAGCTTGATCAAAAGTGTCTTTGTCGCTTGATGAGAAAAATTTCCAGCAACATGATAAATCCTATTCCGGAAGGACAAAAAGAACCTTTGAAGGCTGCAGCCTGATAAAAAGATTTTCCCCGCAACACGATTTCATATAGTAACGTAAGTATGAATAGAAATTGTCCTAAAGCATGATGAAAATGTTACAAAAAATCCCCAAAGCATGATTAAACTTTTTCACCACAGCATGTTAAAAATATTTAAAATATATTAGCTGCATGAATTCAAGAAACCTCCTACAGCATGATAAATCTATCTTCCTTTGTCCCTATGAAAATATTTTCCGTGCAGCATAATAAATAATTTTCCCTGTAGGATATCAAAGTACCCTGTAGCATGACAAAAAATTCCTGCAACAATATAATATATTTTTCCCAGCAGCATGGTGAATAAAATAATCCCGGCAAGATTATAAAGATAAATTCCGTGAAGCATGATAAAAAATTCTCGTTACTTGGTGAAAGAAAAATCTGCAGCATATCATAAATAAAGTCCCATCACTAAGATAAGAAAAATACTCTGAAGCATGATAAAAAAAGCCCGGAAGCATGATGAAAAACTTTCAAGCAACATTATAAATGTACCCTGTTACATGATAACAAATTTCCCCCGAAGCAAGAGGAAAAATATTACTTGCAACATGATTTTTTTACGTTCAGCATAATGAAAATATTCCTCAGGTATGATAGATAATTTTCCACGCATGATGAAAAAAAAAAACAAAACCCGCAGCATGATAAAATATTTTCCCTGTAGCATGATGGAAAACAATTCCCTGCAGCATTATAAAAAATCATTCCAAGAAGAATGATAAAAATCCCTGTGGCCTTAAAAAATCCTACAGCTTGATAAAAACAAGAGGACCATGATGGTCCTATATCGCTCACCTTCGTCTCCTTGACTTCTCTCTTAGCAAAATTAAATACTTGAACGATCATTAAATGATCATTAAATTTTTCAAAGAAAAACATATCTCTATTTCTATGATCTCTGCATAAATTTCTATCCTTTTCTAAACAAGTTTTATATGACCTGGCCAACATTCTGACCAAGTTTCATTAAGATTGTGCAATATTTGTGGCCTCTAAAAAGAAAATAGTCATTAAGGCCCCTTTTTCCGTGATATGACATGGATATTTCAAATTTTATATAGGGTTCATCCTTGTGACCTAGCCATTAATCTGATCATGTTTCATGAAAATTGAATTGTATTTGTGGCTTCTAGAGCGTAAACAAGAAAACTGTCATTAAGGCCCCTTTTCCCGTGATGTGGCACGAATCCTTCCCATTTTTAATAGGGTTCATCTTTGGAGACCTGGCCAACATTCTGACAAAATTTCATAAAGATTGGGCCATATTTGTAGTCTCTGGAGTGTAAACAAAAAATTGTCCTTAAGGCCCCTTTTCCCGTGATAGGGCACAGCTCCTTCCCATTTTTGATAGGGATCATCCTTGTGGCTTGGCCAACATTCTGACCAAGTTTCATGAAGATTGGGCCATATCTGTGGCCTCTAAACAAGAGTATTGTCATTAAGGCCCCTTTTCCCGTGATATGGCACAGATCCTTCCCACTTTCAAAAGGGTTCATCCTTGTGACCTGCCCAACATTCTGACTAAGTTTCACGAAGATTGGGCCATATTTGTGGCCTCTAGAGTGTAAACAAGAAATTGTCATTAAGGCTCCTTTTCCCGTGATATGGCAAGGATCCTTCCCATTTTCAAAAGGGATCATCCGTGTGACCTGGCCAACATTCTGACCAAGTTTCATGAAGATTGGGCCATATTTGTGGCATCTAGAGTGTAAACAAAAAATTGTCATTAAGGCCCCTTTTCCCGTGATATGGCACAGATCCTTCCCATTTTTGATAGGGATCATCCTTGTGGCTTGGCCAACATTCTGACCAATTTTCATATAGATTGGGCCATATTTGTGGCCTCTAGAGTGTAAACAAGAAAATTGTCATTAAGGCCCCTTTTCCCGTGATATGGCACGGATCCTTCCCATTTTCAATAGGGTTCATCCTTGTGACCTGGCCAACATTCTGACCAAGTTTCATGAAGATGGGGCCATATTTGTGGCCTCTAGAGTGTAAACAAGAAAATTGTCATTAAGGTCCCTTTCCCCGTGATATGGCACATATCCTTCCCATTTTTGATAGGGATAACTCTTGTGGCTTGGCCAACATTCTGACCAAATTTCATATAGATTGGGCCATATTTGTGGCCTCTAGAGTGTAAACAAGAAAATTGTCATTATGGCCCCTTTTCCCGTGATATGGCACGGATCCTTCCCATTTTCAATAGGGTTCATCCGTGTGACCTGTCCAACATTCTGACCAAGTTTCATGAAGATTGGGCCATATTTGTGGCCTCTAGAGTGTAAACAATAAGATTGTTGACGCCGGACGCCGGACGACAGACGACGCACGACGCACGACGGACGACGGACATTCAATGATCACAAAAGCTCAACTTGAGCACGATGTGCTCAGGTGAGCTAAAAATCCCGTAGCATTATAATTTGTTTTTCTCTAGCATGATAAAAAAATCTCACGCAGCATGTAACCCCCCCCCCCACCCCCCACCCCGTATGTAAAAAAATCTCGCAACATGACAAAAAAGTTCCCTGCAGTAAAATAGAAAACCCTCAGCATGATAAACATTTTCCCCGCAGCATGAAAATAAAAGTCCAGCAACATGAAACAATTATCAGGTCGAAAGGTAGGAATTCCCTGCAGTTTGAAATGAAAGTTTCCTACAGCATAATAGAAATGATTTAATGCAGCATGATAAAAAGAATCCCAACATCACGGTAAAAAACTTCCCTCCTGCATAATTAAATGTATTTCCTTGCAACAAGATAACATTTTCTATGCAGCAGGAAAAATAATTCCCGCATTATGACAATAGTTCCCATTGTTTGATAGAAAAAATCCTGTAACAAGATAAAAAAAACATCTTAACTTGATTAAAAATGTTTACCTCAGCATGATAAAAAAGATGAAAAAAATTCCTGCGGCATTACGCTTTTCCCCGAAGTGTCATTTAAGTTTCCTGAAGCATCATGAAAATTTCTTACTGAAGCATGATAAAGACTTTCCCTGCAGTTTGATAAAAAGAAATTCAGTGCGGCTTTTTGAAAAGAATTCCCCTGTAGCAGGATATTTAATGCCTGTAGCACGTTAAAAAAAATCCGTGTAGAAATATATAAAGTTATCCCGAAGCAAAAGAAAACCCTCCGCAGTATGATACAAAATTAGCAGAAGCATGACCACAGCACATCATGATGAACATATTTTCCCTGTAGCATGTTATATAAATTCAAAAGCAGCTTGAATTTTCTCAGAAACATGAAAAAATTGCCAGGCACCAGATTAAGATTTTCCAGTGTTCGTGATAAAAGTAAATTCACCTCAGCATGATGAATAAATTTCCCCTTAGGATGTTAAAAAAATCTTCTCTTGAAATGAATAAAAAAAATGCCTGCCCATGAAGAAAGAATTCGCCCAAGAATGATAAAAAAATCTTTTAAGGAATTTAAATAAAATTATTTCAAAATTAACGAAATATCACCCGCCGGGTGATACCCCCCCCCCCCCCTTTAACCAAAGCACCATAACAGAAAATTCCCTGCATCTACGGAGCAAGATAAAAATGTTTACCCGCAGCATGAAAAAACACTTTCTCAGGAACATTTCCGTACAGCATATTTTTCCCTTTAGTATGATTAAAAAAATACCTGCAGCATGATAAAAAAACTCCCGAAGCATAATTAAAAGAATTCCCCGCATCATGAAAACAATTGTCTGCAGCATGATAAAATATTTTTCCAAGGCGTGTCAAAGATGGAAAAAAATATTTCCAGCATGATAAAAAAATCCCTGTAGCATGAATTTCAAGAATTTTGACTATTTTTTGCAAAAATTCGGATCAAATTATAACAGAATATAAAATTTGTGTGCATGAAACACACAATATATATTAAACTCGTTATCTAAAACAGATAATAACTCTTCGCAGCCTCGTTTATATCTGATTATGGATGGCTCGTTTAAAAAATCCGGTATTCCATGACCACTCATTCAATACCCTCTATATTCTTCTATGCAAATATATTATTCCTAATGCAATCTACTGATTCGACAGTCGAAGCATAATGCCTTGCAGTCTCGTATATTTAATGCATCTCTTCGTGAAATTATATTCTTGTAAAGGTCACTGGGACATTTCTTAGTCTAGGACAACAGGTTAGTGAACCAATAATAGATGTGCTACACTTGAGAGGTTTCGCAGTTCTATCCCGAATGATGAGTTGAATACAGTTAAAAACATCGTGATATTATCATTCATTCCGATCAAAATCGTTCTAAGTCATTCACACAGCGCTCCATTCATTCATTCATTCACTCAAATCGATCAAACCAATTCTATCTTTTCAGAAATCATTTCGAAATCGTTCAAGACGACAACACCTAATTTAAATCGATTAAATTATTCAACGGTTTTATTGGCTAGTGTAGATTTTTTAATGTGTCTAATTGGATCTTTAAGACAGACAAACAGAAAAGTACATTTATTCTATTAAAGGGGGCAATATGCGAGGGTAGATCCAAAAGTTCGTATAATGAGGTTATAAACCTACAGAAAAGCTTCCTATCAAAATTAAAATTATACAGTCTTTTAATATATCATCTGTGTGATAAACATGAAAAATCTTGAATGCATACATTCAATAGCGGCTGTATAGGGCATAAATCAAGAAAGAGACCCTGCATGAAGGCGGGGGAGCAAGAACGTCAAGTGCGACGCCATTATCAACTCTCTTCTATATTACCCCTGCTAACTCTCATTCCTTTCGGTGCCTGAATACACCAACTACAGAAATTACCCACATAACATTTGAACCAAATTAGTTTACAATTTCTATATGCATGGTATTTCTAGTTAAGTTGAGATCCAGATACAGGGCCTATTACTTTGGAAAATAATGAGAATCATTTCAAAAAATCCGTTCGTTCAAACTCATTTACACCATTCTAAATCCTTCTACGAAGCTTGGTCCTCTTTTAATATCCAGATTAGCCTTACGAAAAATTCTCTTCTGCACATTTTTATCATTTTCCTAAACCATCTGAAATGTTTGTGTTGGTGAATAACATAGATCAGAAAAAATAAAAATAACGGCATTCATATTTTGGTTTTGAAGTCTTGTCTTTTTTTTGCGAATAGTCTGTGTTATTAAAATATTCTTTGTTCGTAAAAGTCTCCCAACAAGCTTTGAAATATAAAAAAAAAACAATTTTCTATTAGCGTCTTATTTAATTTAGCCAAGGATTTTCAACTACAGTTTCAGAAACCTACAGAAAACTTGGTTTATTTAACAGGTTTTAATATTTTTTCACGCGCCCCCGCCTAAGAATACATGTGATACTATGGTAGCGTATCCATAGGCCGCTAAAGATAATTATGCAACGGTTATACTATTTATGGACTCCGCAGTTACTAAACTGCACATTCACCAAATTATATACTGAACAAGCCAGAAATGCGAAAGTTATTAGCACATTTTACGAACTTCTTGATCATTCCTCATATCTCTTTTTTTGTTCATTATGAAACAACATCGTGAAATTGACAAGATAAATGATTTTTGGAAAGAGATTAAATGAGTGTGTGGATCGAGTTTTGAGTGAATTTAATGGGAGGTAATCCAATATCACTTATTTTGTTCGGGATGAACAGAGTTGGCGATATCTATTTCATCCCTTAAATAAAATATGGATACAAGTTCTATGAATAGCTTCGTATTTCTTCAAGAACCAATCAGACGCTTACAATTTGAATCATGTATGCCAAATCGCGAGTTTTTCCTAGCTTTATTCATTTTGAAAAACGTTGTTGATTCTGTCTTTTTCAGTAGGTTTGGAGCATTTTTGAATGGTTTGCGTGAGTGTTTGTAATGAATTAATGGAACGCTGAGCGAGTGATTCGGAATGGTTTTGATTGAGATGAATATCGATTTCACGATGCTTTTCACTGTATCATGTGACCCGCAATTTCAAAAGGAACGTTTTTTGTGTGTTTGGCCGGTCCAAGAACCGAGCTATTTTTTCGGGTGCTCTCTTTTTGGGATGACGGGACACATATCTCGAAAACAAACAAAGAAACAAACTAAGGTGTTCATGTCATATGCCATTCGTATAATGAACCGTAAATTGTGGTGTAGTCTTCAAGGAATGAACGAACAACTAAGACGAATGTAGCCAGTGAAAACGTATAATGTCAGCCAAAGAAAGACGTCGTGGACAAGTGGAATAGCCAAAGATACAAGTCCCCGATGTATGAATTGCTCTGGCTTATATACACATCCAGAGCAATAAAATACATCAAAACATACATGCACATACAATAAAATTCTCATTAACTAAGTACACTTTAATTATTCATATCCAAAAAATACGTATATACTTGTCAACAGGTAAACTCTTTTGCACTGAGTAAATGTGTGTTATAGAAAAAAGGGACATAAAAGTGAAATTAACGTATAATTTCACTACAAAATGAACCGTAAACATAGGCTTAAAAAGGACTGTGTTATTCATTACAAGTTTCCATTAACGTTGAAACTTGTCGTACTTGGGTCAAAATATAACATTTATCATATGTTTACATTGATAGTTTCCTTTTTTGTCTCGTTTTTTTTTTTTTTTTTTTTTTTTTTTTTTTTTCACAACAGGTGCCGCGGCAATAGCGCAGTTGGTAGCGCGTCGGACTTCTAATCCAGGAGTTTACATTCGCACGGGTTCGATCCCCGGCCGCGGCACTTATCCTTTCCGACATTTGTCTTCCACCAATGGGTAGATAATCGTAAACCTATGTGGAATAGCAACTGGAGGCTAGGAAAGGGATGTGGTGGTAGTACTGGTGTGAGAAATACCAGGAATCCATCGTTAGGTGCTCCAGTCGTCGCGATATAACTGAGAGATTGTTGAAAGCGACGTAAATCCCCAATTCAAATCAAATCAAATCATTTTTCACAACAGTGCCATCAGAGATTGACACCTCCAATGCTTTCAGCGCTTTGATTACATCATAAAATCTACAATAACATTACCCTATTATATTCATCAGATCACTTATTCAACCTAATATTTCTTCGTGTTCAATTCTTTACTGTGTCGCGTTCAATTCTTAACTGTGTCGTAAATATTCGTAAGAAAGTTAAAATTCGATTTATCATTTACACCAAAATTGGGGTTAATTGACGTATAATTCTAATTGTCAATTTCAGGATCGTCTTATTTGATTATGTAGTATTCTGCATTATTAACTTGCAGGGCGTGGCTTAGCCGTAACGTAATTCCGCGAGTTGAGTTTTCAATACTTTGGGTTATATCAAAAGTTAGTGAGCAATTATCACTAACGAGTGCATATATGAGGGTGGGTCAAAAAATACATGGACTTTTACTATAATTTTGGAATTTCCCGACGGAAATAAATGAAATTTTGTTTGTACACGTCTCAAACCATTTAATGTTAACATAATATTAAATTTACAAGAGTCTGCTATGAATATGATGTAAAAAAATCCAACGATTTATATTCATAGGAAGGTGCAACCGGCGCAACCCATTTTGTAACGTTACTTCCTAGTGTTACTACCCGTAATTGACTCCTTAATTTGGACCAAATCCTTCCAAACTACGCCTATTCACGTTTTGCTGTAATCTGTTAGGATGTTTACATTTTAAGCATAATCCATTCGGTATTTTCGAATTCAAAGTCAGTAAAGTAAGGACACGAATCATTTTTTTAACTTCGAAATGACGGTACCAGCGCAGCCATTAGCAATTGGGCAATAATTAAGTCCTATTGGACCATAAGAAAACCTAATCAAGAGGTTGAAGTATACTTAAAGGGCTGCAAATGTAAGCAGATGACCCCTTTTAAGTGGGTTGAAAGTTATCAATACCGTAGCGTCAAATTGACGTTGTTACCGTGCGCCGGTACCAAATGACATGTTTTTGAATGGTTGCTACAGGTGACCAACTTGTTAGATTTAGATTCATCCTAATTTACACGACAAAAAGAAAAATGTCGCAATTTGATAAGTGAAGTTTTCTTTTCAAAGTCTATGAAATTAAAATTTCTATAACGCAAGTCTACGTCATTTTTGATTCACCCTCGTATCCTAAAACCTTTGAGATATGCGTGCTTAGAGATAGTGAACACATCTCATCGTTTGATAATCAAAGCCTTGTAACTTCAGCTAGGTTTGGGTTACCAACAAACGATTTAAGATCTCAATTTATTATATCGACTCTCTGTATAATTATGTAATAATAATAAAGCTGATTTACCTAAACCTTAAGTGCAACGACCCATAACTTAGGCTCCACCCTGCCAGGGCATTTATCCTGAATAATACTTTTATAGATTACAATTGTTTGTTTGGATACAAGTTTGGTCTATTTTCATTGAAGGGTGGTATTCATATTTACAGAGTTAAAGAACTTTTGTGTTTCTTACATGAATTGTTGTTCAATATTTTTCAAAAAAAGGACAAATACCTAATTGTCATTGTTTCATCCGCATGCAAACTCAGAGAATTTCATTGTAAAAAAATCGATTGACGTATCAAACGATTTTCTGCATTAAATGATATATTCTGATTGTGCAAAGGACAAATAAGTGGAAAATTTAATATTATCATATGTTCAAATGTGTGATATCTGCCCCCTATAGAACAGAATATAAGAGAATCGTGTTATATGATTTTAAAACTCAATTACAAGTATCAAATGCAGAGGCGACTCTACAGGTCTTTTGAGTAAGGTTTGCAGTTTTAATAGCACGTTTAAGGACACTTAATCCACATTTATTGTTCTTGTAGTTTACTTATTGCTGACAAACCGGAACAAATAATTCATATTATATATGTAATTCGGTAAAGAACAATACATCAATGCAACAAACCAAAAATTTAAAACCGGAAAGGTCTAACATTTTCAGTGAAAAGGATTTTTGAATATCTGTGTTTATTGTCTGTGAAATCACTTTTCCAAAGATATTGGTTTAATTGTATTTATTCGGCAAAAGCAATATTTTGAAATATTCTAGTACCCAAGAAATATGCTATGTTTCATTTTAGATATGATAATCCTCGTCCTTACAGTTTGATCAGGAGACATTTTAAGTCTTTTTTTTTTTACTCTATTGACATGACTACACTTGTTCCAATTCCGTCAGGTTTTTTGGAATTGGTTGACATAAGCATAAAGAAGGAAAAAATAAATTTGATTATAGGAATGTTGGAAAATGGTCGATTGTTATCAGTTTATGAAATTTTAACAAATAAATAAAGCTTTATAACGATAATAAGACTTTAAATGTAGACCAAACAGGGAGACCCTTGAAAATTGAAAATATCGAATTTGACTAAAAAAAGGTGTTCTTTCAATTGCATTTCGTTCAATAATATGAGAGCCGGTACTGTAAATAACAGCCTGACAGCGCCTTTGCATACTCCTGGTTAAGTTTTGGATTATTATTTGGAGAATGACAGACCACTCTTCTCTAAGGATCTGGGCGAGCTCCTGGAGTGTCCTTGGCTGGACCTTGCGAGCCGAAACTCGGACCTGTAGCTCATTCCACATATGCTCAATCGGATTTAAGTCCGGTGGGCGAGCCGGCTAGTACAGACGTGGAATGCTTCTTGGCGAGAAACTTGGACTATACGGGCCGTGTATTGACGGGCATTATCATGTGTATTGAGAATTTCATCAATGTGCCTACGAGCTGTCAGAGAACCTCTTTCTAAAATAACAAGATCAGTCCGCATTTCTCAGCTGATGCCACCCCAAACCATGATGGACCCACCCCCATAACGATCGTGCTCTACAATGTTTGCTGCATAAAACCTTTCCCCCGGCCTTCTCCATATCCTAGCCCGCCTATCAATGTAGTCCAGGCAATACCTAGACTCATCCGTGAATAGTACGGGGCGCAAGCGTCTTATGCACCAGCCAACATGGTCCAATGCCCATGTCAACCGACGACGACAATGTACTCAGGACAGCGAAAATACGAATACATGGTCTTCTTGACCTCAGGGTATGCTCATGAAGCGGCGTTCGAATGGTTTGAATCGACACTCGTAGCTGCAATGCCGTAGCAAACCTGTTTCTTCGAGCTTGAATTACCAAAAACCGGTATTCTGCGACGAAGTTAGCTCTACTCCTACCTCCACCATGTATCCTTATAGGTGTACCAGACTGTTGGTATCGTGGCCAAGCTCTGGTTACAACAGTATGGTGTACCCTCATTACCATGCTAACATCACGGTGGGAAACCCCTTGCTCCACCATGCCTATATAGCACGCCACAATTGTTCGACAGAAAAATGTCGTCTGACATTTGGATTATCCATGAGTAACGACTTAAAAGTCAATAAGTACTGAAATAACAGAAACTAAGCATTTACACGAAACCTTTATATGTATAAAATGAGAAAGGACAGGTAAGAAACCGGGGGTTCCTCATTTTGCACGAGTCTCGCTAGAAAATTGCGTGTCAAATTTGGTAATGTATACATTAGGTATCTTGTCAATACATTATTGTACAATTTTAAACACGAACACGATTCTTTTAATCAGCTCTTGTAGGACACCGAAAAAGTTTGGTGCTTAGCAAACTTTTAGTAGTATATTTGGCCAAAAACACATTGTAGTTTTTGTTTTTGTTTTTTTTT
Source organism: Fragum whitleyi (assembly GCA_948146395.1). Classification (NCBI taxonomy): domain Eukaryota; kingdom Metazoa; phylum Mollusca; class Bivalvia; order Cardiida; family Cardiidae; genus Fragum; species Fragum whitleyi. The sequence goes on from OX411555.1 coordinate 37,742,679, forward strand.
TTTTTAAATCGAGATTGGAAGAACGGACAGACAGACAGATGACCCCTGTTCAAAACGTTCAGAATAGCGTTTTAAACGTTACTTTTCTAAAGAAAAAGGCGGTTTGTAAGCTCGCGTGATAATTTCCGAATCCGTTGTAAATCGTCAAGCGTCCTTAAGCATAAATTTCAAAATTTTATCCTCTTATAGGCAGGTTTTCAACATGATCACGGGATGAATTCTTACTCCACCCTCTTTGAATTAATGCACTGTGAGTGATCTACGAAAGACCTATGACACAAAATGGAAGGCATTTTATTACCTGTTTATTGTGTGGGCATTGAATTAAACTCACTTGTGAAATGGGTTATTCTCTCTGTGTTACTCTTATTCAATATGGAATTACAATTTATGTTCCCCTGAACTTTATTTTGATGGTGTTGTCAAGCGAGGTGCATCTGTTTAACAACGGTTTAGGGTAGCATCATTGATTCTTTCCATTTATGTGGCTACATAGCTGTTCTACCAAAAGTAGCAAAGAAAGTTTCAAATTCATATTAAAGTTTTTAATTATTTCAATTTACAATTTTTTGACGTTTCTTTTGAGAGTTTCAAATTCATATTAAGGTTTTGTAATATTTCAATTTACATTTTGTTGACGTTTCTTTTGGAGTTAAGTATGTTTATAGCGGATTTTAGAATCTAGGTGCTCACTAGTGTTTAGGAGGTTTCTTTTTCTTAAAGGCCCATTTTTCTGATTAAGGAAGATATTTATATTTTACTTTCGTTTTATCGACCGGGATTCAATTTTTTTCGAATCAATTTCAAGATAGAAAGTTGACATAAAATATATGTGATCGAGTAATAACAATAACAAAAAACAAGATGTGTGTGTAAAACACAATGCCCCCCCCCCCCCCCCCCGAAAAAAAGAACATCTTTCAGTTTTGACCTTGACAGACGATCTTGTCATTGTCACATGACATTGATTTTAGTATCTACAGATGTTGTATCGATGAAATCTATCAGTATTCTAGTATGATCATTGAATAGCCTTGAAGAATTTGGCAATGCTTGGGGGAGGGGGGGGGGGTTAGTTGTGCAGATAAACAAACAATATACTTCAACAATTATTGATTTGGGGGTGCAAACATATTCTGCCAAATTGACTATTTGCAATTTCATTTTTTAAAAAAGACCCCAAATTTGAAAATAAAATAGCGATTAATTTTTAAGATTTTAGAAGGGTATTGCATGAGTGCGACGATTGAGTTATGAGTAAAATTCAAGGAAGTTTATATAATATCGATTATTCCTTTCAAACGGGCGAAATATTTTACAATTTTTTATTACTTCCCCATATTTTTAATAAAATCGCAGTATTTTTCTCTTTCTTTGTCTTCATGGACAAAATCAACACTAACAATCAAAATAGTAAAATAGTATGATCAATTTTTATGAATACATGGATCGTTTTCATCTATTGCGAAGCGTTTTTTAACCATTTTAAGCATGTTCAATTGTGTTTGAATGGTGTGAGTGAGTTTTTTTATTGCATTAAATGGAACGCTGAACGAGTTTTTTACGGTGACACCGATTGTTGCTGTATCTGTGTAACATGTTTATTTGCTGGTGTAATACTGCCTAGTTCTGACGCGTGATAGGGATTTCGTCCTACTGTCCTTCCCCGTTTACCATAATTATCTCTGACACGCCTACGTTTTGAGTGAGAAGTATAGGATAATGTCCTTCTCTAAATATCTTTCCAATTATAGTAATTTTAAGAACAATTTCATCTAAAACATCTTGATTTTAAAGTGTATACTTAGATGATAAAGTTTATTTAGTACGGAATCTTTGGGTGATTATTTATCTACATCCGAATGGAAAATAGAAACAGTGCTTCTTTGAAAAAGCCTACGGTAATTTACGAAATAAAACGGAAGGAAATTGTGATTTAAATATTTCGTTTCGCCGAGATTGTTCAACCTTTAATTCAAATTAATATTTATTCCCATCTTCATTTTTAAAAGCTTGATTTGAAATTACGGTCTCTGTGGCCATTTTGGACAAAAATAGCTATCCAGTTGTTGCGGAAAGAAAGGACGCGTTTTAAATGACTGTTAAAATGAGTTTAATCAACATAATGGAAATTATGTTACGTATTTTTTCCTAAATAATACAATGGCAATTTCAAATTTGGGTTAAAGCTGTTCGTATCACCTACTACAACACATTTACAAAGACTTCTGCTAAGCAACGTAATGTTTGGTTAAAACAAATTTTGCACCAAGGCTTGTAATTGCAGCCAAATAGTTACCAGCAACGAATGATTACTGCGTTTTGTAATCGATTTCTGAAACGCCCAAAAGATCTACACAGATGATTTTTTTCTTCAATCGTATTTACCAAAGTACCACCAGAAGGCGAATAACCTAAAGTTACCAAAAATTACTACGCGTGCGTCCGAGGTACTTTCCAGATTACGAAAAAGTCCGAGCGGGGCGCCTGGGTAAATTTCTAAGTTAAAAAAAAATACAACATTTCTGTATTCTAAACCTCTTACGCTTACGCGACTTTATCATAAAACAAATAACACTTACCGGCATAAACAGTGTAATTTAATATACACCTAAATCCAAAACTTGAACACAACATGGCAGAATACATAGAGTGACGTTATAGACCCTTTCTTATGTGCGTATCCAAGCGATGGGGGAGGACTTATAACCGGATGGCTAGTTTCCGGATAATTTTACAAATATCTCGTAAACAAGATCTATGATAGGATTGGTGTTTCCTATAAACCTAGATCGAGATATCAGCGTGTGCCTAAAAATGAATTAGCAAAATTCCCAGCATTGATTCCTAGGGCATCAAGTTTTCCCCCAAAAAAGGGCGAAATACCGATCTTTAGCGCTATATATCATTCTATCAGATTGAATCAAACAATGAATTGCTTAATTCATCTTCTCTCATTCTCTGAAAAAATATTCCTTTTGAGGTGTTTCATGGTCAATATTTATGTAATCTGCACAAATCGAAGCCCTCAGACCACGACAAACCCGTACGATATAAGACCAAATTGGATAGAGAGTACAACAGGACTATGCCTTTGTCAGGTTACTAAAATATAATAGCGCCTTTTTAACTCACCTCAGCATGAAGTGCTCAAGATAGCTTTTGCGGTCGTGTGATGCCCGTCGTCCCTCGTGTCCAGTCTTTCGTCTAAAGTTACCTTGTAGTCACTCTAGAGGCAACGTTTAATATGTAAAAATCGAAGTTTAATTTGATTATTTTTATGACTAATGTTCAGGCCGTGAAGCTATATATGATGTAATAAGTTGGTCGTTGTTTTTCAAGAAGGCGCTACCTCGGCGAAAAGCTTCTAAAATCGTTCAGCTCTTTTTGAAAGCAAATCTCTTGTTAAAACGTTGAGAGAAATGCTGAAATACCATCCAGGTAATGCCTAGATACATAGGTATCAGATACACCAAGACTGCAATTTGACACAAACTTATCACAAACAACATGTGCAAGATTAACTCAATATTGAGAACATGGCGTTTCACGGCAATTTCTGACGAGCAACTGCGTTAAGTAGCTGTCACTCAATGCGCTTCTTTCGATAATGCAACGCCCAAGACCGTTTTCCAACGTTTCTACAAACATTGAAAACGCTAGGCACAACGATATTGTTTGGCGGCACGTAAAAGATTTAATTACCTAGAACAACTAAGCTACAATCACGAACATGATTATCTCAAAATGTAAGAGCTGACTGGTTGAATTTTATTCTGACTCAGACCAATCAAAGTGGTAAAAGTTGGCCTGTAGTGCTCCAAGTGAAAAGCAACAGCCATCAAATTCGATTGAAAGTGTTTCAACTTCAATGTGTATTTATGTTTGAAAACCTGATATACTGAATGAAGTTCAAGGACTTATAGATAATTAAAGTAATCTGTGTCTAAGAACATAATAAACGACCATTTCCGATGGTTTGAGTGTTCAAAGCCCAGAAAATTCCTGGTCAAGTCTTTCTCTTCGCTCATTAGATGTACGAAATATCTCGTCGTTTCACTGTTTATATCACTGAAACAATCTGTTGTTCTTAGATATAGAGAATAGAAGATTAGTTTGTTTGTTTGTTTGAATGGGTTTAACGCCGCTTTCAACAATCTTGCAGTTATATCGCGGCGGCCGGAGCTCCTAACAATGGATTCCTGGTATTTCTTTCACCTGTACTACCATTACACCCTTTCCTAGCCTCCGACTGCTATCTCACATAGGTTTACGATTATCTACCCATTGGTGAGAGACAAACGTCGGAAAGGATATTTGCCGCTACCGGGGATCGAACCCACGACTTCCAGATTGGAAGTCTTATGCCTAACCAACTGCGCTATGGTGGCGGCATAGAAGATTAGTATCTTAAAATATCTTTGATATCTGTTCGAGGTTGTGATAATTTATCATGACGAGGGCTAGTTCGTAAAAGTCTCTCTATATACTTATCCACAACCGTCAACTATACAAGTAACCGGCTTTGTTATGGTCGGCTGTGTTACCAGACTATGCAGCCATATTTTGAGTCTTATCCAAGTTTCTGTATGGGTTCTTTTTTTCAGAAAGCGTTATATAACTTATTTCAGAACTAGTTAAGCCTGTCTCATAGAAAAATATCTAATGACAGACACGGCTTAGCCTCAATGATCTCTTTAGACGCCTCCGCAATTGCTACTGGGTCATTATGTCAATTATTAAGTAAAAGCATACTCATATCGTGTGCGATGTGTTACTAACTTAAAAGATACTTAACTATGCCATAACTTAAACATACTCAAGCATATCTAACCTTAGCACTGGTCAGTTATGTATTTACATCTTCGTTAAAAATCCAAACGCATTACTCAAGACAAAAAAAAAATCCGACTTTTTTACAGGCGAAAGAGAGCAAATGGATCGTTTTCCCTTTTTTGACATAAATTGTATAATGATAAAACGGTGCAATCAGTTAGCAATTTATAATTCCCTTTGCACGTGCGGGTACGTGCAAAGCGGAGTATAATTGGCAAACTGATTGCACCGTTTGGTCATCCTGAACGCAGGGCTGCACTATGTAAGTCAGATAAACCTATTTACAAAGACAAATCTTATGGTATAAAAAACTTGCTCTCATTTTATAACAAAGATTATTTTAGTAAAATGAATATACACAATGAAAAATGTCTATGTATGATTTCATGAAGGTAAGAATCTACAAACTCTTCACGAGTGTATATGCACTCGGTTTGCACATTCATATATGTAGGGTTTAAGGTTTTATACCTTCATGAAATAAACGATACCCTTTCATCTCTTTATTTTTTCTAGGAAGAGAAAGTTTGCCGACTGACCTTCTGTCCCACTGACACAGTTAGCCACAAGCCTTATCTTAATTGATTTCCTGCAGCGAACTTCCGTCTTGCATCAGGGTTGATTATCAATTAAAAGTGACCGACACGTTCATACGGTTCTATCAAATGAGTCTGACTTAACCGCCGGACTTAGCAGAAACGCATTGCCCTTTATGCACCATTTATGTCATTTTGTGGACATGAATTCTGGACTAACGGGCTTGAGGGGGACTTTTAGTGACCCGTCACGCGAAAAGGGACGACATAGGTAGTTCGTTAAGTGTCGACTCTGGCCAGACTGAAATCGGCGTTGACTAACCAGGATCGATACTTTTTGTAAATATCTCATTTTCTGAATCTAGAATAATTATTCTACCTTCCATTGAAATTGTTTCTGAAATCATCCTTCTTGTTGACCTATGCTCGATCTAATCTTGTTTCAAATATTTCTTTTACGGGTTCACAGATGGTCCCTTTTCGTGTGAGGATTCACATTTATTAATCGTCATTATTTCCACTTATTTGTTCCCTAAATTCTAAAATGTTCAATTAAATCACTTTAACAGAGGCACAAATAATCTGTCATGAAATTTTGTTGGAAACCAGCTATCCTAACCTCTGATACAATAGAAATGTTATTAAGCTAAATAACTTTTCTATTCTACACGTGGTTAAGATCAGCTTATCTCAAACAAAATCGAGTAACAGATTCTTTGTCATGCGAACAATAATTTGTGTGCATTAAACCCAATTCTTTGAAGGACTACATGACATAATAACAAGAAAAAGTATAACATGTAATGGCATGTTATACATGAGTGTTGGCAAATGTGTTTGAACAATGTAGGATAGGAGTTAAAGGTATGAAAATTATTCCGTATTTAGAAGAATTATCATTATTAGGAAACGTTACCATAGAATTAAGCGAAACCCATTTAAGTCTTTTTTCATTAGATCATGAAAGAGTGTCACTCAAGGGGTTTTTTAACCACCCAACGAGCTACGGCGAGCAATGTGACATTTGGCGGGAATATGCCGTTTATACTCCAAGAAACAAAAAAAGGTCGCAAAATTTCAGTAAAAATTCAAATGCAAGTAACCCTTTTTAATTCAAATATAGTGTGCGAATTATTCAAAGAGTCCTCTTTAAAGTTCCAATTATGTTTAATTATAGTATACTTTAACTAACAATTATACAACTAATTTTCTGTGCAGGAATTCAACTTGGGACTTTACGCCATATCATGAATCCCAAAATAGCATCAATCCAAACGGATAATCCTCTATATGGGATATACGTACAAACTAAGCAATAAGAGACACATTTGTTTGTTTGAATTACTTTACTTAATAGGTAGACTGATTAAAGAGGAAAGCAATCAGAAAAAAAATAATTGTGAACAGTCCTAACGTATCAACAAGAAAAAAAAATAGGATACCTCGGGAATTGGACCCGGGACTCTGCAAATCCTTCCGGTACCCGTATTTCTATTTTTTATTCCACGGTTCCAATCGTTTTTACGGTATTGACCTCGGGCATAATTAAGACGCTGTCGTGAAGGCGCGTGGGTTAAATGATGACAAGAGCACAAATGCTAAAAATGTCGTTGAGTATTTAATCAGAACATATCATGTGTTCTTTTTTTACAAAGTATAACTATTTGATGGGACATATTTCCATGGACTTTAAAAGGACAAAATATGTTTTACAAGGAACAGCTAAAAAAGAAATAAAAAAAGATGTGTTTGTAAAACACGACTGTCCCCGAACCGTTTTTTTTTTAAGTTTTGACCTTGACAGATGACATTGACCTTGATAGATGACATTGACCTTGTATCTGTAGATGGACATAATCGAGATCTTTCATCATACCATATGTGAGCCATATATCTTGAACAGCCTTGAAGTAATTGGCCATATTAAGTTTTTGGCTTAGTTTTGCAGACAAACAGACAGACAGACAGACGGACAACGGTAAAACAATTTGCCCCGATCTTTCGATGCGAGACCATAAAAGACCCAAACTGCGCCTTTAAAGTAAAAACCTCTGTGGCCCATTTTCATCCTAACTATCTTGCAGAATTAACTTATAAAATTTGTTTCCAGCATTTTTGCGAATTCCTAGGGTGTTGGAACTACTTTTCCCCATAACAATAAATGAGAAAGCAGGCAGGGTAGGCTTATATTAGACTGCACAAGATTTGTATATATTCGGCGCAAAAGAAGAACCTGTACTATTCCCGAAATGACCTGCGCAGAGTAGAACTTCCTATACTTCCTAATTACGAAAGGGTTTTTTTTTTTTCAATCGATTTTTCACCTGACGAACTCCTTGTGCAAAGTAGGAATTGTACTGGACAAAGTAAGAATTTATAGGGCAATACGGTTAATTATTGCGTTAAATAACTACTCCTACAATTGTTTAAATAAAATAAGTATGCTAATTTCTTTTTTTATACAATGCTTTAATTTCATTTAGAATACTTGAAATAGAAATTACTAGAAGTAATTAATTTCTTTTTCACTTGTTCTTTTACGGTATTTTTTTTTTACTATTATAAGCTTACGCAAAGAATGACGAACTCCTTGTGCAAAGTAGGAATTGTACTGGACAAAGTAAAAATTTATAGGGCAATACGGTTAATTATTGCGTTAAATAACTACTCCTACAATTGTTTAAATAAAATAAGTATGCTAATTTCTTTTTTTATACAATGCTTTAATTTCATTTAGAATACTTGAAATAGATATTACTAGAAGTAATTTATTTCTTTTTCACTTGTTCTTTTACGGTATTTTTTTTACTATTATTAGCTTACGCAAAGAATGGCTATCGCTTCAAACATACACAAAAAGTGAATGTTTTCAAATAAATAAAATCTATAAACAATCTGATGCGCTATACAAAAACAACAGCGGCAGAACATACACGAATAATTGTATAATGATTTAACAATACTTACAATGTCAAGAAAACTTAGTTAACGATGAAACAATTCGACTGATCTTGCTTTGTCCAGATTCTTTGCACACGGACAATTCTTGATTCTCACGGCGCAAAGTACGAATTCTTACTAAAGTTAACAACATCGTGAAATTGAAAAGGTGGATGATTTTGGAATGATTAGGAATGAAATTGATTGAGTATGTGGAGCGAGTTTTGCGTGAAATGAATGGGAGGTAATCCAATATCGCAAATTTTGTTCAGGATGAACAAAATTTGCGATATTGATTACCTCCTTTTAATGAAATATGCATACAATTTCTATAGAAACTTCCTATTCATTCAAGAACCTATTAGACGCTTGCAATTTGAATTATGTCATTGAAATCGCGATTTTTCTCTATCCAAATTTATTTTGAATGACTTGTTGATTCTATATTTTTCAATGGGTTTGAGATTTTTTGAATGGTTTGAGTGAGTGTTTGGAATGAAGGAATGGAGCGCTGAATGAGCGATTTAGAATAGTTTTGATTGAGGTGAATGTCAATTTCACGATGTCACTAACTGTATGCCCGACATCGTTGGAACCAAGAAATATCAAAGCTACATCAGAAACTTTCAGATATAGAATATAGTTACAAGAAAGGTGGATTTATACATTTGAACACTGCCACACAAAAAAGGGGTAATCTGGAAATTCTGAAATATAATTAGACAGACCGCACAGGCAATGATCGAATCATTTGGCAGATTTCCTAGAAAATAGATTGATCCATTTCAGAATGCGATGACTTTTTGCCTAGATCTGACCTCTTTGTCTATTTTACCGAGTAAGAAAGATAGTCCCTCTTCGCATGAACGGTGACATTCTTATGTTGACAAATGGTAGGCACACATTTTCACATAAAGGTTCTTAATTCTGCATATACCGTATGAATTCTAATAAAGTCCCATGCTTTAATACTTTAACCCATCGTCCTTCTCAGAGGTTGGAATCAACATTTATTTTTTTACATGACTTTACAAGATTTTGAAGCCTCAGAAAGAACGATCCCCGCAAAATTAAGGTAACAAACAATTCAACAGTGGATTTATGTACCTTTTTGTCTCAATCAATTGTTAATATTCTTCGACAGATTAGTATTATGAAATAGGCTACTGATAGAGTATAGTAATTTTATTTATTCATTCTTTACATTTGGTTTTGTTGATGATTAAGTACTTGTATGTATGTAGCATTTTTCGGCTTTTTTAATCGTCTTTATCGCGGCTCTGAACATAACTCGATTTTGTATGAGACAAGTTGATCTTAGCGTCGTCTAGAATGGAAAAGGTATTAAATTCACGAGCCACCGTTTCTGTTTTAGGCTCGATTAAGATCAGTTTATTCTTTGTTCACAATTTCCCAAAGTTAGATAAGACACAAAATTTTATGTCATTAAGAAAAAAAACAAAGAAATAAATCAAATTACAATATGCTCATCACTTTTTCTCATATTTATTAGTAGCATAACGTTCTATTTCGTCTTTAGAATTGCTTCATTTAAAAAACAGACCTAAATAATGCCCAAAGATTTAAATGTCACCGCACGAATCTTACAGGCTCTGTCAATTAGAGAAACAAGAAACTGAGAAAAAAACAACAAAAATTAGCCAGAGTAATTGACAATGCCAAACTCGTGACCTGTACTTTAAATCAGATTTGTTATGCCCAGGAGTCTTTTGTGGAGTAAACCAAATAAATTGTCTATCCTGCAACTTGAAATTGTTTCTATGTTTCATTTGTGTTTTCAATATTTCATAACTCTTACTATATGATCCACATCCCCTGCAAAGAAAAAGATAAGGGTTGTTCTTGAAAAAAACGATGTCCTTGTCCCTAGAGCTGTAAACAGACTAGTTTATTTAGTCAAGGACATTGTGAAATAAACATCTTGATTTCGGAATGAAATTGAATGAGCGATGAGTGAGTTTTGAATGAAATTAAGGGGAGGTAATCCAATATCGCTAATTTTATTCATCTTGAACAAAATCAGAGCTTTTTTTTTACCTCTCTTGAATAAAATATACATATATGTTTTATAAATAGCTTTCTTTGTCTTCACGAACCAATCAGGCGCTACAATATTCAATTAGGTAAATGAAATTGTTGATTTTGTCTATCGATTAAACGAGCCATTTGTTGCCCTTACCTGTGGGATCTTTGCTGTATTTGAGTATCTAAAAGAGGAAGAAGTCTGTTTTAAGTTTATCATAGCATGGAAGTTAGATGGCGATTGCTTGTTGAATGTTTCTAGAGCTATTGTTCTTAACTTCTTATTTCAAGGATGGGCCGATTTTAACAAAAGTCTTCAATAATTTGAATTGAAACCATCATAGATTTATCAATCCCTGTTGAATATTTTCGATTGTCTTAGTGTTTAATTCTCCATAGAAATGCCATGTTAATTAATGGGCAAAAAATGAAAACGGACAAGATGAAAGAATGCTAGGTGTAAAGCTCAACTAATTCACAAAGATACTTTACAATACTTTTTGAGGCATTTAATTGAAGGTATCCTTTTAAAGAAAGATGCGACATGTGTTTGAAAAATAAGTTTGAAATAAATGATAGCTACATAAAGTATATCATATTAAGCTTTGTAATCACAATCCTTTGGTTTTGAGTTCGAACCCCGGCTCAGCCGATTTTCACTTAATATTTGACAAAAGCCTTTGTAACGCGCGTCATTTTTCTCTCACCAGAGATGCGAAAGATTAAGTGTAAAGGTCGATTGGAAATTGCTTGGTGAAAGGTTAAGGTTCTTCTGGTTTAGGAAACGATTGGAAACCCTGGTTGGTGCACCCGCGGCATTGATGTTACTGAAAAACTGTTAAAAGTGGCATAAAACTGGATACAAAATCATTTTCTTAATACTTTGAATTGGTTAGTGATACATTTTTCTTGTTTTAGTTTGTTTCATAATGTTGTTTATCTTCTTCTTTAAATATTTTTAGGCACGCGGTATTTTTCCTTTTAATTCAAGGTCTTTGCCACTGAATTGTAACATAAAACAATCAAATAAAAGTGACAGTGTTTTCTATACCGCATACAGAGTAGATTGCCAACCAATGAAATTTTCTTGGCGTTACAAGGTCAATTATTGTCTAAGAGTACATTGCGCTATGTGAAGATAAAAAATCGAGTCAAGAAAATACGTGTACACGTACTGGGCTGTAAGGTTTTAAATTTTACCCAAAAAATGCAATCTTTTTCACGGCACTTATAAATAATGAATATTAATGTTTTAAGATTAATAACAAAATTCGCAATTTGTAAAATACCTACAACTTTACGCGTGTATTTTGTGTAAATTTTACCTGCATTTCGGCATTCATGCAGAAAACTTTAAAACAAATAATACAATTAATATACGTTATTTCAATGTAGTGGAAAATAAATATACGCGTTAAAGATTGTGTGCTGGGAAAAAACGTAGATTTGAAGCTTAAGCTTCGAAATAGCTTGATCATGCTTACTGCTCTTTGATTATTCTGCACTAAATAAAAACACTTTATTAATATTTAAAACACTCCTTAGAAATAAGCCATACTAGTACATGTACCTATCTGAACTCAGTAGACTTTTGACAGCTTCCTTTAAAATCAGAATTTAGTTGACAGAAGAAAAGCGACATCAAACACGTTCTTATGAAAAAGGAAACACTTTAGAGTTTATATCTGATAAAGCCAGCATAAAAAGTTTCCGTTCGTTCGTACACTTCATGGCAATATGGCAGTTTTTTGCAAATTAACTCACTGAAGAATGTAGTATGTTGATTTAAGAGGCTATCAAACATTATATAAAATCAAAGAAGCTGTTATGAATTTAATTCAAACCTTTATTATTTTCAAAGTATCTACAACGCATCTCGGCCGAACGAAGCCATATTGGAACATGACCTGCCTTGTGATCGAAAGAAAACGTTCACGAAAACGTTTAGAAATGATACTCCTCATACGTGCAGAAGTGGGTGTCAGAAAACGTTCGCTCCCGCTTATGCATCATAAATGTTTAAAAATTGTATCCTTTCTTTGTACAAGTACCAGTACAGAGCCGTGTATCATTTATTCACAATTGCGCGAACATTTTCATCTTGATAGCATGGCTTCTATATAAATATATATATATATATTACCAATGTCAGCCTTCGAGATTAACTATAAAACATAGATTAAAGGTGGTCATTTTGTTATGTGGAAATAAAGAAAAAATTAACTGGCCTTATTTGGAAGATGCCCAGTAGATAAATTTTAGAAAGGAACCGTCCAGAAAGCTTTATAATGAAAAGAAAAAAAAAATCATTGTTAAAAGTTATTTCGTCCACTTTCCTCAATATTTTCTCTGGTTTATAATCTCAGAGTCGTATTAGAACTTTAAAGTAAAGAGATAAATCTGTTCATTTCTCTCAGGAAAGAGTCAATCTTTGGGAATTCTGTCCTTCATTCCGCACAATGCCTTCATTTAACTAAAACCTTGAGGGAATCTAAGGCCAAGGTTTGAATTTACTTCAATTAAACTTGTTATCAAAGATGTAGTGCAAATTTACGTACAAAGCGGCTATGTGAATAATAAAAACGTTGTCTCCTGTTTCCCGAGGATACGCATAGAGGTTATTCCGTTCATAGATCTTACATAATGATTCTATAGTCTGTTTGTTTTTACCAACAAATCCGTAATCGATGTTTTTTTTATCTATTATTATCTTTATTTTTTTTCTATTTACAATCATATCATTTCACCTCAGCTCAATTTGCCCAAAGCAAGTGTTTCCATTAATCTGTCATACAGCGTCTTTTGTGTGTCGTTTGTCATCGTCTTATTTTATTATTATTTTTTCGGGAGGCTTTTTTCGAACAAATGTTTTAGTTTATACCAATTTATTTAAGTTCGATCACGACGAAAGCTTTTAAGCTTTTATAAAGTCGCTTTCGAGCACTCAATCCTGATTATTTTCTCGTCCCTTAGAGAGAAGCAGTGGTTTAAAACCACTGTTACCCCGTTCTACAGCTTGGTGAATTGGGGCTCGCTATTAAGTGTTTTGCCCTCAAAGACATCCCGGCGACGGTGGGGCCCGAATCACGGACCTTCAGGTTACGGGTCAAGCGCCTTTACCACTAGGCCACTGAGGCGAATGTCTTTAAACCTGCTCGTGATTGTTCCTGCTTGATTTCCTGGTCAATTTTGATCTCGGTCAATAGTTCATATCCTAGAAATGCGTTCGGTTAACAACATCGTAAAGTTGACAAGGTAAATGATTTTTTACATGATTTTGGGATGAAATTGAATGAGCGTGATGATTAAGTTTTAAGTAAAAGTAGAGGTAGGTAGTCCAATATCAAGATGAATAATATAATCGATAGTTATTACCTCCCTTTTATAAAATGTGCATAAAAGTTTCCTATTTCTACAAACACTAATCAGACACTTGCAATTTCAATTGTCAGTGAAATTTTCCTAGCAATTTTATTATGAATGTAGTGGTTGATCTTATTTTCTTAAGTAATTTTTGAGTGTTTTGAATAGTTTGAGTAAATGTTTGGAATGAATAAATTGAGCGCTGAGTGTACGATTAAGAATGGTTTTGATTGAGATGATTGAATGTAATTTTGACGATGTTCTTAAGTGTATCCATCTGTACATCTGTACATTACACTACGTAATGGGCTAAGGAAGCACGGTAAAGAAATGCTTTGCAGAAAATTTCTAAACTGCTCCAGATTCAAAGAAGAAGTAGACGATTTATTATTGATTGAATATTAAAATTCCTTGCCTTTCAACGACTAATTTCTAATTTTCAACAATGTTTTCCGAAGCTTTCTTACCCAAAGGGCGTCATAAAGTGTTGTGTTTTTTTTTTTTTTTGTTTTTTTTGTGGGACTGTTTTAACTAGATTTTAAACTAGCTTCATAAACACGTACAGTTACTAACATCGCGAAAGTGACATCGATTAAAAACATTCTAAAATGCTCGCTCAGTGCTCTATAGATTAATTCCAATACTTACTAAATCCGGTCATAAACGCTTCAATTTTTTTAAAAACACTTCCAATTTGTTAAAAATGATCGACTTTCCATTCGCATTGGTCAAATTTTTCTATGGCTCTATTGGCTGGTGTAGTTTTCAAAGTGTCTAATTAGTATCCGAAGACATTCAAACACAAAGGTATGCAGATTTTCATAAAAAGGAGGCTTCAGAAGAAGAGAAATTCTAAGGATTTTCACAAATGTTCAACTTTGGTTGCCATGCCAACCAGAGTTTTGAACCGATTTCAATTCTTTTAGCTATTTTTGAAGAGGGCCACTAAGGAAACATTGCAGGAAATTTGGCTTTGGAAATTAGCCCTGTAGTTTAGGAGATGTCGTTTAAAGACGGACGAAGGACAAAGGGTGATCACAATGGCTTACATGAGCACTATAAATGCGCTCAGGTAAGCTAAAATGCAATATAATAAGCCTTGCGTCGTAATGGTCGGGAACATTGTCAATCTCGAGCCAAACCTTTTTTGTGGTGACTGCTATAACTAAATGCTTTCGCTTGGAACTTGCAGTATAATGTTTACTATCAAAGGGGCAAACATAGACTATGTATTAAACTCTAACTCGTATTTATATAGTCCTCAAAACTCAATCAAGGATATTTGCATATGCAATGACCCCACTTCGTGGTTGTTTTCTTCAGACGCTCAGCTAGCAGAGATTATCAACGAAAATTAATTTGTCAGCTGTTAATAATACATTTTTGTGCGAATAATCCCCATCTTTCAATTAAGATTTTTTTCCAACACTCAACATCCGAGCGCCAGACAACCTTATGCAATGCCTTTGCCTTTATGATACCCCTGGTGCCATTCATAAATCTAAGCTCATTTCATATGAGTAAAACAAGTGACCTTGTTGCATTTACTATTTATCAAATTTATAAGTTAACCGAGTAGAAAGGTTTACATATTATTATAATCATTATTGTTGTTATTATTATTATTATTATCATCATTGTTATTATTATTATCCTTTATAATTTCCAGAAATATTATCATAAATGTAATGAATAACGTACCACAAAAATATAAGTTTTCTGTTTGGAATATAATTTTTGACATTTATTATTTCTAATCGTCTATTTACTTAAAAAGGAACATGTTGATTTGTTTCTTTTGGATTGAAACCAACATATGACATTGTTAATTTAGTGATCCTGATACAGGCCCATTTTCTTGCTAAATCAAATGCATTTGCGAGCCTAATTTCCAACATTCACCACTACAATCATTGTTTGTAATGAATAGACAATACTACATTACACTCCGTATGCATTTTATGCATACAGATAATAACATCGTGATATTGACAAGGTGAATGATTTTGGAATGATTACGGAATGAAATTGAATGAGTGTGAGGAGCGAGTTTTGAGTGAATTTAATGGGAGGTAATCCTATATTTCAAATTTTGTTCGTGATGAACAAAGTTTGCGATATTGATTACCTCCCTTTAATAAAAAAAGTGCGAACAAGTTCTGTGCACAGCTTAAAATTTCTTCGTGAACCTATGAGGCGCTTACTATTCGAATTATGTCAGTGAAATCGCGAGTTTTCTCTGTCAAAATATTTTGAATGATGTTGTTGATTCTATATTTTAAATAGGTTTGATCGTTTTTGAATGGTTTGAGTGAGTGTTTGGAATGAATGATTGGAGCGCTGAGTGATCGATTTAGAATGGTTTAGATTGAGGTGAATGTCAATTTCACGATGTTATTGAATGTAATGCATTTAAGTGCTCTCGGCGGGAGTTCGCAATAGGGTGAATTGACTTTGAGAATTATCTAATTCGATGTCAAATGAATATTCCGTGGTTCTTTGTCTTTATGTGATCTTAACATAAAACGCACGTTTTAGACCGCCCTTCAGCATTGTGTGTACGATATCGAATCAATGGTCGCTTGTATTTATTTTTACCATTTGTACGGCATTTCTATTTATTTTTCTCCAAAGTGATAAAAGTTACCTTGTTTTATGTGACTTGATATGTTGAGTAATTTGAATTTAGGGGATCTGCGAGCATTCAAAACCTTTACTCATTAAGGAAAAATAGACCTAAAACGCTACCCCATTTGTCTTTGGAAAAATGTCTTCTAAGGCAATAAAAGAACTGTGGATTACTTATGGATATCATCACAATTCTTCCAGTAATTATATGTACCCGAGTACTACTACAATATTCACAAATTCAATCAGATTGAGATAATGTAATCAAACACCCTAGCTATGAGTTCTACATACATGTGAAGTTTCAACATCGTAGACCTTGTATTTTGAAAGTTATGGACCGGACACGAATGTTCAAACTGAATCAAACAAAGGGCAATAACTCCAAAATAATAAATGGTAGAGTAAGGGTTATTGCGCTCTGCACATCCTAGCTATGAGATCTATACTTCTGTGAAGTTTCAAGACCATAGACCTTATAATTTCAAAGTTATAGACCGGACACGAATTTGCTAACTGAATCAAACAAAGGGCAATGACTCAAAAATTACAAATGGTAGAGTTGCGGTTCTAGCGCTCTGAACAACCTAGCTATGAGATCTATACACCTGTGCAGTTTCAAGACCATATGCCTTAAAGTTTCAAAGTTATGGACCGGACACGAATTTGCTAACTGAATCAAACAAAGGGCAATAACTCAAAAATTACAAATGGAAGAGTTGTGGTTCTTGCGCTCTGCACACCCTAGCTATGAGATCTATACACCTGTGAAGTTTCATGACCATATGCCTTATAGTTTCAAAGTTATGGACCGGACACGAATTTGCTAACTGAATCAAACAAAGGGCAATAACTCAAAAAATACAAATGGTAGAGTTGTGGTTCTTGCTCTCTGCACACCCTAGCTATGAGATCTATACACCAGTGAAGTTTAAAGACAATAGGCCTCATAGGTCTTCAGCGATTTTTAAAATTTTGAATTTTAAAAAAAAATACAGCGATCTTTGTTGGTGAACATGAAATTGGTATAAACAGAAAGGTCTTGTTCAAAGCAATGTGAACCACCTATAACTTACCATTTAACAGTTTTAGCCAATGTAAAAGTTGTTAATGTCCGGAGCATAACTCTGTCACTAAATGACCGATTGACTTGAAACTTGGCAATTATGTTCCTCTCGTGTTTAAGGAATGCGGTTCACAAAACCGCTTTTCTACACAGCTGAATTTTCTAATTACTTCCTTTTAATGATTTTCATACTGGGAGTACCAGCAGTGTTACGGGCGAATCTTGTTACAATATGTCATCTTGATCTAAAACATTTTAAATATTACTGAAATTACTTATCCTAATTGTTAAGTACACTATGGCCCGATTGAATAACATATAAGATGATAAAATCTTGAAATAAGCCTAAGAAAACACATAGATTCAGATGTGAAAAAGCACCACTAAAATGATTAAAAAATTGGAATGCATAACCTCAAATGTCACCTTACCTCTTTATAAACCAGGCCTTTAGCGCTTTTAGCGCTTTGATTTTTAATATTTTCCTTGGCAATTAATTACTAAAAAAACGAAAATAATTGCCCGTCTTAATTTTAAGATTAAGATACTTAGTTTATATTAATTTATCTCAGTAAGATTTCGACGAAAGCTTTAGCTTATTAAGTCGTTATTGAACATTGACATAAGTCCATTTGAAAATGAGACTTTTTAAATGAAAATTGGTCCCATCCTCCCCCCCCCCCCCCCATCCCCACTCCACTCACACACATACATTAACAGACTCATCGAAATTTCATGACAAGTGTAAGTAAATATGCACATAAGGAAAATTCATGCCAAGTTTCATTTAAATCCATCCAATGATTTGGGAGGAGAAAAGTCTTAGAAATTTGAAAGTGACATTAAGCCCCAATCTGCCACGCCCATATTTGGGCGTCAATCAAAATTTCTTTAACTGTTTAAGTTATGGACCACCAGAAGAATATCCACACGAGATTTCATTGACATCGGCCCAATAGTTTTGGGAGGACAACATTTTAAAAGATTTTTAAATGAAAATTACCCCACCCTACCACGCCCATCTTTTTGTGTCAATCAAAATATCTAAAACGAATTATGCTAAGGCTCATTGAAGAAGCATTCCTCCAATGTTTCATTGAAATCGGCCCTCTGGTTAGAGAGGAAAAAAATTCTTATGATTTTAAATTGAATAATCCCCGTCCTGCCAGGCCTATATTTGTGAGTAAATCAAGACTTCTTAAACAGTTAAAGTTAAGGGCTACAGATAGAACATTTAGCCAAGTTTCATTGAAATCGACCCAAAGGTTTTGGAGGAGTTGATTTTTAAAAAAATAGAGTACCGTCCTGCTACGCCCATTAATTAGAGTCATTTCAAAAACGGTCACAACAGGAACATCCGTGCCAGGTTTCATTGAAATAAGCCTACTGGCTTTGGAGAAGATTTTAAAGCGAAATCTGCATTGCCCATATTTTGGAATCAATCAAAATTTCTCTTATAATTTAAACGACCGTAAACCAAGGTTTTTTTTTCCAATTCTCGTTTAAATCAACCCGTTTGTTTAGGAAGAGATGCTTAAAGAAAAGGTTAACGTTTGCAGGGACGGGTGGACGGACGCACAACAGACACCATGCCTTAGGCCAGCGGAGCTTAAAACGTAGTTGAGTTTTTATCTGTTTTAGATGACGAATTAAATTAATGCTGTACTCGATGAGCACAAATTTGATATTTTATTTATAACATGGCCCAAATTTTTGCGATAAATCGAGAAAATTCATTTATCTCGATTTCGTATTATGCTTCATTATTATAGTGTACGCATTTAAACTGTCCATTATCATTGATACTTCAATACCATTATTCAAATATAAAGTTGATCAAATGAATCCACAAGATTAATATACAGTTGCGCATTTTAATAGTGTGTAGAATTTATGTTTGTATAAATTTTTGCATTATAATACCTTTAAAACGTCCTAAAACTCGGTCATCCTATAACATTAACATATTAACAATGTCATCCTGAAGAAACAAGCGATCTACAAAGTCGCGTGCTTGTTCTGTGATTCAGAATCACACTTTAGGGAACTGCACACTACAGTACATATGACATCGTTACACAGATTTTGGATAAACATTAGAAATAGTTGTTTCTGATCTTTTTCTTTTATAGTTCATAAACGAAGTCTGGCTCGTTGGCGAGTGGTTAGCGCGCTCGACTCGTAACCTGGTGGTTGCGGGTTCGAGCTCCACCGGAGGCGGGTAGTGTATTTGGGCAGGACACTTTACAGACAGGGCCCCAGTCCACCCAGCTGTAAAAAGGGGTAGCAGTGGTTAGAATCCATTGCCTCTCTCTATATGTGTAGGATAAGATCTGGAATGAGTTAGGAGCACGATGGAAATAAGAGTCATACGACCCTTTATCGTGTTATCCCCGAGTAAAAAAAGTAAGACGCCTAATGATAGCGGTTTAGGTTGTAGCAGAAGAACAATCACATACGGCTAGATTTTTTAATGTAGTAGGGAACGCAAAAACAAATTTCATTGCATGAATCATAGTCCTTATGATTAAATAAAACAGAGCAAACAAAGATATTTTACTACTTTTGTGTGTTCCGAAATGCTTTTTTGTTTTTTATATATTATCATTTTTTGTCATGTATTTTTTGTTGTTGTTGTTTGTTTTCGGTTGGTACAAAATGCTGACTTTCTCGAAGTTATGTTCGTGTGGTCATTGGCAAAAATATTTAACTATTTATCTCTACTAATTATTAAATAGAGGTTAAAAAGGTGAACGGATAAAAAGGATAAAACACCACACACCTTGTTGAAATTTGTCGATTTAATAAGAGAAACAAAAGCAATGATGAATTTCTTATTCTAAATTTCTTATTTCTAAATGTAATAATTCTTAAGAATCAATGCATCGAAAGTGCTTATGGTGAACGTTCCTGTTCGCATAGTAAGGTGAAGGAGTCAAAAAAACTACCCAATATAGACATTTTATGGAAATATGTCGAATGGATAATACTAAGCTAATCCAACCAATCATTTTTTCTAGCTGTGCAAGTTATAGCCACCCAAGTATCATTTCTTGAAATGTTGATTGAATATTTTTCATGTCTGGAAACAAACTCTGCTCATAAATGGAGAGATTTTATATGCGAATAATATAAAATCCTTCTGTTCGAGTGTCCCTGAGATAATTCTTGTGAGATTTGGTTGACATCCAGGCATGCTTCAGCTTCTGAGAAAAATATCTCACTAAACGAACTATGTGATCATATCTATGGAAATTAACAAGTAGAAGAATTGACACGACTGGTTTGATAACCAAATTATGAAATATTGAAAAAAAAGCATGATTCATCAATTTGTTTAAACCAGCACTCAATGATTTCTGAGTGAAATTGAATCAGTGAGGTCAGCAAGATTTGAATGATGTCAAATCGATGCAATAGAATATCGCAAATTGATGAAAATCTGAAAAAAAGTCTACGTTTTGATCTATCAATACATTAGTGTGACAAATCAGACGGTTCCAAATCCATAGCACCGAATAATATGAAATGATTTGATCGTGTGAACGTTTTAATTGCTTTCAATGGCTCTCTATGTGAGTGAGTTAATTAGGAATGGCTATTCCGGAAATATCGGAAATGGTGTCATTTTCACAACGTTTCGTGTTTTAACTTTAAGAGAGGGTTGTAATTTCTCGAAGAGTCACGATGAACTCAATGAAATACCCACACACTTTTTACTTTTCATATTATATATAAACAATAACAACTTGCTAATGACATATTTCGTCAAAGCCAGACTTTTCTGTGGCGTATGATGAAAACAAAGAGTATGTCAAAAAGACCTATTTTTACCAGCTTAACAATTCAATCACAAACAAGACAAAAAAGTCGTTGTGTCACTATTTGCGTGGGAACAAGGAAATATCACAATATAAAGTACATGTTCATAAAGCGGAATAGTTAGCCCCTGAAGCTTGTTTGTACCCGAAAAATGATTATATTTGTAGTCTCCACCGACTCGTTCACCGCATCGTGTCGGCTTAATTACGACAAAAACTCTTTATATACCTTAACTTTTTGACTCGAATATATCTCCAATTTAGGATACGGTTCACGAATTGAGCACATGGTTACATTTGCATACGCAGTTAAGACTTCAGACATGAAGTAAGTTCGATTGTTTTGATTACCAAAGATCTTTTCCGACTATTTGCCCTCACCAATAGGTTGAAAATCGAAGACCTACGTGGAATAGCAGCTGGAGGCTAGGAGAGGATGTGATGGTGGTACTGATGGGAGAAATACCAGGAATCCATTGTTAGGTGGTCCAGCCGCCGCGATTTAACTAAAATATTGTTGAAAGCGGCGTTGAACTCCATTCAATCAATGAATACCAAAGCAGATCGCAAAATGTACGACCTCAAGTCTCTATATATCACGTCAAGATGGCGTGATATATAGAGACTTGTTGACGTAAATTTTGCGTCCTTTTGTATTTTGCACATCAGTCAAGGCTACATAATGTCATAATTCGAGGGGTACATGCACGCTTCCATAGTAAGCCCTACTTTTAGTCACGAGCCGCCGCCGCAGTTGGTAGCGCGTCGGGCTGTCAATTGTCCTTGGTTCGATCCCCGACGGCGGCAGTCATTCTTTCCGACTAATTGTCTTCGACCAATGGCTTGATAATCGTCGACCAATGTGGAACTGCAGCTGGAGGCTATGAAAGGCAAATACCAATAATCCATTGTTTAGAGTTCCAGCCCCCGCGATAAAACTGAAATATTTTTAAAAGCGGCGTTCAATCCGTTTCACATCAAATTCTTTTAGTCACGACATATTCCCTATGTACTTAAAGCTTTGACAGAAAGTATAGACTAAGAGTAGCTTTTACATACACGCGGTCTGATCTTATTCTGATGTCTGTTTTTGTACTTGATAATTGTGGGAAACTCTTAATGAATGACTTTTTGTAATGTTTACAATAAGACAATTTGCTTGAAATAGAATATTAATTTAGCACTGTAAGTGTTTAAAGTACAAAATACTTTTTGTAGCTCCATGGTATTACCTGGAAGGTGGACTGGAGGTCCGGACATAACCCTCTCCCTACTGCCCTCAAACTTAAGTAAAATTATTAACACGCATATTGTTCTAGGTCCAGGTTAACTTTTTTTACAGATGATCATTCGAAAAATTAAGTGCTTTCCTAATTTTTCCGAATTGTAGAAAAATAGATTGTTGTTAACGAGAAAAGTCCTTTATTTATTTTTTTAAAGTGATTAGATTCATATTTTTTGAAAAATTGATGGCCATGCAAGGTTTTGTATTTCAAATAAAATACTTTTGCAGAAAATTTCGAACATAGAATGATTGCCAATACGTCTGTTGTTCCTTTAGTATTCGAATAACTACGAGTTGGTTTTCCGTAAGAACTGGTAAGAAAAATTGAGAGGGCGCTTGGGTGCTTGTTAGACCCTCAAATTCGGGTTTTGACCCCAAAAAATTCCCATTCTGACCTTCAAAAAAATCCTGCATTTTGATCCACTTAAAAATCATTCATAATTTTCTGTATTTAAGAAATCTTTATAAATGAATAAACGTAACTAGTAAAGTGTCTATTGACACTTTTTTGGTTGTGTTGATTCATTTATATAGATTACTCTCAACTTTTATGGGTTGATTGATTTAAAAGGATTGTTCTATTTGGGATCCTTTCGAAAATCAGTTTTGGCCCCAAAAATCTTATGATGAAGGGGACAATGACTGCTAAATTTGAAAAGTCAACACAAACCCTGGACCTAAATCATCTTAGTGTCAAACCACAATAGCATCCAGACAAAAATGAAATAAACGAAATGGATTTGTTGGCATTTTTTTCGTTGAAATTAATTTGAATTGATTAAATCTGCCTTAATAGATACTTTAAAACGGAATATCTTATAAGGAAGAACCACAAAATATTATTTCTTGGTGAAATATTTCTGAAAACAAACGTTTTACATATGAGGTGTGCATTGATATTTCAAACAATTTCATAGGTGGGCTCAGTAAAGACTTCGATATGCCTGTTCAAGCGCAATGGGGAACCTTCAAACTGAAGTGTTTGTTCGGCTAGGCTGTTCATTATTTTCATTTCTTCACATAATTATATTGTTTTTCTGGTGCTTCTGCCCCAGCTGCCTATAGGTCTTAAAAAGTACCATTGATATTTTGGAAATTGTATCCAACTACTAAAACGGAAAATCTACAAGTGCCTAGCATATTCCTGATTTAGATCATCAAAAATAGAAATGCGATTATATGATCAAAATATAAGGAAGTCTTTCCTTAAGGCATTGGCGTTATGTAACCTTGAAATAAAATCCATTAAAAAGACGTTCCTCTCCAATTATTCTCAATTGATTTGTTTACTCATGTCTAGTGCCAATAACCTTTGGATGAGAAGGGGTTATACGAGGGATGATCCAGAAGTTCGTAAAATGGGCTTATAACTTTCGCATTTCTGGCTTGTTCAGTATATAATTTAGTGAATGTGCAGCTTAGTAACTGCAGACTTCACGAATAGCACCAATTTTGCAGAAATATCTTTAGCGGCCTACTAATGCGTTACCATAGTAACACATATATGCTTAGGCGGGGGAGCGTGAAAAAATATTAAAAATCTGTTAAATAAATCAAGTTTTCTGTAAGTATTCTGAAACTGTAGTTGAAAAACCTTGGCTAGATTGAATAAGACGTTGATATAAAAATATTAGTTATATTTCAAAGCTTGTTGGGAGACTTTTGCGGACACAAAATATTTTAATAACACAGACTATTCGAGAAAAAAATGACAAGACGTCAAAACCAAAATAAGGATGCCGTTTGATTTTCGATTTTTTTCTCGTGATCTATGTTATTCACCAACCCAAACATTTCAGATGTTTTAGAAAAATGATAAAAATGTGCAGAAGAGAATTTTTTGTAAAGCTTTTCTGGATATTAAAAGAGGGCCAGGCTTCGTAGAAGGATTTAGAATGGTGTAAGTGAGTTTGAACGAACGAACTTATCCCAAACGATTCTCATTATTTTCCAAAATAGAGGCCCTGTATCTGGATCTCAACTTTACCAGAAATACCATGCATATAGAAATTGTAAACTAATTTGGTTCCAAATGTTATGTGGATAATGACCTTTAGTTGGTTTATCAGGCAAAGAAAGGAATAAGAGTTAGCAGAGGCTATGTAGAAGAGTCTTAATTTTGACGTCGCATTTGACGTTCTTGCTCCCCCGCCTACATGCAGGGTCTCTGTTTTGATTTATGCCCTTTACAGCCGCCATTGAATGTAAGCATATAAAAATTTTCATGTTTATCACACAGATGATGTATTAAAAGACTGTATAATTTTTATTTTGATAGTAAGCTTTTCTATAGATTTATAACCTCATTATACGAACTTTTGGATCAACCCTCGTATATGAGACCTCGTTTTCCTTTTTTCTCGATTTGAGCCTGCGTCACGGAGAAATGATACCTAAATATAAAGCATATATTTTGTTCATGTATGCCATATCCTCTTTGTAACCTATGCAAATGAACGCGTCATGAAAAAATTGCCGAAATGAATAAATGAGTTTATTTCTATATTCTCAAATTCTAAAGGTCAGATTTTGATCATTTTCAGATTGGATGATTAAATAAGATGCTTTTTTACCACGTGCTTTTTTTTTAAAAAATGAATCATAGAAAAATGGTGCTTAATGTGTAATATTGTTACGTGTTTCGTTGATTGTTTCCTTTTGTGTGTGTGTGTGTTTTGTTGTGTGTGTGTGTGTTTTTTTGTTTTTGTTTTTTTGTTGTTGTTTTTTTTTTTGGGGGGGGGGGGGTCTTCTGAAGGGTTTTTTGCCTACCAACATTTGGCCATAATAAAGGGTGAACCTTCTTGGAATACTTCAAAAATACTATTAATAATATTGATTCCTTGTAAGCGATGTACATGGTGTATAACGTGAAAAGAGGCCATGTAGAGTAAAACTTCTCTTCCCTCCTATTTGTCTTATGGTCTGAATTCAATGCAATTTTATATTGAATAATAAGATAAATGCCCTTTACAATAGACTGTAGAAATATCTGTATAAGAATTGTTGTGGACTTTAGGGGGTTAATGAACGATATCTTTTCGAATGGCTGTCCGTTTGAAGATATTCCTCTATTTTCCTCGGAACAATAAACATTATGTAACCTACGTATGAAAAAGGTTTCATTGGAATATGTTGGTTTTTTTTCGGACTGTTCAGGCGTCACGCACGCTAATGCTAGGGGGCAAAACCGCAATCGAACAAATTGGGCAATTCCGAACGAACTGTTCCCGGAATCGCGCATGTGGCCAGGGATCCATCCTCACGAGTCAAGGGGTATCGAATCGATAGCTTCTTCTCGTAAGATAAGTAAAACTTTCGTAACCCTTGGCTCGACAAGATGCCAGGGATCAAGGGTCAAAAAGCACATCGCGCCATTTACAGGTAATACCGTAGGACGTTAAGAATAGTCAGTTTTTAAAACTTTGTCCACACTAACAAATTTCAATATTTTATTAATTTTTGAACATAAAATACAATTCAATACAAAATCCTTTATTCACTGTGGGTACATTATTGTACTTGAAAGTATGGTCATTAGGCAGTCAGTTGTTGTAGATAACCCACTTCTTTTTGGGAAAATGCAGAGTCGAATGTTTTTAATCCAATTGGGGACTCATGGCAGTGCTTTGTCCAAGACACCCCCCCCTGTATTGTACCACCATTCAACAGTCCAAGCTATGCGAAGTAATTGATTTCACACCTGGAAAATATTTGAAGATGATTACGAAAACAATCAAAGTACTGAAAGTACTGATAAGTTGGAATGCGTTCGAGAGACGGTGACCTCAAGCTACTAACGAAGATGACGCCTCCCGCCCACCACAGGTGATCACATAATACGTCTCTGGCGTATATAAATCAATGTATTTCAACAACGAGAGACGCTTAAACCTCTGAATCGCTATACAGGCCTGAATCTGATGAAAGAAAAATGCTAACAAGAGGGCCAGAATGACCCTAAACCGCTCACCTGAATTCGATAAGTCCAGTGGATCTTATCCAAGAAACTTTCTGGGAAAGATTCATACAAATTTGCCTTATTGTTGAAGAGGAGACATTATTCGAATTATAAGCAGTCCTAATGAACCCTGCCAACCCATTCATTACAGAAATGACTCAAAATTAGCCCTACCCTGCCACGCCCATATTTATGTGCTAATGACAATTTTGCCAAAAATATTTAAAGAGGGTCACCAAAGTAACATTCTTGTAAAGTTTGATTGAAGTCTGCCCAGTGGTTCAGGAGGAGAAGTCGTTCAAGGAATATTGGCTCAAAAATACGCCCCGCCCTGCCATACCCATATTTATTGGTCAATTAGAATATAACGACAACTTTGGAGAGGGTCACCCGGGGAACATTATGGCAACATTTCATAGAAATTGGCCCAGCGGTTTAGGAGAAGAAGAAGTCTTAAGAAAGTTGACGACGGACGAGGAAGTCAGGGTGATCCTAAAAGCTCACCTTGGGCACGTTGTGCTCAGGTGAGTTAAAAAAAGAAGAAAATGATACGGACCGTACAGCCGACTAATGGACGCACAGGCGAACACTCATACACTCAAAACAGTTTTTATACTATTTTTCAAATGACTTCTGCTCCATTTGAGTTATCAATTACATTTTAATTAGAAGTGTCGCAAAGTGGAGCTCAACAATGATTTGTCCATGATGAAAAGCTATTTTCACATGGAAGTCTTTTACTTCATGAGTTTGAATCTCAAGACAATTTTTGGACGAAGTTCAATTGTGATTTCGACCTTTGTGACTCCAAAATTGGACACTTTCTCGGTTCATTGACAAATTTTGAATCAATTGGTTGTTCAGTTAGAGTGGAAACTGTTAACTGTTAAAATTTACTGACGACCGTGACATGTATGACCCCGAAACAAAAGGGCATTTCTTTGGGTCATGGGCAATATTTGTGCAAAGACTCGTTATTGCAGATCAATTGCTTCATCGTTTATCTGGCAGAAAGCAAAAGGTCAGTGGACTGGGAGACAGACATGATGAAATCAATATTTGCTCCTCTTCTTCTGAGTTGGGGGTACAGTTAATAACATCGTGAAATTGATAAGGTGAACGATTTTGGAATGATAAAAGCATGATGTTGAATGAGTGAGCGGAGCGAGTTTTGAGTGAATTTTAAAGGAGGTAAAATCATGTCGCTTGTTTTGTTCAGGATGAATAAAATTAGCGATATATAAAACATATATAAAATATGCATAAAAGTTCAATCAATAACTTTCTATTTCGTCAAGAACCAATCAGACGCTCTAAATTTTAATTATGTTAGTGAAATCGCTAATTGGTTCTTGCTTAATTAGTTCTGAATGTACATGTTGATCTTATTTTTTTAATAACTTTCAGCAGTTTTTGAATGGTTTGAGCGAGTGTTTGAATGAATCAATGGAGCGCTGATTGAGCGATTATGTTTTTTATTGAGCTGAAAGTCCATTTCAGGATGGTGCTCTTAAACGTGTTGATGTGTAAAATGTGAAGAAAACAAGTTGAACTATTTGGTTTGTTTCAAATGGCAAATTATCTTGTTTATGAATGCAATTGGGAAAAGATATTCATAATTCAATTAAAGATATGGTTTATGTGGATGAGCAATGGGTTTTTATAATTTTCTTAATTCTTGTAGATAACTGCAATATGACGGAAAACAAACGACAATATGTTAAAAAATATTTATTTACTTTAAAAGTGTATCATCACTTTAAGAAAAGATTTCATTTCGTAGCTTAGACAGAAATTTACAATAACACCTTGTCAAAAGTTAAATTTGTAATAAAGTCGTTCAGAAAGAGAAACTATACCTTTAAAAGAAGCTAAAACATAATTCTACGAAAAACAGGTCGCGACATTTCCAAATAAGCAGATCACGTGATTGGCCTGTGCTATTGCCACAATACTGAGAAAACAGATCGCGACATTATTCCTTGGCTAATTTCGCCTGAGACTCTGTTTATTTTCCGTGAGTGAAATCGGAAAATCATCGATGATAGACGATTTCCGCCAATTAACATTAAAATGTCATTGTTTACTGGGGAAGTGGTTACTACACAGACCTGTGGTGTAGAGGTAAAGTCAACTGCTTATAATACAAGAGATCGCATGTTCGAGACGAATAAGAGAAAGTATTTTTTTCTGACTCAAGTTTTTTTTTCTCTTTTTTTTTCACATTGTGTTATCTTTAGGACTGTAAGTGTATTTGGGGTTTATTATTTTTTTTGTAATTCTGAAGACAGAGGTACAAATAAGAGGGGGTATTTCCAGTCTTAAATCTCATTAAAACCCTATATTGTGGGTACTCATTTGAAATTTTTGACGAGACAATTCAAATGAGTACCCACAATAAAGGATTTATGCAAGTATTTTCAAAATAATTTTATTTATAATCCAAAATACCCCTCTATCTATAGCTCTGTGAAGAAACATTTCATTTTAAAATTTGAATTAATCTTTTATCAATAAAGCAACAACAAAAATAAGGATGACACTGCTGATAACGGGTGTCATTTGGAAGCTTTGGCAACGGCGGTTTTGTTTTTCTTAAAAGAACGGGTTCAAGACTAGGCTTAATTGCAAAATTTTGCCTTTATCTGTAAATTGTGAAATATCTTTTCCTCGTGATTTTAGACAAATAAGTGAAGTGTATAATTCACTTTTATACAACGATAAAAGACTCTTTGCATCTTAGGTGTTGCAATATGAATTAAGCTGAAATTTGTCGTTTATTTATTCAACAACAAGAATATTTCCTATGTGTAAACTTGTATTAGGGAGGAAAAAAGTATAAGGAAGAAAAAAGAAAACAACCGTGACGGAGACTTGAACTCATAGATAAGTGATTGAGAGTAATAGACCTTACCGACTGAGCTATAACATCTTGCTGTCACTCGCTGGTTAAATTGCGTATTATAAATTATATTTTACTAACGGTTTATGTACTCGGCGATCTTCCGAAGATATACGAAATATGCACAGAGTCTCAGGCGAAATTAGCCAAATAATACCAAATAAGCAGATCACGTGATTGGCTAGTGTTATTGTCAATTGCTGACCTTATTGGACTTGACTTATCACATGATTTCCAAATATAGTGATGCAAACATGGGATATTATTTATCTAAAATGACCTGGCACTCATTAACTTCCGCCCGTGCTCGAGTATTCCCGCAGCGTAACTCAATTTCATTTCACCGTTTTACTTATTTACATATATTATTTTACATCTTCATTAAAAAGTCGCGGTAGTACAGTGGTTACAGACGCCTACCCGTACACCGATAAGTTGTTGGATCGAGTTCAATTCCCAACAGAGAAACATGTTTTAATTATTGTGATTATCATTAATATATTGATATTTTCGTATTTCTTTTTTTTAATTACATTTCTAATAATTATTTTGTAATTATTTTATTATTTAGGTTACGATTTATATTTTTTTTATTTTTCATTCAACTTTTGTTGTTTGCACCAACCAAGATTATTGTATTCTGATCGAGAGCAAGATTTGTTTCATACCTCTATGAAAAACATATAACTAAGCTTGTACCAAATAGTAGTTCTCATAAAGATCTAATTTGTTTCATGATATTGAGAATAGAGAATATAGTTTTTGACGCTAATAAACTAATCACACTTAAACAGGAATTCGATTAACGTGTTCAAACCATGTATATGTTTTAATTTCATATCGTCATAAATTTAAAAAAGTGATTCTCCTTCTCTTAAATATAGATCTAGATATATTTCAAAATTTAGAATTATTTTCAGTAATTTACAATGATTTTTAGACAGGACTTTGCAGTGGTCGAATTGAGCCTGGTGGAAAAACTGTGCCAAATATCAATAGTCTAATGCAACACTGTTCAAAATATCAAAGTATCAAAAAAGGTACTTAAAAAAGTGTTACCCTAAAAAGATAAGGAAATATTTCTGGTCATGGTCGGGCTTGAACTCGTGACCTTCCGATTGTGGGAAGGCATCCTAACCACCACCGCTAAATTTCCATATGCACTCCGAGCTGTGTTACATATTTTTCATCTTAACTTCGCGAGTGTAAGTCTATATTAAGAAACATATTTACCGACTATCAATAGGGGTCAAAAGGAATATTTAATGAGTGCCAGGTCATCGTAGATACATAATACTAATATATTCGTACGCAAATTTCAATAAATATCGTTTAAAACATAAATTAGCGTGTTAATAATATACGTGAAGTGATAGTTGTGTAATTGTACAGCATAATTACTCTTTGATGAAATAAACTGCATGTCTTTGTCAAGTTGATATATACAAAATAGGTTGAAGTGTTTTCACATCCTGTTCACGTGATATGTGTTCTCAAAAAAAAAATGAAATTATCTTGTGTTCATTTTGCGGTTTTGTTAAATCTAATGTGGAATTGCTCCGCATTCCAACTTAATAATGTAGAATAATTAATGAGGATTATTTTGTAGTTAGGATGTGGCAGCCGAGAAGGGGAATTTTCATACCCTGGTCATGCTCTTTTTCCTTTTTTCAACTCTTCATTTGGTACTTGGACCCAGAGTCATTCCTATGCGGTGCAAACGATAGGTATTTTTAAAACCTGAAACCAACCTGAACTTACAATTTGTACATTTCATTGTTCATAATAAGCTTTCAGTAAAATGAGCAATTATTCGACTGGACGGTGTTAAGCCAAAGGACATTTGGCATGACTGTGAAAAAAAGCGGATCGAAAGCTACAACATTTCACGGCTTTGAATTTTCACCTTAAACGTTATTTCCAAATTTGGTGTTTAAGGTAGTGGACCCGTAATATTGACATTGATAAATGCGTATTATTGTGGTGTGTGTGAATGTTTTAGGCTTGTAGAAATTGCCAATATCAAGGATTGAGTGGTGATTGTTTATTTTTTTATTTCGATGTAGTGGGGGTACATTTACGTAATTTTAACACACAGCCCGCTCAAATAACGGCTTTAAACATCCCAGAAAATGACGTAATATATCATCCCTGGCTTGATAAGAAAAGATTAACATTAAAGTACTATCCAATTTACGACCAAAACTGAAAGTATAAAATGTGATGTATACCTATTTTGTACACTCGAAGTAGTTCAGTGGATGAAAGAAAACTATCTCATACTTCCGAAAGAGGCAATTATGATATAATGACGTCCTTAGATCCGTTAATTATTAGCCAATTACAGAGGCAGTAATTGAATAGCTGAGATTAGGGTAATCAAGTTACGATTTATAACCTTGATCTCGGCAGAGATTTTAGAATTAATCCTTTTCATGCTGTTCATGACATATATAAAGCCATGGCGGAAATTTTGAATTAACCCTTTCCTGTTTTTCAAATTTTTTGACCTGTCCAAATTCAAAGGTTTAGCAGACGAAAATTTAAAGTAGATTTAATTTGAAAAATAATCATTCAGTAGGGTAGAAAATAGTGTGGAAAAAGAAGAAATTGCTTGTCAGGAGCAATTTCTTCTTTTTTCACAATATTTTCTCAATCATAAAATCACAGGCACGTAAAAAGCAAGGATTAAACAGCAAAGGGTTAAAATTAGCCTGCATATATGTGCATTTAGATCTTAACCTGCTACGTCTGCTTATATTTCATTATTGTTGGAAAACGTTAGCCGGGGTAGTCTTTAGGTCCAAAAATTCGGTATTTTGTTCAATAAGATCTGAAATCGGCAGCATAAAGGTTAAATTAGTGGTTCCGACAGAAATGGATTTTGTACAAACCACAAGGAAGGTTCGAAGCTTGTCATACGACTTCAAAGTCTGTCGGTTTCGTAAATCGAAAAAAAGGAAAGTAGGGAAAAAATAAAAAAAGACAGATGGAAAGAGATAGCACCTAAACTGGAGTGAATTGAAAGAAGGATGTTTTTTCATGACATGATTACGACAAATAAAACACTTTTGATAGGAGCAAGATACTAAAGACAATATGAAGGGAAAATATTGACTTTAAAAAGTGGGTTTCAGGTTGAGAATAAACATATTTACCCCCTTGAAAATAGATATGACATACTCCAAACACATTTTGTTTTGTAAATTGACGATGGATGAAGAAAATGCAATCACTACAGCTTTATTCAATGTGAACAGGGTTCGACACTACGGGGAGGCCGGTAGTCCGAGACTCCTTGCTTACCAATTGAACTCCTTCCATTTGCAAGCATGGAGTCCGATGGACTCCAAGAGTCATATGAGAATAGTTTGAAAAACAAACGCACAGAGCAGTGTCTTTTCTAACACTTGCCAAAACTGTAGGTCGTTTCACTATAAAAGTTGTTGAAGAAAACATTTGAGAAAAATAGCTTCTTTGGAAGAGCATTGTTGGAAAGAAGAAATTGCTTAAAACAAGCAATTTCTTCTATTTTACAATGTTCTCCCATTATGAAAATTTGAGCTTTGGACTCCTGGATTTCATGTGTTAAGGAGTCCAATTGACTCCATAAAGGAAGCAGTTTGTGTCAACCTCTGGTGAAGCTAGGGCATCCATCGATGGTATATGACAACCTAGCTGCGTTACACGATGATGTTGTTCTCGAAACGTTTGAGAAATGTTGCCCAGCTTTTAATGTGACCCTACGTGTAAAGCGGGTTACAATGCTTAAATGTTCACAAACATATTTTTCTTCTTTTATATGTACGCAATACCAAGTCACACTTCTGACATTAATTTATCGTTCGACCGCAACAGCTCAAACAAAATTTACTCACACAAACGACAATTTTTGCCTCAAAGATTCGTTCACTAGCGTAAATATCATTGAATTATAAGATTATCCACCAACAATGAAAATTATCAAAATCAGCATGAATCGCTATTTCTAGGATAATGTCCATTCGGAACATCGCTCCGTCAACTGTAAGGTACCCCTTATGTACATGTAGTCATATTTTTCGTAATTCGGCTTCTGGTGGTACTTCGGTTATTTAATACACTTGAAGAAAAAAATAACATTTTGTTAATTCTTTCCGATTGTCTGTGAAAATCTTTTTGGCATACTTTAATTTGATGTCAAAAAGTAGTAAAACACTGTCTTTTGTTATTAAATTTTGATATGTTCACTTTTTTTCTTTCGTTGATTTTGTATATTGCGACGTCATACTTTGCGGAATCGTTGATAATCGTGACGCCATATAAACCCGCGTGCGGTATGACACATTTTCATGGCTGCGCCCTTATTATTCCCGAGGTCCCGTAGAATCACCGAGGGTTCCCGATTTGGTTAATGTCCTTTCCTTTCTTATTGCCAGCGGAAGTTGACGTAAAATTTTGTCATTGATTACGTCGTTGCAGTTTTTAATGGCGAGCGTGCCAAAAATGGTAAGGGCAACTACGACATTTCAGTACTGCCACGACGATGTAAGAAAACACGAATGTTTTGTTTAACCCTTTGCTGTTTAATCCCTGCTTTTTACGTGTCTGTGATTTAATGTTTGAGAAAACATTGTGAAAAAAGAAGAAATGGCTTCTGACAAGCAATTTCTTCTTTTTCCACACTATTTTCTACCCTACTGAATGGTTATTTTTCAAATTAAATCCACTTTAAATTTTCGTCTGCAAAACCTTTGAATTTGGGCAGGTCAAAAATTTTGTAAAACAGGAAAGGACTAAGCGCAGAAATATAACGATGTCCTCCGTAACTCTCCGACAGCGTGCCTATTTCAAAATGTACGTTAAGGTAGTGGAACCGTAATAGTTCCGCAACATTCCGAAACTCGTGCTCTTTCACAATGTCGACCGAGGTTTCGTAATGAAATCATTAAGAAACCTCGGTTTCCACTGTTAGAAATAATGACTTCCGAAACGTTGCGGAACAATTACGACTACACTAACTAAACGTCCTAAACGTGTTAACAATTGGATGCTTGGTAGCATAAGATTTTTGGGTAAAATAGACCGAATCTAATACTATTGAAATAATCTCATCCGGTTGCCAATGACAACAACATGGAGACATTTCCCGGAAATTAGATTCGCCGTCCAAAGTTTTTTTTAGTTAATCCTTAGTATCAAGAGTATGTAAAATCCTCGAGATATTTAATCTTAGAAACTGACACTCATATTTGCCGTTAAGGTAGTTCGTTCGCGCTTTTTCTTACAGTACAAATAAACATTTCTTTAAGGTAGCAATGGACACACGTGGTCATTTTTTAACGCCCAATGAATTTTTGTCGTGTTTACATATGTTGTACATAATCATTGTATAGTCATTCTATCAAAATTTGAAGGTGCGTTTCCATGCATGTTTTCATGCAAGAGTTATCTGCTCTTGAGTGGAACTGGACATTTTTCAGTAAACGTTTATGTTCGTTTTACAGGTGGCAGTATCAAAGAAATTATAAAAAATAATATTCATAAAATAATGACAATTTGTCTTTCAAAAAATCCAGGTCAACTTTCAATTCAATATAACCAAGATTTTTTTTCGCAAATACAAAAACTTAACATGTATCTTTGAAGCCCATGTAAATTCCTATAATTATGCAAATTTTTGTTGAAATTGGCCTTATACTTACAGAATAAATAGGAAAAATACACCCTCAATTGGCAAGGACATCACTGAGGTGACAATTTTCTATACCTAGAAGCATTCCAAATGATATTTTAAAGTTTCACACTATTTCGTCGGCTATTGTTTACAGGCCAATCAACCAATCAAAACAGCTCAAACCATTTGGTATGACCCAGTTTTAAAACAAAACAATATGGAGGATAACAGTGAAAGTTGACAATAGTGCATCTGACTAAAAAGGTTAGAAAGATTCTAAAACTCCCTTTTATAAACAATATTGACTTGATTCACCAGAAAATTGGTTTAGATAACATGTCCTACGATGACTGAAGATTTCCTGTGTGTCTTTTACTTTAATTTTGTCATTTTTCCCTGTCATTTAAGAAATCCAATGGTCACCTCAGTGATGTCCCCGAGTATTTTCAATGAAAGAAACCTTGTCTATATTTAGCAAATATATATCTTTTTGTAAAAAAAAATGTTTCGATACAGCCATCTATGATTCGTTTTAGGTCAATTATAAATGCAATACCAGCTGATAGCAATAAAACATATACGTGATGATAGACCTTATATATGTACACAATGGTTGTTGCTAAGGAAATTTCTCTTTGCTCAATTACATTTCCATGATGTGCCTTCAAAATTTAAAAATGCACTTCTTTTTGTAATTCTAAGAAAGGAAAAATGCCACAAAACCTATTTTTTCAAGAAATTACCCAATGAATTTTTCTTATTTTCCGATATGTTAAAAACCACTTTTTCCTTTATTTGGTAAAAAAATCAGTATACCTTTCCATGCAAATTAGAAAGTTTTTGTTATTTTATGGTGACCTCTCCTAGCTGAATGACACTCAAAACGTATTTTTATTGTTAAATTCAATGATCCAGCCGTTCAATTGATATCAAATGCTGAAAAGAAGCTAAGCTATGAAATTTTACTATCATCATTCTGCGTTATTTCCATCAGCATAATCTTATGAAAACCGGTCTTTTTAAACATCGCGCAAAACAAGCCGTAAAATAAACCAAACCCCACTTCCGATTTATAGAGTCGAGCGGCCCGTGTCCATTGCCACCTTTAATATGATTTTTTTTATTAAATCAAACGTATAATTTCGAATTTTGATAAGGAAAAAAATGGGGTCATCGTTTTTTTTCCAGAGCCTTATGAAAACAGATACCGAAAACAATGAGTGTAGAAAAGTTCTTTGCTTTTGATTTCTTTGAAAATTACCCCTTTGATTTGTAGTATTTTTTTAAGACAGATTCAAGTTCAGACGTTTTAACGCTTCGATTAAAAAGACATCATATTTCGTAAAACTACAAACAAAAAATTGAAGATAAATGAAGCTACAGAAAATATGGTAGCTCAATTTGTAAAAGGTATTTCCTTAAAAAAGAATGAGACCTACAATAGCATGTTCTAAGGTAAAATTTATATAGGTCTACTATTATTTTTTTTTTTTTTTTTTTTTCGACCCTAAAAATGAATTTAAGACATTATCATTTGATCTACGTCGTCGGAGTGAAATAACCCCGTTGAGTATTCTTGCTAATGCACGGGGTTATTACACTAGTGGAATAACTATGCAAATGAGCCATAAACGAAGAACAACGTTTTATTTTTGTTAGGAAAATAACTTCATAATGGATCTGCTGACGTCATTTTGCAAACGGCGTTATATGTTTCGCGGAATGACATGAATCGATAAATATCGTAATTTTCTCATTCTATCACCAAAATTCGGGTCATATTATAAATAGAATATCAAATTTGTGCTCATCAAATACCGAATTTTTAAAACTCGTCATCTATAAACAGATAAAAACTCGGCGCAGCCTCGTTTTTAATCTGTTCATAGATGACTCGTTAAATAAATGGTATTCCATGACAACTTATTCAATATCCTATATTTATTTGTTTCCGCTCCGAATAGCAGATAAGGAATTATGATAAATAATTGATTGTTGTTTTCGCTAAAAACAGAAAAAAGGGAAAAAATGCCCCCAAAATATAGTGGAAAAAATGATCATTTATTAATTTCAATTTTATTCTATTTTTTTATTCTTTTTTTTTTTCTTTTGCACGCGCGCGTTGTGTCAACCTTATATTGACTAGTATCTACAAGCATTGTTTAAAATAGGATTCATACTTATATAGCAATCACACAAATACAACCATTTTTGATAGCGGAAATTCCCAAAACGAATGAGCAAACGCCATTAAGAGATAAAGAAGATTTTTTTCGATTCATGATTTTTCAAAAATCACACGTGAAGGTTAGTGCTTTCACTCTCTAAGAATTTCTTATAGAAAAGATCCAAAACAAGGGGAATTTAAAAATAAATTGAAAAGAGGACGAGGGAAAAACGAGAAGCTCTTAAGTAAGGTTGGATAGTACACCAAAATTCCTTTGATAAAATACGTGGGATTATCTAATATAAAGTACGATGTGACATATACAGCTCTAGGATAAAAAGTACGAAGAGATATCTGAAGCCCTTTAATAAATTTACACAGAGATCATAAAGTACAAAGAGACATCTAAACTCTTGGTCAAAAAGTACGAGTGATTTTTAAAGCTCCTTAATTAAAGTACGAGAAGGCATCTAGAGTTCGTGGATGAAAAGAACGAGGTCTTCAACAAAATACAAGGAGACATCGAAAGCACTTTAAGGAAGTTCTCAGAGACTTCTAAAGTCTTGGATATAGTACGAGGATACATCTAAAGCTCTTTGATAAAGTACGAGTAAACATCAAGATTATCGGATAGAATACGAAGGTGTACCTTTAGTCTGTGATAAAGTACAAATCAAGAATAAATCTAAAGCTCGTGGATAAAAGTATGAAGAGACATCTGTGGCTGTGGATTAAAAGATCGAGGTACGCTCGAATAAAGTACGAGGGGACATTAAAAAGCCACTGCATAAACGACGAGGCTACATTTAATTCTGTTATTTTGTTGGATCAAAAAATACGAGGAGATATCGAAAGCTTGTGTATTTATAGTGCGAAGAGACATCTAAATCTCGTTGGCGAAACGTACGTGGATACTCCTAAAAAAGTATTGGATAAAGTTGTAGGAGATATTCAAAGCACTTGAATCAGGACGAGGAGACCATTCGGAACACCGCTCGGACTTTTCCGTCAACTGTCAAGTACCTCGGACGTAAGTGTAGTTATTTTGGTCATTTTTGGGGTTATTCGGCTTCTGCGCGTACTTCGGTTATTTAATACGGTTGAAGGAAAACACCTCTTGTTAATTCTTGCCGGTCGTCTGTGGAGATATTTTGAGCATATCATAATTTGATAACAAAACGCAGTAAAACACTGCGTTTTGTTATCAAATCATAATATGCCAAATTTATCCTTTCGTTGATTTTGTTTTTCTCAGGGTCATCCTTGGTAATGTTTGTGACGTCATATAAACCCACCGGCGAAATTGCGCGTTTTAAAGTCTGCTCCCTCATTATTCCCGAGGTCTATTCCGTAGAATCGTCGAAGGTTCCCGAGTGTAAGGAGACATTTAAAGTCTTGGATAGAGTACTAGCGACTCCTTTAGTTTTGGATCAGTTCGAGCCAGAAGACATTTTAAGCTCTTGGATATAGTGCGAGGAGACATATACTGCTATTGGATCAAGCACGTGGGGAATATATAAAGCTCTTGGATGAACAGTTGGTTGGGACATCTCAAGCTCTTGGAATAAGTACAAAGAGACAAATAAGGCTTTTGGAGAAAATGCACGAGGGGACATCTAAAGCTCGTGGATAAAAAAACACGTAGGACATTTCTAAAGTCTTTATTGGATAAAGACATCTAAAACTCTTGAATAAAAAGTACGAGGAGAGTTCTAAAGCTTTTGGATAAATAGTACTATAGTATATGGTACATCAAGATCGCTTGGAAAAAGCAAGAAGAAAAACTAACGCTTTTGGATTTAAGTTAGAAGTTAAAAGCCCTTAGGAAAATAAGGTGGAGAAAACAGAAAAACTTTTACTTTAGATAAGTCGATTAGGTAAATCGAGGCCTTTTGATAAATGCAAATCATTTCAACTGGTTCGGTTTCCTTTCGATCTTGAAGTTTTGCATTGTTGAAAAAGTACAATCGTTTGGCGAAGTGCAATGCAGTTCTGTCGTCCATTTAAAATGTCTTACCCATGCTGCAATCGGCGATTCTACTGAAAAGACATCAAAATTAATGAGAGCTCAGAAATGAAAGCGCGTCATATTGAACATAGGTTTATATGACGCCACAAACATTACTGAAGATGACATTGCGAAAACAAATCACCGAAAGGTCTAAACCGGACAGTTTATAACAAAACGTGTACAAAGTATCTTATTGTGTTTAATATACAAATTATAGATATACATATATTTTAGAATATATCAAAAAGATCTTCAAAGATGATCCGAAAGCATAATAGAGGTTTTTTTTAATTGTTTTGTTTTGTTTGTTTGTGTATCCTTTTTTTCTTCAAGCGAATTGACCGAAGTACAACCAGAAGCCGAATCACCTAAAATATTTCTCAAATTACTACACTTACGTTCAAGGTACTTTCCAGGGGCCCGTTTTACTAAACATATTTCGACCATTATTGGCGTAAGTCTAAAATTAAAGTTGCTTCTACAGTTGTAACTATATATAGAATTCTGCCATGCAATATCTCATTGGAATCGTCTTCTAAAGACGATTTCAATGAGATATTGCAAGGCAGAACCCACCAATGAATAAAAACACCAGATACGATTATTGATTTTGACTTACGATCAATTTTTTCGTCTGAGTGATGTTTCAAATAACCCATGCTGTGAATCATAGAAAAATGGTGCTGTGAATCATAGAAAAATGGTGCTTAATGTGTAATATTGTTACGTGTTTCGTTGATTGTTTCCTTTTGTGTGTGTGTGTGTTTTGTTGTGTGTGTGTGTGTTTTTTTGTTTTTGTTTTTTTTGTTGTTGTTTTTTTTTTGGGGGGGGGGGGGGTCTTCTGAAGGGTTTTTTGCCTACCAACATTTGGCCATAATAAAGGGTGAACCGTCTTGGAATACTTCAAAAATACTATTAATAATATTGATTCCTTGTAAGCGATGTACATGGTGTATAACGTGAAAAGAGGCCATGTAGAGTAAAACTTCTCTTCCCTCCTATTTGTCTTATGGTCTGAATTCAATGCAATTTTATATTGAATAATAAGATAAATGCCCTTTACAATAGACTGTAGAAATATCTGTATAAGAATTGTTGTGGACTTTAGGGGGTTAATGAACGATATCTTTTCGAATGGCTGTCCGTTTGAAGATATTCCTCTATTTTCCTCGGAACAATAAACATTATGTAACCTACGTATGAAAAAGGTTTCATTGGAATATGTTGTTTTTTTTTCGGACTGTTCAGGCGTCACGCACGCTAATGCTAGGGGGCAAAACCGCAATCGAACAAATTGGGCAATTCCGAACGAACTGTTCCCGGAATCGCGCATGTGGCCAGGGATCCATCCTCACGAGTCAAGGGGTATCGAATCGATAGCTTCTTCTCGTAAGATAAGTAAAACTTTCGTAACCCTTGGCTCGACAAGATGCCAGGGATCAAGGGTCAAAAAGCACATCGCGCCATTTACAGGTAATACCGTAGGACGTTAAGAATAGTCAGTTTTTAAAACTTTGTCCACACTAACAAATTTCAATATTTTATTAATTTTTGAACATAAAATACAATTCAATACAAAATCCTTTATTCACTGTGGGTACATTATTGTACTTGAAAGTATGGTCATTAGGCAGTCAGTTGTTGTAGATAACCCACTTCTTTTTGGGAAAATGCAGAGTCGAATGTTTTTAATCCAATTGGGGACTCATGGCAGTGCTTTGTCCAAGACACACCCCCCCCCCCCCCCTGTATTGTACCACCATTCAACAGTCCAAGCTATGCGAAGTAATTGATTTCACACCTGGAAAATATTTAAAGATGATTACGAAAACAATCAAAGTACTGAAAGTACTGATAAGTTGGAATGCGTTCGAGAGACGGTGACCTCAAGCTACTAACGAAGCTGACGCCTCCCGCCCACCACAGGTGATCACATAATACGTCTCTGGCGTATATAAATCAATGTATTTCAACAACGAGAGACGCTTAAACCTCTGAATCGCTATACAGGCCTGAATCTGATGAAAGAAAAATGCTAACAAGAGGGCCAGAATGACCCTAAACCGCTCACCTGAATTCGATAAGTCCAGTGGATCTTATCCAAGAAACTTTCTGGGAAAGATTCATACAAATTTGCCTTATTGTTGAAGAGGAGACATTATTCGAATTATAAGCAGTCCTAATGAACCCTGCCAACCCATTCATTACAGAAATGACTCAAAATTAGCCCTACCCTGCCACGCCCATATTTATGTGCTAATGACAATTTTGCCAAAAATATTTAAAGAGGGTCACCAAAGTAACATTCTTGTAAAGTTTGATTGAAGTCTGCCCAGTGGTTCAGGAGGAGAAGTCGTTCAAGGAATATTGGCTCAAAAATACGCCCCGCCCTGCCATACCCATATTTATTGGTCAATTAGAATATAACGACAACTTTGGAGAGGGTCACCCGGGGAACATTATGGCAACATTTCATAGAAATTGGCCCAGCGGTTTAGGAGAAGAAGAAGTCTTAAGAAAGTTGACGACGGACGAGGAAGTCAGGGTGATCCTAAAAGCTCACCTTGGGCACGTTGTGCTCAGGTGAGTTAAAAAAAGAAGAAAATGATACGGACCGTACAGCCGACTAATGGACGCACAGGCGAACACTCATACACTCAAAACAGTTTTTATACTATTTTTCAAATGACTTCTGCTCCATTTGAGTTATCAATTACATTTTAATTAGAAGTGTCGCAAAGTGGAGCTCAACAATGATTTGTCCATGATGAAAAGCTATTTTCACATGGAAGTCTTTTACTTCATGAGTTTGAATCTCAAGACAATTTTTGGACGAAGTTCAATTGTGATTTCGACCTTTGTGACTCCAAAATTGGACACTTTCTCGGTTCATTGACAAATTTTGAATCAATTGGTTGTTCAGTTAGAGTGGAAACTGTTAACTGTTAAAATTTACTGACGACTGTGACATGTATGACCCCGAAACAAAAGGGCATTTCTTTGGGTCATGGGCAATATTTGTGCAAAGACTCGTTATTGCAGATCAATTGCTTCATCGTTTATCTGGCAGAAAGCAAAAGGTCAGTGGACTGGGAGACAGACATGATGAAATCAATATTTGCTCCTCTTCTTCTGAGTTGGGGGTACAGTTAATAACATCGTGAAATTGATAAGGTGAACGATTTTGGAATGATAAAAGCATGATGTTGAATGAGTGAGCGGAGCGAGTTTTGAGTGAATTTTAAAGGAGGTAAAATCATGTCGCTTGTTTTGTTCAGGATGAATAAAATTAGCGATATATAAAACATATATAAAATATGCATAAAAGTTCAATCAATAACTTTCTATTTCGTCAAGAACCAATCAGACGCTCTAAATTTTAATTATGTTAGTGAAATCGCTAATTGGTTCTTGCTTAATTAGTTCTGAATGTACATGTTGATCTTATTTTTTTAATAACTTTCAGCAGTTTTTGAATGGGTTGAGCGAGTGTTTGAATGAATCAATGGAGCGCTGATTGAGCGATTATGTTTTTTATTGAGCTGAAAGTCCATTTCAGGATGGTGCTCTTAAACGTGTTGATGTGTAAAATGTGAAGAAAACAAGTTGAACTATTTGGTTTGTTTCAAATGGCAAATTATCTTGTTTATGAATGCAATTGGGAAAAGATATTCATAATTCAATTAAAGATATGGTTTATGTGGATGAGCAATGGGTTTTTATAATTTTCTTAATTCTTGTAGATAACTGCAATATGACGGAAAACAAACGACAATATGTTGAAAAATATTTATTTACTTTAAAAGTGTATCATCACTTTAAGAAAAGATTTCATTTCGTAGCTTAGACAGAAATTTACAATAACACCTTGTCAAAAGTTAAATTTGTAATAAAGTCGTTCAGAAAGAGAAACTATACCTTTAAAAGAAGCTAAAACATAATTCTACGAAAAACAGGTCGCGACATTTCCAAATAAGCAGATCACGTGATTGGCCTGTGCTATTGCCACAATACTGAGAAAACAGATCGCGACATTATTCCTTGGCTAATTTCGCCTGAGACTCTGTTTATTTTCCGTGAGTGAAATCGGAAAATCATCGATGATAGACGATTTCCGCCAATTAACATTAAAATGTCATTGTTTACTGGGGAAGTGGTTACTACACAGACCTGTGGTGTAGAGGTAAAGTCAACTGCTTATAATACAAGAGATCGCATGTTCGAGACGAATAAGAGAAAGTATTTTTTTCTGACTCAAGTTTTTTTTTCTCTTTTTTTTCACATTGTGTTATCTTTAGGACTGTAAGTGTATTTGGGGTTTATTATTTTTTTTGTAATTCTGAAGACAGAGGTACAAATAAGAGGGGGTATTTCCAGTCTTAAATCTCATTAAAACCCTATATTGTGGGTACTCATTTGAAATTTTTGACGAGACAATTCAAATGAGTACCCACAATAAAGGATTTATACAAGTATTTTCAAAATAATTTTATTTATAATCCAAAATACCCCTCTATCTATAGCTCTGTGAAGAAACATTTCATTTTAAAATTTGAATTAATCTTTTATCAATAAAGCAACAACAAAAATAAGGATGACACTGCTGATAACGGGTGTCATTTGGAAGCTTTGGCAACGGCGGTTTTGTTTTTCTTAAAAGAACGGGTTCAAGACTAGGCTTAATTGCAAAATTTTGCCTTTATCTGTAAATTGTGAAATATCTTTTCCTCGTGATTTTAGACAAATAAGTGAAGTGTATAATTCACTTTTATACAACGATAAAAGACTCTTTGCATCTTAGGTGTTGCAATATGAATTAAGCTGAAATTTGTCGTTTATTTATTCAACAACAAGAATATTTCCTATGTGTAAACTTGTATTAGGGAGGAAAAAAGTATAAGGAAGAAAAAAGAAAACAACCGTGACGGAGACTTGAACTCATAGATAAGTGATTGAGAGTAATACACCTTACCGACTGAGCTATAACATCTTGCTGTCACTCGCTGGTTAAATTGCGTATTATAAATTATATTTTACTAACGGTTTATGTACTCGGCGATCTTCCGAAGATATACGAAATATGCACAGAGTCTCAGGCGAAATTAGCCAAATAATACCAAATAAGCAGATCACGTGATTGGCTAGTGTTATTGTCAATTGCTGACCTTATTGGACTTGACTTATCACATGATTTCCAAATATAGTGATGCAAACATGGGATATTAT
Organism: Fragum whitleyi; assembly: GCA_948146395.1. Classification (NCBI taxonomy): domain Eukaryota; kingdom Metazoa; phylum Mollusca; class Bivalvia; order Cardiida; family Cardiidae; genus Fragum; species Fragum whitleyi. The sequence goes on from OX411555.1 coordinate 37,787,117, forward strand.
TTATCTAAAATGACCTGGCACTCATTAACTTCCGCCCGTGCTCGAGTATTCCCGCAGCGTAACTCAATTTCATTTCACCGTTTTACTTATTTACATATATTATTTTACATCTTCATTAAAAAGTCGCGGTAGTACAGTGGTTACAGACGCCTACCCGTACACCGATAAGTTGTTGGATCGAGTTCAATTCCCAACAGAGAAACATGTTTTAATTATTGTGATTATCATTAATATATTGATATTTTCGTATTTCTTTTTTTTAATTACATTTCTAATAATTATTTTGTAATTATTTTATTATTTAGGTTACGATTTATATTTTTTTTTATTTTTCATTCAACTTTTGTTGTTTGCACCAACCAAGATTATTGTATTCTGATCGAGAGCAAGATTTGTTTCATACCTCTATGAAAAACATATAACTAAGCTTGTACCAAATAGTAGTTCTCATAAAGATCTAATTTGTTTCATGATATTGAGAATAGAGAATATAGTTTTTGACGCTAATAAACTAATCACACTTAAACAGGAATTCGATTAACGTGTTCAAACCATGTATATGTTTTAATTTCATATCGTCATAAATTTAAAAAAGTGATTCTCCTTCTCTTAAATATAGATCTAGATATATTTCAAAATTTAGAATTATTTTCAGTAATTTACAATGATTTTTAGACAGGACTTTGCAGTGGTCGAATTGAGCCTGGTGGAAAAACTGTGCCAAATATCAATAGTCTAATGCAACACTGTTCAAAATATCAAAGTATCAAAAAAGGTACTTAAAAAAGTGTTACCCTAAAAAGATAAGGAAATATTTCTGGTCATGGTCGGGCTTGAACTCGTGACCTTCCGATTGTGGGAAGGCATCCTAACCACCACCGCTAAATTTCCATATGCACTCCGAGCTGTGTTACATATTTTTCATCTTAACTTCGCGAGTGTAAGTCTATATTAAGAAACATATTTACCGACTATCAATAGGGGTCAAAAGGAATATTTAATGAGTGCCAGGTCATCGTAGATACATAATACTAATATATTCGTACGCAAATTTCAATAAATATCGTTTAAAACATAAATTAGCGTGTTAATAATATACGTGAAGTGATAGTTGTGTAATTGTACAGCATAATTACTCTTTGATGAAATAAACTGCATGTCTTTGTCAAGTTGATATATACAAAATAGGTTGAAGTGTTTTCACATCCTGTTCACGTGATATGTGTTCTCAAAAAAAAAAATGAAATTATCTTGTGTTCATTTTGCGGTTTTGTTAAATCTAATGTGGAATTGCTCCGCATTCCAACTTAATAATGTAGAATAATTAATGAGGATTATTTTGTAGTTAGGATGTGGCAGCCGAGAAGGGGAATTTTCATACCCTGGTCATGCTCTTTTTCCTTTTTTCAACTCTTCATTTGGTACTTGGACCCAGAGTCATTCCTATGCGGTGCAAACGATAGGTTTTTTTAAAACCTGAAACCAACCTGAACTTACAATTTGTACATTTCATTGTTCATAATAAGCTTTCAGTAAAATGAGCAATTATTCGACTGGACGGTGTTAAGCCAAAGGACATTTGGCATGACTGTGATAAAAAGCGGATCGAAAGCTACAACATTTCACGGCTTTGAATTTTCACCTTAAACGTTATTTCCAAATTTGGTGTTTAAGGTAGTGGACCCGTAATATTGACATTGATAAATGCGTATTATTGTGGTGTGTGTGAATGTTTTAGGCTTGTAGAAATTGCCAATATCAAGGATTGAGTGGTGATTGTTTATTTTTTTATTTCGATGTAGTGGGGGTACATTTACGTAATTTTAACACACATCCCGCTCAAATAACGGCTTTAAACATCCCAGAAAATGACGTAATATATCATCCCTGGCTTGATAAGAAAAGATTAACATTAAAGTACTATCCAATTTACGGCCAAAACTGAAAGTATAAAATGTGATGTATACCTATTTTGTACACTCGAAGTAGTTCAGTGGATGAAAGAAAACTATCTCATACTTCCGAAAGAGGCAATTATGATATAATGACGTCCTTAGAACCGTTAATTATTAGCCAATTACAGAGGCAGTAATTGAATAGCTGAGATTAGGGTAATCAAGTTACGATTTATAACCTTGATCTCGGCAGAGATTTTAGAATTAATCCTTTTCATGCTGTTCATGACATATATAAAGCCATGGCGGAAATTTTGAATTAACCCTTTCCTGTTTTTCAAATTTTTTGACCTGTCCAAATTCAAAGGTTTTGCAGACGAAAGTTTAAAGTAGATTTAATTTGAAAAATAACCATTCAGTAGGGTAGAAAATAGTGTGGAAAAAGAAGAAATTGCTTGTCAGGAGCAATTTCTTCTTTTTTTCACAATATTTTCTCAATCATAAAATCACAGGCACGTAAAAAGCAAGGATTAAACAGCAAAGGGTTAAAATTAGCCTGCATATATGTGCATTTACAGCTTAACCTGCTACGTCTGCTTTTACTTCATTATCGTTGGAAAACGTTAACCGGAGTAGTCTTTATATCCAAAAATTCGGTATTTTTGTTCAATAAGATCTGAAATCGGCAGCATAAAGGTTAAATTAGTGGTTTCTACAGAAATGATTTTTGTACAAACCACAAGGAAGGTTTAAAGCTTGTCATACGACTTCAAAGTCTGTCGGTTTCGTAAATCGAAAAAAGGAAAGTAGGGAAAAAATAAAAAAAGACAGATGGAAAGAGATAGCACCTAAACTTGAGTGAAATTGAAAGAAGGGTGTTTTTTCATGATATGATTACGACAAATAAAACACTTTTGATAGGAGCAAGTTACTAAAGCCAATATGAAGGGAAAAGATTGACTTAAAAAGTTGGTTTCAGATTGAGAATTAACATATTTACCCCCTTGGAAATAGATATGACATACTCCAAACACAATTTGTTTTGTAAATTGACGATAGATGAAGAAAAGGCCATCACTATATAGCTTTATTCAATGTGAACAGGGTTCGACACCAAGGGGAGTCCGAGACCCCTTGTTTACCAATTGAACTCCTTCCATTTGCAAGCAAGGAGTCCGATGGACTCCAAGAGTCATATGAGAATAGTTTGAAAAACAAATGCACAGAGCAGTGTCCTTTCTAACACTTGCCAAAACTGTAGGTCGTTTCACTATAAAAGTTGTCGAAGAAAACATTTGAGAAAAATAACTTCTTTGGAAGTGCATTGTGGAAAAGAAGAAATTGCTTTAAAAAAAGTCCAATTGACTCCTCAAAGGCAGTAGTTTGTGTCAAACTCTTGTGAAGCTAGGGCGTCCATCGAGGGTATATGACAACCTAGCAGCCTTACACGATGAAGATGTTCTCGAAACGTTTGAGAAATGTTGCCCCGCTGTTGATGTGACCCAACGTGTAAAGCGGGTTACAATGCTTAAATGTTCACAAACATATTTTTCTTCTTTTATATGTACGCGATACCAAGTCACACTTCTGACATTAATTTATCGTTCGTCCGTAACAGCTCATACAAACACGTTCACTCACACAACCACGATTTTTGCCTCAAAGATACGTCCACTAGCTTAAATTTAATTGGCATTATGAGGTTATCCACCCGCAATGAAAATTATCAAAATCAGCATGAATCGCGATTTCTAGGATGAAGTCCATTCGGAACATCGCTCGAACTTTTCCGTCAACTGTAAAGTACCCCTTATGTACGTGCAGTAATTTTGGGTCACATTTTGCGTAATTCGGCTTTTGGTGTTACTTCCACCGTGTATCAACGTACACCGGATATAGCGATTAATGAGTCGAGGGAAATATCTACGAAGTGGGATCCATGGTTAGTATTTCTTTTATTATTTCTGTGTTTGTTGTGATTTTACTTAGTGAAAAACACCACTGAGGTAGTCGGTTATGTTTGTCTCTTTGGAAAACATGAAATAATTTGCTTCTGTCATAGAATAAAGGAAAATAAACCGTCTAATCACTGACAATTTTCTTGGCCTTCTGCGAAATCGAATGCTCGTATTTTACGTAACTGACCCACGATTTACTTTGCTATACTTTCTTTGTTGTCCAAAGATTTTACATACTAAATTTTACTGCGATATTATTTTTTGTTTTTGGAATATTTAGATAGGAAAAAATCTACCGGTGTACGGCCTATAGCAGACAATTTCAAATCAGTGTACGAACGATAGAAAAAGTAGTGTACGAATATAGCTCAAGGGAAGGGTAATATATCCTTACTTAAACGAGCGCAAAATAAGAAATTATGTATGAAAACGCCTACATGACTCTGTAGTAACATTTTGGCGTTTTCGATTAGGATTCTCTTCTAGTTTTTTTTTTTTTTCGAAAAACGGGGGAATCGTTAATCATATTGATTAAAAAATATAGATGATAATCATTTACAGAACTTTATGAACCTCTTAACATAATTATTCATTACATTGATTGTAAACATATTTTTAGCATGGTTTTCTTAGACAACGGCTAGTCCCGTTGCAGAAGGCAACTTCCTGTGAAACCAAGTTGTTTCTTTGAATTCAATTTATAAGCTAAAATTTCGCATTTCCACAGATTAAGCTTCAGGTTAATGTCAGACTAGTTTTACGAACTGTTTCAGAATCGGATAACAGGTCGATTTCTTGTAATATATCAGAATACTATCTTTTAAATGTTTACCCTATCGTCCTATGTCATTGAATAATCGCGGCGTTTTAACCATGGGGTCTTTGATTTTTACAGGATACCTTTCTACATCAATATATTAACAGATAGAGAGAAAAAAGATGTGATTTTTAACAAGGTTGTTACAGAATAACGATTCCACCCAAAACATTTGAGCGGCCTCAGACGATTTGTGATATTCACATGGTAATAATTAACGCGTATTTTCGAACAATGTTTATTCACGCACATCAATATGACCGATAACAATATTGAATTGACATATATTTCCTATATCCAATATCCCCGAAAAATAAGAACCAACGAATACGTTAGAAAAGACATCATCAAAATCCATTTCAAGCCTGTCTCAATTGTGGTTCAAAATGGAAGCGCTTGGGAACGATTTGATATTCCTAACGCATGACTGGTTAAAATACCGTTTACCTACATCATGCAAACGTTCCCAGTTAGGTAGGGGTATACAATAATAAATATAAATAGGATTGGTCTCTTTACCGTTTTGAAATTGATAGATTAGCCGAAGCCACATACAATTGTTTTACAATCCAATTTCGTTTTGTAGATTAGTATAGTAAACCTACCACACAAAATCAAGACACAATCTCTTGCAGTCGAAGGCTGTTGCTGTAAGAAGTTCTTGGTGACAAAAGTTAGCTTAGTTTTAGAACGGATCTCCACATGGGGATTTCCATTTAGCATGGTACCGTTGCTTTAACGATCTGCAAACGTTTTAATCGTAAACATATGACAGTATTTGGCCAGTTAGTGTATACAAATCTATCGTAATCACAAGTCATGATACAAGGATACTAGTAAAAATTTTAATTACGAATCTCAGGCCTCGAGGTCCGCCTTGCCTTCTGAATGAAAACGTTCGAGAAACAATTTGCAAATTTTGCCCAACACAAGCATTTGCGTGCAAAGCGCGGTATCATTTTCGAAAATAACAGGCGTTTTGGTAACTGAACGCAGGGCTGGTCTGACTGCCAAACAGGGGCAAGGCTGTGCAAAACGGACATGGCGGAAGAGCATAGGTTTAGAAAGCGCTCAAAACTTTCTTAGCGGACGAAATTTGAGTAGGTGGGCCCTCGAAGTAAAGAGCGAATGCAAAGCCTATGCACCGGGTACAAAACAAATTCATGGCGTCTTTTCAGCGTATGTAACAATTTTCGTAAGTTTAACATCCTCAATTCAACAATAAGTGTAATGCGTCCGTACCTTGTAGAAACATGTTTAAGCAATAGGCTATGTGATAATAATCAAGCCGATGCTGTAATATTCTTAACTTAAATCGAAACCCAATACAATGCCATAGATAACCTTTTCATCAACGTTAAATTTGTAGAACTGACATTTACCAGAGTGAAGATTATTTTGTGCATAAAGACTTGCCGAAATTATCACCATCGCATTCGAAAAATATATCGCCGAATTAAGGGTAAAATAGACCCTCGTTGCAGACAGTTCACCAGACTCGACTCAGACGTCACTGTCTGGATTTCACAGTCATTTCCCTATGACCCAATTACTCTAGACTTCACTTGGTTGAGCAGAAAGTGGGATGGATATACTTTTTGAATAGTTAAGTTTCATTGGCTAAAAAGCAAAGGCGATCGATATAGACTTTGCTGTGCGTCTCAAACACCCAAATTTAAATTGTAGAAGACCATTAACATAACAATATATGCGCATGTTAAGAAAATTTACAGGGTAAGAATACGTATAATTTATAGGGGTATAATTTATGTAATAATTTGTTGTTGTTGTGTGTGTAGGGGGGGGGGGGGTATGGATTCTAACGTAATTAAAATCAACTGACTGACTGAATGGGGTTTAACGCCGCTTTCAACATTATTACAGTTATATCGCGGCGGCTGGAGCACCTAACAATGGATCCCTGGTATTTTTCACACCAGTACTACCATTCTTTCCTGTCTCCAGCACAGGGAAATGCGAAATTGACGTCGAATCGCACGACATTTTAGTTTGGCTTTCGTAAACGAAGTTTAATTGGTAACTAAATTAAGTACTCGTTGGTAGTTTATCCATTTAGCTATGAAATGATGTATTGGGCATTCAGATTGGGTAAAAACTGACTTAGAAATCGGCGCTCGATTCGTGCCGGGTGATTTTCTCTCCAAAATGGAGTTCGACCCCTTGTCTATATTATCATATTTGTTCTAAAAAAATCAGCGGAACATTTCCCTGTGGTCTCCAGCTGCTATCTCACATAGGTTTACTATTATCAACCCATTGGTGAGAGACAAATAGTCGGAAAGAATGAATGCCGCCGTCGGGAATCGAACCCGGGACCTCTAGATTGACAGTCCGACGCGCTACCAACTGCGCTATGACGGCGGCTTCAATTAAAAGCGCGTTAAGATCTAATGATAAAATGTGTTAATCTTTTTATCAACCTATAACTCTCTTAAATAGCGTACATATTTAATGCTTTGAAAAGTTCATGGTTGGTCGTTTTCGCGATGTATGATAAAGTTACTTGTATGTTATAAGCTCACCTGAGCGCAAAGCGCTCAAGGTGAGCTATTGTGTCCGATGAATGTCCGTCCGTCCGCCCGTCTGTCCATAAAGAATTACAAAAATAATCTTCTCTGAAACTACTGATCAGAATTTGACCAAATTTCACTGATTATTATCCTTAAGTCATACTTTTTCAAAATACTTCAAAGATTTTGAATCGGTGTCAAAATGGGATCAAAAGCTTAAATCTTAAAAAAAATCTTCATCTCTGAAACTACTGATCAGAATTTGACCAAACTTCAAAGATATGTTTCTTGAGTCATGATTTTTTAAAAACTTAAAAGGTTTTTGATCGGGGTCAAAATGGGGTCAAAACAAGGATCCCAAGAAAGGGTCAAAATGTCAAATCTTAAGATAATCTTTTCCTCTTCAACTTTTAGTCAGAATTCAACCAAACTTCAAAGATATGATTCTTGCAACATATTCTTTCGAAATATTTCAAAGAAATTGACCCAAGGTCCCAAAATTGTAATTGTATATCTCAGTCGGATAGCAGCTGGAGACTAGGAAAGTATGCAATGGTAATACTGATGATAGAAATAACAGGAATCTATTGTTGAGTACTCCAGTCGCCGCCACATGACTGAAATATATATAAATCGAGGGTTCAGCGCAAGACTCGTATACTAAGTGTCCATATATTGTATAGACACTTAATACAGTTTTGCGCTGAACCCTCGAAATGCGGCGTTAAAACCCGTGTTAAAAATTTGTTAATATATGTTTAAATGGGGCTTACTTTAAAAGTCTTACCTCGGCGGCTGTTGAACCTAACGACAACATCGATGCTGACAACAATTGGACAATGTCTATGCTTCGGATATACCCATGAAGCACGGCCGTGATTAAATTGATTAAAAATCGTATATCAATCTTGTAATCTAATCATACGACGACAAAAACTACGGTACCGACAACAAATGGACAATGCCCATGTTTTGGATATATCCACGAAGCTTGGTCATGTTTATACTGATTAAAGCTATAGGGGCATTCAAAATAAAACAAAAATGATTCTCACCGAAAGCATGGTCACTATTTACAATTGAAATTAAAATCATATCTTCAAACTGAGTAAGGGATAAAAGAGCAGTAACAGTACGACTCGTCTGATCTTGATATCCAAAATTTGGAAAGGATGAAAGAGATGCCAGTAATGCTGAGTTTCTTTGCTCTTTAAGTCGAGACAGAGAAAATGACAGCGAAGATCTCGCTGATCCCAATTTATACATATCATACTTGTCTAAAGCCTGTTTAAAAGCACACAATTACCAAGGTTTGACTATAACATTATACTGAAACAGGTATTCATTTGTGGTAAAGATTAAATTAGTCATGACAACTGCATTGGTAAGGGAAAAAGGCTCCATCGAATGTACAAAAGATAAAAAGATAACTTTATCCATCAAACACGTTTTAATATAACGCTAGACAATCTTTTAAGAAATATTTTTCTTGCTATAGGCCGTACACTATTAACGGGAGATTTGCTATACGACGTACACCATCTCCCTAAAGGCCGTACACCGGGAGAAGAAACAACACGTGAATTTATCGGTATATTCACTCCATACAAAAGGCAGGGGTGTTTCTAGTGATTTTCTGTGTTATGTTAGGCAAGTTATCATGGGTTTTAGTATGAGAAACTCTAAAAATTCAGTCAAAACAGTATTTTCGCGATGGACAAACGGAAATCATCGGTGATTAGGGGGGTATTTTTTTTTAATTGTAGCCGCTTATGGATGCTAACCAATCATTTGATACGGGTTGATAGCTACATGATTATATCAGTAACGCCTGTCTTGTATGCTTACAGGAAAGTTTTACGTGATTTAACAAAAAAAAAGAGAAAAAAGCTCACCTTGTACAACATCCCGTGACATTTCCCTCGACTCACTAATCGCTATATCCGGTGTACGTTGATACACGGTGACTTCGGTTAATCAATGCGCTTGAAGAAAAAAAAACACATTTTGTTGATTCTTTCCGATCGTCTGTGGAGATCTTTTTGGCATACTTTAATTTGATGACAAAACGCAGTAAAACACTGCGTTTTGTTATCAAATTATAATATGCTCAATTTTATTCTTTCGTTGATTTTGTTTAATGCAACGTCATCCTTAGCGGAATCGTTGATATTTGAGACGCCTTTTTTATACCCGACGTCTATTCCGTAAAATCGCCGAGGGTTACCGATTGGGTTAATGTCCTTTCCTTTCTTATTGCCAGCGGAATAAATGACGTAGTAATTACGTCACTGATTACGTCGTTGCATAATTTCATCTCGAACGTGCCTAGACACTGTAAAGGCACGTACGACATTTTAGCACTGCCACGACGATGTAATAAAACAAAAATATCTGGCGTAAGCGCCGAAATATAACGATGTCTTCCGAAACTCTCCGACAGCGTGTCGATTTCAAAATGTATGTTAAGGTAGTGGAACCGTTATAGTTCCGCAACATTCCGAAACTCGTGCCCTTTCACAATGTTGACCGAGGTTTCGTAATGAAATCATTAAGAAACCTCGGTTTCCACTGTTACAAATAATGACCTCCGAAACGTTGTGGAACAATTACGGTTACACTAACTAAACGCCCTTAAAGTGTTAACAATTGGATGTTTGGTAGCAAAAGATTTTTGGGTAAAATAGACCGAATCTAATACTATTGAAATAATCTCATCCGGTTGCCAATGACAACAACATGGAGACATTTCCCGGAAATTAGATTCGCTGTCCAAAGTCTTTTTGAGTTAATCCTTAGTATCAAGAGTATGTAAAATGCTCTAGATATTAAATCTTTGAAACTGACATTCATATTTGCCGTTAAAGTAGTTCGTTCGGCTTTTTCCTACAGTACAAATAAACTTTTCTTTAAAGTAGCAACGGACACACGTGGTAATTTTTTCCGCCCAATGAATTTTTGTCTTGTTTACATATGTTGTACATAATCATTGTATAGTCATTCTATCAAAATTTGAAGGTGCGTTTCCATGCCTGTTTTCATGCTAGAGTTATCTGCCCTTGAGTGATACTGGCCATTTTTCAGTAACGTTTATATTCGTTTTACAGGTGGCAGTATTAAAGAAATTATAAAAGATAATAATCATTAAATAATGACAATTTGTCTTTCATACTTACAGAATAAATAGGAAAAATACACCCTCAATTTGCAAGGACATCACTGAGGTGACAATTTTTGTATGCATAGAAGCATTCCAAATGATATTTTAAAGTTTCACACTATTTCGTTGGCTATTGTTTTCAGGCCAATCAACCAATCAAAACAGCTCAAACCATTTGGTATGACCCAGTTTTAAAACAAAACAATATGGAGGATAACAGTGAAAGTTGACAATAGTGCATCTGATTAAAAAGGTTAGAAAGATTCTAAAACTCTCTTTTATCAAAATATATGACTTGATGTACCAGAAAATTGGTTAAAAGAAACATGTCCTACGATGATTGAAGATTTCCGGCGTGTCTTTTACTTTAATTTTGTCATTTTTCCCTGTCATTTAAGAAATCCAATTGTCACCTCAGTGATGTCCCCGAGTATTTTCAATGAAAGAAACCTTGTCTATATTTAGCAAATATATAATTTTTTGTAAAAATAAATGTTTTGATACAGCCATCTATGATTCGTTTCAGGTCAATTATAAATGTAATACCAGCTGATAGCAATAAAACACATACGTGATGATAGACCTTATATATGTACACAATGGTTGTTGCCAAGGAAATTTCTCTTTGATCAATTACATTTCCATGATGTGCCTTCAAAATTTAAAAATGCACTACTTTTTGTAACTTCAAGAAAGGAAAAATGCCACAAAAACCTATTTTTTCAAGAAATTACCCAATGAAATTTTCTTATTTTCCGATATGTTAAAAACCACCTTTTCCTTTATTTGGTAAAAAAATCAGTATACCTTTCCATGCAAATTAGAAAGTTTTCGTTATTTTATTATAGTGACCTCTCCTAGCTGAATGACACTCAAAACGTATTTTTATTGTTAAAATCAATGATCCAGCCGTTCAATTGATATCAATTGTTGAAAAGAAGCTAAGCTATGAAATTTTACTATCATCATTCTGCGTTATTTCCATCAGCAAAATCTTATGAAAACCGGTCTTTTTTTAACAACACGCAAAACAAGCCGTAAAATAAACCAAACCCCACTTCCGATTTATAGAGTCGAGAGGCTCCTGTCCATTGCCACCTTTAACATGATTTTTTTAAAATCTTTTTTAACGTATAATTTCGAATTTTGATAAGAAAAGGAATGAGGTCATCGTTATTTTTTCCAGAGCCTTATGGAAATAGGTACCGAAAACAATGAGGGTAGAAACGTTCTTTGTTTTTGATTTCTTTGAAAATAGCTACTTTGATTTGTAGTAATTTTTCAAGGTTAGACGTTTTAACGCTTCGATTAAAAAAGAAATCGTATTTCGTAAAACAACAAACAAAAAATTGAAGATAAATGAAGCTACAGAAAAATATGGTATCTTATTTTAGGCTTCGTAAAAAGTATTTTCTTTAAAAAGAATGCGACTTACAATTACATGTTCTAAGGTAAAATTGATATAGGTCTACTATTACGACCCTCAAAATGAATTTAAGACATTATTTGCTTCCTCTCCGAAAAGCAGATAAGGGATTATGATAAATAATTGCTTGTTGTTGTTTTCGCTGAAAACAGAAAAAGGGGAGAAAATGCCCATAGGATATAGTGGGAAAAATGATTATTTATTTAATTTATTTTATTTATTTATTTATTTTTTTTTTGCACACGCGTTTTGTGTGTTTTATGTATTTCCGTTTGTTTATTTATCGTCGCTACCGTAGCACATGCCCATATGAGCGACGCCCCCAGAAGACGGTAAGTTGTTCCGGGTGATAGTGCAAGGATACATGACGAAACTACTGCTGGGATCCGCCATTGTTCTTTAACGTGCTCGGTATAAAGCACCGTCTCACGGGGCCTCGGTTTAACGTCTCATCCGAAAGAGAATTAGTTGGTCAGTGTGCCAGCCCGGGTTTGAACTCCCGCCGCCGAACTTCAATGGTTTTGAAGTCCGGTGCTCAACCAACTGAGCTAATCGGGCTAACGCGGGTTGTTTCAACCTTATATTGACTAGTATCAACAAGCATTGTTTTAAATGGGATACATACTTTTTTAGCAATCACACAAACACAATCATTTCTGGTAGCGGAAATTCGAATGAGCGAACCGTTAAGATATGAAGAGGATTTTTTTTCGATTCATGATAATTCTAAATCACTCGTTAAGGTTAGTGCTTTCACTCTCTAAGCATTTCTTACAAACAAGATCCAAAACAAGGCTAATTTAAAAATATATTGAAAAGAGAACGAGGGAAAAACGAGAAGCTCTTAAATAAGGTTGGATAGGATACCAAAATCCCTTTGTTAAATACGTGGGATTATCTAATATAAAGTACGATGTGACATATACAGCTCTAGGATAAAAAGTCCGAGGAGACATCTGAAGCCCTTTAATAAATTTATTAAGAGATCATAAAGTACAAAGAGACATCTAAACTCTTGGTCAAAAAGTACGAGTGATTTTTAAAGCTCCTTAATGAAAAGTACGAGGAGGCATCTAGAGTTCGTGGATAAAAAGAAAGAGGTCTTTAACAAAATACAAGGATACATCGAAAGCACTTTAAAGAAGTTCTCGGATACTTCTAAAGTCTTAGATATAGAAGGGGGATACATTTCAAGCTCTTTGATAAAGTAAGAGTAAACTTTAAGAGTCAAGGTTAGAGTACGAAGAGGTACCTTAACCCTTTCCTGTTTTACAAAATTTTGGACCTGTCCAAATTCAAAGGTTTTGCAGACGAAAATGTAAAGTGGATTTAATTTGAAAAGTAACCATTCAGTAGGGTAGAAAATAGTGTGGAAAAAGAAGAAATTGCTTGTCAGAAGCAATTTCTTCTTTTTTCACAATGTTTTCTCAATCATAAAATCACAGGCACGTAAAAAGCAGGGATTAAACAGCAAAGGGTTAAGTCTTTGATAAAGTACGACCGAGAATACATCTAACGCTCTTGGATAGAAGTATGAAGAGACTTCCCTAGCTGCTGAATTAAAAGATCGAGGAGCGCTCGAATTAAGTACGAGGGGACATTTAAAAGCCACTGCACAAAGAACGAGGTGACATCTTATTCTGTTATTTTGTTGGATTAAAAAGTACTAGGAGATATCGAAAGCTTGTGAATAAATAGTACGAGGAGACATCTAAAGCTCGTTGACAAAAAGTGCGAGGTTACTTCTAAAAAGCTTTTAGATACAGTTGTAGGAGATATTCAAAGCAATTTAATAAGGACGAGGAGACCATTCGGAACACCGCTCGGACTTTTCCGTTAACTGGAAAGTACCTCGGACATAAGTGTAGTTATTTTGGTCATTTTTGGGTTATTCGGCTTCTGTGCGTACTTCGGTTATTCAATACGCTTGAAGGAAAACACCTCTTGTTAATTATTTCCGATCATCTGTGGAGATATTTTGAGCATATTACAATTTGATAACAAAACGCAGTAAAAAACTGCGTTTTGTTACCAAATCATAATATGCCAAATTTATCCTTTCGTTGATTTTGTTTTTCTCAAGGTCATCCTTGGTAATGATTGTGACGTCATATAAACCCACCGGCGAAATGGCGCGTTTTAAAGTCTGCGCCCTCATTATTCCCGAGGTCTATTCCGTAGAATCGCCGAAGGTTCCCGAGTGTAAGGAGACATTTAAAGTCTTGGATAGAGTACTAGCGACTCCTTTAGTTTTGAATCAGTTCGAGCCAGATGACATTTTAAGCTCTTGGATATGGTACGAGGAGACATATACTGCTATTGGATCAAGCACGTGGGGAATATCTAAAGCTCTTGGATGAACAGTACGTTGGGACATCTCAAGCTCTTGGAATAAGTTAAAAGGGACAAATAAGGCTTTTGGAGAAAATGTACGAGGGGACATCTAAAGCTCGTGGATAAAAAATACGAGGACATTTCTAAAGTCTTTATTGGATAAAGTCATTTAAAACTCTTGAATAAAAAGTACGAGGAGAGTTCTAAAGCTTTTGGAAAAATAGTACTATAGTATACGGTACATCAATATCATTTGGATAAAGCAAGAAGAAAAACTAACGCTATTGGATTTAAGTTAGAAGTTAAAAGCCCTTAGGTAAATAAGGTGAAGAAAACCGAAAAATTTTTCAAACTTTCTAGATAAAGTTGATTAGGTAAATCGAGGCCTTTTGATAAATGCAAATCATTTCAACTGGTTCGGTTTCCTTTCGATCTTGAAGTTTTGCATTTTTGAAAAGGTATACTCATTTGGCGAAGTACAATGCAGTCCTGTCATCCATTGAAAAAGTCTTACCCATGCTGCAATCGGCGATTCTACTGAAAAGACATCAAGAATAATGAGAGCGCAGAAATGAAAGCGGGTCATATTGAACATGGGTTTATTTGACGCCACAAACATTACTGAAGATGACATTGCGAAAGACAAAATCATCGAAAGGTCTAAACCGGACAGTTTATAACAAAACGTGTACAAAGTTATTGCGTTTTATAAACAAATTATAGATATGCATATATTTTAAAGTTAATTAAAAAGATCTTCATAGATGATCCGAGATTAATATAGAGGTTTTTAAATCGGGCTGTGAAGCAGTCCGCATTCATATATACCGTTTTCCAGAAATCCAGTCTGTTTGACCCACTACATTTTTATCTTTTGAGCAATGTGTTCAAACCAAGTTATGTGTTTTCAAACACCGAAGAAACACCGAAGAAACGGCCTTTTCAGTCACAATCTACCAACTTTTTTATCTTATTTACTTTTCGACAAATAGAGAAGAGGCTAATACAAAATTTGATGTAATTTTCGCTATTAGTAATTACCAGTTAGTATTTACAGTGTTTATAACAAGATTTTCGGTTGAGTAAAGGAGTTGAAACGTACAATCGGTTAACTGTATAATAAATTTGTAGCACTTACAATATTACTGCTCTGATTTTTTTCTCGAACGGTCATTTACCAGTTGTAGGGCTGACAACCAATCAAAATTCTGTTATGATTATCACTCGGTCATAACCCACGCGTAAATTCAGACCACGTGGTAGATGCAAATGGACGTCTTCTGCTCGATATGTGTCAATTAAGTTGTTTGTCATTGGTCAATGGTCGTCAGCACTCGGACAGGGAGCGTGGGAAGTTTACTTTTTGTTCGCATGGTGGAATGAGTACTGTTGACTATGTGTTAACAAATAGAAATAATTTTGTAATTTTGAAATATTTGATTTCAATGAGCACTCTTATCACGCTCCAGTCCTATTTTCAATAAATTCAAATTTGAGTATGAAGAAAAACTATTCAACAACAAATAAACCGACAAAAACATACGATAAACTGATAAAGGATCCAGCCCGATTAGCTCAGTTGGTAGAGCACCGGACTTCAAAACCAATGAAGTTCGACCGCGTGGGTTCGATTCCCGGGCTGGTACACTAACAAAAAACTAATTGTCTTTCGGATGAGACGTTAAACCGAGGCCCCGTGAGACGGTGCTTTACACCGAGCACGTTAAAGAACCATGGCGGATCTCAACAGTAGTTTCGTCATGTATCCTTGCACTATCCTCCGTAACAACTAGCCGTCTTCTGGGGGCGTCGCTCATATGGGCATGTGCTACGGTAGCGACGATAAATAAACGGAAATACACACACATAAAGGATAGCAGTAAGAGCGATCTTTTTTTAGAACAACTCATGAATAATCATAGGGGAAATTCAAATGGCAGCCCGGGATTCGCGTGAGATGATGTAATAATCTAAAATTGACTGTAATATGCATGCGCAGAAAAGACATTCATGTGAACGGATTTACCCACTGGTGGTAGTAAACAAACTTCACATTTACCGCTACAATAATTAATTAACCATGAAATATCGTTATCCTATTAAGAAATGTGATAAACTCTTGCAAAATACTATATAAAATAAGAAAAAGGCATTTGTTGTTTAAAGTATAAGAGAGCATTTGTTTTTTGTAATCGATTTGTTGTGCACTATTTTTGACGCCATTTTGAAACCCAAGTAACACCGGCCTGACCCAGAATCAGAAGCGTCGAGGTTGAAAGGTTAAAATGACATCACTAGTGTCGAAACCGAGGTCGTTCTGATGGAAACCCGGTTAACTCGGGTCGAAACCGAGTGCGATATGAACTTACCCATAGAGTGCTGCTAGATTTAATCGAATGGTCAGAAACCAAAGATATAAATAGCAAAGTTGGCGATTTCACGTGTTTCTTGAGGGATAATGCATTTATAGTATTTGGGAAAACCCAATGCTTGAAATACAAACATGTTGGTAATCAAAATTGTAAATGCTTTATTGAAAAATGTTTTGTTGCTAAACAGGCTTTTAAACTCTATAAAGAGAGAAATAATATTAACAGACAAGCTCTTAGCCGGACGCGTGCTCATTATAACAAAGTAAAAAAAATCTGCTAAGAAATAATTTAGACTAGCAGAGGGCTATCGAATCAGCAAACTTTCAAAATCGGACCCACGAGGTTTTGGGCGTAAGATAAAAGGTACATATACAAAACAAAAATATCCGCTAGATTCTCTCTTCATAGAACAATTGTTTGATCATTTAAAAATACAATTGATACACCAGACGAAAACACCCAAAACGAACAATATCCACAAAGCAACATTGATATGCAAAACAGTGAAATTAATCCCGAATTGGGCATGATTATCTCAGAAGAAGAAATTAAGAAAGCTGTATTTACGCAAAATAACGGTAGAAGCCCCGGTATCGATGGAATTCCTTGTGAAATCATTAAAGCGTCTTACGAAATTATTGCACCTTTCCTCTTTGCTTTGTATAATCGCATGTTTCAAACAGGCGACTACTCGGAGCAATGGGGAAGGGGAATAATCACTCCTATTTTAGAAAGGGTGATCCTAATATTTCGGAAAATTATAGAGGTATCACCTTAATAAACATATTTTCAAAAGTATATTCTCAAATTCTGCTAAATAGACTCACTAGGTGGACAGAAAAAAATAAAAAAAACTTAATGATAACCAATTTGGATTTCAGAAAGGAAAATCAATTTTAGACTGCATCTTCATCATCAACTCGGTTATATCAAAAGTGTTATCGTCTGGTGATAAACTTTATTGCGTGTTCATTGACTACGAAAAGTGTTTCGATAGTATTAATCAGGAAAACATAAGCACTCATTTTGTAAAACTTTTAAAATCTATTTACACGTCAGTAAAAGCTTGTGTTCATTACGAACATGAGTTCTCATGATGTTCGTCATTGACGCCATCGAACATATGAATTCCGCTCTTGATGAAATTTTTACTTTTGAACCATGTGAAATTAATCTTGATATTGTATGTAGATGACCAAGTGTTATTCGCGAAATCTCCAACTTCTTTACAATCCATGTTGAATGATTTACAAGCATATTGTACTTTATCTGGCATAAAAATTAACACATCTAAGACTAAAGCAATGATTTTTGAGAAGGGAAGACATACTAGTTATACATTCCACATTAATAATGTCGCCATTGAAACTGTCAAAAATTTTAAATATTTAGGGATTAATCTTTAACGGATTATGGTCTCGTACACAAATAGATATTGCCAAACAAGCATTATTTTCTCTTCTTAACATAAGCTGAATTTCAGTTAATATAGAATTACCCATGTCGCGACAATGTGAGCTATTTGATAGTCTGGTTGGTTCCATCCTTCAATTTGGTTCACCTTTGTGGGGTTATCACACTTCAAAAGATATTGAAAACATTCATACTATGTTTTTACGTCTCGCGCTTTGCGTCAAAAAATCGACCCCGTTAGCCACACTATATTCATAAAGAGGTAGGTCACCACAAAGCGTTTCAAATCAATTTAATATGATTAAATATTGGACGCACATAATCACCCAAAATAAAAACAGCATTCTCAAATCAACGTACAATATGTTAAAATCGGACTGTGAAAATTGAAATACATACAGGGGAAATAACTGGGCTTTCCAAGTTAAAAGTATACTGCAGGATAATGGGTTATCTTTCTTATGAATTAATCAAAGAATGACCCACATAAATCTCGCATCTATCTAACAACGACTTTTTGATAATTATGTTAAGTTATGGTGCTCAGAAATTAATAATACGTCTAAATTGGCCTGCTACTATCTATTTAGGAATCCCTTGAATGATTTACAAGCATATTGTACTTTATCTGGCATAAAGATTAACACATCTAAGACTAGAGCAATGATTTTTGAGAAGGGAAGACATACTAGTTATACATTCCACATTAATAATGTCGCCATTGAAACTGTCAAAAATTTTAAATATTTAGGGATTAATCTTTAACGGATTATGGTCTCGTACACAAATAGATATTGCCAAACAAGCATTATTTTCTCTTCTTAACATAAGCTGAATTTCAGTTAATTTAGAATTACCCATGTCGCGACAATGTAAGCTATTTTATAGTCTGGTTGGTTCCATCCTTCAATTTGGTTCACCTTTGTGGGGTTATCACACTTCAAAGGCTATTGAAAACATTCATACTAAGTTTTTACGTCTCGCGCTTTGCGTCAAAAAATAGACCCCGTTAGCCACACTATATATAAAAAGAGGTAGGTCACCACAAAGCGTTTCAAATCAATTTAATATGATTAAATATTGGACGCACATAATCACCCAAAATAAAAACAGCATTCTCAAATCAACGTACAATATGTTAAAATCGGACTGTGAAAATTGAAATACATACAGGGGAAATAACTGGGCTTTCCAAGTTAAAAGTATACTGCAGGATAATGGGTTATCTTTCTTATGAATTAATCAAAGAATGACCCACATAAATCTCGCATCTATCTAACAACGACTATTTGATAATTATGTTAAGTTATGGTGCTCAGAAATTAATAATACGTCTAAATTGGCCTGCTACTATCTATTTAGGAATCCCTTGAATGATTTACAAGCATATTGTACTTTATCTGGCATAAAAATTAACACATCTAAGACTAAAGCAATGATTTTTGAGAAGGGAAGACATACTAGTTATACATTCCACATTAATAATGTCGCCATTGAAACTGTCAAAAATTTTAAATATTTAGGGATTAATCTTTAACGGATTATGGTCTCGTACACAAATAGATATTGCCAAACAAGCATTATTTTCTCTTCTTAACATAAGCTGAATTTCAGTTAATATAGAATTACCCATGTCGCGACAATGTAAGCTATTTTATAGTCTGGTTGGTTCCATCCTTCAATTTGGTTCACCTTTGTGGGGTTATCACACTTCAAAGGCTATTGAAAACATTCATACTAAGTTTTTACGTCTCGCGCTTTGCGTCAAAAAATAGACCCCGTTAGCCACACTATATATAGAAAGAGGTAGGTCACCACAAAGCGTTTCAAATCAATTTAATATGATTAAATATTGGACGCACATAATCACCCAAAATAAAAACAGCATTCTCAAATCAACGTACAATATGTTAAAATCGGACTGTGAAAATTGAAATACATACAGGGGAAATAACTGGGCTTTCCAAGTTAAAAGTATACTGCAGGATAATGGGTTATCTTTCTTATGAATTAATCAAAGAATGACCCACATAAATCTCGCATCTATCTAACAACGACTATTTGATAATTATGTTAAGTTATGGTGCTCAGAAATTAATAATACGTCTAAATTGGCCTGCTACTATCTATTTAGGAATCCCTTGTACCTGAAAAGTATCTAGATATTGTATATGACGTAAAGTTTAAGACAGCATTAACAAAATTTAGAACCTCATCACATGATCTTAACATCGAAAAAGGTAGATATAAAACATCCCTCGTGAAAATAGATTATGCTTAAACTGCAATATGAGTTGTAATGAAAACGAATAACACTTTCGATTGGTTTGCCCAAAATACTCAGAATTAAGGAAAAGGCACATGAAGTAATATTTTTACACTTGGCCATCTTTATACAAATTTAAAACACTTTTAACATCAAGCTCTGAAAAGGAAATTATTCACACATCTATATATATTTATTTCGCAAACAAAATGAGAAACTAAAAAAAAAAAACAGAATCAAACAAAACTTTATTTAATCCCAATATTGAAGCCACCGTATCCTGTGACTATTGTTTTACATATGTATCGAGCTTTATTAACCTATGTGTGTTTTGTACTATGTATTGTAATATGTAGTTAGAAACACGGTAAGTATTTAAAACTTTTTTGGAATTAAATGGTAATGCTAATGGCTTACCGAGGCTGGACATTTACATTTTGCGTGTTATCCACTGAGCTATTTGTTCAAGACAAACAGCGCAGAAACGGCCTTTTTAGTTACAATCTACATTTTTTATCTCTTTTACTTTTGCGACAAAAAAGGAAGAAGCTTATACATAATTTGATGAAATTTTCGTTTTTAATAATTTCCAATAAGTATTTTCAGCGTTTTTTTACAAGCTTTTCGGTTAAGTAAAGGAATTGAAATTATCTTCGTGCTGTTCTAAATAATTGTTCTAAAACTTGTTTAATGTGACCAATGTCTATCCCTGCGGATGGGATACATTGTGAAAAGGGGGAAACAACTTCTTATATTTCATAAAAGAACAACAACAACAATTCTTTACTCCTCCTTCCTCTCCGTTTTCCTTCGTCTCGAGTTCTTTCTTCATTTTGTCGTCTGTTGGAATCGTCTGCTTCTATAGTTGACATGGTTTAATCCTAGTCTATTTTTAGCACAGATTTCTTTGCCATCGCGTTGATTTTGATCGGTTATTAAGGTTTACACCGTTTTCGACTGATGTGGTCATATCGAGCGGCTAGCGCACCTAACCATGGATTCCTATTGTTTTTTATACCAGTACTACCACAACACCCTTACCCAGCCTCCAGCTGCTCCATCACATAGGTTCGCGATATCAAACCATTGATGGACGACATTTATGTCTGAAAGGGTATTTGCCACGGCCGAGTATCGAACCCGGGACCTCTCGAACGAGAGGCAGGTGCGTTAAAAAATCCGCTAAGGCCTAGGATTACCGTTACGTTTTAATAAACCGTCGGTGCTGAAATAAAATGTCGTAACTACGGCTTTACTGAAGCCGTAGTTACGAGATTTATAACAACACCCACGATACATTGTTTGTCCGATATTGCGTCTTGTTAAGTGGATAAAATCGTTCCCCATTGTGTTCTAACCTTTAGCTCTCTGCGCGAAAAAGGCATTTTCCAGTCCACTAGACCAAGGCTAAATAACTTTATCGAAATTTCATGTGCAATTTTGGCATCTCTACCATATCTGCCGTTATCTGCCTCTATATAAATGCTTCCCTCAGGCATCAAATTGATGCCGGTTCTACCTCCTTGACGTCTGACCGTAGAGCGCAGGTGGTAGCATGTTGGATAACCAATCTTAGATGAACTGGGTTCAGTCCCAGGTTGAATGGAAACGTTTTGTGACATATATCTCTAGTTGGGTGGATATAATTCTGCAAACTCCAGTTGGATGAGCTGACGATGTCTCGAAAAGATGGAGTGTTAAGACAAAAAACTCACAATTCGGGCAAATATTTTACCAACTTTTTTGTCGGAATTTGAGCCATTTTGATTGGCGAACTATTGCACTATCCCAGCCTCTCATTGATGCCCGATTTACAGTGCTAACAGCACTTTGATTTTTAATTGTTTTGTTTTGCTTGTTTGTGTATCCCTTCTTGTTCTTAAAGCGAATTGACCAAAGTACAACCAGAAGCCGAATCACCTAAAATATTTCTCAAATTACTACACTTACGTCAAAAGTACTTTCCAGTTGACGGAAACGTCCGAGCGATGTTTGAAATAACCCATGCTGTACTAGATATATTTAGGTAACCGATGGACTTTTATAGTTTAAATCTGAGATATTCATTATTAATATTAATCCAATCACTTACAGCGACTAACAAAAGAGAACAGTTTCCTATTCATTTCTAATACCCTTCAAGACAGGCTTTGACAGAAAACAGGAAGTTCAACATGTAGGTTCGTAGTTTTAAATCGTATTCGTATTCATGTAACCTTTGCGTGACCTTGAATAAAAACGGTTTGCCTACATATAGAAGGGACCACCTGCGTACTCGGTCAATATTTATGTGTTCCGTCAGATTAAGCAGCTTTATTTTGAGGTCTTACTTGGAATATAACTAAAAATGAAGGAGAAATTATCAATCAGAATCTGAAGTGGCAAAATATGAAAAGAATCTACCCCGGTCCGAGCGGATTGACCAGCCCAGGGCGCGTTCTGGATGACGAAATGGTACAAACTGTTTGCAAATTATACCCCGCTTTGAACGTGCATTTGCTTCTAAAACGGGGTGTATTTAGCAAACAGTTTGGCATTATTCTTTCACCCAGAACGAATGGCAGACTGTCCACTTTCTCATGTCTAAGATGGTACCTTCCACAACGGATTTTAGTATAGGGTTACTGTAAATCCACGTTTTGGGGCGTTTATCATTGCAATCCAATACAATTAAGAATTCTATTTTGTTTAAAACGCATCATTCTGAAAAATCCGTTTAACTTAATTTCTGTATACATTAAGTAATTCGGGAAAAACCCCAACAATAGATCCGCAAGTCCAGTTTTGTAGGAACTCGAAAATCCCTCATTCCTCTTTCATTTACGTATTTTCCAGACAATCAGGCACGCCGATTTTAAAGGTCAAGGCTATCATTTTCACCAATTATGGAAAAAAGCAACAGATAGGCCGCACCGGCGTATTGGGCGCACCCGTGAAAATGCCATCTTTTGTAACAGATAAGCCGCGGCTTATTGCCTGGAAATATGGGTCCCTTTGATCAGTTAAGAATATGAATATTTGCAAGAGAATTTTTAACTACAAGCAATCATTTCTGATTCTGAGCCGCCGTTTACAGCGAGTCGACGAAGAGCATCAAGCAATCCTCTTAACCTCGCTCGATCACGTCGTTTCGTTCTGAAAAGAGCAATGCAAGTCAGAAATAATTTTCTGATTATCAATATATCTAGAAATGTCAAAGTTGGCGTTTATTTGTGACCCATTTGTAACACATAATGCCAGCAAACTTCGACAGTGAAATAGGAAAACATGTTTAAAGTGCGATCTAAAAATAGATCCTGTGTATTGATGTATATACGCATAGAAAGTAATCTTGATCCTTTTATAATTTAGCAGGGTATTTTAATTGTTTCTTAGATCTAAAGGATTGCAATTATAAGGGCAGAGTGTGTTTAACTTTGTTTATTGGAGTAGAAAGTGCAATTGCCTTAGTTCATGACTTCAACACAACACCCTACCGGTACTATTTGCCACATGCAAAGGCAATTATACATTATAATTCGATAAACGCAGTGATAAATACACCCATCCATATAACATTTGCAGAATCGTCGAAACAATTGTGAATTGACTATACCATTGGATGAAAATAAATTCTGAAGTATTAATTCAAACAGAGATTGCTACATAATTTATATAAACGCTTTAGCACAGGATCCGACAGAAATAACGATTCCGCGTGCAAGTTCCGCTGTCCTCATTTATTTAATTGATGTAATGGAACTACTGAAAAGCTATCTTAGATCCACGTGGGACTGTGACGGGCATTTAAAAGTGTTCGATACCTTTTACTTCCACCCAAGACCCGTACGAATCGCCCAGACTCCCCGAAGATCACTGTCGCTTATTCCTCCTACGTTTCAGGTGGTCAGCCAATATCTTACACATGTAACACATCGAAATGGAAACTGGCCCATTGTGGGCCATTGGGATAATCAAATCAATTCATTTCGGATATTTGACCAAAAAAGGGCAGCTGGTTGATGTATATGTCGGACCAGTGTGTTCCCGAGTTGCATAACCACCAGGGGCGCGTTGACAACAATCCATGAAAGGTCGATGTGTAAAGTATACTGGGCAAATATAAAAAGTATACACCTTCTACAATGTCTGAATTCTTTAAAAGGGAATGTATTCCAAAACAGGCCCTAATCATTTTGAATTAAAGTTGAATAGTGACATGTGATTTTGTGGAGATGCTATCGAATGATTGGCGTTGATGTAACAAGGGGGGGGGCGTTTTCAAAAATCGCAGAATCTCCATGATTTTTTCAGTTGATTTTCAGATAAATTTAATACTTGCAAAATGCAAGGACACCAGATAATCTGGATTAGTGAGACAGCTTGAGACTTTCTACTGCTTCATGTCAACACTACTTCGAATGAGCACAAAAGAACCTAAAGCGTTTCATGCAGCTTGAAAGCTCAAATGTTTCTTTTTATCCCCTCTCCTTATGATAATGGCATATTCTTATTGTACGCAGAGCTCTAGCAGACGGTATAGACTCGAATCAGACCGTACTGACGTGCAGTCCGGTAGGAGGCTATATTGACTGCTTTCTACTCCTTCCTAAATAATTATTGTTTGGAAGTATTGAGCCATGCTGTTCAAAATACCAAATTTGGCAATTTATTTAACCCTTTGCTGTTTAATCCCTGCTTTTTACGCGCCTGTGATTTTATGATTGAGAAAACATTGTGAAAAAAGAAGAAATTGCTTCTGACAAGCAATTTCTTCTTTTTCCACACTATTTTCTACCCTACTGAATGGTTATTTTTCAAATTAAATCCACTTTAAATTTTCGTCTGCAAAACCTTTGAATTTGGACAGGTCCAAAATTTTCTAAAACAGGAAAGGGTTAAAACACAATATAGATTCAGAAGGTTTTAGGTTAAAGAGACAATTCTGGCAAAAGCTGGACAAAAAAGTTTGAGTGTGTTTGGTATAGATTTTGGACAATTCTGAAAGTTCCCGAGACGATAATAACGCTGTCAATGGATCTAGGCGATATTTTTGATATTTTTCACCAAACACCACGTAGATTATGCCGTCAAAAATAGAAGTAATGAATTTTGTAGCCTGGAGCCATAGAGAGAATGATTTACGTTCTTTCTACCGGTTTGATGTCGCATTTCACTTGAAAATAGACGAGAAACTATTCTGGAACGTATTCCAAATTTTACCAAACTATAACCCCCAATTCTATTCTTAAGACAAAAAAAACTCGTCTGAGTTCGAATAACGCAAAATCGTTTTATTTGTTTGAATAAACGTAGTATATTGATTTATTCCGCAAGAGAAAAGTGACCATGTATCTGGGTATCGCGTATAGTATAGACCACGGTCAGACTGCACGGGTTGCGCGGGCTGACAAGCGTCAAAACTTTTCTCACTTGATTGACTTCCGAATAAATCGTAATTATTCTACCTTACCGAAGGAGAATCCCTAAATTGCGTCCTCATGTTTACCCGTGCTGGTGTGAAACCCCTTTTGAAATATTTAATCTGTGCGATTATTACGTTATCCCTTTTTTTGGTGGTGGTGGCGGTGGTGGTGGTGTTGATGTTGGGGGGGGGGGGGGGGGGTTGAATATTTTTCTTAATATATTATCCTTCAGTTATTCTGTTTGTGTAAAATACAAAATAGTCATAAAATCGAACGTATAAAAACAACATGAACGAGTCATTTATTCATTTAATCCGTCAAAACTGCCTACATAGGCCTATTATTGTTTTAGTTTTAACTAAGTTCTCAGTATCAAAATCAAGAGTAGGACAAACTAGAAATTCTACAAGCAAATCTTTTACTTTTTTGTTTGACGGTACTCATGTAACATCGCCTTTACTTTTTAGCAGGGAATGGCTTTAAATCCACATTAAAACAGGATGATTGCTTAAAATAAAAAGTCTACACCAAGGTCGGGACTCCATTACCTTATTGCATAACCCCATTAATACCTATTATTGAGTACCTTGGACGCCGTATAATTTATCTAAGAATGAAACACTGATGACCTCATTTATATGAGGCCCCAATGAACAGAATAAATAGTTCCAATTTCACATGAGACATAAACCATTCAGACAGGAGCCAAAAAATTCCAGAAAATTAACTCTTTTGGATCCCGTTTTGTTGACATCCGACTAAAACCTTGAATATTAAGGCAGTAGACCCGTAATAGTTCCGCAACGTTTCGGTAGTAATGAACGTAAACAGTGTTAACGGAGGTTTCCTAATGATTTTCATTAGGAAACCTCGGTTAACATTGTGAAAGTTCATCAGTTCCGAAATGTTGCAGAACTATTACGGGTCCACTACCTTAAGAAGGTAGGTGTTTTACACTTTTTCAAGGATAAACCAGTTTCCATAAATGTGTCATAAATATCCACGAACAAGAAAACATTCAACTCTAGTTAATATGTCTGGATAGAAAGACGCACCTATTATTGAATCATCACATATCTAATGGAAACCCTAGTAGCAACGAATTTCCGAAATTGTAAGATGTCATACGAAATTACATATTATAGCGAACATAGAGCCTTCTTGTAAATTGGACATGTAAAAGAACTTAGCTTTGATTTGATGTTGAAATACAGCTTCTTTTCGTTGATTTTTTTATGATTATGTTGGGGTTTTTTTTGTTTAGTTTTTCTGTTGTTGTTTTTCTCTCTCTTTTCTCTGTTGTTTTATCTTTTACTCCTAAATTGCAACAAACAAATAAGCATAGATTTCCAGGGGACAACTGTTCAGCAGGGAGGACCTGTAAAATCAAGGCTTTCATAGGTACTTCAGGCTGGCGGTAAAATGTCGTTTCTGTCAAACCCTGTTATCATTAATGTTGGTGTCCTTTAGCCAACGTTATCTCTATTCGTTTTCCAGTTATCTAATTTCTTGGCTAAATATTAAATATTATTCATAAATGCCAATCTCGTTTAGAAGTGAATAGGTCTCAAGTTTAATACTGAATTTGTTTTCCTTTGGGAAAGTGGAGTGGTTCTTGGTTTATGCATTTTATTGTGAAGTCGATTGTGATACAGTTGATAATATCGTGAAATTGACAAGGTGAAGGGTTTTGGAATTGTTTTGAATGAAATTGAATGAGTGTGTGGAGTGATTATTGAGTGAATTTAATGGGAGGTTCCCAATGAACAAAGTTAGCGATATTTATTACCCCTTTTTAATGAAATATGCACTCAAGTTCTATAGATAGCTTCCTATTTGGTTAACAAGAGGACCATGATGGTCCTAGATCGCTCGTCTGAGTCTATTTGACCCCTGGGAAATCAAATCCTTTAAATAGGCAGATGTCATAAAGAAGACAATTTCAACACTAAACCAAATTTCAAGAAGTTTGGGCAAAAATTGTTGCCTCTTGAGTTATAAGAAGAAAATTATCATTAAGGCCCCTTTTCCTGTGATATAGCATGGATCCTTTCCATTTTCAAAAGGGTTTATTTTTGTGACTTGACCAACATTCTGACCAAGTTTCATGAAGTTTCGGCCATAATTGTGGCTTCAAGAGCTTTAACAAGATAATTGTCGTTAAGGCCCTTTTTCCTGTGATATGACATGGATCCTTCCCATTCTCCATAGGGTTCATCCTTGTGACCAGGCCAACATGCTGAAGAAGTTTCATGTAGATTGGGCCATATTTATGGCCTCTAGTGTGTAAACAAGAAAATTGTCATTAAGGCCCCTGTTCCCGTGATATTGGGTTCATCCTTGTGACCTGGCCAACATTCTGACCAAGTTTCATGAAGATTGGGCCATATTTGTGGCCTCTAGAGTGTAAACACTAGGATTGTTGACGCCGGACGACACACGACACACAACGCACGACGGACGACGGACATTCAATGATCACAAAAGCTCACCCTGAGCACGATGCGCTCAGGTAAGCTAAAAACCTATCAGGCGCTTACAATTTGAATTACGTCAGTGAAATCGCGATTTTTTTCTGGCTTAATTTATTTTGCATGAAGTTGTTGATCTTAACTTTCCAGTTAGTTTGGAGCGTTTTTGAATGGTTTGAGTTAGTTTTTGGAATGAATGTATGGAGTGCAGAGCGAGTGATTAAGAATGGTTTTGATCGAGATGAATGTCAATTTCACGAAATCGTTTACTGTAAAAGTTCTTAAAACATAAGCATTATGTAATCAAACTTGGGAAAATTTATTGAATATATATCACGACTTCATTATTTAGTATACAGAGACTTACCATCGAAATATTGGTAATAGACACTTCATTACGTTTAAAAATGACATCCGAAAATGGAGCTTGAAAACGTTACGTGGTTGTATACGTCACTGTCGAATACTTAACAAACTAACGGCAGGAGGTTGTACAGCATTCCGATGTTTCATGAAGTTTTTATAGAGGCTTGCTCCCAAAGTTGAATTATAAAGCAATCGCATGTGGCTCATACACTTGTCACATTTCTTGCATATATTTGCAACCCGGAAAACTAGCGTTTTGCGGTTATGCCTTCAATGCAATGGCAGATATCTCCTTTAAGTGTGCCACTAGGCTAATTAAGAATTTATGACCGGCTTTAAAATGGTTTTTACGTCTTTGCTTTAATTTGTATTGAAGTCACAGGAAATCTTTTAATTTGTCTCTCTTTATGCAAACTAATATACAGACGGGTGCAGCCAATACAGCGGCGTATTTCCGCCATGTCATGCGAATATGCACTTGTCCGGTTCTGTCCGATTTACCTCGTGTTTCATCGACCTATTCATTATACATCGATTAGGATACAAATACAGTTGTACAATTTATAGTGAGGCGTCAAAGATCAGTTTTACATTGAAAATGATAGGCAATAACGGTTTCTCGATACTCACATAAACTTGCGGAACTATACTTACAACTTATACACTTCCCTCTCGATACTACTTTCTGTATAAGTCACCAGTACTCGCGCCGAATTTGTGGACCAAGGATTGAACCAAAATCGAACTGGAAACCTCTTGATCAATAAGCCGCCGCTCTACCTCTCGACCGCAGACGCCACAATTCGGAGCACTAACACACAGCCTAACTATTACAAAATCCAGTTTAAATAAATTAACTCAACATTAACAAAAACACCAGTCTGCAATTAAAGTGCATTTATATGCAGACCATGGAAGTATTAACCGATATTTCGAGGACAGTTTCGGGCCATGACGTAAATGTGATTTCCATCCGGGCCATTAAATTGTCGTCCTTTATCTCTTTAATTCTTTCCTTTAATAGCGCGTCAAGCCCAATCCCCCTCGAAATTGTATTCTTCCGTATTCGTCTCATGGAACGGTGAACTGATATTTCAGCAAACAAGGCTTCCTCCGACCCTTTTCGTGCTGTTAGTATCATATTCCTGCGATGCACACATGTTTGGTAGGCAGTGTAAAATAGGATCAGCCTGCACAGATGTGCAGTCTGATCTTATCCTACGCTATATGCTTTCTTCTTATTTATTTCGGGAAAAAACATAAGCCAGACTTATTGAAATTTCCCAAAAAAAATCAATTTGTTTGAAACCAAATACAAATACAGTGGAATAAGTGTCAATTCGAGAGAAGTAACATCTCTTCGTGCTTTTAGCAGAGGTAAGTAAAGTTCAACAGTATGCACATATGACCCATGAAAGCAAATGATATTTGTACAAGAAATCGTCGGATTTTCCGGATGTTAAGCTAAGTTTATGATCTTTTTTTAAAGCTAAATGAAAAGAGAACTTTTTTTTATATATATCTAATTTAAATCTACGATGATTCATTTTTAAAACATGATTAACTATTTTCATAAATAAATAAATCTACCCTTTCTAAATTCTTTTCGCAAATTTACTCTATCCGAATTGAAAGAAGTTGCAGAAGAAAAATAACGTGGTTTACTTTTAAATTATTTACTATTAATTCTGTCAATTGAGTTTTTAGGATTCTGATTAACTGGGAATTTGGTTATATTACACAATGAAAACAATATTGAGTACGCCGTTATTTTTTAATCGAGTGCTTGTAAGAAGCTCCGTGAGCAATAAGTCGTTTAAACGAGAAATCTTTAAGTCTTCTCTATACTTAGCTAAATACCTCGCTCTCTTCTTCCATACCAGAAATTACAACTATCTCTTTTCTATACTTTTATTGCCGATTGCGACGCATGCTAGATACACAACGATGGAGTGAAACAGGTACAATACAATGCAGTCACAAAAGATCCGCATCATAGCAAGGAACGCGACGTCCAGCCGTAAAAACAGAGAAGATGGCTCTGAAAAAAAAAGCTGTATCCCAGAACAGTTCGGCGCCCTCCTCAGCGGTATGCATGGGACTTCGCATAGTCTATACAAAATAACAGTATATTCTACATAAAATCTTTGGTATTAAATACAATTACACTGAACGTTTATGTATCATTTGACGTGCTCGCTAGAACTGATTTAATCCTGTATTCTCTACCCCTCCACGTCTTACATGTGCATCCTGATTGGTCAGATTATCAAAACAACTTCATAACGATTTATCTTTAGCTGAGGCGTAACAAGAAGATAGCCTTTTTCCGCTATACTGGCGTAACGCGGAAAAAATTTAATTTCTGTTCGATGCTATTTAATTATAAGATATGAATATAGGATTTCTTTTAAATTTCATGGAGATATGAACCTCAAAACGTAATCACACTTATGAATATGAATTATCTCTGTGTAATAATTACAGTGAAACTAGATTTTTAGTTCCACATCCAAATGAAATCAAGAAAAACCCTCTTTAGCTCTTAAATGAAATCTATTATAAATTGTTTTTTGAAACCGACATCAGTTTGATGGCTCAGTGGGAAACAGTTGTAACTACCTCTATGTTTATAGGCAGTTACAACTGTTTCATGCTGAGCCATGAAGTTGGTAAAAAAAATAAGCGGAATGAGTCTTTAGGTCATGAGTTTTAACTCAACCTTCACATTGAATCATTCAAAGGATGATACTGGGAGTGCCGTGTTATTAATTTCTAAGAAAACGATTGTACAATCGATCATTAGTTAATTTACTCTTCCAACTAAAAACCGATTATCGATAGTGATTTGAAACCGATTGCCAAACACTATATTCGTTATACACGTAAAATAAATTGGTTAGACATAAGCATTAGACAAAACAGGCAAATACTATTCATAATTTTTATTCACTCAAAACATAAAAACATAACATCAATTCCAACAATATATACAGTGTAGTAAAAATAACTCATTTTGATTATCAAAATAACCATCCGTAGAAAGATCGAAGTAATTCAAAGCAACAAAGAACAATATATATAACAATCAATAATAGAATATAGACAATACGATTTTATACAGTTCCAGAACAAACACCTACAGTTAAGTACATCGTATTCTATTGCCTCCCTTTAAAAATGATCCAAAAACTAGCACGATCGAATCATTCAATTTCAGTCCAAACTCACTCTATTTGTCATGCCAATTTCATGATGTTTTCAAGTATAACTTGTCGCGCTCTACTTTAATTTGACTCAATTTAATGCCTTTTGGTGTCGTCGATCACTTTTGTTTCTGTTCTGTCAGGTAAATAAATGTAGTCAATAATATGTTTAAGAAGGGTTGATTTTTTTATTTATTTATTTTTTTTAGGGGGGGGGGGTAGATTCTCCATTCTGACTTTCAAAATATATATCTTTATGGATGACAGAAGACAGAACAAGGAAATAATTGTGGATTAAAAAACTGGGGGCGGGAAAATGTCGGAAAATAATGATATTTCTAAGCTTGACTGTTTTTGAAGACAAAAAGGGACATTGATAAAACTTGTCCAACGTTTAAGTTAGACAAGTTTGAAAAAAGGTCTATTCCTGAAACGATTTGCGAACGTTTTGAACATTGCATCTCAGAGTTAGTGTCGTCGACGTGAGAAAGCGTTTTATCTTCTAACTATACAAATATCCGTGTGGTAACATCCCGTATTGTATTTTTAATGAAATCACATATGTATTTTTAGAACAATTTAATGCGGTTATTTTTAGAAACTTGCATTTCCATTAGAAACATCTACTGAAGCAAGGCAAATATATGTTACAAGATAAATATAATACGTACTTAGAGTATTGTATGAAAAAATATCTAACTCGGTTGTGGGAATTGATAATTGTCTCGGCGGAGCCTCGACAATGATCAATTCTCTCAATCTCGTTAGATATTTTTTCTCACAAAAAACACGAAGTACGTATTATATATTTATTTTTTGTGTTGTCTCTGATGTTATCAAAGACATTTTCTTTGAGACATGGAATATCCGTACATCTACTTTACAGCCAAGCATTAGCACCCGTTAGCACCCGTATGCGATGCTTTTTTTCCGATGCGAAGAAAACTGACCTTGTTATTGATAAGAGCATTATTTTCTATGGTGGCATATTTCTGCCACGAGATACGAGATAACAGTATCGTGATAGTAATAGAAGTATCATGATAAAATAAAGTTTACAGGAAATTTTATCTTGACCATAATTATTTTCTTGAAAAAATTATTTTGATATTAATATCTGCTATCTCACTTTTTTGTCGATAAAGTCCCACTACTGACACGTGAAATAGTAATTGTGATAGAAATTCCGACTTCTCTAATTATAAACCCATTCGGATCACTTTGTTTTGCTGTATGTAAATACTGAAAACACTCTAAGTCGAATGATAGAAATGAAATAAATCCGAAAGCCTCTATCTAAATATAGTCACAGCGATTGTCAGTTTTTAGTTAACGATTGTTTTATCTTGATGTCAGCAGTGGGCATAATAGAAGAAAAACTCAAGATACAAGGTGAAAATATCACAATAGAATTATCTAGAAAATTACGACATACGAGATAAAATATCCTGGAAACTTTATCGTACCATGATATTGTTTAAATTATCATGATACTGCTATCTAGTATCTCGTGGCAGTAATATGCCACCATAATTGTCGAATTATTTCAAGACTTAACAACATAATGCACTTTTAAACTAGAAATTGAATGGAAAGGGTTTATTTGTTTGCTGTTCCTTGAACTAAATCGAGCAATGTTATTTTTTTTCGAGGAGCGAAGGTCGTTAAATGCCGGAAGTAAACGAAATTTTCAGTAGGAGAATCAGTTATTCGACATTCAAATTGATTTAGCTAATAAAATGTCAAGAAAGACATTTCCTTGACCTAAATGACAGAGTTATTTTTCCTCGAGATTTGTTATAACGACTTCATTATATGGTAAAGGTATAGGTGTATTTTCAAAACTGAGCTCTGACCTAGGCGTTCAGTCCATTGCCATTGGTTTATGAGTAAACCTTCAGACCTAAGACAAGCACTAAGTTTCATTTGAAAGTTAATTTGTATTTTTGTTATGTCTGTTTTATCTATTTTGAAAGAATTGCATGGAAATTAAACCGTTAAAAGTGGATTTCACGGCTCACCGCTCAAAATCTACCTATAGTGATTATCTCGTGTTTTGTTTTCTTATATTTTTGTATTGCTTACAGATAATAACATATAAAAATTGTCGACGTGAATTGTTTGGAATGATTTCGGGATCAAAATGAACGAGTTTGAGGGGGACAGTTTTCACGGAAGGGAGGTAGTACAATATCGCTTATTTCGTCAAATTTGACGAAATAAGCGATATTTTTTACTTCTCTTCAAGTATCTACGTATTTTTTTCTATTTGTGTGTCTTTACTGTCTAATTACACGCTAAAATTAAACACGAGCCAATGGTGAGATGATTTGATCGATTTCAATGATTTGTTGATCGTTTTGAACAACTTCGAAGTGTTTTTGACGACTTCGGAACGTTTTTTGAACGGTGTGAATGAGTGTTTGGAATAAATGAAAGTATGAATGGAACAGTGAGTGAATGATTTAGAAGTATTCTGATGGGAATGAACGCCAATTTCACAATGTTCTTTACTGTAGTTTTCTGAACATCGGTAATCGAATTCTTGCTTTAATGCGAAATTATTTTTCTCTATTACAACTTCTTAGAATTTGATTCGGACAAGTTGACAATTTCGCTATCTGGTAATGGGTAAAATGCGAATCAATACTACAAGCTTTCCCAATAGAGCTTTACATTAACCAATTATTCTTTATATATAGCTAAATGGATATGGCAGTGCTTTAGGCAATTCCCCAGACATTTCCTTATTAAGGTAGATGAACTGTAGAACAAATAATACACGGTTAACACAAATAAACAAACAAATTTGCCACACGCGGATGAAAAAAAGCTTAGTTGCATGATGCAACTTGGCATGTAAAAGAAGCTAATTTGAACAAGAAGTAACTTTCACACAATGCATATAGAGTTATTCCCCTTGATAGTATGCTCCTTTTTATAGTGCATAAAGAGTAGTTCATGTTATTGAATCCGTGCAGTCTAAAGTAGGCAAATGTCGTCACTTAAAGAAAAAGCATGGTATATTTAAGAAACTATTTTAAGCTAATGAAAAAAAATGTTTTCGACAAAGTGTAAAGCCAAGCTTAAAACACACAATGTTGTTATTTCAAAGAGAAACATTAAATGACATATGGGCATAAGTGTGATATTTTACAACAATTTGACATGTGCGAGAGTTCCAAATATTGAGAGGCCTAGACTGTCATATAGTGCAACTAGAAGATTGTCTGTCTATAGATCATACTTTGAGATATCATCTATCAAAATGGCACAAAATGAATAATCTGGAAAGACTGTGCGGTTGCACTGATGGCCAGAGTCTTTCCTTAGCGCATATTTGAAATTGTTGGAAGTGCCATGCACAGGTTCGTGTAATTTAAGTGTTTAGAAAAATATTGTGTAAACCCAACTCTAATTACAGGATTTCCCGACGGAAAGATTAACGAAAACCTTTGGTAATTAAAATTGGTAACGTGTTGTTCCAAATCATGTTCTTTGGATGCGCGGGTTTTCTCTCAGCTATACACGTTTAATAGCTAGCGATTACGCAAAGCCATGTTTTATCTATTCTGTAGGATACCAAACGACCGTAACAATAACTTATTCAAGCTGTATCTACGACGTTAAGGTAGTGGACCCGTAATAGTTCCGCAACGTTTTTGGAGTAATGAACTTTAACAGTGTTAACCGAGGTTTTCTAATGACTTTCATTAGGAAACCTCGGTTAACATTGTGAAAGAATATGTGGTCCGAAATGTTAAGGAACTTTTTATGGGTTCACTACCTTAAAATCGCCGATTAACGATTCCTCTTCCCAGGCTAGGGATAGCCTATCGTCATTTGATTGCCGTTCTGTTGGCTTCGTTATTGGATAATCAATAGCTAAAACCCTTGTAAAAAGAGGCCCTAGATAGCGTTTTCTCATTATATGGTCTAATTTAACACACAGACTATATCGCCTTTTATTAGACGACAACAGTTCTGACCAAATGAAGTTGAGAGAATATGGAGACTGATGATATTTTTTCCTACCCTCGTTCAGGGTAAAAACGTATCTTTTTAAGGGTACCTGGCTTGCATGTACACCAACGTGCAAAGCGAGGAACCATTTAAGATTGATTGAATGATTGAATGGAGTTTAACGGCGCTTTCAACATTCTTTCAGTTTTTCGCGGCGGCTGGAGCACTTAACAATGGTTTCCTGGTATTTCTCTCATCAATACAACCACCACATCCTTTCCTAGCCTCAAGCTGCTATCTCACATAGGTCTACCCATTGGTGAGAGACTAATAGTCGGAAAAAACGAGTGCCTCCGTCGGGGATCGAACCCGGGACCTCTAGTTTGACAGTCCGACGCGCTACCAACTGCGCCATGGCGGCAGCGGAATCATTTTAGAAAGTTTGAACTCCGTTTTTTAGTGAACACAAGGCTGGTTAGCGTTTTCCCAAGCAGCTTCCCTCAAACACAACCTTCTTAGCCTACAGCCTAGACAATGGTAAATCATAGAGAAACCCCCATATGAGACGCAATCTTATTACTCGCGCGTTCTAAGGTTTTCTTCAACTTAAAAAAAATCTTATTAATTTCAAAATTGAGTTTTCAGTTCTTGTTACATTGCCTACCGCTTTTTATTTTTTTTTATGAAATTGCACTTAGTAGTATTCTGAAGAAAAATATCAAAACTAATGATTATGCTTAGGGAAACAAATCTCATCTTAAAAATGCACTTGAACAAACCTCGAAGTGATATTGTTTCATACAGTTATTGTTAGATGTTAGTTTTCTTGTTTAGCGCAAAGGAAACAATATAACGATGCACGAACGCAACAGTTATTCCGTCTTATAACAAATATCAAAAGTTATTTTCAATTATTTTAGATATGGCAGGGCGGAGCTTTAAAACGAAAACATGCCGTTTCCAGATTGGTGTTAATAAAATTTTAAACAGAGATAAATCTGGTACGACACCACAATTCGAATGGCCGGACAAAAGAAATGACAATGTATTTGTTTTTCAAAGGAAACAACAAGGCTTATGCTACAAAAATATGTACAAAAAAAATGTACACACAAAATACATCATTGATATTTTGAACAACCAAAATTGAAGCCTGACGCTCGATCTTGAATGGTGCAGGGTGAAAACAATCGAAAATTGACATAATTACCGCTAAGATTATTGATTCTGCTTTCCGAGCAAGGGTAATGATAAGAGGCGGTATTGCCATTTTAAAATCTTTATTTCTCATTCAAACCCTATGTTGTGGGTACTCATTAGAATCGTCTCATTGAGACGATTCAAATGACTACCCACAATAAAGGATTTGAAATTGAAATCCAAAGTACCCCATATATCTGTAGCTCTGTTTCCGAGGCATCAATAAAATTGACACTTTTGAGCATATATTCAGATCTTTTCTATTCTTAGTTACTTATTGGTTTATGGACATGGTACTCACTAAAGCAGATCGACTAGAATATCAAATGTTGTAAGGTTATTTAAAAATAAATAAGAGGACGAAGCAAGAAACGTTAAGAGGCGCCTTAAAAGGTGTTAATACACGATGATTAAACTGGAGTTACTATATCTTTGTCGCTTGCCCACATTTGTTTAAACCTATTCATTTTACATCGATTGGGAAACAAATCCTTACAACTTAGATTAATCCCTCTCGATTCAGCTTCCTGTAAAAACTTCACCAGTACTCGCGCCGAATGTGTAGGCCAATGAAAGAACCAAGATCGATAGCCGCTCCCGGGATTCGAACTCGGGACCTTTGGGTCTACCTCTAGACCACGGACTCCACAAAAATGGAATACAAAAATAGAAACCACCATACGGCAGGGAAGGGTACAATTAGCATCCACCACGAATATTAGCATATTCTTGTAAATTTAAATATGCTAATATTTATGGCTGCTACACACAGAAAAGACTCGACCCCAAGGCTAATAAAGAAAAGTGCCGGGGCGACAGATAGAGGCGGGGAGGGTATTCTTGATTTCAATAAAAAATATTTCAAAAGTCTTGCACAAATCCATATAATGCGGGTAGTCATTTGGTTCGTCATGACGATACGATTCAAATGAATACCTGCAACATAGGATTCAAATGAAAAATAAAGATTTGAGACTGAAAATATCCCTATTTAACTGTAGCTCTAAATTGCATTAAATTCAAAGTACTGGATACACTGATTTAATTCAGTATTTAAAAGAAAATAAAACATTCAAGATCGACTGGTTAAAAAAGGAAAAACATTCGGTTTAAATCAAGATCAGAATTCGCATGATGTGCAGGATGATTTTGTGTATACAGTTAAAAACATCGTGAAATTTACACTAATATCCATCAAAATTATTGAAAATCACTCACTCAGCGCTCCATTCATTCATTGCAAACACTCACCTAAATCGATCAAAAACGCTCAGAAATCATTAGAAAACATTTCAGAATCGTTGAGTACAATCAACTTTTGATTCAATTCTATCAATATATTCTACGATTTTATTGGCTGGTGTTAATTTTAAAGTTTCTGATTGGGCAACGAAGGCCAGAAACAGAAAAATGCGTATAATTTATTACATGGAGGTAATAGATATCGCAAATTTTGTTCGTTTTGAACAAAATTAGCGACATTGTATTACATCTCTTTTATTTCGTTCAAAACTCGCTCCACACACTCATTCAATTTCATTCCAAGAGCATTCCAAAATCATTCACCTTGTCAATGACACGATGTTGCTAACTGTACCTCCTTTAAAACCAGGAATATTTTTGTTTCAGTTTGGCAAGGATTAAAGCACAATAAAGGGTCTTTAATTAAATAACTATAGTAACAACTTTATAAATATACTACACCAGAAGTCGGTTTACACGAGATCTTCTTGAAAGCCTTTCGAAAGTCCTTATTAAAAAACGTGTATATAATCGGATTGCACGTAGAATTGAAATAGCCCAACCACGTGACAACTTGCAGTAATATCGGATGAAAATAGTCCGGGTTCACAAATCCCCTCATCACGGCGATGATGAAAAACGGGAGCCAGCAAACCACGAAACAACCCATCACAATACCAAGTGTCTTAGCCGCCCTTCGTTCTTGAGACATCGCTATTCGTTTTCTCTTACGTGAATTACGTCGACGAAACGTAGATGATTTCAGTTTACGCTTGACCTTCGTTCTGGCACTAGGTTCGTCACTTTCTTCATCATTTGCTTCGTCAGTCTCGC
The DNA here is from genome assembly GCA_948146395.1 of Fragum whitleyi. Lineage (NCBI taxonomy): Eukaryota > Metazoa > Mollusca > Bivalvia > Cardiida > Cardiidae > Fragum > Fragum whitleyi. The sequence goes on from OX411555.1 coordinate 37,825,976, forward strand.
ACGCAGCTGGGTTATCTGATGTTAACATTTCATCAACCTCATCTAGCTTGGCAATACTAGCTAAATGTTCGGCTTGCGCTGCGGCAAGTTCGTGAATCACTTCAGTTTGTAAACTGCTGTGCCGACCAGCGGACAGCCTGTGAGATCGTAAAGCACTATACCTTCTACTACCACCACTCATAATACTATAGCTCCGTCCACTATCGGTCGAGGTGCTCATACTTCGACTACCACTACTTAGAATACTATAACTTCGACTACCTTCTGTCGAAGTACTGTGACTTCTACTGCTGCATGTCCCGGAACTAAAGCTCCTTCCACTACTGTCCGAGAAAGACGTTGTATTTGAGGAATCAGATGAGAAGAGCACTGAACTAAAGCTTGATTCAGTTACAGTCGATAAATTACGCTGGTTACGTTCTCGTATTTTATAAATGGCAAGAATCTCAGGTTCGATGCTTTCCCGTCTGTAGTCCAGACTTTTGTCTATGTACTGCGACTGTGTGTCGGCGGTAGGAGCGCATGTTTCCTCGTTCGATGTTTGGGTCTCGTTATCGGTGTACTCTTTTCTGCTAATACTGCATGGCCAGCATATGATACACTTTGAGCATGGACTTGGTCCTCGGACGACAGTATGACCCACAAAGTGTCTACAACCGGGAGTTCTCCGCCATACATGCTTCCTTTGGCAAGTTGCTCGGTAAATATTGATATAAAAATATAACATGATGATTAATGGTAGGTAGAATGAGCCTATTGTTGAAAACAGCGTGTACCCAAGATTATGGCTTACTTGACAGACACCTACACTGATAAAATCCGGCATGTCCCTCCATCCCCAGAACCGAGGTAAAGCAATAAACAACGAATAAAGCCACACAAATGCAATTACGAGCATGGCACGGCCAAACGTCCTTTTCCGAGAGTACCTCATAGGCTGAACAATAGCATTACACCGATCATAGCCAATAGCGCAGAGATTTACAATACTAGCGGTACAGCAGATCACGTCCATGGATACCCAAAAGTCACACATGAGACGGCCCAAGCCCCATTTTCCAGTTAATCCATACGAAATCGCTAACGGACTAACTACTAGACCAACGAGACAGTCACTTACGGCTAGATTTATGATGAAAATATTCCCAACCTTTCGTAGTTTCTTTTCTTTTGCCACGGCTACCATAACAAGTATATTTCCGACTATAGTAGTCATCGTGATAATGATTCCAAAAATGTCAAAAACATAGTACAGAAAATACCGCTCTACTTCCAAGTTAGTGCCGTTTACAATGTTTCCGGTGCCATTATGGTCAACTAAAGAATAATTAGGCTCCAACAATGATAGACCTTCTGGAGGAGCAAAATCAAATTCTTGTGTGTATTCCATTTTCGGAAAGACAAAATTATTAGATATCCTTTTTTGATTTGATAACTTGAAAATGAAAACTGAATATAACTGTTTCACAATCCTTGAAAGTAACTGACAGATTTAAAATAAAAGTTTTTCCCTGTCTTTTACCGCTTAAAAGCACACTAGAAACTCGACATTTTCGTTTGCATAAGCATTTAACAGAGAGTGATAGGTTCGGTAGGGAACAATGTTTAAAGCTAAATTCCAGAAACGTCGTCATGCTATCAGTTCGAATATTTATTCCATTTTATGGTATTAATTCTGTATCACTTTCAAATGTTTTTTTAACAATAACAAAAACGATAGAAACATTCCTGCTGATCCAACATTTCTCTGAACAAAGTAGTCCCGACAGGAAATAAAGCTAACTCTCCTCGATGAATTGATCGTTATTCACGCTGTAAGTCGATATAGCTGTCTTGTTATTGATGTCTTTACGATGCAAGCTTCTGAGAAGAACTGTCGCGAAAAACAGATCGGTCTGGAGTAAAATACAAGTTCCATTCACCCACTTTTCTCACGAAAAACACTCCCACGTATTGGTGACGTAACGACCACGTGATCTGTCTCAGATGAAACTTATTTATGAATGGGATTGAGAGGCCATAAAGGAAGCGATCGATAGTAATGCCTCGTTAAATAGTGACAGCGTGAAAACAGAGTAAACAAGATTTCTTCCCGCTGTGTGTCCATTACAAGCGTACATTTCACTTAAGAAGACACTTACAGACAGTAAGAAGCTCGTATTTCACAGGATACATCTATATTTGAAACTATAAAGGTTTGTAAATGGCTTCATTTTAGTCTTTTTTCTCTCGTAGACATTGCCAAAACTTATGCAGGCGAGTAAGTCGATAGAATTTGAAGAAAATTTTAATTGTATTCGATTATCAAAGATCTAACATAGATTCGATTGATTCTATGTATTCCAGGTAAAATTGGGTTCGAGCAATTCTTCAATTAAAACAATGTTTTCTCAATGTAAACTTATCAATTCTTTTTTTGTAGACAAGTTCGTGTTAATTGTCCAGGGACAAGTTGAAAAAAAATCCGTTTTCCACACCCCAGATGTGGCTCGTGTCGCAATGACTATTGTCAATTGTCGGATAACAGCTGGATGAGGCAAGTGTAAATTCACTTTCCGAGGATTAATTGCTAAACGCGTTACAGGCAAACTTATCGGTAACGCGTTTGACTATAAAATCTTTCACAGTAAGGTCGTGAGTTTAATCTTTGGTTCGGTCATTGTGACAGGCGTCATTTTTCTCCAACCAACATTTGAAATGTAAGAAGCGCACCGATTTAGGATGAGCAGCCGTTGGCTCTGAAGAATTACTGTGGTTTTGCTGGTTTAAAAGACGCCAAAAAGCTATGGACAGGTGCGTCAGCCATCGCGATGTAATGCGATACTGTTGAAAGTAGTGTTTAGCCCATACAAACAAACGAGTTTTTGTAACTAGTAATTCTTTTGATTTTCGCTCTCAATCAAAACCATTCTAAATCGGTCAATCAGCGCTCCATTCATGCATTCCAAAAAAACTCACTCAAACCATTCAAAAAAGCTTCAAATTCAGTTAAAAGATTAGATCAACAACTACATTTAGAATAAGAATAGCTAGTAAAAATATCGCGAATTCACCGACATAATTGAAATCATAAACGTCTGATTGGTTCTTGGTAAAAATCTTTCTTTTTTTTTGAACTTGTATTCAAGTTTTATGAATGAGAGGTAATAAAAGCGCTCTTTTTTGTTCATCCTGAACAAAAATAGCGATATTGGATTACCTCCCTTTAATTTCAGACAAAACTCAGTCATCGCACTCATTCAATTTCATTTCAAAATCTTTCTAAAATCATTCACCTTGTCAATTACACGATGTTTCTAACTGTATCAAATTTTACGATGTGCAAATGCCTTTTTTCTGTTTTGCTTTGTTTTAGAGATTAAATTGGAAGCCCGACAATACTTTCGTATGAAACAGTTTCTTATTATCATAAAGTGTGATTATGTGATCATATTTAAACTTAATAATTAATTGAAACCAACTCAAAAGAAAGTAATTTATTCACATCGCGGCGTATGATGCACTTGTCTATTGTTTTATTTCGTCTCTTACACCCGCGCTATTACAATATTTCTTCCAAGCCAACAGCTGAAACCAACTTCTAAATGACCACGTTGAGTTTGCCGCATTTTAACATATGTGTAGTCATTTAATGATATATCTTTTATTTCTATATGAAAGGTAGTTTAATTTGCGTAGTCTACAATTGGAATACGTTCGAATTTTGTCCTTGATGTCTGTAGCAAACGATAAAACACAAGAAAGTCACAAAAATTCACATTTTCGTGGAATTTCAAAATTTCGGCATAAGAAATACTCGGAAATTAATTCTATAAACTACAAGCTTCGATGGCTATTCCTTGTCAGATATAAAATTGATGAATAAAATAACATTATGACTGTTTTGTTTCTCAAACAAGCATAAAATATTCAAATTACCCCCACCCACCAAAGTTAATGTTGAAATCATGGGTACCCTCCGATTCCCTTCAAATTCTTTGCCAGGGGTCTTCGATCCCCGGCCGCGGCACTTATCCTTTCCGACATTTGTCTTCCACAAATGGATAGATAATCGTAAACCTATGTGGAATAGCAACTGGAGGCTTGGAAAGGGATGTGGTGGTAGTGCTGGTGTAAGAAATACCAGGAATCCATCGTTAGGTGCTCCAGTCGTCGCGATATAACTGGAAGATTGTTGAAAGCGACAAAAAAACCCATTTCAAATCAAATCAAATCAATTTCTTTGCTTTCCTCACAATTTCTGGTCGATAATATTGAAGAGTCTTACCTAATGATCTGTCTAATACAATCCGACTATACTACTCAAAAGTTCTTAGCGGCCACCTTACATTTTTCATTTTTTCACACATTTCCCGCTTTTATTTTGAAATGCGAATTTTGCATTTCGAAAGAGTGGCCATTTGTCAGCATCCAGTCAAATTACTGTGCTAAATTATGCACCAGGGTATCCTATAGACGGATTCAAACGCCTGTACCCTCATATTAAAAAGTAACAAAAATGGCAAATTTTAGAGAAAGTTGAATTTTTCGACACATGAAAAACGCAAATCCCATCAATATTTTTAACTGATACCAGTTGTAAATCGCTAATGGAGTTCTAAACATTAGAATAAGTACCACAATTATCTACTCATTCCTTATCCTAACAAGAAAAGTTAAAAATACCCCACCCACCAATGTTAACTTTGAAATCGAGGGTACTCCTACATTCGTTTAATTTAAAAACATTTCTTTTTTATTTTTTTGCTGCTTTTTATCTCATTGACTTCTTAAATGGTTTAGCTACATTATTCAAGTGAAAACCGATTTTAACCATACGCCATTTATAATATATGACCAAAATAGCAAGTGGCCGCTTAGGAGTTTTGATGAGTATATTTCCAATTTCAGATACCAAAGAAAACATTTTTGTTTTTTCAGTCGTGTAGAAGTGCGTTTCAGTGAACTTATCATACACCCGTTGGTTTGGGGCAAATAAGGCATGTAACTAGACCTTTTTCAAATGTCAGATGAAAGTTGACCGAGCAAGGAATCAAACGCACGACAATATTGTGACAGATATTAAAGCCCATTACTTAACCGACTTTGTTGATGCTGTTGTTTTTGTTGTTGTTGTTTCTAGCAATAGAAGCTAGGATTAGAAAAGGGACTTAATAAGAATAAGTTAGCAAATTGTCCAAAGATACGCCAGCCAACTGTTGGATGTCGACCTTGGGAAGGGATTTCAGTTGATGTATAAGAATCAATAAATGTCCCAACTCACAATGATTAGTTTTGGCACTTGTGATTGTTCTAGTGTTCGTATACTTTTGACAACCTTGATTATTGTACGGACAGATATTTGAAAATCAAAGTGCTGTCAGCACTGTAAATCGTACATCATTGAGAGGCTGGGATAGTGCAATAGTTCGCCAATCAAAAGGGCTCAAATTTGGACAATAAGAGTTGGTAAAATCTTTAAATTTGTGAGTTTTTTGTCTTAACAATCCATCTTTTCGAGGACATCGCCAGCTCGTCCAACCTCGTGGGTCCGATTTTGAAAGTTTGCTGATTCGATAGCCCTCTGCTAGTCTAAATTATTTCTTAGCAGATTTTTACGTTGTTATAATGAGCACGCGCCAAGCTAAAAGCTTGTGTGTTAATATTATTCCTCTCTCTATAGAGTTTAAAAGCCTGTTTTGCAACAAACATTTTTCATTAAACTATTTACAATTTTGATTACCAACATGTTTGTATTTCAAGCATTGGGTTTTCCCAAATACTGTAAATGCATTTTCCCTCAAGAAACACGTGAAATCGCCAACTATGCTATTTATATCTTTGGTTTCTGACCAATCGATTAAATCTAGCAGCACTCTATGATTATTCATGAGTTGTTCTAAAAAAAGATCGCTCTTACTGCTACAGTTGTACAATTTATAGTGAGGCGTCAAAGATCAATTTTACATTAGTGAAAATCAAATGGCAGCCCGGGAGTCGCGTTAGATGATGTAATAATCTAAAATTGACTGTAATATGCATGCGCAGAAAGGGCATTCATGTGAACGGAGTTACCCACTGGTGGTAGAAAACAAACTTCACATTTACCGCTACAATAATTAATTAACCATGAAATATCGTTATTCCATTAAGAAATGTGATAAACTCGTGCAAAATACTTTATAAAATAAGAAAAAAGTATTTGCCTTTTAAAGTTAAAGAGAATATTTGTTTTGTGTAATCGAATTGTTGTGCACTATTATCGACGCCATTTTGGAACTCAAGAAACACCAGCCTGACCCAGGATCAGAAGCGTCGAGGTTGAAAGGTTAAAATGACATCCCTAGTGTCGAAACCGAGGTCGTTCTGATGGAAACCCGGTTAACTCAGGTCGAAATCGAGTCCGATATGAACTTACCCATTGAAAATGATAGGCAATAACGGTTTCTCGAAACTCACAAAAAGTTGCGGAACTATATCCTATATCAGTTTATCGTATGTTTTTGTCAGTTTTTTTGTTGTTGAATAATTTTTCTTCATACTCAAATTTGAATTTAATGAAAATAGGATTGGAGCGTGATCAGAGTGCTCATTGAAATCAAATATTTCAAAATTACAAAATTATTTCTACTTGTTAACACATGCGAAAAAAAGTAAACTTCCCACGCTCCCTGTTTGAGTGCAGACGACTATTGACTAATAACAAACAAGTTAATTGACACATTTCGAGCAGACGATGTCCATGTGAATTTACACGTGGTCTGAATTTACGCGTGGGTTTTGACCGCGTGATAATCATAACAGAATTTGATTGGTTGTCAGCCCTACAACTGGTAAATGACCGTTCGAGAAAGTTCAGAGCAGTAATATTGTAAGTGCTAAAAATTAATTATACAGTTAACCTATTGTACGTTTCAACTCCTTTACTCAACCGAAAATCTTGTTATAAACACTGAAAATACTAACTGGTAATTACTAAAAGCGAAATTACATCAAATTTTGTATTAGCCTCTTCTCTATTTGTCGAAAAGTAAATAAGGTATAAACAAAGTTTGTAGATTGTGACTGAAAAGGCCGTTTCTTCGGTGTTTGAAAACACATAATTTGGTTTGAACACATTGCTCAGAAGATAATGGTAAAAATGTACTGGGTCAAACAGACTGGATTTCTGAAAAACGGTAGATATAAATCTACTGCTTCGCAGTACGATTTAAAAATATGCTCCCGACAATAGTCAAGTCTGCAAAACAACTGCTAGCGTTACAGTAAGGGTAATAGTTACAGTTCTTGTGCACTTCTCCTTGATGATATCTATTACTTCATGAAATTTTATGTTATAGGTATTATACTTTCTGATATGTGTTCTAGGCAAAATCTAAGTATGAACATCAGTAAAGAGCAATAAATAAGCTAGGTAGGGTAGCGGTTATTGAGCACTTCAACTTGATGATATCTATCTACTCAAAAGATTTCATGGTCCTTGCTATCATACTTTCAAAGATATTTTCCGGACATTTTCAAGTATGAGAAACAACATAGAGTAATGATTAAAAAAAAAAGGCTAGTTAATGTAAATGTTCTTGTACACTGCACTTCCAATTGGTGATATTTCTTTAATGCTTTTGGGTGGTTTATCGAGAAATAATTGTAGATTATCACTTGATAATCTCACCGCAAAAGCAGTGAAATAATTAAAAACTTTTACCCTGCTTTTCTGCATTTCATCTTATTTGACGTCATCTATGCCAGGCGAAATAAGTGACGTCACAATGAACGTTGCAAAGCAATCACGCGCAAAAGACGCGATTTACGAAAATATGTCCTAGAAATGTCACATTTTGTCTCAATTTTGCATTACAGAAACAGAATAATCGTTTGTTTTTCTTGTAAGATCGATTAATATTTCATTGAGTGAACAAAAAAAGCTATATTTTCACTCGTGGCTCTGCCACTCGTGAAAATATAGCTTTTGTTGTTCAGTCAATGAAATATAAATCGATCTTACACTGAATCAAAAGATTATCCTCTATTAATCCACCCAAACAGTTTCATGATTATAGCTATGTTACGGACAAAATAAAAGTTTAAAAACCACAAAGGGCAATAATGTATCTAGGTAGAGTACCGTACTTTGACTTCAGGATACAGAGTTATGCCATGGACAAAAAATGAATAGAACGATGCTCGCCCGCCAGCCTGGACCCCCGGACGCCACTTTTTTATGGGCGTATAAAAATGAATTCGTCGCTAATATTGTTAATATTAGACCAAATAATGATGAATATTCAAATCCATATTGTTTAAGCAAAGCATGGCCTTAGACAAATTGGTTAAGAAGCACCTTATATAATAGGAAACAGACTGCCTTCGGGTAGGAACGAATTTATCTACGAAAATGTCGATTCTTCCTTATTATGTTGATGGGACACGGAATTGAAATAGCCTGTGGGTATTAATTCGTCTTACGGAGACGACTTTTTATAGAAATACCACTTTGGTGTTTGTGTTCTCAAAATGTCATGTCTGTTGTATTTATATAACGTGATGAATGGCAGATCGTTATTGACGCTACATGACCCCTGACATGTCGAATCAGCTTATTTGCTAGAAGATCTTCGAAGGTCTAAAAAACATACTGTCAACAGTGCCCATATACATGTCACACAAGACTGAAAGACAGGCAGACAGGCTGGGGCTCGAACCAGGGACCCTTCGCTTACAAGGCGAGTAATCTTTCGACTCAGCTACCCGGATGCCTACACGCAATCTCTCATAAATGAGAGCGGGTTCAAGCCGCGACATTCACTCTTTTGCACTGGTAATTCCTCTTCGAGTTTCAGAACCCCATCAGAGTTTTTACATCAATAAATGCACCTATTGTATATCAGTGACTCTGCCATGTAATTCTACAATAGAACAAGAGGCCCAAGAGGGCTCCACTGGCTTTAAAATCTTTAGACTCTTATTAAATAAAGCTTACTTTAAATGAATACATTAACATTCCGAAATCTCCTAAGACATACTTTATAATGATTAAATGGTTCTGGTCCATATTGCACCAAAATACTCAATCACAATGAACCTGCAACCCTTTACCGTTAAGGTTCAGAAGATGTCGTTCAAAGATTTCGGGCTCAAAATAGGCCCAGCCTGCCACGCCCATATTTATGGACCAATCAAAGTTTCTTGAACAATTTAAGTAAATAGTCACCCAAGAAACATTCTGGTAAAGTTTCATTGAAATTGGTTGAGAGGTTCCGGAGGAGATATCGTTCACAGATTTTGACCTAAAAATAAGCCCCGCCCTGCCACACCCAAATCTATGGGCCAATCAAAATTTAGCAAATAATTTTTGAAAAGAGACTCTCAAGGAACATTCTGGTAAACTTTCATTGAAATCAGCCAAGTGGGTCAGGAGAAAATGTCAATCGAAAATTTCAGGCTCAAAATAGGCCCCGCCCTGCCAAGCCCATATTTAAGGACAAATCGAGATTTCTTGAACAATTTTATTAAAGGGTCAACCAAGGAACATTCTGTCAAAGTTTCATTGAAATCGGCCCAGTGGTTCAGGAGGAGATGTCGTTCAAAGATTTCGGACTCAAAATAAGCCCCGCCCTGCCACGCCCATATTTATGGACCAATCAAAATTTCTCGAACAATTTAAGTAAAAGGTCACCCTAGGAACATCCATGCCAAGATTTCAAAGTGAAAAATTGCCACGCCCATATTTGGGGACCAATCAAAATTCTTTGAACAATTTAAGAAGAGGGTCACCAAAGGATCATTTCTACCAAGATTTGTTAAAATCCGCCCATTGGTTTAGGCGGAGAAGATGTTTAAAGAAAAAGTTAACGTACGGACGCACGGACGCACGCACGGACGCACGACGGACACTCCGCCATGACAAAAGCTCGCTGGCCTTTGGCCAGTGGAGCTAACAATACTATTGGGAGATATTGTAAAATTGGGACTGTAGTCTGCGTTTCGGCAGAAAACATTAATATTAATCCGTTCGCTGCCTCCTATATAATATCTCGCGTTAATTTTGGAAAAATCAAAGAGTTCTTATCCTTTTGACTATTTATCTTTAAAGAAAAATTTACCCTCTTTCAAATTTGTATTTACATCTATATCGTGTATCATTTTAATGTTCAATGTAATATTTATACTTGTATAAAGAAATATTTCGAAACTCATTTCTTAGCAGAATGAAGATTACATAAAACAGTTTGCTTACTCTTTTATGGTACCAGACCTTTGTTTTGGAGATGACATTTCACACCAGCCGTCTTCAGCTATACCGCTGTCGCAAATTATATTTTCTGTTCATGACACAGAGAATAATGTGCTAGTGGCTAAGAATACCAATGTTATCTGGTCAAGTTAGTAAGAATGTCATGTTGATGCTTTGTCGACTAATGATAATTTCTCACAGGCCAGACTATATAGCATTGGTATTGATATTCATGACAATGACACATTCTATATGTTTATTATGCAACCATTTTTCAACGTTAAGGTGTTAATAATTTTATTTATCAATCATTTATGCAATAATTTTTCATTGATGCAGTGTTTATATTTTTATTTATCAGTGTATCTTTTATATGCAAATTTATCATGATGAGGCTTTGCCGAGTCATGATAATTTCCCACGGCCGAAATTAGGTTACATTGGCATTGGTATTTAAGACACTTATATACACAGTCAAAAAAGTGTTGCACCCCTAAATTAAAGGTGCATTATAATTGATATAAGAAGATATTATTGCCAAGACTTTTGTACAGTTTAAAATTTGGTAATTTTGTGTGAATGTTGTCATGTTTTCGGGGAGATAACGCATGATTATGTGCCACAACCTGCACGTGAAAATCACGTATCATGACCTCCTCAAAAACATGTATCTTCTTAGTGATTTTCTCATCTTAAATAGATATTGGACATTATCGCCTTTGAAAAAGTATGCCTGGTGCTAGAATATCAGAAGAGGTGAAATGGCAGATTATTGGCCTTCACAGAGCCGGATTATCTTTCAAGGACATAGGAAGGAGAGCCGGGCGCCATTACACTACGATAAGCCGCTTAGTGAGGAAGTTTTGGAAAACTGGTAATGTGAGGAACAGGATACCATCTGGCAGACCTCGAAAAACCACAGCAGGACAAGATAGGGCATTAGTGAGACTCGGACGCCTTCAACCATTTGCCCCGAGCACAATGCTAAAACGACAGTGGTTACCAGGTCTACGGATCATCACCAGACGGTAAGGAATCGACTAAGATCAGCCGGTTTGAAGTCTAGAAGAGTTATTAGACGACCCAAGTTAACAGATAACCATAAAAGATTACGCTTGGCCTGGTGTAGACAGAGGCAGGGATGGAATCTTAGGTCTTGGAAGAGAGTCCATTGGTCCGATGAAAATCGGTTTCTTCTGAATGCCGTGGATGGTCGAGTACGGGTTTGGAGGCTCCCTGGAACAGCATATGCTCCCCGAAACATCATACCAAAAGTACCTTTTGGGGGAGGATCCATAATGGTATGGGGGTGCTTTTCCTTTGATTGTAAGATGGAATTGGTAACTGTTCGGGGTACTTTAACGAGACAACGATACATCCAGGAGGTGTTACAGTCCCATGTTGTGCCCCATTTTGACAACCACACTCGCGCCAGTAGACCAAAACTTATGGACGATAATGCTAGACCTCATCGTTCACGAGCAGTTGTCCAGTTTATGCAGAATAACGCTATTTCCTGTCTTCCATGAGTCCTGACCTGAATCCACTGGAACATGTCTGGGACATTTTCGGGCGTCTGATACAACGAAGGGACCCTCCCCCATGGGATCTTCAAGAGTTGGAAGCTGCATTGCATCAGGAATGGCAGGATTTGCCGATAGAGCGGTTTCGACGTCTAGTGAGGAGTATGAGACGAAGACTGCAAAGTGTCATCCGAGCCGTTGGTGGGAATACGCGCTACTGACTTTAATTGTAAGTCAAATACCCCCATATAAGTTAAGGATTGAAACTTAGTCAATTCAATAGTCAGGTGTTCATGTTTCGAACAAACTTACAACGTTTATAATTTCTCGAATTTTCATGTAATTGTTTACCCAAGTAAAAAAAAAATTCTTTGATTCCCAAAATTGTTTGATTTGGTTCATTAAGTTGCATAAATACTCGTCTGTCTCACATTTAATCAGATTGGTGTTATCTTCGAGTCTAATCTAGTATAATTTCAGTAAAAAGTGGAATAGTGAAAAAAGTCAGGGGGTGCAAAACTTTTTTACTGTGTATATGTTATTCTTTTTATCATGGACTCATTTTCCATTTGATATTTGAGCCTGCGCGTGACATTTCAAACGATTTGACATATGCGTGAGGTGCAAACATAAAGAAGTCCAGGCAGTTAGATGGTGTGATTAGAAGATTGTCTAAGTGTCTGCAAAATCTTTTAAACCTTACCTATTTACAAATTGCAAAGAAAATGCTCTGGTCAGACCGTGCGGATGTACAGACTGGACAGAGTCTTTGCTTTGCGCACGTTTAAAATTGTTGGAAATGTCACGCACATGCTTATTTCTTAAAACTTTGATTAAAAGGTTTTCAAATTTGGTATCATTCTTGTCTGTCACCTTAAAAAAAGAAAGATGTCCTCTTTCCAATTTATAATCATATCATGTTTCATTTCTATGTTCAATGTAACGTGTAACACGGACATGTGTATCTTTCATATCAGTGTCTCCGTTACATGTAACTGTAGAGTAGAACACAACTTGTACTAAGAAATATTACGAAACTCATATTGAAGTCTGCGTCTCATCAAAAACATTTTATATAAATGCAATAGCGCAGTCTGAAATAATTATCTCACGTTTACTTGAGACGTGACACTTCATACTAGCAATCGGTCAGCTTTACCAAAAATAGTTAAGAGCATCGTGAAATTGACATGCTGAATGATATTGGAAGGATCTCAGAATTAATTTGAATGAGTGCGTTGAGTGAGTTATTCAAAAGATTATAATATATTTTATTATAAATATTATTATATAGAAATTAAAGGGATGTAATCCAATATCGCTATTTTTTCCAAGATGAACAAAATTAGCGATAGTTATTACATCCCTTTAATAAAATATACATACATGTCATATAAATAGCTTTTATATCTTCACAAACCCATCATGTCAGTGAAATCGCGTATTTTTTTTTATTTTTTTTATTATTATTATTATTTTTTTTTGTCGATTTTCATTTTAAATCTCGTTTTCGATCTTATCATTTTAGTGGGGTTTGAAAGGTTTGAACGAGTGTTTGGATTAAATAAATTGAGTGCTGAGCCGTGATTTAGAATGTTTTTATCAGAATGTTTGTTAATTTACGATGTGTGTAAATTTTGTTTGAGACAGGTTGAACTGTATAGAGTTTAGAATTGAAATGTTATTAAGCGAACCTTGTCCAGCTTCTATGCTCAAGACTAGGGTAGTATCAGCTTAATCCTAAAGATAACCGAGTGACAGATTCTTTTCTCACGTAAACTTCATTTTCTTTTGGCGTGACTTATTCTAAAAACATAAATTCGTTTAATACCTTCGTAAAAATGGTTATTCTTATTCTAAGAGCTACTATCAAAATTCAAAATTCAAATGGGTTTTTCCAGGTTTGGGGGGTACAGGTTTTAGGGAAATTCGTTTCTATGGCCAGTTGAAGAAGGTAGTGACATTTTGTGTTCATAGACACTTATCAGCTTGATGTTTTTTATTATTTTTTTCTTGAAATTCATATATGAGCGAATTTTTTTTTTGAACACTTATTTTTTTTTTCTTTTAATGTAAATCATTTGACCCATATTTGGGCAAGTCTATCTAGGGTCGTGTTGGTACATGTAGTTTACGAAGCAGCAAAGTTGTGACGAATGCCTTTGTAGATCTCGCTTCGAAAAGATTAACGTCATTTTTTTGCGCGTCCCCTAAATTATAAGCCTATGTGAATTGTTTTTTTTTTTTTATACTTAGTTATGTAAATTTTAATTTGAATACTTTTTTATTCCCCTTTTCGCGTAAATATAGCAAAAATCGAGTGGCAGAGTTCTCAGCTAGGTAATAAGATCGTTTTTAAACTATATAGTAATAAAAAAACATATATTATAATGGACAGATCCGGTCGTCCAGTGGTTATCGTGCGCACCTTTCACGCTGGTGCCCCGGGTTCGAATCCCGAATATTACATGTACACAACCCTTTTTGTAACATAAGAACTGTTCAAAGTTATTTTTTCTGATTTTTTTCATCAGTATAAATATTTAGTAAGGTAATTCATACAAACAAATATGTCTCATATTGCCCAGTTCGTTCGTATATATGCTACATAGAGTATTATCCGCGTGGACCGGACGCTATTTTTGGATAATATGACGTGAGGTCCGAGGTGGGATGGATACAGGGAATCAGTTGGTGTTATAATTATTAGTTAAAGTATAATTAGATATCATTGGAACTTTAAAGAAGACCCGTTGAATAAATCGCACTCTGTTTTTGAATTGAAAAAAAGTGTAACTTGCATTTGAATTTTGCTGAAATTTTGCGGACTATTTTGTTTATTGGAGTAAAGACGGGATATTTCCCGCCAAATGTTACGTGTCCACTATAGCTCCATGAGAAGCAAAAAACCCTAAGGTCACATTCTTTCAAACATGCTATGATTTTTTTATCCAATGAGAAAAACAAGACTTATGTGGGCTTCGCTAGTTTCTATGATAACGTTTCTTAATAATGAAAATTCTTCTTAATACGAAATTCATGATTTTCATGCCGTTAACTCCTATCCCCTATCCGACACTCTTCGAACTTAGCCAACGCCTATGTAAAATATGTCATTACATGTTATACTTTTTCTTGTTAACGTTTAACCCATTTTACCCCCTTTCAGAACGCTTAGGTAACAGGAATACCAGTGTAACGTGCGTTAGATGTCGTCGTTTTTACGTCCTCATTTAAGATAAGACAGAGAGTGGGTAAAGCCAATATAAATTTTTTTAATTTTTAATGCACCTCTATGCTGTGGGTACTTTTTTGTCATTTATTCGTCTTGATGAGACTCCAATGGGTACATACAACATAGGTTTTGTATAATCATTATTACTTATATACTTTGATCTAGAATCAGAAATGTCCCCTCCAACTGTAGCCTTGCCTGCGCTTGTAATTCAAGAATATCTCTGATGACTGTTAGGTATAGAAGACATTGGCAGCTATTTGTAAAACGTACTTTTCTCTTTTTTGTGTGTCTTCAGGGAAAAGTCAGACGCTGTATATCCACCAGATTACGAAATGAGTGTCAATTCCACGATGTTACTAAATGTAAGTAATCGTGAAATGAAAAATACAAATGCTTTTGGGGTGATCTCGGAATGAAAATAAAGTTGACTGCGGGGGTTGTAAGTTTCGGAGAATATGGTCCACGGATGTTTGAATATCGCACTTTTTTTCAATTTGAACGAAACATGCGACGCTCTTTAATATTCGTTGATAAAAAATGATGATTAAATTGATCAATCAGACGCTTCCACAGGGTGCAAGGATCAAAGTAGTCGTAATGTTTGTCTAGGAGCACATACTCGCGATGTCGGTTGAGATCTCTTCGTAAAAGAAAACACAGAATGTCGTAAAGCGCAAGGATTTTTCATATTACGATGATAGACGACCAGATTTATATAGAAGTGTTATAGAATGACACCAAAAGTTATCTTTGACATACCATTGCAGTTTTGTGACATTATGCATTACTTTTGTACACATGTAGTTCTACGTGACTCGGTGTTTGTATATAAGAACTAAAGATTTAAGAGCATTCGAAGTTTTATGGTTCAAATCGAGATCATGCCAATGGTCAAGTGGGTACATTGTATTTCATCTAACAATCTCGGAACTGTGGACCACAGATGACGAAATGTTTATGCTACCTTACTTTAAAAGAAATCACACGGAAGGGCCGAAGCTTGGTCGGTAGACCTAAATCCAAACTTTTTTTTCATTTTCGAAAGGCTTCCAAATTGGGTTTTAGACGATTTGAGCTACCTCAAGTGAACTATTGTGTCATCCCTTTGTCCGGCGTCTGTCCAGAGGCACTTAATAATTTCTTTAAACGACATCACCTCCTAAACTACAGAATTACAACAAATTTTACGGAAATGTTCCTTAGTTGATCCTATTACAAATCAAAGCGATAAAAGCGTTGAAGGCCTGGTTTATAAAGAAACAAGGTGACATTTGAATGCACGCCCACTATTTTTTTTTTTATCTTTTTAGCAAGGCTTTTTTAGGCGAGGGAAACCAATGGTTCCATTTACCTATAAGGATCGTAAGCCTCAATCCGAACCCATTTCAAAGGAAAAATGTCGAACGGTATGCTCACTATATAGCGCTGAGTCCGCCCAAAACAACTAATTCCTAAAGTATAGATTACTACGCCCGATACCATTATGCAGACAGGCGTTTTTGGTGAACGAACGTTTCGTTCACCAGTGTTACCACGTAAGGAACACCTTGTTGGTTCTTTAATAGATTCGAAATAAAGTAGTGCCCTTTTAGATACGATGCATTATTTCTCAAAACTTCTCTTCTCAAAACAACTGTTTATTTCGTTTGTTGCGTGATACTAGAATTCTTTCATATGTGAAGATAATCCAAAATTCACTTTCAATATATAAAATGGGATTTAAATCTTAAATCAGGCGAATGGAATATATGCGTATGCTTGTCGAGAGTTAAGAGCAAAAACAAAGTTAGCGTATATACACTGTATAGACACATACTATTTATTCGATCTCATCCCTCGCTACTGCAAGTTGTAGTAATTTGCCGGAAATGTGTGTTTCTAGGTCGTGACCTCCTGAACTTGCTTTTACTGTACAATTCAATACACGTAATTAGCATTAGAAATGGTAACAAGTCTAGTGATATCTGTGGTTTATGCAATCGGGTTTTACATAACTTTACAACATGCGACAGTCAGTCTCGAGACGGGTTTATTATTTGACACGTGATTTAAATATATATCCTTTCTTGTGCCTTTTCTTTGAACAGGGGTGAACACCGCTATAAACAATTTCCCTGCAAAATCAAGGTGGCTGAAGCACAGGCGATTTTTTATAATCCGAGTTTTGCCATACATGTAAATATAGAATAACCTATAAGACGAAAATTGGTTTGTGAATACTTCGCCTGTAGACTAGAGCTCCTAAACATGGATTGCTGGTATTTCTCGCACCAGATCTATTACTAGCTTAAATCCTTACCTTGCATTCGCATTCTTCCCAATTCAGGTCATTTAAGTTCCAACGCCCTAACGGATTACGTTTCATAGTAAAAATGCAGAAACACTGCTGCTTGATCTGGTGAAATATGGGCTCTGTTGGGCTATGTTGAAATTGAATTACCTTTCGGACTTCTTTTTTCGAGTTAAAGAAAATGGTGTTGCGACAATTAAAAAGCACGATGCTGCCACTCGGAGCATGTAATAATTGGGAAAAAACTGAAATATTTATTAAATTTATTGTCTACAACCTGTTCCAAGTTGGCCCAGTCTAATATTTTGTCGTCTGTTTAAGGGTTTAAGGATTGGACAAGGCCTTTCCTGGTTTAGATTAATTAATTCATTACAAGACAACAAATGTTTAGACAGGTCCAAATAATAAAGGGTTGCAGATTACATACAATATGTGGGCAAATTAGTAACATTTGTAGCAGAAAGGGTAGATTATATTAGGGAGAAAGGAGAAAGTGTTAGTTACAGCATTTTTTTCTTTTCTCTTCTAGCAAGGTCATCCGTCAATATCAAATATAAAAGCTATGTATCTTTAACAAAGAAGTGATTTTGTGATAAGTGATGAGTAAGAAAATATCAGGTATACATAATAATGACAAGGTGAATAATGAAGGTTATATTCAAGAAAATTGACCTCGTGTGTTGTTTCGTCTATTCCGTCCCCTCGCCTTCAGTACTATCACTACTTTGATTGTATCAAAGCTTATTGATATGCAAGCACTGCGTTGATCACACAAAGCACTTCGTGTCGAATAAAAGTTGAGGACGTATACTAGACCTATTTTTTGCGCGCGAATGAGCACAAAAAAGCTACATAGTACACACGTTGTTGAGTTTTTTGACTCGACTATCGTTTTCCTAGGCAATTTCCAGGATACAGGGTTGTTTCCTGTGGCCTGCTAAACCAGGCGAAAAAGAAGGAGAAGAATTGAGATCGGTTGAAAACTCCAGCCAAAGTTGATTTTTTTGGAAAATCTTTTTAAGTCTTCTTCTTTTCCCTGCAGACTTTAAATTTGGCATCGATCATCAATTCTAAGACGTTTATTGAAGTAACTAGAATCATGACTGTTGGGCCACCAGGGCAGAGCACCAGGAGGAAGGGGATAGGACTCGGTATAAATAAGATTTCTTTAGAATTCTTTATCTTCAAAACCAGGTCCCTAAGAGCCTTTATATTTGGTGTGGATCACCAGTTCATAAGAACAGCTAAAATCGTGTGGTATATAAATTGTTTCGTAATAAAGTTACCAATCTGATGAAAGGAAGTAAGAAAAGTAATTTAAATAGCACCTGACATGATAGTCAGAATCAAACATATCTTGGAGGAACCTGAAGGATATGTTGTGTCTTGGTAGTTCTTATGATATGGCACTACCTTCACTCATGTACTGTTTGTAGTCGGGATAAATTGTCATATCTTTCATTTAAGAATTCGATATTTTATTGAGGCATTTCATTGATTGAATTTAAAGACCGATTGAATTATCAATAATTCCTTCGATTACATGTGACAGAAATAAAATAAGTTTAATTTGCAGTTGAAAAAAACCCTAAATTACTCGCTTTAAATACGGGATTTATGTTTTCCATTGACAAACTTCATAGAGTAAATACGACGATTATCTATGAGCAACGATCAGTGATTTGCGCTAGTATAGTTGTTCTGATCCCAAAAAAATGACTTCATTGGGTCAAAAAAGTCAGTTACAAATAAAACATTGAACAAGAAAAAAACACATTAAGCTTAGCGCTAATTTGACAACAAAGTCAACATTAGGCCTACTTCAATCTTTCACCGAGAAAACTTTCCACTTTTTCAATAAAAATGTTATTTCCGCAGATGTGAAATGCTCCTGTTACTTGTTTCGAGTATGTTACATTGAAGAAGTTTCGGCAGCTATACTTATAGAATCTTGAGTTTAAGTGCACCAAGCTTTCTATTGCTCGAGTTGTAATGACAACCTACCTTCTACATCGTTCCTCCACCTGTCTTTTTCCTTCTCTTTTTCACAGTTACAAATTTAACATCGCTTAAAAAAACACTTTTTTACCACCCTACTCGTTTGTAAATTTAAATCCAATGTTTTTATCGTCGAAAATTTTCCGAAATGTTAATATTTCACATTTAGTGTAGAAATGTATAGCGCACGCCTCAATGTCACAAATGTGTCTGATTTCGTTCGAAAAATAATCCGACCTAAAACATAAAATATGTGCTAGAAAGAAAAGGCAATGGAAAAATCCTTCTATTTTGAGAATTTATATGCCATTTCTTTGACATAGAATTGATAAATTAAGCTAGTCTGAGCTTAGTAAGGTGAAGGTCAATTGGGATTTTATCCAGCATAAAAATCCCTTCTGAGCCCCACAGATATACGACGCAGCTTATCAGCACACCGATTCAGGTCATATTTTAGAGCCCACGAACGCAATATTTCGAAGGCATTTAAAAAGGGGGATCGGGTACTAAGATGTGGCGGGTGTGTGAGCTCAGAGGGATTTTCAATTTCATCCAACATATACAATCCCTTCAGAGCCCCACAGATAGTTTAGAGACAATGACTGAGAAATACATGTATAGTCATTATATATGGTTTATTTACAAGAGATCAAAGCATTCACGAAAATATCATTCGATTACAGCCTGTTGCAGAGAACTGATGACTTTGTCTATCTGTTTGGAATAGTATTTCTGAAATGTACTAGCGTTTGACCACCCTGCTGTTTTGACAATAGTTTGTAAAGTCACCCCTTTCTGAAAAGCATAGGACATGGATGCCGCCCTAGTGCTATGTGCTTTGTACGTTTGTGCGATTCCCGTTTTTCGAGCACAAGTTTAATCCACCGAGCCACAGTTTGTCTAGAAAAGGGACCATGTGGTTTGGTTGTTGAAATTAAAAGATTGTCATTTTTCCTTAGGTTCTCAATTCGAGTTATATACGTTTTTAATGTATTTACAATGCATACCAATGTGTCACTAGGAAATGCGTTCAAATTAATCGGTTCCATGCGAGTTCCTGGCCTGCTCTGTTTAATTAATGTAGAAAAATCTATCGTGTAATGTCCCCTTCATAATGAATATCACTTAGTTTTATAACATGAAGCGGTTGACACCGCTGTGCCGTAACTAGTAGAAAAAGAATGCCCAATTTACACGACAGTGCGAGCAGCGATGTAGTAGTATCCATCGTCTTTAAATATTGTAAAACAAAATTTTTATGTATCGGGGCAATGATAAATTCTCATTGTAAACCCCTTTTATAAATCGACTGATTAGGTTGTCACTAAATATATCCATGTTACTAGTTAATTTGAGGAAACTGCTTACAGCTGATCGAGCGGTATTTAACGTTGAATAGCTCAACCCTTTTGTGTATAATTGAGTCTAGTCTGGCTGCCAGACTCTTCTTTACAGTGATTTTTCAAAGGGAATTAAATCATTACAAATCTTACAATTAAGTCCCCTGTCTCTAAAAGGAAGAAAAAAAGAAGTAATTTTGTTCATCACTCGTAAATATGAACTTGGATTAAAGAGGTTTGTAATAGAACTTTAAAAATAAGTTTTTTCTGAAAATGCTAACAAAAACGAATGCGGCCAGTCTAAATTGAGTCAGAAATTCGATCACAAAAATTTATAGGCGTATTAAGGGGATCTGTCTTCCCCTCACAGAAATGAATCCATTTTTCAACATAAGAGCTGTACTGTAGTTTTGTTCCTTTTCTCCATGAATTGATCATAATGGTTTGAGACTTCTCCGGTATGCCTCGCTGTCCGAGTGCCTGCCGGATATACTGAAAGCAGCTAGTTTCATCTTCGTTAGACGATGAATTAAACCTTGTTTCTGTTCCAACCTGAGAATCCCCTTTGTTACCGGTAACACAAGTATGTTGTCCGTAGTTAGTCTTGAGATGTCTGGCCACCATATCTGTGAGGGCCAAAGTGGAGCAATGACTATTGCCCGTGTTCCGTCTAGTTCTACTTTTTGTATAAGTCGTGACAAGAGACTGAAAAGAGCAAAACTGTAATAAAAGTGATTAGTCCATTTGAATGTAAACGCATCGACTGCTATTGCGTTTAAGGAAGGCTGTCTCGTTACGAACAGTTTTGCATTTAAGGAAGACGCGAACAAATCTATTTCCAATGTCTGGGTAAAGTACAATTAATGCGTCGAAGACATGTTGATTCAATGACCATTCTATGTCATCATATACGCTTCTGCTCAATTTGTCCGCCTCCTTGTTGTCGGTACCTACAATATATGCGGCAGACAAGTGAATATTGCGCTCAATACACAAAAAACATATGTTTCTTGCGATGTTATTAAGGGAATCAAATTTTCCCCCATAATTATTGATATAAGCACAACTCGTAGTGTTGTCCGTGCAAATCCGTACATGTTTATTTGTGACGTCCTTGCAAAGCGTTTTGAGACCTATTTCACTGGCCTTCAACTCCAATACATTGATATGCATGTTTTTTCTCTGAAGGGCTCCAATAGCCATTGGTTTTTGTGTTCTCTGTTACGTTTAAACGCCCCGTACATTTGTATCGATGCGTCCGTATGTATAACAATTTCGGGCGCTCTGTAATTATTTGTCTAGAATTGTCCATTACGTTATCAAGACACCATTTTAAAGTGGTATGAACACTTGCTGGTATATTCATGTAGCTATCGAAATTATGTTTTCTCAACTCGATATCTTTCACCTTTTGTAAGGGTCATTTTGGCAATTTCAATATAGGGATGAGTGTCTTTTTCACTGCGTTTATTGGGGTATAAAGTGCAATTGTCTTAGCACATGGCAAATAACGCCCGTAGGGCGTTATGTTTAAGCCATGTGCTAAGGCAATTGCACTTTATACCCCAATAAACGCAGTGAAAAAGACACTCGGCCCTTATAATTGCAATCCTCTTGGTCTAAGAAACTATTAAAATACTCGGCTAAACATTAAAGTTTCGAGTCTACTTTCTGCGTGTATTACACAATTTTTAGATCGTGTAAATTTTTCTCGCTATCGAAGTTAAACGGCATAAAGTTAATCAAATGGTACACAAATAAACGACAATTTGACATTCGTTGAGGTACTTATGATGAAAACATAATTTTGACAAGTTGTTCTGCGTTTTCAAACCGAAACTATCATGATCGTGCTTAGCTGAGTGGGTTGCTTGGTGGTCTTCGTCGACTCACTGTAAACATCGACTCAGAATCTGAACTGCATGCTTTTAATCATAAATTCTTTCGAAAATATCTTAATTTCTAATATATTAGATAGCAATATTACGATATGGAAGGGGAACGAGGGGTTTTCGAGTTCCTACAATACAGGACATGTAGATCGAAGGTCAGGGGTTTCCCGATAGACCTATTGCATTTTATACAGAAATAAAGTGCAATGGATTTCCCCACGTGATGCGATTTAAACCAATCAAAATTCTTTATTTTATTAGATTGCAATTATCATAATTTACAAGCAAGATTTACAATTAACAAAGTGATTAAATGATTGAATATGAAAATTCCCCTTTTCCTGGGTTTCTTTGACAGACATAGTTATTTTCACAGGTGAGAGACCCACGCCCAGCTATCGTCTTGATGTTGTCATCGTGGATTCTTTTTTTTTTTTAACAATATCTTCCAAGTTCTTCCCCCGATATACATAAGTGTTCTCTACCCTGGTTTTATTTATTTATTTATTTATTTATTTACTATTTATTTATTTATATACTTATATTTCAAGAAAGCATAATTTGTCGTAGTGGAACAGGTTAACTATAGCGTCTCGTTTCAATTTCTAGTAACTTTATTACGCAATAAAACCACTATCACTTGTAGGCGTCAATTCTCATGTCTGTCGTATTTCCCCCTACAGGGTAATTTCTCGAATTTCTTAACTTGTTAACATTTAACATTTCACTTCTGAGATTTAACCTTTTACACCTATTGAGATGAACGGATGAAAAGGGCTAATGGCAACACGGTTAAAAGTGCCTAATGTACTATGAATGTAGAGGACCCGTAATAATTCCGCATCATTTCGGAGCTCGTGCTCTTTCGCAATGTTAACCGAGGTTTCCTATTAAAATCATTAGGAAATCTCGGTTAACACTGTTAAAATTTATTACTTCCGAAAGGTTGCGGAACTTTTACAGGTCCACTACCTTAAGTAAACACTTACTACAGTGTAGCAGCTATACTCAAATATGTTTTTTATCCGTCAGGCGAAAGGGGACCATCTTGGTTATTCGTGAAGTTTCAATCCTAGTCTCAAAGCGCAGGCTACTTCGGTTCGAGACTTTTTGCAAGTGGTAGATTTTTTTAAGTGTTTTCTACCTACGTGTAAAATAGTTTTTTTAACACGACCCCAGTTGACCAGTGCTGGAACCAGTCTCTTTTTTAAATGTATGTAAATATAACCAACTTTCAAGCTGTAAAAATTACTACGTCACTTGAAATCGACAAATATGCTTTGTGCCAGCTTATTAGCTTCGTTTCACGGTCTTAGATGATCTTGAGCAGCTAGATAGGACATTAAACAAAGGGCCCGTGGGAGAATTCTTAGAATGGAATAATTCGCACGTAAATAGATATAGGATTATTCCCTAGATAATGCTCAGATACCAGAGATATCACAACATATCAAAGTTTTCGCACGACAACAATGGCGACGTGGAAAACGAAACGACGAAAATCAAATCAATCTTACGTTTAAGATGACAAGGCAGTGTCCTCTGTTTGCAATTCATAACCTACTTTGCACGTACACTTGCGTGCAAAGTGGGGTATGATTTGCAAAAAGTTCGCACCGTTTTGTCATCCTAAACGCAAGGCAAAGTATATAACATTAAAAACTGGATTTCTATTCTAAAACAACCGCGGTAAAAAGTCGAAATCATGCCTATGTCCCTGTGAAGTCCAAGTATTGCCAGGTTAACGAATGAGTCCGATTGGGCTCTTGTTGTTTTTTTCTGACCTCCTTGTATAATAAGAAGTAACCGTCTAAAAGGGGCGAACGATTGGTTCAGATTATAAAAAGCAAGAGTACTTTTCGAATTGAAAAGGCTTTTGATATTCGACTCATGTGATATTTGTGTCAGGAATTGCAAAAAAAAAAAAATAAATAAAAATGTAGTTTCTTGACATTTCTTTAAACTCATAATAGTTCTTATTTCTAATTTTCTGTCTCCCCCGCGTTCATTTTTATTTGCAATTACTCTATTGAAAGATTATGAGGGAAAATGGGATCCTCCTCATATTAGACCTTAAACATATTTCAGACTTTTTTTTAATTGAAACGTGAGTACAAAAATGAGAAAATATTTGCCATCTATAAAACTCATCGACTGATAAAGACATATATTAAAGTAGTCCATCCCTGATGAAAAAATGTTGAAATCGACTGGATGTCGAGAAGTTTCGGAAAACATCGTCATTTATCGGTTACCTTATCATGTTACTTATTTCTGTTCTTTTCGTCATCGTCGAAGCAGTACTGAAATGTCGTAATTTATTATTTACCGCTAGCAATTAATAAGAAAAAATACACCATCCGAGAAAGCACAAGTCAAACCGATCTCAAAATTTGTAATAAGGGGTGGACTACCTCAAAGGAAGTACCCCCACCCGCATCCTACATTCGGAACATCGCTCGGACCTTTCCTCAAACTGGAAGTTCCTCGAACGTAAGTGTAGTAGTTTTGGGTAATTTTTTGGTAATTCAGCTTCTGGGGGGTACTTCGGTTATCTAATACGCTTGACGAAAAACACACCTCGTTAATCCTTTCCGATCGTCTACCCCATGATATCTTGTAGGCGTCTTATAATTTGATGACAAAACGCAGTAAATCATGTGCAATATGACGCGATTTCATGTCTGCGCCCTCATTATTCCCGAGGTCTATTCCGTAGAATCGCCGAAGGTTCCCAAGTGCCCCATCCCGATGAAAAATAATGCAATCGGCATGATTCGTGTTTTCTCGAATAATTTATTTTCCCTGTAAGATTGCTAGTGGAAGTTAATGACGTAATATTGCCTTTATTAGTTACAGCATTGCAGTGCTTTGGTGCCTCATTGTGCATAAGTACATTGTAAGGGGCTGATCATAATCCAGTACTGTACTGACGGTGACGAAAAACCGAAATGTTAGGTTAAACCGAAAAATAATGATGTATTCCGAAGCTTTCTGTAATCGGACCGTCTTCTTTGGACGAAAAATTTGTGAACGAAATGGAATCAGAGCCTAGGAAACAATTTCGGGGCTGAGCATATGTATCTAAGATGCCAATGATTAATCAGGAATAAAGTATTCTGCCTGTTTGAACGATTTGTAGGTCCTTTTTTAGCTAGCAAAGCGTCAGTTAACATACGAAATATTTTGAATTCTCAAAGTTCAAATGAGTGCAAACTGCCTCTGGCAGCTTAACCACCAAATCACTGAATGTTTTCGCCATAAAAAGTAGATCTCCCGTATGTTGCATACACACGTCTGCAGTTTCAACAGCTTCAGACATTCTCATAATTATTGCCCCATCACAAGGATCGGTTCCTTTTGAAAATGGACCCGATCCATCAAGCGTCACGACGTTGTTAACAAATTTATGTGAAATTATCACAGAATGTACCCTTTAAAGTGACAATTGTGCATTTGTGACAGTTAACATATATGCCGAGTCATGGTAAAAGGGGCCTTTATGTACATTTATTGTTAACGCAACTTCTTCATTTATAAACAGATTACTATAAAATTTGCATAAGACTTCCAATTTGGAAGTCGTGGGTTCGATCCCCGGTGGCGGCAAATATCCTTTCCGACGTTTGTCTCTCACCAATGGGTATAGATAAACGTAAACCTATGTGAGATAGCAGTCGGAGGCTAGGAAAGGGTGTAATGGTAGTACAGGTGAAAGAAATACCAGGAATCCATTGTTAGGTGCTTCGACCGCCGCGATATAACTGCGAAATTGTTGAAAGCGGCGTAAAACCCATTCAAACAAACAAACAAACTATAAAATTTAACAGAATACAGAAACCATGGCCAAATTATTTGCTATTTGGTAATATGCCTCGTCACAAAAAGGATCATAATGCTAATTTCCTTGTAAACACCCCTGTGTTCAGGATGTAAAATCGTTTCGCGAGCGCTTTGAGATGATAGCCCGCTTTGCACGTGCACATACATGCAAAGCAAGGTATCATTTCGAAAGCACTTCGCTAACGTTTTCATCCTGACCCCAGGGCACAACTCCTCTTTTGTTGATAGATACATTCTTATTAAACTCTCACTGAATGTTCGTTATCAAGTGACCATGTGCATTTTCTAGAGGTTTTGTGATTATACATTATGTCATGGAAACAGGGGGGTTATGTCACATTTATTGTTAAGACAATTTCTCTCTCCTTTGTGCATTGTTTATCAGGAAACTTAAACAAAATATTTCTTATGTGACCATAGCCACTTTTTTGCCATTTGGCGCAATTATGAGACGGCATGGGAAAAGCAGCCTTGAAGTAAACTTCCTTGTAAAACACATCTCCCCAATCAATAAATATTATGGTATATTTTCATGAAGTGTTCACAGAATGGTCCTTATCCTTTGACAATACGCATGTTATCAGTGTTTGGTGATATGCCTGAACAGAAACTTTCATAGAATGTTCTTCAGCATGTGAACATGGCAAATTTTTTCGGTTTGGTGTTCTTTTCTTTTTCTGAAAAGTGGCTCTCTCTTGAGATTCGAGGGATCCAACGCTATACCCGCTATGAATCTCTAGGTAGAAGGTTAAACACCGTGTTGGTGGTCTTAACACTAAGAGTACTTCTAAACTAGAAGCCCGCTATTCAAATATTGCTTGGTTCGAAAATCATTCAAAAGGGCCGATTTGTTTGGTCGTTAAAAGAAAGTAAACATAAGTAGCAACATAAACATAAACATATAAGTTCATAAGTATTTGTTAACTGAATTTAGTTAGATCAGATTTGGGTCCTGTTTCACATTTCGGACTTAAAATGGTACAACAGGAAATATTTTCTGCACATTTTTGTCTGGAACAATGAGCCACAGTAATTTAGTTTATCAGATGTATGTATATCAGATAAGTTGCTTATACTTTGAACCCATTGAAATCCACACGGATAAAAAATCATTTGCCTTGGAAAGCGGTGTAGTTTTAGTGAGCAGTACCTGTTGATCACAGATTTCTTGTTAAATCTTGTACAGAACTATCAAGACATAGGATTTCCTAATAGTCAGTAGATCGGTCTTGGGCCCTCATGGCCATCTTATTTGTTTCACTTTCATACCTATCCTTACCGTAAATGATCACAAACCAAAAGGCCACGAATAACAACGGATACGGAAACTCATTATAAGGGAAGTCCATGACCATGCACGTCGAATAATGGCATTATTACAAGATCTGGATTCCCACAAAAAATAAGAAATGATAATCACTTATTCGAGTCAAATTTTCAGTAACTAGCCTAGCGATGTTTCTCTGCAACATGATTAGGAAAACTCGTCATAAGGGGCCCGTTTTACCAAACTTCTTGCAAACGAAAAGAAATGATCGTAAATCAAAATCACAAATCACCTGGTGTTTTTCATTAATTGTTAGAGTCTGTCTTGCATCATCTCATTGGAATCGTCTTTTAGAAGACGATTCCAATGAGATAATGTATGGCAGAATTCCATAATTAGTAACTACTATAGAGGCAACTTAATTTTTTTGCAAAATAGGATCGTAAGACGTTAAGTAAAGAAAACACTATTCCAATGACATTTGGCAATACATTTAGGGAAACAGGCTCATCAACAAATAACTGTAGACAGCATTCTGAGGGGAATGGACTGTTTAGTAAAGTCCACATATTTCAATTCAGGTCACCAGGACTTGAACATAAAACATACCCCATCCTGGTCAAGCCAACCATGGTGCTGGGGCTATAGCAGGCAACATTTCATCGGTCGGTTCAAATCCAATTTTGTCACCTTCTCATGGGAAAGATTTTTACAAAACTTGGCAGAAATTATCCTTCGCTGACACTCTTCTAACGCTTTTTTTTAAATTGATTGACCCCCAAGTATTGTTGTGTTAGGGCGGTAATTATTTTCACTATAAAATTCTTAAAAATCTCCTCCCAAACCGTTGGTCCAATTTCAATGAAACTTTGCATGAATGATTCTTGGGTGACCCTCTTCTAAAGTTATTCAAGAAATTAAGATTAACCCAAAATATGAGTGTTGCAAGGCGGGACATATATTCTCTATGTAAATCATTAAAAATCTTCTCCTCCAAAACCATTTACCCGATTTCTTATTTTTACAATAAGATGTTCTCCTTCCAAACCATTGGACCAGTTTCAACCATTTTCAGGATAACATTCCTTGGGTAAATCTTGATCTGCCCATATATGGATGGCGGGGTTTATGTTCACCAAAATGATAAGATCCGTTAAGAAATATCTTTCTTAGTAAAAATAACTTTTCTTATTTACAACAATACTTGTATACATATATATTTCGAATTGGCTTTCCAAATAAGGTTTAGCCTTCACTAAAATCGTCTTTTCTTTCCATCTTTTTGCCTTTTCACAAATTTCCTTGTAAACTTCCTTATCCGACCGGGTTTCTCATTTATAGATATTTGAAAGCCAGTGGACCGATACAGGCCCCTCTTGGGTCTCTTGTTGTTGTTGTGTTGTGATTGAAAAATATCTATACTCCGCTCGTATTTAAAGAAACAAGCTATAAATATCAGACGAAAATTCTTTTAATAAAGGTCACACGTCGATTTGAGTATACGATACAGGAAATAGCTAGAAATGTAAGGATGGAGCTCTATTGAATCTTATTTTCATCCTAAGCTCGTGGTCAAGTATTGACAAAATAAGCAGAAGTCATTAGACAGGGCGATGACATTTCGACTGCAGTTGTTTACTATTAATCGAACAATAGTTTTATTAATGTCAGTCTTTGTATCAGATAATATGTAAAATGAATGACCTAAACACCGTATATACCGATTGATAAAGCTGTAGTCACAATAATTTTGTTGAACACTGGCAAAAAATTTTATACAGCAGTTAATTTTCAGTAACGATGTAATTCTGCACACAACAAATCATGTTTTCTAGATAGATTTTTTTTATACCTCTGCATCGATAGATTCAAGGGCATATCGTTTATACCTGTCCGTTTGTCCCTAACACTCCACATTCCCCCAAAAATTGATTGGTTGATTGAATGGACTTTTACGCCGCTTTCAACATTTTTTTAGTTACATCGTTGCGGCTGGAGCACCTAACAATGGATTCACGGCATTTCTCCCACTAGTACTACCGTCACATTCTTTCCTAGCCCCAAGCTGCTATCCCACATAGGTCTACGATTATCGACCCATTTATGGGAGACAATAGCCGGAAAGCATTTGTGCCGCCATCGGGGATGGAACCCAGGAACTCTAGATAGACCCCCCACCCCCCCAAAAAAACAACAAAAATTCGACCATTGCTTTTGATTGGTAAGGGATAAAACCTTCATATATAACATGAGTACTGCTTGTGACTAAAGTCAAATATGATGAAAATTTCTGCAAATTGCAGTAACAGGAGCATTGGTGTTAAACACATCTTGTTTTGATTTATATTACATTGGTTATTCATTTATGTCGATTTTTCGATGTTACTTTCTTGAAAATGCGATTGTTTTTTTTTTTTTTTTTGTTTGTTTTTTTTATTTATATCATTACATCATCGTCATCATTACATCATCATCATCATCATCATCATCACTTTAGACGACGATGAGAATGATTATTGTACTCTTGATCAACCGTTGTCATTCTAAATGAATTCCTTTGTGAAATTACATTGAAATCAAAGTGCCAAGAGAACTAGATGCACTCATTGTGAGTCAGTATTAATTTTGAAAATAAGATTTCAAAACTCTTCTGGATTAAAAAAGAAAATCAGGTGGTATGGACTATGAACAGACTGCACGTATATGCAGGCTGATCTTTGTCTATACCTCCTTAAAAAGCAAGAATATTCCGAATTTAGTATGACAAGGATTAATTAAGTTGAGGCGGTACACCCGTAAAGTTTCGAAACGTTTCGGAAGTACTGAACTTTGACAGTGTTAACCGAAGTTCCCTAGTGATCTCAATAAGAAACCTCGGTCAATATTATGAAAGATTGTGAGTTTCGAAATGTTGCGGAACTTTTACAGGTCCACTACCTTAATTTGACTTTTCAAAGAATGATTCAATAGCCGTAATAAAAAGAGAAAACACGGACAAATGTCCGTCGTTTGAACTACATAAGTCGGGTTATGTCCTATTTTTCGGATAAATAAATCTTTCGATAACATTTCGTTTAAAGACAACTCAATTCAAGTAAAACCCTCCTAGGATTCGTGTCATGTATCGATATTCATCGCATTTTCATCGCATTGGAAAAGAGAACAATGCAAGACTGTCTCTTTTAATACACATTCGAAAGCGCAGTATCTCAGATAAGCGATTAATTAGTGAAAGCCTCACTCCTGGGGCTCACAGCGAAAAATTCGACTAAAAATTCTTAACAGAATTTACACGAGCTGAAAAGAGCTTGTGATGTATGTAATTTACCGAATGAAATCGAAAGAAATTTGATCGCTTATCGATTTTTTAGAAAAAATCATTTCTTGAAAGGCAAAATAATCTGAATAAACATAATCCATTTCCTATTCCCCCTGAAAGAAAAAAATAAAAGGAATGCTACCGATTTCATATCGGATTTAGTTAAGAACATAATGAAATTGACGATGATTCCGATTTACAGCATTCGAAATCACTCTCTCGGCGCTCCATTCAATCCATAAAAGAATCTATCGAAACCACGCAAAAACGACTAGATCATTCAACAACTCAATTAATATTGGAAGGAAATTGAATGAGTTCGATGGGTGAGTATTGAGTGGTATCAAATGGGATTTTTAGAATATAGCAAACTTCGTTCGAAATGAACTAAATTGGTGCAAACTAAATGTATTACACCCCTTTTGTAATATGAGCGTGTGCGTGAGATTTCCAACAATCTCAAATATGCGCAAATAAAAGACTCTGACCAGTCTGTGCATCCGCACAGACTGACCAGAATCTTCACTATGCGCTTAGTAGATATCTAAGGTCTCAAAGTATCTGTAGACAATTATATCCCTTTATATTTACAGTATGTGGCTGTCTACACAGCTCAATGTTTACACATCACGAATATTTCAAATTGTTGGAAATGTCACGCACATGCTCATATAATATATACATTTGTACTGTTTATGACTAGCCGTGCGTGTCTTCGCGTACCAATCAGAAGCTTCCAAATCCTCAATAACCATTAAAGTCATGAGATGAAATTTTTTGTTCAATTTGAATGAAGATACCGAGCATTTTAAAGTATTTGGGTCGTTTATGAACGACTTCGGGGGTTTCAAAATTATTTGAATAATTGTGAATCTTGAATGTCCAGTATCTATCGTTTGGACCAGCTTTTAAGTCCTTGCTGTAGATGTACAGTTAGTAACATCGTGATTATGACATTCATCTCGATCAAAACCATTCTAAGCCGCTCACTCAGCGCTGCGCGCATTCTTTCCAAACCCTCATACATTCAAAACGGTCCAAAATCACTAAAATAATATCAATGACATTCATAATAGATAAAGCTAGAAAAAATGCGATTTCACGGACAAAATTAAAATTTTAAGCGACTGATAGGTTCTTGAAAATATGGAAATCTATTGATAGAATTTGTATGCATATGTTATTAACGGGAGGTATCGAATGTCGCTAATTTTTCTCACCATGAACAAAATTAGCGATATTAGCTTACCTCCCTTTCATTCCACTCAAAACTCACTCATTCAATCCCATTCCAAAATCAGTCCAAAACCATTCACCTTGTCAATTTCACGATGTTCTTTAAAACTGTATAGCAAAAACGTCATGTACATACATAAAAGCTGTGACTATTTAAATATGTATTCCACAAACATCAGTTTTCCATCGAATCTGTCATATTAAAATAATTTTGAAACTCTTACTCAAACATTATTTATTTCTCTTATTGCAAAATTTTATCAAAGAATACATTTTTGTTTAGTTTTATTGTGAAATGATGATAAAAACTATGTGTTTTTTCAGCTGCTGTTGGGTCCATATCTTAATGTTTGAGCTTGAGCTAAGCCGTAACCCTCGGATTTATCAGAAAATTTCTTTCAAATAGATCTAGCACTTCACTCATAATAGAGAACAATCGTGCCAAATTATCTAAACATCCATTCATTAATGAATGAGTAATCATCCGGACAAAATCTAGCGGATGGGCGCATTAACGGAAGACGCACGCTCTAACGGACGGACAGACGCATATACGAACATGCGCCAAACTCTCGTTGTGACGATTATGTCTCGCTCACCGCGAATGGGCTCGACAAAAACTTACGCATGCTTTATCTTTCCAAAATCATGCATTTAAGGTAGTAGACCCGAAAAAGTTCAACAACATTTCGGAACGTATGATCTTTCACAATGTTGACCCAGGTTTCCTTATGAAAATCATTATGAAACCTAGGTTAACGCTGTTAAAGTGCATTACTTCGGAAACGTTGCTAAGCTTTACGGGTCCACTACCTTTATTATTCCTGCGAAGAAAATGCTAATCCTAGCAAACAATGAATGAAAAAAATAAGTACGGTTCTTGCAAATTCTGCAGTTTTCAATGAGGAAAAACAGCAATCATTAAATAAAAGAATAATTAAGTTATCTTTTGTCTTTTAATCTAGAAACATCGGGGTGTTTGATCACTAGTAATTACATCAACGATGGGTTCTTTAATTAAACGAAGTTGTTGAACTCATGAAGCGTAGTTTTGTTCCTCTTTTCATCTTATTGCACTCTGAAGTCCTCAAATCCATAAAATATGCCCAACTAACTAGTCCTTCTTTTGATGCAAAAAGATGGGTTTGTTTTTGTTTTTTTCAAATGTTGCTGATGATGTTTTTGTTGTTGCTGTTATTGCTTTGGATACAGAGAAGAGGGAGAGGAGAG